>JAXGFM010000022.1:18750000-20000000 GCA_039880935.1 Streptanthus diversifolius | reverse complement strand
AATGATGTGATTGATTCAGATTGTGAAAGAGAAGGGAAAAGGTTCAGATGCTTACCCAGTCAGCAGGATCGACACTGTTCCCGTTCAACAGCTTGTGGTTCTCTTCTTTCGTTCTGTCTTTCGAGATTACCGGGAGCAATACCGTTGTCCGATCTGGTAATTCTGTTTATAGACATTTGAGAAAAATATGAGAAACAGAATCGCTGCGAGTTAAAACATATAGTGAGTCATTGCTGTGAGTGAAGGTTTTCTGAGATCAAACCAGGTAATTTCTTGTCTAGACAGAAAACCACCAAATTCACACTGTACCTAAACAGGGAAATAATAAAAAAGAAAAACAAGTCAATATATCTCTATACTCATGGGGTAAATCCCTGTGTGATAGTAAACCATACCATGCAACAACGACATCAACAGTGTAATGTTTACGGGAGGCAATGATCAAGAGGCTCTGCACGAACGCAATGAGCCACCCAAACAGCTTTATGAACCTGAGACATAGTATAAACAGAAGAGTGATGCAGGGATGTCGTTTACAAAGTAGCTTTTGAAGGTATTGCGTAAAGAGTTGGCGAAGTTTTACCTTTTAGTGCCGTACTTCTGGTACGTGAGGACAAAGACTAGAGTGAATATCATATGCGATGAGAAAATCAGGTCTCCACATCCGTACATTACCCCATGAGCTGATGAGATCAGAGACATTACATGAGAACAGAAACAAACAAAGAAATGCGTGTGAATGCCATCTGTGATTAGGGAAAGAAAAAAATATGTAGACTCACGGTTAATCTCGAGAACCTCGAGAGCGCTTTTGGGCCATGGCAACCTGGAAACTTTAGAGCCCTGTAGCAAAAGTGGGAACACATAAGCTTAATTGATTAGACACATGAGAGTTTATGTATAGATGTCAGTTGCTTTACCTCTCGACAGTGATAGTTTGGGCCAGGAAGCTGAGTTGAATAGAAAGTTATAACACGGAGAAACTGGCAGGCCTGAAAACAGAAACAGCAACAAACTTCAAAATTGACACGACAAAGTAACCTCAGCAAGCTTAAACTGTAGTAGCTAGTATGGCAGGGCACTTACAACTAAGAATGCTAGAACTCTGCACCATATCAACACGGTGTATATCTTTTTGCTTTTCAGGATGAATGGGTGGAAAGTCCACTGCAATAAGCTCAAGGAGTGTTAATATAAAAGTATAATCATGTAATAGCTGCGTTACAAACTCTGTCAAAGTAAGAATTCAGCTATTTCTAAGACGCTATTACCAGAAAGAGAGCCAACCCGTACATAAATCTTAAAATACTATGAAGGTAAAAAAACTCACCAGGAAAAACGAAACAAATACACTAGTGAACACGGTTTCACTTATGTAGCTTCTCTCTTGACCAAGCTCCTACACAATGGAAAACAAAAGCAATAAGACATCTATTATGATCCGCTGAATGAGCATGTAAAGCTGAAATGTCTGAGACAAACCGGAAGAAGGAAGAACCCAAGATCCTGGAGAGTCGGTCCCGGGCGATGAATATAATGTACTCCTTTAGCAGCTAAACCATGAATATACTGCACATGACATATGCCATTCATAAAGTGTCAAAAACAACACAAACTCAAGAAACAAGTATAATCCAAGAGGCGTAAAGGCTACATTGTTAAAACCACAACAAAAACTAACACACAAAAGCCACATCTCTTTTGGTTAAGAAAACAATCCTAAGAACACTGTTTCTGCTGAAAAAACAAACGTTTGGATTTTGATTTATTTAGGCAAAAGCACAAGCTTTCCCTCAAAAGTTACCATGTATTACAAAACCATTGATCAGACTTGAACAAAAAGAAACATGAGCCACCATAAAAAATAACGATCAAGTGAAGTTTTCAATCTGAATCTGACGAAAATCATTTCAAACTGACAACAAAAAAGCTCCCGAATTACAAATCCGGAGTTAATAAAAAGAAGAATCTCAGTTAAATCGGGAAACTAGAATATAAAGATGAGAACCTGACAGATAAGACCAGCCAGAAGATACTTCCAGTTGTCAGCGAGAAGACCAATCTCCGTTGATATCTCAGAGCAAAATCTCTTCCATAGCTATTCAAAAAAAGGCACCAGAATCAGCCAAAATTTTGAAAAACCCAAAAACTGAAGTAAGAGAGGAAAAAATGACGAACCTTGGAAGATTCGCGACGAATGTAAAGCGTCATCTTAGTCTAGTTTGTTGATCTTCTTGTTTTCGTGTGACAATCAGTTCCATAGTACTTCACAACTCCACAAATTGGGTCAACATCATATAACACTAAACCAAACACTCAACAAAAATTTAACCTTTTTTTATAAAATTCTTATAGTCTCGAGCTTCTCGCCGGAAAAAAGGTCGGAATTTTTAGCCGAACCCAAATTCGGGGGTTCAACGATCGAGACGGTCAATCCAAGATCTGGGAAGAAGAAAGGAGAACAGGGAGATGCAACGGAAGGAAAAAAAGAGTGTA
Organism: Streptanthus diversifolius; assembly: GCA_039880935.1. Classification (NCBI taxonomy): domain Eukaryota; kingdom Viridiplantae; phylum Streptophyta; class Magnoliopsida; order Brassicales; family Brassicaceae; genus Streptanthus; species Streptanthus diversifolius. The sequence goes on along the minus strand of JAXGFM010000022.1, from coordinate 19,997,504 downwards.
ACAGAGAGAGATCGAAGATGAAAGTCTAAAGAAAGATTAAAACTTTATTGAGTAGAAGAAAAGAGATTTCCTTTAGCAGAATCTGAAAAACCAACGAAGCCCTAAGATATTAAAAAAGGCGAGTTCAACACGGAGAAACTATTGAATTGAAAAAAATGAATTAAAATAAATAAACAATAAAATAAATTCAACCTTTAACAAGAAATTATTTATACAAAAAATAAGGGATGTCCAATATTCACAATGAATTTAGATATTAAGTTTATAGCATTTCTAGTTAATTAACGTAGAAACTAGCTATAGTGTATTATAAAAAATCTAAACAATCATCACATATCCTCGTGACTATACTATTTTCATATTATCTGGTATATGTAATATTATAATTGAGATAATATTGAATTTATTTGTTGGGAAAATTGTGGTTTGGAATTATGATAAACAAATAAGGGTGAACTGCAAAATTAAAATTGTTGACTATTTTTGTTATATATAATATATTAGGTATGAATAGAAATCTAACATGCAATTTTTAGTTTTACATAAAACACATAGTAATTCTATTTACATAAATAGGAAGTTTACATTATCTACTAATTGACATAACAATATCAAACAGAGTTACTATCAACAAAGTTTACCAGAATATCATAGCCAATTTTTTTGGTTACTTTCTTAATTTTAATACATTTTTTGGTTACACAGCCTCTAATTTACCTTGTAAAATAAAATTAATTGTTATTTTTTGTGGTTTATAACTTCAACATTTTTTTGTTGATACTAACATTTTCCAAAATATTTATTATTATTATGAGCCTATCAGGCTAATTGGTAACAGTGGTACATTCTTGTAAAAAACTTGGTTGTATTTAACTGTGATTTATTGTAATGTTGGCTATAAATTCAACTATTGATTAAAGATTAATTGATCTACAAGAACTGTCAACTTTCACCTATCAAATTGTTTGAATTTTGTTAATACTAATTAATACATGAAGAAACTTAATAAAAATGGAAAATTTAGAAAATATATATAGCATAAATACGTTTCATCTTTACCCTCTTTCTTATTTTGAATCTAATTGATTCAAGTCAAAACATCTTATTGCATATTTGTACGTTTTTCCCCCTAATTTTTCTTTAGAAATTTAATCATTTTATATAAATTAATTTTAAAACATTTTAAGGAAAATGTGAAATCGTACAAAAATACTTCAAAGGAATCTTTTTGGTTTGAACAAACAAACCAATATGCAAGCAAACAAAAAGAGACAGACTCATGTAAGAAAAGTCATAAAAGTCTCCTTAGAAAATAATCAATATTGAAAGTCAATCTAATCACTCGTCCCATTAAATTTTGGTGTTCCAGTATCTCATAACTTGTTTTTAGGATTGGTCGTAACTCCTAAACTCTTAACATTTTGGTCAATAACACATTAAAAAAAAAAAAAAACATATTGGTCACTTTCTGTCCGATAATCCTCACAACTCTGGCCTTAATTGAGTTGCCATTATAGTCTTTACCCTAATTTTGCTTATCAATAATGATCAAGGCTCCTTGATAGAAAACAAGTTTTATCGCTCAATTTTAAATTTTTTAAAAAAGTCTCAGAAAGAGATTTTCTCAATAAAACTAAAAAGTAATCAATGGTCACGAGAAGAAGAACCCACCAATTGTTATTGACGCTTTATTTTAAAATTTAAAAGGTGATGTCGGGTGATTAGAGCTAGTAGTGGCCAATTTGCAATCTAAAAAGGTTCATTAGCAGATACAAGATAAAAAAAAATTCTTACAGTGAACTCAGGACTAAAACTACACGTGGTGGGATATGATTTGGAAAAGCATGTGGGTAGGGTAAAGCAGCGAAGCATGTCTGAAATACGGTTTTATCCTCACATGCTCAGTTTGTCTGTCTCAATTACATTTTTTATTATAAACCGTATTCAACTAAAAAACAAAAAAAAAAGATTAATTAGTTTTTTTTTTTTTACTTAACTGCTGAAGAGAATTCTTTTTCGGAATTAATAGTTCAGTCTAGACCAGAGCAAAATTTCCGGATCCGAAGATCCGAACTGGATCCGATCCGAAAATACCCGAATGGATATACTTTTTAGTATTGAAAAACTCGAATGGATCTTGTCTTCCAATATTTCGGGTATCAGGTAATATCCGATCCGAACCGATACCCGAATTAGTATTTTTTAGAATCGAATTCAATTTTACATATATTTATGTTTAAAGTTAATTACTAATTTATTTGTTTTGTAACTTTAATTGGTTGGTTTTCACTGACTTATTAGTTAATAAGTACTAATTTGATCTGTTTTTCTAGTATCATATTTTATTATTTTATATTAGCAAGTGTATAATTCATTTAATATTCATAGTTTAAAGACGATCATTCATATTTGGTTTTTTTGTAGTTTTGAATTCTAAATACATTATAGAATGTAAACTATGTCATATTTGCTTTCCTTTGTCATATTTGTTTCTTGTTTATTACATTTACTTTTTGTTTGATGAATATTACAATGTTTTAATGTTTCAAATTTGATTTATATTATATTTGATTGTTATCATTTAAAAATATATGTTAGTATTTCGGATAAAATTCATATATTTTTGATATTTCGAATAATATAATAGTCGGGTATTTCAGGTACTTCGGGTATTTCAGATATTACGGGTTTTACGAGTACTAAAATACTAGAACCGAAATCATACAACTTAGTATCAGATAAATTTCGGATCTGTTATCAAATATCCGAAAGAACTGGATCCGAACCGAATCCGATCCGAAATAAAAAAATACCCGAATGGATTCTTAACCTCGAATCCAAAATACCCGAAACTCGAAATACCCAAACCGAACCCGACCCAATTATCCGAATGTCCAGGCCTAGCTCAGTCCTTGGCTTGATTTTCTTCTCCTATGCTGTCTAAAAATGTGGTGTGTTATGATTTTCTTTTTTTTTTGCTAATTAATTTGTTTTCCCACTAATGTCCATGTAAATCTACACATCTTTTGTAATAATTTCATGTTACCCAACTGAAAAATTATTAGAAATACTCTTAACAAAATCAGAATCATTTTCAACAAATTCCAAACAACAATTCTTATATGAAGTTAACACTCAAGCAAACCACATTAAAAAGTAATTAATTTTCTTATTTTAAATTGATATAATGATTAGATTCATACTACTGTAATAGAATCTCATAAGAGAAAGACAAAAAGAAAATATTATATATTTTTTTAAAGAAGAGTTCGTCCAAATTCAAATATTTTGAAGAAAAGATCGAATTGAATAAAAATAAATCAAAGAAGAGGCTACAGAAAGAAGAGATATTGTTTTAGGTCAAAAACAACTAACGTCGTTTGTCTAATAAGACTCAAACCTATTTAAATCAGAAATATTATATATTTAATAAATCAGGATCGTGGTTTATAATTGTTTATCCGAAATATTTTCAGAGTCATGGTTTATAATTGTTTAGATGGGTCTGACCAGTCTTAAATTTTCAATCCTTACTGTATATATATATATATATATAATATAGCTTATGTCCATTAATTATATATTTTTTCTTTATGTATAGTTATGATATAGCTTAAATTCACCAAAATTGATTGAATGATATTTTTTTAGTTAAATGATTTGAAGATGTTGAAGGTACAAAAATGCATTTTCACTATTTTGTACATTGCGCAAATTCTAAACGAGATTATGCCATATAAATTCCTAATTACAGTTGTATTTAAGCCCAACCCAAAAAGCTCAACCAAATGATTGCCAGTTTGCCACTAGACCCGACCGATTGGAGAAACCGGTGGGTTTGATGCGTAACTTGTCGACGATACTCTCTTCAACGGACCACCTCCGATCAATACTGCTTCCTCCTCTTCCTCCTCACACCAATTCTGATGACTGCTTACTGCTAACGAAATAAAGAACGCTTCCAAGAGAGAGATCGATGAACCGAACTCAATCGAGTGTAGATCATCATCATGTGTCACCATTTTGAATGCTGGTTCATCTCTTTCCTGTAAGAAATTTTAAGTGTTTGTAATGATTCAGATCCGGACCATCAGTGCCCTTTGATACTAAAGAGCCTTGAAACAGAACGTGTTACCTGATCATAAAGTTGAAAGCTTGAGAAAGACTGAGACTTTGTATGATGATCATTAGAGAGGACCCGGAGTTTGCAACCGATGTCCCAGCCACCGCAGTCGCATGATCCACCGGATTCCCACCGCTCAATCAACGGCAAAAGGGCATTACCATCTTTAGGAAGTGTGTGAACTCCACTTGGGAATATAATAGTAGTTGTGCTATGCTTCTGAATTATGTTTCTTGTCTGAACAATTGCTGCAAGCTCTTCGTTTGTCTCAACACCGAACAAAACAGATTCTGATTTGTGGGTTGCTCTATCCGAGTTAGTCTTCATTTGGCCGATAATCGTATGTTCAAATGGATGATTTTTCTCTTCGTTCCTGTGGCGGCCTAACCAGTTTCCACTCTTGTTCTGTACTTCTTTGACGGTGTACAATGTGTAAGACCTTATAGAAGAGCCTGAACTCTTCAGGGTGGCAGCAAGAACGTTTTTGCTGTTGTTGTCAACCACGAACTGAAACAAACTGATACCTTTTCTCAAAGTGAATTGTAAAAGAGCGTGGGATCTTGAGCTGCACTGATTCTTCTCCATGGTTGGTGGTCTTGTGTTAGAAGGTTGTGAAGCCATTTGTAATGGGACATTCTTTTCGGACTTGGGTATAATCAAAGGACCTGATCTAGTTCTACTGTGACCATTCGGCTTTGTTCCGGCCGAGTGATTGGCGTAAACTGAGTCACTGAATGTCAAAGGACCTGACTTAGCTGAAGCATGAGATGTGCTCGACAATGCAGGAACAGACGATGAGCTTTCTTTGGAACTGAAACTTCTACTCATCTGACTAAAACTAAAGCTAAACCGCTTGTTGGGAGAAGCATGTCTTACTTTTTTAGATGTCAGAGTGGGGATCTTTTGATCTAACAAGCATGGTTTCTCTGAAGAGTTTTGGATCCTCTCCATTACATTAACCGGACTTGAAACTTCGCCCTCGACATCATGTCTTCTATCTTTACATTCATCTGTTCTAAATGCCTCAGATAAAAGCTTAGGACCTGTTTCCGACCCTTGATTTGTCTTGCGGCTGAAAGTACACGAGCTAAGCTCAGAGACCTCACTTTGTTCTTTCTCAACAAGATTCTTATTCACAGATACTTGATGTTCTTTCTGCTTCCTACTCAGAGGTTGGTGATCTGAATACTCTTGTGATCTAAGTGAGAAATTGTCATTTCTCATGTTTGGAGGAGAGAAACTCACAAATGATGCGTGGGGCTTCGAATCTAGCTCAAATCTTTTGACAACCCCGGTTTCTAAATCTAGTTCCAACGAACTTGCAGCAGTTTCTGCTGAACCAGCGTACGATGAGGCATAACTACAACACACTCCTTTGTTTCCTTCTGAGTTAGTATCCTTCCATTTCTCTAACTTTTCCCAATCCAAAACCCCAAAACTCAGCGCTTTTCCGCGGATATCTTCAGTTCTTCGGAGATACCTTGGCGGATCCAACATATCTCGCTTCACCAGCTCATCTTTGACTCGATGCTCCGAGGTTCCACGGGAGTAACGCGAGGGATATCTATCCTCATGAATCTTGGAGGCTCTTTGTTGCCTCACCATAGTGATATAATCACCTGCAACCTCAAAGCAATGGCTCTATATTGGATTCAGGAGTAATTCAGGAGTACTAGTAGTAGTGCCAAATCTTAGTTTCTTCATCCACCTTTAGACTAAACAATCTGCAATAATAAGAAAATAGAGTATATACTGAATCAGTAGAGTGACAACATTCAGATGTAACCAATAAAAAACAAAATAGAGTTGAAATGGATGAATACACTTTGATACTATAAACTCAATTCTTAGCAAGCTCATGATGTAGAATTGGGGATTTTGGAGGATATCACAAACGATTCTGAATAGTTCTTGGAAGAAATCACTTACACGGAAAGAATTGTTCAAATTCAAGCAAGGAAGAAGAATAAAACAAAATTCTCAGATCTAAGTAAAACCTGGGAGAATCAAGAACTTTTGCTACCAGTCGATCATCAAAGTGTGAAAGCAAACGAAACTCACACTTTCCCTTTTCATTTATCTCACTCCAGCCAAGAAAGACCGAGAGAGAGAGAGAGAGAGAGAGAGAGACGCAAGAGAAAAAGGTGGACATTAGGGACCACTTACCAAGAAAAACTCAGGCGGATCGGAGAAATTCAGTGAGAAAGTTGAGAGAGGAAAAAAGATAACTTGGAGAATGGGTGGCGCGAAATCAAAAGGCATGTGACAAAGGAAGACGAAGATTAGTGTATAGATTCGGACGAAAGCAAAGAACTTTAAAAACCGCCACTGAAGTCCAAACGGAGGATTTGTCTGTCTGAGTCCACTGTGTCTAGTTTCAGTTACTTCATTAAATATGCTTCTGTAATGATTTTATTCCCCACGTCATACTCTCTTTTTTGATATTCATTATGAGGTTATGCAGTTAATTCACTGTTCGGCTAAAAATATCCAATTTTGTGCTAATTACCAAAAATATCGGTAAAAGAAGTGTCTTTTTCCTTCTCTCTAACTAACCTGGAACAAATGAGCCGACTAAAATTTGATTTTACATTTTCAATCTAAAACAGAAAAAAAAAAGTAAAGTATTCTCTAGAGTTTGTGAATTTTGGTACAACACTATCTCTTTTCCTCGTACATTTAGTTTGAAATTTCGGGATCTTGTTGTCGTGATGAAATCTGTCTATTGGAATGTGATTTCAAGTTGGGTGGTCCAAAGGTGGTGCCGCATGAGTTGATGATTTTATCTTATGCCACGAGGATAATGTGGTCCGACTAAACTTTCCTGTTGTTTTTGCTATCTATTGTTTGTTCTTGTGTTTTATTAATCATGGAAGCACTGTTTCTGCTGAAGAAACAAAAAAAAAGAAGAAGCTAAGCTAAGCTAGGCCCTTAATTCCAACTGATCATTCATCTTTTTTTTTTTTTTTTTTTTTTGTAGGTGCCTTGACATTAGATCTAGATTCAAAACCAATTGTTAAAAGATATATGCTTTACCATCAATCAAGTGGGAATTTGAAAATGTATAAAAGAAAAGGTGTAGTTTTTTAAAGAGATAATTCATCACAAAAAGTGTAAAGTTGGTTTTAGCAGTGTTGGAATGTTGATCTAGTTGGGGCTTATCCATATATAAAAATAAAGTTTGATGGAGAGAGTAAATTGCCATAGAGATCACTATTTTCACCTCGATGCTAATATATAATGCTCCGTCCTGCATCTTCAAATTCACAACTAGGCCCTATGAAATGGAAGAGTTTAGGGGAACTTATGTCTATTTGGTCCAACAGATCTAAAATATATGATTCTATCTAAGATGATTTTAAGTATGCAAGATACCGAAAGAAAATATGTACTAGTAATAAGATTTGTCTTGTGGGGTTTTGAGGTTTTTTTTTCTACTCGAATTGTTATTCTCTCAATAAATTAATATCGAACCATTAACATAGCTCTCATTCCCTTCTTTTTACACTGCTATTTCTATTTTTAAATAAAGTAAAAGTCAGAGATATAGGCTCTGTTCATTTGTTGGTCGCTGCGATTTGCGACTGTGACCAACGACTTGCGATTGTTATGATATTCGTTTGACAGTTGCTGGTCACAGTCGCAGTCGCAGTGTTGTTCGTTTGACAGTCGCTGTTTTTTATTTATAAATAGTCTGGTCGCTGGTCGCAAGAAAAACCAGCAACTAAAACATCCTTCAAAACTTGCGACCAACGACTGGTCGCAAATCGCTGATCGCATGTTCTACGACCAAGAAAAGAACAGCCCATAGCCCATGTTTCTCTCCCCCTCTTTCAAAATGAAGAAAATACAACATGAATAACTGAGAAGAAAAAAATCGATTAAAGAAAAAACAAACACAAGACTATATATAATGACTTAGTCCGATACCATTTCAAAATAAAGGATTACTTTCTTTTTTCATGGTATATATAACAAACAAATATGATTTATTTTCATTTTCGTGGATCGTATATTTTTTTCTCCGACGAATATCATGCAACTGAATTTTGTATTTCCCCAATTCTTTAAGAGTTTTGTTTTTAAGAAATCTCAAATGTTCTTTTGTAATGGCTCATGATAAAATTATTCTCATTGTGAAAATATTATACATTTATTTACGTATAAGGAAAACTTATTAACAAAAAACATATCTTATGTAGAAAATATACTTTACGTAGTAAGCTACTTAGCTTACGATATATATATATACCTGCGCATTAATGTGTTTATATGTAAGCTAAAAACGAATTTTGATCACAAATATACAATTATACGGCCAAATACTTTACTGATGGACATGGTGTAGCTTTTTGAAAGAAAATTCCGACAAGCAAATCTTGAGTTTGCTTCATAACAAGAACATAGCATATAATTTGTAGGACCCAAATCTTTCACCTCAAGAAGAAAAACATTTTATAGGAGAGACTAGAGAGACCCCTATTTCCACTACGACAACGACATCCCAATATTCTTTTTCCCCCCCAAACTAAAAAAGATGTTATCAAGTAAAAACAACGTCATCGTAGAGGCATGGAACACAACCGCAACGCAAACGCAGACACAGACTCCGCACAGACCGTCACTGATACACCCAACTTTCTATTGGAGTTACAACTGTGAAGTGCTTTTCCATGGATGGCCTGGCCCTAGCCGTTCGATGTATGGCCTCGCACTCATCTTCGTCTTCTCCTTGGCGTTCTTAGCTGAGTGGTTCACTCGGTGCTCTGACGCTGCGTCCTCCATTAAACCGGACGCTGATAAGTTTGCCAAGGTGGCGTTTCGTACGGGTATGTATGCCGTCAAGTCCGGCTTCAGCTACCTTGTGATTCTAGCCGTTGTTTCGTTCAATGGCGGCGTTTTCCTCGCCGCTATTTTGGGACATGCTTTTGGTTTCGTCGTTTTTCGTGGCCGGGCGTTTCGTAATGTGGGTCGGGCCAACGGGTAAGAATCGGGATATCCTGCCAGCATATTTGGGTTTTAACCGAGCCCAACGAGACTTGAATTTGTTTGTTTTTTTTTAAAAAAAATTTGATTTGTGTGTTCTTTCGAATGAATAGAAAGAAGAGAGTTGTTTTGTGATACAACAAAATTGTAATTCGGTAAGTGGAGTGAAGTAGTTGGCTCTTCTGTTATTTGGTTTTCATTTAATTTCTTTTGTGATAATTTCTTCAACAAATATACAAAATTTAATAATACCTTTTTCGTGGAATGTATACCAACCTCAAATTTCAAATACGTCCTGTGTCTTTTTTCCTTCTTTTTGTCCCACAACTATTTTATACAGTACACATTAGGAAACAAACCCACCAAAATGTCATAGATATTTGAGCAATTTTAATGGTTTAGATTAAGAAAACTGCAAAAAAAAATATGAATTTATCAAAATAAGTCAAAAAAATTTCTAACTTTTTTTTTGAATCACTTAAACCTTTAATTTTTTGAAAATGACAAATTTAAACACACATTTAAGTTGACCACACCATTTTCACTCTAACAAAGTTAACCGTTAAAAATGGTTAACGGTCGTTAAAACCGAAACGATGTCGTTTTATTAATCTAGTTCTTTTGGATGTAATCAAGATAAATATATGTTTAAATTAGACATTTATAATAAAATTATGATTTAAATGACGCAAACTGAAACTTGGTGATTTTTTGGCTTTGCTTGGAAAGTTCGTGGTTTTTTTAGTGCAAGTGTTCATAGTTTTTCTTTGCCTAAAATATTCATGATAAATACCAATTTTGTTTATTTAGTATGATATCTTTTGGTATGGGTGGGTGTTTCAGGGTCCTGTTCGGATTCAGTTCGGGTTTTTTGGATTTTTCGGGCATGATTTTAGTAACACAATTTAAGTCTGATTTTGGATCAGAATACTATTTGGGTTCGGTTCGAATTCGATTCTGAACCAAAGTAATTAAATATGGTAATTTAAACATACATTTAAGTTTGGTTCGGAATCGACCTTAGATCGTTGTTTTTTGGTCTGAGACCCGAACCAAAAATACGAAAAACTCGAACCGACTCCGAGGAGGACTCCGAACGGGACCCCAAATCCGAACGGGACCTCAAACGATCTCATGCCGTGGTTTTCTGAATCATAATTTTTTTGGCAAAAAAAACCACGAACTTTCCAAACGTAACCAATAAATCACCAAGTTTCAGTTTGCGTCATTTAAATCATAATTTTGTTATAAATATCTAATTTAAATATATATTTATCTTGATTACGCCAAAAAAACTAGATTAATAAAACGACGTCGTTTCAGTTTTAACGGCCGTTAAACATTTTTAATTATTGACTTTTTTGAGAATCAAAATGGTGTGGTTAACTTAAATGTGTGTATAAATTTGTCATTTTCAAAAAAATTAAAGGTCAACTTAAATATGTGTTTAAATTTGTCATTTTCAAAAAAATTAAAGTTTTAATGACTCAATTAAAAATTGAAGATTTTTTGACTTATTTTGATAAATTCATGAATTTTTTTTGGCTGTTTTCCTTTAGATTAGTAACAACTTTTGATTTTTGTTTGATAAGTCGAAAAAATTTTGACAAAAAAAAAGTCGAAAAAAATATAAGAAGTTGAGTCAGAAATTAACAAGTGAACCAAAAAAAAAGTAAAAAAAAAAGAAAAAGAAAAATCAGGAATAGAGATAAAACAAGTTTCTCGACTTTCTTCCTGGAGGCCTTAATTCAATGGCTGCGATGATGATAGGAGTTCACATCTCCTGCAGCAAACTAATATCCTTCTCGTCATGGATTTCCTCGCCGGACGTCAACTCTCTCCACTCGAAACTATCTCTCCTCTCTCTCAAACCTTCCTCTCCTCCGCAGCCACGGAAATCGACGGTTATCCGTATGGGAGGCGGTCCGAGGACGTTTCCTGGAGGTGTATCCAAGTGGCAGTGGAAGAGGATGCAAGCTAAGAAGCAGAAACAGCTCCTCAAGGCTCGTCTATCCCGCGAACGCCAGATTTACGAGATGCGTAAACGCGCTGAGCTCAAAGCGGCTGTCGCTGAGCTTGAACGACCGTGGGAACCGGTTCAGAAACCTCCGAATCTATTCTCCGTTTGTGCCGATGAGCAAGTGAAGGTTCTCGCTGACCGGTTTCAGAAACCGGGCGGGTTCGATCTCTGGACCGATAGGGATGGGCCACAGTTGTTTGACACTGTTGATGATTTGCCTTCCGCTAGGTTTTTCCCTAAAGGTGTGGTTCATAGTGTTAAACCTTATCGTAACTTACCCATCTCTGGTGAGTCAGATGGAGAAGAGAATTCGATGAAACACGAAGAAACGAGAAGTGGTAGCAGAGTTACTGGAACGCATCGTGGTCGTAGGTTGAGGAAGAGAGTTGAGATCAATGGTGTAGCCATTAAGGAAGAAGGTAAAAGGATGGAGAATCGTATTAATGGTGGCAGATTAAGAAAAGGAACATCTTCTCAGGTATTCGAATTGACTTTGCAGAACGATGGGATATACGAAATTGGAACTTAAGATTATAGAAAAGAGTGTTCTTTTCTCCAATTAGTGTTTCTTCTTTGCTGGTGTCTTTATTATAGTCAATGATGTCTCTGAACATAAACGTGTATGTAACAGCTTATGCTAATTCACAGATTGAGCTATAAAGCTTTCACTTTTAGTGTTATATACTTCTCTCTGTTTCTCTCAGGTTGTGTACGAAACAAAAATATTTTGTAGCACTGTTCTGTTTGCATTGCTCTGTAGATAGTTAGTCATTATTCAATATGATTGTTTTATTTTTGTGTTGGAGTTGAATCTAAGGAAATAGATCTGTTCTAATATCAGTTTTGCGCCATGGGTATCATTGCATATGCGTTGCCAAATTGTCTATAGTTATCATTAAAATGACATATTAAATCTGCTGTTAAGTTTGCAGGATGTGGTTTTCACTGAAAGGGATTTGTTAGTGCTGATAGAAAAATGATGTAAATTGTGGAATACATGTTAGAGCCACTGATGTCTGATGTGCCTTTTCAACTTTCTTTTACCGGATTCCTTTCTTAGACTTGGTTTCACATGGTAAAGAAGTAAATAAACTTTCTGATGTGTTATTTCTTTGTTAGATATATCTCTTCTACGGTTCTCATTGTTAGACGGATGAAAATGTTCTTGGTATTTATATTTGACTAAAACTAGCATCAAGGAAATAAGATTTCGATTTTGACATTAAGACCAAACGATAGCTTAACTCTTTTCTTATGCAAGAAGAGAGGTATTGTGTGAATGAAATTTGTTTGCAGATCATCATGTTTTGGTCACCTTCTTTTAGCTCGTATAGACATTGACAGAGAGGTCTTTGCAATTATCTGGATAGATATACCTACTGTAGAAAATCTGTATCACAATGTAAAATTTGCTCCGACCACCACATTGTCCATAGTTTGTTTTCAGTATCTCATTATTTCTAGTGAGTTTTCTTGGAATAACTTGCTAGAAGAAATCGTTGATTATGACCTTGAGATACTAAGTTAAATCTCTTGATACCATTTGGAATTCTATATCTGCTCTGATTGGCTTAAACTCCCGGAAAACCCACTTGGGAACTGATGTATAACACCTTAAATCCTAAGGTTATGGTTCATCAAACTTATGGCAGCATTTTTTTATGGAAATGTCGTGTTCCAATTGCGTCAGATTCCTGCCAATCTGTTTGTGTTGGTGTTTGCGTTTGGAACCTGGAAGGACTTTGTGATCATCTATTGCCCTGGATGTATTAGATATGTAGATGCATCAATTTGAAAATTGGTTTACCAATATTAAGATATACGAGAGCAATGGTTACTAAAATTGTTAACATGTGAGCTAATGGAAGTCATGTCGTATGAGTAGTTATCGGGTCAGTAAAGTTGGAGGGTGGTTGAACAGGAATCGGAAAAACATACTTGTCTAACAATTTATGATCTGTTGTTGCAATGTTATTGGAGCATTATCAATGTCACTCCGATTATCTAGAATACGAGATAATTGAATATGGTGTTTACCTTTCATTTTTCTTTTCATTTGCACGCTTCTTTAAATTGTTATCGTCGCTCATGTATATGGTGTTACTGTTCATGTATATGACTTTGCAATAGAGAATAAATACATTCATTATGAAAATTGACAAAAGTAATTTTGCTCACATGATATTGATTGAAGCTTTTTCTTTTTCGGTTGTACCGCTCAACATGGGCCAATAAATGGAGGAAACCTAGCTTATATGATAATGAAATGGATTAATTTTATTAGTTGTAGAAAAGTTTCTCTTGGTAATGGCACGATCCTCAATTCACTTTCTCGCTAATGTTTTGTGTGGTGCGTTTATCTTGAAAACAATCAATAGATTCCATCAAGATAAGCTACTGTTACTAGTCCGTCAAGTTACTCAAGTATTCTGGTTTCAGTATCAGATCCAATAGGGTTGGTTAGACATTTTACCTATGTTCAATTTTGTCATCTTTAGATCTTGACGGTAACATCTTTTGACGCATCAACCATATGCATTGTGCTTCATGTCATTTACAGCCATTTCTGTTGGCATGTGACCCACTTATACTGTTTTAGCAGTGCATAACAATGGGAGACGATATTCGAAATTTTTCTACGAGGAGCAACGCACGTGAAATAGAAGAATGCAATGCTTAATGGAAGTTAATATTTTTCCATCAAAATCTCGAGTTATGTTATCTTGTTACCAATGAGAACCATGTGAAAGTAGTAACCTCACTGTAAGTGTGGTTCTAGTTCCCTAGACAAAACACGTTATTTTTGTGCTAATGTGGTGAAAAAAGATCATTTATTGGAAACATGAGGGTCGCTGCGGCAATACCCAAAACTGATTTGCTTTAAGAGCCGTCTATTTACATAGTCATACTTGCTAAACTGCGCCAAGTCTTGTTAGAAGATTCTCTTTTATCTTTTCACTACTTTTTTTTTTAATTGTTGGTACATGATTCAGTCAATAGTGGTTACAGCACTATGGGGAAAAGCTTTTATCCACTTTCCTCAGCCATGGCCACAAAATTCTCATTTAACACAAGATATGAGTTGACTCTTAATAATCAAAATTGATTGTTCAGTCGAATGCTATTGTAGCGTGTAAGATAAATAAGATTTGGAAGATATGTTTGGGTTTTGATTAACTATTACAAATCCCCTGAACAGTGACAACTTCCCAATGACTGATCACAATCTAATCATTCATTGGTCACATGCTGTAAGAATTGTCTTTTCTAGAAAGCCATTCAAATCACTAAGACTCTCGACTTGTAACATGTTATGTACTGTAAATGGTGTTTATAACACTAAGCATAGCACAAAGCTTTAACCTTTTTCTACAAAACATTATGATTAATAGCTGAGATTCTTTTTCTTTTCATGAGTGTAGTGTGGTAAAACAAAATGATCATGTAAATAAAAAGTGAGTTTAATTTTCTTAGCTTTACACTATGATGTGTTGCTGTTGAATGTTTTATGATTTTTAGATTTTAGGTATGAATATGGTCATAAGGTGTGGGAATGGGAATTGCGTACTAAAGTAAATGATAAAATTTTCCTAAGACAAGTGAGATTTATTCCAATACAAAGAAGATAATTAGATATTCAAGTGAATAAAGGAAGCATTGAACTTATTGGACTAAGTATTCGTCTTTGATTGTTTTCTAATATTGAAGTGAAGCATCTCTGACCGTAGTGGGGGTTAGAGTCTAGGGTTTAAAGAAGATGGTCATTGGCTGGAAGAGACGATTGCGACAAGAGGAGGAATATCAACAGTTTTCAATAAGAAATGTTGTAAAAGAGAATTGAATTTAGGTAGTTTTTACTTTGATTTCATATTCTTTAATAAGGGGATCTTTCTCTGCTGCGTCTGCCTGAAAAGGCGAAAGAATATGAAAACCGTTCGATGGTATTTGTCGAAGGACAAATTCTAGATAATATTTGGAACATAAGTTATTTACATTTCCCAAGTTGTTGGCCAAGCAATCAAATTGAGATATTTGTTCTATCTTTACATCTCTCAGATTCTTCTCTTACACTTGGGAGGTCTTGCAAGTTCAACATTATTTGACCTTTTAGATTACCTATATTTTCATCTGTATGAAAAGTGCTGTTGCGTTGACTCATCATCCTCAACGTGGATGTGAAACAAAATAGAAAATGAAAACTACTTTAGGCTGAAAATAAGGCAATGTGACCACAGAATCTTGAAAACACTATAAAGGAAGATGAGTCAACACAGCCAACTTTAGCTTATATAAAGAGGACCAAGTTTGCTTCTCATTTAAACAGATCACTTCACTCACACACACACTCCTCAATAATCAGCTCTCTTCTTTAATTTGTTCGTTACCTTTGAACAGATGGAACATACGAAGACTGACGCACAACGTCAAGATTCGTACGACGATCAACAGAAATGGGTTCTTGATTCTTCTCTCGACAGCAGGGGACGTGTTCCTCTTCGGGCTCAAACTGGCGCTTGGAAAGCGGCACTCTTCATCATCGGTAACAAAACTTTCATTGAGATTTTTTTGTAGAAAAGTAGCCCAAAATGAAAACTTTCTGTGAAAGTATATGCTATAGTAGCGCAAAATATAAATATTTGTTAATGTCTTTTTTTCCATCTTCTCTGTGCAGCAATCGAGTTCAGCGAGAGATTGAGTTACTATGGGTTAGCCACGAACTTAGTGCTCTACCTAACAAAAATTCTCCACCAAGATCTTAAGATGGCTGTAAGAAATGCGAACTACTGGGCCGGTGTCACTACTTTGATGCCTCTTCTTGGAGGCTTTGTAGCAGATGCTTATCTTGGCCGTTACACCACTTCCTTAGTTTCAACCACCATTTACCTTATGGTAATATATGTTGTTAAATTTTTCAACTCAAAAGATTCTAAAAACAACGTTAAACTAGTTTCTCTTTTTCTTTTGGAAAACAGGGTTTGGTCCTTTTAACAATGTCCTGGTTCATACCGGGCTTGAAACCATGTCATCAAGAAGTGTGCGTTGAACCTAGGAAAGCACACGGAATAGCCTTCTTCATTGCCATATACTTGATCTCCATAGGGACTGGAGGTCATAAGCCTTCCCTTGAGAGCTTTGGTGCTGACCAGTTCGATGATGATCATGTTGAAGAAAGAAAGATGAAGATGTCTTATTTTAACTGGTGGAGCGTCGGTCTATGTGCCGGAATTCTAACGGCTGTGACTGTTATTGTCTATATCGAAGACCGGGTTGGTTGGGGTGTTGCCAGTATGATACTCACTGCAGTCATGGCTATTTCACTTCTCATCTTCCTCGTCGGAAAACCATTCTATCGTTACCGGAAACCTTTGGGTAGCCCTTTGACGCCAATGTTGCAGGTCTTTGTTGCCGCCATTGCCAAAAGAAATCTTTCTTATCCCTCCGATCCTTCTATGCTTCATGAGGTTTCCAAGGCAGATTTTACTAATGTCCGGCTTCTCTCCCACACAAAATATATCAAGTGAGTAATCAAATTCAAAAAAGTCCATAACTTCTGATTCTTGTGCATCCTAAACTGATTCTTGTGTGGGTTTTTTCTTGCAGATTTCTTGACAAGGCAGCAATAATTGAAGACAGCAATCCTCTGGCTCTCCAGAAACATAGCCCATGGAGACTCGTACCGTTGACAAAAGTAGAGGAAGCGAAGCTGATCATCAACGTCATCCCCATATGGCTTTGCTCGTTGGTCTTTGGCATTTGTGCTGCACAAACTTCGACTTTCTTCATCAAACAATCAGCCATCATGGACAGACACATCGCCGCTAACAACAGCTTCACGGTCCCTCCAGCTTCCATGTTCTCTCTCACCGCTCTCACGTTGATCATGTTTGTCACTATCTATGATAAACTCCTTGTTCCATTGCTAAGACGCGTCACACGGAATCAGAGAGGCATAGATATTCTCCAGAGGATCGGGATTGGTATGCTTTTCTCCCTCATCACAATGATCATTGCAGCTCTAGTCGAGAAAGAAAGATTGGCCCGTACCAAAGACAACAAACCCATGAGTGTGATATGGCTAGCTCCTCAGTTCATAGTCATGGGCCTTGCGGACGCGTTCACCCTCGTTGGACTCCAAGAGTACTTTTACGACCAAGTCCCAGATTCCATGAGAAGCTTAGGTATAGCGTTTTACCTAAGCGTGCTAGGCACAGGTAGCTTCCTTAACAATCTACTGATCACAACCGTTGATACACTAGCGGATGATTTATCGACCAGGAGTTGGTTCGGAAAGGACCTAAATAGCAGCCAGTTGGACTGGTTCTACTGGGTTCTAGCCGGTCTAACCGCTACCAACATATGCGTCTTTGTGATTGTGGCAAAGAGATGTCCTTACAAAAGCGTGCAAGTCTTTTCTGACTCGTCCGTATCCGTTGCCTAAATAAATAATTTTCTGAAAAACCGTAACGTGTCTTCATTTTCTTCTTCTTCGAGCTTTCACAATATGATCATCACAAATAATAGACTTCTTCCAATCATAGTCAGCTTAATTTAAATATATATTTCTTTTAATATTTTGCGTAGCATATTTAATCTCTATAGTTTCATTTATCTTCCTATAAATTATCAAAGCGATTTTAATGTGTTGCATCGGAACGCATTACCATCGAACATTCAATAAAAACGCCAACCAAACATACTATCTGGTTACCATATCCGATCTCCATATGTAAAACATGGTATCATGGATGGATTAAAGAAGATGTCGATAAAAGTATAGTTAACTTAATATTAAAATCGAAACTAGAAAATAAGCACAAGTACTTATTAGTTAAGAACAAGTGTTGTCTCCTGTTTATAATAAACCTAATTTTATAGTTTGTAGATCTAACGAATATGTTTTATCCCAAGTCACGTCTGAATTATTCAATGAACATATCTCTTGTTTTGGCCACTCTTTCTGCCATACCCATAGACGGTTATTCAGGTTGCACATGATGATTTGCTTAGAAACTGCTTGAACAAACGGAGTTTTTGAGATCATGTAAAAAATTTCTGTATGAACATCGAAAGATAATACTTTTGTTTCTGCGATACATTTATCAGTGATCCATCTAAATGTACTTAATTTTGTTAATAAAAAATACAGACAGGAGCAGCAGTCACATACCTCAAGTGTTGGTGCTAAAATAAAAAAAAACTTCACAAACTATAGGGTTATTTAGGTTTTACTCAAATAAATTATACAACCAAACCAATCTGTATGTGCCTGTGAATTTGTCTTTGCCAAATCCTAGAGTCCATAAAATGATATTGTGTCCTCCTTTCCAACTATCTCCATGCATCATCTTGAGAACAACTGCTTGAAACCTCGCTTGAGGAACACGTCGAGACCATCTAGTAATTGGATTGACTACATAGATACAATTGTAGTGATTGTAATAGCATAACATACCGGCACAACTCCCAGAAATGGAATAGGTATAATAAAGCAAAAACTGGTTGTACTCCAAAAGAATTAGTTTACGCAAAGGGCAAAGATTAGGCAGTTTGATGAAATCCAACGAACCCATTGTTACATTTTCGTTTTTGTCAGGAGAACAAAAATCATCAAATTCCCGGGTATTGATGATAAAGATATCTGAATCTTGTAACTGACATGTAACATAATTTTTTCTTGAAATATGGAGATTCGATCGTAGATTTCCATTGTGTTGACACAGACTTAACCTTGTCAGAGACTTCACCGGTAATTTCTCGAGAATATCTTCAACTAAGCCATGGGGTAGTTCCACACGGTGAATGGTGTTAAGATTATGGGTTTTGTTGTTATTATCTTGAACGAGTTTAGGGTCACTTGTTGTCCTATAATTGATGATCCTTCTTCGCTCATGTACTTATTTATGTTAGACAACATATATTGATTTGTCTTATCTTATACGCTTCGAAGGGAACTAAACCTCTAAAAGAGATTATTTTCATTATTTTTAATAAGAACAATAATGTTATTGTCATATTTTGAGTTTTAAAGTTTATTTTCTATTAAATTTTAGATATATCTCTATATATTACTTTCAGAGATTAAGATATATCAAATTTAAGTATTAGACTGCGAGTCTACCAGACATGTGTAGTTTTAAATCATTTTAAGAAGTTGAAGAATAAACAATTATGATATTGGTGTAACATTTTAGGTAAATATAATTCCTGAGAACGCGACATATGTATCATAGATTGGTTAGTTTTTGATTGTATTAATATATTATGACATGAAAAATTTCTACAATCTGCAAAAATTATGTACGATCTGAAATCAGAATCCAAACCCTAAAAACAGATAGGAACTTTGAATGCTTTGAGCTTATAAATTATTAAATTATACACATAAGGCCCTATATTTTGACTCATGTTAAATCTCGAAGTAATTTTTGGAGTTGCCACTAGTTGCCACTTTGTGCAACTCTCCTGCTTCCCTTTTTCATATCAATTTTAAAGTCTAGTATAGCTTGGCGATCTCCTAAATAGTTTTTAATTGTGTTAAGACAAATTAAATAAAAATGAGAAAAGTAAAGTTTAATACGACAATTTTTAGAAAATAAAATTTATAAACCCTATATTTAAATCTTGTAATAAACAATTTTCCCATACAGGGAGAGGAGACGACTTAGCGATTTTGATAACCATTTTTATTATTTGGATATTTACTCATTTTAGCTGTAACCAGAAAACATCAATTTTACAACAAAACTTCCATGAAACATTCAAAACCTTGAAAGCCCTTAATTGTAATCCAAACAAGACCGAGAGAGATTGCACCCTTCTAATATTAGTGCGCATGAGTCAAATTTCCTCCGGTTAAAAACTCATTTTGCTTATGTCTTATTGCACCTTGTGATTTGGTCCAAGTGCTTAATCCCCGTTGAGCTTCCGCTAAACACATGTCCAAGGGCTTTGCCCACTCATGGGAGCAGTCGGCGCTACTTCTTACCTTCGGTTTTGAGAAGTCGACAATGATACAGAGTGCTAATATTTTCTCTTAAAAAAACAAAATGGGTCCTATAACACTTGGGTAGGACTCGTAAGAACCAAAAAAAACACACACACACACACACACATCAAACAACCAAAGACAAACTGCGACATAGAAGAAGTTTAGCTAATCAAATTAAGACCTGGTTACGAATGCATGTCTTAATCAGTCTCCGCCTCCACCACAGCCACCGCCTCCACCGCCACCTCCACCACAGCCACCGCCATCACCACCACCTCCACCATAGTCACCGTCTCCACCATCAGCGCCATCAATATCACCTCCACCTCCACCTTCAATATCACCTCCTGTAACGACATCATTAGAAATCGCACATCCATTGCCGAAGGCCGTAAGAACCCCAAAAACAAACATGACAACAAATAAGGCTATGACGATTATTGCCACAACATCCATGTTACACAACACACGCTGAGGCCTGAGTTGAGAGTAATGATTGAAAGTCTCTACGTTAACTATTAAATCTCGATAATATATACATATACTCTTGTCTCTCATGTTTTCCTGTAAACAAATAACGTGTTAGTTTGCATTGACTTGGACTTTTATTATTTATCTGTTTATTATACATTCAAAGATATAGATTTTCTAATTTTTTTGTGAAATCATTCAAAGATTTAGTTGCGTATAAAACTTGAATAAAACGTAACCTGTTAAGCTTTGACGCCAAATATTATATGATAAATCTTGTTATTGGATTCTAAATTCCAATTGGTTTTTCTACGCTCATGAACCGATGTTACATTTTCCACACGGTCTCTGACCAGATACAAACATGAGAATATAAGTACGCACATTTGGTTTTTGATCGGTCGACTGAATTTTGGTTTGAAATTATTAAATCTCGGTTCTGACGAAAAGCCCAATAAAATATTGTTGCTTTTGTTTGTTTCTAGCTAATTGTTGTTAATAATATATAAATTTCGTCAAAGATACAAATCGAAACGATTTAAGAAAAGAGATATACCTTTTTGTATGATGAAAACTTTAATGACATTCGTCCAAGGTTCAAGCATTTGATACTTTCTCAGCACAAATTATTTCTGTTTATGCACACAATTGCTTTGGACTCTTTTATTCGGATCGCATGATGGAAAATTTGTTTCACAAACCCATTTACACGAAGATCTCAAGATCCACGCTATATGATTGAAGAACATGTTTTTTTCTTAGGTGATAGGGGAATGTTTAGCTATTTTAGCAATTAAGAAAGCCAAAGATTTGGATATTTCTCTTTTCTGATTCTAAAGAGTGTATTGATTTGATCAATTTTCACTCGAGCTTCACTAGATTTTTTTGTGATATCTATGATCTTATTTTTTTTGGATTATAGAAACTTTATACTTGATAAAAACTTTTTTGTTTTGTAAATTTTGAAACATATTTTGTGAAAAAAAAAACATTGAAGTGGCATATGACTAAATCAATATACATTGTTCAAGAATCTAAAGAGTAATTCAGATAATCCATATATCTTATCCGATTCATTTGAAATATAATAAACTTTTTTTTTTTGACAACATATAATAAACTTTTCATACGAGTAAATTAGTAGAACGGATCAACCCGGTTAATTCGGCCTGAAAAAGTCACATCCCTACCCCAAAAAAAAAGTAAGGAGGAAAAAAAGAAATATCGTAAAACCGAACCGTGACGCATATTCCCGGTATCTCCGTGTCTAGCTAGATGTTTTACCAAAATACCCTCCTCCTTCTCCAAGCAAGCTTTAGGGTTTCTCAAATAAGTTTTCCTTTTTCCTTTTCTCCCATGTCGATTTCTCCGTTCTCCATTCGTAATCAAATTCCCTTCAATTCATGTGACCTTCGATTCCAAATTCGCCAACCCAGTAACCACTTAGAAAGAGAGATAGAGGGAGATGAACATCGAGGCTAGAGTCGGTGTGACGGTGGATGGAGCACATAGTGCTCTTAACTCTGCGACCGCCGTGCGTAGCAGCGTCGTAGATGCCAGAACCTTGAGTTTATCGCAGAAACAGCCGCAGATTCAACCGCAGCCGCACTTCGGCACCGTTGAAAATCTCCTCGCGGGAGGTGTTGCCGGCGCCTTCAGCAAGACCTGTACCGCTCCTCTAGCTCGCCTCACCATCTTGTTTCAGGTCTTGTTCGAGATCGTGTTTTGTCTTTTTCGGTTTGGTCAATGTGCTTATCTCAACAGATTGATGGGTTGTTACTTGTTTGAGCTTTGCTGCTTCATTTGTTTTTAAAATTGATGTCAGGGTTTTAGAAATTTTGGAAAATTCATCAAAGTCATGAGTATTTTGTTTGACCCTTTTGGTTTTTGTTACACATTATGTCATGTACATTGTGTTTTGTCTTGACAGCTCCTTGTCTCTACTTTTGTTTGTTAAAAAGAAAAGCCTTGTTGTCTCTTTTCAGCTGCAAGGCATGCAATCAGAAGCTGCAGTGTTGAGTAGGCCAAATTTGTGGCGTGAAGCTTCCCGTATTATCAATGAGGAAGGATTTAGAGCTTTTTGGAAAGGAAATCTAGTAACTGTAGTCCACAGGCTTCCCTATTCGGCACTGAACTTCTATGCTTATGAAAAATACAATAAAGTGAGTTGCATTCTAGCCTCTTTTTGAATTGGGTCTTCTGTTTCAGTTTATATTGATTTGGCACTCAACCTAACACAATGCTATTTTGTTTTTGCAGTTTTTTAATTCGATTCCAGTCTTACAGAGCGTTTTAGGAAATGCGAGTAGCAGCCCGTTTGTGCACTTTGTTAGTGGTGGCTTGGCTGGAATAACAGCTGCTTCAGCTACATATCCTCTCGATCTTGTTAGGACGCGTCTTGCTGCACAGGTTTGATTTTTCTTCTTCTTTTGTTTGACGTTTGAAAGTTTTATTCTTCCTTTGATCTGTGCAGTGTTTCTTTGTCTTTCTGTGACCTGAATGCATCTCTTTCGATTCTTCCCAGAGAAATGCAATGTATTACCAGGGTATTGGGCATGCTTTCCGTACCATATGCAGAGAAGAAGGACTTTTGGGTCTGTATAAAGGACTTGGTGCTACAATGCTGGTACGTTTTAATTGCTTTCCTTTGTTCTCTTGTGCCATGCCAAGTGTGTTTATTGTTAACTGCTTAGTGGTACGTCATTTCTCTAATGCAGGGTGTTGGGCCAACCCTTGCAATCAACTTTGCTTCGTATGAGTCTATGAAATCATTTTGGCGATCACATAGGTAAAAAATCATTTTTACTAGGATTTTTCTGTTACTTGTTTTGCACTCGCCTATTGAATATTTATGTACCTCCAGAAGCTAACTCGTCACATATATCTTACTGTTTTCTTTACTCGTTTCTTCAGGCCAGATGATTCAACATTGATTATGAGTCTTGGTTGTGGAGGTCTAGCTGGAGTTGCTTCTTCAACAGGTTTGTTATTCGATCTGACCTTCTCTCTAGCTACAAGACACTAAGCCAGTTCTACTCAAGAGTCAATTTCGGATATCGGCTTTATAGTTTCAAGCTTTGTTACTTGAAACATATACTTGCCACTTACTATATGCATCAGTTGACTAATTTTGTGATGCCCATAACGTCGTAGCTACGTTCCCATTGGATCTTGTGAGAAGAAGAATGCAAGTAGAAGGAGCGGGTGGAAGAGCGAGAGTGTACAACACGGGACTCTTTGGAACATTCAAACACATATTCAAGTCCGAAGGCATCAGAGGGCTGTACAGAGGATTATTGCCTGAATATTACAAAGTGGTTCCTGGCGTTGGCATCACCTTCATGATATACGAGGGTTTAAAAACGTTTTTATGTCCTCCTGCCCCTTATACTTAGAAGAATTTTAGTGCGTTAGCTTCTTTATTAGGAGAAGAAAGGAACAACATTTTTGTTTCCTTCGATCATCTTATCAAACCCTTTTGGTAGTAACTTTTACTTATCTTTCTACTGCCGTGGAAAAAAAAAAGAGACAAAATTGTCCAGTGTGTAGGTTTAGTTGCATTTGATAAACTCAAATGTTTAAACTCAAATGCATCATCATTTACACTTTTTTTTTCCACGCGAGCACTCCTGACATCACAATTTTGTTTTGTTTTTGTTTGTCAAATGTCTCTGTTTCTTGATCTACAAAATTTGACACTTCTGATAATTATCTTACAGTGAGTTTTTGGTTTTGCGTTATGCTGCGTTTGTCTTTGTAACAGTTTCAAGATCTGTGGTTACTACATACAACGTTTTTGTTAACTCCAAGAAAAGATCTTTAACTGACGAAATGTTGAAAGTTTGTCGATCATTCCAGGAAATTATGTAACAAAAAAAATGTAAACTTGGATCAACAAGATCTCAAGGTTAAAAAGACCCACTAGGAAATTTCTCACTGAGAACTCGAAACAATAAGATCTCTCTAGACGCTAAAACCAAAATCCCTAGCCAAAAAATCTTGAATTTGTCAACTGGCTTCGTAACATCTGAAACTCAAATCCAATCTCTGAACTAGAAAAAAAAACAAATTTGATGAAAAGCATTCATAAGTTAATACCCCACAAGAAAGCACTTAGGAAGACGTCCTGAGCAAGAAGATGCTGAGTTCTTGAGCCGAGTTAGCGTCAGGGTTAATGAGATGAAACGACTCCGAGTCAGAGCTACCAACAACATGCTCATAATTCGCCCTCATATACATAACCTCATCAAGATCCGTCTCACCCGACCCGGATCCAGATGGCAACACACCCGCTCCAACCGTCATGGACTCCAATTTCTTCAGCATCACCCTTGTCTCCTCGTTGGCGCTCCTCCGTACAGCAAACCCTAGTTTCCTCCCGTTGCAAAACATCGTCCAGACCGGTACGGATCTCAGCAGGCAAGACTTCAGCTCGGGTCGGGTCGGACATTCGAGAGCGACACGAACAAGACCCGAGCCCATCTCGTGGACGAGCTGGTTCGTCGGGATGGAAAGCTCGAGGAGGAGAAGCGGTTTGACGGAGAGACGGTCGTGCTGGACACAGAACCACACGTGTCCCTTTCTCCTCCCGAAAATCGTCCCAATCACCATCGTCTTCGAAGGTCTCTGCGGTTGGGTCACGGGGGATAGATAGTCTGAGTCGGTGGCGGCGGCGAAGGATGTGACCTCGGAGGATGAGGCGGAAGAAGAAGCCGAGTCTTGAACGTCGATATCGTCTCTGAGAGAAGTACTGAGACGTTTCTTGGAGACTCCGTTGGATGCTGCTCCGGTTACCGATGCGGTGGTTGGATTCGTCGGAGGTGTGATGCACGGGAGGAGATAACGACGGAGAACGTCAATTTTCGTCATCCTTCTCTCTCTCTTTCTCTCTTTTTTTTCAAAGGACTTTGGTGGAAAAAGGTCAAATGGAGCTTTCAGAGTTGCAGAGATAAATCTCTGTTTTCTTGTTGTTGTGTGCTTTTTTATAAAGGAAGGCGGGAGACAAGAGAATATCCGTTGTGGCTTTGACTGGTTTGACTGTGATTACACGTGGTTTTTTCTTTACTTGCCACGTGGAAAGTAAATATTGGATTCTTTGTTTCTGAAGTTTAATTTTCGAAAGCTTATTGGTCGATTTTTTTTTTTTTTTTTGTTGGTGGGCTTTCTTTGCTACGTTTAATATTTAATGACTTTTAGAATTTAATTTTGTTTTGTAGCTGTGATTAAACCGTACGGTTTTCTGAAACACCACATTCATTCGTTCACTGCCCGAACGTTCGGAATTGATAGAAAAAGAGTTATGTTTTGCGAATTTCAAGAAATTAGTCATTCCGTATTTATGCTCCACTTTGAAAAAGACAAATTAATCAGTAATCACAGTACAACTATAAATTTATTTTATTATGCTTTAGTTTGACAAGAAAATTAAGCAAGCAATTACTCTCTCGTTTCCCTTATTTATAAGAATTTGGACTAATATCACTCCAAAAATAAAAATCATTTTAATATGAAAATTAAATACAATCCAAAAAGGTAAAAAAAAAAACGAGAATGCACATATAATTAGTTTGGGAGATTCTTTGGTGACTGTCTAAACGAGTAGATGACAACATAAAGTAATAGTGTGTTGACTTCAAAATTCTTTCATGATAATATTGTGGCTTTTAGAAATATTGAGTCATAACTATTTTTTTTATTTTTGTATTATTACTTTTTATTTTTGAGAAAGCCAAATAATGAAAAAAATAACACTAAAACATTTTATATAAAAAACAAATGAAGCATTCCTATTTTATTGATCTTGTATTATGTTACTCTTGCTAATTTATGGTCTATTTATATAAAATCTCAATTATCCCCTGATTTTCTTGTAGTGATTATTCAGTCTTGAATTTTAAGTCTTGTTTTACATAATTTTCTATAAATAAAAAGTAATTTTTGTATATTATTAATATTGTCTTAAACAAATACATCTTAGTATTTCATTTCACCGTATTTATTGTGTGTATTCGTTAAGTGTGTTTTGTTTCAGACAATTATAAATCCATGGTATTTCATAAATTTCAGTTTGGATATTCATTTGGATTAGGTTTGGGTGATTCATGTTTTCAGATATTGTGATTTAGAGATATAGCATCTGTTCAGATATTTTTAATATTCGGATCAGATTCAGGTTAGCTTCCATACAAATTTGGTTTGGATTCGGATACCCATAATATAAAATCCAAAATGGTTAAATTTAAATAAATTTTGGTTAAGTCTTTGATAATTATAACTAAATTTTTTTGGATATTTCAAGACTTTTAAGTATTTCAATTATTTTGTCTTAAAATAACTGATAAAATCAGATTTGTAATTAAAATTTGAAATAATTTCAGTTATTCAAATCTAAGAAATATATATTTGTATATTCTGGGTATTTATTTGATTCCGATTCAAATTAGGTTTTTTAGATATAAGAATATAAGATTTGTTTGAATTTTTTTTCAGTTTCGGATTCAATACCATTTTTCAGATTCAGATTTTTGAATCCGAATATTTTGGCCATAGTATTTCATGTCTGATATAATTTGATCGGCACTTTATTCAGACGATATCATAAGCAAATGTCCCAATATTAGACAAAGTAAAACATAAAACACTTTCTTCATATATTGCAATAATAAATAATGCATACTCATATATAATAGTCCAATAACAAAGATATTAAGGATATGATAGTTCACAGTACTCCTCTACAAAGGCAAGTGAAAACATATATTTAAAATTTTAAGAACCTCTCATCATTTTGATCCTAAAGATCCAAACCGAGGTTTAGTTCTTCATGGAACAATGTAACCTGCAAAAAAAATCATAAAGGCAATAAAAAGGTATGTTAACTTAAAAGTACATATATTATACATCACTCATGAGATTTTGAAGAATCGAATCCATACGTCCACATCGCTTGCCAGCGGGGCGATTGCAGATGTTACATCGTTTCGGAACAGCGATTGCGACGCCAGGATTGATTCCAGCTCTCTTAGCCAAAGGAGAGAGCATGACAGCACAAAGGCAACGAGGGTTGGTTCTGATGAGAGCACCGACTTTGGCACAGCAAACCGGTGGAACCCTTCCCCTCGGGTTCTTTGTAGCAGGCAAACACGGGCTTAGGCTAGCTGCGGCTTGACCAATGGGCATGCGACCACACTCACCAGCCGCCTCAATGGAAGCCAACGTGATCAGAAGACTCATCAAAGCCACTGCAATAAACTTACAACACTCCATGCTTCTTCTTATGTTGTTTAGTGTTTTGATGTTTCTTATATAGTAAAGATGTTTAGTGGGGTGGTTGTGTTTTAGTGACGTGTACCGTTTAGATTGCAGATCTTCAAATATTTCCCATTCTGTAATCAATCTGTTTTTTTTTTTTTTAATTTAGATTTCACCGTCTGTTTTATTTCTAAGTCGTTTGATTTCTTGCGTGTTTGTTTTTGTTTTTAAACATTTTTTTCTCTTTTAGCAAATATTTCACTGCCCACATTTCTGCTTCTAATCATTTTATTCATTACTGTTACAGCTCAACTAGAGCCTAGCGAGTTCTGTAATATCTTACATAACAGAAATGTAGTAAACAAATAAAAATCAAACCGAATGGGCAACAACAATATATGGTTTCAGAAAACTAGACATACATAAAGAAACGAGTTTGGTCCTTTGTCACTGACAACCGCTCAATCTTGCCCAATCCACAAACTGCATTCCACCGTAGATGTTATTAGCAAACCGTACACCAACGGTAAAGGCCAAAGCCACGGGAGGCACTTTCTTGGCGAAAGGGGATGCTTCGACTACTCTCTCTAGACCATTGATGATCTGATAACGAGTATTCGAAGAAACACTCAAGAATACACCTGCAATTAAATTTTATGGAGATTAATGATTTAGTAAAATGAAAGTATGTAAAAAGCCAATATACGTATGAATGAATATACCCCAGAGAGCTGCACTCTTGATGAGCGGTGGTACCGGAATGTCTTCTTCTGATTTATTTATGCTTCTGAGAGAAGAGAATGACCAATATAAAACGTAAGCCACATCCAAAAACTAAGTGATCCTTTCTAAATTCAAGCGGAGAGAGGTGTGTTGCGTTACCTCTTGGCAGTCATGATCAGATTTGCGATTCCTTGACCTACAATGCCACATCCAAACCCAACTGCACCATACATAATACCCTGAACAAATGTAACAAGTACTTGATCAGCAACAGCAAAAAGCATGGAGCAATTGAGACACAGACTGTGAAATTTTAATTACCTTGTAGAAGTATGTAGCAAGTCTCTGTTGAGCGGAAAATCTACATCCTGGTCTTTCAGCTTCAAACACGCTGCATCAGTTCAACATCACAAACTTTATTATTCGATTTTACAAAATGAGAAATGTAAGTATTATACGAGAATTGAGTATGTTCTTGAATGGAGAGAAAGCTGAACCTGCTAGGAAGCGCATTATAGGCATTAAGCATGCGTCCTAAGAAGCCACTCGATGCTGATGGTTGACCGAAACGGACAAAAGGCGCCAACATACCGACCAGAGCAACGTTAACCACAACTCCAACCAAAAGATCAGCAACATACAACTCAAACTCAGCCCAGAAATCTTTCCCTCTCTTTTGAACTTCAGCAACAGTGGCACAACAAGAATCAATCACTATCTGAAATCGGCATATCAGATGCATGAATGAGACAATGCAAGTATGGGTTTGCATACCCAAATGTGAGTGTACAAAGAGAAACTAGTTTCTTAGTGAAAGATTGACTCTGAAAATGAAGTTCTTAATGTTAACTATTTGAGATTGACGTGAAAGCTCACTTACCTCAGTCCCTATTTTGAAGAGGAAAGATGGATCAGCCAACATTCTGTTGCGAAGCATAGACCATGATCTTATAGCAAACCCAAGCAGCCCAGCTGAGCTCTAAAATCCAAAAAACCAAAACTCAAAACCCTTCTCTTAAAACTGTTAGTTCCAGAAAGAAAAAAACACAAAAGAAACGAAGAGAAGAATGTACCTGCAAATCCAAGTACCTAAGGAGAAGCAATTTGCGGATCCCAAAAGTCTTAGCAGCCTCTAACATATCAGGTGGAAGCGTAGCTCCTCGAGCTTCCGTCTCTCTCATGACCTCTTCAAATTTCAAAAGTGGTCCGAACTCTTTTTCTTCATAGTCTTCTTCACCATTACCTTCACCTCCATTTCCATCTCCTCCACCACCATTATTAAATCCACCATTACCGTCACTACCACCCCCAACATTACCATCACTTACAAATTTCGCCGGTTCATCAATTCCTAAGCTTCCAACATTGTCGCCTTTCTCTAAGATGCTACCACCTTCTTCCACTCCTTTCGTTTGTTCTGTAGCTGCAACACTAGATTGCGGCTCAACAGGAGACTGAGACATATGAACCATCAAAAGCCTCGACCTTTGCTTACCCGAAGCACCCTTAATCCGCAAAACAGGAACTTTCATTTCCTTAACCAAATTTCTAAACACAAAACCTCGATTGTAAATCTTCAACGAAGAGATTTCGTTTCTCACTTTCACAACACTTGAGAACTGAAAATTCATTGCACATCCTGCCATTTTCTAACACCTCAAGCAGGGATAAGTCGACAAATAATACTCTCCAATCAAATCCAAAAGAGGAGAGTAAAGACACTGATGATAAATCAGCTAAGAAGCGATCCCCAACTAAAAAACGACCAATCAAAACTTCTGCAAGACAGCAAAAAAAAAACTCAAAATGTATAAAGCAGAATAGCTTTGTCCTTTTATCTAGAAATCTAAACAAAAACGAGAGAATGAGGGGAAAAGAAGAGACAAACATATATAGAAAATTTCAAGATGGAAACTTTCGTCGATAAGGATGAAACTCTTACATTATCTGGCCAGAGAGAAGAGAAATGGACCCTGCGAAGTTGAAGAGAAAGAGAGTGGGGACTGACTGCAAGAGTGATTAGGGCCACTGGCGCTTATTTTTCTTCGGCGCTTCACTGTGTATTTACTTCTCTTCAGTCCTTGGCACGTGCGGTAACTTCTAAACACGTGTGGAACTGAAACCCTTGCTGAAAACTTTCGTCCTTTGCTCTTAAATTTATTTGTACGAGTACGAGTACGACAACGAGAACGAGAATGAGAATAAGAATAAATAAAGTACGTAAAGCATAACTACGAGATAAGTGTTAGAAGTATATAAGATCAGATATTAAGAAAAATTTCAATTGCATGATTCATCACAGCCAAAGGTCTTCTATATTAGTTCTATTGCCTTCATTTAATCTGAAAGTTTCAACTTTTCATGAAAGTTTGGTTCCAAGGGACAAACATGAAGTTGAATAGATAAAAAGTCGATATGGGAAAACTCATCATCATAAATCTACACAGAATTTATGTATCCAAGAATCATGACAACAAATTTGGCATCAAACCTTTGAAAAAAAAACAAAGGATTAGGATCAAGATAGAACAAAGAAAATGTTACAACATCCATCACACACATCATATCCCCGAAAGTCCCTCCAGATCCCCAAAAGAATAAGAATTCGTAATTTTCTGTACAAATGCATACATTTTTCTCTTTTAAAAAAACGAAAAAAAAAAAACAGAATAAGAAACAAGAGAAACCAAGCAGAGTAAATGGTTATGGTTGTTTGTTCAGCATGGCTAATGATGATCCTTGCATCTGAGCGCCTGAGCTTCTTCTATGTGACTGCAGATGTTTTAATCTTCTGCTGAGGATATCGATATATGTTCTGAGACGATACCTGTCTGAGTTTGTAAGAGACAATGGCGGATTCAGAATGAGCATTGGTGCTTCTACTAGAAGGAATACCAGCAGACGCACAGCTTTCGAGTATTGGTTTCCAGCGTTCTCTATGTCTCCCATAACCTCCTTAACCTGCAGTAAAAGCCACAGCCCTTATTAGAATTGAAACTTTTGTTTTATATATGAGAATGAACATACACTAATTGATTGTTCTGTTCTTTAGAATTAAACACTAGTTTTATAAAGTTTAATTGGGGGAAAGGCAAAAGAAAACTTACTCCCCCAAGTTTTCCAAGATCGAGGGCTGCTTCAAATATCGTCTCCATAGCATCAGGCATCATTGTATTGCCTACAGCCAAGTAGATTAAGATCTTGAATACCACAAAAACAGACCAGAAGAGTTTTCTTTTTTGCCAAGAGAAAAACATACCAGGTTCGATACTCTTGGAAAGTTCTTCAGCTAGCTCAACCTCCCGGATAAACTGTCTCTGAATCTGAGAGGATATCTCCTCCGATCCATCATGGCTGATATCAGTGATATGCTCGTGTTTCAGGCTGCTACTTCCTCTTAGTTTGTTAATGTCTTTGCTTGGGCTTCCTTCCAAACCTGAGATTGCCTGAGTATGGCATATGTGCAGTGCCTGTTTCCAAATTGCCAGAATCGCCAGTTGGATCGAGAAAGCTTCTAGGTGTTTGTCAGATTTTATCTATGCAAAGAAACATGAAAATAAATTGCTCAGAGACTCATGTTGTCTGGCGATGGCACGGTGATAACCACATAAACAGTGTAAAGTTTGGTTACCCTTTCATGAACTAATTCTGCAATTGTTGCTGCACACTTTTTCAGAGAACTGATTCTTGTCAAGCTGTTAGTTGATGGCTGTTCAAAAGCATCCCCAAGATCCAGAGACCCATGAGAAGTGCTAGGGGCTGAGTTCTGACTGTCCAGACTTCCAAACCGACCAATGTTGTTGCCAGTAGCACCAATTATTGGCATGGGAGCCGTAGAACTTATGCTTCTGTTGAATAACTCTACAGGAGGAGACTGAGACTTGAATGGGAAATTATGATTCTTCGACGAACTGGATGAAGATGATGGCAATTCCACTGGTGGTCCAGATACGAGAACGTAGTCTTGATCCATCGAGTCTTGAGAATCATCTACTGCAGAACTGACATATGTGAGAAACCGAACAATATAGCTTTGCCATTTTCTAGGGCGTAGCAAAATAGAAGAGAATCAATGTACCTCTTCCCTTTGGAATAAGTGATCTGGAATCAGTCAGTCTTGTAGGTTCGCCATGGTTTCTCCTATCAGAACTTATGTGAGTTTCATTTCGAAATCTATTGTTTTCCACTCCCTGGTTGACTCTACTATATCTGGAAGTAAGTTCTGTACATTTCAACGGACTAGATTCCGTCTCCTTTCTCTCAACTCTGGCATCGATGTTAAATCCAGAGGACGACTTCATTGAGGATGTCCTTTTCAAATGTGAAGGGCTCCCCTCAGGTCCACTAGAATCATCATCTAGAAGGAATGGTAAACAGTCGTCTTGAGAACTTTCTTCCATGTTTCTTGAGGGACTGCTTCCAGAAGAAAGAAAATCGTCCATTGTCTTTGAGCCCAATCTACTCCTGCAGAAGAGATATTTTCATCAGTACAAATGTTTGCATAAAGAGAGGAAAAGCGCATTACCCACGACAACTGTCACATCTACCTTGAGAGCTCATATGACTGCCTTTCCAAAAGAAACGGGTGATTAAAGAACTCTTCAAATGTCAACCGTTCCACTGCGAAGACAAGATATTCAAGAATGGGTTGTAATCGCATTGAATACGAAGAGAGTAGGACCACAAGCTCTTTAATATAAATCTGTCGTGGAGATGAATAGAACTAAGTGTAAATTGCTATTTCAGATTACTACTCCAAGATCCTGACAAAATCACCAACCGCGAGCACACTACAAATTGTAAATTGTTTGAATTGCCAATCCAAGGTCATGAACAGCCAAAATTACATACGTTCTACTTTTTTAGACCAACCCACAATCAACTAGACCCCAGGGCAAATGGGTCTCGTGCAAAAGAATTGTAATCTGATGCTGACCTGGATTACGACGCAGTAACTTCTGACACAGATCTATACAGTCCAAACTCAAATCTCTACAGTCCGCTGGAAAATGTAACCCTGTTGACTTCATAATGTTTTGGAGCAACTGTCGAGTAAAAGATTGAGAATGTGTTAGTTTTATGCACCAGAAGACAAGCACTTACATATTACAGAAATCTGTGAGACAGAATGCAAAACCTGAATTTGGCTGTTTCCTGTAAAAGGGGTTCTGCCTGTCACAAGTTGAAATAAGATAGCACCAACACTCCAGAGATCTGCCTGTGTTTTAAGATAGATTGTAAAGAGACTATGCTAAGAGAAAGGTCTAGGTAGATAAGTAACAGAAAGGTCTTACCTTTGCATCATACTTCTGAAGTTGCATAATCTCTGGGGCCATATACAATGGCGAACCGCATAATGTTTCTGCAAGCCCCCTAGGTTGCAACGATCTGCATTACAAAAAGCGTGATGTTCGAATTCAAACTAAATAGCCTGAAGAGTGGGGGTAGCAGAATCCCCAAGAACAAAGAATGAAATTACCTAGAACTCGACATATATACATTCAAAAGCAGCTCGAGCCCATTCGAAACCTTCTCTAATTTCACTCATATTACACTCTTTGATCTAGTAACAGGGGGAGCTGATGATAATACCTTGCAAATCCAAAATCAGCAATCTTCAGATCTGCATCATTTTCATCTGTGGATAGAAGAAGATTCTGTTTCAAGAATGAAAGAACCGTAGAAATTAAATTTCAACAAAGATGAAATCTCTCTATCTCTACTTGGGAAAGTAAACACATAGAAAGCATGAAAAAGAAGAAACATGCTTTACTGGAAGTTGGCCCTTGAACTCTAGATTGTGAAAATTTTATCATTTAACAACGAGCTCACATACTTAATAACAACAAACACATTGCGCACAGAAGATCGTTGAAAGGAATGAAAACCAGACACACCTGAGGCTTTAAGTCGCGGTGAATAATATTATTGTCACGAAGAACTTGTAAGCCAGCCGCTGTTAAATAGAAAACCGTCAGAGGTTACGAACATGATTCGGTCAACAGAAAGAAACAGAGAGTACAGGTCCTATAATTTACCTAACTGCAGCATGAAATGCTTAGCAGTAGCTTCAGGGACACTTCCATGACTATGGATATACACAGAGAGATCACCTCCCTTGCAATACTCCAACACCAAATGTATCTTCCCAGGAGACTAACATCAAAAAGACATTAAACAAACGTCAAGCTCAATTCAAAGCATGTGGTCATAACTCCCAACAGAAAAATTTGAGAATGCAGCTAAATGGCATAAATTCAGAAACAGAGAAGCAAAATTCAACGGCAAAAAAAAACCAATCCTTTCAGCTTGTGGAGCTAAAAGGATGGAACTTTGGATGCTTAAAAGAGTAACCTCGATCATGTCGAGCAAACGGATGATGTTGGGATGATTGATCCTCCTGAGAATGAAAATCTCAGACATGAGACTATCCTGCAACTTCTTGTTAAGCCTGCCCATAGCGATCTCCTTGATAGCGACCTGGGTCCCGTGACCACGGTGTCTAGCCTCCCAAACCACAGAGAACGAACCCGACCCGATTTTTCGACCCACCAAGTAGTCGCCAACAACCCGCCCGCTCCTCGCCGTAGACTGAGCCATTTTTTTACTCCGACAAACTAAACCGGCGCCCGAGAATCTAGATAAAAAAAATTCAGGAGGGGAGCTCCGAATAAAGCTGAGACAAGTCGGCGCAGTATAATTGAATTGAATCTTTTGGAAATTTTAACGACCCGTCGGGTTGAAAAGGATTCGATTGGGCGTATTCGGATAATCTGGAGAGAGAGAGAGAAGAAGAAGAAGAAGAGAAAGGAGAAAAGATTAGTGGAAAATAAATGCAAGTTTAATCTAGGTTTATTTGGTTTATATGATAAGATCGGGCATTTATTTAATTATTGATTAATGTTATTGTTTGTTAAGATTATGGCTTAGTGAGAAGAATTATGTGGTTTTGAGATTCCCTAATTTAGTTGGTTTTATGTTTTTGACGGAGGAGATAGATTCAACGAGAGTCCAAAACGTAGATGAGGAGAAAAGATGTTTCAGTGCGGGACATTCCACCGTAACGTTATCACAAAATCCAAAGAAGATGCCATTATGATTGATTTCGGCCAACAACATAAAATATCTAATTTCTTTGATTCACGAATCTTATATAATCAAGACTAACATATTTACTAACCACTTATATATATAGATATATATTAATTTGTATGTATCCAAACAGAACTGGAAGGAGACGGGACATAAACTGAATTGTGCTTACGTGCATGCACAACATATATTCCTTCTCATTTTTTAATCTGGTCAAGGCTGTGTGAATAATGTCAAACCGATTGAACGTATAAACCAATTGGAATTCAAGTCCAGTTGACCGACTCAAATTAACTAAGTTCTAGAAAGCAAGCATCATCATACGGTCCTTCATCTTCTCAAGTTTTACCTTTAATGAAAACCTTTGAATATATGAATAATCAAAGTACAAGTTATACAAACTTAACACGTTATTTGTCTGCAGGAAAACCTCAGCCAGAAACTATATTCTTACATATCTAGGGTAAACTAGATTTAGCGATTTTGCTTAAAATGGAGAGTTTTTGTAAAAATCATTACTTAAGATGGAGAGTTTTGTAAAAATCATGGTCATCGTCATAGCTTTGGCTGTGGCTTGTTCTTTGGTATATTTTATATTTTTTATGGCCTTGACTGCGCTAAAAGGTGGAGGCGGAAGAAGCGGAGGAGGCTGCGGTGGTCATGGAGGTTTATAAGGTGCTGCTGATTTTGGGGGCCATGGAGTTTTTTGGAGTCATGGTGGCGGTGGTACTTTTGTTTATATAACTATTTTGATATTATTATGTATTGATTTTTGAATACCATTAATTTGTATGCGCGGGATTTTTGTTTTTACAACTAATTTGATATTATTATGTATTTATTATCTTTGAGTACCTTTAATTTGTTAATAAATTATGTTCGAATATTTATCTTTTTCCAATTAAAGGTGTTTCATCTTGTTATCATATATACAAACATCCGTTATAAAATTGGTTTCAGAAAGTGAAGTGATTTTTATCCTTTTTCCTTCTGTTAAAATCATTTTTGATAAAATATTTTCAAAAAAAAAATTCTATTAAAATTATTAGATAGGAAAATACTTTCATAATCGTGAATCAGTCAATATAGAGAAACTATATGCAAAAATACACGTAAATCATATAATTCAGTTTTAAGCTTTTTGAGATGCCAAGCAATCAAAAGTATCAAGTTCAAAAAATGTAGTGTCGTATATATCCAATTAATGCCAATTTCGTTAACTGAAAAAGCCTTATTTCCTCTGTTGGGTATTGGAATAGGACGAAAGCAATTACATTCCCTGAAAAACATTTGTGGGAAGCCTCTCCACACACAGTGTCTCGAGGCTTGAGTATCCCTAATAAGTATCACAAAGTAATATGAATCAGTATACAAAATCTCGATACCAGGCATGCGCACACAAACTTGCCTCGGTTAGGAACAAGTAAATCTGTATATTGAAAGGCATGCATGTAATTTTGCAGCAAATGTCTGAACCCATCATCTAGTTATGATAAAATATTAGCTTGATAGCATATTATGATCACGACTACACTGGCACTCTTAAACCACTTCTTTTGCCTACAATATTTTATAATGCTACCCAATTTATGAACTGCTTCCAGGTAGCTTTTTAGATCATTGTCTGTAGTCCACCATAAATTTTAGATCCCTACTTGACTAAAAACAATTCAGCTTAATCATTTATCCTACCATAGAAGAAAAAAAAACAAGATCGTAATTTAGATTAGTAACAAATCAAAATATGTAAAAATGTGACATTGTGACCAGAGAAGAGATTGACAACGTACCTATTTTAATTTCTATTAGTATTTTTATTCATATTAGACTTAGACAACTCTTAATCATATTTTAGTAATAGAAAACTTCATTTTTCTATTTTTTATCCTTAACTTGTTAAAAATATTTTGGGCTGCAAGCTATTGAAACTTATCCAACATGATTTGGTCTTAGAAAAAAAAAAATGAATAGATTTGAATGAGGGAGTTTAGATGGTACGTACAATGTTTAACCAGTTATTATTTGCTATAATTTTTCTCTTGGATCAAAATATATCTTTAAACTTGCACAGACCAAGTGGTCGAACTGGATCGGAGGTGTCCTAGATCTTTCACTTATCTCAGCAGATCATAATATCTATTAGCATCTGAGCCACAAACCCTATCATCACCAATTTATTAGGCAGTTGGTACTTATTATCATTCAATATATGTATAAAAATGATATAATTTTAGTTAAGAATCTCTTAATTAGTCTTTTTTTGCTTCAAATTACTACAAGGACAGCTCAGCCTCGTCGTCCGTAAACAACATTCCACGCGCCAGAACAAACGCGCGTGTGAATCTGCAACGAGTCGGTCGAAGGGTTGTTTTACAGATGCAAGCTATGTGAGTTAGACGTGCACCCTCTCTGCACGCAGCTTCCTCAGCATGTGAGGTCTCACGTGCTTTATCCTGCTCATCACTTGGAGTTTCGCCTCGGAGGAGCTAGCCCGTGTATGGTATGCCACGGCCCGTGCCAATCTTGGAGGTATAGGTGTGAGTTATGTAGGTTTGATATTCATATGGAGTGTATCTTAGCCGTGTCCAACACGTCACCTTCTGAGCAGACCGAAGTATCGCGTACTAAGAGCAGAGGGCTCAAGCCACCGGGAGGAGGACAACCATCGTCACAGGTGCCGTGCCAACAACGTCATTTTGGTTACCCGTATGCGTATGGAACGATGGGTCAACAACCGATAATGGTTACTCTTACGAGTATGGACCGATGGGTCAACAACCTTATCATCCTCATAATTTTAATAAATTTAGTCACATGAACGGGTTCAACACGAATCCGGATGAAGCACCAGCGGCCGGAGCGGGTCAAAAACCGAGTCCGGGTAAGGGCTGGAAAATGTTTACCATTGCCTCGAAGCTAACAATTGGGGTGGTTTCTAATGCACTTTTTGCATTTTCCGTTGAAAGTCTCTTTGCGTGAGTATTGTATTTTTTTTTAAAGAAAAACGCAGACATGTAATATTTGTTTCTTTTGTATTATATATAGTTACAAATAAAAGTGAATCATTCAACTTTGATCCGAACTTTATAATCTTACTTGTGTGCTAAAGAAGTTTAATTTTTTTTTAGTTTGAGTTTTGATGCTGGGTATAGCTATATATGTTCTTTTTTTTTGTTGGATGAAAAAAATATAAACCAAAAATTGCGCAAATTTTTCAGCAAAATAAAACTATGTATAAATTTTTGGCTTAAACAACCTTGCAAACCTATCCAATCAGTCCTGTCAGTATCACGCATTTAGTCTAAACTTTATACTTTTATACTTGATAAATTAATATTTTGATAAATTGGTAGAATTTCGCAGTTTTAAATTATTTTTTTTATCTAACTAATATCTTAGATAACATATATTTTTTGTTTACGAAAATAGATAAATATGGATTTTGATCACATGGATACAATGTTTGAAGGAATGACCATGAAATAATTATCAAACAACAAGATTAAGCTATGGTTCACGTCCAATCTGACTCAGAAAAACATATTTCTTGCGATCGATCATGTCCTCCGACCATTGGAATATGAAAGAAAGCACACCGATTTTTTTTTTTTAAAGTTCATTTGTGTGGATTTATTTGCTATCCCATGTTTAAATCGACTCAAAAGTTATATATTCACGTAACACAATATTTATCTAAATTGTACACAAAACTCTATGTGATAGTTATTAAAAAAATAAAAACTGTAACGCAAAATTCGAGGCCAAATTGACCTAAATATGGTTATTATGGTCAGTCAACTAGCCAAAGTCAACAAAGCTGCTCTACCACGTTCTCAGAACTTCTAATGACCGAGTTAAAGTTAATATTCTTGGAGAACAAGTTAACGAAAGTTTATATTGTTGTAACCACAACTAAGCAGACAATATTATTTGTTTGATATGGTCTAAACAAAATTTTATACTCAAGTAGTCAAGTTGCCAAACAAAAGTTTGTTTTAAAATCTAGTTCTTTTTAAACCACCATTGATTTTCCCAAATATAAACCATTCTCAAGAACGAGAAAAAGATGAATTACGAGATGTCTTCGCCGTGGCCAGAACATCATGTACTCCATCATTTCACTCATATCCATCCATTAACGAAGGTTGACGCATATGGCGAGTTCACATGCGGTGGCTGCAAAACCTACGGCTTTGGAACGACCTACCACTGCGCCTGGTGCGACTACAATCTTCACGATCACTGTGCGACATGTCCTCCTACCATCCCTAGCTTTATGCACCCACAGCACCAGCTACAGCTAGTCTTCAGAGGACCAGAGCAGACGCACCATAACAAACATATGTGCGACATCTGCGACGAATCGGCCGAGGGGCTGTTTTACCAATGCGAGCCTTGCGGCTTCGACGTCCATCCACTCTGCACGCGGCTGCCTCAGCACGTGAGGCACGTACCTCACCCGGCCCATCTCTTTGAGCTGAGTCACTGGGGAGCGAGCAGCACGTGCATGGTTTGCCGCGGCGCAATTCAGTCTTGGCGGTACAAGTGTGGCCCATGTGGGTTAGATGTTCACATGGAATGCGTTAATTCGTCAGCGTCAGTAACAGAAATTCAGCAGAGGTGTTATCAGTCACAACCGCATTATCACCCTTCTCAGTATTACCAGCCTTATTACAACCATGGATACACAAATCAATGTCAGGTTCAAGAGTCCAGTCCGAGTATGGGAAGAAGAATGTTTAGTATTTTAATGTCTCTAACCGTTGGTGTTGTCGGCAATATCATTTCTATGCCGGTATGTCAGGTCCTTGGTGGCGGATTCTGAAATGGACGTCCTTGGTGGCGGCTTCTGAAATGGCACGTTCCTACTGTTAGTTTAACTGTTTGGTTACAAAACGGTTATAACCGTTATGTAAATGCTGCAACTGCAGGTTGTGTGTTGTGTCTGATTAAGAAGAGATATATCTCTTCAGTATAAATATTATGTTATTACTCAATAAAAATATGTGTGTTTTATTTTAATAAGTATTGGTTATGTTTTATTACACAAGTAACATCAAATGAGACGTAACTATTAGAGCATGTGCAATGGTGATAGAGAGTATCATCTAATTAAAAATAAATAAAAAATAAAAGTTAAGAAACTTTTGGTTAAGAACGTCTCGGTAGAAAGAGACTTTAGAGACTGTCTCAAGAGACTTTCTGCCACATGTCATATTACTATTGGTTCAATATTTAATTAATAATATAATATTTTTAAAATTAATAAAATTAAACAAAAATCATTAAAATATTACTATTTTTAGAGACTCACCCAGTATCACCAATGCTGATGCTCTAATAAATACAGAAAACTCTAGAAACTTGTACAACTTGGTATCTGTTTTC
Organism: Streptanthus diversifolius; assembly: GCA_039880935.1. Classification (NCBI taxonomy): domain Eukaryota; kingdom Viridiplantae; phylum Streptophyta; class Magnoliopsida; order Brassicales; family Brassicaceae; genus Streptanthus; species Streptanthus diversifolius. The sequence goes on along the minus strand of JAXGFM010000022.1, from coordinate 19,956,461 downwards.
TGTTTATTTTCAAATATTTTTTTTGATTGAAGTACAACTTGGTATCAGAGTAAAACCAGTTATGTGGACCAAACCAAACACAGAACAGAAAGAAGAGATATGGAGATAATGTCATAATATTCAATGGTGAGAAGTATGATTTTTGGTTGTCTCCGATATGATCGCTGACACGGCTTACGAAGCACTTACTGGCTAGTTATGAAATGGCACGTCAGTAACTAACGTTACTCATGCCATTATGTTTTGTTTATCCTTTTTTAATTTTTTTATGTTGCTTTTGATTCTCTTTGAAATTAAGTTTAAAAAATGTACGTGTTTACCATCTTTAATTATACGCAAGATATTACAATAACTTGCATCTAAAGTTGGTAATAGTGGATCCAAAATCCAATATAACTGGGGGTAGCAGTGTCTTTATTTCTAGGAAGACTTTGAAAACGGAGGACCAGTGAAGAGATTTTATGAGTAAACGTAAGAAACAAGTTGCAGTACTAATAATAAATTGATATCTGTGACAAATCCGTGAATGATTTGGCACATATTCCAATGATGAGTCTCATATCTCACCGTCCCAAAGTTGTTCAAGAGTCTTATAAGGACTTGTCTCATGAACAAATGACATGCCTCTCACCAACCTTCCCTGCAGCATTGAAATACACATCTTTCAACATTAGATAACCCTGAGCCTAGGAGCAAAACAGAGAGAAAGCTTTTTTTTGACCTATTTCGAATGCAATCCACTTGCCTGTTCAATCTCAGAAAACTTGGATAACATGTCATCGGGTATGGACCAATTGAAAACATCGAAATTCTGCTTGATCCTGTCTTCATGTGTGCTTTTTGGAAGAACGCTTTGACCCATTTGGAGACCCCAGCGTAATGCAACTTGCGCAGGAGTCTTGCCTAGCTTCTCAGCAACCGCGCCTAGAATGGGGTTCTTGAGAACATCACTCTTGAGCCACGTTGTCCCTGGAGAACCCAACGGAGAGTATCCCTACAGAAAAAACATCAACTGACGTTTAAATTTCTATTATCTTTCGCCAGTTTCACAGAAAAAAATGATATGGACATGATTGTTCTACATACAGAGAGGTGAACGCCTTTATATTTGCAGAAATCCCTGAGCACAGTTTGTTGCCACGAAGGGTGACACTCCACCTGGTTAACAGCGGGAGGGACACGAGCCACCTCCAAGAGGTCTGCGAGTTTCTTTGTGGAGAAATTGCTGACACCAACAGCTCGGGCCTTTCCCACATCAAAGAGTGCTTCCATTGCTTTCCATGTGCTAGGAATATCAGTTGGCAAAATGTTCTCTGGCTTAAACCCAGTAGAACCTTTCTTGAGACTAACAGGCCAGTGGATCTGCAAAAAGGTCACAAAAACTGTTGGTTAGTCAAAATGGTTCCGCAAGAAGTCAATAGAAAGAGTTTTAGATGTTGTCACAATATCTGACACTAGTCCTAAGATTCATAACAGATTCAGTAACATACACGTAGATCAAACCACATCTAAAAGCACAACTCAGTTTCAAGAACCAATATGGATCACTGCAATTTATCTTGAAAAGAAACACAAATAGATAATTCGTCAAAGGGACAAGACAAGGTTTCCTAATATGTTACTTACGAGATACAAATCAACATAGTCAAGCTGTAGATCCTGTAGAGTTCTGTTCAGGGCATCTGGCACATCTTGAGGATCATGATAAGTACACCTTTTTCATATAAGCAGATGACCAGGTTAGAAGCTACATAGACTTGACAACTGATGACCGAAAAAGCAAAGAAATAATCTATAAGGTAACTAAAGCACAGTGATGCAGAATACCAGAGTTTCGACGTGATGAAAATTTCCTCACGCTTAACAACTCCATCATCAAACAGTTTCTTCAAGACTAACCCAATCTGCAAGAGGAAGAAGTTGTCAGTGGCAAATAAAAACAGGTGGGTTCAGGCAGTTATATTAAATCAATCATTGTCGATTAATGATAAAAACATAAAGAGAGCCACGAGCCTGTTAATTGTCATATTCAAAAACAATAGCATAGTTTACAAGCAACAGAGATAATGTCAATAGAATAACATAAATATAAAAAGTTGGTCATCAAAACAGAGAGATACAGAACAGTTGGAAAGCATCTATAAATAAAATTGGAACTTGAGGACAAAAATGTGATGGAAATGCCCACCTCCACATTATACCAATGATTAAAACGAGTAAGATAAGTATATGATCAGACAACTAAAAATGAGCAGTGATTAAGCAACCCATTGTGATAAATAGCACAAAATCATAAGCAAGAACAAAAATTTTTGCTTTAAAATCAAGTTGCCGTACGCAAGTATTGAAATTTAACTCTGGAAATGGCCACTTCTATTAAACCAATACAAATCTAAACGAAATATACAAAATCATTGAAAATAAAGATGAGTTTGGCTAACCTCCTTTTCGTTGCCATAGATTTGAGCACAATCAATGTGTCGATAGCCGATCTACACAGTAAGACAATCTTCAGTTTTGTTCCGTTAAAAAGTGTAAAATCAATTTAGGTGAAAATGACTCATCCAAACAGACGAACCTTAACAGCGGCTTCGACAGCGTTTCCTACGAGACCAGGATCAGCCTGCCACGTTCCGAGACCGACGGATGGTATCTTCACTCCGGTGTTGAGCTCGAAGAATCTGATTTCGTCCGCCATTATCGGAGCTGCGAGATCGTATGTGTACTGGAATCAACACTGAACAGTTAAAAGACTGATCAAAAACTCTAAAGGAGAGAGAGAGAAAAAGAGAGTTTGGGTTATAGTTGTGTTGCTTAGCCCATAAAGGGTAATAAAACTGTCCGTGAAAATTGGGCCTTTGTGCATATTTTTTGTTCTCCGTACTTTTTAGTTGTGTTTTAAAATAGAAGGACAACTGTGTAAGAGAGAAAAGTATAAAAAATTATACAAAATGTACATCAACCGTCAACCCCATTTTTTTTTTATAAATATCAACTTGTGTTGAGATTTTCATTCTTTAGTGTAAATCAACAATATGCATTATGTAAATTTAAATACGAATGATGATGATACAACTGATGGTACGAATACAAACTATAAATATATGTGTTTAGTACTATATATATATGAATTATTGTAATGGTTGAAAACTTGAAGACACGTCCCTAATGAAAACCAGTCATGTAACTGAACATTTCAACTTAAATTCATATATATACTATCAACAATTTGAACCAGATATATTATAGTGACCTCTTCTTCCGTATGATCAGTCAACTCCATCAAAAGTCAACTATATTTGTATCTGTAATGCAACAAGGCTATTGCAAACATTTCTATCGATAATAAGCACCAAGAAGATCAAACCGTTCTATAGTTCAAACCCCAAATCGGCAACCATATTGGGTATCGGGTTCTTCAGAACATCGCTCTTGAACCACGTTGTTCCTGGAGAACCCAATGGGAAGTATGCCTTGCAAGAATATTCAATCAATGTATTAGATTAAGGCCCAAATATAGAAATGGAGAAAGTACATATATTGGTGAGATGAGTAATGCTTACACTGAAGTGAACTCTGGATTTGCGAACTCTCGTAGCTTAGCTTGTCGCCAAGAAGGATGACATTCGACCTGATTGTACGGCAGGAGGAACACGAGCTAACTCCAAGAGATTAGCTAGTTTCTTGGTGGAGAAGTTGCTTACACCTATGTCTCGTGCCTTACCCGAATGATAGAGTGCTTCCATCGCTTTCCATGAGCTAAGAATATCGACAGGCAAAAGGTTATCGGGCTTAAGTTCACCGGAACCTTTCTTCATCCGTGCAGTCTTCAAGAATAATATAAATAAATTGTTACAGTATTGGATTTCATTTGTTGAAGAAAAATCCTCCCGGTATGAACAATCGATCCCCATGAGTAAGCTATACAGATTAGTTCAAAGCTGTCCCAATATGCATAGGAGTAGGAAGTTTCAGTATCATTATTGGAGACACAACAAAATATAAACAGGAAAGCAACAAGCTTCAAGAAGAAAACAAATAATAAAGCAGATCATTGACAAGAAAATACACATGTTATGGTTGTTTCCCATTGTTCAATATCCTTGCAGTTTATGGACCGAATGCCTAGTGTGTAAGAGCGCCTACAAGTAATTTAGATGTTTATATGATTTTTATTTTTTTGTTAAACAGAATTTTTAAATTTTTGTTAAACAGATTTTTATATTATAACACGATCAATAAATAATAAAAGTGTAAACATTTCAAATCAGAAACTTATGAAATTCAAGTGGAACAAACATTTAAAAGAAGAATTAGCTAACTCAACATAAATACCAAATACCAAATTATCGATGGGATTGATTTAGTCTCAACATAAGATATTAAACATTTAATCAAATAATTATGTAATTTTAAAATTTATATCACAGAAATGTAATGTACTTATACATATCTGAAAGTTGAAATACTTTACGAAAATGAGAAAAGATGGTTAATTAAGTGATCATTGATTAACGGCCACATAAGGCCGACTACTTGCAATGACTAGAGTTAAAAAAATAATAATTATTATCTATGAGATTAGCCTCAACATATATATATATATATATATGATAACTAAACAATAAAATATGTTTTACGAAATCAAATGGTACACGAACAATAACCAAGTTTGGCTACAATCACGTATCCTTATATGTTCCTACCTCTTTTTCGTTGCCATATAACTGAGCGCAATCAATATGACGATAGGCATTGCCATCTCAAAATTACAATTTAGTGATACGCTGACACATTCAATTTCTCGTTAAGTCAATCTAGCTCTAATGCAATGTAAATGTGTAGGGGTTTGATTATATGTTTACAACTATATGCAAACATCACATTTTCGATTTGAGATGACTACAATTTACTGCGAATGTATATTGATCAGTAACATTTTTTATTTAAATTCAAAATAACAATTATGATTGAAATTATTTGAGTAACATAACATTCAAGAACAAACTGACAAGTTCAGCAGACAGAGAAACATCCCATTACTGACAAAACAGATAGATGAACTGAAATATCATATCTCGCCATCCCATAATTCTTCAAGAGACTTATAAGGGCTGAGTGTCTCATGAACAAAGAAGGAAGCATTCAATAACCTAGCCTGCGTTACACCAAATACATAAACTTTTAATTCTAGATCAAGCCAATGCAAAAACAGGACAACTAAGTTTACGTAATGAAATGTAAATATTGAAGTGTGGATGTAGCCGTACCTGTTCAATCTCTGAAAACTTGGCAAACAAGTCATCGGGTATTGACCAGTCGAAAACTTCAAAATTCTCTCTAATTCTTCCTTCATTGGTACTCTTGGGAAGTACACTGTTACCCATTTGGAGTCCCCAGCGAAGCGCAACTTGCGCAGGAGACTTTCCAAGTTTTTCAGCAACACTGTTCAGTATCGGGTTCTTCAAAACATCGCTTTTGAGCCACGTTGTTCCTGGAGAACCGAGTGGCGAGTATGCCTGCAAGAAATATTCAAGTTAATGTAATAAGGTATGGTACAAATTTATTCAGCAGGCAGAGAAAGTAAATCGATTGGTGAGATTAGTGATGCTTACAGTGAGGTGAACTCCTTTGGATTTGCAGAACTCTCGTAGCTTAGTCTGTCGCCAAGAAGGATGACATTCGACCTGAATAACGGCCGGAGGAACACGAGCTAACTCCAAAAGATCAGCTAGCTTCTTGGTTGAGAAATTGCTTACACCTATGGCTCGTGCCTTGCCCGAATCATAGAGGGCTTCCATTGCTTTCCATGTGCTAGGAATATCTACAGGCAAAAGGTTCTCTGGCTTAGCTCCAACAGAACCTTTCTTCATCCGTACAGGCCAGTGCATCTTCAAGAAGATCATAAAGAAGTTTGTTACTCTAACATATATAATCTTCCCGTTATGAACAATGGATCCCCATAAGCAGAAATGCTACACATATTAGGTTTAAGCAAAAATATAAACAAGTTTCAACACTTATTGAATCCCACATCTGAATCGATATGAGATATAGAGTTTAATGCACACGTAATGTCCCAATGAAGTGATGCTTACCAAATAGAGATCGACGTAGTCAAGCTGCAGATCCTTTAGAGTTCTGTTCAGTGCCTCTGGCACATCTTGAGGGTCATGATCAGTACACCTTTGATGATACACAATATGAAAATGCAAGGATTAAAACTATACCATTTTAGTCACAGAACATGCATTTAAATAAACACAAGATACCAGAGTTTGGAAGTAATGAACAACTCCTCGCGTTTCACTACACTGTCTTCAAACAATTTGTTCAAAACTGCCCCAATCTGCATAGGAAAGCAACAAAGCTTTTACGAGGTTGAGAATTTAAAACATAAAGCAGATCATCGACATATAAAAAAACACACATGTTTTCATTACACTTGCCATTAATACGTTAAAGACAATCAAGAGGAAAAAACAAACAGTGGTAAAAATTTGATCCGTTAATGTAAGATCAAATCAAGACCCACTAAATCCATCTGAAAAAGAATCATAAAGTAATTCAATTTGGCTAAATCAAGCATCTGCATGTTTTGTTCTACCTCTTTTTCGTTGCCGTAGATCTGAGCGCAATCAATATGACGATATCCGATCTGCAACCAAAAATCAAGATAAAATATCTCAGTATCTACAGTTACGTACGACCAAATCGAACAAATCAAGAAGCATAAGAAAAAAAATGAAAAACCAATTGAAATTGAGATATTTCTAAAAAAAGTATGTTTCGGAGATCTCTAAAAAGTAAGACTTGAACATATTTCCATATATATATATATTTTGTTATTAGGAATAGGAAAAATTTAACATTTTTATGATGAAGTAACAACTATATAAGAATCTAAAGAGATCGACAGATAAATGCGATGAACCGAATTTACAAAGAAAGACGAACCTTAACAGCGGCGGCGACGGCATCACCGACAAGGCCCGGAGAGGCTTGCCATGTTCCGAGACCCACTGCCGGGATCTTAGCGCCGGTGTTAAGCTCGAAAAATCTGATCGCGTTCGCCATTATCAGAGAGATTTTTTAGATTAGAATCGCTTGTGTTGTTGGTTCAAATGCACGCTGCGTTTCTCAACTACGTCCACACTTATCAATAGAAGAAACGATGTAAGAAGGGAAAGCGACAGATGTTCACCACTAAATGGATATATATATATATATATTATTCGTATTTTTAGATGTTCTCTTTGCTAAATGACCAGAGTTTCTCTCTCTTCTCTTTCTCGAGAGAGAGAAACTTTTTTGTTTGTTCATATTCTCCGATCTTTGATCAGACTTTTTCTACTGCTTGCTTTTTACTTAGAATTATTATTGTCCTTTTAAATCAGAAATATACATCATACATGTTTTCAAATTTTGTACCATATATAGGTCTATTACCAAGAGCGGACTAATTAATTATGACATTTCTGTAGTTAATATTTGATTATGTAGTTCAGTTGGTAAAACTTCTGTTCGAATTCCAATGTACTAATTCTGAACTACCAGGTCATTAAACTCATATATACATAAATATAGAAGACAATATTTTGTGTTCTTCCTATATTTTCATTTGATATAACTTAATGTTTTCTACGTAGACGTTATAGGCGAAGTAAGCATGATCCGTACTACGATTAACGAGCTGACGCAGATCACACAACGATATCCATCTTGCGAACTGCTTATAAGACATCATTGCAGAATGACATTTTTAATATGCGATTTCTCTATACATGCTCTACTAGACTAACTAAACATATGCATATTGCAGAATAATGGATATAGCCGGTGGTGACTCTCTCCCTGTTTCCAAGTACCATGGTGTACAAAAGATCGAATCAGTCACAGTCGCTAGTTACTGTGTTAAATGCATACGTTTTGAACTCAAAACCTCATTATATACTTCCACTAAAATACTTAATCCATACATCACTTTGGTATGTTTCCACATGACAACACAGGAAATTGATTTTCTATGCACAAGCAAAGTAACGGCGATCCATACCACAAACGTATAGTGTTACATCTCATGTTCAAAATGTTGAAGGAAGCTAAGGCATCTCTTCTTTTATATGGACAACCTGCAATGACTCGAATGCAGTTGGAGTTGTAAAGTATTCAACTATTTTGTAACTAGTCACTCCTGTAATAATTCTCCACTCATAAATATTAACTACTTAATAACCTCTCCGTTGTGTCATAATATTTGTGTTGTGTGTATGCTCTAATAATTTGTACGATCAAAATGTATTCAAAGTTTCTACCTGTTTTCAGGGTTTAGAATTCGATTTCAGATCATATATAATTTCTGCGGTTTGTAGAGAAATTTCTACGCGAATTAACAATTTATTCATAGATTCGACTAAAGCTGTTATGTTGAATTTGTAATTCTAGCTGAAAACATTTTTCGATGTTTGAAGACTGAAGAGTAAACAATTCCCGAACCTCATGAAATTTCATGTGTTACATGTTTCTAACCGAGAACATTCATGAAAGATTATTTAAACATTAATATAATTCGACGGTCCTTCACGTCTAGATGAACTTTCTCAAATTTCACCGTCCCATAGCTCATCAGTGGTCTTATAGAAGCCGAACGTCTCATGCGCGAATTCAACACCTCGGACTAACTTCTCCTGCAAGATGCAAAGGGGACATGAAGATCATCAGTAACAAACGATGACTTGAGATCTGACTTACAAACCTCCCATAGAAACAAAAGAAGAAAAAGGAAAAAGAATTGCCTGTGGAATGTTAGAGAACTTGACAAACAGATCTTCAGGTATGGACCAGTCAAAAACATCAAGATTCTCCTGGAGTCGAGCCTCGCTCGAGCTCTTTGGTAGAACACTATGACCCATTTGGAGTCCCCAACGAAGAGCTACTTGCGCTGTGGTCTTCCCAAGCTTCTCTGCAACCTCGGCGACAATTTGGTTCTGAAGAACCTTTAGCCTAGCTTCTCCCTTAGATTGGGAGCCCAATGGAGAGTAACCCTACAATCCAAAACCAATGACGGCATCTTCTTTAATCGTACTGGGAAAAAAAAACATAGTGAATTCGGATATGTTTTGTATACTCACGGATAAGTGAACTCCTTTGGATTTACATAGTTCATGAAGACCTTTTTGCTGCCACACCGGATGGCATTCCACTTGGTTAACAGCCGGGACTACTTGGGCCACGTTAAGAAGATCTTTGAGCTTCTTCGACGAGAAATTGCTAACACCGATTGCCCGAGCTTTTCCAGAGTGATAGAGAGCTTCCATTGCATTCCATGTACTTGGTAAGTCGGGTTTTGTGAGTGTTTCAGGTGTTGGCATAGGTGATTCCTTCTTCAAGCTCACTGGCCAATGTATCTTCAATACAAAACAAATATGCACATCATGATGAAAGCAACTATAAGAATCGAAGATGCAATTAAAAAAAAAGTTATATGTACCAAATATAAGTCAAGATAGTCAATCTGTAAATCATGCAATGTTTTGTCTAGTGCCTTAGGTACATCTTCAGGCAAATGATCATTGCACCTACAAAACAAAACAAAACAAAGAACATGAACATATGTGTGTGCAGACCAAAAAAGCATGTCTTGAGGAAAAAGTTGGTAGTAAAAAGAGGACAAACCAGAGTTTCGAAGTGATGAATAACTCCTCACGCTTGACGATACCATCATCTAATAGCTTCTTCAATACGCTACCAATCTAGCAAATGGAAACATAGCGTGAGAAGAAAGTAATAAGCAGAGGCAGGACACTTAAACCACACAAAGTTAACATCATATGGTCTCTCAAAGTTTCTGTTTTCTTGTAGCAACCATGAGCCCACAAAACTTTAACATACACAATCTTACAGGGAACAATATTTGAATACCAGTTAAAATTTTAAGGGAATCAAGAATCATGTTTCATTGCCAAATCAAAATTTGAGAAGGGAATGAGAAGCAGTGATCAAGCTTAGATGTTTCCAAATAGAAGTACTTGAAAAGTGAACAAAAATTTCGATCATTAGAAAGAATAGAACAAAACAAAAAGTTATACCTCTTTCTCGTTACCGTATATGGAAGCACAATCCATGTGCCTGTACCCAATCTAAAATCGAAAGAAGAAGGATGTAATAGCAATTTTATAATAATCAAAAGGCAAAAGGTTCAAGATTAGAATCGAAGAGAAGACGTGTAATACCTTAATCGCTTGTTCTATTGTCGACGGGACCAAGGCGTACGTTCCAAGACCGACCGAAGGTAACTTTGCACCAGTGTTCAGCTCGAAGATTCGAATCGGACTTGCCATTTTTTTTTCAAAGTTGGATAATTCTACTGAATAAGAAGAAAAAAAAAAGAGAGAATCTGATGAATAGAAAGAAATGAGATGCAGAAGAAAAGAAAAAGACGCAACTCATAGAAATCCAAAGCAAAAAAATGGTAAGAACGATGACACGTTTCACTTTAGGCTTTTTCGGCTGTCACTAAAGTGCGTATCTTTTTGATAATCTACTATCATGAAAACATTATTAGAGAAATTTATCTAGGCAATTACGATGTATGAGATTTGTTATCTAAGTAGATCTTCTAAATTATTCTGTAACGCATTAGAGATATGATATATATACATGTAAAATAATTCTTAAATAAATATATCTGAATGTTCAGTTAAAAATAATAATCTATTACATTTTCACCAAATTTTCTATTTGAACCTTTCTTTGCTATACATATATATATATATATATTAATAACTCTAGCAATGATCATTCTGTTTACCTAAACAAATTCTCATATTCCGAACAGTTAACCAGATTCATTCTATATTATGTTCAACGCTCAAAAAAAATTAAAAAGAAAAGTAAATTAACAATATTGTAAGCATAAGAACATTCACATATTTTCTCAAGGATAAACCAACAGATTCATATAATATTTATACAATTAAAAGTCACTTGAAAAGCAACACACAAAAAGGACATGAGACTACCCTTTGGGTTAAAAGCTCACGCTTAGAGAATCAATCTTCCCACCCCAAGAATTACATCAGGCTTATTCAACCGGTCGAAGCCTATATAACTCATAAAAATATCAAACACTAAGCCTAATCACAATGTCACAAAACCCTTTTTTCCTCACGAGCATCTTCAGGTTCCCTTAGTAGCACGTGTGCATCAGGTCACGACCTGAAGATGAACAGGTGACTGAACTCCAGTTGAAACAGCAAACGTGGTGGTTGTGGTCTTCGACGAAGAAGATTTTAGACCTGATACATCGTAATCGGGTCTTCCGAACTGGCCCGAATCGCTTGGAAGACGAACGTAGTAAGAAGAAGAAAGTGGCGAATCGTCGCTATAACGGATTCGCATGACGGCTCTGTAAACTAACGGGATTAGACCCTCCATCTGTGTTGTTAATTTGTTATTACTATAGCAGCCCAAGAAACAGAGCCGTTTGGTCTTATAGGGAAATCGTTATTGCCACGTGGTGTTTGATGATTTGTTGCTGTATCCACAAGTTTTCCCACGTCATTTACTTGCTATCTTATTATATTTTATGATTTTGAAGGTTAATAAGAGAAGCAACCTTCGATGTGAAATTGGCTACAGGAAGAATCTGAAAGCTACATTCAAACTGATATGAAACCACGACTAGTCCAATGGATTTATCTTCAACAGATATATTCATTAAAAAAATAACTTTCTCCGCATCTAATTTTAATATAATGCTTTGCAGCTATACAGCTGGAGAGTTGTAAATATGCTATTCGTCCGACTAAACTGAATTATAGAAAGACAGTATTATAAATTATTCTTTTTTTCTTTTTGATCGAAGATAAAGTATTCATTTTTGCATACTTGTTTCAAATGATTGTTATTAAAGTCTACGATACTTAGACAAAAAAAACATTTATGTTAAGTTAGTTTTAAGAAACACTGAAATAAAATGATAATGGTTTTTAAGAAAGTGATGTAGTCAAATACTTCTAATTACTGAATTTCGACTAATTTTTAATTATATATCTTTTTGTAACAACAAGATAAAAGAAACCATTGCTGGTCCAATGGATTTATCTTCAATAGATATATTACATTTTATGTTATAATCATTCGTATTTCTTTTGGGGTGGCCTTACTTTTTGTTGCTGGAATGTGTCATTACGCAATATAATAATTACATGACTTTTTTTCTTTGTTATAACTGGAGATCGTAAGCAATTACATAAATTGTCCGAGACCGGAGACACATGAGCTGGTTTTTTTATTTTTATTAAGTGTCTTGTATTTTATAAAATCTTCAAATAATGGAAAATATCAAAATATATTTATAAAGTTGGTAGATGTGTTTGGATTGTTATAGAAAAGAATGTGCGATGTCAATAGATTTGTTTAATGATGAAATTTGGGGGTAAATATATATATATATATATATATAATACGAGAGCCTTACGAAGTTGTGGCAACTATGCTATTTGGTATAGTTAAATATTCAATGCTATTAGGTATTGAGGAATTAATTAATCCTTTGGTACTGCAGAAGATGTTTTGAGTATGATTGACTACTGTTTTGGTTTAATGTTTATCTTCATGTTTCATGTGGATGATGACTATGATTATATCCTTTAGTTCTCAATTTGACTGAACTTAAAGACTTTTAGGTTAACAATAAAGTTATACTTATATACGCAAAAGACATTTATATTTGCTAGCTTTAACAAAATATTATCTAGTAGACAAAATTATATATTATCTTAATTGTTACTAATGAATATTTAATGTCTATTACAAATAAACATCATGTCAACGAATCTCATCTGGTAGGAAAGTTTACGAGTTACTAGTTTCGTATCATTCTCCTCTAAAATTAGAGATCGAAGGACTTTTCCTAAAGAGACAATGACAAATAGTTCAACAAAAAAATATTGGTGTCCATGTTAATATAGTATTTACAGAATATCAGTAAACATTTGGTTCTCAAGACTACAAGCAATCTCACAGCCGGTGTGTTGCCTTTCGAGTTTCGAGTTTCTAAATGATGAGTTCGAACAAGCACTCTCATATTTTATATTTACTTAAGAATCCAAAATCTAAGCTACTTGAAAATCCTTTGTTCGCTTACCGTCAACCATTCACAGGCTATCACAAGTATTTTATCGAGAGTTAAGTCTAAATATTTGTTCTCTCGAGAACATTTCTCTGTAGAATTAGGAATTAGCCAATCAGGTGTAACCCCTATATTCATATGGGCCTTGACTAGTAAGAGCCCAGAAAATGAATTGGTCCTCTTGAGTTTTCTTTTCTTATCTCAAATTTACATTCTAGTGTTAAGCAAAATATCTAAATTTGAAAATTTGAACTTAATTTTACATGAAAAAATTGGATTGAACCAAACTCGTAACGAAAAAATATCTCAACGGATTTTTAATTTTTATATCCAAAAATTGAATTGATATCCAAAATATAATTATATCTCTAATACTATTAACATAATTATATTTCTACTTAAAATAACTCAAAATACTTAAATTATCATTACAAACTAAATTTATCAGTTATTTTCAGACAAAAATAATAAATAAAAATTGAAACATTCAAAATATTTTATTATAATTATCAAAATTCAACCAAATTTTATTCAAATTCAACCATTTTTATATTTTATTTATTTAAACCTGACATGAATCCGGATAGAATTAGAGCGAATCCAATCTAAATATAAAAAATATCTGAATAAATTCTTTATTTCTAAATTTGAATTACCTAAACCGAATATAAACTGGTATCCGCCAAAACAATCTATACCAAATATATATATATATATATATTTTCAATCTCAACTCCTTTCCAATATTGTGTTGGGAAATTAGGTTAATTAACCCAAAAACACTAGGCACTAAAAATAATAACTAGAAATAAAATTGACTATAGTATTTGTATATAATATAGATTATATATTTATACACTTACGTTTCCATGCGCCAGGAGAGGAAAACCAAATAATTTCCATGTTTTTATTTATGAAATGTGAAAGTAGTATTTTAATTATTTTATTTTAGTACCCATATTCCAAGAAAGATAAATAGATGCTCTGTGTAATAGGACCTTCTTGACTTTAAATAGTAATTTTATTTGTACTAGATAGTCGTATATCGCATACTATTTTGTGTTATATATATTTATGCATCAGTTACATAAAATCACCTTTACTTATAAAATATTAATGTTTTATATGACGGATATCTTATATATAATTTATCACATTGTATTTCTATATGTAGATGTAATAAAATTATATATATATATATATATACTTAAATTCAATTACATGTAGATATTAATATTCAAAAAATAATAATTCGATCTTGAACAGTAATTTCACATGTACAAAATAAAATGTTTTTGAATAGTAATTTCACATGAACAAAATAAAATGTCACAGACCGGCATACTATTTGTTTAATATTATATTTTTGTTATATATATATATATATACTTACTATTTAACGTGTCTATTAAATATAATTATTATCTTATTATATAAAATCTGATCTCTCAAATTTATTAATTCACATGATTGTGAAAAATGATAATAAAATCATTTTAAATTATCTATCAAACAGATCATAACCTAGTTACCTATAAAAACTGGTACTCTATATAATGAACAACTCATATATAGTTTATCACATTTTATTCTACATGTAGATGTATTATTATATCAAACTAGATATAGTTTACCAATTTAATTAAGTCTATATGCAGGGATACACTACAATTTCTCTTTATGTAAACATACTATTTTATATATTTGTTAAATAGAATTATTCTTATATGGTACTTGTATGTAAGAAGATTATATATAATTATATCCTACAGTTTTTCTAAGTATACAAACATACAATTTAAGGCGTTTGTTGAATAGATTTAGTTTTGAACACCAATATATATATATATATATACATGTAACATCATAAAATAATATTTTTATTCCAAGGCAATATATTATATATAGCTGATAAATTTTGGATTAATGTGATGTAAGCCAAAAACCACATTTCTCATGCGCACACTATGATTACGTCACTCTAATCCTGAAAATTAGTTAATATCTGTATTTTAAATTTTATATGGCAATTAATATCTTTAATTGTTGCTCTCAATTGTGAATATTCAGTAAATTAACTCTATATATTGTGTTCTCTTTTATTATTTTCTACTGAGATCGATTATGAACTAGTTTTGTTTAATAGAGAGGATATATAAGCTTAAGAATATAATCGCATAAGTGATAAAACTATTTGATAAAAAAAATTAATGTATATACATAAGAAAACATTACGCGCTATGAAACATTTAGAACATCATCGATCAAATATTTTAACGTTTAAAATCTTAAATTAGAAAAAGTAGGAGAGAAAAAGAGAAACAGTTCTTGTTTGAGATACTTTACTAATCTCATGAGAAATTCTTCTATCACTTATCGTTCCAATGGTTAATTAATCTTTAAGAAATTGAAAAAAGTTAATATTATATTTTAACAAACTCAGTGATGAAGTTGCTTTTAATGATATGAGTAAAATAATATTAAAATCCGATCTGTTAATTTAATATGTAGATAGAAAAATAACAGTTAGATAAAAAAAAAAGAGGTAAAAATATCCTAAATTGTCAAGTTCGTTAGGCAAATAAGAATATATTTGTTAATTACTAGCATTGCCGGGGTTGCACCTAGACCTGTAGTTAAGTTTTTATAAAACGAAAACCATATATTCACTTCAAAGGAAAAGCATACACGTAGATCTGCATAGCATGTAATATTATAAGAATTACTATAACTACTGTTGATTCAAAATAATATATAATACAATAAAAATACTTTTTGTCCAAATAATAATAATAAAAAATATTTTTTAATGAACGATACACAAAATTGAAAATAATGGAAAAAATAAGAACACTAATATAAGTTACTTCTGGTAGCCACTTGGAACAAGCAAACATAAAAGATTTTAGACCAGTCAGCTAACTCTTACTAGAATCCAAAGTTCGTATCATCTTTGCTTTCACAAAATCCCTACGGTCCGATTATTCAAATTTAATAAATTCAAGTCCTTGATCGTTTAAAATACTCCACTCGTTTTGGTTTAAATTTCTTTTTTGTCCCATATCTTGACCTCCATTATTGTCATTACACCATTAATTTCTTGATTTTTTCCGTAATCCACCACCTAATATTAATCATCTAGGGTTCCTCTAACCACCAAAAAAGGAAGATAGAACTTTCTTCTAGGGTTTGGCGTCAACGTCTAAGTTGTCCCTCGAGAATGGAGAACCCCGGTGGCGTCAGGATCCCCAAGAAAAGCAACAAAGAATCATCATGGGAAGAGCTGGCCTTCGCGGAAGACGATGCCGCCGGATCTTTGTGGCCGCCGAGATCTTACGCGTGTAGCTTTTGCCGAAGAGAGTTTAGATCGGCTCAAGCCCTGGGTGGCCACATGAACGTTCACCGAAGAGACAGAGCACGGCTTAAGCAATCCGACGATCAATACTCATTCTCCAAATCTTCTTCATCTCCGGTGTATCCATCTCATAAATATAGCGATGATATTCGTGAAGCCTCTTGCTATACTTTGGTTTTTAACTCCAATCCTAATCGTTTTAAGTCTCAACAGTCCTGTGTTATTGATCTTTCATCTTCTCCTTCTTCTTTACCATATTCGACTCCTTCTAGGGTTTCTTCCGGATTGCCTCGAAAGCAAGATACTTCTTCCTCCTCTCCTTCTTTTGTTGTAGAACCTTCTAATAATTCTGAAAAAATTATCTATTCTTCCCCATGGCCGTGCCCGGGAACTTTTGTGAAGAAAAAGGGCTATGATCTTTATGAAGTTCCGGTTATGGAAGGAGGCACAAAGAGAAAGATCGAGAGAGATGTACAAAAGAACGGGGATAAAGCAAAAGTTAATCTTGGAAACACCACTGATCTCTCAGTCAGAATGAATCTGGTGGTCCACCAGGGTTTTCCGATTACTGCTCAAGGGGGCGATGAAGAGATTGGGAGGGCTGATATCCTTAAGAGAAGACGAATGCGTGAGAGTTCATCGCAGCCGTCGATTTTCATTTCAAGTTTATTTTGTAAGAGTGCCATAATTACAAGAAACGAGGAGATCAAACATAAGGGTGATCACTTTGAGGATTTAGATCTTGAGCTTAGGCTGTGACCGATCCACCAAAGGGAAATTGATTGATGGATCATCCATGAAGTTCTACCAAAACGAAAGAGGTAAGGGTGAAAATATATATATATATATATATATATACTACAAAATTTTATAAGGGACCATATATGTGTCTGTGTGTTACTTGTGTTTATCTTTCCTTGGTTTTGCAGTGTCTAAAATGTATGGATATATACAGATTTTGGAGGGTTTCTTTCTATTATTTTGAGAAATTGTATGAAAATAACAGTTTACAAAAAGTGAGATTTTAAAGGAAAGCATCAAGTAGTATCTGACTCTCTGTATGTAAAGCAGAAGAGGCTTGATTATATACCATTTTCTCGTACTTAATATATTTCTTTGCACTTTTCGAAGTTATTGGTAGCATAAATCATCATATTACTATTATAATTATAATTCAAGATAATTTCTCCTAGCAAATGAATCATATACATTTATCAAAATTTTATACAACATTGGGATATATATTTTCAAAAGATTGGTTAATGGCGCGGAATGTGCCAATGAAGTTATGCTGAAGTTTTCCTTTGGTAAATGTTTTTGCTATGATTAAGTTTGGAATATGAAAATCAGCATAGGAACTCTGCAGCGACTAATATGAGTTCATACTTCATAACAACGTTAATCTTTTTGAAAGGATTATGTATACATTGCGGCAATCTAAAATCTTGGGCATGCGTTTTTATTTTGAACTATGTTGATCTCAACAAGAGCAAAGGCTTTACAATTGACATGTTTATACCCCCAATGACGTGATTAGAAGCATGTTGTGTAACCACGATCCAAAATAAAGTCACATGATGAAGGAATATTTTCTGTCACAATTTGAGAGAGAGAGAGAATGATGAATAATTGTCCCATAGATCTTAGTTGCTTATTTTATTAATTTAGGGCTTTCGATGGCTCTAATATAATTATTAATGTCCATTATATTAATATATTGCGTGTATTCTATATTTTCTTTTTAAAAATATCGTCTTATAAATTCCAGAGTTCATAAATATAAAAATATAAAATTCAAACACACACATACGCATATATATATGCGTATACGCAGTACATATACATTTTTCGTTTATAAATATTTGATGAAATAAATGAAACAGCACAGAAAAGAGACATAAATAAATTATAATAAGAAGAACCGTGTATTGCTGATTCAGAAAGTAACAACAATCGAACAATGAATGTTATTCTGCATCAACTTAGTGTTGCAATCAGAGTAACTTTGGATCAATTATGTAGCCACGGTAATCATGAATTATATGTTTAATTAGTGTTAATTAATTAATTCACAATTGTGAAACGTCGTAATAAGCTCGTTTCCACATACACTCGCATCTCAGTCCGTAACATGACATTCTGTCAAAATCGTAAAAACAACTATAAGAAAGAGCACAAAAATCCAAATATGTCACAACACTTATTCCCTTTCGGTTGTTCTGTCTCAACAAATAATTAATAAAAATCAAATTAAACTAATACATACAAGACTCCAACTGATTACTGTCTCTACCCTAACCTTTTTTAGCCCCGTGGGTCACAAACTCTTTCTATCGCTTAGACTTGAAACTATTTCATTAAATTGCACTATTGCACTATTTCTATCGCTTAGACTTAATACTCATCCAGTTTCCGTGAAATAACCAAAATTTACTCTCTTTTTCAATAATAAGTTAACCTATATATATACCAAAAGAACAGTTTACAACAACTTGGCGAGGTTAAAGAGTCTCAAAAGGTCCTAAAACGAATAAAAAGTCTAATCGAGACAAGATAAAAGATATCTAGCCCACTAGAAAATTACTCGAGGGAACCACAGGGAGAGGAGAGTCTTGAAGTTGTTAACCTGAACAACACGAGCGAGGATAATTCCTTGATGCTCCTATCAATTTGCTTAAAGATTGTTTGGTGAGAGAAAGACGTGTGATCAGGTGTGGTGCACTTACTTTCAATACGATGATTAAAAAGTTTTACATTATTGCAAATTTTTTACCAAAGTTGCTTCCCTCAGTCTCTATGTATTAGTATCAGATAGGGTGGTGTCAGGTGTGGTGCATTAATATATACTTAATAGAAACTATGGATTTTCAACGGTATATATGATATATCTACAATTGTCTAGAGAGTTTTGCAACTAATCTATGAACTTCCAATCTTTCATTAGAAGACTAAAAGTACAAAATTGGAGTTTTGAATGTTTTGATTTTACAAGTGGGTCATCCACGTACTACTTCATGATTTCATTATACAAATCTTAATATCAGAACTCTCGTCTTACAAAATCATTTAAGACATCTATAGTGGCCAACCATCACTGATATTGTGATGCAATGAAATTTGCTCGAATCATCAACTTTTCAAAACGAACCCTTTCACCACGATTAGTAACCCAACTGATTATTAGAAAGTCAACCAGTTACTTTTAATGTGCAACCTATCAGCATAAGCTTAAAAGGTATCAATTTTTTTTTTAACTCGGGTTTGAGGATCAGTTAAATACACACTTGACACTTTAGAGTTTATATTTCTATAGTTATTATTAAATGGTCTTCTCTATATCCTATAACAATGCATAGGTGGAAGTGAAGTCTTGGATTAGGGGCAGTGCTTTCACATGGGGAATGAATCTCATTCCCTGTAAATTATTATTTCAAATATGAGAAATTGTCAGTACTCAATATCTACGCAATATGTGAAGAGAATTTTTGTTTGGATTCTAAGAATTAATTAGAGTCACGGAATTTTGGACGATTCTTAAATAGTAATATAATCCAGTATACACAACGGTCATCAGTTATTAAATATACAACATTTTAACATAGTGTATTTTGAGTTGGATTAAATATTTTTATTACAAAAAAATAAGTCGACCATCACATCTTTGGGAGCTAAATAAAATACTAGTCTATGTAACCGATTAATTATGCATGTCACCTCCAGATTTAGTCTTTGACACTTTTCCTCTCATATGAAAGAAGAAGAATTTCCAAAACCCAATGCAATTATATATTATTGTTATGAATCGATTTTATATAAACCAACTCTATGATGACACACCGCCATAGATCTCATCTAGCGTCGAAGTAAAACCACACGTAAGATCTAATAAAGAAGAATCCATTGCACTATAAGATCATTGTGAGCACTATATTTAAGTCTGGACATGAAAAATTCAGCCACATATTTAAGTTTGGCTTTCTACTCTTCACTAATTAATGATGATTAATAAGAAAGGTAAGTTCCCTTTCACTTTTAGTTCTCACTTGTAACATCCGATACACAACCTATGGGAGGCAGACTTCCAACCCTACTTAGAAAATTATTATGTACAACAAACATATGACAGAGAGAAAGGAGTCATGTTTCATTCAATCCATTCACATTTTTCGAATACATTATTTTCAGTAAAAAAAAAAACATTTGATTTGGATGTCGAAATAAATTCTTAGAAACTCTTTATTCTCTTTTTTTTTGTAGATTTTTTAAAAATCGTTTTACCTCTAGATAAGTTACCCGACAGAAGTTGTATAATCATTGTGGAAAGTTGCATTTAATAAATGTATATTTTAAATTTATTTATGTTTTAATATATATTCGACTAACGAATAAACCATCTAAAATTATATCGTGAATCATTATTAATATATGTCAAAAGATCTTATTTCAAAATTAAATGGTACTGAGAAGAATTGGCTGATTTTTCCACTTATTTCATATTTCATGAAAACTATATCTTCAATTATATAGACTAAATATATGTATTTAATATAAATACTGCCATAATATACATATATATAAACTAAAATATTTATTTTCAATATGTTTCAAATTTGTGTTAGCTAAAACTGAATTGAAATTTAAATGGAATCAAATTGAAATTTTATTAAATGAAACCAAATTGTAAATGATATTTTGTGGTCTTAGTTTTTATAAATTAGATAAATAAAAATTGAAAAGCTAAAAATAAATCAAATTTTCAATTTAAATCAAAATATCAAGTTTAAATATATAATCTTACACATGACATTGAAAAATAAATAATTAATGTAAAATCAAATAATATTTGAAGTTCACATGGTTTAATTTGATAAACTCAGATAGTTTGAGAATCACATGGTCAAGGGCCTCAAAGCAAACCTTGTGTTATTATTATTTTATTTTCTCGTTGGACTTTGGTTAATATTCTTTTATAATTATTTATTAAAAATATTTAAGCTTTATTTAGTAGTTCGCTAGTCTAGTCGCCAAATATCTGTTCGATATTAACAACTAAAATTCGAATAATAACTAAAATTATAATACACACAAGTACATATGTAAGCGAAAGTTCCACAGAGGATCCTGACAACAAGAAAAGACCAAAAATTCTTGGTTGGTCCGCTCTACCAATCTGGTTTATTTTATTTTATGCTAAATTATAAATTACAGTTGTCCACGAGTGAGATAATGCAAGTATATATAACATACAATCTCTTTCGTCATTATTAAAAATGACATTCAACTCTCATGTTGGAGTTTTACTAATTAAATGACTTATGTTTTTGGTTTGCTTGATTTTACTTATTTCTCTCACAAATATTCTTCCACTGGAATAAAGAATAGGTCAATAATTAAGATTAACGCTAGTCAGACAAGATCAGTGTCATGCAAAGGTTTGAGGCTTAAGGCTAACATTTTTATAAAAAATAATGCTCCTTTAAATATGAAAAAATAATATAAATTTGAAATAAAATAAAGTATTTATAGCAAAATGATAATCTAAAAAACTAAGACATGATTTTTGTTATTTAAAAAAATAAATAAATGCTTTCGCTAAATTCTTATATGAGAGAATGTAATTCATTTCTGTTTAAACAACTAACACTTCAATATGTGAAAAAGAAAGAGTAAGAGACTTACCTGTTAGTCTGTTACCAAATATCAACAAACGAAAAGAAGAAAAAATATCACAAATAGACTGTGCAATATCCATGCATTAGAAAAAAAGGAACCGTGTAGAGAATTGGGATCTAAAATTAATTAAGAATTTTTATAAAAAGAATACATATACTAAAACATTTAACTATATACTCTCAAATTTTCTAGGATACAATTTTCCATTTTTGTTTTGGATACATGATTTTCTTTTTTACTAAATCTTATTTAATAAAAGGAAAACAAAATTAAACCAACATGAGATTGAGTTGGGTCGGACCCATGCTATCAATAAAAACCTTACGTATTAAAACCACTTGGAAACATCACACTTCAACTACATGAGGGCCCCAAAATTTTGGGGACGTGTGGCAAAAACCTTTTTCAATATACATTAGGCACGGCTGTGGACAAGATAACAAACACCGAAATCAATTTAAAATAAATAAATTGACAGAAAACTTTTCTTCTATCAAATTGGATAGTCTCTGGAAATTTTTGTAAATCTAATCCAGAAGATCTCGAAACTATTGATGCAAGAACATGAAATTAAAAGATAGTGTATTATCCATCTATAGGTCCCGACGAACAACCACAATATAGTTTCCGAATTCAAAATTCCAATAGATACAACGTTATAAAAAACGTGTTTATTGTCCAGTTCCACGAAAAAACTGAGTATAAAATTGTTAGCACGTAAAGGTAGGTAAAACAATTAATTAGGGCAGCACTGATTCATAGACACCTGTTTCATGCAATATATTTAAGCTAGAAAGTCAAATTTGAGCACTAAAAAAAGTCACACTCACATTAATTTTGTAAAGTTAACGTACAATGCTTATTCATATTTCTTTTATAAATAACATCCAAGTCTCAGTCACAATTTTCATATATATAACATTAATATATCTCTCATTCTTTTTCTAAAAGTATATATTTTTTCTTAGCAAATATTTTAAAAATATAAAGGTATACATATTATTATATACTTTATCAGTCTAATTTTTTCATTCCTGTCGAAAGCGTTAATTTGAAGTCAGTATGACCAATATATATTATCCTATACAAAAATCTGGAAAGCTTTAAACCGTGGTGATTAAAGCTTAAGAGGCGGGTTTAGACAAATATGAAGATTCAAAAGCACTCATGGGGATGTAAATGGTTCTGAACTGTATCAATTAAAACCAAAGGTAAGCAAGATTTTATATATTTTCCTAACCGAATTTGAATTACTGGTTTTTTCGTACAACTTATAAATTATTATTTCGTAAATTTTATCGTGTTATAGATCATGCTATTTTGTTAATTTCACGTTATAGTATATACTATATACTATTAGTCTAAAAACACCTAATTAAATAGTATAATTGTCGAAATTTATATTACGTATAATTTTTAAATGTTTAGGGGTTGACTTTATTTATTTTTTTACCACATGTTTGAGCGTTGAGTTGCCGTCCGGTTAGCGTATAACGCGATTTTGAGATCTATCTGCTAATTTGTTGATACTCACATATCAAATCCGATTACATGTAGGGTATTAGTATATAACTATAAAAGTCCTAATTTCGCAGTTAATGGAATAAGACAAACTCATGGAGTTTAACTTATATGAACATATGAAGTCTCACCGAGCCAGCTGGGATGAAGTCTCACCTTCACCCGCAGCCCAATCACACCGTGGCTTGTAATTTTGGGCCTCTCTCCTTAACGTCTCCATACGTATATTTTCCATTTGTAATTGTTTCTGAACAAATGAACAATCCGTAGCAAACTTTGTTGACAAACAAATAAACATGTTGAATTAAAAGTTGACAAATAAACAAATAAACTTTGTAACTGTTTATTAAAAGTTGACAAACAAATAAGTCGAATTTATGTTGTTGTAATTTTAAGGGTATTTTTATATTTGTTTTTTTTTTAAATAAACATGTTTATACAATAAAAGTAACTGCATATGTGTAGAAACAAATTACACAAGTTTACAACTATCATAGTCATATAGTAACACATATATATATATATATATATATATTTCCATCCCATATGGCTGAAGTTAAAAGTATGGAAGATTGTGAGTTCTGTAGGCAAGTATGGAAGCTGGTCTTCACGCGGCTTGGTTTACCAAACTTAACCTTCTTGAATAGATACATTGACGTGAGAAACTCCTCTCCACAAGACTGAGAAGACAAGACTTACGGACAATCTCACGCAAAACTCCATAGAACCAAAAGAGAATATTCTCATGGTTGACTTACAAAATCAACGATTATCCACTCAGAAGCTCCCAAGAATAGTCTATGATTTTTGACTAGTTGTGCATTTGTCACGTCGGTCCCAATCTGTCATTAAGGTCATTTACACCCCCACCTAATTCATCATTAAGGTAAAATGCTACACCATCAAATATTAAAATAAGAGTTAATTAGCATAAAAAAAGAAGAATAAATTCACATGTACCATGATTATTTTTAATGTTAAAATGGTACCATGATCTGTGAACAATGCTAGTCAAAAGGTTGGCATTTTTTACATATAACTTAATAATCATCTTACATAGTTTTACAAGGTACTGCCATATAATCATATCATAACTTATCACTTATTGTCATATAGCAGCACTATTATAATTTCCTGTTAAACCTTCTCGTGATCGATATTATATAAAGAATTACTGCAAACTAAACTGTCGAAATATACGCACGTATAAGTAATGAAGCTAATCACATGTATACAAAAAATTTCGTGTTACCTCTACAATTAAACAATGCAAAATAAACAGTTAAGAGATTAGTTTCACTAACCAGGAAATTTGCTTACATATCAGTGCCCAAATAAATATTCGAGTATAAATACATTTCCGTTTGCTAGAGGATATTGGGTTTTTGCTAGATTACGTAATCTGCCCAATATTCTACGTACGTGTCTTCCAATATTCCTTTCACATTAGAACCTTTGGAAATGTTGAACATAACTCGCTGTATTTGGCATATTAGACGACTGTGAGTCTGTGATAGCAACACAAATAATAGAGGCAGTTCAGTGTTTCCAAAACCAAATTAAGATATTATATTAGGTTTTACTTAATTAATTATATTATTCAAAAAGTTTCCTTGGTAACGTGCTAGCTTGATTCTGAATTTCTGATGTCATTCTTATATGATCATCCCTTTGTATGTCTTATGTCACCGATTACTACGAGACTCTTAAGTAAATATCAAATTAAATGAGCATAATTACTTCCAAATGATCATACATATTAAATTAAATTGTGGCATCGTAATATACTCCTAATAATTGATTTGATAATTTGATCTTCGTTGGCACAGAAAAATTGATCCTCACGTGACGTGAACTTACAGATTACAAACTAGGAACTAACAAAACAACTGCTGACTCTGTTAGCTACCGTCGAATCTTCGAACACCACCCATAAATAGGTTGATAAACACAATGGTGTCTCCGATAATTTAAACAAACATCCTTATGGTTACAGACAGCATCATGAGCGTGATAGATGACATATTTTTTGAGTTGTTAATTTAAATTTCAACAAGAGTCAACTAAGCTTTAGTCTTGGACATATCACCTACTTTTGATTAAATTTCTCAATCACGAGCAATCCCCACAAAGAAAAAAATAAACTTGTTTTTTCTAGAAAGAAGATGATGAAAAAAAGGAAAAAGAAAAAAATGATGACTTTTCCACTCTCTTCACACCATATACTATTATCTTTCTTTCTTGACCCACTAATATAAACTCAAAATATACAAAGGGAATCTGAAAACAGAGCAGAGAGAAAGAAGAAGCCATGTTCTTGAAGCTTATCACCATCTTCTTCTTCAGCCTCCTCTTTCAATCCCAAGAAACATCTTCCCAAAATACCAGCTTCATTTACAGTGGCTTTACTCCACCACTCACTGACATAGATATCCAGGGGATCACCACCGTCACACAAAACGGTCTCTTGAAGCTAACCAACTTCACCCTTCAGAAAACCGGTCACGCCTTCCGCAACAAACCAATCCGGTTCAAAGATTCAGAAAACGGTACCGTTTTTTCCTTCTCCACGACCTTTGTCTTTGCGATTCACTCTGAGATCCCGATACTTAGTGGCCATGGCATCGCCTTCGTCGTCGCTCCTAACTCAAGCCTTCCTTACGTAACGGCAAGCCAATACATCGGTCTCTTCAACATCTCAAACGACGGTAATGAAACGAATCATGTCTTCGCTGTCGAACTGGATACGATACGGAGTACAGAGTTTAATGATATCGACGATAACCATGTTGGAATCGATATCAATAGTTTGAACTCGGTGGAAAGTTTCCGTGCTGGGTGGTGGGACGGGAAAGGCCAATTCAAGAATCTGAGTTTGATCAGTCGTAAGCCGATGCAAGTTTGGGTCGATTACGACGGTCGTTCGCATAAAATCGATGTGAGGATGGCTCCGTTCAGCGAGGATAAACCAAGAAAGCCGCTTGTTTCGGCTGTAAGAGATCTTTCTCCGGTTCTTCACCAAAATATGTACGTGGGTTTCTCTTCTGCGACTGGTTCTGTTAAGTCGGAACATTTTGTTCTCGGGTGGAGTTTTGGTGTGAACATGGAGGCTCCGCTTTTGCCTCTATCGAGACTTCCGAAGCTTCCACGGTTCGTGCCGAGGAAAATATCCGATTTTTTCAAGGTCGGTATGCCTTTGATTTCTCTGTTTTTGATTTTCTCTTTGATCTTCCTCGTCTGCTTCATCGTGAGGAGGAGGAAAAAGTTCGCAGAGGAGCTCGAGGATTGGGAAAAAGAGTTTGGGAAGAACAGATTCAGGTTCAAGGATTTGTACTATGCGACGAAAGGGTTCAAGGAGAAGGACCTTCTCGGATCTGGTGGGTTTGGGAGCGTTTACAAAGGTGTCATGCCAGGGACGAAGTTGGAGATAGCCGTGAAAAAAATCTCGCACGAGTCCCGACAAGGGATGAAAGAGTTTGTGGCTGAGATCGTGAGTATTGGTCGGATGAGTCATCGGAACTTAGTCCCTCTCTTGGGTTATTGCCGCCGGAGAGGTGAGCTTCTTCTCGTGTACGATTTCATGGCCAATGGAAGCTTAGACAAGTACTTGTACAACACTCCGGAGGTCACACTCAACTGGAAACAGAGGATCAACGTCATTGTAGGCGTTGCTTCTGGATTGTTCTACCTTCACGAGGAATGGGAACAAGTGGTGATTCATCGAGACGTCAAAGCAAGCAACGTCTTGTTAGATGGAGAGCTCAACGGGAGACTTGGAGATTTCGGCTTGGCTCGGTTGTATGATCATGGGTCGGATCCTCAGACCACGCACGTAGTTGGAACATTGGGATACTTAGCTCCTGAACACACTCGGACAGGACGTGCCACTACAGCTACCGACGTTTTTGCGTTTGGGGCGTTTTTACTAGAAGTCGCGTGCGGTAGACGTCCTATCGAGATTCAGCAACTTACGGATGAGACGTTCTTGCTTGTGGATTGGGTTTTCGGGCTATGGAACAAGGGAAACATCTTAGATGCTAAAGATCCGAATATGGGTTCGAAGTATGACCAAAATGAGGTCGAAATGGTGTTGAAGCTAGGTCTCCTGTGCTCTCACCCCGATCCGCGGGCTAGACCAAGTATGAGACAAGTGCTACAATATCTAAGAGGAGATGCAAAGTTACCGGATTTGTCTCCTTTGGATTTGTCCGGGAGTGGGATGATGTTAGGGTTCCAAGACGGATTTAGCGAATTAGGGATGTCGTATTCTTCTTCATTCTTTAAAGGGTTTACTGGTGGATCTTCTATCGCTGATTCTCTACTCTCTGGTGGGAGGTGAATGCTTTGAATATTAGATTGTCTTTCTGTGTTTTGCAATTTCATATATAGAGACTATCCGGACGATATGGGACTATGTAAATTATATTTCAGTATATGGTGAGGTAAAATAAATTTTAGCTTTTATTTAAAGAATATTACGACCAAAGTGTTTGAGATGATACATACATGCATTACATATACAATCTAAAGAGAAAAATGGATTTGGTCCAATGACTATGTTATTTATCTACCCTTCGAAAGTGTTCTTTGTGGCAATGTGCTGCTGCTTCTAACATGTTATTTACTATTTATGGAACTCATCATTCGATAACTTCTTCTGTTCCAAACGATCAAGAAAGTCTTTCACTTGCTTTACAGAAAAAAAAATCAAGTAAACTTATCGTTTTTACTAGACTTTCTAGATATTTAGTCCTTTAAAATGGTGTATGAAAAAATGTTAAACAAAGACCCCCTGTTTCTGTGGAAAAGTAGCTAGCTCATTGAATTTCAACAAAGAAACTATTTATGAGACATGTGTACAAGACTCTTTACATATTAGATCGATTGTTCATGCTATTTGGGATTAATTCTTATTTTAATATAAAAAAAAAAGCAGCAAGGAATTCTCAAATAAAATATGGTGCTAAGTTCGTATAGTCAAATCAATAGCTCAGTATTGGGGAAGCGTGAGTTATCTGTGGATACATACCTTTAACCGGTTTAACAGTCTTTGGAGTACTACAATATCGGTTTTTATGGTCATCTTTTCGGAAAACAAACTCAATTAGAGATTTGAGTCCCAATTAATTGTGGTTTAACTTAGCGAAGCTAAACCGGAACTACCGGTGAAAACAACAACATAAGAACCAAAGCTAACTCTCACATCTCTCATCAAGATCTTCTTGGCAGCAAAATCAACCGCGATAGAATTCCCGGTTTTCCAGTAACCCATTAGAGCTCTGACCAGTAATATTACTCATTGGTTCAAATAAGATTCCCAACCTTCTCGCTCAAGTTTCTCTCCTTTAACCATGTTCTCTTCTCTCATGTCTTCCTGGTACTGACTCATCCTGACCAACCAAAGAAAACCCACAAGTCTTATTTATTCTTGTTCAATCTGACTCTTAACTAAAGATAAAGAGTTAAGAAGAACCTTGAGACGAGAGCAGTATTAGAGATCCCCAGCATCCGGATAGCAAGCAAGGCTGCGTTGGTCGAGTTGTTTATTGCAACTGTCGCGACAGGAACACCCCTAGGCATCTTTGGTAACCAAAAAAAAGAGGTAAAAGGTTTGAAAAACGCAGACTAAACTGAATTCAAATGATGCAATCAATTAATAGCTTAAGTGAGACATGAAGCAATGGGTGCTTGCCTGAACGATGGAGAGAAGTGAATCAACTCCATCCAAACGGGTAGCACGTACAGGGACACCAATCACAGGTAAAGGAGTGAGTGAAGCAACCATACCTACGTTTCAAAGAAAGAAAAGGCACACCCGACACCCTTTTCAGAAAATCTAATACTTTTATGGGGTTGTAATGAGTTCATGTTTAAGACATGCCTGGTAAGTGAGCAGCACCACCAGCACCTGCAATTATCACTTGGACGCCTCGACTATGAGCTGAGGTTGCATATGAAAACATCATCTCTGGGGTGCGATGAGCTGAAACTATCCTTACCTATAAACCAAACCAATGATGAGTCATTTCTCATATATCGAAAATTTATAAACTAGTAATACAACATATCGAGATGCAAAGAGTTTAAAGCGATGATTAAAGCCAACTTCAATCTTTTTATACCTCATGTGTAACACCAAACATGTCAAGAATTTTTGCAGCATCCTTCATAACAGGAAGATCCGAGTCTGAACCCATGATGATACCAACACGTGGTGTCTCTGCAATGTGTAAAAAACATGCAACCAGACTTAAGTCAGATACATCGAGATTCATGAATGTATAAGTGATCAAGAAAACGTGGGTGATAACTTCATAGACTGATGATACAATAAATTTTAGCAAGATAAGTTTGAACACATTTGTAAAAGTAAAAAGCCAATGGACTAAGATACCAAATTCTACCATGGAAACTGACCATGTACTTGATGGCTTTGTTCACGTAATATACTATGCAGCCTCCGTTCCAAAACACCCATAGACTGCCCAACAAGAGTGACGTGGCCCATCTTCCGCTGTTTTCTCATTTCTGACAACAAGATTTCATCGTATGCAAGCTTTATGAGTAATTTTACAGTTCATAAAAAAACTGAAAACACATCACGATAAAACTTTAAGAGAACAGGAATCTAACCTGGCTTATCATACCAATGCACAGATGCACCCGGAACACTCAGAGCTCTCGCAATAAGCCGATGAGCCAATCTGAAACCAGCTTCTCCCTGAAATATGAAAATTGGAAACAAAAGAAGCGCAGCATGTTTCATTAAACTAATAAGAGCAAGACGCGTCAAACAATAAAGAAAATCGGAAACATCCAGTACATCATCTTCGCCGAGAATATTGTACATAATGGAGGCAGGAGTTCTCATCGACGGATCACCAAGCGGAAGACCAACCACAGCCCGCAAGTGTTGTTCAAACTGTGAAGTATAACATGCCTCGATCGTTTGATGGCCACTGTTGTGTGGTCTAGGCGCAACTTCGTTTAGGAGGATCTGGGAAGGACTAAAACTATGATAAGTTAACAAATTAAAAAACAGAGGTAGAGAGCCTAAAATGTATGACAATACCTGACCATCCTCTGTCAAGAATAGCTCGACAGCAAAAACCCCAGCGCCTTCTAAAGACCCAACAGCCTTTTGGGCAACATCGGTGGCAAGTTTGTTGATCTTCCAAGGCACATCTGCTGGTGCTTTAACTATATGGCATATGTTATCCCTTGAGTGCAGTTCAAGGTGTATTAGTAGAGATGTAAAAAACCATATCGTTCAATCTTATAAATCACATTTAGTCGACTTTTTGAGTTACCTGTGAACAGTTTCAACAACTGGATAACAAACCATGGAACCATCTCTTCCCCTAGCCACAATAACAGCCAACTCCTAAAGTTTCATATGTAAATGATTATAAACATCAGAGGCAAATAAGTTACTAATGCAAAAAAAAAAAAATTATAATCATTTACCTTGACAAAGGGTGCCCATTTCTCGACGTACAAACCACGACTGAAACCTCCAAGAGCTGGAGATACAAAACAAATTCGATTCAAACGCAACAAAGGTTACATATTGATTGTGACATTGTATCAGACTAAACTGGTTGAACTTCTACTAGAATCTGTGAACCCACTTTACATATCGTTAGTAAAGGGATTACCCGTTACAGCAGAAGAAAGTCCATCTTGGTTATTGGCAACTGCATTTCCGCGGCCATCATAAGCTAGACGCTTGCTCTTGATCATAAGAGGGTAGCCAAAAATTTCAGCTGCTCTTTCCGCTCCTTCAATATCGCCTATCTGTCATATCAAGGCTTAGGGGTTGAAAATATTTAACAAAATCCTCATGATTCATGAAAAACTCCGTGAGTGATTTTTTCAACAAAACATAAACAAAGGCCTAACCTCGATAAACTCTGGAAGTGGGATGCCATGCTGAGAGAAATGAACTTTTTGCATGTATTTATCCTGAAATATCAAACTTTCCATATAAATCACATTGCTTGACAAACGTCAGTTATTCATCACATGTCAGAGGAAACCTGTATTATCCTGATAGTAGAGGCTTTTGGTTGGCAATCTACTCCTTGTTTCTCAAGCTTCTCTAATGTTTCCACGTCAACATGTTCAATTTCCACGGTCAAGACTCCACATCTGACTACGACAATAAAAAAAACAACTTCAATGTTGTTACTAACAATAGGAATGGAGAACCTAACGCATTCAAGAAAAGGAACAAAACAAATGACCTTTTTGCAAATTCTTCAACTGTAGCACTGTCGTCAAAGCTATCAACCATGTGACCGTAAGACAATGAACTTGCTGAACAATTCTCTAAGGGATCTAAAATCATCACCTTGATAGCCATATGAGAAGCAGCTTGACAAAGCATACGACCCAATTGTCCACCCCCCAACACTCCCACAATTATCTCAGAAACTCCATGGACACTTTTCTTCTCCTTATTCTCACTTTCATAGAGAAAAGACAATTAGAGGAAACAGTTCCTTCCTTTCCCAATCTTACTGATTTCAAATCTTCGTGTCTAGTAAAAGAGAAACGAGAACTACAGGGCTCTAGTCGCCTTTTTATTCATTGCAATTGGTGTGATCCAATCTTAGCCACAATAGTAGTCCAATTTCTGAAGTCATGACACTAACGAGAAAAGATTAAACATTTTTTCATTTCCACAGATTAAATATATGCAAGCTTAACTGATCCATGGTTCAATACAATTAAAGCGACTTTCAACTTTGCTAGACAAATTTAAAAAGCTCGTTTGTTTTTTAGCTCACTATAATCACACTAGCCAAGAAAAAAAAAAAAAAAAAAAGAGACAAGAAAAAGACTCAAGAAGAATTGTTACGATTTGACACCATTATACTCCAAACACATAAGATTTGCAGCCTAATTATGCATATATCCGAACAAAAGTACGTCCTAAACCCAAATTCAAAATTACAGGGGACATAGGTACCTGATAGGAGAAGCCTCGTGAGAGCTACAGGCTAAAACCGGACTGAGCTTCCCAGATGGAGAAGTGGAAAGCTTCTGCAAGTGTGCCATGATGAAACTCTTTGTTTTGCTCACTGGAAGAGATCCAACTCTGTAAGTGGAGCGAGAAGTGTGGAGGATTGGACTTGGATTCCCAGCGACAAGAACAGCAGCAGAGCTCTGTTTCAGAAGCAACATCTAGAATATAGCGCAATATTAGCATCCGATATCAGGAACAATTACATTCATAGCATAATGAATTTTGTATTTAGTTCGTTCAAAAGTATGCAAATTAGTAAACAAGAAGAGGAATGGTACACCAAATATATAGCAGGAGGTCAAGCAAACCTTAGTCAGTGTCAATAGCTAAACAAATGGCACTTAAAACGGCAGAGGAATGCTCATGTGAATGGCAAATTGAGAAAAAGGACTAACCTGGTTTCGAGCTGTGGCAGAAGCGGCTTGACACGGAGAGAAGAGTCGAGAAGTCAGCTCCAAAGGTTCGATATTTATAGAGGGAATCAGATACCACTAGGTTGAGAATTCATAAGGATTAATATTAATTCGCATAAGTGAACATCTAGAAAATTCAAAAAACCATGAACTCACCCAATCAGAGGATGCGAGAATTGAAACTCAGGTTCTAAAGCAAAGGATAACAAACAAAGTTCAATAGAAACCTGAGACGGAGCAGAGTAGGCAGAAGACGAGGAGAGAGAGAAGGAGAAGGGTTTTGTGAAAGAGTGGGTTTTTCAGGGTCCACTTTACAAATCGGTTTAGAGAGTACACACTCCTAATTTCACGGTTCGCAAAATTTACCGGTTTAATTACTTATTCGACAACCGAACCGGATATGATGTTTGTTTTTTTTTGGGCTCGAGCCCATTTCAACTGTGTTGATCTCCATTTTCATCGGGAAACTAGAGTAGCGAAGGAGAGATCAAACGGCAACGACGGGGGAAAAAATGCCGGTGAGAGTTGTGGAGAGCAACGCGCCGGCCCAGGTTTCAGGTTTCTCGCTTCTTCCCAGTTTTGAATTTAGGTTTTTTTCCGGTTTGTTCTATTCCCTATTAGTGGTTATCGTGACATGTTCTCTCATTCATTTGAGATTGTTGCCATTTTAGGAAATGATCCTGGGAATCGATCACCACTTCCGCCTAGTTCACTTCTTGGCGCCGGTCAGGTAAAACGATTCTAACTTCCATGAACGAACTATGTTTGTTATGGGTTTTAAAGGTCTAAGCAGAATCTGAGGATAAGTATTTACAAGAAAAGAAAACTATATTTGGAAAAGTGAAATTTTTGGAGGGTTGAGAATCAGTTGGTAGTTCTGGTTCATTCAGTCAGATCAGATGTTTCTCATGTTTGGCTATTTAGGAAAGCCAAACAGCATAAAAGATCTCGTGTCTTATTTGTTCAGACACAAACATTGTTCATAGGCACCAAACGTATGGTCCAAAGACTCTTTGTTAGCTTTTTCTGTTGGCCTGTATCCTAAATCCAAGTGCAGTTATATTAAGTAGGAATTGTAGAGCATTCATTTGGCTCCAAAATATTGTTTATTCATAGTGAACGTAAAGAGAGCGCTATTTGAGTTGTGGCATTACTTACATGTTTCTATTCTGCAGGCATTTTCTGGTACGCAAAATGTCTCTAATCAACAGAAGGAGGAAGCTTGGAGAGTTAATGTCCAGATACAGGGAATCGACCTTGAACATGGCTATCTTTGTGGCACTATGGAAGCTCTAAACGTTCCTATGGCAGACACTCCTGTAATCCCTTACACTCTGACTCGTTTATTTCTGTCATTTTGCTTCCCCCTGAAATGCTTTTACAGGAAACAATTCTTGATTGTTTGATATGCGTGTCAGGTCATAACATTTTGGGAAGGAGAAATTGTTGATGGAAAGAATTACACTTTTTACACCGGAAAATGGGAAGCCACGTACGTCCCAACCCCTTTTTTCTTGAAGATTTGAAGCTAAGATTTCTTATCGTGAATACATTTTTACAAATATTTGTTCACAGGAGGGAAGATGATATGAGACATTGGTCAAAGTTCCCTTCTTTTTCGCCTCTTCAGGTAATGCACTCGAGTTACTTACTCGTAGAGTCGGTAACATCTCCTGAACCGTGTGTCCAACTAATTGTGCAGGGACAAGTTGAATCTGACGGTGGCAGGCAATTGGATCTTAGCAATTATCCTTACATATTTATGGTAAAAACTCTCAGCTTCATATCGATTCTGATCATCCAATTCTGTGTTTTATATATATCCTATAATTCCTGCAACCACCGGTTGTTATCTGGTGATGCAGAGATGGAAAGAGCAATACTTTGTAAATGTTGGCACAGATTGTGGACTAACAATAGCTGGATTTTACTACGTATGCTTCTCCTGCAGCGACGGATCCATCAGCGGTTTCTATTATGACCCTAACAGCAGGTTAGTCCAAGATCTTCTCTATGACACAAACTAAAATCTGTTATTGTTTTAGTATACAGAAGTTGATTATTCATGCTGCTTCGATCGATTATTTTGGCCAGTCCGTTTCAGAAGCTGGAGCTGAAAACAGTTAACGAAGGAAGATCTGGCTTCAGCTTCTCTTCTTACGAGTTGCTATGATGAAAAGCAAAAAAAAAAAATCATCAGACAGCGTCATATGATGGCCCTCGTGGGCATATGCGAGGCACGTGATCCAGTACGATATGACGTGTCGATTCTAAATTATGAGTAGGATATTCCTGTGTCGGTAGCAGTCCAGACCAGACCAGTAAAAACTAAAATACTATTTGTCATCATGGTACGAGACTACGAGCTTACATTTTAAGACATACCACATTTTCGAAAAAGAATATTGTCCAAAAGTAATATCAAGTTTTTCTAAAATTTACAGAATAGAATACTTCGTGTATCAGTTGTACAATGCAGATTAGATGTATGAAGGTAATTTCTAAAACGATTTTTTACAAAAACAAGTTGTGATCATTTAAAGAATGAAAACAAGTTATGATATTTTTTTAGAAAAACTATATTCTCTTTAAAAATAAATACAAACTGTATTTTTTTTTCGGCAAATATAAACAGATATTTTTTGGTGGCCTGTTAAATGATAAACATGTAAACCTGTATTTTTTTAACGTTTAGTCTAGTGTTTATATCACGTCTATATAGGTAAATGATCTATCATAAATAAAGTGTGTGGATCAAACCCCGACTAAATAGTGATATTGAGAATTTCGTAAAAAACGATTTACTAACTGCACTACTTATCCTATTACTTAAGATGCTACCGGAGAAAGATGCTATCGGAGATTCAAATCCAATGGAGAGACTTTGGGTCACTTACCACTGAACGACAAGCTCATTCGCAACATATAAACCTATATAAACGAAATTTAAATATTTAGATCTCATCCAAAGCCCATAAGATCGTAAATTACAAAATCGTATGGAGCGAAATCTAAAAAGAAAGGGGTCCCGTGAAAGGAGATGGGTCACCTCTCCAGCGCCTAGATTCTTCTCTCGGTGTAGCACACGCGCCTAATCAAACACCGTAAAAACGAGATCGACGGTTTATATAAGTCAGTAGAGTACACGCTCCTACCTCGACTGTGGAATTCTTTATGATTGATTTATATTTTTAACAACTTTCCAGTTCCAGATATTACGACCCTCTGAAAGAGGAAAGAGCAATTTTTTCGTCATTTAAAATTAACGAGGAAAAAGAAAAAAAAAACAATATCTTTCAACTCTCTAAGCGATCTATGCCTAAAGAGGAAGTGGATAATAAGAAGCCATCTGAGATTAACAGGTTTTAGTTTCTGAATCGTTGCCTCTTGTTTATTTTGATACAGGAATATGCAAGCCTGAGATAGTTGAGCTTTCCAAATATCAGATCTCTATGTATTATGTCACAGCTGCAGCCTGCAGAGGATGGTTGAGAGTATTGTCGTCATGTATAATAAATGTGATTTCGAGTTATTCTTTTTTCCTAAACCCTTATCAAGTTCAAGATCAATAAACACTCGATTCACTACTTGGTTGATTAAGATCCACTACGTAGTTATCTATATAGTTAAATTATGATATTTGCTCATTTGTTTGGTTTCTTGCAGTTTCCCTACAAATGTGTTGAAAATGGAAGCGGTTGAGGTGAGCAAGAAGAGGAAATTTCAGACAGATCAATCGGAGTTACCATTATTACCTATGTCCAAGCATGCTTGTTTTGACAATGTCGCTTGTTCCGACAGTACCAATGGCAGATCAGAGCTTGATTCAGAGTACTCAGTGTCTTGTGTGAACTCGACTTTTATGGAATGTGAAAATGAGATTGAGATGAAAGAGGAATCATCTGGATCGTGCGGTGAAGACAAGATGATCTCTTTCGAAAGCCATCTCGATTTCATCTATGGCACCCAAAACCTAGAGGATTTTTCAGACAAAGACATTGAAAACATTCTCTATCTAGATGAAGAAGAAGAAGAAGAAAAAGAAGAAGAAGCTAAAGGATGTAGTAATGCTGCTAACTTTGTTCTGTCCTCTGGGAGATGGACTGTTGACCAAGGTACAATAAACCGAGTTCGGTTTTGTCCATACCGATTCCCTGAACCGGGAATTCACTAACTTGGTTTTATGTGTGCAGATTCTCCTAGGCATAGCTTAAAGAAGCCTACGACTACGATCGATCAAGACTTCGAGCAATACTTCTCAACGCTAATGCTGTGACGAAATGATGTTAGACTCAAAAACATATGTGAACATGTATATAGAGAGCTGTATTGATTATGTAGTCTCTCATCGTTTTGATTCTTGTGAACAGTAAAACCTTCATCTCAAAGAGATTAGAGAGAGGTTTTTGAAATGTTTGTAAACAGGATACAGATAATAGTAGTGTAGCTTATCAGAAAAAAACACTATACTATCACTAGTATCTCAAGAAACTTGCTTGCTCAAACCTTCATTGCACCTTCATCAGTCATACCAGGAATATAAGTAACCTCGTGTCAATATTTTTGGTCTTTTCGTGATGAAAATCCAGTTGGACTTTGTGCTTCATAGACTTTGGCTAGACCAACTAGACTTTGTGCGTCGTATAGTACAGATCTTAGCACACCTCGCTGCTCATATCCAAGCTCTGTATATGTTCTCTCTCAACCTTAAGGTTTTTCTTTAAGTGGTTATTAAAAACCCATGTATTTTTATTATGTTGATAAGGAAATAACCCTTTGCAACTCTAGTGTCCAATAATCTATTCTGGTTCAAGTATTTTCTTCTTGGTAGTGCTATCGGGCTGTAATATTTTATCGGGCCTTATCCGTAACAAACACTGCATGGGCTGGGCTATAACATTCTTTTTTAAAAATATTGACTTATTGTTTGATTAAAAAAATATATATATATATATCTTATGAAATGTGATAATTATTCATTTATATTTACATAGCGTCTTTAAAAATTTTAAAAAAATTATTCATTAATGCATTAATCGAGATTATTCATTTAGCTCATTAGCCCAAGTCGGAACCGAAAAAAAATATTTATTTGTATAGATTATTCATTTATCGAATATTTATTTATCGAGGTTTAACTGTATATCTACCCTACTTCTGTCTTGATCCTAATGGTTACACTCAACCTGCAAAAGACATTATGCTCCCAAAATCATCACTAATAAAAAGAATTA
The DNA here is from genome assembly GCA_039880935.1 of Streptanthus diversifolius. Classification (NCBI taxonomy): domain Eukaryota; kingdom Viridiplantae; phylum Streptophyta; class Magnoliopsida; order Brassicales; family Brassicaceae; genus Streptanthus; species Streptanthus diversifolius. The sequence goes on along the minus strand of JAXGFM010000022.1, from coordinate 19,918,099 downwards.
TTTGAAAAAGGAATAGTTTCGAATCTCTTATATGCATAGTAAAAATATTTCTGGGAAAAGAATCTGAAATTCTTCTTATTATATGGTAAAAAAGTCCTCTTAATACTGAAATTGTCTTTATTAAGGGATATACACGTTTTATTAACCCCAAAACTAAGATGTTAATCCTAATAATGTAATCGTCTTTATGTTAAGCAAAATTCTTTCTAATAAAATGTGTTGTCATGATGGTCGAGACTAGAATTCAAAGCCTTGCTAGAATGTGCATTCCTTACAGATCGGTCTTCTTGGCCGAAAGCAGCCTAAACCCCAAGATGCAAGCAAATGGATATTTTTAATCTTGTTTTTCTTTTTTGCATCCAATGATTCAATTTTCTTAAAAAATAATAATAGTAACAAAATTTAAACAATTTGTGAATAAAACAGAAAACGAACCTTAGTTTAGTAATTTGTTTCATCCTTTTATTACAAGTAAAGTCGAACATATGATTTGTTCGAATTAAAGTCGAAGCAAAACGTAAATTAGGCTTTGAAGTGTGACGAAGGGCAAAAACATGCTTCCACGATCTTTGGTTGTTAATCTTTTTTTTTTTTTTTTAAGTTGGAAATTTAAAATGAACGTGACGAGGTGTCTTACAAAGAGAAACACGTCTTGACACTTTTCCTCCATAATTCCCGATTTGCCCATCGTTCCATAACGGTGCTCTCTGCTGAATAATGATCGATCATCATCTCCCTGACAAAATCATCGCCGAGAGAGGCCCAATTTTCAAAATCCCGTTCAATTTCGTATGCAGTTTCAATTAGTTTCCTCGAGGTTGCGAATCGTTAGAGATGGAGAATGGTGGGGGAAACAGGTTGGATCGGAAGAGGACGATGACGATGGACTGGGCAGGATTAGGTGATTTCGAAGACGACGACGACAGGTTTTTCGAAACTCATGATCGTCTCTCTTCCGCACTTACTTTCGACATGGCCGGATCTTCTTCTGACGACGAGGACGAAGAAGATTTCGACGACTGCCGAATCTCCTTTTCCTCCGCCGTCTCTTCCTCAACCTCCGTATCCAACGCCTCGAGGAAGTTCCGTAGGCCGGCGATGTCTCCCGATTATGATATCTGGATGGCAGCTCCGGGATCGATTTCAGAGCGCCGTCGTCGCCTCCTCCACGGGATGGGTCTCGTCAGCAACAAGGACATGGTCGGTGCTGTCTCCATTCGTCGCGTTGTCTCCAATGTTAGCAACGGCGAAGTTGAGGGTAAAGATGATGTTCACGGTGAAGCGGAGATGGCTCATGATCACGACAACGCTCCTCTAGTTCCGGTTATGTTCGCTCGTTCGAGATCGGAATCAGACATTGAGAGGTTTTTGATTGAGAAACGGAGGAAAGAAGATCTTCTCGGGAAAATCTCGAAGCAGCGTCTCACCAGAACCTATTCGACAATCGGAGTTACTCGGACAAGAATCTGTCAGTACCAAAATCCAATAAGACAATCCCCTGTGGTTTGTCGGAACGGAAGGGTCTCTCGTGGTGGTGGTTCAGACGCATTGACATCGGTTATGTCGTCGAAAGCAAGGCTTGGTGCGTTTTTCTTGATCAAGAATCTTGACACGGGAAAGGAATTCATAGTGAATGAGTATGATGAAGATGGAATGTGGAATAGGCTTAGTGATTTGCAGACGGGAAAGCAGCTAACTTTGGAGGAGTTTGAGAAATGCGTTGGGTATTCACCTGTGGTTAAAGAGCTTATGCGTAGAGAGAATGTCAACAGGATTAACTACGAACCTTTTGTGGATCTTCGGAAATTCAACTCGTATCTGTCAAAGAGCGTGAGGCTGAGCAAGAGAAGAGGAGCTGCGTTGCTGAAGAACATAAAAGGTGTAGCTCACTCTATGAGTTTAAGAGTTGCAGATAAAGATGTAGGCGATGGAAGCACCAGCGATAGTCCTCAGAAGGCGAAAGATCATAAACATGGCAAAGCTAATGAGTGGGTGAAAGTGAGGCCAACAGGGAAATCTTACAAGGAGTTGAGCGCTTTGCATATGTGTCAAGAGATCCAAGCTCACGAGGGTGCGGTTTGGACTATTAAGTTTAGTCCGGATGCTCATTACCTTGCGAGCGGAGGACAGGATCAAGTCATTAACGTATGGGAGGTGCAAGAATGTGAGCTAATGGCTATGAACGAAGGGAGTCTCACTCCAATTCATCCATCACTTTGTGACTCTGTGGAAAGATCATTTGCTGGGAATGAGATTACTTCGGTAGACAAGAAAAAGAAAGGAAAAGGCTCATCAGGAAGAAAAAACAACAATCATATTCCTGAATACGTCCATGTTCCTGAAACCGTCTTCTCCTTTTCGGAGAGACCTGTTTGCTCTTTGAAAGGTCATTTGGCTGATATTTTGGATCTGTCATGGTCTAAATCTCAGCTTCTTCTTTCGTCATCCATGGACAAAACAGTCAGGTTATGGGATCTAGAAACTAGAACATGTCTCAAATTGTTTGCCCACAATGACTATGGTGAGACAACATTCTGTTTATCCATTTCTTTTTTCCACATTTTAACTATGTTTTGTTGCATCCTCTTTTTGAACATTGTCCTTTTGATTCAACAGTGACATGCATTCAGTTTAACCCAGTGGATGAAAACTATTTCATAAGTGGGTCGCTTGATGCTAAGATAAGGATATGGAGCATAGAGAATCGACAGGTTGTGGAGTGGAGTGATCTTCATGAAATGGTCACTGCTGCTTGCTACACTCCAGACGGTCAGGTATCGGCTCTGTTTCTTGTGATAGTCTGCAAAATCCCATCGATGTTATGGTTCTTCAATGATGGAACTTTTGGGTTTTTTTGATTGAAGGGTGCATTTATAGGGTCAAATAAAGGAATTTGCCGTGCTTACGATACAGAAGGTTCTCCCTCAGCTCTTTTTGATTCAAACATCATTTCTAAGTTGAATACTCTGTTTTCACTGCTACGTTTCGCTTTTTTTGTGTAGAACAGACTGTAAGCTGAACCAAACTAATCAGATTGATGTTCAGGCCCATAAGAAGTCGCAAGCAAAAAAGAAGATCACCAGTTTTCAGGTACGTCTCTTTATAAGAACAAAATTTCTCCGTTAAGACTTGCGTAAACAAACATCATTTACTGTAAGTAACTTCATACATTGTAGTTCTCCCCGGTGAATCCATCAGAAGTTCTTGTCACATCCGCTGATTCACGGATTAGAATTCTTGACGGTTCTGAAGTTATTCACAAATTCAAAGGTAAAATTCTCAGACAAGCAAAATGAATATAAACAAACGACCTGCGTTGATTGGTCTATTATATGCCGAAAGCTAATAGCAAAAAAAAAAAAAAAATTGACCGTTTTGTTGACAGGCTTTAGAAACACGAGCAGCCAAATCTCGGCTTCGTATAGCCAAGACGGAAAATACATAATCTGTGCTAGCGAAGACTCTCAGGTTTACCTGTGGAAACGCGACAGTCACCGAACATCATCCGAAACAGGCAGAAGATCAACAGTTATGACACGATCACACGAACATTTTCAATGCAAAGATGTCTCAGCCGCTGTCCCATGGCACGGTCATGTTAGAGGCGAGCCACCACCGGTTCAGATTCACTCTAAACGCCACTCAAAGCGCATATCCACTTCTAGCCAGCCTTCATCCACCATAGGCTCACCAACAAGAGAAGAAACCTCAGCGGCGGCACCAACTACCTCTAACCGCAATAAGAAACCGGGATTACCTCCCATCCCTAAGAAAACCGCTACGCAGAATCCGCAGCAACAACCGGAGGAAGAGGTTGGACCGGAGATAGGAAGCAGCGAGTCGTTTGGATCGAGCATAAACGGTTCGGAGCAGCATTCATCGAGGTTTGGGGAATCTCCGTCGATAAACACGTCGTCGAGATTATCTTCGTGGTCGTGGTTCGACAACGGAGGCCACGGTCCACAAACCATACAGCCAACGGCTTGGGGGATGGTGATTGTGACGGCTACAATTACTGGTGAAATCCGATCGTATCAAAATTTTGGGTTACCGAGAAGAATCGGTCGCCAAACCACTCTGTTTTGATGTAATAGAAAGGACCCGCGTTTAATTTTCTTTGATTATTTTTGGTTGTTGCTTGTAGAATACGTAAAGAAACCTACGTACAGAAACAACCGTCCTTTAGTGTTGAGAATCTCTCTCGACGTTTTAAATATTGAGTTGTTTCGTATCGCCACCAAAAGAAAGATTTGTGTAGTTCTCCAAATAGAAGGAATCAGAACAGTTTACTCCACTGTTTTCTTTTACTTTTTAAATCTTTTGTATATGTGTATGTATGTAATCAAATAATTTGAAAATTGAATAAATACGAAAGTAAATTGAATATACATGAAAGTTGTAAATTATGTAAATAAATCTACAAAGCACCAAGACAAGCTACAAACAACGCCGGGTAAAATTAATGACGATAATGATGTATGATGACCAGTGCTGGCAACACTAGTGTGGCAGAGGCAATCGAGACCATTAAATCTGATGTAACTAAGATGTAACTTTACAATAGGACAAGGAAAAACGAAACAAGAAAAAAGCAAAGAAGAAGAAGAGGACAAGGAAAAACAAAGGTTTCAATATCGCGTCCAATGAAAATACAGGCGACACAGAGTACGACAAGAAACACAACTACGCAACATATGACTATAGTTTCAATTTCATAAAATGTATCATCATGCATTTTTATTTGTCTTTAATTTTTGCGTGTTCAGATTAGGTTTTCAGGTATATAGAAGAAGAAATTAAGAGGGTGTGTTTATAATTAACTCAATCTATAATCGATGATTATAAAACCTAATTCTATATGGTAAAGGAATTAATTTGAGGAACGGCTTGTATTAATCGAAATCTTCCTTTTCCAAATAGCAAAAAAAAAAAGGTTGGACAATCATAATACCGTGCCTAGTAAATATAGTTTGACATTATCAAAAAAAAAAACTTTTTGCACTTTTGTGTTTTTCTAGAAAAATACAATGTTTTATAGAAAAATACAATGGATATTATAAAAAAAAATTGCTTCTGGTACTCGGTTTTGGACTTCTCAAATCCAAAACTAAGACCTAGCACCGAATCGGTGATGGCGTACGCCGTCAACTACTCCAAAAGATAAGCATGCCTCTTAGCAGGAGTTTCCCTTTAGTTTTCCGTAACTACTTAGATCGAAGTTCAAGAGTTTAAGTGACCTAAGCAAAAACGATTTAGTTTACAGCAAATATCGAATTCATGTGCATTAAGGTCAATACGATGCATTTTCTCTAACTAAAATGTATTTTCATGGCTTAAAAAATATAGATATTTTCATGACTTCTTTTATAGCTTATTTGGTTTAGGAAGCATATTGTTAGTTCCACGAAAGGCAAAGAGGAAAAAAATAACAAAGATAAAAAAAAACTAAAATATACTAGTGTTTTGATTGTTTTGTTTACCTAATCTATTGGTGTTTAAACATAAAATAAAATAATTTGGGCAGATCAATGTGTATTCATTGTATCCTTGAAATCGTCTTTTAAATATAATAAATATTTGCAAAACTTTTTTCCTTTTTATCAATCACGTAGAAGTTAATAAGTCGCCACCGTTCGCAGGAAGGAAATCCAATTATGAAATTATTGATGCGAAAGGGACACAATGTTTAATTTCGAGAAGCGTAATCACACATGCACGTACTCATAGCCTAAATATAAAAAAACAAAGTACACATATTTGCATTTTATTTTTGTTTTCCTTTCATCAATCACGTACAAGTTACACAAGTCGCGAAAATTATGACATTATTATTGATGCGAAAGGGACACAATATGGTCATTTTCAAGAAGCGTACTTACACATACACGTACTCATGTACTTGTGAGTTGTGATAACAATGGTGATAAATTACTTCGTTCCACACGTCACGCATGTCACCAAAACTTTGAAGGATATATGATTAGTTGTAGCTAGATGGTGTAAAAAAAGTGAATCTGGAATTTTTTTACAAGAAATAAATAAATAAAAACTAGTATAGTACAGTATGTTAAGAAATCTAAAACAGTTTAAAACTTTACCTTAAACATTTTAAAATAAAATGATAAATATCCAAACTTTGAAATCAGTCCGATAAAATACTATTAAATAAATTGATTTGAAAGAGAATAATTACTATCTAGGATACCGGAAAGTCGTATTGGGACTGAGTGATGAATGTGATATATTTATAATCTACCAAGTTCTATAAAACTAACTTATCGTAGGAAACAAAACCGTGTGGTACAAGTCTTCTTGTTGATCAATTATGTTTTGATAGCTTTGTTGATCAATTATTGAAGGGTTTGTTCGAAAACAAAACACAAAAGTACTAATCAAGAATAATAGAAAATGAGAAGGTGACAGCTCATCGTCTTAATTTTTTTTTGTATGGTCTCTCATCAATCATCACATGTGTCTTTTGTTCAAATTTGGTCGTAGATCAATAGCTAGCTGTATCTACTACATTTACACCATTACACATGTCTCCGATGGAGTATATATATTACAGTTGTCTCATTTTCTCAATTCTTATAAACTAAGTATCAATTAAACTGGTAAAACTTGTTATGCACTGGTCGTAAGAAGCAAGATCGTAAACTAAATTCTATATTGCTAAATAATGTTCGATAATTTAGAAATGTGTAATTATGTTATTAGTCTCTCTGCATCTATTCTTTCAACGATAGGCTGAGACGACTAAACCTATAAAAAAAATTCCGATTTACAATATTTCTTAAAGTAATAATATATCATGGCATCGAGCCAGCGACGAGCCGATAATTTAAAGGTAGATATATGTGTTCTTTTGAATATTACATAATGAAATAGATAAAGTCTATATATTATAGTTGACAAATAGATGATAAAGCTAAATTTTTAATAGTCAGAGTGCATCGTTTAGTTCCGGTTTAAAGCAAGGAAAATTTCGATTCAAATTGAACACGTTACATGTTGTAACTCAAAAGAAATATAAGAAGCATTAAACAAATTACCAAAGAGAAAAAAGAAAAAGAAAAAATGGAACGCACGTAACATATTGACGTGAAAAAGTCTAAAACGGCGTTGGCTTTCTTCTCTATATAAACGCCTTTTGCCTCGAGTCATTCTCCTTCCCTTTCTTCTGCCTTGTTTGGCTCTCAACACTTTATCATCTGCGTTTTCATTAGCTGTATCTCTTGGATCAGGTCTGATAATATATATATGCTTCTTCCTTTCTTTCTTTTTTTCGGTATTGCTTCTCTCGCTTTCCCTCAATATGTTCTTTCTAAATTTTTGGAAACAATTTCTATATGTATTTATTCAAGCTCGAAGAAATTATTGTTTCTAATTGTCTTCAAAGTTCATATGATAAAACTACGCCTTTGTTAATTGTTACATAAGGTCCCAACCACGTCAATATTGATATAATACCAACTTTAGAACAACAATTCTACTTTTACTATTCGTTACGTTTTGATTATTTCTGTTATATATTATTTTTTTGATGTTTAAACATATCATTTTGTTTCCCAACGTTTTCTAACCTTTCATAAAAATATATTATTCTTATTATCTTCGACTTAAATTAAAATTAAACGTTTCAATCATGTTTTGTTTAATAATTATGAAAGGGTTTTAGATCAATTTAATAATTATTCGATTATCAGTGGTCAGTGTGAAATCAACCAATCAAAACATAATCCCCAAACACATGAAGACTTAAACTTCCACACTTTCGCCGTTTTGTTCCCACCATTTTTGTCTGAATCTCTTTTTCCTCCTCTTCTTTGATTAAGCATGATGTCACTGAACCAATATTCTCTGTATATAAAGGTTTCTCGAGGAGTGAGTAAAACCAGCGATTTATCAACTAAAATGGAGATTGAGTACGCAAAATATGATACCCTTTTATTTGGTAAGAGGCAAATTGCTCTGTTTTTGTTTTTCTCTGGCAAATCACTCCGTTTTTCAAAAAGAATTTACAATTATTTGTGGAATTTTGCAGATCTTGATGATACCCTTTATCCACTGAGTTCTGGAATTGCTAGAGAATGTGGACAGAACATCAAAGGTGACTTTCTTATTTCCCAAATGTAAATTTCTTGTGCTGCAAGTCAGACCACTACTGCAAAATCATGCGAGTCAAGCCTTCGGGATTGAGATTTTTTTATTGGGTAGATTACATGGTGGAGAAGCTTGGAATCGACAAGAGTAAGATCTTGGAGTTGTCTAATTCACTTTACAATAACTATGGAACTACCATGGCCGGTCTCCGAGTAAATTTACTTCTCCCTTATACTTCAACCAAACCACTTGAATTATCCATATGTTGATTCTTGATCGAATTTGATCATATTATATTTTTAGGCCATAGGTTACAACTTCGACTACGATGAGTATCACAGGTAAGATATATAAATCTCTATCAATGATACTATAAATTATATGATGATTCTGAATTTTATCTTATTTTTTCAAACAGTTACGTGCATGGGAGGCTACCTTATGAGAATATCAAGCCAGATCCCATTTTGAGAAGTCTTTTATTTAGCATGCCTCTTCGCAAGATCGTAGTGTTTCTTCCAAATCTAGTCATGCCTACAAAAGTTACATCTTTGATTTACACATATATAGTTTATATGAATCCGTCACAATTTTACAGATCTTCACGAACGCTGATAAGTTACACGCAGCTAGAGCCCTAGAGAGGCTAGGGTTAGAGGACTGTTTCGAAGGAATAGTTTGCTTTGAATCACTGAACTCTACTAACCGCGACAACATTAATGATAATGATGAGATCTTCGACATCATCACATATTTATCGTCTGATCATGAACAGCCACTTTCCGGTTTGCCTAAAACACCAATTTTATGCAAACCATCTGAAACCGCCATAGTCAAGGCTCTTGAAATCGCCAACATCGAACCTCAAAGAACCGTGAGTGTCAATCTCCGATGCTTGAAGACCCATTTATTTACTTTGATATCTCATTAACCGCTTTTTTCTTCTTGTAGTTGTTCTTCGATGACAGTGTTCGAAACATTCAAGCCGGTAAACGCGTCGGTCTGAATACCGTTCTGGTGAGTTAAATAAAGGTTTACTCCTCTAAATAATTGAATCGATCGAGACTAACTAATGCAGTGACTAACTGAACAATCATTAGGTGGGGACTTCGCAGAGAGTGAAATATGCAGATTATGCGGTAGAGAACATTCACAACCTGCAAGATGCTTTACCTGAGCTCTGGGAATATGAGGCTAAGCCTGAGAAAATTAGGTACTCCGGCAAGCTTGCCGTTGAAACTCCGGTTATAGCGTAATCAACACGCCTTTGGGATATTCCGGCAGAGAATTGATTGTTATAGCTTCTCTTTTGTAATAATCTCTGCTTTTTCATTTTGTAAATAGCATTTTCCTCTTACTATGAGTTAATTAATAAATTTAAAATTATGAAATCCTAAAAGTAAAAATCTAAATTAGATTGTCGGGCTACAAATTATTACATGAAATCGCACCTTTTACGAGATTTGTTCCTGGCCCATATTAAAAATCAGGCCCGTTTCGAGCTTGCATGGAAATTAAAAAAAAAACAGTAAATCAAATAATTCAAAAGATAAGGTGACGTGGCGAGAATCGGAGAAACGATAAGGTGTGACTCTCTCACTCTCTCGTCATCGTCTGAGCTACCAAACTCCAGTCAATGGCGATGACGACGACGACGACATTCTTCTACTCACTACTTCCTTCTAACAGTTACAACTCCGGAGCTGTGACCTCATCGTTCGTCTCAGTTCCTCGTTCCTCAGTTCCGTCTTCTTCGTCATCTCTCCAATTTCGCTCGCTTGTTTCGGATTCGACGTCGGTTTATGATGGGAGAAAGTTTACCAGAAAGATCAGAAGAGTATCTGTCATCGTTTCTGCAGCCGCAACAACTGAACCTCTCACCGTCCTCGTTACCGGTGCCGGTGGAAGAACAGGTTCTCCCTCTCAGATTGTTTCTGTTTATATTCTAGAACGTTAAGATGATTTTCAATTTCGATTCACCGTACAATGTGGTATTATGCAATTACATTAGAAGACTGTTCAAATGGTTTGATGAGTTTGTGTTGTCCTCTGCATCTACCATTTTGAAACAATGGCAGGGCAAATTGTGTACAAAAAGTTGAAGGAGAGGTCGGATCAATTTGTGGCGAGAGGTTTAGTGAGGACGAAAGAGAGCAAGGAGAAGATCGGTGGAGAGGATGAAGTGTTCATCGGAGACATCAGAGATCCTTCAGCCATTGCTCCTGCTGTTCAAGGAATTGACGCTTTGGTCATTCTTACGAGCGCTGTACCTCAAATGAAACCTGGTTTTGATCCTAGCAAAGGAGGGAGACCTGAGTTCTACTTTGATGAAGGAGCTTATCCAGAACAGGTTAGAACAACTACTTACTACTGTTTTCTTGTGGAAATTTCCATACTTGTTTGGTTTTGATGTTTTCTTTCTTTTGCAGGTTGATTGGATTGGTCAGAAGAATCAGATAGATGCTGGTTTGTATTCTTCTCTTTGAGCTTATATATGTGTGTTTAACTGTTTATAACCAAAGTGCTGATGATCTCATCTTTGTTGAAACAGCTAAGGCTGCAGGAGTTAAGCAGATCGTTTTAGTCGGGTCTATGGGAGGAACAAACATTAACCATCCGCTCAATAGTATTGGCAATGCCAACATTCTGGTGATCTCTCTTTCTTTGTTTTCCTGAACAGAGTTGAGTTTCAGAACAAATGTTCATAATTTTTAAGCAAAATTCTGCAATTTGTAGGTTTGGAAGAGGAAAGCCGAGCAGTACTTGGCTGATTCCGAAATTCCATACACAATCATCAGGTATTTTTGTAGTTGGACTTGCATATGATTCAAAAAAATGCAATGGCGGAATCTCATCTTACACATATTCCTCGTGGAATCAGGGCGGGAGGTCTGCAGGACAAGGAAGGTGGCATTCGGGAATTACTCGTGGGAAAAGATGACGAGCTTCTCGAGACTGAAACAAGAACAATCGCAAGGGCTGATGTTGCAGAAGTCTGCGTTCAGGTGTGTGTACATTAGATAGAACCGTTGCATCATCTTTTTAAAATCAGTTTCGTTTCTCCTAATCCATGGTGTGTATTATTCGAGCAGGCGTTGCAGCTTGAGGAGGCAAAATCTAAAGCACTTGATCTGGCCTCAAAGCCCGAAGGAACAGGCACCCCAACAAAGGATTTCAAAGCACTTTTTGCTCAAGTAACCACTCGGTTCTGATTTTTCTGTTTAGTGTTTTTTCTCTGTTTTATCAATGTAGCAGTCATAGGATTAGAAACTGAAAGGGATACACATGTCCTGAATCGGCTCTTTCCCCAATATTCCAAGTTATATCAGAAGCCTTTGAAATATATTTAGAGATCACCAAAAGTAGCAAATAGCAATGAGGGACCACAAGTAATAACTAGGAGCTCAGATTCCAAGCTGAAGAATTTTCCAGAAAATAGTATAGGAGAAAAAAGGAGTAAAACATCTTATTTCAATGTAGCATTGGTCCTCGTGTGTACATTGGAGAAGTAAAAACCTTCTTTCAAAACCATAATTTCTCTATGCTTTTTATATTACGTGTTACAATCTAAGACGAGTTAACTATCCTAGCAATATACAAACTCTCTGATCAAACCTAGACAAGAATAACGTTAGGAGAACCTAGCTGACTATGTCATAAAATGTGACTTACATCAATATTATCTTTTAAGAAATTATTCAGACGCAGCACTCTCGTCTTTCATCTGCAAAAGAGATGACAAAGTCTCAGTACAATGCCCCGAAAGAACCAGATGGCATGTACAGGGCAATGGGGATATGAATCCGGGCTGTACCTATAATTTCTGTCTAGGAATTACAGGAGAAAAAGAAGAGAGATAGTCCCTCTTATGCTACCACAAGGTCAAGCCTTGGACTCTGGTTTCCAAACAGAAAGAGCCATGACGGTTCTTCCCTTCCAGCCTTGCAAGAGCCACCGGTTATCTTGATCGATCACAAAATCCTTGTGATAGAATGTGTGGACCTTGTGCAGCGATGTCTTCATAATGCTTGGGTCAAACGGAACTTGCACCAAACCTGACCTCATAGCTCTGACATGCCACTGCTTGTATGTTTCAGGCCTCTCCACTCTTTCCCAACCTTCGCATGCAATCACATTCAATGCCTCTCTCCCAAAGACCTCCATCTCAAGAAACACCCTCTCTTCGTCTTCCCGCGGCACAATCGTCTCAAGCATGTCGAAAATCGAGGAAAAATGAAACAGAGCCTCGCGAAACCGTGTCACAAAAAACGGAGCATTGTACGCACCATTCACAATGCCAAAGACGAAAAGATCTGGATTGATCTTACCGATCAAATTGAGAACCGTGTCTCTACAACTGTCTACTTTAACCGACTCGTCATGCAAGTTCTCAGCTCTATACAGACAATTAACAACAGTAATCTCATCCCTGTCGATATCGAGGTCTTCAAGTTGAATAGCATCCCACTTCTTCGCAATTGCTTTATACTCAAATGGAACGCCAAATTGTTTGGCATACGCTGCTAACCTTTGACCGGTTTCTTCAACTCGCTGTGCCGGACGAAAACCAGGCTGCGGAAACTCAATCCCTGTGATCCGAACCTTGGGTGAACCATATATAGAAAACCGGTGAATAAGAGTTGGCCATTGGAAACCATAGAGGATACCAAAATCAATTACATGAACCCTCGGAGAGTTGCCAACAAGATCTCGTATCGTCTTGTTGCAAATGAAATAAGAGAGCTTCCTAAAAGGGCAACATGCAAGAAAAAGCTGGTGAGCCTTGAGCACGGCTGCAGCGGATCTCGGTTTACTCACAATCCCTTTGTAAATCTGGCTTCCTGTACCGGCCAACCTCGCCTCAAGACCATTCGCAAAACAATGAGCCAACCTCTGGTTCCCGTCACCAAACGGCGTAGAATGCTGTCGTATCTGTTTCAACAACTGTCCCGCACACCTACTGTCATCAGCTGCAACAGCTTGAGCACAATGTATCAAAAGACTTCTCAAATCCACAACTTCTTTTTTCCCATTTTGCCCTCCTCCTCCACTCCCTCGTCCTCTTCCTCTAGCTCGTCTCTTACCTTCTTGAGGCGCTGAAGATTTCTTCTTCTCCACTCCTTTCTTCAGTATATTACGCAACGCATCGAACTCCTTCATGCTCTCTCCACCTGGGACATGAACCAAGATCTTATCCACCATATCTGACCTCAAAATGGTTTCGGAAAACACCGCAGGTAGTTTGCTACATCTCTCTTCTTCCACAACGATCTCGTCTCGGCTAGGGTTCTTCCTCCCTTTACTCATACTAGCTTCTTCAATTCCACGCCTAAACAGCCAAACAGATTCATTATCTCGATTCGCATCACGATCATTCGAAGATTCCTCTACTCCATAAAAGCTATATGGAGATTGAGGAACGCTTAACACAGGAGAACGACTCTGAGGATTCCGGAAATCCAAAGTAAAACCACTCTTGACTCCACCGTTATTCCCGAGGATAAATCCGCCTGAGGCAATACGGTCGCCGGTGTAGTCTCCGGGAACCACATGGTCAAGGTTTTCGCTGTTTCGTTCGGAGAAAGCTAAGTTACGTTCTGGAGAAGGAGGATACTTCTTACCTATAGCTTCGTAGAGCGATCTCTCAGCTGCTTCGAGATCTAGAGACTCTTGTAGCATACAGGCTTTATCCTCGATGTCTTCCTCCATCAACATCTGGCTAATGTACCCTAAAACAGCATCGGAGAAATCGAAGTCATCGGCTGGATCTTCTTCTTCTTCCCGCGTAAAAACCGAAGTATCCATCGCTGACGTCACGACTGTGTTGCGATTCTCGGAGATGAGATTGTAATTGAACCCGTCGAAGAGTGTTACCGGACTGAAGCTGTGGTTCGGGAGTAGCGATGAAGATTGTTCCGGTAAACGAGTCCGGGTGATAGCACCCGAATACCCGTTTAGAATTGGATCATTAATCATTTGGATTCTTCTTCCAAAAACAAAATTTGAATCCGATTCGAGAGAAGATGACTTGGGAGGAGGAAGAAGAAGAAGAAGAAGAAGAAGAAGAAGAAGAAGAGAGTAGTAGACGAGGAGGCAGAGGGTGGAGGGGACCAGAAGAGAGAAAAGCGAAATCGGAATAAATGCATTTTATATATTTAAAGGGAAAAATAATCGTAGCCGTATCTTACTGGAAAAATAATTATTTAACAGAGGTTTTTTTTTTTTTTGTGGGGACCTGTCGTCGTGCTTCATTTGACACTAGCGAAAAAGTGCTTTTCTTATTGCTTGGTTGCTTGACACGTGTCTTCATTACAGTAACTAAAGCTTACAAATCTCTTTTTTTAAAATTGGGCAATTAGTACACATTTAATGGGCAGTACACACTTGATGGATTCTATTAGTTCTTCCCCAACTACGATGTACTAAAGTTGCCTTTAAGTTAGTATTATACTACTAGTACTAACCTTTTCTCGGAATTTTAACCTTAAAAGTGAACAAAATTCTCTATTGAATTAAAAGTATTTTCTTAATTTGCCGAATAATCCTAGCGACTAGTGAGGAGAGCCTCTACAACGGCTAATGTACTTCATCTCCACTCCAACTTAATATTTGATTATGTCAAAATAGAATCATCAATCATCTTGTATTACTATAGTTTTGCACTGCCATCAACTTTTGACTTTTTTTTATTTCATTTTCACGTGAAAGAACTGAAATATCAACTAGTGGTAGGTAGGTTAAACATGTAATACATCTCAGCAATGACCGCAAACAAACGTCTAGTATATTGGTTGCGTATGATTTGTTTATACGCTGTATCTTGGTCTCTGGAGTGATATTTTGATTTTATGATTGATTATTCTTTAAATCCAACTATGTTCATATCTATTATATATTTTCTCTGTGATAATTTGAAGGTTTGATTTATATTTACATTACTAGGATAGAGATAGCTTTAAATGATTCAGCAATCGTTAGAGCAAATCAAGACACCAAAAGATTAGCCATTGTAACGCAACATTAGTGGCTAATCGCGCTAACAAGATTCGAATCTTTTAAGTTCTTGATGGTGTCCGTAAAGTTTAATTTAATTATTCGGCCTATCGTTAAAAGTGTGGCAAAAGAGAAGGTCGCTTTGGTTCTTATTTTGTAATAGCGGATGCCGGGAATTGGAAGGCTTCTCTGTGTTTCCATGTCTTTCATTTTCGTGAACTCGATTTTTTATTGTAAATTTATTTTGTGTATATGTAGGTCTGCATTCGGGTGGTGATAAAACGACCAAATCATAAGAAACGAATAAGCTATTAGCTACATGTCCTAGTCGGTTTTTATTACAATTTTAAATGACAAAGAAATCTTTACAAATTTTTCATTTCATTCATTATTCAAGTTTTTTTAAAAAAAATTATATCATATTTTAATATATTAATTAGCTATAATATGGGTTCGATTATATATATATAATGGACTTCTCAATAGCTAACATATACTCTGACGAGTTAGGGTTTTAAGAGTTTAGCTACTCTAATCTCAAAGCTTGTTAGACAATTTATATAGTGATTATTATATTTTACTGGCAAAAATAGTCATTGTATAGTTGTGTTTGGAGGTTTTGAGTTGGAACTTCAAAACTAGAGAAAGATTGAAAATTTTACGTTTTCTTAGTCCAATGATTATCTAGAGGTATTTGCTATCTATTGGTGTTTTGTTCTTACAAGTTTTTCCGTCTTACAAATAATTTTGTTGAATTGTGTGTGAATAGTTAAATATCTTCTTTAACTGCTAGTTATTAAATCAATTTTATAGATAATTTTATTTAAGTTATATAACATTTTCCAAAATTAGAGATGTAAACTTTTCAACTTTCATTTCACCATATCACGTCGTAATTTTTTTTTTAACTATACCATATTACTTCGCAATTCAAAATAAAAATGAACTGTGTACTCGGAATAATGACCTCAATGATTGTAAACAGTAACAGGGACAGCTGCTCTAAAATCATCTATCCAGAGTCTTAAACTTACAGCTCACATGGAATTGTGTAACAATTATATCATAGACAATCCCACATGCTCGTGTAACACGATAACTCAAGAGACGTACCATTCAACTTTTGCGGCTCTATCTCATAAATTTAGTATACCTTTATTATTAGGGTAAATAACTATAATGACTTATATATTATATATATTTACTTAGATAATTTATTTTTTTATATTATTTATTAAACTACCTTTCATTTTTAAAAAAATCCAGTCGTATTCCTATTGGAATGTTGTAAAAAAAACATTATTACGATATTGTCACTGCATTCATGTTATTGCAGATTTTTTTCGCAGAATTATTTTTATGTTATCGCAGAATTGTTTTCGCATAATTATTCTCAAGTTGTTGCAGAATTATTTTTTATGTTGTCGCAAAATTATTTTTATGTTATCGCAGAATTGTTTTCGCATAATTGTTCTCAAGTTGTTGCAGAATTATTTTTTATGTTGTCGCAGAATTATTTTCTCGCAGTTTTTTTGTAGTTATTGCATAATTGTTTGCAGAATTATTTTTATGTTCTCGCAGAATTATTTTTCGCAGTTTTCTTGTAATTATCGCATAATTGTTTTGCAGAATTATTTAATGTTATCGCATAATTATTTTCTGACAGTTTTGTTATAGTTATCGAAAAATTGTTTTGCAGAATTATTTTTATGTTGTCGCAGAATTATTTTTTATGTTGTCGCAAAATTATTTTATCGCAGTTTTGTTATAGTTATCGTATAATTGATTTGCAGAATTATTTTTATGTTGTTGTAGAATTATTTTTTATGTTGTCGCAGAATTATTTCTCGCATTTTTATTGTAGTTATTGCAGAATTGTTTTGACGTTGTGACAGATTTATTTTCTGGGCTGTCTGACGTGACAAACCATTAACCTGTTATTGTAGGCTGTCTGACATGATAAATCATTAACATGTCATTATAGGCTGTCTAACGTCAAACGTGAATTTCTTTCATTTTTTTGTTTTTCTATTTCATTGACACTTGTAAAATATTTATTTGAGATCTAAATTTTGTGTTTTTCTTATCAACCCTTATCTTTAAAGTTAATTATTTCTTGATAAATAAAAAATTATATTTTATTTTAATATCAAAATTCATCATTTTTTAAACTTTATTAATAGAAATTTGTTTTATTTAATTTGAACACAGAAAAAAAATAATTCTTTTTAAGACATGAATCCTAATAATTAACTTTAAAATATTCAAAATTCTTCTAATTATATATTTAACTAATTATATGTGTTTTATGGTTTGTATGTGTAATATTGTACTATATATTTTTAATAAAAATAAATATATTTTATAAAAATTAAATGTGTTTTAACAAATTATTATATAGTATAAAAATAAAATAGATGTTAAATTAAAGTTTATGTGAAAAAAAAGAATATGATGTTGAAGTAAAATTTTCATTCCTGATTTTTTTGTTAAATGGTAAATATATAAATTATAACAAATATGTAGGTTTTTAGGTATTTTAATCAATAATTTTTTTAACATGATAAAGATGTAGATCATTTTAGTAATAAGTATTAAAATTTGAATTATTTTAGTCAAATTTCAAATTTCAGTTATTATTATTCAGAAAGAAACATAAATAAACAATAGTATATAACTGCTGCAAAATTATAATATATTACTGTGTCGACCACGTCTACGCACATGCTCTTAGTGTGATGTTCGATTCGTTTGGCTCATTTATAAGATATGTTCACAAAAAAAGTATATATACACAAGATATATCCATTCATGTATATTAACCTGCGGTGGACTGATTAAAAAAAACTAATTAACATGCGTGCATGCGTAGATTATGGCAAATAAGCTATGGCTATGCTCTGTAAAAAACAACAAACAAAATAACACAAAGCAAGAAAACTGTACGTGACTGTGTTGGGCATTAGTAGTCTCAGTAGTTCGGTTTGGTTTTAATGTAGATGGCAGCTCATAAAACCAGCGAAATGGGCAGCATTTACTTTGAGACCCTATAATTTTTGAAAATTACAGGAAAATGACCCAAAATTTACGGTAAGGTAAAACAGATCCAACCAGCATGCATCAGTGCCAATAAATACCATTCGACCTTCCCGCTTTCTCTCAGCCCTAACCAATACACAACTCTCTCTCTCTCTCTTTTAATCCCAATGGCGGCGACTGCGTTTGGGATCAGCTTCTTGTGGTTGACCGTCACGGCTTCCTTTCTGTTAACCGCTGCAAACGCCAAAATCCCCGGCGTTTACACTGGCGGACCGTGGCAAAACGCACACGCCACCTTCTACGGTGGCAGTGACGCTTCCGGCACCATGGGTATTGGACACTCTCTAACCCTACTAAACCTAAAATTATCATTTTCGTTTTAATATATACACATAAAGTCATTAACCATAAGTATATGATTCCTAACTTTTTTTTTTTCGTCTGTATCCGTGTTTTGCGCGTGGGGTTATAAAAGGCGGCGCGTGTGGGTACGGGAATCTATACAGCCAAGGATACGGTGTGAACACCGCGGCTCTGAGCACTGCACTGTTTAACAACGGGTTCAGCTGCGGCGCTTGCTTCGAGATTAAGTGTGCCGACGAGCCGAGGTGGTGTGTCCCGGGAAATCCGTCGATTCTCGTGACGGCGACGAACTTTTGTCCGCCGAATTTTGCGCAGCCGAATGACGACGGAGGATGGTGCAATCCGCCGCGAGAGCACTTCGACCTCGCCATGCCGATGTTCCTCAAGATTGGTCTGTACCGAGCCGGCATTGTCCCCGTCTCCTATCGCAGGTCTCTCTATTCTTCTTGTCGGCACCGTTATGGTTTTGTCGGCTTCCATAAATTTGGGGAATCAATAAGAATTAGTATAAATACAAAAATATATACTGCATTTAAATCATGTAAAGGAGACTAGTTAGAAGATAAGTTGTGTTTTATTATAACAAATGGGAGGCTTAATATCTGATTATTAAACTAAATAGAATGCTAAGAAGATATACTCGGAAAATGTATAGATAATGTTGACAAAACAGAAACATTGTATTAAAATGAATTAAATTTACCAAACATTTTTTTATCCGTGTGTTTGTTTTCCTCTAGGCTTCTGTCACTTTGGAAACGGCCTATATGCCTTACACTTCACAAAAATGAAAAACATCACTCTCAATATTTGTTTTTTTTCTGTAGGCATTTAAATATTAAATTGAAATGAAATTTATTTATATTATTTTCATTATCTTTTCGGGAAAATAAGCAGGACATGTGTCCATCCACAGTAACCCAAAGATCCAACTATCTCTTTCTTGTCTTGTCTCGTTGTCTGAGTCGGTTGTTTCTTCTCTGTTCCTATTCAGGGTACCCTGTCGGAAGCTAGGAGGGATAAGGTTTACAGTAAACGGTTTCAGATACTTCAACCTCGTTTTAATAACCAACGTCGCCGGTGCTGGAGATATTACCGGAGTGAGTGTGAAGGGATCGAAGACGGATTGGGTGAGGATGAGTCGAAACTGGGGACAGAACTGGCAGTCCAACGCCGTTCTCATAGGCCAAGCTCTCTCTTTCCGAGTCACCGCCTCCGATCGCCGTTCCTCCACTTCCTGGAACGTCGCTCCTCCCACGTGGCAATTTGGACAGACCTTCTCCGGCAAAAACTTCCGGGTCTGAACCGAAAAGATCAAGTTTATCTACAACAATACTCATATGTTATTTTTAATTTTTGTATGAGAGACAAAGAAGAAAAAGATATAATCATACATTTTCCAGCCCTGGGTTTTCCCTTAATTTTCCTGGGAAAATTCTGGTGGCTTCGGGAAAGTATTTCCCTTTTTTCTTTAGTGTCCAAAAAATGTCCTCTTGATGTTTGCGATTACGAGTGATTTGTTTTGTTTGTTTATTTTTCTTTTTATTATTTCGTTGGTGGCATTTTCTGCTAATAAGCCAAAGAGTTCTTTCTTTCTTTTTTTCGTTTCTTGCATAACAGACCAGAGAGTTAAGAAGTAAAATACAGTCTCTGTCTCTATTGTCGGGTCGCATGGACTGTGATCCACCCAGCCGAATATATAATGGGCCTTGGCCCAAGTTTTTCACAGTGTTGTAAAATCTGCAATTCTACAATTATTAAATCTACAATTCTACAAACGGGTTTTAAAACTGTTGTGAGTATATGACCGCGCGCGCTTAGGGTAAATAAATTGACTGTAATTTTCATTAAGGTTGTGACTGCAAAGCGTTTTTTTCACAAACGAGTGGTTTATGGAGTGAAGAGGTACGAAAATTATAATGTGAAAGATGGATTTAAAACGGATTTGAGAGCCTGTGAGATGATTTGACTGATTGTGCTTGTGAATTATTTTAGTGCATGTGTTGGTGTTGTAGATGCTATGCTTTACTTTTAACGTTATTTTTGTTTACTACTTAACAACGTGGCATTGCTATGTTGTTTGTCATCAGGGTGATTTAGATTCGCTGAATGTTTCAATATTGAGTGGTCGCAGGCTGCGAAGCTCAAGCTAGAAGTCCGAAGAGAAACGAAAGAAGTCTGAATTCTGCAATATGTTTTGCCTCGTCATATATTGACACATATGTTCCTTGAAGTGCCAATGTTAGAGGATTACATTGTCATAACTATTTGAATGCTATATTCCACTTACTTTATGATGGTTATGTATTCGTCTCTATCTTCATTATGCTATATCTTCTATCAATATTCAGCTACACGAATGACATTCTACCACAAGTACAACATTCTTTTCTCTAGCTAGCCACTTAATTTTCGATAACTCTGTGGCATTTTATGTCATCATATACATTATAAAACCAGATCACCAATAGTTTTCTGAACACTTGGGCACAAATCTTCATATAGAGTAAAAAGATACTAATATATGAGATAATACAAACTCTTGAAGAGACAATATAGAACCAAGATCATAGTTTAAGCCAATTATAGTCAAATAAAAGTTTGAAGCAAAAATACTAAGTCATATAAAACTGTTACTAATGAGGTTAGCTTTATTGTTGTAAAAACAAGTAGATAGCTTAACTACCAAGACGTCAAAAACTAGCTTAACTACCAGAATAAATCAATTTTACAAACACTAAAGACAAATTTTGTTCTTTTCAATCTATTTCCCTGAATGTAAGGGATGTATCGAAATGGAAAATATTAATTTTGTCATAGTTAAAAGAAGTTGTATATAAAAAGTAATATAAATAGTAAAAAGAGAAAAAGAAAAGAAAAATAAAGACCAAAAAGAGGTGATGGAGCACATGAGGTAAAAGGCAAGAAGCGGCAGAGGGAAGATCAGAGAAAGGATCTGCCTCAATTTGACAACTCATATGTCATGTCATTTCTCTCACACACTTATTTTTCTTTTTCTAACACTTTTCTCTTATTCCAATCAGCATTTTATTTATTTATTTACTGTCTTTGCTCTATTTCACATTCTATTATATAACACTATTTTCTTTCCGAGAATTAAAAGTCCAAAAGTTATGTTTGGATCATCATTGTTAGGTCGCAAGGGGCATGCAAAATTATCAAGTAACGAATTGCTTTGAGAATATTCACGTACAAAGTCGTATCAAACTTCAATTTACATATTGAGCAAGACAAATAATTTAATGAGTTAGTGCTGTTGGTATTCTTGCAATCGGAATTCAAATAAATTTACAATTAGTAATAAGTACAACTTTGAATGATAGAAGCTATTGCTACGGATTAGTTCGTTTGTGAACGAGAACTTTTTCACGTTCAGTATTCACAAGTTGTTATTATCTGCATTTGTGCACACTGCACACAGAAGAAAATATATGAAAAAGACGTGTAATTAGAACAATTTCTTAAAAGATACTTCGACTCGAAAACAAATGTTTGCTGGTATTTGGATTTTGTTGTGGTACCAAAAAGTTCATGCCGGATGGATATTGTAGGAACCCGATATTAAATAGTGAATTACCATTATTTTGGAATCGTGTACTTATGATTCTCTGATTTGTATTCGTTCTTGTATATTTATATTATGGTGGAAATACGCATTACGATTTAAAGTTTTATTTACAAGAGGGAAAAACTATGAATCAATTTCAACAAGCCCAAATAAATTTTGAATTTATTCATGATCTTTTGTATTTATAAAATTGTTTTAAAAATCCAAACTCTAACAAAAGTGGAACCAGCTTTCATCAAAGAAGATATGTCTTTATAATCTCAAACGGTTAAATGAATAAGGCGTTTTGATGGAATTTTTGTTTGAAGACATTCTAATGAATGAACAAAACTCGAAACGAAGAAATGAGCAGGCCCATCCAAGGCCCACCACTAGCCTCCTATCAACAATTTTTTTTTTCTTATTTTGGTAAAATCAACCAACCATGGTGGCTGTTTTCTTAAACTGTCTAAACTCACGCTATCGCATTAGTTATTGCACATTCTTTTGAGAATAATTCATTTTCTTTAAAGATTGGCTTCTACCACGAACCAAATTCTAAAATCAGAAAAGAAAACAGCCAATGTAGTATATTTTTTTTTTATTCTCTGGCCGACCTTATCATTTTTAAATTTCAAGTAATGTACTTCTAAAAATAAGTTTATATCTTTGAGCTAGCTAATAAACAAAAAAAAAACAAGTGATTTAACCTTTAAAAATAAAAAAAAAAACAAAAATCTCTCAACCATTTGTATAGTGAACATTCTAACTTTGTGGAAACAACTTTTACTTAGCATGAAGAAATTTTACAATAGAAAATGCAACCCCAATGAGTAAAATAGAATTAAAATATAAAAACTTAATGATGTCTCTGTTAGATCTCTTACGAAATTCATCACTTCAACTATTACAATACGACTCTGAATTGTCAAATGCATTATTAGTATTACTATTACAACAATGACTTTTTCTTAATTAAAAAAAAAATATTGTAATAGCGTTATTGACGTCACAGGTAAGAGGTGTATATATGTATGTGGTTGCCGAATTTGTATAAGCTAAGATATTGTGGGGTGGTAGAGAGTGACTAGAGGCAATCATAAAAGAGTGAAGGTTTTGTCTGGCTGATTATAGCGCTTGGGAGATTCTAAAATACGCTGGAGAGTTATGGTGCATTGTAGCAAAAAAAAACAAGTAGTAGTGAGTAGTGGTAGTCGGATGTGATGGAACAAAGAAAAGGATTTTATGAAAGAGGGACCATTACTCTTTTACATGCTTTCCCAAAAGATACCCTTCTCATTTCTGACACGTGTCCAACTTAACCACAATTACTCATACGTCCAATCCTGTTTCTTTAACCACCAAAATCAGTTCTGTAAAATTTGTTTAAAAGTGAAAAAGGGTTTTAATTAATATCAAATTTGATTTACATTCAACAATTAATGTACATAAACCAACATCTCTTTTTCTAAAAAAGTATTTTTTTTAGACTAGCGAGGTAGTAAAAATTATGATAACCCTTTACGAAATGAACTAACTACTAACTTTACTGATTTATTTTAGAAAAAATAGTTATGAAAATATAAATTACTTTATTGATTTGAATTGTTTTCGTTTTTTTCATTGATTAAAATTTTAGAAACTAAATCTGAATTGATTTGTTCAGTAAGGATGTTCAAAACATTTTTAGGAATATTTTGGAACAAGCTTTTTTAAAAAACATAAAAGATAAATAGAAGTTCAAAAAATATGATGGAAGGTTATTGTTATGGTTCTTTGACACTTAATTTAGTAAATATCAAACAAAGAAAGATCATAAAAGTGATGTTGAATATCTAAAAAATTAAAAAATATAATTAAAATGTTGCAACGTTCTACCATTCAAAAGAAAGATGTATCCGTCAAATATTTATATAATAGTTTTTTAATTAAAATAAGTAAAAACATAAGAATCTAGTGATGAAAATGAAAACTGGCTAAAAAATAGGTCAAAGTTTTAAAAATCAAGAGTAAAAATTTCAAAAATAATTATGATCTATATGAAACAACGCCTACAAATAAAAGAGAATCTGATTTCTTTTTAATGAAAAAATCATATTTTAAAATTTTATTTTGTTAGAGTCAAATATCAAGTCATGAAAAGGTTATTCACATCAGATTTTAGTTTTAAAGTAAATTTGGTATGAAATAGTTGAGTATTTTTCAACATTTGATATCTTATACTAATTTTCTAACAAGTTCTTCTTTGTGTTCCAACTACTATAAATCCTGCTGGTTTTCAAAAACTAAGGAGAAACTCCACATACCTCTTCTTTTCTCGCTGTACTTTATTGATCCATTGCTTTCACCTATTATATATAAAAATAAAAGTATTTTGATTAATTAATTTATTTGGCAATAAGATAGTTCAAATGGATATCATTATAGAATATTTTCATGTTAAAGAAAAAATCTATTTTTCAAGAGACAACATTTGTCTCTAGAGTGAAAGTGTGACATTTGATCCGAATCTTTAATACTAAAGACCAAATGTCGAATGTAATTTTTTTCTCTTCCAAATGGATTCATCTTGAAATCTTTATATAACCATTCATTGCTTACTACATACGAAATTACACACTAAAAGAGTTCGGTAAAATGATTTCACCGATTCAACTATTGAATCATCTCACCATTTAGTTTTTAACTAATCTTGAATTTGACAGTCTAGCTATACCGTTGAATCTAAATGACAGTAATCTTATCTATCAAATTACTTCAATGATTATAGTGTGATCCCAAATAATTGTGTATTAAATTATAGAGTTATGCTTTTTATCTAATTTAATTATCCAGTGGAAAAATCATCTGAAATAATGGTGGACACTTTTACAATTTATCCCACATATTTAGGATTTGAATTTAATCTTCCTAAATGTTAAAAATAATATTAAAGTCATTAAGCTAAGTTAATAAAAAAACTAATTACTTATGATATTAATTTTTGTTTTTTAAACTAAAAATTGAGATTTATTCTTAACTATTAAAAATATTATATGTATGATATCAACAAAAATATGTTTTACTAAGAAATGAATTTGACCTAATATATAGTCGATAGATGTGCCATTATTATTTTTAATTGTTTTCATAATGTTATCTGAAATGAATTTGAGATCCCAATGTGAATAGAAAAAAAAAGAAAGATCCCAATACAAAATTAAAAAAATAAAAATTGCAACGAACTTATGGAATTTCAACTTTTACCTCCACGCGCCACTGTCAGAGAGTTTTTTCACCCACTTGTGCAGTTGTGCGTAAAAAGGAAAAAAGAAGAGTCTGTGTCTCAGTCGGTAAACCTTTTTCTCATTTTAAACTTTTCTTTTTTTGGATTTTTTTTTTATTTGCCGTATCTGTGGTCTAATCGTCTACGTTGTCTGGTTTTTAAAGCCTCTCTCTTTGGTCTCTTTGTTTTCTCTTCCATTTCGCCGACGATAAAAAAAAAGTTAAAAGATATAATAAAACCTGTTTAATGGAAGAAGTCGCTCTTGAGTTTGTGATTTTCCTTTTCAAGATTATTTGGTGAGACACTCTTTTTCTTCTTTTTTTGAATTTCCTTCACACTCTCTTATCTTAATAGGGTATGCTAATAGTGTTTTGAGGTCAACATTTATTCCCCTGTTTGGTTTCCAGAGAAATAAAAAGACGATTACTTTTGTATAAATTATGATACGAAACCATAGCAAAAGTATTGCTTAAAACCTTGTCAAAGTTTTTGTCATTCTCATCTCTTTGATGATTCTTGAGTTTTGATATGCAATGGATAAGTTTTTAAAGATTTTTAATCCCAAAATTGGAACTTTGAATTGGTGTTTCAAGTGTCAGATCTCTCGGTTTTAAAAAGATTGTAGATTGGTTGTTATGTTTTTCGATCTTTAAATTGGAGAAATTTTTGATCTTTTTGAAAAAATTGACGCAGATGAAGAAGGAATGGTGGTGAGATGGGAAGGAGTGATGTGTGGAGGAGTAGGAGATGAAGGAGAGGCAACGTTGGAGTGGTGAAGAAGATGCATTATTACGCGCGTACGTGAGACAGTTCGGTCCGAGAGAATGGCATCTTGTCTCTGAGCGTATGAACAAACCTTTGAACCGTGACGCTAAGTCTTGTCTAGAGCGATGGAAAAACTATCTTAAGCCAGGGATCAAGAAAGGGTCGTTGACTGAGGAAGAGCAGAGGCTTGTGATCCGACTACAGGAGAAACACGGCAACAAGTGGAAGAA
This sequence comes from Streptanthus diversifolius, assembly GCA_039880935.1. Taxonomy (NCBI): domain Eukaryota; kingdom Viridiplantae; phylum Streptophyta; class Magnoliopsida; order Brassicales; family Brassicaceae; genus Streptanthus; species Streptanthus diversifolius. The sequence goes on along the minus strand of JAXGFM010000022.1, from coordinate 19,891,773 downwards.
AATCGCCGCTGAGGTTCCCGGGAGGACGGCGAAACGGTTAGGGAAGTGGTGGGAAGTGTTTAAGGAGAAGCAACAGAGAGAAGAGAAAGAGAGTCAAAAGAGAGTTGAGCCTATCGACGAGAGCAAGTACGATCGAATTCTCGAAAGTTTCGCAGAGAAGCTTGTGAAAGAGCGTTCCAACAACGTTGGCTCTGTTTCGGTTCCTGCTGCTGCGGCTATGGCTAGTTCAAATGGAGGGTTTCTACATTCTGATCAACAAGCTCCTCCTCCCCCTAATCATGTGATCCCGCCTTGGCTAGCTACTCCTAATAACGGAAACAATGTTGTTGTCAGACCTCCCTCGGTAACTCTCACTTTATCGCCTTCCACCGTGGCTGCAGCTGCGCCTATCCCGTGGTTGCAGCAGCAGCCTGAGAGAGGAGGAGGAGCAGAGGCCAGCCCTGGAGGTCTTGTGTTAGGAAGTATGATACCGTCTTGTAGCGGTACTAGTGAGAGTGTGTTCATGTCAGAGCTTGTGGAGTGTTGTAGAGAGTTAGAGGAAGGGCACAGAGCTTGGGCAGAGCATAAGAAGGAGGCGGCTTGGAGGCTAAGGAGACTGGAGCTGCAGCTAGAGTCAGAGAAGACGTGTCGACAAAGGGAGAAGACGGAGGAGATGGAGGCAAAGATGAAGGCTTTGAGGGAAGAGCAGAAGATCGCAATGGAGAAGATCGAAGGAGAGTATAGAGAACAGCTGGTCGGTTTGAGGAGAGACGCCGAGGCCAAGGACCAGAAACTAGCTGACCAATGGACCTCTAAGCATATTAGGCTTACCAAGTTTCTTGAACAGCATATGGGCTGCAGGCAGAGGCTATTAGACCGGCCCTAATCCCTGAACAAAACCGCGAAACACCAACTATGATCGCTTCTCCTCTTTGTTGTGTTATGTAATGTAAGCTTTTTGGTTTTGGTTTTTTTCCTTCTTTCTTTCATCTGTTGGTGTCTCCAGTGTTAATCAGACTTTTGGGTTCCTTAACTCGGCTTTTATTGTATGTGTTGGTTTCTCTTCTTTAATAATTTGGTGTCTCCAATGTTTTTCTCAAGCTTGGTGCTGAATGTGAAACTGCAAAACTTTCCATAGTTCACAATTGATAAAAAGTGTACAAACGTAGAAAATATAAAACAGAGAGAGCTTGAAACACATTGCTATATAAATAATTAAAGAGAATATATGTGTCATTATTCACCCAAAAGACAGTAGTTGAACTAAAAAAGAAGATGAATCAAACCAGATTTTTAACAGAATACCATAAATCCTTGAAACTGTCTTAGGCAAAATGTAAAAGAACAAAAACATAGAGCAGCTTAGAACGGAAGATTAAAACCGGGCTTGAGGAATGATCAGAAAAACCCCGGCATCGCTTCTTCTCTGAAAAATGATGAACTTCGAACTTAGAAGCACTTCCTGTGAACAATCGACGGCCCTGACTCGTCGTACTCTGCCTTTGCGATCCACATCTGCACATGTCAAAACCAAATTTCAGGGTTTAACGTGGTTTAGCTAAGCTGCACAGATGCAAACTCGGTTTAGGGGAAGGGAATGATGGGACAGTGTGTACCTGCTGGAAGGTACTGAGTGAGGCCAAGATGGAACCTCCAATCCAGACAGAGTATTTCCTCTCCGGAGGGGCAACAACTTTGATCTTCATGCTGCTTGGAGCCAAAGCAGTGATTTCCTTGCTCATTCTGTCGGCGATTCCAGGGAACATTGTGGTTCCACCACTGAGCACAATGTTACCGTACAAGTCCTTTCTGATGTCGACATCACACTTCATTATGGAGTTATAAGTTGTTTCATGGATACCTGCATTCTCCATACCAATCATAGACGGCTGGTAAAGAACCTCTGGACAACGGAACCGCTCAGATCCAATGGTGATCACTTGCCCATCAGGTAACTCGTAGTTCTTCTCAACAGCTGAGCTTGTTTTGGCTGTCTCGAGCTCCTGCTCGTAGTCAAGAGCAATGTAGCAGAGCTTCTCCTTTATGTCTCTGACAATTTCACGCTCTGCTGTGGTGGTGAAAGAGTAACCACGCTCAGTTAGGATCTTCATCAACGCGTCCGTGAGGTCACGACCCGCAAGATCAAGACGTAGAATGGCATGTGGAAGGGCATAACCCTCGTAGATAGGAACAGTGTGGCTCACACCATCGCCAGAGTCAAGCACGATACCTGCACACATACCATAATCCGAGATACAAGGCTTTAAAAATCTGCAAAGATTGAAGCTTTATACCATAAGGACACAACAAGAGTTTTCACTCACCGGTTGTACGACCACTGGCGTAAAGGGAAAGCACAGCCTGAATAGCGACATACATGGCAGGGGCATTGAAAGTCTCAAACATGATTTGAGTCATCTTCTCACGGTTAGCTTTCGGGTTGAGAGGTGCCTCGGTGAGAAGAATGGGATGCTCCTCGGGAGCAACACGGAGCTCGTTGTAGAAAGTGTGATGCCAAATTTTCTCCATGTCGTCCCAATTGTTGACAATGCCGTGCTCAATAGGGTACTTGAGAGTTAGAATACCACGTTTGGATTGAGCTTCATCGCCAACATAAGCATCCTTTTGTCCCATTCCAACCATCACTCCGGTGTGACGTGGACGACCCACAATGCTAGGAAACACAGCTCGAGGTGCATCATCGCCAGCAAAACCAGCCTAATTCAAATACAGAGACACATAAACTAAATGATACATTGTTCCATAGGATCAACAAAACATAACTAGAGTTAAAAATGAAATTTTATTTAAGATGATATAATTACCTTAACCATTCCAGTTCCATTGTCGCAAACAAGAGGTTGAATGTCTTCACCGTCAGCCATTTTCTACCTTACTGCAAACCCAAAGATTATATTTTTATTCTTCAAAACCGATTTGTTAACAAACAATCGTGTATTCTGAGAAATCATTATAATAATGACAATGCAATAGAATTATTTTAAAATACAAAGATCAAACCATAGTCACTTAACCAAATCCCAAAATATTATAAAATGATTTAATATAGAGATAGTTTGAAAACATCAGTCGCGATTAAACAATTGGTGTGACAAGACGATCATTTGAATCCATAAAAAACACTGATCGAAATATCAGCTCATGAGATCGAATAAGGCAAAACATGACACAAAACAGAGGAACCAGCAATTATAACAAGACCCAGATCCGAACAAAACAAAACAAAAACTCACATGACATATGTACCAAACCAAACGAGACAAACTAAAAAAAAGACAATGAAGAGTCTCGAAAATTACCTTAAACTGAAGGAAGCCCGAGAGAAAATGAAACGGCTAAAAGGAAGAAGGAGAAGAAGAGAGAAGCAATCGAAGGAGAAGCGGAAATGAGGCAAAATAAGGAAGAAATGAATGGCAGAGTTTTATAAATACAGAAACGGGTCCAAAGGCTTCGAATTCGGCTCACCTCGTTTTCCACTTCTAATAACTTATTATTGTAAAATTACCATTTTACCCTTTTGCTTTTCTTTTACCAGTTTTTGCAACTCGGTAAATTTATTAATTTCTAATCGAATTTATAACCGGTTGCAAATATTGGAACAAATTTTTCATCGTGAAGACGTTCATTTACAACCATTTGGCATTAATTCTTAGTTCTTCATATGGACCAAACGAAACATTTATTCGGTAAACGCCAATCTCAATAATGATTCAAAGTTAGTGGTGCGTGAGTTACCGTTGGGTAATTCTTATACGAACTCATGCATAATTTGATCATCATCTTTTTTTTTCTTGCAATGGTTTAATGCTATATGTTTTCTGTGTGTCATGGAATAATTGGTGTTTGAGAATCTGCCGTCGAGATATACCAAATGGCTCAAAAGCGCAAAATATTATTTCGAATTTGGTGGCATAGAATCCATGTCATGCACTTTAGAAGATTCAATTAGGTTTTGCTGATAACCAGTTTAGCCATTGTACCTATGTTCCTAGTTTGATTACAATTTTCACTAAGTTCAAATTAAGAGAAAAACAAAAAGAAAATAAATTATGTGTTTGTGTTTTTTTCTAAAAAATTTGAACTGATTTAAGGTTTATGTCTCAATCCGATGATTTGTTGGTTAATATACCTTTCAAAAAAAAAATATATTATGTAAGGAATATAGAGGTATATAACTATATTTGATGTCACCTCGAGACAATTGGCTATCAACCAAGCCTCACACGGTTCTTAAGAAAATGTTAATTATCTAAGAACCTTTTAATGTATATATGAACATCATTAAAAATGGAGAAATATATTCTCTTTTATATTACTAATTTGCTACCATTTACACAAGATTTTATATTCATAAGTGAGAAGAAATACCATAAAATTTACTAATGCAAATATAACAAACTTTAAAAAATAAAACAAACTTCCTTTCACTCAACTAATTGTTTTGATTCTTCTTTATCTTGTTATCATTTTCTTGTCTTGTATTTCAGTATTTTATTTTGTTTCCATTAGTACACTTAGTAAGACACTAGCTAATATGCATGAATAGAGTACACGACTAATATAAATAATAATTGTGATAATTAGTAGTATAATATGTTACTTTAAAATGTACATAAACCAAATTTTTATATATATATATATATATAAATGTGTGTCTGTAGTACTTGTAGCTTGTAAGAGACTTCTTACTTTTACCATTTTTATTTTACAAACCATGAATGTACCTATAGTATTTTATCATGTAATATGATAGACATTATAAAAAAATTATATTACAATTTCTGTTCTTTAACCTTTTTTCTACTGACTTTTTCTACAGCTGTTTCTTACTTTTGCCAAATTTTAAATTACAAACATGAATATAAGTTATATACTTATATTAGTTAGGGAAAAATAGAGATAAATTAGATATAGTAATGACAGAAAGAAATTAAGTAAATGATGATAAAAATAGAGATATTCATTGTTCTGATTTTCATTTAATTATAATGAAAATTGTATTTTAAAGTATATTTTTTATTTGGACATCTAATATAAATGGATGTTATAACAAAACTTCATTATAGACCCAAATCTTCGGTCATAACATCTATTCAATAAATAAAACGGTTAAAAATAAGATGCTAGCAAAAAAAAAGTGTCTATTCAATTAGTCAAAAATACATAACAAGTATTTTGTTTATCTCCATTTTTTTTTCTTGAATACCACTCGATTTTGTTTACTGTGCGCATAATCTAATATATTTATCATTAAATATGAAAGAAATCAAAAACAAATTTATAATTCATGCTTTTGAAATTTGTTTTCTCAAACGTACTTCATTGTTGCCAAAAAGTAAACGTATTTCATATAATATAACGAATAGTAAATATTTATATTTTCTTGAACTGTTGTGTTATTAATACTTGAAGTTTACTTTATTATTTCCTGTATTTTAAAAATCTTGAAGACATATTATTTTTATTTTGATATCTGAGTAAAATATTATATATAAGAAAACGTTTATATCCGCTTAAAGAAGTATTATTTAGAAATGCATATCATAAATACTGGAAATCACAAATTATAAAACCATATGATTTGATTTCTGCAAGAAATATTTATATGGATGGGTTTAAATTCTAGTGGTGACGCAACATCAACACTACATTGGCATAATTACCAAGTTATGTCAGTTACACAGAACAATAAGATTAGGGAGTAATAAATAAGAATTAGATACTAAAACTAAAGTCTAACGGCAACAATGTTTTTTTTTTGGTTCAGGGGAAAAAAAGTTAGAATGCAAAAAGCGCACATGGAGTTTGGAAACGTAAAGGCAGACGTCAAATTTGGTGCTTAACTTGCGAGCTGATTAATATTCTTTACCACGTTGGATCTATCTACATCGATCAATCATTAAATTCTTTTTCCTCCTCTTCTTCTTCTTCTCATTATCTTCTCTCTCTCTCTCAAGAACAAGAGAATTTTTTTTTTCTGGTGCGCTTTGTTTTAGTTTCTCGAGTTTTGAAGATTTATATATAGGTATGTCAGAGATCACAAGCCTGAGGCAAGAAGATGTAGCGTTAGGTGAGGTTTCAGAGACGAGCGAAGACTCATTTTCGGACGATAAACTCGTGTTAGATATTTGTCGGAAAAGGAAGAGATCAGAGGAAGAAGAAGAGAAAGAACAAGAAGTTGTGGACGGAGACAACGACGGATTCAAAACACCGACTCGTCCGGAGAATAGAATCCCTAAGGTCATAGAATGCCCACCGGCGCCGAGGAAAGGCGAAACAGAATATTCGGCGATGCACAGAGGTAAAACAATGTGGTGCCGTAGAAGGTTGAGTTTCTCGCCGGAAAATGGCGTCAGCACGTTTATTACGGATTTGCAGTGGAGGACGACGACAATGACGATCAATAAATAAATAAAAGACAGATATTAACTTTAGTTTTTATTATTTTTTTATGACCATTTTTAGGTCACGTTTGGAAAATATCTGAACGTTTTTTTTTCTGCAGATAGACAAAAAGAAAATATATACCTGATTAAATTGGTATTTTGTTCGTAAGAGTTCTTGGCTCTCAAATATAGATTTCTGTTTCGAGATAATGATTATTGTCCATTGTTAGTTTTTTTTCTTACTTTTGATATTGACGATTTTTTTCTAATATATGTATGTTGTTTTTCTTTTTAATATATAGTTTACAGTACGTCAATACCATCTATTAATTTGCTCAAATATGTTTTTCATTCTGTTGCTCGTATGATACAAGAGCTCAACGTTAATGAAGTGCACATTCAGTTTGCATTAGTCAACGATGGAACGAAACCAGTAACCTTGTGATTTCGGAAGCTACATTACATATTTGCTGACAATATTCACTCACAATGAACGAAGATGATACTGTAAAGTTAAAGTTATGCAAAAGAGAGAGAGAGAGAGAGAGAGAGAGAGAGAGAGAGAGAGACAATCAAAGTGAAAAAGGGAGAGAAACATGAAGAAGAAGACAGGACAAGAAAAGAGACTGTATATAGAATTTTATAAACGCTTTAGGGGTCGAGGCCTTATTTAGGTTCCTTCGACTTCTAAAGTTGGAACATCCAATGCTAATTTTACTAAAAAAGCCTACGGCGACAACACTAAATCGTTTCATGCCTTGAGCTTCTTCCTTTTTCTTATGGATCTTCAAAATCTTTTTTTTTTTAATATTTTCTTTTTCTTTCTTTTTGTTGCCGTTATGTTCGTTTCGTCTATGTTACTCTCTTTCTTTTGTGGCTTTCGGTTTTGTTGACCTGTCTCCTAATTTGTTAATTAATTGACATTTTATTTATTAATTTGATTTCAGCTTCAATGAAACGTTATTGTTATTTCATTACCTAACAAAAAGAAAAAGTGAGTTTGGAAAGCAATTTATATCCGCACTTCTACTACTAAATAAATAAAGATTATCAGAAGCTTATAGCTAAATATCTCACACTATAATTTCACACATATAAATCATAAATGTAAGTTAATGATGTTTGTTCTTTTTTTAACAACAGTTTTTAGTTTTAATTATAGATTAATCATGATATATCCGTACATATTAATTTTTTTCCTGCTGAATGCTTTAAAATCAAACCGTATAATCATATAAGAGCACCTTCATTGGGGTATTTAAAAAGGGTTTTTTAGATTTTAAAATAATAAAATAAATAATAAAAATAAAGATCGATCTTTAACTAAGGATTTTAAAAATCTGACAAAAAACTGGTTCTATACTTGTCATATAACTATTGTTTGATTTAAAAATAAAATAGTTTTTAAATTACATTATATTAAAATATTAATATTTTTTTTAAGAAACCTTTTAAGTTTTAAGGATGGAGATGCTCTAAGTACCTAAAAGAATTATTATTAGTGATAGTTTTAAAAGTATCATAAGTATATTTTAATAATAAAAGTAATAACAGTTTATTATATGAGACTCAGTTAGAAACTCTGAAATTTTTTGTGTGTAATGTTGAAATGAGTTTCTAAAAAATTAAACAATAATTTAAATATTTTTTTATAAAAAAAAAAATTGAATAATGAAAGAAAATCAAAGTAAACAACAGACAACACCATTGATTAGCTATACAGAGAAGTCTACCTTATTCCAACACAATCTGTGACTATATAATTTAGGACTTGATGAATCTCAAGTATACCTTGTCCATGTCTTGTACCATACCATAATCATCATCTTGATGAATCTTTACATGATGGAGACCGCCTGTGTAAGTTAAGTGATGCATCTGTCATATGTGACCCTGTTGAAGCGCTATAGTCTTGTGGCTTCTAGTCCAGTCCCTTCGGCTCCAAAGGTACAGAGGTGGCGGTATATTGTTCCATTGCTCTATCGTTTTGTCATTCACATCTATAGACCCGAGCAAATAAAATGACTACATAGCAAAAACAGAGTGTGATCAAAAGCCATTGAGATCAAAGTTTTTGAAGAATCATGATTTCTCATTTCTCTCAAGCTTTTCTTTCATCAAACAACTCAATTCATTAAAGCCGCAACAGAAGTCGACTACTGTATCTCCATTTTGCACACAATAGTGGAGCCTCTCTACTATATACATCATCAGTTTCAAATAAATGGGTTCCAAATAATTATCTTTAAATCAGTAGACTTTAATAAATCAAGCTAAATCTTAGCTATTTGCATCATTTCAAGATCTACAAACAAATTGATCCGTGGATTGTTCTTGTTGGTATCATCAGCAAGCCTAGTTGAAACTTCAACAGATACACACTAAAAACAAACTCAAAACAAAACCTAATCTGATATGATTATAATACTGCCAAAAAAGCATCAAAATAGTCAGTCACTGGACGAGTCGTTCTCTTTGTACGTCTAATTTCACCAAAGGCTGACATTACCGTGAAATAAACAAATATAAAACATCTTTTATTAGTACTTAGTAGCAATATCTCTTCTAAATGTTAGTTGTAAGGAGAGTTTAATAATAACACACTATTTTATGGCATGTTTTATAATCTGGAATACAACAATCACATTCGTAACTATTTAATTACAAAAGAATCTAGTCGTTACAGAACAATTTTTTTTTGTAAAAAAGATATGTAGATTTCTTTCATTAGCCACATGGTTTTATTTAATTTTGATAGCATGTCTATTTTATCTTCAAATTTTTATTTTATTTATTTTTATACAATGAAAGAAAGGATGAACTTCTTTAGCATTTTGTTATGATGGTTACATGGGAGTAGTGGTTGGAATTTTGGTGATTGTCGGTGCTACCAAAATTATTTAATCCTTTTTTCCACCTTTATCTAATGATCCGTGGGTCCTCGGGTATGGGTCGTATGCTAATGGGCCAGAGAATGGAGCTTTGAGGTGTATTGAAGACTAAGCCCGATATATATGAATGGGACGTTGTAAGTAATATTGCATTCAGCTCGAGTTGTTTTGGCTATTACAAACTTGCAACCAATGGCATACCACTAAATAAGATAAATGTCGGCATGCATGACACTCCTGACCCCTTTAAATCGTTATAAGACTTTGAATGTACTTAAAATCAGAAAATGATCACTAATAATATTAGTAAATTTTGCCTGCTGAATTCTATTAAGTTCTAATCAGGTTTGATTCTCACAGGATCAAAATAATTTTACGGTCTATCATATCTTGTAACAAATGTGAAATGAAACAGTGGACACATAAAATTGAGTAATAAAGAGTTGATGAACGTTTTTTTGCCAATAATATGAAAATAAAAAAAATTTAAAAGAGTTTAACTAACCAAATTGGTGAAAAAAATTTGATATGCACTGTAGGTGATAAGTGGCTCTCTGCATTTTACGCTAGATTATCCGTTTCTTATTTTCTACTCATAAAATAATAATATTTTTAAAGTAGTAAAATATTACTTTTTATTTTTTAAATGGATGTAAATAAATACATTTTTTATTTTCTATTATGATTATAGGAAAATCGTTCATTTTCAATTGTTATTTCTTTGATTCAAATATAATTGTTTGGATGTGGGGCTCTGATAAGGGGTATCCGTCAAGATGTTTTGAAATCATCATATAAAACACATTTCAATTAGTAAAACTATTTTTTCAAAAATAGTTTGTTATAATAAATTATAAAATGAATAAAAAACATATCGAGAAAGTTGACAAAAAGATGAATTTTAACGCTATATAATACAAAATTTTGGGTTTAAAAATTTTATGGAAGATTACCCAATGTTATTAAAATTCTATTTAAATCAATTTTCAACAAATTATTATGACAAAGAATTTGATTATTTTGAACATAAGTGAGTAAGATATTAGGAAAAGCTATGACAACAAATATGTGATATGTTTTGAAATTGAAGAGGGTCAGGATTTTTGCTTTGATCATATATAAATAAATAAACATTTTATAGATTCATAGTGATGAACATAACATAAATCACTAGATGACTATTTCTACATACTTATCAAGAATTTGTCTATGATTATATATACTTAGGTATCACAATCAGTAGAAAAGATAATAGAATTTTATATGTGGAACTATTTTCAAGTAACATGTACAAGGCCACAAGGGATACTCCAAAATATAGTAGAGGCTTTAACCACATACATAGGCAGATGAAGTAACATGTACAAGGTCACATACGTACAAGTCAGTTGATATTTGCCATTTGAAGCAAACAAGAGTACAATTTTGAAGAAAATAAATAAATGGTGCTGGATGTGTGGAATAGAAAAAAAAACGTATTCTGAAAGAAAAAAAAAATCAAATCAGTAATAATCTTTGGTTCAATTATGTTCTAAGATGGGTTTTAATTTGGGCTTATGTACTAGTTGGGCTTCTACTAAAGCTGGCTATTGTAATATTTGCATAATCACTTTTGCTTCGTTTAAATTTAAATGTAAAAAAAAAAAAAATCTAGTTGACGGTGTTTACTCCGGGCCAATAATCATAACGAAAACCTTCACAAGCAGCCAATAATCACTAAACATTAATCGTCACCGTTAAGTAACGGCGGAAACTTTCCACGGTTGCATCCAGAGCAGGCGTTTACTCCGGCCGTCTCTCTCTTTCTCTCTCTCTCTCTAGAAAAAAAGAGGAAGAAGAAAACTAAGATTTGTTACTGTGTTGGTCAAGACACGAACAGTAATGATCGAGTTTGGTAGCTAATGAGTAATGATGATGACGATATCATCTTAGCTTCTTCTGGTTCTTGGTTCATCTCAGCTTCTTTTCTCAAAGGGGTTTATGTTTTTTTTCTTTCTCTCCGTGTGTCCTTATCTACACAAAAGGCTTAATCCGATTTCATATCCTTTCTTCAAGTTTTGGTTTTTTTGCGGGGTTCTTTTAGGATCTAGAAAAAAATAAAATTTGGAACTTCCTTTTAGACTGTTTCGCTGTTAGGTGTTTCAATGAGGGTAATTTCAGCATTTGCTTGTGAAATTGGGAATTAGGGGTTTCAAGTTTATACCTTTGAGATAAAGGAGGGTTCTTTTGTCAGCAAAATTGTTGATCTTTAGGAGAGGAAGATGATTGTTATGGTTATTGGAGATGAGGGTCGTCTCTGGTTTAAGCTGAAATGGTAGATACTTGGTTTAACGTCTTGGCGATGGAGAATCATCATCCTTCAACTCTTTTGTCAATGGATTCAAGTGCTTCTTCTCACGAGGAGCTTGATTTAGAGATGAATAACCGACAATCTCTTATCTCTGGCCCTCCTGATATCAATTTACCTCTTCCAGTTGAACGAAGTCCTCCTCCACAGCCTTGGAACCTGGATCCTTGTGACATTTTGGATGTTGGGTTAGGTTCGCAAGCATACAAGACTGAGAATTACATGAGTGTTGTCCCTAAGGTTGGTCGGAAATGCGCTAAACGTGTTGATAGTATCTGGGGTGCTTGGTTTTTCTTCAGTTTCTACTTCAAGCCTGCTTTAAACGAGAAGTCAAAGGAGAAAATCGTCCGTGACAGCAACGGGTTATCTGGTTTCGACAAGTCTGATCTGAAGCTGGATGTGTTTTTAGTTCAGCACGATATGGAGAACATGTACATGTGGGTTTTCAAAGAAAGACCTGAGAATGCTCTGGGGAAGATGCAGATGAGGAGTTACATGAACGGGCATTCTAGACAAGGGGATCGCTTGTTTCCATTTAGTGTTGAGAAAGGGTTTGTAAGGTCTCACAGGATGCAGAGGAAGCACTACAGAGGTTTGTCGAATCCCAGTGTGTTCATGGGATTGAGCTCGTTCCTTTACCAAACCTCACTTGTCTTGATGAGGAAGAGAGGAAAAGGTGGATGGAGCTTACGGGTCGGGATTTGAATTTTACGATTCCACCTGAAGCTAGCGACTTTGGTTCGTGGAGAAATCTTCCAAACACTGACTTTGAGCTCGAGAGGCCTCCACCTACGTTGAAGAATACTTCTGCAAGCCACTCTAAGAAGTTACTCAATGGTTCGGGACTCAATCTTTCAACTCAACTATGCAACCATTCCAACGGTGAAGCGACTGATCTATCTCCCTCGAGCCACAAGAGGAGGAAAGACATGTTCTCAAATGGGATCCATGAGGAGGAGTGTTGCTTAACCGTGAACCCGCCACCTCCTGCTATAGAAGTTCACCAGAATGAGCTACCAAATTGGTCAAATGAATTTAGCGGGGCCATGAAAAACGTCTATGGACCTGTTACTGCTGCAAAAACGATATATGAAGACGAAGAAGGCTACTTGATCATATTACGCGCGTACGTTAGACAGTTCGGTCCGAGAGAATGGCATCTTGTCTCTGAGCGTATGAACAAACCTTTGAACCGTGACGCTAAGTCTTGTCTAGAGCGATGGAAAAACTATATTAAGCCAGGGATCAAGAAAGGGTCTTTGACTGAGGAAGAGCAGAGGCTTGTAATCCGACTGCAGGAGAAACACGGCAACAAGTGGAAGAAAATCGCCGCTGAGGTTCCTGGGAGGACGGCGAAACGGTTAGGGAAGTGGTGGGAAGTGTTTAAGGAGAAGCAACAGAGAGAAGAGAAAGAAAGTCAAAAGAGAGTTGAGCCTATCGACGAGAGAAGTACGATCGAATTCTCGAGAGTTTCGCAGAGAAGCTTGTGAAAGAGCGTTCCAACAACGTTGGCTCTGTTTCTGTTCCTGCTGCTGCTGCTGCGACTATGGCTAGATCAAATGGAGGGTTTCTACATTCTGATCAACAAGCTCCTCCTCCTCCTAATCATGTGATCCCGCCTTGGCTAGCTACTCCTAACAACGGGAACAATGTTGTTGTAAGACCTCCCTCGGTAACTCTCACTTAATGGAGGGTTTATCGCCTTCCACCGTGGCTGCAGTTGCGCCTCAACCGCCTATCCCGTGGTTGCAGCAGCAGCCTGAGAGAGGAGGAGGAGGAGCAGAGGCCAGCCCTGGAGGTCTTGTGTTAGAAAGTATGATAACGTCTTGTAGCGGTACTAGTGAGAGTGTGTTCATGTCAGAGCTTGTGGAGTGTTGTAGAGAGTTAGAGGAAGGGCACAGAGCTTGGGCAGAGCATAAAAAGGAGGCGGCTTGGAGGCTAAGGAGACTGGAGCTGCAGTTAGAGTCAGAGAAGACGTGTCGACAAAGGGAGAAGATGGAGGCAAAGATGAAGGCTTTGAGGGAAGAGCAGAAGATCGCAATGGAGAAGATCGAAGGAGAGTATAGAGAACAGCTGGTCGGTTTGAGGAGAGACGCCGAGGCCAAGGACCAGAAACTTGCTGATCTAAGCATATTAGGCTTACCAAGTTTCTTGAACAGCATATGGGCTGCAGGCAGAGGCTATTAGACCGGCCCTAATCCCTGAACCAAATCTCGAAACACCTACTATGATCTCTTCTCCTCTTTGTTGTGTTATGTAATGTAAGCTTTTTGTTTTTGGTTTTTTTCCTTCTTTCTTTCATCATTTGGTGTCTCCAATGTTAATCAGACTTTTGGGTTCCTTAACTCGGCTTTTATTGTATGTTTTGGTTTCTCTTCTTTAATCATTTGGTGTCTCCAATGTTTTTCTCAAGCTTGGTGCTGATTGTGAAACTGCAAAACTTTCCACAGTTCACAACTTTAATTGTTAAAAAGTGTACAAATAGAAAAGATATAACAGAGAGAGCTTGAAACACATTGCTATATAAATAATTAAAGAGAATATATGTGTCATTATTCACTCAAAAGACAATTGAACTAAATAAGAAGATGAATAACAAACCAGATTTTTAACAGAATACTACCATAAATCCTTGAAAATATCTTTGGCAAAATGTAAAAGAACAAAAACAGAGACAGTTTGGTCCGAGAGAATGGCATCTTGTCTCTGAGCGTATGAACAAACCTTTGAACCGTGACGCTAAGTCTTGTCTAGAGCGATGGAAAAACTATCTTAAGCCAGGGATCAAGAAAGGGTCTTTGACTGAGGAAGAGCAGAGGCTTGTGATCCGACTACAGGAGAAACACGGCAACAAGTGGAAGAAAATCGCCGCTGAGGTTCCCGGGAGGACGGCGAAACGGTTAGGGAAGTGGTGGGAAGTGTTTAAGGAGAAGCAACAGAGAGAAGAGAAAGAGAGTAAAAAGAGAGTTGAGCCTATCGACGAGAGCAAGTACGATCGAATTCTCGAAAGTTTCGCAGAGAAGCTTGTGAAAGAGCGTTCCAACAACGTTGGCTCTGTTTCGGTTCCTGCTGCTGCTGCGGCTATGGCTAATTCAAATGGAGGATTTATACATTCTGATCAACAAGCTCCTCCTCCCCATAATCATGTGATCCCGCCTTGGCTAGCTACTCCTAACAACGGGAACAATGTTGTTGTCAGACCTCCCTCGGTAACTCTCACTTTATCACCTTCCACCGTGGCTGCAGCTGCGTCTCAACCGCCTATCCCGTGGTTGCAGCAGCAGCCTGAGAGAGGAGGAGGAGCAGAGGCCAGCCCTGGAGGTCTTGTGTTAGGAAGTATGATACCGTCTTGTAGCGGTACTAGTGAGAGTGTGTTCATGTCAGAGCTTGTGGAGTGTTGTAGAGAGTTAGAGGAAGGGCACAGAGCTTGGGCAGAGCATAAGAAGGAGGCGGCTTGGAGGCTAAGGAGACTGGAGCTGCAGCTAGAGTCAGAGAAGACGTGTCGACAAAGGGAGAAGACGGAGGAGATGGAGGCAAAGATGAAGGCTTTGAGGGAAGAGCAGAAGATCGCAATGGAGAAGATCGAAGGAGAGTATAGAGAACAGCTGGTCGGTTTGAGGAGAGACGCCGAGGCCAAGGACCAGAAACTTGCTGATCTAAGCATATTAGGCTTACCAAGTTTCTTGAACAGCATATGGGCTGCAGGCAGAGGCTATTAGACCGGCCCTAAACCCTGAACCAAACCGCGAAACACCTACTATGATCTCTTCTCCTCTTTGTTGTGTTATGTAATGTAAGCTTTTTGTTTTTGGTTTTTTTCCTTCTTTCTTTCATCATTTGGTGTCTCCAATGTTAATCAGACTTTTGGGTTCCTTAACTCGGCTTTTATTGTATGTGTTGGTTTCTCTTCTTTAATCATTTGGTGTCTCCAATGTTTTTCTCAAGCTTGGTGCTGAATGTGAAACTGAAAAACTTTCCATAGTTCACAACTTTAATTGATAAAAAGTGTACAAACGTAGAAAAGATAAAATAGAGAGAGCTTGAAACACATTGCTATAAAAATAATTAAAGAGAATATATTTGTCATTATTCACTCAAAAGACAGTTGAACTAAATAAGAAGATGAATAACAAACCAGATTTTTAACAGAATACCATAAATCCTTGAAAATGTCTTTGGCAAAATGTAAAAGAACAAAAACATAGAGCAGCTTAGAACGGAAGATTAACACCGGGCTTGAGGAATGATCAGAAAAACCCCGGCGTCGCTTCTTCTCTGAAAAATGATGAACTTCGAACTTAGAAGCACTTCCTGTGAACAATCGACGGCCCTGACTCGTCGTACTCTGCCTTTGCGATACACATCTGCACATGTCAAAACAAAATTTCAGGGTTTAACGTGGTTTAGCTAAGCTGCATTAATAACCAGAGACAGATGCGAACTCGGTTTAGGGGAAGGAAATGATGGGACTGTGGGTACCTCCTGGAAGGTATTGAGTGAGGCCAACATGGAACCTCCAATCCAGACAGAGTATTTCCTCTCCGGAGGGACAACAACTTTGATCTTCACGCTGCTTGGAGCCAAAGCAGCGATTTCCTTGATCATTCTGTCGGCGATTCCAGGGAACATTGTAGTTCCACCACCGAGCACAATGTTATTGAACAAGTCCTTTCTGATGTCGACATGACACTTCATTGTGGAGTTATAAGTTGTTTCATGGATACCTGCATTCTCCATACCAATCATAGACGGCTGGAAAAGAACCTCGGGACAACGGAACCGCTCAGATCCAATGGTGATCACTTGCCCATCAGGTAACTCGTAGTTCTTCTCAACAGCTGAGCTTGTTTTGGCTGTCTCGA
Source organism: Streptanthus diversifolius (assembly GCA_039880935.1). NCBI lineage: Eukaryota > Viridiplantae > Streptophyta > Magnoliopsida > Brassicales > Brassicaceae > Streptanthus > Streptanthus diversifolius. The sequence goes on along the minus strand of JAXGFM010000022.1, from coordinate 19,875,287 downwards.
GCTCCTGCTCGTAGTCAACAGCAATGTAGCAGAGCTTCTCCTTTATGTCTCTGACAATTTCACGCTCTGCTATGGTGGTGAAAGAGTAACCACGCTCAGTTAGGATCTTCATCAACGCGTCCGTGAGGTCACGACCCGCAAGATCAAGACGTAGAATGGCATGTGGAAGGGCAAAACCCTCGAAGATAGGAACAGTGTGGCTCACACCATCGCCAGACTCAAGCACAATACCTGCACACATACCATAATCCGAGATTAAGGCTTTAAAATTCTGCAAAATATACAAAGATTGAAGCTTTATACCATAAGGACACAACAGGAGTTTTCACTCACCGGTTGTACGACCACTGGCGTAAAGGGAAAGCACAGCTTGAATAGCCATATACATGGCAGGGGCATTGAAAGTCTCAAAAATGATTTGAGTCATCTTCTCACGGTTAGCTTTCGAATTGAGAGGTGACTCGGAGAGAAGAATGGGATGCTCCTCGGGAGCAACACGGAGCTCGTTGTGGAACGTGTGATGCAAAATTTTCTCCATGTCGTCCTGATTGTTGACAATGCCGTGCTCAATAGGGTACTTGAGAGTTAGAATATTACGTTTGGATTGAGCTTCATCGCCAACATAAGCATCCTTTTGTCCCACAATGATAGGAAACACAGCTCGAGGTGCATGATCCCCAGCAAAACCAGCCTAATTCAAATGCAGAGACACATGAACTAAATGATACATTGTTCCACAGGATCAACAAAACATAACTAATGAGTGAAAAATGAAATTTTATTTAAGAGAATAAAATGATTACCTTGACCAGTCCAGTTCCAATGTCGCAAACAAGAGGTTTAATGTCTTCACCGTCAGCCATTTTCTACCTTTCTGCAAACCAAAAGATTATATTTTTTTTAATTCAAAACCGATTTGTTAACAAACAATCGTGTATTCTGAGAAATCATTATAATAATGACTATGGAATAGAATTATTTTAAAATACAAAGATCAAACCTAAGATGGAAGAAGAAGAAGAAGAAGACGGTTATTCTTAGATCCAGAGTCGCTTAACCAAATCCAAAAATATTATAAATTCAACAACATTTAACCATTAAGAATAAAATGATTTAATATAGAGATAGTTTGAAAAAACATGAGTCGCGATTAAACAATTAATGTGACGAGACGATCATTTGAATCGATAATAAACACAGGTCGAAAGGTCAGCTCATGAGATCGAATGAAGCAAAACATGACCCACAATAGAGGAAGCAGCAATGATAACAAGACCAATATCCGAACAAAACAAAGCAAAAAAACTCACATGACATATGTACCAAACCAAACGAGACAAACAAAAAAGACAATGAAGAGTCTCGAAAATTACCTTAAAATCGAGAGAAACAAAAGAAATAAACTGAAGGAAGGCCGAGCGAAAATGAAACGGCTAAAGGGAAGAAGAAGAAGAAGAAGAAGAAGAAGAAGAAGAAGAAGAAGAAGAAGAAGAAGAAGAAGAAGAAGGGAGAAATGAATGGCAGAGTTCAAAGGATTCGAATTCGGCTCACCTCGTTTTCCACTTATAATAACTTATTATTGTAAAATTACCCTTTTACCTTTTGCTTTTCTTTTACCAGATTTTGCAACTCAGTAAATGTATCTACCTAAATTTATTTCAATTATATGTTAAAAAAATAACCATTTAATTTTTTTAGATTCTATACGTTAACAGAATAAAACTCTCCTAATTTTTTTCTCCATTGGTCAAGGCTTTTGTAATAAAGTTAATCATCTCATTAACACAACTTTAATTTTAATTTCCACTAAGTAAATAAGTAAAAACGTAAAATTTTCTTATTTTAATAAAAAAAAAGTAAGTAAGTAAGAACGGGAAATCATATCGTAAACGGTATTATCGTTCTCAGTCAATAAGAGGGTTCCAATACGTTTATGTATGCCTTTAGATTTTCGTTATTGCCACAACCATCCAACCAACACAATAAACTCGCTCCAATCTTCCATCCCTAAACAAAACTGAAAATATGCTAAAGAAAAAAAATATATGAACATAATAAAAAATAATTAAAACATAATATCCCCACTTCTATTAATAGATAATTAAATAAAGATTAAACATAATATCCCCACTTCTACTAATAAATAATTAAATAAAGATTATCAGAAGCTTATAGCTAAATATCTCACACTATAAATTTCACACATATACATCATAAATGTAAGTTACTGTTGTTTGTTCGTTTTTAACAATATTTTTAAATTTTAATTATAGATTAATCCTGGTTATTGTTATTTCATTAACCAACAAAAAGAAATAATGAGATGGGAAAGTGATTTATATCCCCACTTCTACTAATAAATAAATAAATAAATAAAGATTATCAAAAGCTTATAGCTAAATATCTCACACTATAAATTTCACACATATACATCATAAATGTAAGTTACTGTTGTTTGTTCGTTTTTAACAACAGTTTTAATTCAATTATAGATTAATTATGATATATCCGTACAGATTAAATTTTGTCCTGCTGAATGCTGATAGAATCAAACAGTAGAGCCACCTAAGTACCTAATACTCTTCTCTCTTTATGCTATGCTATTTTCTTTGTAATCATGATAAACGTATACACCTATATATATTTTATGTATATATCATTTCATTGAAAAATTTGTGACATGCTTTCTTAGGCGATAGAACATGTTTATTTGTGAGTTTTACCGAGATATAGTGGATAGACAAGGGTCTTGAAAAACTCAAATTACTAGAAAATAGCAAAATTTCGAGTAGAAATGTATATAGAAAAAGAATGTGATATGAGTATGGCTCACATTCATATTTGCCTATGCTATGATCAGCTGGTTTAGATAGTTAATATGTGAGAGTTCTTTTTTTTAATTAGTCTTCACATTTTTTGTGAAATTTTTCAATATATCTTCATACTTGTACCAAGACATACAAACATTTTTCAATAAAATTCTACAACTTGATTTCTTGTGAAATGCTCACAAAAAAAAAATTGCGGCTGATTACGAATTGTATCATAATAAATATGTAAAAGATAGGTAAAATTTTGCAAATTCGTCACATATTTTTTTGACATACACATGTACATCATCTTTTGAATTCATTGCATATGTATTTGCAACCGATTCATTAAATTGCATCGTTCGTCCGTATAGTACAAGAAAAGGTATTCTGTAATGAAATTAGATTCATATCTTTACCCACGTAATTGCTCATAATCGACGTTGTCTTTTACATTAAGTTTTTTTTTTTTTTATCAATTTTTCAATTTTTGTCAATTTATCTTAATAAATTTAATATTCTTTTAATATTACAAAATGTTGGATTCGCTTATATCATGAATTTCAGAATTGACACATTAAATTAGTATTATATATTATACTTTTAAACTAAATATATACATACATATAAATATGTATGTTTTCAAATAGAAATACGGACGTTTTGACGTTCATATGTATATCACTGCTAACGAGTTCCCTTTTCATAAAAAAATACATGAATTATTTTATATTTTATGTAAATTGAAAATATAGAATATTGCACAAACTTAATTTTAATATTCTACCTTTTATAATATATAACAAAAATTACTAATTATTATTTGTTAAATAAAAATTAGTTGAATTTGATATGATATTTATGATTTTCATATTCTTTTTTCCTTTGAGAATTTCTGTTCTGTTCTGTTCTATCCCATTTCGAATTTTAAACGAGATATAAACATGAAAACTTTTTTTATTCTCATTAATCTCAAATTTTCACCAAATCTCATCCTGAATTTTCGTTTGTCTATCTCTAAAAAGTAAGCACGTTTCTTTGTGTATATGCGTGTCTTGCTAACTTTTACTAGAACACTAACATTCATACATAGTTAGCTTCAACTGAATTTTCATTTTTTACGAGCATATAAAATTCTATTTCGATTATTATTTAACCGACAACACTGACCCATAATTCTACAACATGAAACGTGTGAAAAATGATACAAACTTGCTTTGGGCCTGTGGATTATCCCATCAAATATAAACCGGTTCTAATATAATTAAATTTCAATTGGATCAATATAAAGAGCCCAATTAAAATTTAGCTTTAAGGGCCCAATTTATAAGAAATCTAGGTTTTTCCATTTGTCGTCGTATATATAAATTTGCCTTTTGTCTAAGTGATCGTTGTTTTTTTTGCAGCGGCTGCTTCTCCATTGCAAGAAGTCGATCCGAGAAGAAGGTATTGATATCTAATTCAAGCCTTCCCTTTCTCTTTAGGTTCCAAAATCGATTTCTTCACTAGTATTGTTAACGATTCGAAACTGATTCTTTGAATCGTTTTAGAGTTAATTGCAGAGAGAAAAAAAAATGGCAACACCACAAGTGAAGACTGGTTTGTTCGTTGGATTGAACAAAGGACACGTCGTCACCAGACGCGAATTGGCTCCTCGTCCCAACTCCCGCAAAGGGGTACGAATCTTTTCGTGTCACTCTGATTTTAGACATATAGTGTCTTATCTGAAAGATTGCTTAGTTTAGTTGTCTTTTTGTTCGTCGGTGGTTTCTATGTTCGTAGCTCGGTTTGAGTAAATCTGTGGTGTTTTCATGTTTGAGATGAGCTTAGAGATTTGAATGTTACATGAGCATGTGGATTCATAGTTTGATAGAACTCGAAATGTTTGGATTCTACATCTTAGTCTTTATTAATGTTGAGTTCTGAGCTGAGAAATGGTGTTTTGTATTGAGCGGTTTCGTTTTTTTTGACATTATTGTTTGGATTGATGTATCTTGTAGAAAACGAGCACAAGGACGTTGTTTATCAGATCATTGATCAGGGAAGTTGCTGGATTTGCTCCTTACGAGAAGAGAATCACTGAGCTTCTCAAGGTTGGTAAAGACAAGAGGGCCCTTAAGGTTGCTAAGAGGAAGTTGGGTACCCACAAGAGAGCCAAGAGGAAGAGAGAGGAGATGTCTAGTGTTCTCCGCAAGATGAGGTATATATAACCCAATCTGCTGCATAAGAGCTTCATTTTGACTTTTCTCTTCATTTGTTAAAACTTACTATTTTGCTTAGTTTTGTGTCCTTAGGAAAGAGTGTTCTTGAGTAGTCTCTTCAGAACAAATTGTGTTTCTCGACTGAAATAAGGTTTACTGAATTTTGGGTTTTGTCTTAACTACTTGCAGGTCTGGTGGTGGTGCTGCTGCTGAGAAGAAGAAGTAAAACATCTTTAAGTCTTCTATGTTATGGGAGCTTTGTTATTTTTGAAACTCGTAAGTTTTGGTTCGCGCTTGCAAATCAGCTTTATGCTAAACAAACGTTTCTGTTGTGTTTTGTTAGGAATATGAATTAATGTTGCTTCACTCTGTTCCGTTTTATCATTAAGCTTTTCAGACTTGCTACTTTTTTATTTGTTCGTTTAGAAAATGTCTATCATCAAAGTAGGCTTGATAATCGTAGCCCAAAAACAATCAATACTACTTTATTTTTATTAGAAAATACCCATTATTACAGTAGGCCGTATAATCGTAGCCCAATAACGGCTAGTTGTTTAACAATTTCAGCTTGGGCCTCTTAAAAGAAATATTGTAGTCTTCAGAAAAAAATCCAAAGATTTACTTGAGATTACAAAACCGACTGGTGAGACCTTCCAAGAGTTACTGGGAACTTCTGAAAACAACAGAAGTAACTTCCACCAAAGTATTTTTCTGAGATCCATTCGCTTAGATGCTCAGACATATGTTTACTAAAATCTTATTATCGAATTTATATACTCTACACATGCCACATAATAAATAAATAAAAAAAGCATGGGTTGTAATTGCATTTTTCAGGTATAGAAACTCGGTTGACGTGGATTTACATGTCCCACAGTCAAATAATACAAGCTTCTGGTTCAGATTTCTGATTGCCTAAAGTTTATAGTTATAGAGGATCAAAGGGATTTTACATATATGCATGCACGATTATGTAGATACAGATGTACGCTGGTGTACATTTTTAAAGTGTATGGCTAATAAAGAATCTCTGGTCTAAAATTAAAGAACGTGTGTGGTTGATGACAACGTAAGGAAGAAACGTGACAATGTAATGCTTCTAAGAGATTATAATCCCTTCATCACTTTATATCCATATGTATGATCCTTATATATACATCGATCAATTTCAAACACCTAAAAGATCATCTTTATAAGATGATAGAGACTCTAGATCCTTTTGTATTTTTTTTTTATGTTTGCACATAACTAAATATATTTCCATCAAGTCATTTTCAACTCCGGTGGTAGACAAAGAAATTTCATAAAATTTTAAAATGTTTTGTTCCCGACAGGAAGAGATTATGAATTAATAAGTATATACTTTTTTTTTGTTACAAAAAGAAAAGTTGTTCAATCTACATATTATAAATTGCTATTGTCCAAGCCGCCACAGCAATCTTATCTACAAGACACAAAATAACTCCACTACAAAGCACGGGTACCAAAAATGATGCAGTTTTGATATTCTCTTACTCGCAAAATGCAAATGCCGCACGTGATTTTCTTTTTCTAAGATTTGGCAAAAATACTACAATGGTATCTCAAAATTTAGTCTCATATCCATTGGGTAACAGTTACACCCTTCGATAGAGCAAATCTAGTAAAACCCAGCTCAAAAGGTCAAAAAGTATTTTATGTTTTCTTATGAGAAAAAATCAGTTCCAGCTAATACAGAACAAACCATATATTGGTTAACCATAAAACCAATTTTTTTTTTTTTTTTTGATGTTTGGTCCGTCCTAGTAAAACTAGTCCTATACAAGTCGGGTCAAAATCATGCCATATTCTGTAAGGTTTCAAAATATTGACTTGAGGCGGTCAGAATCAAGCCATCTTAGACTGATTCCTACATACTCTTGTACGACATTTAATATAGAAGTTATATGTTGTCGTTGTGAATAATTGAAAATATTGCAATTGTATTGTAAGAAGTGCAACTACGTTTGTTCCATTAACATCAGGAAACCTAAATAATTATTCGATTAGATTATATCTTAATCAGATGTTTAGGAACTTTTAGAAGCCAGTCTAACATCGCTAATCAGATCTTTTATATTTTATCTTCAGTCTCTATATATCATTGGGCTGTCTCGACCAACGATCTGTCGATTCATTTATGTTGGCTACAATGGACGTGATTATGTACCTTTAAGTGATGCGGTCAATTAAGGGCCAAGATCTTCGGTTGTTTAAAAGCACATGGCATTACCCTAGCTAGTATCGAACTTGGGAAGACACTTGAGGACCTATTGCAAGTGTTAAGATATTAACAACAGTAAAGCGAGAGCATGATTCAGAAGGTTAATAAATTTCGGTAAAAATATGTATTCCAACCCATGCTTATACAATTACTGTAAGACCATATAAAATTCCAAAATTATGCTTTGTTTTGGGGGCAATTTTTCAAAAATAGAATGTTGCTCAATAAGTGGTATATGTGAAAGAAAAAAAAAACTAATTGTGAAATTATATATAATTGTTTCCTTATTTATAGTCACATGGAAGTAAGTTATTATACATGCTGTAAAGTGAAAGCTAGCTGGTATATGCCAAGTACACAAATATGCTGGTCGTCGTCTATATATGCCTAGACCTTCGCAGAAATCAATACAGGGATGTGTCTACATATATGTATATATATGCACATGCATACATTATTTTTCTGCTGGGGACTTTTCGTATATATTCCTTTTGTTTCACAAAACAAATTATTCTAAAGTTTTATTTTTCTTTTACAAAAATATTATTTTGTGTTTTTAATATATATTAATAGAATTTTTAATAGCTTTCTTAATATGTGTGAAAAGAGTAGAATGACACTTTTTTGTGAAACAGAGCCTTACAAATTACAATATCCTATATATTTTGAATTTAAGCTCCTTTAAATTGCTTTACATTATGACCAATTTGTAATGATTTAAATAACTTCATTTTTAAGTGGAAATTGAATTGAACCCGAGTGATATGATATGCAAAGTTCTACTAACCCATGTATCAATAATTCTGGTCACTTTAGGTAATTCAAATTATATATGATGATGTCAATATGATAACCAGTGAAAACAAACAACTTTTAATACTATGATGATGATTATGTTTAGTGACTATATAAATCAAAATAATTAAATTACAGGAGATCGGGTAGGTTTTTTATTATGTGGCATAGCTTTGTAGGTTTGAATGTGCTTTATTCCATATTGGTAAGCAGCCTTGGTACTTGCAAAAGCAGAACAATCATCTAATTTAGATTCCTTTCTTTCACTGTGAACCAATCCCTCCTTTTTTTTTAGGACCCAAAAAATACTAATGTTTATGTTATATATCGTCTCTGTCATTTTGTTTTTGAATTATCCTTCTCGCGTGGGACAAAGGACTACATATTTCTAATTTTGATTTTTTTTTAAGATTGTTTTACGAAAATGAATGTTTTTATACATAATGGTTCAATTATAATTTACTCCTAACAGTCGAAAATATTTTACTCCTTGCAATCGACATCAACAGAATGAAAAACTTTTTAAATTAATAAATTCAATTAATAGGATAGAGTTAAGTGTGTGAAAAATTATAGAACATAAAACAAAACAAACAGTTAATATCATCCATTTTTTTGCTAAATTATCGTCTTCTTTTCTTACGTTTATATATTACCGTTGATAACGTAAAAATTGATGAAAGGAAAAAGAAAAAAAAAAGTATCCAGTAAGTGGGGACAATGGAACTAGGGAAGAAACTCCAATAATGACCAAATCAGTAGAGACTTGAGAATGAGGTTTTCTAACACTTAATTAACAGTGAAAAATGGATGACGAGGTCCACACAAACTGACAAAAAAAGCAAATCTGTCGCCTAGTGAGCTGTGTACACGCGTTCCAAAGCGCGTCAAACTGACATTCTTAAGATTAAAATTCTCGTCCCGACATTGATTCTCTGCTTCTGTCCTTCTTAAATGTTTCATAGTCACATGTAAGAAAATCCGGCCGTCATCATCTAAATTCTCTAGATTAAATTATCATCTAAATTCTTTATATATTTTTTTATTATTTAAAGTCTTTGGAACAGAAAGATATTTGAAATCTATACCAAAATAAGAAGAATAATGACCAAGTATTTTTAACATGTGAAAACCTTTTTTTTTAATCAAAAATCTGTTTTTAACACAATAGTTAGAACATTATAGTTACATAACTACTAGAGATAAAAAAAAAACTACTAGAGATAATAAAAACAGATAAAATTTTGACCACAAAAAGAGAACACAACTACATCTCAGTCATACAAGTATTTCATTCTGAAAAGCAACCAACTTATGTGTAAGAAACTTTTTACTCTATCACATAGAGAGTGAAGGATGGAATCGTTAAATCTAAGATTCTTTACTCTTACTTTGGTTTCGTCAATAGTTGCAAATAAAGAATTGGTTTCGTCAGTTCAACCCAACGCACAACAATTTGCTTTATTTTATTTTTAATCATCTCTGTCCACATCTCTTCTGTTCCTCTAATATATTATATTTAATCTCAAGAATCAATTAATATTTTTTTTATAAATCACGTGTATGTTGTGTGTACAATTTACCGTTCAATTATACCCAAAAATACCATTTAAACATACAATTTTTTTTTTTTTCAACATAGCTTAGTGGCTTTAATATCCCCAATAACATGTGGGTGCTGGGTTCGAACTCCAGACCTAGTGTAATGAATGCAGAGGTGACTACCATTATGCCACATGATACAATTTAGAAATGTTTTATTTATAGTGATTCATTAAAATGTTAATGTGATATAAAACACGCATAGACACGTCTATTGCTCCTTGCTAAATATCTTTCCGCCAAACTTCACCGGACCTATCAAGCCTACGTCTTCATAGTTGGTTCCTAAGACTTTTTCCTTTCGTCATTATGACAAGTCTCTCACTCGCAATTTGCTTGGTTCCAGTGCTCTCTTTTCGTAGAGTGTCATGTAATAGATTATTTAGTTGTTGTTACAAAAAAACGTTGTTACTTTCTATATTATACAAATTTTCAAAAAAAAAACTGGGGACTCTTTTTAGTTATTCCTATTCTGGTTTAGAACAGATGTTACGCTAGCTATTTACAATTAGATATGCTGAGAATTTTCAGAATCAACTATATACTGATAATTTCAAGACAGTATATTAAGCTCGTAAAAGATTCATATTTCATTTACCTTTTTGGTCTATTTCTTTTGATTCTGTATTTTATTCAAAGTTGAGAGTGGAATGTGGAGAGGAGAGCAAACTAGGACGACACCTTTAGACCAAATAGTGTTTTGTTTTTGGCTGTTCGGTTAAAACAATGTAGTTTACAGTTAAGCTTGGATATATAATTACGTGGCTTCTAAATACGCCCGGTAACGAGAAATTACTGATCACTATAAAATTTAATAATCAACAACGCGCAATAAGGTTCTAGATCTAGAACAAAATAAAACTAATATTTAGACTATATTAGTGAGGAATCAAATTAACTCATTCAACATATCATGTTTTAATAAGATTGACAGATATAGATCCATCTAAGGCATTAAGACCATTCGATAGTAGTAATCATTCTGGAAAGATAACAAAGGAAAGTGTTGACAAAAAAAAGAACAAAGGAACAGTCTCAGACACACCCATTAACTAAAACTACGTACCTAGAACCATTGATCGAGAACAAGGGAACTCGTAAACAACACAAACTAAACAAAAAAGGAAAAACAAGACAAAATTAACCTAATAATTAGTAACTAGGGTTTTTTTTATCAATAAGTACCCTCTAGTTTATTTTTCCTTTTTTTGGTTGAGCTCAACGAGAAGAGCCGTAAGTAGAAATATCAGTCCAGGAAGAGCAATTACCATTGACATTAACCCATTTGTAAGGATTATCTTCAACTTTAACCGAAGAAAACTGCGACGCCAAAGCAGATGAGATCGACGCAGAAGTTATCCTCGGCGACTCAAAAGGGTAAAACCCATTTGAAGATGGATTACAAGAGTCCTCCAAATTTCCACCTCCCAAACTCTGCGGCTGCTGATGATGCGACGTTGTTCTCCACTCATCAACACAGCTCATAAGCGAGCCACCGGAAGTTCCCATGTGGATTGATCTCAAGTCTTGACTCAATCCTCCATAGTTGAACAAGCTCATGCTGTTGTCTGTTTTTGTATTATCCGTGAGATCTCCCACATGATGATTATAATTAGGATTCATTAGCCTCCCTGGAGACAAAATCTGGCTCAAGATATTCTCATGGTTTCCTCCATAGTTCGAGGAGAGAATCGCGCTGATGGTGGATCCATTCCCTGAGGCCACAGAGGAGAAACTTGTGTTGTTGCTAGTGGCGGTGCTGCTATTGTTGTTGCTGCTTTTAGTACGCCTGTTTCTCCGGCAGCCACCACCTACGGGGACATTGCGGAGGGAACCGCCACGTGTCCAGTATCTCCGGCAGGTTTTGCAGAAGTGGCGTGGCTGAGTGAGGCTGTAGTTGTTAAAGTAGCAGAACTTGGTGTTGGTGGATTCGCATCTTGGACATTTTAGTGCCGCTTCGGGCATGGCTACGTTTGCTTGTCTTGCTCTGTCCACCATCGATCCTGGTCGGATCGAGCCGCTGCCTCCGCTACCATTAGACTGCGGCTGCGATTGTGGCTGCAGTTGAGGACGAAGACCATGACCCCCGGTTGCTGAGGCTCCTGCGCTGCCCTGATTATAATTGCTCGGAGGAGCCTAAAATAATTTCACAGATTAGAAAGAAAAAAAAAAGAATTATTGAAAGTGAACAATAATATTTAAGAACATGCTAAGGAAGAAGATTTTTTTGTATCTTTTAGTACTCTTTTTGAGTTTGATTCCAAAATTAGATCATGCTAATTCCAAAGAAGACGATTTTCGTTTTGTGTCTTTGAATTAAGATTTCTCTTATTAGTTTGATTTTCAAATTATAGCATGTAATTGCTAAGCAATCATAATTTTTTTTGTCTCCTATCTAAGAAGTTTGTATATATAGAATAGTAAAGAACTTACTTGTTGCCAGTTGGATGAATCAAGATAAGCTTGGATGGAGGAGAAAACCATGGTTATAGTCTCTTCTGATTTTATTCTTCAAAATTCTTAAAGTAAAGTTATATTCTTCTCTTTTTTTCTCTTCTCTTTTTCTTGGTGGGTGATATTGGAACTAGATCTAGTAGAGGAATCAGATCGAAGAAAAAAAAACAAAGAGCATGAAGGGAAAGAAGAGGAGGTTGAGTGTGAGAATGAAGATGGCTAAAATTTAAAGTGGACGAACCTTTATATATATTTATGTCCATATATAAGCATATGTGTATACAATATTTTTGAATGGGGGTATAAGAAAATAATTGTCATAAATGTAATTATTAGGGTTTGTGTTCCATATGGGGTGTGACTGACATGATTCTTTTTGTTTTCTTGCTTTAGTTAGGGTTTAAATTTCTTATCAATAGTATTACACACACACATATATAAGTATATTTTCTTAGTACATAAGCTTTTATCTTTTGCCTTGTGATGGTCATATAGATCCATACATTTAGGCCGAGAGCTTTGTAGATCAAAATCAGCATGGTCTAACTCTTTGACTAATGTTTAATTTTCATTTTATATATAAAAGTATATTCTTGACAGATGATTTGTATAGAGTAGAAAATAAACTATAACATCTTCTCGTTTTGGATGCTCATGAAAGTTGTTGTTATAATATCGATGATGACTAAAAAATATTTTTATTTTGTTATTAATTAGAAAACCATTCAAAGACAACGAATTGTAATCGAATTGGATGAATTCCCTATGTAAATATTGTAAGTTACCCCTTGTCCAATAAAATAATGACTACAAGGTGTCTTTTGTATAGATTGATTCAATTTAAAGAACGAAGTATCTCTCGTTAAGAGTGAATTATATAATTGATTTCTGTGTAGATTGATCCGAGTAGAATATATGGAGTGAATTTAGGAGACAAAGGTGCTATGTAGACCGAACTTCGAGGTGTTACATAATGATTATAATAGGATCGTTGATCATGTAATGATTTAGTATAATTATTTGAAAACAAAAAAAGAAGATCAAATAGATTGAAATTAGGAAAAGTGGGTAAAATGGGTGCTTTGGTCGTTGGACGACAGCCGAAGCATCGTGACCGGTCCATCGTGTTCCCTCTCTCTCTCTCTCTCTCTCTCTCTCTCTCTCTCTCTCTCTCTCTCTCTCTCTCTCTCTCTCTCTCTCTCTCTCTTTCTCTCTCTCTTTCTCTCTCATATTTTTTTCTGCATGGCAATATCTCTCTCGTAGATGTGATTGATCCTCACGCTCCCTCGAACCGCGTGACTCTTACGTTCTCCATCTCCCTATACTTTGAGGTTTGGGCCTTCGGTTCAGTTTCCAAGGTTTCTTTTCTAAGCTTTACCTACCACACGCAAAAAAAACATTCTTCCCAAACTTCGATAGATTTTACACAGCTATATGGATCACCTATTAAATCTACAAACGGCAAACAAAACTAATTTGCAGATTTCAAATATTTGTTCAATGGGTTAGGATAAATATGTAAGTAAATAATAGCTTTGATTTTAAAGCATATGATCACAAAAGATTGGCTTATGCTGTTGCACAATTTTTACCAACTCATTTTTTTTCGTAATCGCTATTCACGTCCAGTCATTATGCATGCAAATTTACAAATATGTAATGTATTTCTTCATTTCATAGTTTTGTGAGCTAAGTTTTATCTTTTTTATTTGCTTTGTTATTCTTCTATTCGTTTCTTAATATATATCTTTTTCCTACTACTGTATTTTGTCATTTTGCTGCAATACCAATTAATCTGATCTAAATGTCACAAAGAAAACTATTGTGAATTAACCAATTTGATAATGTAAAATAGACAAATAGTTCAATGGCTTCGATTTTAGAATTTACGTAAAATAGACAAATAGATCAATTAATCGCTTTAATTTTTGTAATCTTAGGATCCATATTTTCTACTATTTTGTCACTTTACAGCTTTATTATCCTAAGCTATGTCACAAACAAATGATAATGCAAAATTGACAAATACTTCAAGAGCTTTGACGTTAGAATTTATGTTAAATTGACAAATAATTCAATTTATGGGTTTAATTTTATAATCTCAAGTTCATAATAGAATCGCTATGCGGTTCCACGATGTTTAATTACCAATTCAGTTTTTCCATGTGCAACCGTTCTGCAATTTACAGTTGTTATTCTTTTATTTCTTTCCGTATATTTGATTTTCTATACTTTGTCGCAGCTTTACCAATGTGAGCTATGTCAGAAACAGAACTAATTTGGTAAGGCTATTTTGATAATTCGATCATATGTTGATGAAATTGAGCATTAATAAGTAAATAACTGAAACTACATTAACATTAGGATTAGGATAACACAATTTTTTCAACATGACATTTTGGTAATAATAAGAATTAGTTCCAACTCTTTGATCATTTGTATGATAAAACGCATTCACATTAGGATTGACAAATTTTAAAGATTACATTTTGGGACACAAAAACTAAATTTTCTAGTGTTTATATATTCGGAGGGATTCTTCCGACTAATGAGAACAAATATATCACAAGGCCAAAGAAACTTAGCACGAAAAGTTAATGATTGGAAGAATGAAATCAATAATCAAGAATTAGCAGACAGCAAAGAACTATTTACATTGCTTAGCCCTGAAATTCTCATGATCAAGAAGCCTAACCATGAGCTTCTCAAGCCTCTTCGAACTCACCGTTGGCTTAACAACCTCTTGAGTCTTCAACTCCAATCCACCATCGGTTTGAGCCAGCAGCTCGGCGTCAATCTTATCGAGTATGAGATCATCCTCTCGAAATTCCCTTGCAAATGGCACCCCGCTTTGGACCATATCACGAAAATCGTCAACCGTTAGATTAAGGGCTCGTTGTTGGAGAAGCAGATCCCAGTGCGTGTAATGCAAGTCGTGGTTAACCGTTGTGTTCTGATAATCTTTGCTGTTGCACACAACTGTCTGAAAATAGCCTTCTGATGACAAAAGAAAGTTGGTGTAGTACATCAATAGTGTTCTTGGGAGGTTGTCCCATCCCCAGATGCAGAACTCCAGGAACGGTCTTGTTAGAGCTACGCTTGTTGATCCTATTAGAAGAAATTGGTAAACACAAAATGAAGGAGAGGCAATCATAAGCTTAGGATAAGATTGAACAAACAATGAGATTAAGTGTTCTACCCATGAAAATTTTGAATGAAGCAGGCAAAGATCTTCGTTCTTTAGCCCAAAAGACATCAGATTTCTTCGAATGGTAAAAGCCAGGATCTATAATGATAGGTCTTGCTCTTTGGTTCCTGCAAAATTTACACTTTGAGCTGTTACGCAAGAAGCGTGACACAAATTATCTATTTCTGAATATAAACAGAGAACATTCCAGGTAGTATACATAATGTTAGTTCCCTCACTCTTTCCAACCGATGTTGCTTGTGTGCTCAATGAAGTTCAGGTAGCGAGGCAAGTATGAGAAGATATGCAAAATATCTGAAACCGAAAATGGGGCCAAACGTACAATAACATCACTTAACTGTAAAACAAGTATAGATAAGTGGAAGCCAAAACCAAACATTTAGACACAGTCTTATGTTTTCACATTCAAGTCCAGTGTTCAGAGGCTAGTTAAAGTCAATACACAGAAGCCAAACAAACATATATACATTACACGTCTTCCTAATCCTTGTACAAGTCAATAGTGCAAGAGGACAGGAAGTTCGACTTCTACTTATATTACGAGGTTCGCATACTCGATTACTCTAAACGACGTTGGAAGGAAACATCAAACAGAGATTTGAGTAGTAAGCATTCAAACAAGAGAAATGGATTTTGAGTTTAAATCAGGTTAAGGAGCAAATCAAAAGCAGTTAGATTTTTTAAATTCTTACAAAAAATTCAATACAAGAGAACCAACCTCACCATTTATGAGATTGATGAACCAATAAAACCGGTTCAAGCCAACACACATGAGCCAATCAAGTACACAAGACTTTCATTCTGGCATATAATTCTTCTACTTCCTTTACAAGTGAATAATGAATAATGTGAACTAAAACTTTATCCATAATCCACATGATAAGCAGAATGCAATATTCATAATCATTTGATTTTGGACAACTTGATTCTCTGTACAAAAGACAAGAAACTTATCATTACCAAACTAAGACACAGATTTTCTGACAGTATCTGATATGAGGAAACATGAAGCACAGATTAAAGGAAAATGGTTTTAAGATTGAGTAAAGTTGTACCATCTTGAGGCATGAGAGGATAATCAGAGGAACTGAGATTAATAAACCAGTTCCAATCCTTTGTTTTCTTCAACAGAATCGCAACACCATGAAGCGTGCTAGCTAACATAGTCGGACCTTTCTCCGTCACCAAATCAGCCAAACCCATCACCATAACGTTCTTCAACTTTTTCTTCTCCGACCTCACATACTTCGCAAGCTCCATCCTTTCTTCGTCCGAGGCTTGAAGATCCAGATGCAGAAGATAGTAATTTCTCGAATGGTGTATTGCTCCTAGGAGCCGCTTCACGCGTTTCACATCTCCTTTCGTCCCCGTCACCAAGTACGCCAACCTCGGAAGATTCGATTTTTCGGTTAAGCTCCGATTCGGGGATAAACCGGAGGACGATTCAGATGGTTTTCGAGAGGTTAGTGTTAAACCCAGAAGAAACAAGAGGATAACGCCGAACACTGTAAACGCTGGTCGGGAACAAGAGCGACGAGGAGAAATGTGAGATCTTTTCATGATTCGAGAAATCGGAAGCTCTACGATTCTCCGGGATATGGGAAGTCAGATCTGAGCCCGACGGTGGTGAAGAGAGAGAAGGGAAAGCCGGGAAGGAGACGAAAGTTCGGTTTTTTAATATTTTTAATCACGTGGTGAACGTCAAAACGCTGTCGTTTAGAGAAGACGTGGTGGAGTATGAACCGTCGATTATCATGGGATCTTCATACACCGTAGGATGAGCTTGCTGTAATGCGTTTCAGTGAGTTGTCGACAGAGTCAACGTCAGATTGCCCTATCACACACTTCACTGTTGCTTACGGAGTTACAAAGCAACCAAAGAAAATTCCTAAAATAAATTAAAATTAACGAATACAATATTTTTTTCGGAATTGACGTAATTGGTTACATCACAATAAATATTTCAAAATCATTTCAGAAATCACGAAATAAATTACAAAAAATTAAAATAAATAAAAGAAAAATCAAACTAAACTAGAAGCATCAGGTAGACCTTGACGCCAATCGTCATTTCTATTGTTCGCTGAGCTTCGGCGGTTTCCACCACCACCGCTACGATTCACGTTACCGTTGCCGTTAACGTTAGGGTCGGCTTCAGTCTGTTTAACGGAGACGTCTGCTCGGCAAATGGGACAATTGGGATGAACTTTGAGCCACTCCTCAATACAAGACACGTGAAATGCGTGCTTACACGCGCTCAGTCGCCGGATCTCTTCGCCGTCGGCGAACACCGACAGACACACGGTGCATTCGTTCTCAGTCACCTTGGAATGAGACTCTTCCTTGAATTTCTCGCCGGATTCAGGCGTGGCGTCTCTCTCGGGTGTGATCGGCGGTGTGATGTCCACGGTGACATGAGGAGGTGTATCGTCGGAGAAAGAGCTGCTGCTGCGGCGGGAGGAAGAGGAGTTTCGGCGGCCGGAAGAACATGGGACGGTGAAGAAAAGAGCGTAAACTAAGGCCGGAACGGCGACGATTGCTATGACGGCGAAGATTAATTTAAGAGGAGAGAAGTCGATGCTCCGAGGAGGCGCCGGGAACGGTGGAGGAGGTCTGTTGATGATGAAAGTGAAATTGGAAGTGATGATGCTGCCGGGGAAGACGGTGTTTGGAACTGTAGCAGAGGAAGAAGGGACGACGACTCCGGCGCCGGCGCCGGAGCTGCAGGTAGTTGTGTTATTGAACATTATTATTGTGATATGCAATTGGTGGGGAAGAGAGATAATAATGGAAAGTGCTTGTTACTAACTAAGTTTGGTTTTGTTTTTTCCAAATTATTTTTTTCCGACGACAAATAGTCAAAAATATATATTTGAATATTCGTTAAGGTGAAATAAGCAAAAATAAAACATGCACTTATATTAGTACTTAGTAGCAATATCTCTTCCAAATGTTATTTGTAACGAGAGTTTAATAATAATACACTATATTTACGGCATTTTTTTTTTTTTTACAACACGGCATGTTTTATAATCTCGAATGCAACAATCACTCTCGTAACTATTTAACTACAAAAGCATCTAGTCATTACAGAACAATTTTTTTTTGTAAAAAAAGAAATTTAGATTTTTTCATTAGCCACATGGTCATATTTAATTTTGATAGCATGTCTATTTAATCGTCTAATTTTTATTTTGTTTATTTTTATACAATGAAAGAAAAGAGGATCTTCTTTAGCATTTTGTTATGATGGTTACATGGGAGTAGTGGTTGGACTTTGGTGGTTGTCGGTGCCACCAAAATTATTTATTCATTTTTTCCACCTTTATCTAATGATCCTTGGGTCTTCGGGTACGAGTCGTATGCTAATGGGCCAGAGAATAGAGCTTTGTGGTGTATTGGAGACTAAGCCCGACATATATATGAGTGGGACATTGCAAGGAATATTACATTCAGCTCGAGTTGTTTTGGCTATTACAAACTTGAAACCAATGGCATACCAATAAAGAAGATAAATGTCAGCATGCATGACACCCCTTTAAATCGTTATTAGACTTTGAATGTACTTAAAATCAGAAAATGATCACTAATATTGTTAGTAAATTTTGCCTACTGAATTCTTCCAAATTCCAATCAGGTTTGATTCTCACAGGATAAAAATAATTCAACAGTCTACCACATCTTGTAACAAATGTGAAATGAAAAAGTGGACACATAAAATTGAGCAATGAAGAGTTGAAGAACGTTTAGTTTACCTTTATTATATATCTTAAGATTTTGCCTACTATCATTATAGAAAAATCCTTAATTTTCAATTGTTATTTTTTTTATTCAAATATAATGGCTTTGTGTGTGGGGCTCATAGAGGTATCCATAAAGATGTTTTGAAATCATCATATAAAACATATTTCAATTTTTCAAAAATAGTTTTTTTAGTCAACTATAAAATAACTAAAAAAACATATCAAGAAAGTTCGAGAAAGTTAACAAATGATGGATTTTAACGTTATATAATACAATTTTTTGGGTTTATATATGCCATTATCAAAATTGACTATGCATAAGTAAAAATTATAGAGGATTACCCAAAGTTATAAATGTTATTAAAATCTAATTAGATCGATTTCACAAATTATTATGACGAAAAACTTGATTATTTTGAACATAAGTGAGTAAGATATTAGGTAAAGCTATGACAACAAATATTTAATATGTTTTGAAATTGAAGAGGGTCAGGATTTTTGCTTTGATCATATATAAATAAACATTTTATAGATTCAAAGTGATGAACATAACATAAATCACTAGATGACTATTTCTACATACTTATCAAGAATTTGTCTATGGTTATATATACTTAGGTATCACAATCAGTAGAAAAGATAATAGAATTTTATATGTGGAACTATTTTCAAGTAACATGTACAAGGCCACAAGGGATACTCCAAAAATATAGTAGAGGCTTTAACCACATACATAGCCAGATGAAGTAAAATGTACAAGGCCACATACGTACAAGTCAGTTGATATTTGCCATTTGAAGTAAACAAGAGTACAATTTTGAAGAAAATAAATAAATGGTGTTGGATATGTGGAATATACAAAAATAACCGTATTCTGAAAGTATTGAAAAAAGTAAAAATTAAATTAGTAACAATACTTGAAATGAAATCATATAATGAAAGATGTTAGTTCCATTATGGCATTACAACGACGCAAATCCTTTCTTTCTATTAATTTATTTCCTTGTAGCTTTAGGGATGTGGAGGTGTTAAAAACGGATGAAATACTTGGAATGTTTCTTGGTTATCTTCCCATTCGATATCTTAGCCTCTCTCTCTGTACTAAGAACTGCGAACCTCTCCTGCAGAGCATTATGGTTTGTCTCGACTCTGTTAGTTTCTAACGACGGCGAACCTTCTTTATCTTTTCTTTTGGGCTGTTATTGGGCCTGCCGTATGTTCCTTTCTTTGGTTCAATTATGTTCTAAGATGGGTTTTCATTTGGGCTTATCTACTGGTTGGGCCTCTACTAAAGCTGGCTATGGTAATATTTGCATAATAACTTTTGCTTCGTTTAAATTTAAATGCAAAAAGAAAAAAAATCTAGTTGACGGTGTGTATACATAACGAATACATTCACAAGCAGCCAATAAATAAACATTAATCGTCACCGTTAAGTAACGGCGGTAACTTTCCAAGGTTGCATCCAGAGCAGGCGTTTACGCCGGGCCGTCTCACTCTCTCTCTCTAGAAAAAAAGAGGAAGAAGAAAACTAAGATTTGTTTTTGTGTTGGTCAATACACGAAGAGTAATGATCGAGTTTGGTAGCTAATGAGTAATGATGATGACGATATCATCTTAGCTTCTTCTGGTTCTTGGTTCATCTCAGCTTCTTTTCTCAAAGGGGTTTATGTTTTTTTTTCTTTCTCTCTGTGTGTCCTTATCTACACAAAAGGCTTAATCCGATTTCATATCCTTTCTTCAAGTTTTGTTTTCTTTTTGCGGGGTTCTTTTAGGATCTAGAAATAAATATAATTGGGAACTTCCTGTTCGACTGTTTCGCTGTTAGGTGTTTCAATGACGGTAATTTCAGCATTTGCTTGTGAAATTGGGAATTAGGGGTTTCAAGTTTATACCTTTGAGATAAAGGAGGGTTCTTTTGTCAGCAAAATTGTTGATCTTTAGGAGAGGAAGATGAGAATTGCAAGTGTTGTTATGGTTATTGGAGATGAGGGTCGTCTCTGGTTTAAGCTGAAATGGTAGATACTTGGTTTAACGTCTTGGCGATGGAGAATCATCATCCTTCAACTCTTTTGTCAATGGATTCAAGTGCTTCTTCTCACGAGGAGCTTGATTTAGAGATGAATAACCGACAATCTCTTCTCTCTGGCCCTCCTGATATCAATTTACCTCTTTCAGTTGAACGAAGTCCTCCTCCACAGCCTTGGAACCTGGATCCTTGTGACATTTTAGATGTTGGGTTAGGTTCGCAAGCATACAAGACTGAGAATTACATGAGTGTTGTCCCTAAGGTTGGTCGGAAATGCGCTAAACGTGTTGATAGTATCTGGGGTGCTTGGTTTTTCTTCAGTTTCTACTTCAAGCCTGCTTTAAACGAGAAGTCAAAGGAGAAAATCGTCCGTGACAGCAACGGGTTATCTGGTTTCGACAAGTCTGATCTGAAGCTGGATGTGTTTTTAGTTCAGCACGATATGGAGAACATGTACATGTGGGTTTTCAAAGAAAGACCTGAGAATGCTCTAGGGAAAATGCAGCTGAGGAGTTACATGAACGGGCATTCTAGACAAGGGGATCGCTTGTTTCCATTTAGTGTTGAGAAAGGGTTTGTAAGGTCTCACAGGATGCAGAGGAAGCACTACAGAGGTTTGTCGAATCCCCAGTGTGTTCATGGGATTGAGCTCGTTCCTTTACCGAACCTCACTTGTCTTGATGAGGAAGAGAGGAAAAGGTGGATGGAGCTTACGGGTCGGGATTTGAATTTTACGATTCCACCTGAAGCTAGCGACTTTGGTTCGTGGAGAAATCTTCCAAACACTGACTTTGAGCTCGAGAGGCCTCCACCTACGTTGAAGAATACTTCTGCAAGCCACTCTAAGAAGTTACTCAATGGTTCGGGACTCAATCTTTTAACTCAACCATGCAACCATTCTAACGGTGAAGCGACTGATCTATCTCCCTCGAGCCACAAGAGGAGGAAAGACATGTTCTCAAATGGGATCCATGAGGAGGAGTGTTGCTTAACCGTGAACCCGCCACCTCCTGCTATAGAAGTTCACCAGAATGAGCTACCAAATTGGTCAAATGAATTTAGCGGGGCCATGAAAAACGTCTATGGACCTGTTACTGCTGCAAAAACGATATATGAAGACGAAGAAGGCTACTTGATCATATTCAGCCTTCCTTTTGTGGATTTGAACAGCGTTAAAGTCTCGTGGAGGAACACTCTCACACATGGAATCATAAAAGTTTCATGCGTCAGCACATCGCGCGTGCCTTTCATCAAGAGACATGATAGAACATTCAAGTTGACTGATCCAGCCTCCGAGCATTGCCCACCAGGAGAATTTGTAAGAGAAATCCCGTTGTCAACTCGAATCCCGGAAGATGCAAACATTGAAGCGTATTATGATGGACCCGGATCGGTTCTTGAGATACTTGTCCCGAAACTAAGAGCTGGCCCGGAAGAGCATGAGGTGCGGGTGTGTCTACGTCCACCTCTCGGAGGAAACGATCTTATGTTGACATAAAAAGAGAGACACTCTGTTACAGTTTTCTCGTATGTAGAAGCTTATAGGAGTCATCATATCTCATTGATGTTGGCCATTCATATATAGGCATTTTCTCTGTTTTAATGGGAATTTTCACCACATTGCAATCTTGTGTACGTTGCGTTGGAATCAACCCTAGCCGTAGACTAAATTTGGGGTTTATACAAAGAAAGAAACATTGTTGTGTACCACATTATATGTGAGTTTTGGATACTGATTATAACTTTCAATCATATATGTAATTAAACTCATTTAGACTTGTAATATCTCGTTAAAGCAATAAAAAATGAATCATATCACAGAAAATTTGATACAATTGCGGCTACTGATTGAGATCAAGCAAGAGCTGTCGAAGTGCATCCGAAGAGAGAGGTATGTTCAACACTCTTGTCCATCAGAGTTTCCCTTGGTCTTAACGAGTTCGTGATCTTTAAATTCCGTGATATGAGAGTTGAGAGTCACTTGACTGCTTACAAAGAAGCGTTCACGTGAGGCTGAATACAGATCTTCAGTGGGCATGTCGTTTTCATCTGGGTGAGAAAGTTGGTACTCAGGAAGAACCTTGAAGACGTTCTGAGCGTTTGGTGTCAAACTCTGTAAGACAATGGCCGCTGTTTTGGCGGTTTAAGCTGTGCTTCCCTGTGTGAGAACCAGTGGGAAGAATATGGCTTCGACCTTGTATGGTGCAAATGTTGGAACGTGGTGCCATAACCATTGAAACTGTTTGTGCACCAATTTCTTGTCCCACACTGCAATAAGTACAAGAAACATCGCCTCAAGACAAAGTAGCAGGAATTTAAAAGTCTTTGACAGATAGCAATGAGCAGAAAGAACTGCAATAGAGCTCAGCCACGAGAATCAATTAGGAGGAGAGAGATGGTGAATAATTCGTACATAATGGAGTATTGACATGGTCGATAGAAACAATAATGCGTATGTGCGAACAGGAAGCAAGCTGGGCAAGAGTTTGCTGTGATTCAGGATCCCTTAGAGAAGGGCCGTAAATGTTATGAACAACAACGCATATGAAGCAGTCTTCGTCTTCGGACTGTAAGCCATGTAGAAAGGAAAGAATATCATTGATGGAGCGTGAAGGGAACGTTTCTTGCCTTTAGACAAGCTTCCAGAACTATTTCTTCTACATTTCAACAGCTCAGATAGAAGTTCAGCTAAAGCTAAAAGAACCTGAAATTTGCAACAAAAGAAAAGAAGTTATCGTTATTCTTATAACCTTTTTTAAAAAAACCTGAAGACCATGGAGCTGTTACAGACAGAGAATATCTGCATCCAAACTGATAAAAGAGTACCTGTTTTAGATTTACTGAAGGGAGCCATTGATGACAACAACGGGAGAAAGCAGCCAAAGCCATCTTGTAATGATGATACTCTTTTATACAACGTGTTTTAAATTCATTAATATGTTGTGATGGCTGTTTAATTTGTCATCAATGGCTACCTCTCTTCATATAAGGTTTCATTGTTCGGTTATTCATCAAAGCCATCATAACAATGAAACCTTATAAAGAGTCTCCTTAGAAGCAGCCATCAAAACATATTAATGAATTTTCTAAACACATCAAATTCTGAATTACCAAACTAATATACCAATCAGAAAAACTAAAGTTTTGATTTTTATGGAGGCTTTAGTCCTATTTATCAAAATTAACCAAACATACCCAAACTAGCATCGTTCCATGTGATTGAATGGTTTTCTGAAACAAACGGTTCAATGAATCACATAGACGTAATACAAGTCCTAGTATTTCTATTTTCACTAAATAGACCGATAACAAAAAGAAAAAAATGGTTTTCACTGGAACTATGCTGATAACAAATAGGATCAGAAACAATCAACCAAGTCTCCACTGAACGAGAATCACCTTCACAGAATCGTGAATTCAATTGTGCCCTTCAGTTTTGAGCGAGGTGAATTAATTAATAAAGTTAGGAAGATTCTGACGGTGACACTCCGACGAGAAGATGAGGCACCCGGCGGCGAAAATTATGCCTTACGATGATTAAGATGCAGTCTCGAATTTCCCGCGCCTTTTTCCTTACATCTTCCCGGTTAACCTCTTCGACGCCGTTTTTCTCTACCCTCCTCAATATCAAATTATCAATAAAAGCTACGGTTTACAGGTTCCAATACCCCGTATGACACGGATAACAATAGATCCGACGGTCCATATGTTATGTCTTAAACATCAGCCAATAAATTAAAACCACGAGGATCGATATTAACAACCGTACGATTATACAAATAATCCAACGATCTGAAACGTTATGTCGCAGACGTCAGCCAATAAACTAAAATCACGCGGATCGATACTGAGAACCGTAGATTAAAAATACAATCCAACGGATGATATCCTCCCGGAAAAATGAAAACAGAAAACACAAAAGATGTGTGCTCCTATATAACCATATCACATCATCCTCTTAGAACAACACATCGGAGTCTCCTTTACACACGTGTGATAAAGCTTTTTTCATCCTTTATCGGAAGAAAAGAAAAAAAGAGAAAATGTCAGGACGAGGAAAGGGAGGAAAGGGATTGGGAAAAGGAGGAGCCAAGAGGCACAGGAAGGTTCTTCGAGACAATATTCAAGGAATCACGAAGCCGGCGATTCGTCGTTTAGCGAGAAGAGGTGGTGTGAAGCGTATTAGCGGTTTGATCTATGAGGAGACTCGTGGTGTTCTTAAGATCTTCCTCGAGAATGTGATTCGTGACGCCGTTACTTACACTGAGCACGCTCGCCGTAAGACTGTCACGGCGATGGATGTTGTGTATGCCTTGAAGAGGCAAGGACGAACTCTCTATGGATTCGGCGGCTGAGGAGGGGAATGAAATCGGATTTTGTAAATCGCGTTTGTTTATTTGGGAGTTTAAGAATCTTTTAGCTGTTGTTAGGTGTTTGTTTCTTATGTTTCAGTGATTTTAATTGAATGAAAACGCTTTTTTCTTGATTATATTGTCTCTTAGCAATTGATTATCAATTTGATTTTGCAAATTTCCGGTATCTCTGTGCACAATCGTGCTAATTAAGAACAAATTAAACAATTTCGTATATTATCAACTGGTTCGTGGTTTAACTTCATATACTATAAAACATCTCCGGTTCGAATCTTATTCAGAAATCGCTTCATTTTTCACTGTTTGATAACTTAATAATCCATGAATCATTGAAATATTCCAATCCAAATTAATTTACCCTGAAAAAAAATGTTTGGATTCAAATACAAAACAGAATCGAAGTACTAGTGAGCTGTTAAAAAATTTGATTGTGATAATACGTTTGATATGAAGTGGTAATAGAGGGAGGGAGGCTCATTTGGGCTTTTATATAGTGGTTATAGTCAAAGATCTATTAAGGAGAACTCATCGTCTCATTCTCACAAATTATTGTTTTGGGCTTCATCTTATTTTGGCCCACATGATGAGATAGAAACCGTTTTGCTTGTTATTTGTGGTGCTGCGGGTGAGACGACGAGTGCTCCCTAATAAAGGCATCAGTCGCGCATCAATGCATGAGAGAATCGAAAAAGAAAAGGGCTTTCCGAAAGCGAAAGCTTGAAACTTGCGAAGAACCGCAACCGCCTTAGCCCAGCGTTATTTGATTCTGATATCTCTTATTCAGATAGTTATTGCGACGGGTTTTTAAATTAAATTAGTATCTCCGAATTGAGCCCTTGTGTTTGAATCGTTCATCTTGTTTTGTACCACAAAATCATTCTCAGTCGCATGCTAATTACAATGCGGTGAAATTTTCAGTGAAGATGCCGCGAACTACGCACGTGCCAATAACACACACGTACGAAGAAAACACGAGTTACCTTTTATTAGCAAGGGAGCGAGCGAAGAAAACGCATCATTCTCATCAGAATCTGGACCTGGATCAGATCTGATCGGGTCGGGTCATATTTTCAGATCGGAAATTACTCGGCATTATGGCGGCGGCGAGGCGATTACGTACGCTCCAATCTCAGCCGGAGAACAAGGTGTGCGTCGACTGCTCCCAGAAGAATCCTCAATGGGCGTCCGTCTCCTACGGCATCTTCATGTGCTTGGAATGCTCAGGGAAGCACCGAGGCTTAGGTGTTCACATCTCCTTCGTACGATCCGTCACGATGGATTCGTGGTCCGAGATCCAGATCAAGAAGATGGAAGCTGGCGGCAACGAGAAACTCAACAAGTTCCTCGCGCTCTACGGGATCTCTAAGGAGACCGATATCGTCCCCAAGTACAATTCAAACGCCGCGTCAGTGTATCGAGATCGGATCCAGGCTTTAGCCGAGGGAAGACAATGGAGAGATCCGCCGGTTGTTAAGGAAACGAACGGAGGCTTGATGAATAAGAAGCCTCCGTTGTCGTCGCAGGGGAGTAACGGAAACAATGTGGAATGGGATAGTTGGGACAACGATGATTCTTTCAGATCTTCAACCGATATGAGGCGGAACCAATCTGCGAGTGATTTCAGGGCATCGGGAGCTCGCGGTGCACCCGCGAAGTCGAAATCTTCGGAGGATATCTACTCGAGGTCTCAGCTTGAGGCTTCCGCTGCGAACAAGGAGAGTTTTTTCGCCAAGAGGATGGCTGAGAATGAGTCTAAGCCTGAGGGTCTTCCTCCTTCGCAAGGAGGCAAGTATGTGGGTTTCGGATCAAGCCCTGGTCCAGCTCCGAGAAGCAATCAACAGGGTGGTGGTGGTGATGTTTTCTCTGTCATGTCTGAGGTAAATTTTGATGCTTTTGATTGTGTGGATTAGATTAATATTAGATGTTGAGTAAGTGAGACTTCTCTCTGTTTGTTTGATTGTGTTCATTTTATTCGTGTATGCAAATAGGGGTTCGGAAGATTGTCTCTTGTTGCAGCATCAGCTGCGAATGTTGTTCAGACAGGAACCATGGAGTTCACTTCAAAGGTACTTCTTTTATCATTCTGTTCTATCACGTGCTTGATTGGCTTAGGTTATATATTTGTAATCAATAACCCTTGAAAGACACATTTGATTTTAGTATTTTTACTAAATGTTTGGTTTCTAATTGCCGCTATGCTCCCATTTTCGACATTGTTATGAACCACAAAATTTTAAATGTCTTTTTTAGCTGCATAATCTTCTGGTTAAATCAATTAATACTCTGAATAGAGTATAATGCTGGATGCTGTCTCTAAGTCTCTATACATCTCCTTTACGAAATATATGCGAGAATCTTGTGGAGTGAAGTTAATATTTGAGATAAAACAAACCTTTGTTCGTTGTAGGTCAAAGAAGGAGGCTTAGATCACACGGTGAGTGAGACTGTTAATGTCGTTGCGAGTAAGACAACGGAGATAGGACAGAGAACATGGGGGATCATGAAAGGAGTAATGGCAATTGCTTCACAAAAGGTTGAAGAGTTCACTAAAGAAGAAGCATCAACCTGGAATCAACAGAGTAAAAATGAGGGCAACGGTTACTACCAGAACAAAGCAGCAACGAATTCATCTCTCGGAGGGTCACAATCATCTTCAAGTTACCAAAACAATTATCGTAACTCGAATTCTTGGGATGTGATATGGTCACGGACACGGCAGGAACCTGGTGGAGGTTCAGGCTGGGCGCGGAGCAAGGCGGCTGAGAGAGAGACTCGATCTACAGCCGCGCGGATGGGTGCTAGCGTGGGAGAGACTCGACCAGGCTGAGCACGGGAGATGAAGCGGGGATTGATATGGACCACACGGCTTGCGGAAGAACCGTGATACACCAGGGCGACTTAAGCCGGCGGCTAAGTCTAGAATCCGACTAGGTGGCTAGACGGTAGAGAGCAATATTGCTAGGGTTTTAATTTCTTTGTAAAGTCTGATTTTTATTAATGAGAATGACTTGGCTTTTATAATGCCTAAGTCTTAGGGTTTCCACCCTTTACAAAACAGCATGAAGTTCAAAATAAAACAACAAGAATTCTAACTAAAACTACAAGGCATTTAAATGACTTGGGCCGCGGGCCACAAGGCCTGGTCGCGGGCCCAAGTCCTACACTTAGAAAAATTTAAACAGCAAAAACTTAAAGAAATGACTAAAGATAGACTTGGTCGTGGGCTTGGTGATGTCCACTTCCGGATTGCACACTAAGGGTGTTGCCTCGTTAAAACCTCCCTCGGAAAACCCAATGGGACAAAACCGAAGGTAGGAAAAAGAGTACAATTCCTTAGCGCGTCTTTGGGCATCCCTACCCCGGGGTGATGGTAAGGATGCAAGAATCGGCAACTTGGCGACTAAGCAACTCCCAGGCAGTGGTTGACGAGTAACGGGCCTGGTCTCGGGTTGTCCCTGGTTCGGGCTCGGAATTCTGCTCCAGAACCTCAAGCCTCCTTTCAATGAACCGATTGAACTTGGTGCCCAAGGCCTTAGCTCTGGAACGGGTCATGGGTCCTGCTGGCGCGACTGGAACTGCTTCGTCCGGGCATGGTCCGGCTGGGTCGTCTGCGGGGTCGTCGGCACGGTCAGTGCGTTCCGTGGCTCCATCATCCCTCCCCTCTTCAAGTGGTTTGGTCTCCAAATCAACATCCTCACCTGCATCAAATAATTCTAAGTCAGAAACATTGAACGTTGGAGAAATGTTAAACTCACCTGGTAACTCAAGTTGGTAGGCATTGTCATTGATCTTCTTCAGGACTCGGAATGGTCCGTCTCCTCTTGGTGCCAACTTGTCCTTGCGTTTCTGGGGGAACCTTTCGGGTCGCATGTGCAGCCAAACCCAGTCGCCTTCCTTCAACGACGTCTGCTTACGTCCCCTGTTGGCCTGTCTGGCATAGGCCTCCGTCTTCTTCTCCAGATTCTCCTTGACCTTCTGGTGCAGCTTCTTGACGTATTCAGCCTTCCGGTCTCCCTCTAGGTTCACGATCTCAGCAGGGGGTAATGGCGTGAACTCCATTGGCGACAGCGGGTTGAAACCGTAGACGATCTCAAACGGTGACTTCTTGGTCGCGGAATGGACGGCTCGGTTGTAGGCGAACTCGACCAGCGGTAGGCATTCGAGCCAAGACTTCAAATTTCGGCCAATGGTTGCCCTTAGTAGGGTGGAGAGTGTCCGGTTCACGACTTCGGTCTGTCCATCTGTCTGGGGATGGCAAGACGTTGAAAACAGCAGCTTGGTGCCGAGCTTCTTCCACAGCGTCCGCCAAAAATGGCTGAGGAACTTGGTGTCTCGGTCGGACACTATTGTCCGGGGAATTCCATGCAGTCGGACAATCTCCCGGAAGAACAAACTCGCGGTTTGGGTGGCGTCATTTGTCTTGGAACACGGGATGAAATGCGCCATCTTCGAGAACCTGTCTACTACTACAAAAATGGAGTCTTTGTGGTTGATCTTAGGCAAGCCTAGCACAAAGTCCATAGAGATGTCAGTCCAAGGAGTAGTAGGAATAGGGAGTGGTAGGTATAACCCGTGGGGATGGACTCTTGACTTGGCCCGTTTGCAGACCAGGCAGCGGCTGCAATGGGCCTCAACATCTCGTCTCAGGTGGGGCCAGTAGAAGTGTTCCTTGAGTAAACTCAAGGTTTTGGCTACGCCAAAATGGCCCATTAAGCCTCCCCCGTGGGCTTCTCTCAGTAGTAGCTCCCGGGTTGAACCCTTTGGGATGCAAAGCCTCCGATCCCTGAAAAGGAACCCATCAAACAAGTAAAACCGTGAATGGGTACCCGTTCCAGCGTGAGTGAAGGCGTCCTTGAGGTCGTCGTCTTGGGCATATAGCTCCTTGAGTAGTTCGAATCCGAGGACCTTAGCTTCCATGACCGAAATCAAGGAATGCCTCCGGGACAAGGCATCTGCGACGACATTCTCCTTTCCCTTCTTGTACTTGATGACGTAAGGGAATGTCTCGATGAACTCCAGCCAGCGTGCGTGTCGTCTCTTCAGCTTCGTCTGCCCTCGTAGGTGTTGCAGCGTCTGATGGTCCGTGTGGATGACGCATTCCCGGGCCAACAGGTAGTGCTGCCAGGTATCCATTGCCCGAACTAAGGCATACAACTCCTTGTCATAGGCGGGGTAGTTGAGTGCTGCTCCGCTCAACTTCTCGCTGAAATAGGCAACTGGTTTGCCGCCTTGGGTCAGCACGGCTCCGATTCCGACGCCAGATGCGTCGCACTCCACCTCGAAAGTCTTCTGAAAATCTGGTAGTGCTAAAACTGGGGCGTGAGTGAGTCGTTCCTTGAGCAGGTTGAAAGCTTTATCCTGCTCGGGCCCCCAGGTGAATGCCCGGTCCTTCTTGATCACGGAGGTCAAGGGACTGGCAATGGTGCTGAAGTCCCGGACGAACCGCCGGTAGAAGCTCGCCAATCCGTGGAAGCTCCGGACTTGGCTGATGCTCGTGGGCGTGGGCCATTCCTGTATGGCCTTGATCTTGTCCTCGTCCACCTGTAAGCCTTGTGGACTCACGACAAAGCCTAGGAAGACTACCCGATCCGTGCAGAACGTACACTTCTTTAGATTGGCATACAACTTCTCCTCTCGAAGCGTGCGTATTACCAACTCCAAATGAGTGACGTGATCGGCATATGAGGCGCTGTAAATAAGGATGTCGTCAAAATAGACTACGACAAACTTACTGATGTACGGCCTGAGGACATGGTTCATTAAACGCATGAACGTACTCGGGGCATTGGATAGCCCAAACGGCATTACTAGCCATTCGTAGAGACCCTGCTTGGTCTTGAATGCCGTCTTCCATTCGTCTCCTTCGCGCATGCGGACCTGGTGATATCCGCTCTTCAGGTCGATCTTTGAGAAGATCGAGGCTCCGCTCAGCTCGTCAAGCATATCGTCAAGGCGCGGTATCGGATGACGGTACTTGATGGTGATGTTGTTGATAGCTCGGCAATCAACACACATTCTCCAGGATCCGTCTTTCTTGGGTACGAGCAGGACGGGTACAGCACATGGACTAAGGCTCTCCCGGACATAGCCCTGGTCCATCAGTTCTCGAACTTGGCGTTCGAGCTCCTTAGCTTCTTCCGGGTTGACTCGGTAGGCGGGTCGGTTGGGCAGTTGTGCTCCCGGAATAAAATCGATGTTGTGCTCGATTCCTCTTAATGGTGGCAGTCCTGGTGGGATCTCTGTCGGAAAGACGCCGGCGTAGGTCTCTAGAAGTCTGGCAACTTCAGGTGGGGGCGGCGGGTCAGTGCTGCCGGCGTGCAGCGATTCCTTGAAGATCATAAGGACGACATTAGTATCGTCCCTACTCACTGCCTTGCGGACGACTCGGGAGTTCACAAGGAAGTTCTCCTTCCGGGGGCCTTTGGTTGAATCCGTCTTTAATTGGATTTCCCGGACTTGTTGTGGTGCGAGCGGTGCTAAGTTAAACCTGCGCTTGTTGTGAACAAAAGAATACAGGTTAGTCCGCCCATTGTGCGTGGTTTCCCTGTCAAACTGCCATGGACGTCCTAGTAATAGGTGGCCAGCCTGCATCGGGACCACGTCGCACAAGACCTGATCAGAGTAACGGCCTATACTGAAGGGTACCATCACCTGATCGGATATGCGGATCTCGGTCTTGTCATTGAGCCAGCGCAACCCGTATGGGCGTGGGTGCTTGGTCTTCTCGAGACCGAGCTTGTCAACCATGTATTGACTGGCGACGTTGGTGCAAGAACCACCGTCTATGATCAGAGAACATACCTTGCCCTTCACGGTGCACTTGGTATAGAAGATGTTCTCTCGCTGTTCCGTCTCTTCGGGTCCCGCTATTGAGTTCAGGACACGCCGGAACATCAGAAGTTCTCCGGAATCCGGGTATTCAATCTCATCCTCTGGCTGGTCGATCTGGGCGTCTAGATGCTCGTCTTCCTCATCAGCGGATTCGTACTCGCCGGATGGAGTCAAGATCATGACTCGCTGGTTCGGACAGTCGCGAGCCATGTGACCTCGTCCGTTGCACTTGAAACAAGTGATGTCTCGGCTCCGGGGTGCAGCTCCGGTAGGCTTGGTCGGCTGGGATTGTCCAGCCGTGGGTCGGGTTGGCTCACGGGGACGGGTCGGCGCGCGCGGGTCGGGGACAGGGCCAGGGGGCCGGTTGTATGGCTTGGTCCAGTTTGGCTTGGGCCTCTGGCTGCCTGCGGCCTTCCTCTTGTTGGCTTGCTCCACCTGGTTGGCTAAGTGGTATAACTCGCCAAGGTCGTGGTACTGCTGCCTCTCGACTTTGCGGGCGATCTTTTCCTGAAGCCCATCGAGGAACTGGGCCATGAGACTCTCCGGGGAGTCAGTTATCTCAAGACGGTTCCGCAGGTGCTCGAACTCGTCGAAATATTCACTGACCGTCTTAGTGCCCTGGGTGAGTCGTCTAAAACGCCTTTGTAACTCGCGGTGGAAGTGGGGTGGAACGTAGCGTTTCCGCATTAGATGCGTAAGCTCGTCCCAAGAGGTCAGTGGTCCGAAACGACTCCTTCGTCGTTCAGCGACCTCACGGTCCCACCAGGTCAGGGCATGGTCCGTGAATTGGGCGGTGGCAAGAGCTACTCTCCGGGGGTCTCCGTATCGGTAGTAGTCGAAGATCAGCTCCATGCGTCGTTCCCAATCTAGGTAAGCCTCGGGGTCGACCTTGCCGGCAAATGATGGCGGGTTAAGCTTGACGTCGGGGGCTTGGTATGGGGGCGGTCGGTCGTCGTACCGGGGGTCTCGATCATAAGGGGTACGGTATGGTGGATCGTCGGGCGGATCTTCTTCTCGTGGGTCGCGAGAATAGGGTCCGAAGTAGTGAGTCCGACCATTGGTAGTGGCACCTCCGTTGCCGCGGTGGGACGCCTCGGGGAAGTCCGGTCGTTGGGGAGGACCGGGTTGCTCCAGCCGTTCCATACGACTAGCGAGCGTGTTCATCTGAACCGTAATCTGGCTCAGCATCTGCATTACTGCAGCTGATCCTTGGGGGCGTTCGGGAACGTCCGAACTACTAGACATTTATATTTTTTTTTTTTTTTTTTTTTTTTTTTTTTTAAAGAAATTTCCTAAAATAACAACTTTCCAAAAATGGAAACTTTCCTAAAATGGAAACTTTCCTAAAATAGAAACTTTCCTTATCTAGAAACTTTCCTAATCTAGAAACTTTCCTAAAATAGAAACTTTCCTAAAATAGAAACTTTCCTAAAATAGAAACTTTCCTAAATAGAAACTTTCCTAATCTGGAAACTTTCCTAAAATAGAACTTTCCTAAGTTGGAACTTTCCTAAAATAGAACTATCCTAAAATGGAACTTTCCTAATCTAGAAAAAGGAAAATATCCTAGGGAGTTATTCTAGACTTAATTTCTTTCCTAAATCGTTTCGGGAAGTTTCCTAATTGGTTTTTGGGAAATATTCCTAATGGATTATACTAGGGGATATTTGCCTAAACCTAGAATGGAAAATTGCCCTAACGGCTGATGGTGTCTAAGGGTCGCGAATTTGACCTAGGGGTGGCAACTAAACTCGCGGCTGCTTAGGGTACACGGTCGCTAACCTATTCACTCCACGGTTACACGCGGCTACTGGTTGGGGCAAGCGGCTATCCGCGGGGTCGAAAGGGGAAGCTAGCGCGGCTAAGGCTTCTCCTACTGGCTGCTAGACACGGAATCAGCTAGGGAACCTCACGCAAGTCTATTCAATCCTAGCAATGCAAACGCGTGAAGCAAGTCTCCTTGCTGTCACGATTTCTCAAACGCAAGTGTTCTAAGGTGGATTTCTATTGCGCCTTAATCCGTTTTTACACAACCTAACTTGTTCTTTTTTTTTTTTTGAATGAATCTGCAAACAATCTAAACAACCTAGCAATCAAACTCAAAGGGCAGAGGAGATATAACCGGTTTTAAGGATGGATTTGTCGCGGTTCTAGGGAAGCTTCTTCTTTCCTTTTTTTTTTTTTTTTTTTTATGGAATCCGGCTCCTCTTCTCCTTACACAGGTTCAAAGGAAAATCGGATTAAAGCAAGTGGTGATAATTGACAAACTAACGAAACAACAAATAGCAAAGGGATAGGACACAACCGGGGTCAGGAGCTTTTGAGCTCTGATACCAGATGATATGGTCACGGACACGGCAGGAACCTGGTGGAGGTTCAGGCTGGGCGCGGAGCAAGGCGGCTGAGAGAGAGACTCGATCTACAGCCGCGCGGATGGGTGCTAGCGTGGGAGAGACTCGACCAGGCTGAGCACGGGAGATGAAGCGGGGATTGATATGGACCACACGGCTTGCGGAAGAACCGTGATACACCAGGGCGACTTAAGCCGGCGGCTAAGTCTAGAATCCGACTAGGTGGCTAGACGGTAGAGAGCAATATTGCTAGGGTTTTAATTTCTTTGTAAAGTCTGATTTTTATTAATGAGAATGACTTGGCTTTTATAATGCCTAAGTCTTAGGGTTTCCACCCTTTACAAAACAGCATGAAGTTCAAAATAAAACAACAAGAATTCTAACTAAAACTACAAGGCATTTAAATGACTTGGGCCGCGGGCCACAAGGCCTGGTCGCGGGCCCAAGTCCTACACTTAGAAAAATTTAAACAGCAAAAACTTAAAGAAATGACTAAAGATAGACTTGGTCGTGGGCTTGGTGATGTCCACTTCCGGATTGCACACTAAGGGTGTTGCCTCGTTAAAACCTCCCTCGGAAAACCCAATGGGACAAAACCGAAGGTAGGAAAAAGAGTACAATTCCTTAGCGCGTCTTTGGGCATCCCTACCCCGGGGTGATGGTAAGGATGCAAGAATCGGCAACTTGGCGACTAAGCAACTCCCAGGCAGTGGTTGACGAGTAACGGGCCTGGTCTCGGGTTGTCCCTGGTTCGGGCTCGGAATTCTGCTCCAGAACCTCAAGCCTCCTTTCAATGAACCGATTGAACTTGGTGCCCAAGGCCTTAGCTCTGGAACGGGTCATGGGTCCTGCTGGCGCGACTGGAACTGCTTCGTCCGGGCATGGTCCGGCTGGGTCGTCTGCGGGGTCGTCGGCACGGTCAGTGCGTTCCGTGGCTCCATCAGGATGACTGGGGAGAAGAGAACAATACCAAAAAGGAAACAGCACCAAAAGTGTCGCAATCATCATCAAGTGGTAACCACAACAGTTATCGTAACTCGAACTCTTGGGATGACTGGGGAGAAGAGAACAATAATACCAAAAAAGAAGTAGCACCAAAGGTGTCGACTTCTAAGGATGATGATGATGGTTGGGCTGGTTGGGATGATAACGATGCTAAAGATGATGATGGGTATGATGGTTTTTATCAGAGTACAGGGGATAAGAAATCTGTAGGTCACAATGGGAAATCAGACACTGCTTGGACTGGTGGCGGTTTTCTCTAGCGGTAAGCACGAATCAACTAAAAACTAATCCACCATATTTTATATCGACACAATTGTAATAATACTATTCTCTAAATGCGTAGGTGTTTCAGGATAAATGGTGAATGAAGTTGTACAATTAAGGAAAAAAAGCAAAGCCTTGTGGTCTTCTTGCTCTAACACAATGAGATAGAGCAGATAGTGGTAATCTTTGGTAATATCAACCATTGTAAGCCATTACAGGTCTTCTCTTTTTCTTCACATTTTCGATTGCTTGGCGTCATGAATTAATGATCGTCATTATTTGTTCTTGTACAATATAGTTTCTTTTCTATCGTCATTATATTTGTACAAGCTTTATAGGGGACTGCTTGCTAATCGATTCGGGTTAGCCTTCAGCTCTTTTTTTTTTTTTGATATTCGAACCTTTCTTTCTAAAAATTTGTAATGACCACAAAAACTTTTTTTTTTTTTGCATTTATCGTCTTCTTTCACAATCATAGATTTGTTTTGTCCGGTTACGATGATACTACGTAATTTCATTTCATAGTTCGATAAATTTTCCAATTTTCTGAACTGATGAAAAGTTGACTGGACATCTGATCCTTTTAATACATATAAATATATGTATTTGTTCTCACACTCGCTAAATTCTCTTTAGACATTTTGAAACGTAAGGAAGACGATATAATGGTTCGCTAAGTTTGCTTAACGTATGCGATTCAACTTAGTTTATAAATTCATATTTTCATTTTATACGTCTCATTTCATGTTTTTTATTTTAGTTAGAAAGAAAAATATGAATTCGCATTTGCAGTTATCGTGGGCGTAACGTGTCTATGTTTCGTGCTTACGAATTGACATTTTTCATTTAGTGTTAAGTCTTTATATGTTTCATTATATATATACACTATGCAAGTTGAATGGATGTTAGTCAAAATATATTTTGGAAAATCATATCAATTTAAAACCATAATCACCAGTTCACACGCCAAAGCGACATATAATCCAAATGGATACAAAGAATTCCAGACATTTTATATATACACACTTAAAAGACTTAAGAAAGACGGCACTGCAATGGATCAATCGATGGAAAGAAGGATTTATAGCTAAAAGAAAAAAAAAATGTGTTCCAATTTAACAACCTTCTCAATAATTCATGAATAGTTTATCTATTATGTGAACCAGCTAAAAGTTCTTTCATGCAAGTCTACAACACATCAACATCAAAGCAAAAGGGTCTTAACACATAACCAAGATCAAATGAAATTCTCAGACTTTGACGTTGGAAATTTATTGTTTAGTTAATGAAAGAAACTGACATCAATCTAAGCTTTTGGCTTTTTCTTAAACAAAGGTTCTTCTTCATTTATTCCTTATTCTAAATGCTTACCCCGAAAATGATGGTTTCCGTTTGCAATCGATTTTGTTGTTCTTTTTTTCTTCTTCTCTTTCTAATGATTTACATGTCAGTTTTCATTAATCATAGCCTCTACTCCGTTTAGCATGCCATAATTCATGATACGTTTCATAACATTATGTGTTTTGCTTTGATAATATCGTTAGTTCGCTTCGGTACGAACATATATATATATATAAAATATTCATGATTCATTAACTTATTTCATAGATATATCATGGTAAATTTATTCTTAAAGACAAATAGTCAATCTCATAACGTAGACGCCATGTGATGAGCCGATGATGGAGTTGATAAAGAAATAAAATATACTCCTAGTGGCGATCCAATGAAGTTACAAGGATGCAATTAGACATAGGAAAATACAGACAGCATGTATTAACTGTATTACAGTCTGTTATTAAATACTATCAAAAAAATATATGAGACAAAAAAAAAACTATCAATACAAAATTTTAAAATATCAATATTCCGATTTAAAAATGATCAGGGTTTAGAAGAATGTTTTTATAGACACTAAATGGAAACTTAATTTTGTAAAATGGAATGGAATCTGATGAATGTAGTAGAGGGTAGAGTAATTTAGAGATTTCTTTGGATTAGTCTTACAATATTAGTAAAATTTGATATCCTTTTCTAATTATGCAAACAAAATCTTAGCATTAAATTTTGATTAGCTGTCAGCTAAAACTTAGGTGGACCAGCTGTCAACATCAACTCTTCTATCTACTCACGCATGAGACTATTTAAAGCCAAACAATCTCTTCTTTGGTCCTTACGAGGCACCTGTAAAACTCACAATCTGCAACGTATTAGTTTGGAGAGAAAGATCATGGGAATATATCGAATGGTCACAGGAAAGGCAGGAAAGAGTGGATTTGGCTCAGCTTCGACAGCTGAAGATGTCACTCACTCCATTGATGCCAATCATCTCACTGCAATCATCACAGGTTCTTCTTCTTTTTTTTTTCTACCAAAAGGATAATAACACTATATTAAGTTTAATCGAATTTATTATAACCTCAGTGAATGTAACATTGAAATATTTTTGCGATTGGTGTAGTGAGGAAAATTTTCTTTTTTTGGTTATCAAATGACTTTTCTTCAGTTGAAAACTTCTCATAAAAGAAAAATCTTTCACTTCTTCCCACACCAATCACACCCTTTACTGTGGATGAGAAAGTCAAAACTTTAGAGGTTAAGTTAAAGTTAGGATTTCGATTTTTTGTTTCAAAATTGTAACAGTCATTCAATCACCAATATTTATTTCCCTTCATTTCGTTATTCTTTTTTGGGCTATACAAACACCAAAGATTTTCTTTCCTTTTATCGTGAATATTCGTAATTTTGTATCTTGTCTCTGATTAAGATTAAATCTGGAATTAGAAGCCTAGCTATTATCTCATAAAAGTAGCTAAGTTTATTATGAATCATTGAGGATGATTTACAATGAAAATTAGAGCTTACATACTCATATTATATATGTATTAAACTAATAAAGCAACATATAATATACATTTGATTTTGATAATACTTTTGGTTATATATATTTTGGTCAAACGTATAAATTTTATTTACAATTGTTTCATCTACTATTCATATCGACCCCGAAACATATTTGTAGTTCTGCACCATTGTTCTTATGCATGTATAGAAAAATACGAATATTGTTTGTAGACTCAATTGTTCTTTATGCGTGCAATATCCTTACTTGGTTCAAAATATGAAAATGAAACAACCAAAAAAAAAAAAAAGGTGGAACAAGTGGGATTGGATTGGAAGCAGCAAGAGTGTTAGGAATGAGAGGAGCTCATGTGATTATCGCTGCAAGAAACACAAAAGCTGCTAATGAATCTAAAGAGATGATTCTTCAGATGAACCCCAAGGCTCGTATTGATTATCTTCAGCTTGATCTCTCTTCCATAAAATCCGTGAGATCCTTCGTCCATCAGTTTCTTGCCCTTAATCTCCCTCTCAACATACTCATGTAAGGATGGTTACTTTGATTTCTTTTGCTAATTAATAAGATTTTGAGGGTTTTTTTTTTTAATGTTTATTTGTTTTGTCTATGAAATGTTAGAAACAATGCAGGTGTTATGTTTTGTCCTTTCCAGCTCACTGAAGATGGGATTGAATCACAATTCGCAACAAACCACATTGGTAAGGTTTCATTTCATAAAACTATATTGAATTACAGAGCATTTTAAAGTTCAGAAAAAAAATAAGAATAATACAGAGCATTTTTAATCTATCCCAAAAAAAAAAGCATATTATTAGATGCCACAAATTAAATCATGTATATATAAATGATAAATAAAGCATTTTAAGATTAATATATTTACTGGAATCCAGGTCATTTTCTGTTGACAAATCTGCTTCTGGACAAAATGAAGAGTAGTGCAAGAGAAAGTGGAATCGAAGGAAGGATTGTGAATTTATCATCTGTTGCCCATACTTATACTTACTCCCAAGGTATCAAGTTCGATAGCATCAACGACCCTCATCGGTAAGTTTTAATTTTATTTTACTTTCAAATGAGATTTTTTGTTAATTTCTTTTTCCACTTAATGTATAACACATTATATGCAATCATTATTTTAGATATTCGGAGAAAAAAGCTTATGGACAGTCAAAACTGGCAAACTTATTGCACTCCAATGCTCTCTCTCGTAAGCTACAGGTAAATAAAATTTCATAGTTTAAGTAAGCAAAAACGAATTGAGATATCGATATAAAGATATATTATAATTGAATTAATATGAATTGGGTTGCAGGAAGAAGGTGTGAACATCACGGTTAATTCGGTACACCCTGGACTTGTCACCACTAATCTCTTTCGTCACTCCGGTTTAGGAATGGGTACGTACCGGTTAATCTAATCTTGATTATCTTTATACACTTCAATTTTTTTTTTTAAATTTCTTTTCAAATTCGACATTTTATATATTCAGCGGTCCTCAAGGCTATGAGTTTCTTCATGTGGAAAAACATACCTCAGGTGAATTAAATTCTCTTTCTGATTCCAGTTTCATTTTTAGTTTGGTTTGGTCTTGTCTTAAAAGAGTTTTAAAAAACTAAAAAGCTGTTAATTTTTTTGGCGGCAATTGTCAGGGAGCAGCAACAACATGCTACGTGGCACTTCATCCTGATCTAAAAGGCGTCACTGGAAAGTACTTCGCCGACTGTAACGTCACCACTCCGAGCAAATTCGCTACCGACGATTCTCTCGCCGATAAACTTTGGGATTTCAGTAGCAAACTCGTCGATTCTCTTCCTTAATTCAAATATCTAAGCAAAAATTTGTTAGACATTCAAAATTTCATGTTTACATTGATCTTTTTATCCCCGCATATTCGTTTATCGCATTATTAATAAATATCCTGGGAAAGCAGAAGAAAGTTAGAAGATTTATATTCCTAATATATAAATTATTTCTCCTAATGAGATTAAGAGACTCCATTACAAGGCTATATAATAAGATTGCACATAACTCAATCCATGAGAATGGTGGGTCTATGCAGGGTTAATAATAATATATAGTGGGCCTAAATTAAAGGGCTTCTTCTTCCTCCCAAAGGCCCATTGTTCGTACAACGACGGCGGAAACAGCGACTACTATGGCTGCAAAAACCGGCGGCACAACGAGGTCCATCTTCGACCTCCGGAATAGATTCGCCGGTAAACACAACACCTCAGTAGGAAGATCCAGCGGCACCAAAATGGCTGCGTCGTATCCGCACCGGCGCGAGAACTCCACCGAAGAAGATGACGGGTAAATCGCCGACACGAACGCGAACTCCGGCGCGAGCGAGATAATCGCGACGGTGATCGTCAGAAACGCCGTCCAAGTGGCGCCGTAGACGAAAAGCGGAATCCGCGAGCGGAATCGGTGAGTCAGAGACGAGAATAGATAGCGAATCATCGATTGAAGTTTATAAAAAGGTTACTTAGTCTCTCTATCGATTTATAATTCCGCCGATAGCGAATACTTCCGCCATAGAAATGGAGTAGCTTCGATGAAGGAGATAAGTAGAAAGAGAAGATAACCTAATCTCACCTGCACTTAAGATTTCAAACGACGAATGAGAAACTATTGAAAACGACCAAATATATCGCCGTTTCAGTTACCCGCTTGATGACGTCATGATATCTATCAGAATTTAGTTTCGTTGAGTTGTTCCATATCACCACATCCTGTGCGAACCAATCGAATTGAGGAAGACTATTTATCAGAATTAAGACAGAGGATCTCCAGCAATTTTTCTTCGTGTCTTTGTGTGAACCGGAGGAGAATCTCGCTTCAATCGTATCTGAATACAAGGTTACAATGCTGTCTTATTTTAATGCGCAGTAAAGCTGCTTTTGACTCAACTTAGAGACAGAGCTCCAACATTTATCAATACGTTCAATTAGATTTGACCAACGCTAATGTAACTCATATTACACCATCCGAAGTGAATTTACAAACAAGCCTAAAGAACGTCTCATATACAACTCACACAATAGTAAGACTTGGGTTGGTCCAAACACCAATTTATGTGATTTTTTGTTATGCGAGAATCGTGATTGTGACCGTAACGTATCTTTTTGTTGTGTAAGAATTGGCTCTGTCTAAAAAAAGTTAAAGCCAAAGATGCAAATCTGGTTTTTGGCCAAATTTAATAATTCTGGGGCTAAAACCTAAAATACTAGTGAAACTAGCTCCACTCCAATATATTTTGTTATTGTTTTGAAAATTAGGAGATTTAGCGTTTGAAGAATAGATCCAGATTTTAGGTAGTAAAATTTTAGATTCGTTAAAATTGTATCCAATAGATTAATGTATGAAAATATTTTACATAATTTAAGTGTTTTTATATATAATGTATCCGAATTGTTTTGAAGATGATTATTCAAAATTTAATTTATAATTTAACGAAAACTTTTTGTTAATTCTTATAAATTTGGTAGAATTTTTGAAACTTTTCGAAAGAGTGGTATTTAAAAGTAAAAGTATCTGTATGATATTTCGCAAAATTAAAATACTAACAAAAACATATATTAGAAAGAAAAACTGACATATTGATGTGGATATTCACCAAATAAACAATAAAGTGCACAGAAACAAGTTGTTCTCGTACCTTCTTCCAAGTGTCATCATCTACTGCCACGATTTTCTTTCCTAATGCTGTCCCATTTTCTTTTTATTTGCAAAACCAACCCCATAAGTTTCAATATGATCTAAAAAATCCCCATTCTTTTAATTGTCCCGTAACATTATATGACCGATTTAGAAAAAAATATTTAGTATTACATACATTATAACTCTACTTTCAAAAGAAAACTAAAGAGACCAACATTTTTCTTAAATATATAAAGGATTGCTATTGGAGTATTGGACATGCAATTGGTTGAAGGAAAAAGTAAATCAGGTACAAAAAGTAATAATGTATACTGTAAAGGGACTGTTTTGCATTAACAATTTTTTTTTTGCAACTGAGATTTTATGATTAATTGTTTTTTCTTCTTTTTGTCACCTAATTAAGAATGAAAAAATATATACCTAAAATTGCAAATACAAAGAATATCAGTAGTTTTTCTGTTTCTTTGGTTCTCTCTCTCTCTCTCTGTCTCTGCTTTGAAAAGTAATCTGGACCGCGAACAAAGCTTTTCGTTTCTGGTTCGTTGCCGCCTTGCACGTTCCTTCTACTTGCTTCTCTCTCTCCCTCTCTCCTATCTTATCTCATAGCCGTAACCCTAAACCTAAATCTCTCTCTCTCTCTCTCTCTCTCTCTCTCTTTCTTCCTCTTATCTCCATCTAATTTTGTTTCAGAATTCGAATTCCGCAGCGTCATCTGCAGATCTTATAGATCCGTAAAACCCGACCTTTGATTTTCCGAAGTTAGTGTTGTCTTCCTCGTTTGATTCTTATGATTCCTGGTTTTTTTTCCTGTAGTTTCTTCATTTCCGGATTGAATTAGATTACTAAACCCATCTCTTCGTGGTTGTATATCCGTTATTCAACTGATAGCTTCTTCCCAGGATTGGATTGGAATCAGAATTCGAGTCTTACGGATTTGGATACGTATGTGGTTTGGAGTTGGAACTGTTCAACGCTTATCAGATTCAAATTCAAAGCTTCTCAGATCTAACTTTTTAGTTATTATCCTCAGTGCTGTTTCGATTGGATGCAATCGAATCGTGTGATATTGAGCTTTTGGGAAGAAAATTTATCGGATGGGAGAAGAAGAAGGAAGAGTTTTGGAGATGCCAATGGAAGAAGCCAAGCCGGAAAAGAACTTAGAATTGAAGAGAGAGCGTCTTTACACTGGAGAAGCTATCGAAGGAGAAGACTTTCCCAATAAAAAACAAGCCAAAGAAGCTTCTAACGATGATATCGTATCGGAGATATCAAATCCCGTCTCATCTCCTGTAGAAAACACCTCCCGATTTCGCGATGTCTCCAGCCAACCGGTTAAATCCGGCTCAGATGATCCGGTCGAGTGTTGTGAGATAACCGGTGC
This sequence comes from Streptanthus diversifolius, assembly GCA_039880935.1. NCBI lineage: Eukaryota > Viridiplantae > Streptophyta > Magnoliopsida > Brassicales > Brassicaceae > Streptanthus > Streptanthus diversifolius. The sequence goes on along the minus strand of JAXGFM010000022.1, from coordinate 19,831,478 downwards.
TACTTGCTCCGGAAGTGATTTCGGATCCGAGGAGACTGTGAGCGACGAAGAACGCAGCGGAAACGAAGCGTCCGTAGCAGGTAGCACTACAACAGAGCACTCGAGTTTCGTGTTGGAAATTCCGAAGCATCTTAGCTCCACCGGAGTCACGAAAATCAAGTTTAAGTTGAGTAAACAAAAGAAGGGTTTTGACGATTTGCCGGTCGTGATTAAGGATCATGCATGTGACGGTGGTGTTGCAGCAACTTCCCGCTGTGATGTGAAGGTGCCGAAGAAGAAGATTGTTTCTTCTAATAGCTACCTAGCTAACGTGAAGAAGCTACTGGCGACGGGTATCCTCGACGGTGCTCGAGTGAAATATGTTTCTCTCCCACCGGTGGTAAATTTCTCAAACTCTGTTTTTTCTTGTTCGCTATGGGTTTCGATGTTTTCATCAGAGAGAGCTAACTTTTAATTGGCTATTAGAGAGAGCTTCAGGGGATAATCCATTCGGGTGGGTATTTGTGTGGCTGTACGACTTGCAATTTCTCCAGAGTGAGTTTTTCTTTCTTCGCGATTCGTTATGGTCTCTTGTTTCTTTTATTAGTTATTATTATGCGTGATTTATCGATTGTCATACTTTGTTATACAAAAACTAGGTTCTAAATGCGTATGAGTTTGAGCAGCATGCTGGTGCAAAAACTAAGCACCCTAATAATCACATATTTCTGGAGAATGGAAGGGCGGTTTATAACATAGTTCAAGAACTGAAGACTGCTACTCACGATGTTCTCGAGGAAGTGATAAGGAATGTAGCTGGTTCTGCTCTGTGTGAGGAAGGCTTACAAGCTTGGAAAGGTGATGACCAGGTGTCTAGATTGTTGGTGCATCTACCATAGATTTTTCTTTTAGCAAGTAGTTTTTGAAGAAGAGTATTGCTGAGCCTGATATCTTGTTCTTTCCTGCAGCAAGTTTCCAACAGAGTAATAGCATTTCTGACAGGAACCGTATCATTGAACATTCCCTTGTCAGGTACTGTCACTTGTGGTTTATTCCTGGGGATTTTTCTTTGGAATTGGTAGTCAGTGATACTTGGACCCTGTAAGGGATTACCTGTTCTGTTTTATTATATACATTTTTGGTTAATGTACTCTTAGTTATCATTTTGTGTTACTATCTGAAAATGATTCTAGTGAATGCTGCAGTTATCTTGGTCCTGATTCTGGTAATGAAAGCCAGAACCTTACTCCATGCTCTCTGGAGAACCATTATTTTGGAGAAAAAGCAGATGCAACGGATACATTATATGAGCCTAAGCGGATAGCAAAGAAGAAGTATGCGTCTTTGGTATTTTCATTTTACAAATTAATTACTATAGTAATCTAGATGTCACTTCTGGTCCTCATGGAAAAGTATCTAAGGAAGTGTAGAAATTTATCTGGTCGCTAATACTGTAGGATTACTTCTCATGTATCTGGTACGAGTTCTCATAAGAAAGTTACTGAAGGAAGCAATAGAAAAAGGTTCGTGTTGCGTTCTTATCATCCTCATTGCTTTTGTTTTTCATTTGAATCTTTTAATGCAATTCGACATTGATGAAAAAAATACACATTCCTAATATTCTAGGGACAATGATTTACATCGGTTGCTCTTTATGCCCAATGGGCTTCCGGATGGGACTGAATTGGCTTACTATGTGAAAACGCAGGTGTTTTTATTGCAGACACATGACTCATTCTTCTTATTTCACTGAAATTTGACCTTAGTTTAGTTAACATATTTTTCTCCCTTCAGAAGTTACTACAGGGTTACAAGCAAGGAAATGGTATATTATGTAGCTGCTGCAATAGAGAGGTAAATGGTGGATCCAGTGACTCTGTGGTTTGTCCACCAGACTCAGTTTGAACTTCGGAAATAGTTTTACTTATTTTATTTATTTATTTATGTACAACAGGTTAGTCCTTCGCAATTCGAAGCGCATGCTGGAATGGCTGGTAGACGACAACCGTGAGTTATCCAATAAATCAGTTATTTTTCCCTAATTGTTGGAATGTGTTTGTATATGAAGTGTTTGTATCTTTTGCAGCTATCGTCATATCTTTATCTCTTCCGGATTGTCGTTGCATGATATAGCCTTGTCATTGGCGAATGGACAAGTCATTACAACCGGTGACAGTGATGACATGTGTTCTATCTGTGGGGATGGTGGAGATTTGCTACTTTGTGCTGGATGCCCTCAAGCATTCCATACAGGTAGGATACTACTCTTGCCCGTGTACTCTACTATATTAAACACGTAACTTTTATGTTTCAAATTGAAAGTTGCAAAAGCGTAGGTTCCAAATGGTTTCCTCCGTTATAAAGGATATGGAACTTCAGATTAACTCTCTTAAACCATTTGTATTATTATCTGCTTCTGATCCTTCATGTCTCTTTTCATATGCAGCTTGTTTGAAATTTCAGTCCATGCCTGAAGGTACATGGTACTGTTCAAGTTGCAATGATGGATCTATATCTAGTAGAAAGGCTACTGCTACTGATCCTTCTGGCAACTCTAAGCCTATAGTTATAAGACTGTCAAGAGTCGTTAAAGCGCCAGAAAGCGAAATTGGTGGCTGTGTGTTCTGCAGGTTGGTTGGATACCTATAGTCAAATCTCTCGCATGCATTTTAATAGTTGTGAAAAATGCCTACATGTGCAAGTCATTGCAATTGTTAGTTTTGGTTACTGTTCATGATTTGGAATCTACATGTGGATTATTGCCTTTTTTGTGAGGCAGACTAAGGCGTCACTTTCTATATATATATATATATATATGTTGTGCCTTTATTGGTGCTTACTGCTTACTGTGTTTCACTCTCGTTTTATTGTTGATAGGTCTCATGATTTTAGCATCGGAAGATTTGATGAAAGGACTGTTATTCTCTGTGACCAGGTACTCTCTAGATTCCTGATCTCTTTTATTCAACCTCTTCCCGTTACAATTTTTTTTTTTCTGATAGTGCTCTTCTTCTTTCTTTTTTTTAAAGTGTGAGAAAGAGTACCATGTTGGTTGCCTGAGAGAGAATGGGCTCTGTGATTTGAAAGTAAGTTGTGTTTGGCTGTCTCCTTCTGGATTGTGTTCACGGGATTGTTCAAGTTTTCTCAACTTCTTCCCTTAATGCTGTAGGAAATCCCGCAGGAGAAATGGTTCTGCTGTAACGGCTGCAGCAGGATTCACACGGCAGTTCAGATTTCTGTTTCTTGTGGGCCACAAACAATTCCTGCACCTTTGTCAGACATGATACGCCGAAAAGACAGAGAAAAAGGAATATTTACCGAGAATGGGGACATGGTCGAATGGAGGATACTTAGTGGAAAAAGTCGGTACCCAGAGCATCTGCCCTTGCTTTCACGAGCGGCTGTTATCTTCAGGGTATGTCCTGACTTCAGATGTATTCCAGTTATGTTTTGTGTTATATACTTGTTAGAGATGTGTTCTCGGGCTATATGTTTGGTTAAGTTCTCGCTTCATAATTTGTCCTTATAATACGTATAACAAACATGTTGCCTGATTCTTTTTTGTCTAATCCTCTATAGGAGTGTTTTGATCCCATTGTTGCGAAGTCTGGCCGTGATCTCATCCCTGTAATGGTGTATGGGTAAGTTACGACGTGATAAAATTTGATACAACAGTTATGTTTGACAGTAGTTGATTTATCTTGTAATTCTTATGACATACTTGCAGGAGAAATATATCAGGGCAGGAGTTTGGAGGAATGTACTGTTTGGTCCTGATTGTAAAGTATGTTTGCTGCTGTTGATGCCTGTTCTCCTTCTGTATATTTCTTATATATCCTCTTACAACTTCTCTGTTTTCTATGCTAATTGGTTTTTTCTTTTTGTTTCTCATGATGCGCGTATAGTTCTCTTGTTGTTTCTGCTGCGCTGCTGAGAATATTTGGTCAGCAAGTTGCTGAACTTCCTATGGTAGCCACAAGCAGAGAGTACCAAGGAAGGGTAAAGCTTCTGCACATCCCATTTTTTTTTTAATTTTAATTTTTGACATGTGGATCAAATAACTTTTATTGTGTAAATTGTCTCTAGGGCTACTTCCAAGGGCTGTTTGCTTGTGTGGAGAATCTTCTTTCTTCTCTAAATGTTGAGAACCTGGTCCTTCCAGCAGCTGAAGAAGCCGAGTCTATATGGACAAATAAGTTTGGCTTTACAAAGATGACTGAGCAGCAAGTAAGTGGAAATTTTCTCTGGGGATCATTACTAGGTTAAGATTTTCTATGGATTGATGTTTCGTTAGATTGTTAGTAATTTAAGAGAGTCATGCATATATGTACAGAGTACATTCGGTTTAGAAAGTGTTGATATCCAATTTTGGTAGCAAGATGGTAACAAACAACAATTACAAATGCAGTTGCAGAATTACCAAAAGGAAGTGCAGCTTACAGTCTTTAAAGGAACCTCAATGCTGGAAAAGAAAGTGCCAAAGAGTTTGTCAGATTCAACAACTCCCATTTGACATATAGAAAGATTCGTCTGGATTTTGATGTTCGGATCTTTCCTGTTCTTTGTTTTTGGTGCTCTTTTCTCGGGGGGCTTTTGATAATTTTTGTAATGTTTTGGTTCTGTTTTTGAAAATAGATTGTAGGTTGACAAAGGGAGTCCCAGAACAGTTCCAGGTTTGTAAAAAAGACCAAAGAAAAGAAAAAAAAAACAAATAAATAGGATAGTCATAAGGAAGGATTTGTCGACTAGCAGAACCTATTTAACTTGATGTAAGATTTCGAGTGATATTGAAACAATTAGCAGAAAGTTTGACTCATGTGGAAAGACGTTTTGTGTTGATTGTCTTTTCAAACAAACGCAAAAAGCATATATTATGATGGAAACCATAAAAAACCTCATTTACATATGTCCATTTCTTCAGTTTTTGTTCAACTCTCTGAAACAAAGGAAACGGCGGCGTTTGAATGATAAGGGACTTGGGCTCCCTTTGGATTAATTAAAAGTTTAAAACCCTTAGATAAGCCCTAAAAATACTCCAGTCACGCTTCTTTTCTCAATCCGACATTATTCTCTCACTTGTTGCTGCAATGGCGTTCGTTTCCAATTTTCGCCGCATCATTGCCGGATCATCCAACAGCCTCTCGTCTTCCCCGTCTTCCTGGGTTCGCCACTGCTCAACTCTTACGTCTCCCAAGCTCTTCGTTAGCGGTAATTTCTTTCTGGAATTGTCTTTAATTTTACACAACAAAATAATTCAGCTTTAAGGAAATCATTTGGTGAAGAAGTTGTTCTGTTCTGCTATAGATGATCGGTAATGAGATAATCAAGCTTGGTTGACTTATGTCATCTTGTCTTATAGATGAGGTGTTTGCTAATGTGTGCATTAGTTTGGAATATTTTGGGAAATGATCAATTAAAAATCTATATCCTACTTCCTCAGTATCAGTTTCATAAGAAAGTGTACTACTTTGTTCACCATTTTTCTGCAATGAATTCGGTGAACATTGAGTTTGAGTGCATTTGATGTTTGTGGTTAGTGCGTGTGCTAATAATCGTATTTGTGTTGGGTTTACTTCTTTGTTACTATGGAAAGCCTCAAGAATATTTCTGAGTTATGGAGTGCTTTAATGACCGTATCTTATTTGTCTGAATGGGTATAATTTGTGTTCTTTATAAGACTTTCACTTTCTTATGGCCTTGAGGACAGGGAATTGTTATTCCATTTCATGAAACACTCTTTGTATCTTTGTGCCTTGAATAGGTCTCTCCAGACTCACAACAAATGAAAAGCTTCAGGATGCATTTGCTCCTTTTGGCGAGCTCGTGGATGGTAGCGCTACTCTCTCCCTCCTATTATATTCATCGTTTCTTGTATTCCTAATCCAGCAGATACATCATCAAATCAAATCAATCAAGTTAGAGATTTTGGAATTTTGATATTGCAGCTAGAGTGATCACAGACAGGGAGACGGGAAGATCAAAGGGTTTCGGCTTCGTGACATATGCAACAGTAGAAGATGCAGAAAAGGCTAAGGAAGGAATGAATGCCAAGTTCTTGGACGGTTGGGTGATCTTTGTGGACCCTGCAAGACCTAGAGAACCAAGACGGCCTCCGCAGCAGGAGCCTCAGTCTTCTTCTGGATCCGGGTTTACAACCAACAAAACCATTGGGTGGTGTAAATGAACAAAAAGCCAAACACTTTTGGATATTTTCCTTTGTACGAAATGAAAATATCTTCTTCATTCGTTTAGTTCAGGCAGAGGCAAATTCATTTAGACCTTAACCTTATGTTTTTGAGACGTCATATGATGCAATACAGCAATAGCTTCACATAACCGGAAAAATTTAAACCATAATAACAAACCAACAACAAAAAAAATTCTCTTTTCACTGACAATTAGACAAAGTAAATAAATAAAAAATAAGAAAATATGGATGAGGCAAAACGGCGTTTGGTCTCTAGGGTTTAAGGAGAGTTTCGATTTATTTTTTTCAGACAAAAGTACAAAAAGGACAGTTAATCAAAATCTGCAGCTTCGTGATCTCGAATTTGGCGATTGTTCTAAAAAGATGCATTCATGTTATCATAATCACTTCTCCTCCCTCAAGCTTCCCCATTTCTTCGCGCCGAAGGTCTTTTCTCTCATTATTATTCATCACTTTTCTGAGGAAGCCCTTTACTTGATGTACGTCATTGGTCGCTAATTAAGAAGAAAAGAAGATTTGAAATTTTCGATTTTTTTTTTCATGTCTCAGAATTTTGTGGCGTCTTCGCGGTGGGAATTAAGAGTGTTCGCAGTGGCAACCAGCATGGAAGAGGCGTCTGGTAATATACCAGCGGCTCCAATTTCTCTACCTGAAGGCTCATGGAAACAGGTTTTCAACCTTTCGCATCTAAAATTAGGATTGTTATGACTTTTGAGTTTGCTTCAAGTTTGAAAACTTGAATCTTATTGTTATTGTTTAGATAGCTGGTGGAGTGACAGCTGCTAAAGGATTTAAAGCTGCTGGTATGCATGCTGGATTACGAGCTTCAGGGAAGAAGCCTGATCTCGCTCTTGTAACCTGTGATGTCGACGCTGTAGCTACAGGTCCGATGCTCGCTTTGTCTGTGATCTTTATAATATGTTATCCGAGGCTAAAAGTTTCTGACTTTCTTATTGAGAATATGTTCAGGAGTGTTTACTATGAATGTGGTTGCTGCTGCTCCTGTAGTTTACTGCAAAAAGGTTCTTGAGAGTTCGAATACGGTAATCCTGTACCTCATTATTTGGATTTCAGACTTGGACCAAGGCATTTTGTGCTTCTGAGCTTTGAGTTAGTAAGTTGTGATATCTTTCAGGCGCGTGCAGTGTTAATCAATGCCGGTCAGGCCAATGCAGCTACGGTAAGATATCTCAGGTGTAGCCAGATGCTTTTTATAAGTAGACTCGAGCTATGTTGTTTAGGAGTTAATTTATATGATTGTGAAGTAGCCTGAATTCTTCACGGCTCCTTGGCTATGCATCTCTCATTACGGTCACATGTATTAAGGTTTGGAAATCCTTTATTTCAGGGTGATGCTGGTTACCAAGATATGTTAGATTGTGTTGGTTCTCTTGCGACGGTATGTCTTGGTGTCTTTTGATGCTTCCGCAAACATCGTATTTTTTCAACATTGTTCTCGTTTGATTCTTCATTGTTGCAGCTTCTTAAAGTAAATCCAGAGGAAGTGCTAATTGAGTCAACTGGGGTTATTGGTCACAGGATAAAAAAGGTACAACACATTTCTCATTCTGTTCCGTGCAAGTGTTCTCGTAACTTTGCATCACCCCTACGATCTCAATAATGTTTTGCAGAACGAGCTTCTCCAAGCACTTCCAACACTAGTCAACTCGATGTCAGACTCTGTTAAACAGTAATTTTCTTGTCTCTTTCAGCTCTTAGGTCACAATCTTCACTTTATATATTAACCACTGGACATCATCTTAACCAAATCAAATTTGATACAGGGCAGATTCTGCTGCTATAGCAATCACCACAACGGATCTTGTAAGCAAGAGCGTGGCAGTTGAATCACAGGTGGGTCTAATAAACGCAGTTGTGCTCTATTTCTTGCTTACAGTTTCATATATTTTACAAAGATTTGAAATTGCTCAGGTCGGAGGAACCACAATACGAGTTGGTGGTATGGCAAAAGGCTCCGGGATGATCCATCCAAATATGGCAACTATGCTAGGTGTATGTTCTTTAACTATTGGCCACAATCCACATAGTCGTTGAGATATACACACATTGATATTTATCTTTCACAGGTCATCACAACGGACGCGCTTGTTGAAAGTGATATCTGGAGAAAGATGGTAAAGGTTGCAGTAAACCGAAGTTTCAATCAGATCACTGTAAGTTACACAGTTTCAAACATTGTTGTAACTAGATTATTTTTCATTTCCAGGGTGTGATTAATGAAAAGCATGGTCTTATAGGTAGATGGGGACACAAGTACTAACGACACAGTTATTGCTTTGGCGAGCGGGCTGTCTGGATCACCTTTTATATCTTCTTTGAACTGTACGGAAGCTGCACAGCTTCAGGCATGCCTCGATGTGGTACGTATGTTCTTGCTATCTTTCTAACAGTGGTTCATAAGCTGGACTTAACATGGATCCCTAAATTTAATGAACTGTCAGGTGATGCAAGGACTTGCCAAATCAATAGCTTGGGATGGCGAAGGTGCAACATGTCTCATTGAGGTTAAGAAATTATTTAGTGTAAAAATTGTTTCTTCCAACTCTCTGATTGAAACTGGCCTTAACGAGTAAACACAAAATCACCAGGTAACAGTAAAAGGAACAGAAACTGAAGCAGAAGCAGCGAAAATTGCACGCTCAGTGGCTTCCTCTTCACTGGTCAAAGTATGAGATCGGTAATACAGATGCATGAATGATCAGAGTGATCATTCTTCTTGTTTTCAAACTAATAGTAAACGTTTGTCGTTGCTGGTTGTGACAGGCAGCTGTTTATGGGAGAGATCCGAACTGGGGACGCATAGCTGCAGCTGCTGGCTACGCTGGGGTTTCTTTTCGGATGGATAAGCTTAAGATATCACTCGGCGAGTTTTCACTCATGGAGAGTGGTCAACCTCTTCCTTTTGACAGGTTTATTATCTTAGGACCTCATTTTTTCTCTCGATGGCAAATTGAAGTTAACCATGTTCTTACACAATGTGTATGTAAACACAGGGACGGAGCCAGTAACTACCTCAAGAAAGCTGGCGAGGTTCACGGAACTGTTACAATGGATTTATCCGTAGGTGAAGGTGCAGCCACCGGAAAGGCATGGGGGTGCGATCTTAGCTATGACTATGTCAAGATCAATGCTGAGTATACCTCTTGAGACTAAGACCGAGAGTCACAGTTTCATGTACCGTTGTTGTGTTAAATCTCAATTTATAAACTCATTTTGCTTCAAACAAGACAACGTGAATTCTATAATAACGTCAATTCAATAACAAAGTTCCATCGAGTTTTTCACAAAACTGAAACTGAATCCTTGAACAACAAAAAAGCAACACACTTCAACAAAATCTTCAGAATAGAGTGTTTTCGATCAACCATTACCCATAAGAAAAGTTGTTATCAAACTGAACAGGAAACACACACACACACAGATTTGATTATTTATAAGACAAGAGGGAGCCAAGCTCATATATGTGATGAAGATGCGCTTTGGTTACTAGAAGATAATGCCATTCAAGAAGATGCTGCAACTATAGGCATCTGAGTTGCCCAATCAAATTTCTCGCGACTGTGTTTGCGAGAAGCTTGCTTCTTGTCCTTGCCACTACGAGAGGAAGAGTTGTCTTTGTTCTTCTGTCCTTTCTTTCCGGTCTTCCTGTGGCTGTCTTTGCTCTTGGATTTCTGCTGCTGCTGCTTCTTGTTTCTTGTGTGCGAGGCTATGGAGGGAGGAGGATCATACACGTCATCTGCCCATGAAACACTCGACTTCCTCAGTGACAAGCCATGCTTCTCTCGGCTGCCTTTTACGGCAGGGATGAGAACAACTGGTGTCTGTTGAAATTTTAAATAAACAGGTGAGAATGAGAGACAATCAGGGAATACACAGCTTTGGCTTGACGAATACGACATGAATTTCACAACGAAATCAATTCTAACTGATGATTGAGATGACACAGCCGACTTCCAAGGACTCTTTAACTCTTATTAAAGCACAAACTATCGAATTCCACAAACAGTGTTTTCTACTTGCTTGGACAACATATGCAGACTTTTGTAGACATTGTTTCGTCTTTGTCAGGAACATACTACGGAACTGCAAGCTAGTAACCATATATGGGAAATATCAATGTCCCACGAGCCAAGGCAAAAGAACTAACTATTGTGATTCTCCAAGCTCCAAGAGATGGTTACAACTAACAAGTAACTTGACAACAGAACAGCATGAAAACCAGCTTATACTGATAATAGTCTTGCACAAACAAGGACCAGACACAATAAAGTCTGAGAATATGAATAGATAGTTAACACAGGCTGACTCACAAAAGTAAGGTTCTCATCCTTGTCTTCATCATCTGAAGACTTGGGAGGTACAGAACCTAAAGTGGATTTGCCAAAATCCTTCGTAGCTGATTCATCATTTGCAGTTTGGTTTATATAACCAGTTTCATCTCCATCGGATTCCTGAGATTCTTCAGATCCACCATGCGAGGAATGCTTCGAGCCATTAGAGCATTGCGTGGGACTCGAAGTCGAGATCTCAAAGTCTGCATCTTTGAAATCCGACTTACCACAAACAGAGCTCATATTCAACTATAGCAGGAGATAGTCACACTAGTAGTAACTGCCACGAACAAGTTCAAAGTTATAATCTTTTAGAGCTCACAAAAACAAAGAGTCATCACAGGTTTCATCTTTGAGATGAAAGATACTAACATGGCCATGCGTTAAGCTCTCAAATTTAACAAAAAAAAAAAGTTAAGGCCAACAGAAGTGACAGACGAAATGTTCATACCTTCGTGGGTTGCAGCAAATCAAGCACCGCCAAAAAGTAAAAAAACACCAACGATCAAGCAAAATATTTCTGTTTCCGACGAGTTCGATTTTCACAATTTCCTTGTTGAAGGTTTAAAACCGAGCTAAGAAAATGTCAAATCTCAAGGACCAGACGATGAGGAGAGAAGAAAAGGTAGAAGAAGAAGAAGAGAAGAAAAATCGAATTGTTAACTAAGATTACCACGCCAATCACACTTTTCAAAAGGTTTCAGACGATGCGAACACAAACCAGAATGATAAGGAGTCAACGAAGGAATCAAAGAGAGTAAAAGGAGAACGAGTAGCTTAGAGGGCACCGAAGGCATTATATCTATGCTCTTCGAAACCCTATCACCGCACGAAAAAGCCCTAATTCTCGAATTTCGATTCAAAAAAAAAACGCAGAGATCTCAGAAATTTTTGATGCCGGAAGAAAACACTAAGAAAGAGAAAGGGATAATTCTCAAACCAGCCAGATATATATACAAAACGAGCCGCGAAACCCTAAAACCGGATCATGGAAACCAGAAAAAAAATCAAGGAGAAATGATTATATCCACAACAAATTTGCGCGTGAGGAGGAAGACAGAAAAATAAGCTAATTTGAGAAGACAGAGAAGGTTGAAGAAAAAACGGAAGCAAAGAAATAATAATGATGACGTTTTAAATAGAACTCTTGGAATCAACGGTCATAGACGGCCTACGTTTAGAAAAAATCACAACTGTACACGTGTGCCTCGGTTCACACTTTTCTTTATGGGCCTTGATATTTTTATCTTGGGTCTATGAGGCATGCTATACTAATGGGCCAGAATAAATAAATTGCTATTTGAGGAAATAATTCCAGCAAACTAACAACTTAAGCCGTATCGTTAGGTCGATCCCAGCTACGTGGATTAACTGATTACAGATGCAATGGGTCCCATGCTTTTTGGCATTATAAGGAATTAGATTAGAAATCAAAATCATCCAGATAACACAAAATCAGCATTATAAAACGAAGCTTTCAAAAATTAATATTGATTAACAAAAGCACGAAACCCTAATAGATCAGTTAAAACAAACATTAAACCGGAAAATGTAGAGAAAAAACTACATTTAAGAGCTAGTGAATTTGGTAACTGCCTTAGTGCCTTCAGAAACGGCGTGTTTAGCGAGCTCTCCAGGCAACACCAATCTCACGGCGGTTTGGATCTCCCGGGAAGTGATGGTAGGCTTCTTATTGTACCTGGCGAGCTTAGACGATTCCTGAGCGAGTTTCTCGAAGATGTCGTTGATGAAACTGTTCATAATCCCCATGGCTTTCCCAGAGATTCCGATATCTGGGTGAACCTGTTTCAGAACTTTGAAGATGTAGATCTTGTATGTCTCGACGCTCTTCTTCGATTTCTTCTTCTTCTTGTCGCTTCCTCCTTCTTTACTGATCTTCTTCTCCGCCTTTGGCCGTTTCTCCGCCGGAGCTTTCTCCGCTGGCTTCTTCTCCGCCGGTTTCTTCTCCGCTGCCTTGGGCGCCATTAGGGAGATTGATCGGAAATTGAGTGATTGAGAGTGTTTTGTACGATAATGATTTATTGTTATAGAGTCGTGTTGATGATGAATGATTGAGAATTTAGATTTTGTTTATATAGAGATGTATGCTTGCTTGCTATTGGATATCTGTCTTTCATAAGGATCGCTGACGTGGTAGAGATAGATGAACGGTCACGATTATTTTAGGATATTTTGCCACTGTCACCTCTCTTGAAATTGGGTTGGGCCTATGCTTTTTCCCAAGCTCGTAGTTTGTTATTAAATATGGGCTTAGTAAAGTCAGCCCAATTTCATCGAGTTGTTTTTCAGTTTAAATTAGGAATTTTTTGTGGCTTTCAATTTCATCGGATTTGTTATTATAATGTTGTTTGCTTTCTTAGTATAAAGTTTGGTCTTTAAGAAACTTTTTGTTTTCTGTCGGTTTTGTTTCTAGAGATATATCTTTTTTCTTTCGGCTTTGTAATATTCCGTATACTTCGATCTTATTAAAAATTCTAGATGACCAAAAAAAAACAAAAACATGAAATATAGTTTATGGTAAGTTTTTCTTTTGTCAGATACAAATTGTATTTTCTATCTTTTTTCGGTTGGGTTTAAACGGCACACAATTTGCATAAACGATATTTAAAATTTGAAATTGATTTTATGACGTAATTTTGTTTTTTTGGTTAATCAAGAGTAGACAAAACAAACTTTGATTTTATTAATTTGTGGTATTTTATTGCAGAGGAAAGTTGTTGCGGTAGTTTTAGTAAGATACATTTGTTTTTCAGCTATTTTAGGGATATTTTTCTCAAAAATTATATTTGACATAATAAAGAGAGGGTCTAGCCGGTGCGCCTTGCGCCTAGAGACTTAATAATTGTTTGAATATAAAAGTTTGAATAATCAATGGTCAGCTTCTTTTTCTTATATATGTGGTCATGCAACATTGTGCATTGACACATTATTGGAGCCTATTGGATTTGATGAGGTAAAAGACTAATGGGCAAGCAACACCGATGATCCAAATAATCTAACAACTCTCTTGGCCATGTCTTTGCTTTTATTAGACCATACATTTTCTGTTGATAGAGGAGAAATTTAAGGGTAAAAAATTAAGAAGAAAAAACTAAGGGTAAAAAATAAGAAGAAAAACATAATATTTTTACTAACAACCTGTTATCCACCAAAGTTTAAGAAATATGAAATTTATCTTCATATATGTTTATTTTTCAACTATACAGGAAACAGGGCACTGTAAGTTTATCTGAAAGTTGGTCACTGATTTCTTGCTACTTTCCATATGCATTTCATTAGTTGTAAAACTCTCAGCATGATTATATTGACTATTCCTCCTAATTCCTAAATAGATTTCTGAAGATTGGTGAAGAGCATGAAAATATTGACTAGTTCATAAAATCCTATCACCAAATGGTTCAAAAATTCAATTTACAATACTATTAATAATGTATTTATTACATCATATACAGAACTCCATATTTAAGAAATCTTCATTTCCATAAAAATATATAATTTATATTGATATCAGATATCAGTTTTTGATGAGTTTTATTGGTTCTATTAGCTATTACTATTTCACATTTACATTGTTAAATGGGAAAATAGTTTGGAGGAAAAAAAGGATCTCTCCCAATAACCAAAAAGAATATAATACTTGAATAGTGTAATGCTTAGATCTAATTAGAGTTTGCAGTGGTGGAAGAACTAGTTGGAAAAAGATAAGTTTTTTTTTCTTTCTAAGATATCGAATGATTTTTTAAAAAACTTGTTTAAGATTGTCAAGTGGTATTTAGCAAAAAAAAAAAAAAAAAAAAAAATTGTGGTAGAGGTTGAGTTCAAGTTGTAAGTGAACACTTTCGTATGGACTTTAGAGGAGTAAGATTATACGGCTGCCTCTCTACCAAATTTCCCACATTATTTTAATAAACAGATAATTGTTCCACGGCTGCGTTTTTTTGCATGCTATATAAGTCAACACTGAGGGATATATAATTTCAAAGAGCAAAAAGAGACGATATGGCCATGATCATGAAGAAGCCTGTGAAGTACTTTGTGGTAATTGTATCTTGTTTTTTTTTTTTTTTATAATGTACTTTTGTAACTTTCTTCCCTTCTTATTTTTAGCTTATCAAGATTGATAAATGTTGCTTAAAAACAGGTTGATGCATTCACTGATTCAGCCTTTAAGGGGAATCAAGCAGCAGTGTGCATTCTTGAAGCGGAGCTTGAGAGAGACGACGCATGGTTTCAGTCTCTCGCCGCCGAATTTAACATTTCTGAAACTTGTTTTCTCACTCCCATTACTGGTTTCGATGATCGCTTTCGTCTCCGGTGGTTTACCCCTTCAGTCGAGGTCTGGCGACTTTTTACTTAGTTTCTTTTTAGGTTATTTGATTTCGACTGTTCAATGTTTTTAGAGAGATTATCGAATTCACGTGTTCGACTATAGAGTTAAGAGTTACTAACATTATACCAAAACTAACAACATGCACCCATAATTTAAAGAAGATAAAATAAAATCATTGAACATAAGCCATATATTTATACCAGTCATGTTGATATGTAACATGTCTTTGTTAATTGCTTTCATATTCGTTTTTGTCACACCCCTCACAATAATTATAGTCCTTTTATTTTTGGTTATCCTAAATCGTTCAATAAATTTTGTAGGTGGATCTTTGTGGTCATGGAACTTTGGCATCTGCTCATACTCTCTTGTCAAATGGTTTGGTTGATTCAGACAAGATCGAGTTTGTAACACGATCAGGTATTCTTACAGCCAAGCGGGTTCCAGATACTTCAGTAAAAGGAGGATCTTTCTTAATCAAAATGGATTTCCCTGTGATTCCAACTTGTGAGTTATACAACTCAAGTGAAATCATCTCCATGTTTTCTAAGGCCTTAAATGGAGCTACAGTTGTTGATGTCCGAGGAACCATCAGTGATAAAATTGTCTCCGACGACTTCTTCAATGGAGCTGCCACAGCAAGCTCAACCGATAAAATAATTGTATGCGTTTTCAAGAATTTTTCTCTTTTTTCTATCTATCTCTGCTTGGGAATTCTAAGGATTATTCTTTATCCATCTGATTTTTAGGTTGTGCTTCCATCTTGGGAAGCTGTCACTAAGTTGCAGCCAAGAATGGATGAAATCTCGAAATGCCCTGGAAAATTGATAATTGTTACAGCTGCTGCTCCTGACGGGTCTGTCTATGATTTCTGTAGTCGGTTCTTTTCCCCCAGATTAGGAGTCGATGAGGTTACAAATCCTACTAAGCTTACTTCTGTACGATCAAACAAAACACCAAAAGTCTTTTAACTTTAACATCTTTTTGTTTGGCTCTTTGTTCCCTCAGGACCCTGTATGTGGAAGTGCACATTGTTCATTAGCACACTACTGGAGCCTCAAGATGAACAAGTGTAATTTCATCGCTTACTCGGTGATTCCTCTCTCTCTCTCTCTCAAATTTATTAACGTTTTGAAAGCTAAGAAGGAACAAAAAAATTTACAAAACCAAAATAAATTTTGTTTTCAGGCTTCGCGTAGGAGTGGAACACTCGAGGTTCATTACGATAAGGAGAAGCAGAGAGTATTTCTCACTGGAAAAGCTGTGACTGTAATGAAAGGCTCTGTTTTAGCGTAATGTCGACTTCAAGTTGGAAGCAAAAGTTCATCAAGTTGTCAATAAAATGATGAAATGAAATTTACGATCATCTTCTTTATCCATACCAAACAAAGACGTTCACATGCAAGATTTGTCTGCACTTTATATGTAATGCTCATTTAAGTCTAACAATCCAAATAAAGTTTGTGTTTTTCTTGTGTTTCGTGAAAATCTTACTTTTGCCTTTGATTTGGTTTCCCCATGCTATATGATCCATTCGTCGTTGTGTGAAATATATTCAGCGGTAAAGTAAACCTTAAAGGTTATTTGAAGAATTAAAGTATGGGCTTAGCTGAAAGCCAGCCCAAGTCCCAAGACTAGAAATAGTGAGTCTAACAACAATTCATTTGTGTCATTGAGATCTATGGCACCGTATATTACACCATCAACATATCGATCAAACCACAACCGAATATCACGGACGAACAAGATCCAACGTTCAGATCTGTCTTCCCTCTCCCTCTTCTCTCTGAATCTCTAAAAATATTGCCTAAGTGGTGTGATCCTATTGCAGCATTCCATCGGGGGAGCAATGATAATTTTACTTGTGTATGATGTTACTGACGAATCATCTTTCAACAGTACCATTATCTTTGCTCCTTAGTTGTAGTAATTAGTTCAATTTCAGACCTTGTGCAACAAAAGAAACCTTCTCTTTCAGAGTGCCAAGACGAATATGAATGTGGAGGAAGTCTTCTTTTTAGTTGCTAATGATATTAAGCAAAGACTTGCGGATACTGTTGCCAGAGCTGAGGTTTTTGTATCAATGAGCTAGCTCCTTTGCTTTAGACTTTACTTCCGCTGTCTTATCATGAAGCACACCTAGGCTCAATGAGGTGTTAAAGCAACCAACTTGTAGTAGAATATATATAAGTCTTGCAACATCAAAGATGCTTACTGTCTTAATAAAAAATTATATACGCTAATGAAAAGACCTATCTCTTGATATATTTTATATGTAATATGAGTCTAATTAAAACTATACGGGTCTCTTAAATCCTCACCGACGCCCACAAGTAAAAGCAAAATGAGTATTACATAGAAATGTATTCTGTGTCGAGTGTAGTAAATAACCTTGTCAATATAAATGTATTAGGAATCCTTGTTTTTTGCATGGGTTAATCGACATCAGACCATAATTAATCCCAATTAATTTACCTAAATGAATTGGTGATTTCTACAACAATCAATGATTTATCATTCTGACCAGTCTACTGGAACGTCCAAAAATCAGCGTGTTGCGGTTCTTAAAAAAGCTGAACGTAACATTCAAAGGAGAAGAAAAAAACGACTGGAAAACGCAAAAAAGAAAAAGAAAAATGATGTCTTATTGTCTTATCTATGATTTGCTTGCTTCTGCATTTATTTAGTTTAGTCCTTACCGAATGTGAGTGCCACATATTCCCTTTTTAAAGTTACCTTCAAACAATATCCATTACCTTTTTTTCTTTATACAGTTTTGTCAAAAGTGTCACTCAGATATACGTCATCGCCATCTTCACAGTCAGCCAAATCTGCCCGTGTGGCGGTGTCATTCAGATACGTATTACTTTTGAAGTATAAGACAAAAAAGTGCAATTGGAGAATTCAGTCAATATTTGTAGACTTGTTAGCTAAATGAGAGCCGGGTCAATGTTTGTAGTATATGTAAATTGAACAATGGAGAAGTGTTTGCCGTCTCTGTTACGGTGGATATGTAATAATAGTAAAAACATAGACTAAGTCTTCTTTAACTTTGAAAGAGATTTCATAAATATAGGGAAAATAACAAAATTCATGGATAAAAATAAATTTTGAAGCTCCGAAGTCAAGCAAGCATCATCAAAGAAAGGAACTAATTAACCTTAGTCAGAGAAAATTAAGGATCTATGTAGATAATTTGTTGATCAAAAGAAAAGATTAATTAAAGCTCATACTCTGTATTAAATGGTAGCATCAATATATTGTCGATGTAAACACGTCTGTGTTTCTTCTAATGTATAGTTAGCCATCAAAATCAAAGAGTTCTCAAGATGAGAAGTTCATCGTACAGGTAATGAATTCTTTTTAGTATTTTGAAAACATATTTGAGTAATATTCATTTTAATCAAGCACATTTTTTATAAAAAAAACGTTTAGCCGCCAAGTCGTTATCATACACTCTCATTTACTTTCAAATAATATCCAATTTATTTATTTTATTCTGTTTTATCAAAATGTAATATAATGTTCAACACGAATAGCCAATCGGAATCTGAGTCTATGCTTTTTTTTTAAAAAAAAAAACTTCCATAAAATCTGAATGAGCTGTTCTCGAAATCTTTTTAAGAATCTTGTGCTATATATTAAAAGTATAATATGGGTAACGAATGGTGATAATAGAGATAAGTCATATAAGTAAGAAGGTTATGACTGATGACCGAATAAGAACACACCGACTAAATAAAGCGACATGTGGCGGCGATAAGACTGATGTCTGTCTGTTACACCAGTTTTTTAACAAGTCACCAACTACTTCACTTAAATCTATTCGCCACATCTCAAACACATCTTCTTTTCACATATTTCTAATTAAGTATTTTCTTAATTAGAGAAAATTCACACTCTTAGTCATAAAAGAAATTTTTATGGATCACAAAATCAAGTAACACTTATTTTGGTTTCTGATTTAAGGAGGTTTAGAGAGGCATATAAGTTTTAACCTAAAACCTCCTAAAAACACTCGTAATAAGTTGTTTATACAAAAATAAAAAGATAAGATAGATTACTCGTAAGCACATGATAAAAACGGATTCCCCACAAATTTCTTTCGTCATTCTGCGAGTGTGAAAGACACCATTGTTGACAATTATCTTTCGTCTCTCTCCAAAAGTGAAAGACACTATTCTTGACTTGTTATCATTAGAAATCAAGAAAATATGAAAATGAAGAAGAGAAGGAATGGGAGAATTGTCTGCTGGTGGACTGTGTGATCACTATTTTGGTTTTTTGTTTAAATGCTTTGAACATCAAATGATGTTTTAGTTTTGATGTACTAAATCTTCTGTTCTGTTCTATGTTACAAATTTGAAAAATTAAATACAAGATGAATAACTATAATGATCTATATATTAGTTGTATTTACCTAGATAATTTATTTTTATATTAATTACTAAACTACTTTTTTGCTTTTTTAAAAACTCAGTCATATCTTTATTGGGATGTTGTAAAAAAAAATTATTGCGATATTGCCACCGCATTCATGTTATCGCAGAATTTTTTTTGCATAATTATTTTTATGTTATCGCAGAATTGTTTTCGCAGAATTATTCTCAAGTTGTTGCATAACTAATTTTTTATGTTGTCGCATAATTATTTGTTCGCAGTTTTTTTGTAGTTATCGCAGAATTGTTTTGCAAAATTATTTTTATGTTGTCGCAGAATTATTTCTCACAGTTTTGTTGTATTTATCGCAGAATTGTTTTGCAAAATTATTTTATGTTATCGCAGAATTATTTCTAACAGTTTTGTTGTAGTTATCGCAGAATTGTTTTGCATGATTATTTTTATGTTGTCGCATAATTTCTTTTATGTTGTCGCAGAATTATTTTCTTGCAGTTTTGTTGTAGTTATCGCAGAATTGTTTTGCAGAATTATTTTATGTTATCGCAAAATTATTTTCTCATAGCTTTGTTGTAGTTATAGCAGAATTATTTTTGCAGAATTATTTTTATGTTGTCGCAGAATTTTTTTTATCTTGTCGCAGAATTATTTCTCGCATTTTTGTTGTAGTTATCGCAACATTGTTTTGCAAAATTGTTTTTGACGTGTGACAGATTTATTTTCTGGGTTGTCTGACGTGATAAATCCTAACCTGGCATTCTAGGCTGTCTGACGTGACAAACCATTAACCTGTCATTGTAGGCTGTCTGACGTGATGCGTGAATTTCTTTCATTTTTCTTGTTTTTCTATTTCATTGACACTTGTAAATTGTTTATTGGATATCTAGATTTTTGTGTTTTTCTTATCCACCTTCATATTTAAAGTCAATTATTTTTGATAAATAAAAAATTATATTCTATTTTAATACCAAAAATCATCATTTTTATTCTATTTGTTTTATTTAATTTGGACACAGAAAAAAATAAGTCTTTCTAAGACATGAATCATAATAATTAACTTTAAAATATTCAAAATTCTT
Source organism: Streptanthus diversifolius (assembly GCA_039880935.1). Classification (NCBI taxonomy): domain Eukaryota; kingdom Viridiplantae; phylum Streptophyta; class Magnoliopsida; order Brassicales; family Brassicaceae; genus Streptanthus; species Streptanthus diversifolius. The sequence goes on along the minus strand of JAXGFM010000022.1, from coordinate 19,811,111 downwards.
CTAATTATATTTAACTAATTATGTATGTTTTATAGTTTGTATGTGTAATATTGTACTATGTATTTTTAATAAAAAAATAAATATGTTTTATAAAAATTAAATTTGTTTTAACAAATCATTATATAGTGTAAAAATAAAATGAATGTTAAATTAGAGCTTATGTGGAAGAGAGAGAATATGATGTTGAAATAAAATTGTCATTGCTGGTTTTTTTGTTAAATGACAAATTTGTAAATTATAATAACTATATAAGTTTTTAGGTATTTTAATCAATAACTTTTTCAATATAATAAAAAGTAAGTGTAATAAGTTATAAAATTTGAGTCATTCTAGAGGCAAATTTCAGTTAAATATATATCTTCTTAAGCAACTCTGCCGACAAAAAAAACAACTCTAAAATGCCAATAGAAAAACAACAACTTTAAAATAAATTTTGACGACAACGATGCATTTTTAGGCGGAATACATGAATGGTAATTGACAGGAATATAGGCTATAGTATATTATTAAGAATCAAATTCAGGGTAGGACCTGGCAACTTGCCTCAAGGTATATACTATATGCCAAACAAGAAAACAAAATTTACACTCTTTTTATAATATGATTCATACGGATGTTCCACTTGGATGATTTATCTAGATGATGTATTTGGGTGTTATTCGTTTCTTATTTGGGATGTACATCTGGATTGATAATCTAATTGTAATTGTATATGTTTAATATGTTTTAATGAATTTACATCTGTATCTAGATGTATTTATTAAATATGATTAGAAAGATATATTTTAATAAAACCATACTTTTCTAATCTTAATCATTTTTTTATTTTAATGTTGATTATATTAATATTAAGCAAACATGATTTTGTGATTTTTTAAGAAAACATAATTTTACAATTTTGCGGTTTGGACAAAAAACACAATTTTGTGATTTTGACAGAAAACATACTTTTCAGTTTTACCAAAAATATTTAATTTTTTAATTTTGACGGAAAAATATAATTTTGAAATTTTAGAGGAAAAATATAATTTTGCGATTTGACAGTTTTGACACGAAAATACAGTTTTGCGATTTTAGTTAAAAAGTACAGTTTCATAGTTTTAACAGATTTTGGCGGAAAACATAAATTTTTGGTTTGAAAAAAATATTTAATTTTTGATTTTGGCAGAAAATTTAATTTGAGATTTTGAAAAAAAGAAATTGCGACTTTAGCGGAAAATGCAATTTTGTGATTTTATAGTTTTGGTGAAAATATATCTTTTGGGTTTGGTGAAAAAACTTGGTTTTACAGTTTTGATAGATAAACATAATTTTTTGGTTTGGATGGAAAAACATAATTTTGTGGATTTGGCCGAAATACATAATTTTGCTATTTTGATGGAAAAATGCAAACTTGTGGTTTTTGTGGAAAACATAATTTTGCGGTTTTGAATTTTTTTTTTTGCGATTTTGTCGTTTTAGCTGAATAATATAATTTTACAGTTTTAACGGATAAAACGTGAATTTGCATTTATGGCGAAAATATATAATTTTTTTGACAGAAAAATATAATTTAGTGATTTTATATAATTTTACGGTTTAATAAAAATATAATTTTATAATTTTATAAAAAAATTATGATTTTATAATTTTGATGATAAAATGATTTTGTAGTTTTAATGTAAAAATTTATTTTTGCGGTTTTCACAATGTTTCATCAAAACTCACTCAGCTGATCCATCCAAGACTCACCTAAATGTTTCTATAAATTCTGGCTGAATTTTATTATTTCAGCCAATTAATCCATCTATATAATACATTAAATACATTAAACTAATGTTAATTCTCATTTTCACCCAAATGAATAATCCGCGTGAACAGATGAACATACTTTGTATATTTGATACTAACGCCATCTGCATCCTAGATACCTACCTAAATCTCATACATGTGAATAATTAAAAAAAAAAAAAATTAATTGAAAATCATTAAAACGTCTCATGCATATCACTGAGATTAGACGATCCATTAAAGTTTCATTAAATATATTATTATTAAATTGTTTTGATACTTACACGTCAATACCACCGATGCTGATGGTCATATTATAAATATTTACATTTATAATAAATAAAGGCTTACGCAGTTACGCTTTACATATATGTGAAAGATAAAATAACAATATTTAAAAACAATTTAGAAAACTTTACGTGAAAACGAATTTAATTCATTGGATCATTTATGTATAGTGAAGTCAAATACAAATTGTGTCAACCAGTTATTATATAAATCACTAAATTGTCAAAAAAATCTCTCGATCGGTTTAATTTTAAGTAATTTAAGTATTACGCATTATACATTTTTGAAAAACTGTATAATATAAGAACCCGATCCTGCTGTATACATGTATAAATTTCGTAGACGAATTTTCACGTCATATCCTTTTATCTGCAGCCCTATATAAAGAGAGATAATAACCAAGTAATCAGAACCATTCATTCAAAATATATATCTATTTCTCCTATTTTATCTCTCCATATATCTATTACTCATACTTTAAAAAATACAATCAAACCAGAGAGAGACTGATCTTAAGCTATTAGGATGGAGGAAGTAAAGAAGATGGGTTGTATAAAGAAGGCAATGCCATTCATTTTAGTGATATTGTTGCAAGTAGGTCTAGCAGGAATGGATATTCTCACAAAGGCTGTTCTAAACGAAGGCATGAGCAATTATGTCCTTGTTGTTTACCGTCATGGTGTTGCTGCCATCGTTATGGCGCCGTTCGCTTTCTATTTCGACAGGTTCTTTCTATATTCTCTTCTTTCATAAAACATCATTCTATGTTTGGTCTAAGCTTGAAGACCATGATTTGCAATTGTTCATTCATATTTGAGCTTGTAAATGCAAACGTAGAAGTTCACGTCGTGTAGAACAACCTTGGCCGTAGTTTGATTCATAGTGGGAATCGAGTCTACATTATTATATCTTTTATTATTGTACAAAAAGTTATTTATTAAATACATAAAAAATCATAATATATGTGATATTACAAGAAGGGGGTCACTCGTATGTTAGAAGTCAAGATTCTTGTTCGGTTTTTATAGATTTGGTTGCATTGAATTTGAGTATCTACTTTACAGATTTTTATACAAACGTTTCTCTTTACAAAAAGATACACAAATTCCTGTGTCAAAAAGTGGCTATATATACCCCAGTAATTAGGAGTTAATCACATGCTGCCAAAACAATAAAAAGGGGAACCAATTTGAATAAATCCAAATTCAGTTGTGCAGAGAACGTGTTTAACTCAATTTGGATTTTGCTAATAAAATATATTTTTATTTAGATGATTCTCAAATAAGTTTTCTTCTCCTGTGTTTGACAACGATTCTCATACAAGAACAAGTCATTCCTTATAAGAACAACAAATGGTAAAAGTGCAGTAGTCACGGTGATGTAACTTAATATATAGTTAAATTGGTAAAATAACAGGATGACGAGACCGAAGATGACACCGATGATATTTTTCAAGATAACACTCCTTGGCTTATTCGAGTAATATACCTTTCTCATTTTTTTTTTCTCTTTCAAAGTTGTTCAAATCTGATTTATTTTATAATTTTTTGTGAATATAATAGACCAGTAATCGACCAGAACTTATTTTGTCTGGGGATGAAATACACAACGGCTACATTTGCAACGGCCTTGTACAACACATTACCCGCAGTCACTTTCATCCTTGCCTTAATAGTCAGGCTCGAAAAACTGAAGCTTCGGAGTATCAGGAGCGCGAGTAAGGTAGTTGGGACAGTGGCTTCAGTTGGAGGAACCATGATAATGACTCTTGTCAAAGGTCCAGCTCTCGACCTCTTTTGGACCAAAGGACCTTCTGCACAAAACACAGTCGGGACCGATATTCACAGCTCCATCAAAGGCGCAATTTTGGTCACAATTGGTTGTTTCTGCTATGCATGTTTCTTTATTCTCTTTGTAAGCCGAAGAATCAAATTATTTTACATATTACATTTAAAAAAAAATACTCTTGTTTGACGATGAATCAAATGATTTTTCAGGCAATCACGTTGAAGACTTACCCGGCCGAGCTCTCGCTCACAGCATGGATATGTCTCATGGGGACAATAGAGGGAGCAGTTGTGGCACTAGTGATGGAGAGAGGAAACCCTAGTGCATGGGCCATTGGTTGGGACAACAAACTCCTTACGGTCACATACAGTGTAAGATTCAGGCATGTCTCAGTAAAGCATTATGTAGGTTATTTCCCTAATGTAGTTTTAATTACTTGGAACGAAAAATGTATGCAGGGGATAGTGTGCTCAGCGCTTGGTTATTATATCGGAGGACTGGTAATGAAAACCAGAGGCCCTGTGTTTGTAACAGCTTTTAGCCCTCTTTGTATGATCGTTGTAGCGATTATGTCCAGCATCATCTTTGCTGAGCAGATGTACCTAGGAAGGTAATTAATTAGAGATACACCAACAAGTAAAATTCAAGATTGAAATGAGTTTAATGAAACATGGTTGTTCTTTGGTAGGGCTCTTGGTGCAGCGGTTATATGTGCAGGATTATACCTTGTGATATGGGGTAAAGGCAAAGATTACAAATATGCTTCTACGCCATCTGCAGCACAAACAAAACTAGAATTGAGCGGAAATGAGAAAAATAGTGTTGATCATGAAATCATTACTGTCATGAAGGAAGGAGAACAAAGGGAAACACTTGCAGAAACAGTTTAACTCAAAAATATTGACACAAATGTATTTTATCAAGGAGTCAGAACGATTATCATTTTCTTTGTTGCCCAATATACACAATGAAGATGATCATTATAGTGTATTGACTATACCAAAATTGTTTCCATACCATACTACAAGGAATAGATCGACGATGAAGTTACCATTCTTTTTGAAAAAAAAGTTATAATATCTCAGTTATTCACCATTTTTGTGAAAGATGTTAATAATAAAAAATTCTAATTATACTGTTGCCACTATCATATATGTCCAAGAAAAAAGATTGCATTGGGACCTGAGTAGATCGTCGGCAGAATCATTTAAACCGGACTTCATCAATCATGACTGTAAAAGGGTTAATTTCTTTCTGAAAGAGATTTTTACAAGAACTATGTGCATAGAGAATGGAATGAGGAATCGTTGGACATAAGTGATGAAGATATAAAGGAGATAATTTTGGTCCATCTACATAGAAAATAACATTACCAAATGCTTTATTTATTAGCAGATTTGATTTAAGTTTCAAAATTTGGTATATGGTTCCAAGATTAACAGTACTTTTACTTAAGTTTTGGTATGCTACACCATATTTATCATATATATTATCAGCGTCGTGCTTCGGTAAAAAAAAAGTTTTGTTGCAGAGAAATTTGTTTTGTTAATTCACTCTCGCCGAATCTTGGTGAGATATTACAAGTTGTGTTGCAGGGGAAAAAAAAGAAGGAAATACACTTATTGTGCTATTCAATTTGTAAGATATAAGGTTGTATATGGATTATCATATTCGTAATAGTTTCTATAATAGTAAATGTGTAGTTCGCAAATTTGGTTCGGTTTATGTATATCAACCGCAATTTATCATTTTATTTAACTCTCATCTTTTTTCCCTGCTAATTCTCTTTTGTATTGAATTTATGTTTAACAATTATTCTTTCTCTTTTGTTTTTCATGTTTGGAAAATTTAATCGCAACGTTATGATCTTTCTCGTTTAGTTCATAATTTTTCTTTTTTCAAGTTCTTATAAAAAATCTGTAAATGTTCTTTTATAAAATCCACATATATATGTATATATATACTGTATGCCATGATTTTATTATGGGTCTATAATATTTCACAATATTATTATATGATTATGGAAGATTGCATATATAAATAAAAACCTTTTTAAGCATCTATATTTTTGAACTTTTTTTTTTGTTATTACTAGTTTCAGTTAGTTAACCTTGATTGATAAAAACCCATCTAAATTTTCCAACTTTCAACTTTCAAATCTCCAACTTTTATTGATTAAAACCGTTTTAGTTTTCTCATTAGTCAACTATAACTATTGATTAATATTGAGACTACAATGGTTTGATTGATAAAAATGGGAGATTAAATTGATGATCAATAAAATTTAGATTTTTTTTTTTTATAAGAAAATTGATATTTTATTTGGTCCAAATTTGAAAATTGCCAGTTTTTTCAAATAATAAATGATCAAGATTATTAAGGATCACGCCCTCGTTCCTCAGATTGGGCCTATGCACCTCCCCAAGTTAGCCCAAGGTCCAGAGAGGTAAACAGCCACTTTAAATTGGGCGGTAAGCCCAAGGTCCAGAGAGGTAAACGGCCCCTTAAATTGGGCTATGCACCTCCCAAGTCAGCCCAAGGTTTAGAGAGGTAAACGGCCTCGTTTACACCACTACTTTTGTTTCGACGAGTTTCCAGCAACTTTATTCTTTATAGGATCTATTAGTTATTTTAGGTTTTGTTGATGCTTGAGTTGTTTTTCTCTTTTGTAACTTCGAAGTTTGAAGTGGAGGTCCCTATATGATACATTAAGCGCGATTGATAATACCTACGTAAAACATACATACTAATTCTTAAAAGGGGCTGAAGCTAGACCACAATAGAACCAATTATGAGCCTCTGTGCAATTAATAATTTGTTTTCCTTACTTCAATAATGATTCATTCTTCTCTCTGTGTTCGTTTTACTATGAATAGACATTAGGAATTGGATCCGCAACATTGACTAGAACGCTTCTGAAAATGTTAATAAGATTCTGATCTCTTACAGAGTGCCAAAACGAATTTGAATTTGGAGGAAGTTTTTTTCTCAATTGCAAAAGATATTTAATAAAATCTTGCAGATACACTGTCTTATCATGCGGTACACTTAAGGCTCACTGGATAAGTCTTGGAATATCAACTATTCTTACTGTGTCTTTAAAAATAATTTAAAACGGTTATCAAAATGATCTAACTCTTGATATATTTTACATGTGAATCGGTCTAAAACTTTACACTACAAGAATCATCCAACATAGTTACAAATTTTATAACAACAGTAATCTGTAACAAAAATTTGTGACTGATAAATACAAATTAGTGACAGATAAAATAATAAAGTTTGAGACTAAATCTGTTTAGCTTGATTTTACAGCTGTGGAGTTTGAAATGATCTCTTTTATTGTTTCATTGTTCTGATAAACATTGGGTACTAATGAGTTTAGGGTTATGAATTTGAGTTGGATATGAATCAATCTCCTTTGTAGTTTCGATTTGATAGATAGTTTTTGTGTTTGCTTGAATTTATGTAATTTCATATTTGTCCTGAATGATTTTGCTCAGTTTAGTTTCATTGGAATTACCTAATCGATTCCCTTAAATTTGATAAGTAAATATCCAATAAAAAAGTTGAAGATGATTTTCTATTTTTGACTGTTTTCTGCTGTTTAAATTCAGATTTCGTTTGTGCTGTACCAATATCAATCTAATTGTTATCATTTTTGTTTGTGCTTAGGTTGCCTTACATCTTTAATACGTTTGGCCTTTCGATGACAGTATAAAAAAAAAGAAAGAGCATACACAACATAATTCGATAAGAAGATGATTGGTATGACTTGTAGTTTCAGTCTAATGAAGCTGCCACACAACCATAACCACAGTCTCAATCACAAGCACAAGGAATCAGTAGAGGAAGAGACATAAGCTCTCAATCACATGCATAAGACGACGACAGCAACAACATCAACAGTCATACTGATATAGTTGTCAAGGAAACTCTCCAGGTTCAGATTCGTATCTCTTCAAAATTAAGGTTCAATCTTTGATGTCGAATAGAAGCCACAGGCAACAGCGATGCAGACCCATCATAAAAGAGATCTTCGTGTACATTTCAGTGCCTGTAGTCTCATATTGTCATATTTGATTCACCAATTTGAGGATATTAAATAATTTTTTAATAATTTTTTAGCAATTTTTTTTAATAAATAAACATATTTCGTTAAAAATTGGTCAAGAATTAATAGAAATATTGGTCAAAAGTTGATCAAAAATATTTTGACCACTGTTCGACCAAATTTCATAAACTATTACAATTATTTTTATATTAAACTGTAGAAAATTTCTTTTTAATGTCCCCAAAATATAAGCAATTAGTGTACTGTCGCCAAACAAAAATGTTTTTCTAAGAAATTTGTTTCCCCTAAGTATTATTATGTGTCTGGACCATCTGGTTGTAGTAAATAACCAAGTCTATAAAAAAGGTATTAGATTACTTTCTCTAGTTGTGTCAGTGAACATCCGTGAAAAATTAGTCGATCCATAAACCACTCTTATGCCAATTTTTTAAACCTAGATGCATTGTGGATTGCGATAACAATTACTGATTGACAATATATATTGCGGTCTTGCTCTTGCAGCCACAAACAATCAAGACCAACCAACATGATCTGTCTGCTGGAACGTCCCAAGCTACGCAAAAAAAAAATCAGCATGGTGGTGCGGTTCTTAAAAAGATGAATGTAACCGCAAAAAAGGGATAATTAATTTCTAATCACTATTGAACTTCTTTTCATATGTGATTGGAAATGATTTGCACGTCTCCAGTTATGTAATGGGTTCACCTTTTACTTTTTGTCACAATGCATTTATAAGTGATGCCTATTCTCTGCTTTATAGTTCCCAGATCAAGACTTACTTGCATCTCCTAATTCTCCTTTATTTTTGTTGATTCCATATATATATATATATTAATAAAGCAAAATCTTTATTAGCATTTAGATGACCATAATTTACTTTCACACAATATCCATTTCCTTTTAGATAATGTTTTATCAATATGTATATAAACAGTCAGCACGAATAAACCATTTGGAATCTATATATCTTTTTTTTTTAAAAAAAAAAAAGATCAATGAAAATACGAATGAGCTTTTGTCATGATTATTGCTGCAACATAAATCTATGAAGAATCTCTTGTGTCATGATTTAAACTATTTATTATTTATCAAAAAATAAAGATAATGGGTGGTGATTATAGATAGGGGCCAAAGAAGCACGGAGGTTAATTAAATCTGATGAAGAACGCACCGAAGAAATAAAGCTGCGAGTGGTGATAAGACTGTTTGTCTGAGTCGACTTACACCATTTTTATATCGACAGACAAGAGTCCAAAGTAATGTTCCCTCCAATCCCCCAACTACTTCACTTAGATCTGTTTGCCATATCTCACACATCTTCGTCTTCTCCATCTTTCTAATTAGTAAAATTTTGCATTTTTTTTATAACTACGTATTTTAATTACTAACTTCATTTAAAATTTAGGAAACTAGTCTCGTCTCATGTCCTTATATATTACTTTAAATCTCATATTATATCATCAAATGTAATATTTCTAACATGCATTTTTTAGATGATAGACCTTATTGGTTCATTTGCACACAAAAATACCTTATCGGTTCGTATCGATCGAATTCCATAATTGGACAAATAATACCATCCAATGCAACATACACAGTGAATTAATTGTTTTTTTTTTATACTATGTTTGTACATAATTTTTCAACTCAAAATAAATTGGAATTATGTGTACTAGTCTATGTTATTATATCAGATGTGAAATTCTTTACTATTGCAAGAATATGAAACAACTGGACAAAAATGTTGTTTATAGATTACACCAGGAAAAAAGTAAAGAAAAAATAACGTTCATGTATGTTTCAACACAATCTAAGAAGATTAGGATGAATTATATTATTGTAAATAATATCTTTATAAATTCCTACCTGCGGAAAAGGCTAATAAAGAAAAGGTTGATAAAAAAAAGAGAGTTAATCGTTACATTCGCACTCATGAGCGCTATTAGAGAGTATTATATTATGCTACTCACTAATAACACCATATATAATCACACCAATTAAAGGATGCCCCACCAAATATATGTATTCGTGATGCCTATGTAGGTATTGCTTTGGGAAATAGTAGCATGTAAATTAATGTAGATTCTAAATAGTGAGACGAGAATTATTAGATATCCATAATGTTTGGGACTAAGAGAAGTAGAGAACGGAGGCCTGTTTTAACGCAAACCATGCATATAGGATTATAATGGAATCTTAACAAAAATCGGATATTTACGAGCAAATCCTTTTTTGTCACTTATCTACGAGCAAATCCATTTTAATTGCTAATGTTATTGAAAAAATATATAATACAACTCTACAGTCTCCACTGCATAGATGTTTATAAACTTAATTCTTCAGAAAAAACACTAAAATTTATAAGAGAATTTAGGCCTAGTAACCAAAAGAGTTTTATGATATTAACAAAGTAACCATAAATCAAATTGGTTATGATATTTATGAATTATATGCTATATTACCCCTAACTCTAACACGCAACTTTATTATTTATTTTTTTGTATTTCTTTTTTCAGTGTAAGCACTTTCTTGTCAATAGAAAGTTAAAGTGGTCGTATATTAACCGATATAGTAATTCTACATGATACTCATACTGGAATAGAGGAATAGAGTTTCTATATACATTCTTGCAATCCGTAAAAACTATAAAGTATAATTTGTGTTTAATGATATCTCTAAACTAATAGTAAATGATTAGAATAAGTATATCTAGACTATACTATTCCATCTATTTCAGATAGAATTGCTATATGCGAAGATGAAAAATCAGCAATGTGGATAAGTTATTTAGGGTGAAGATTCGAAGTTGGTATTGAAAAATTTTACGTTCAATTTTTCTCTTCAAAACTGTTATATATTCTTTTTAATCGCCACCATCCATCTCGTTGTCAGTACCATCTAGGACACCTATTTTACAATCAAATTTTCTTGGGTTTCAAACCGTTGTTCTTTTTTCATATGATCGGTATTAAATATAAGGATGTGAATACATTAAAATAAAATTTAAAATGGATGTTATATATGAGTTTTTGCCTCAAAACCACTACACAATCTTCCTCTTAATCTTCTTACTATGTGTTTTATGTTAAATTGAAAATTCCATATTAGATTTCATAATATCTGAAGCATTGCATGTTAAATTTCCGTTTGGAAGACTTTCTGATGATATGAGGACTACATATGCAGGTTGACATATCTCTTAGAAGTTGTACAAATGAAATTTCTATGTATCTTTTATGGCTACTTGTCTGATAAGCCACGCGCATGCAGAAGGGTAATTTCGAATTTTACTTATACAATTTGGTTAGTTTATCTATTTCTAAAGTTACGGTGTTATAAGCTTTATTTTCATAATCAAAATGAATAATGGGCTAATTGACCCAACTTATAAATCATTGTACAATTTTTATAAAGAGAAAGTATTTTTTTTTAAAAAAAAGACAATATGCCCATATTTATTAATATGAGGACCGCCCAAAGCATTAGCACACAATAATGCGGAGAAAAAGCATTAATAGACAATAATGCGAAAGAAAGCATTAGAAAACAAGTTAAAAAGAAAAGGAGCAATAGGGAAACTTGATCAGAAGAAGAAGATCACAACGTCTTTTCGTTTATCTTTGACCATATCAACCAATGGATCCCATTCTTCACCTTTTTCTTTCGATGCCTACATTCAATTTGGAGCTTTTAAAACAGCCTAAAATTAGCGGTTTCGCTTCGTACGTCCACATATATATATAGTAGATATTTTAGGTCATTGTAGATTTTAGTCTTTTAGACATGTGTGGTTTGGTGGACAAAATTCGCATTTACATTTTACAATCCTATATTCAGTTATATATACGGTCTTATGAGTTTTTTTTTTTTGTCACATAGTCAAATGAGTTTTAATCGTGTTTTTTGTATATTTTTTCGCAGCATTAACATGTTTCAAATCTTTGAACGTAAGGCTAATGATATGCAAAAAACAACTGATACAGAAAAAAAGAAGACGTGATACAAAGTAATAAGTTTGCATTAAAACTTTTAAGCTCATATTAATTACATCCTCCGGGTTTTCTAAAACCACTGAATATAAATAAAATAAAGTATATAATGGTTAGAAAGGAAAAGTTCATCAAAAATCATAGCTTACCTCTAATAATAGAAGCGATCAAGAAAATTTTCTTTGAATTAGTTCATCCCCAATCTATTGTCTTTATTTAAATAATTATCGATGCACCACACGGAATCTTACTTTTTGTCAGCCCAAAAGGTAAAGAAGATGTATATTTAATACCCAAAGTTATCTTGCACGTCTCCTATTGTCCCTTACAAAGCATATTTAAGGTTTTGGTCTAATTGAAATTATAGTTATGTGAATAAGATTTGTTTCATGCGCATATGTCATAATATTTATATTTTAACGTATACATATGCATATAATAAATTATTAACATATATTTATATATGTGTGACTTAACTCAACTTTAAAATTATGTATGTGTCGCTTGACTCAACTTTGAAAGAATCCATTCTTTTCAACAAAAAATTTAGACCCAGTGAAGAAAGAAGTGATGTCATACATCATGGCTATAATATTTCCATGTTTGTTTCATTATGGTTGATAAATAAAAAGATAATTACAAGTGTCTTGACTCTTGAGGATATGCTTATTTTTGATGTTGAGTTAATTTACTTTATCACTAATTTACAAAATAGTATATTTGGAAAATTTATTGTTTGGGATGATCTTTTATATAAGAGAGAGTGATCAACTATATGAGGACCACGTGCTGAATCGAGCAAACAGAGAAAACTTTAGGAAGAAAGAAACTGTTCGGAAGGCCATCCCAAATTCTTTCACCCACAGAATGATTCCCCACGTATAGAGCTCACGTGATGCTTTATCCTGGAAACACTTATATTCTTTCACCTTTGAACTGCATTATGTCCGAACTTGCATCTCATTTATGGCAGCGGTTCGAACCTAACACGCATGTCATCAACCACGGGTCTGAGAGGCACGCCACGCCGAATGAAGCGAGCGCAAACTAACGTGGTATATAAAAGATGTTTGTATCCAGTATAACTATCGAAGTAACATGGCTTCAGACCAACTCCGAATATAACCCAATAAAACATTGATTTTAGTCTCTAAATTATAAAGATCTAATATACAAAGTGTATAACCCCAATTTATATTAAAAAAAAATTTACTAAAATTTCTATTAAAATATTTATAGCATCCAAAATCTCATAACCCATACATGGCAACCTAGTTTACTAGACACCAAGCCAAATCACTAGGACTACTACAAAAGATTAACTTCAATTCGAGCATATCTCTACTCTCTTCAAATATTCATTCATCTTTCCTTTTTTTCTCTGTCTGACAACATTCATTCGCCCCTCGATTTTTATATTTCTCATTTAAATTCATTAAAAAAATTAATCACAATTGAAGAGTTATTTGTTCTTTCGTTTTTCGATTAAAAACTAATTGTATATATAAATGCATGGGTTTGATTCAGTCTTTTGATTTTCAAATTAATTTTGCATCCCTAAGCTAAGAGGTATGGATGGCTTAATTTGTTGTTGTTCATTGTCCGTTTGGAGCCAGCCAGTAATTACGAGAAAATGATATTGACATACTAAAATGTAGAAATGTGTATATTTTTTTTTTTTTTACGATCCTTATATGTGAAATATTCATATCTGCCAACTACAGAATAATGAATCAAAAACAATCTATTGATAGAGAATCGATACTTCCTTTTGTGAAAATAACATTATATATTGCAAAGAAAATAATGAAAGTGATTCCACCAGAAACTAAATGGCAAAATGGGAACAGTGCAAAGGACCCAAAATATTGGCAAATCCGCACTTACATCAATAAATATTCCATCAACTAAAAGAAATCAATTAAAAAATATATTATACCTTTTGTTAATATATCAAATTAAGTTTTCTCTCTAATTAATAAATTAAAACAATAATGTTAAAACGGTTTTTTATTTAAATTATGTATTAAAAATATAAAACGATAATTTTTGTAAAACGAAAATAAAATATCAAAACAATATCCTTTGTAAAATGAAATAAATAGTATAAAGTTTAAACTTTTTTAATGCTTAATGACTTACGAAATACCAACAATGTTGTGAAAAATTCTCAAATGACATTCTTTGTAAAATAGAGGGAATAGTATTTTATATTGGAAAGAACACAAGTTAGACGACCATAAGTAAATGGGAACAATTATTAGTATCCGTAGACATAAATATATGTTATTTATACAACTGAAGAAAGAAAGTACAAAATCGTAACTCTTAATCCTGAGTACTAGTTGAAGTAAACCATATCAGCTCTTAATTTCACAAAAGCTAGCGAGGAGCGGCTCGAATTTTGTTTGTGACGATATCATCACCCAATTTGTTATATATATATATATATCATTTACGTCAACAGTGTATCGATAGATTAACAATTACTATTTGGAAATACATGAAAGGTAATTGACTATGGCATATAAGTTATGAAACAACTGTTTACTTCGATAAATAAGTTCACATTTGGGAAAAATAAATCGAATGAGAGAATACTGATACAACGTGCGTCCGAGTTCGATCAAATATGGACTATAACTATTTTTTTTGGTTAGGTTATGTGAAGATTATATACATATTCTCACATTTATATACGTTTTGTGCATCCATTTTGGTTTAGTTGATAAGATGCGGATAAAGGGCCCATAAATTCAGGGTAGGGTATGGCAACTTGCCTCGAAATATATAATTAACTAACAAAAAACAATAACATTATACACATATTTCTATCATTAATATTTACACGTATAAGTTTCCGTAGAGAGAAGAATGTTCACATCACATCCTTTATCTTTGGCCCTATATAAAGAGAGACAACCAAGGCAATCATAATAAATCATCCAATTGAAAACAAACCTCCTAGTATCGCTATTGCTACTACTTTCAAACATAAACATAAATCATTCAATCAAAAGAGAAAGAAAGATAGAGATCGTTGATCTTAGGTTATTGAGATGGAGGAAGTAAAGAAGAGGGATTGTATGGAGAAGGCAAGGCCATTCATTTCAGTAGTATTGTTGCAAGTAGGGCTAGCAGGAATGGACATTCTCACAAAAGCTGTCCTAAACAAAGGCATGAGCAATTACGTCCTTGTTGTTTACCGTCACGCCGTTGCTACCGTGGTTATGGCACCCTTCGCTTTCTATTTCGACAAGTACTTTCTACTTTCCCTTCTTTAGATCAGCTTATTTGACAAACTTATACAATTCAACGTTTGGTTTGTAGTTTGAGGACCATGATAATAAAATATCATCTAGCTTGATCTATACTGGAAATCGAGTCTGCATTAGTAAAGTTTTTAATGTTTTTGTTTACATGTGATGATATCTATTAATAATTATAACTGGAAAACGCACAAGCAAATGTAAGAAACAACTGTGATCAACAAAGCGGATTCTTTATTAAAATTATAAAAACATTTATGATTCGTTTAAAAATATTGAGTTTTTTTAATAAAAAAAATTGTGTTGGTTGTGCGTTTAGTGTGTTGAAAGGATGAAGATAGCAAAAAGAAAGAAAGAGGCTAGTGACGTAATTATACGATAAGAAGGGGTCAGTCATATGTTAAAAGACAAAACACTTGTAACGGTTTTATCTTTAGTTTTCTGTGGCTTCTGTCACTGTCATGCTTTTTAATGTGAGTATTTCACATTTCTCTTGTGTTTCTCTCCAACGTGTACTGGTTAATCGAAAAATGGTTATGATTCAGTAATTATTATTGTAATTTAGTAATTTTTACCATATTAGAAATCAATCTAAATAATTTTTTTTTTTGTTTTTTGATAACGATCTAAAATAAGAATAAGTCCCTTGTTAAGAAAAAAATATGATACTAAGTGTGTTAAAATGGTTGAGATTGTTGTTTTTATGGTTAAAAAGTAATGTAACTTAATGGTTATTAATGTTTTTAGTGAGAATATTGTATTTATGGTTGAAAAATTAATTGTCCAACTTTCTAATGTATTTTAATGGTTATGATGTGGGGAAAAAACAGGAAGGTGAGACCAAAGATGACGTTGATGATATTCTTCAAAATAACACTTCTTGGTTTACTTGAGTAATATTTTATTTTTCATCTTTCATTTTTTTTTTCCCACAAATCTCTGTTTTTTCTCGCTTGAGTCTGATTTATTTTTCCTATCATTTATTTTTGTAATATAATAGGCCAGTGATCGATCAGAACTTATACTATTTGGGAATGAAATACACGACGGCTACATTTGCAACCGCCATGTACAATGTCCTACCCGCAATCACTTTCGTCCTTGCCTATATATTCGGGCTTGAAAGAGTGAAACTACGGTGCATCAGGAGCGCAGGTAAGGTGATTGGAACATTGGCTACAGTCGGAGGAGCCATGATCATGACTCTTGTAAAAGGCCCGAACCTCGACCTCTTCTGGACCAAAGGAGTCTCCGCACAGAACACAGCTGGGACTGATATTCACAGCGCCATCAAAGGCGCAGTTTTGGTCACGATTGGTTGTTTCAGCTATGCATGTTTCATGATTCTCCAAGTAAGGCGACTTACAAAATAATAATAATAATAATAATAAGATACTTATTGATAGATTTTGACAATAAATTAATTCTTTTCAGGCTGTAACATTGAGGACTTACCCAGCCGAACTCTCACTCACAGCATGGATATGCCTAATGGGAACAATAGAAGGAACTGCTGTGGCATTAGTGATGGAGAAAGGAAACCCTGGTGCATGGGCCATTGGTTGGGACACTAAGCTTCTTACAGCCACCTACAGTGTAAGATTCGAACATGTTTAGTAAATCAGTGACTCACGAACTGTCGTGTGGCTTAATTATGTTAACAAATTAAATTTTTTAAAAACGGAAAATGCATGCAGGGGATAGTGTGCTCAGCGATTGCTTACTATATTGGAGGAATGGTGATGAAAACTAGAGGTCCTGTGTTTGTAACAGCTTTTAGTCCTCTCTGCATGATCATAGTAGCGATTATGTCGACTGTCATCTTTGCTGAGCAGATGTACTTGGGAAGGTAAGCAAGATACTAAACAACAACACCCGGCATGAGTTTCAATAATCAAAATTGAATGAATACCTTTTTCTTTGGCAGGGTTCTTGGTGCAGTGGTTATATGTGCAGGACTCTACCTTGTGATATGGGGCAAAGGCAAAGATTATGAATATCCTTCCAACCCACAAGTAGATGATGAATCAACACAACCAAAGTTGGAACTAAGCAGAAACGGGAAAGATAATGTTAACCATGAAGTCATTACTATCAATAGTCAAGGAGAGCAGAAAAAAACATTTGTAGAAACAGTCTAGCTGTACAATGGGCTTCAAGTTCAGATGTTGTCCACTATGTTTCATGAGCATCTATAGGATAGAATTGCTAACTACCATGGGAGGAAAATAATTGTCGAAAAGGAAGAGAGATCGGAAAAAAAAATGATTGGATTCATGCAATAGACAATGAATATGATTTGTTACAGTGTAATCCCTAAAATGAAGTTATCATTCTCCTAAAAACAAAAACAAAAACTTAGTGCTTCACTATTTCACTAAAGAGATTAGTAATGGCAAAATTCTCTACCACATACGAGACACAATCATTGTGGTTACCATTGTCTAGGAACAAGAAGAAAAAAATGGTTGCTTTGGAGTAGATGGCCTACAAGTCCATCTAAACCAGACGTGATCAATTCTTTCACGAGAAAGTGCAATAATCTTCACAAGAGGTAGAAACTAAGAAGCACACTGACATATTATCTATGAGAGCTGATTATAACTTCAATTATATGGAACATAGAAAATATAAGGATGATTAGTTGTGAATATACACATATACATTCATCTTTTACTTTGTGATGAATGAAGAATATAATGTTAAAATTGTTCTCATATTATTTCTCCGATGGAAGGGAAAAAAAAATCGTTTGTTCTCCATTGGTTGATTAACCAACAATGAGTACAAGACTTTGCAAAGATAATTCAGAGCAGATATCCTTCTTCCTTCCCATAAATACGTTGAAGTTCCCGTGTAGCAGCTAAATACGATTCTGAAGAAAAAGATGTAAGGACATAAAATTAGAATAAAGAAGAGCAGCTGCTTTCGTTTAAGCAATTGAAATATCTTGTTCAATAATAGCATGAATTATTCACCTTTCCATAAACGGAAAGATTTTTGGTTGATAGTGGAGCCAGTCATTGTTGGGATCACATTGAACAGCATATCTTGTGGTGTGTTTCTGAGCTCTTGAACTATCCCGTAGATGGTTTTCCCATTCTCAAAGTATATATGATTATTTGGATGCTTAGTCTTGCAACCAGCGTGCCGTTCAAATTCATATGCATTGACCACCTGGAGAAAACGTTTCTATCAAGAGGCGCAGGATCCATTTGTAATCTGCATTGTTCTAATAAATGTATCTCACCTTAGAGGAATTACACGAGCCGCATCCACATTGATATCCAGAACCTTTGATAACACCATGAAGCTCCTTCTGAAGAACAGTAAAGAAAAAAGGGAAATAAGAATTATTAGCCAATGCCCTTGGTTGAACCTTTTGGGATATAGAACACAAGTAGATTAACTACCTCACGTGACCACGCAATATATTTTACTGGAACTCCATCGAGCATACCGGTAGACAGCAAACTCCTTACATTTGAAGGAAAACTATTGCTCTGAAGTTTCTTTGATACTTTTGTTTCTACTTTCTTTGCGGAGACATCAATACTAGAGAAGCTAGCATCGCTACCAAGCACGTTGGTTCTAGATCCAACCAACTCTTTGCTAGTTGGAATTTCAGATAATTGAGGTGTGGATTGAGACATCAAGAACTCGTAGCTAGATATAATCCTTCCAGGGTTATTTGCATCATCATCATTGGAACCACCAAAAGATATGATTGTACTCTGCGCCTTGTTACAAGAATCTTCAACAACGTTACTGTTCCTGTTATATACACCATCCCTACCTACAAGTGTGCTTTCTTTGTGAAAGATGCTACCTTTTGATGCAGCACTCTCGTCAACATGGTTGTATGTTTGACCCATGGATATCAAATTACGGTCAACCTTCTCGAAAGCAAGATCAGAAGCAAAACTGTCATTATCATTGTAAGGAGCCAGAGATATATTCTCATCCCCCTTGTTATATGGTTGGCCCATTGATATAAAGATGCCATTCTCCCTCTCGTAACTTTCACCGATCATATTCTCCTCTTCCTTACCAAATGCAAGAGCCATGCACATGGCATTCTCATCAACCCTATACGCATTAGCCGTCGACACAGCTCTGTTGTCCGTCCTGTCGTAGCTCTGAGCATTTGTAGATGATGATAGAAAACTATCAGAATCCTTCACCTGGCTAACTTTCACTTTTCTGATTCCACCGTAGCTAACTCCAGTCTGTGGATCCTCAAGTGTGTGTGACATTGACAAACCAAAAGAGTGATCACTGTAAGGTTCCTCAATCCCATTTCTTCCTAGAATGACCTTCTCAGTGTTAATCGAGAGAACGCTTTTACCATGAATATCGGCTGCTCTGGTAGTTTCGGTGTCAAACAACCGTTCAGTATATTGACCAGGAATAGACTGAAAACAGAAAGTGTTTCCCCAAGCTGGGACATTTGAGTTTATCACTCCAGAGAACAAGTTGCTGGTAGGAACTTCCGGCGCATGTTTCTTGTTTGGAAGTAACTCTGCCTCGGAGACATCCAAAAGCCACTGATGAGGACGCTTAGAAGCATGATCATAAGAAGCCATCTCGCCATCACTAGGAATCCCAGAACTCTTAGCCATCCAAAAACTCTGGTTTGGAAAAGACTGGAATAAAGATAGACAAGAGCTTATCAGATATTATCATCACTACAACTTATCTTTCGATCCAGAAAGCAAACAAAAACTAGCTTGAAACTCACACATTCAGACAAATTCCATAATCTATTTACGAATTGTGGACCCAGGTCAAACTCTAATACCCACATGTTTCAATGCCCAATTATAAAGCTTTGAGCTTCCCGGTTTTATTATTCATTTGTAGCATTGAGTAAAGTTAATGTCCCCACAAATGTTAAAATATCTTAACGAGAAACCCCAACATTTGAATATAAAAGCCATACCATATTTCTCAATTGTTCTCCAAGGTTCCTTCTAATGTCACCACAAGCCTGTTCAGCAAATGCAGACCTTCAGGATTGAAATTGAAGTAGGTTTTACAACTAAGAATATCAAAAAAGAAGCAGACAGAGAAAACTAGATAGCTATCGTAGCTCAATATGACACATCAACACAAAACACTGTATACAAAAAGAAAAATCGAATTAGCTCCAATAAATTGGAGCAGATGCGACTGTTACAGGCTATAAATCTATAATTTAAAGTCTACAGTTTTAACAGAAATATACACAGAAAGCATAACCAGATATCATCAGCTTCAGAAAACAACTCACACTACTGTTAAAAACTCCAAAATCGGAAAACAGTGAGGAACAATTTTCAGACTTCAGCAACTTTAAAAGCAACACAAGAAACAAGAACATAAAGACCAATACACACTGCAATATTTGAGACACCTGTGGTCAGTTAGATTTTTCACGATGTTGTCGCGAAAGTTCCCCACTTGAGGGTGAGAGAGAGAGAGAGAACGATCGGAAAATATCGCCGGCGAAGTGTGACCACCACTACGATTTTAAATAGTTTTGTTTTTTTTTTGTTTTTTTCGATGAGTCGTCTCGGAAATATTAACTTTTTGACTTTTTTTTGGCTCTGATATTTATTAGGAAGACCAAAGGCCCCTAACTGCTCTGCACGACTATTGGAGAAACTAGATAGACAGAGGCTCAAGTAATTTGGGCTTTCATGTTTGGGCCCATCAGAAGTTTGTCTAATTGCCAGAAAACAGCAAAATAATATAATTACATTTTTCTTTTTTACTTCTATTAACAAAAGCATTATTTTCACTTTATAACACAATGTCAACAATTAAACTCCAAAACTGTAAACCAAAAAATCCCTACAAAAAATTTAGCTAATATTGGGAAACTATTAATAAAGTTAACCCAATATTAAAATAATTTAACAATCTTGCTTTTATCCAATATGAAAGCTCCACTGTCCAATCATATGAATCCATGTGTCATCTCTTCTTTTTGGCAACATGAAAACATCCAAAACGTAACA
Source organism: Streptanthus diversifolius (assembly GCA_039880935.1). Lineage (NCBI taxonomy): Eukaryota > Viridiplantae > Streptophyta > Magnoliopsida > Brassicales > Brassicaceae > Streptanthus > Streptanthus diversifolius. Next base: position 19,789,930 of record JAXGFM010000022.1, on the reverse strand, counting down.
AGAGACAAAAAAAACAAATAAACTAATAAATTAGGAAACAGACGATATAAGTCTAGGTTGTGTGTCTATACAACTTTGTGCGCGTGTGAGCAACAATATCTCTTCAGCCTGGACTTTTCCGTGGCAAGTGTAAGGCAAGACCGGGTTAGGACGATGGTTTTGGTTGATCGGTTTAGTTTTCCCATTCGATTGATACATAGTTAAATCAACATGAACCGAAAATAGAGATTGAACCGGTCTGTGGTCCGAGAATCTCGACTCTCCCCTCGTGTACCAAATTTGTTTCATCCCGTCACCTTTCCACAATATTCGATCACACCTGAAATAAATGATTTTGCAAATAAGGAACGTTAGGAAAACAACATAACGTTAAATAATAAAGATTATCAAATTCACGAAAGCTTACCAAGCTGGTATTCTTCGCTTTTCCTTTGATTTTTCGGTTTGGACAACGTAATTATCCGAGTTTATTATATATTTATATGTCGGTGCGAAATAAATCCTTCCTTCTTCCCATCCCTGAAAAATTCTACCTGCTCTTTGCTCTATAATTAGCTGTAAAAAAGAAAGAAACATGTTTTAGTTGACTACGACCTTAAAACAAATAATTATCTAAACAACAACGAAAAATATTAACCTGATCTTTTTCTAGAAGTGCTTCCCAGTCATTATTCTTAAGCTGTTCATGCACGTTATTGCTGGCCCTTAGCCGATAATTCAAATCTCCGAGCCATATTACTTTACTGTAACACGATGAATAACTGATTAGTAATGGAACTTCATATTTTTTTAAGAAACAAAATCTATTTCTGACTCTACTTACTCATGGTCCATTATCGTTTCGGGTCGATAATCTTTAGGAGAACGCGAAAATCTGGTCCTCTTTAATATCTCGGTCACATCTAAGTTTCTTCTGACCTCGTCGCCTTCTTTTTCTCCAGACGTAAGATGCGTACAGACAAAGCATAGACTCGTCTCATGCAACGACATGCTGATGGATATAGAGCCCTACACAAGGTTGCATCGTTAGCTATTAAGCATACACAGTTATCATAATATTCTAGAATCAGCGTTACAAAACGTAACGGTTTTAATTTTTTATATATGCAAATAGTAGACTAACCTTGTTTCCAAGATATCCCATGATGCCACGACCAACGCATGAAACCTTGAGGTTGGTAATACGTTTCAGGAGATCATCTCTAACCCACACACACAAAAAGATCCCCACCATCTGTTTACTCGCTGCGAGGGAATAGCCTTGAGGTGGGGTCGAGTTGCATGCAAGTGGGTTATCATCCGGGAGACTGGAGAAGCTGAGATGGGGCTGTTGTGATGATTTCGCAAGTTCGAAGGAGGTTCTGTGGTTTTTAGAAAGTTCGAGGTCATTTTGTGATAAGTTTTTGTTACTGTTCAAGGCTTCTCGGAGAAGAGACAGCCACTTAGCCGCAGGGCCATTATCCTCTGCTCCAAGTACGTTACCGGCATTTAGCGGCACGATTTCTTGAAACCTAAACAAAACAAATCATTGATAATATAATTAATTATAGTACAAACAATATATCATAAGTAAGAGAAGTTTAATTAATATGATTATATGCATACCCTAGCACGTAAATGTCGGCATCGGCGGGAGATTTAAGCCAATCTATTAAGTCTAATCCATCATGTGGCGACTTCCCTCCCACGTTCCATGTCCCAACGAACATTCTAATCATCAACAATAAAAAACAACAAAGTTATTAACCAAAGCTAGTTATAAACATAAATAACGAAATATAGATAGATTAATCACGGTAATTATTTATTACTTGAGATCAAGTTTGTCATCGACACGCGTCACATGTTGTTCACCGGTTGATTGTTTTATATCCCCATTTGTTTGGCCCAACCGACCTATTTAGTCATTAGAAAAATTATAATCAGACAAAGATTGGTATGTATAAAACAGAAACTAGTGAACTGAGAATAGCAAGTACACCTAAAACTGAAGACTTTTTTTAACTAATCTCGTTTTTTTACTTACTTTATAACACGATTTTCAAGGGAAAATCTCGGTTCCCTTTCAACGTTTATTTGCCGTCGTGTTTTTAACAAAGATGTCTAATCCTACGGCTAGCAATGGACCCAAAGTCTTTGTACGGATACTGTCCCAATTCAAGTACGGTTTACGGACAATAGATAAGACGCCATTTTCGATGTCCGAAAACTATATAATAAAAATAAAATTCATGAGCTGTTTATGATTTATTAATAGTTATTTTTACCTGGAAACTTTTCAGGCACAATCATGTAGTATTCACCGTCGGAGCAACTTTTTCTCCTCGACTGAGTCGGTTCCATATTCCCTGGAACAAATAAAAGAATAAGAAAATATAAACCTTTGTTAATTCCACGAGAAATTACAAAACGGCCCGATGTCCAAAAACCAAGATCTAAAACGACACGGCGTACAGTGGCAAAGATCTAAAACGGCACGAGCCAATCTCTCACCTTTGACTGAGTAATCGGAGTGAAATTCGTAAACGCTGCTACGTAAGTTTAACCACTTCCTAACGACGATTCTTGGCCAAGAAGACTGTAAAACGCAGCCGTTTTTTTAGCAAAGGAGATACACAATAAGAGCAATAAAGAATACATACGAAAGTTAGTTTAAGAGCGTACCTGAGATTTCAAGATCTTCCCCATATTTCTGTAATCGAATTTTTTTTGCGCCACCGTTGTTTTCAGAATCCGAGGATAATATTGAATGAAGATCTGGTAATTAAGAGTAAGCAAGATATCAGTAAGCGTAAGAGAGAAAGCGAAATTAATCAAAAAATAATGACGAAGACAATAAGAATATTACTTATGGAGCAAGAAAGACAGAAATTAAAACATAAAATAAGAAAACGCAGACAAAATTTGAAACAAAAAATAATACTAGTAGCAGAGAAGTTCAACGGGAAATAGAAAAACAACCTAGTTGCAGGAGAATCTGAGACATATAATTAAAAAAAAACTAGAAAATAATAAATTTGTAAGGTCTTAAACTCTTACTTAACGAGAATTCTATAGAAGCGTGTTGTATATATAATTAACACATGTCACGAAAGGGAAGAAGCCATGTTCTTCCTTTTTCGATGGGAAAGCCTTATAGTTTAAGCTTCTTCATTACAGAGGGGAAAAACAGAGTATACGGAAAACAGACACTCAGATTTTGTAAATGGAAAGTGAATCTTTTTTTTTCTTTTTTTTTTTTCTTCCCAATTTTCTCGAACTAACATCGAGGTTTGGATTGACCTATAGGCTATATCCAAAGTTGCCAATTATCTTGTAGAACTAGAGAAAATTGGAACGAGGAAAAATGGGATAATCCGAAGAATATGAGTGTACCTATGTATAATCAGAAGAACCCATCTTTGCAATAACGAGATCGATTTGATAACTTTGATAAATGAAATGAAAATAGTTATAAAAAACCATTTTTATGTGGTATGGTGTTGAAGGAGAAAATAAGGAAATAGAGCTGTCATGAAGAAGGAAAAACAAAAGAGCAAGTAAAGTAGACGAAAGCGCGCTGAAAATTCAAGCGACGACATTAGTGAGTTCAGACAATAAACAGTTTGTCTGAAAACGACTTCGTCAACGAACAGATCCCTAGTGACATGAGTTATAAGCATCAATAATTATCGTAGACTTGAAGTGCAAAACTATACTTACATGAGTATATGATATATAAAGCGAGATTTTGTGAACGAAAATGGAGAAGGGCCAGTGTAAATTTGAGTGTTTTATCTTTTTTTATTCTCGATTTTTTATTTGGTTTTGAGGAGAGAAAGTTGTCAGAGGGAGATAGAAAAGTTGTGAAGGAAGAAGGAGACAAGTTGTGCACTTATATGGCGACGTTTCGAGAGGGCTGTGGCCTGTGGAGAAGAAGAACGAATGCAAATGGCCGGCCAGTCAATGGAATTTATTAAAGTTGTGTTATGGTGTGAGTTGGACTGATTGGACCAATATAGTCAATATTTAATTTTTGATATTTTAATATTTAATTATACTTTACATTAACAACCTAAGGAAAGTTTATAAAAAGGATTGAAGATTAGAAGGAAGTTATGGTAATCGTTTTTAGTAACAGGGTTGTAGAAAAGGAAGTTATGCAATTTTATTTTATTTTTAATATATTGTAATCTCTTGTATGATCTGGAAATCTATGTAGAATTCATTGATTTTATTGGTTTCAAATGCGGGTTTGATTACATTAGCTGGCTAGGCAATTTTGTATAGGATTTGGAAACCCATATATATTATTGGTTTTTGGGAGATCTAAATAATGTATGAATCAAGAAAAAGTACATAATACTTTGTACCCTCCCACGATTTATTGATTATACAAAGCTTCCATATCTTCTTTCTACTTTTTCGACTTTACCATTATTAACTGAACGCATTATTGCATTATCTTAACGTTTGTTTCGTAAATTTGAACACTCTGGTTTATAAAGATAAAAAGTGTAGATAAGAAGCAATTAAATATATAAGTGAAAAAATATACTAAATCGTTTTACATATTGATAAGACTACAACATTAATGGTTCACTAAAAAACTACAACATTAACTTATTCATCATTCCAAGTTTAAAAGCTTTTGCTATATATACTCGTAGATTTAGACGATAAAAAAAAATTGTGTAAATTTATCTTTGAAAACTTACCATTTGAAATTTGAGATAGTATAGTTTCAGGAAAATGCGGAATAGCTAATAATTGTTTGTTATCATTTCTCAAATATTTGTTTTAAAATATTATTTGTAAAAGAAATTCAACCTTATCAAAATTTTAGAGGTTTCAAGATTGGCTGTCTATCAGCGTGAAGATAAGAAAAATTCCCACAAAACAGGCTATGAATAAGAAAGATATAACTAAGCTGTATGAAAAAAATAAAATAAAGGAAACTAGCTCCATATATTTACCCTATTGGTTTATAATAATATTTCGGCACGTTAAACCTTAGCCAATTAAAAGTCACAAGCCTTGTTCTATTTTTCAGTTTTTTTTTAAGCCTGTAGGCTTTTGTGTGTGCTACTTTGTGTTTCCACAAACTATTAGTAGTATGAGTCTGGATACAAAGTCTTGACGTAATTATTGAATCATATATTGATAAAATTACAATTCCAAAAACCTACTAATTTAAAGAGAAGGGTCAATATATAGTAGCAAGTTCCAATTAATTCTACATATATCAAAAATGAATAATTCGTGATTGGGAGTAGCTTAGAACCACATACCTAAATTATTTCTAGAGTGCATAAATTACATTATTCTTATGATTTATAAACTCCGGTCAACTCCTTCGCATCTCTCTCGGATGAACCCTCCTTGTATGGTTGACTTCTTGGAACAAGTTTCACATTAAGCCCACGGTTTTGTCTTAACATTGAATTTATAAACATAATGATATATATATATATATATAATTAGTATTTACTTTAAATAAGAAAACTAACTAGTCGTACGACTAATTACGAGCTCAACTATTCAGTCGTTTTCTCCAGTATTTGTTTATAAAACTATAAAATTCCTTCAAAATAAAGATCAAAATTATTTAACCTGTTCGGCACAGTATAACATGTGACATTTTCAGTCTCACAAAATTTTACTAACAAATCTCTAGTTTTTTACTCAAAAAGAACACAAGATGCTTTTTCTCCTGACGTGGTAGAAAAAAAAAATTGGTTCAAATTAAACTTCAAATGACAGTGTCGACACACACGGGACAAACTGGCTTAGTCAAATCAGTTAAGTTCTTTTGAAAATGTTTACTATTCTGCCTTTATCATCAAACTTGCTATTTCTCCATTAAAAAATTATATCCACTGTTGCTACATAACTTTTGTTTTAACTTACCAGTCATACATTATTTACATATTTACTGACATAAATGACTAGAAGTTAAGAGGTACATACGTTTGTACATTATTATTTACATAACTTACTGAAATGAAAGAATAATTAAGATCTCAGAGGAAATTGTTAAGTGTTAAAAACAAATCAAGGAGTAGTTTAATTATATAATAAATTAATCACATTATGGGATTGTTTGCATACTTCAAACGTGTGAGGGCAGCCATCTTAAGGAGTTATTAGTCTAATTAAGCCAATTATTCATGCACCATTAACAGCAAAAGAATGATATTAATTCCTTGAACGTTTTAAACATTTTATTGTTAATTGTTTATTAGAGCCATCAGCCATCTATTTACATATACAAAGAGCTACATGTGTGTGTGTGTTTTGATAAAAGAAAACCTCGGAAAAACTAAACTTTTTGAAGGCCCCTCTCTTGACTAACCCACAAAAAAACCTACGAATCGTCATGGTGCTTCAAATTCGGACATGTGTTCCAGCTCCTTTATTATTATAGTCTCAAGTACAAATCAGAACACCACAAACCAGCATTTAAATATAAATAATTTCATAATTCAGACGACACGTCCTAGTTTATCTACGGTTGAATATTAACGCAACATTTACAGATGAGGTAGGTTAAATTCTCGTATATATTGATCTCATGTCCCTGTCACCATTGATATGATCTTATCGATCCATGTAAAAGGAGAGATGAAGATTAATGAATCTAATGCTAATTAACTTAATATTCTATTTTGTTCTTTCGGAGTTTTAGATGTTTGACTAGTCGAAGAAGCTTCCAATGTATATATATATATTTTTTTTGTTATCGATGATAGATCTCTCTCCCTTTGGTTAATCAACGATTAAAAGATTTTAACTTTTTGCTTATCTGGCTTATATCTACGGGTCTACGTAAACTAATTGAAAAAATGCGGGCGACCTAACATGCAAGTCGGATTTTAGACTCACAAACGACAAGTAATGTTTAGTTATATTTATTAAACCTCTTGAAATTCTATACGTCACATTGTCCAAATTTCGATTCTTAGAATTTGATGACTACAAATGTCACATATATCTCTAATTAGAGCTGTTATTCTACAACTCATTACATACATTTCGTTTTCATCAGAGGGCTCAATAATACAATGCATCCATGTGTAAGAATAAAAGAATGAATTAGATATGACTATGATGCCCGTTATCTTTAAAAACTTGTATTAGTTTACGTCTTTTTTTTTTGGTCAAGGTGTATTAGTTTACTTTTCACTAGACATTTTGGAGGTAAAGGATTAAGACATCTTACATCTACACATATTGATGAAATTTTATTTTCGTTATTAAAATTTAAATGTATGTATGGATAAATTTGCTATATATTGGCTTCAAAGTGGACTACTGAATCAAAGTAAATGACAACAAAAGTTGTATATATATCAGCTAATTAAGACGATTTCTTTTATTTATCAAAAGTTACATTTTAGTCCAATATATAATTAATATGGGAAAGTTTACTGTATATCTGATTTCTTAAAGCGACATAAACATGTTTTTAATTTTTTGTGTGTGTTTGAACTTATATGTTGATATGTATCTTTCATAGTTTAATTTATGCAAACTGATTAAATACGCTATTTACGTGTATATATGTAATCAACTTGATACTAATTTAGCAGTTAACTTGTGTCTCTTCTCATTAGAACAGATCAGTGAATTATTCACTTGCAACTTTAGAAATGCAAATAATAGATACTTATTTTCGGATAATCCAAAAACCATCCGTCATGATCTTATGTACATATCATTATATATTATGTGTATAATCGTATATAGATTATCTGTAGTTTAGAATCGGCTTTATGCGGATAACTACGCCGTCTGATTAATTTAGCTGTCCTTAACGTACAGACATGAAATTTGATGACAAAAATGTTTCGAATACTAGCTATAAGTTTAGTAAGAAAAGTTGAATTATTTGTTACATGTGTGATGTGTCAATAAAGTCATAATTTAGCCATTAAGTAATAAAACAAGGTGGTACAACAAGTAAAGTTCATAAAAAGACAAATACTCTAAGCTTAGTTGGCGACTAATCAAGTTTACAATTTAAGGAAAATACTGAGTCGTGATCACAAATACTACCTAGGTGTCATCTAGTCTTGAAATTTAAACAAAATTTAGATCCGAGTTACAATAACAACAACAATACAGGAAAACAGAGAGGTTTAAAACAATAGATTGTGATCTTATGCTAATTATATTATGAAATAATTCCATGGTATAGTGTAACACATATTTCAGTATCGCATTAGATACATATATATATATATACATATTTATCTAAAAGTGTAAACGGTATATTAATAAGACTTTTTTTTTATATATATATATATATGATTACAAACCCTCTTAGAATAATGTGTGTTAGAAAAAGGGTACTAGGTTAAATGTTAAGGCCTCCGCTCAATGATATTTTTTTCCAATTATGTTAGCTTTTTACTCTCTTGTAGGAAGACCTTGAACCCTTAAAATCAAAGCTTATTATTACACATCGATGGAATAATTAATTAGAAGTGAGACCAATTGAAAATAATAACACACTCACATCTATAAATACAATTCTGAAATGATTCGTAAACTTGAGTTAATTCTCATCTATATTTTATGTTTCTTACTTTTCATCACATTAATGCTATTAATAATTAGAAAAAATAAAAATCGATATCAATCAATAAGAAAAGCCATTCGGTGACTCTCAATTGGTTATTAAAACGATTCTTGCCATCGACTTCTAAAATCAAGATTACTCGAAGCTTTCTTAAGACACTACCAAATCTATAGTTTATTTCGTTACATCAATGAAATCTCGATACTATTAAAATATGCGGGAAGAATATGTTAATAATTAATTTAAAATATCCAAAAAGCCAACGAGCGTTTGAGATGTAGTGGAAAGATGAAAAGTGGGGTTGGTTAGTTAATCTACAAACGGCGAATAAAAATCAGAAAAAGGCTAAGGAACTAAAGTGTTATCCAATTATTTGTGTTGTAACGATATGATTATTGATTAGTTATTAGTGATCAGTGAGTACAATCAAGTGTTCTAATAATTAAACTCACTTGCTAAAAGCTAACTACCCAAAAAGATGCACATGCCCGATCTTTACTTTATAAACGAGAGAATGGTAAACAATAATCAATGGTAATGACGATTTTGGGAGTATTGTAACACTTCCATGATGATAGTATAATTTTAGAAGAAAATTCGATTTGGAATATGGTACTATGCCAATGTGGATGATGTGATTATAGAACTCAAGATATAAAAATAAAAGAATTAAATAAGACCTGATTATAGATATAAATTTACTTATATACACACAGTTAATTAGATATTGGATATTAATTAAAGACGTTTGCTTAGGATCCTCATTGGTCTATCAATCTATCATACTGTCCCGTCTTATTTTCCACAAATACAATACTTTCACCTTCATTTTTTCTCCATTTAGCGTTTCATTTAAGGGTTTATCATGTCTTAAAAACAAAATATGAGAGGTCATCAAAATCTCTTCCACCCATTCGATCGATCATCTCATTAGATAAAAAGTATCAGAACTCACCTCTACTTGCAAATACTTTTCAAATATGATTCCGATCCTGAGGACATGGCTAATTTTCTACAAGTTAGGTTTATATCTTTTATCAGTTTTTAAATTTGTTAATAAATACTCTCTTCGTTTCTGAAATAGTTACTTTTAGATTCTTTTTTTCATAAATATCAATGTTTTAATTTTTATGCATTTTTCTTAATTAGTGATGATAATTTATAAACTTCAAGAAAATTAACTAAATAAATTGAATTACTATTCGTTTAAAATTATAGGAAATAATTAATAACAAAAATGATGTATTTATATTCATGTTTTTGCATCTTTAACATGTGTGAAAATCCCAAGACATCCATCAGTTTAATACGGAAAGAGTATTTTTTTCTGGTTGATCAATAAATTTTAGAGTTTAACCAAATAAATAAACAAAAAGCAATGAATACTAGTTATTGTTAGAAAAACTATTGTTAGAAAATGATTGCTAAACTTATTACGCATTCCATAGACATGTATAGTTACTCACAATACTCTCGTTCTCTCTTAATACTATACTTTGTTCCAACGCTTTTAGTTTTGGCAGGCAAGTGACCCACTCTTCTTATAATTATCACCCTTTTAATCTGCGTGAATCGTGATTAGTACCCCTCTCGTTATAATTAATTACGACATCATTCTTAATCCAAGTGATTCTTAGAAGCTTCCATCTGAAAACCGTTTAGCCATGTTTTTCGGAATGATAATTAGTTAAGTGTTTTTTTGTTGACCAAAAATAAATTTTTTTGGTAAAATGTTAAATCAAAAAGTTAATTACGAGTTTAGTTTATTTTTTTCTTAGATGTTTCTAGTATAGGAAAACATTTAGCACACCACATATTCTATATACTCCTTCCATTTAAAAATGATTGATGTTTTAGAAAAGAAAATTTGTTTCAAAAAGATTGATATTTTAGATTTTCAATGCATATTTTGGTTGACTATTACCTATTTTGTTCTTAATTATTCATTTTGTTTATAATAAAAACTAATTAGAATCATTTGATAAAATATTAATATGGTCGCTTTAACAAATTTTTTAAAATCTGTGAAAATTTAAAAACATCAATCATTTTAAAACAGAGAAAAATATATTATATACACACATATACACTACAGGTATCACAAACATAAACGTAAAAAGAAATGATTATATATGCGGTAATTCTATAACACATCCTGAATTTAACTACGAAAATATAAATCATTTCAATCAACAAAAACATAGCAGAAGAAGAAAGAGTAAAAATAAACTTTTTTTATAGTTTCAACATTTTTATTCATTTTAGTGAAAAAAAAATATTATTTTGAAAAAATTTTCTTTTCCAAAATCACATGAAAGGAAATAACAAAAAAAGTCTAGATAGAATTTATAGCTAGATGCTATAATTAATAAATGAATTAATTGGAGTTACCATATTTTCCGTCGTCAACAACCTTTTTATTTATATATTACATATCAATATGTAAGCGATACTAATGAATTTGTGTGATTGTGGTAGGACCTCGATTGCTATGAGTGTGGTTATGGTTGATAACAGTCTCTAATATAGTAATATAGCTGTTGAGATTTGGGTTGGCCAGCTGGAGCTAGTTTCATGAACCTATTCCAATTCAGACAATATTATGTGTGATGAGACTTTTAACTATAAAAAATTATGTGTTATGGAACATTCTAAATATGCATATATATATAGATTATCCTGAGGAGATTTTTTTCATCATATATATGGAGTTTAGTATATATATCATGATTCATGCACGTAAAATTGTCCAAATAAATTGTTATCGATTCTATTGATTCGTCAAAACAATTGTAGGAGTTTTAATGAACATTTGCAGATTCTCTTAATCATAATTAGCTAAGCAATGACGTGAATAATCTACTGTTCGTTTGCTCATTCACGAGAATCACATGCAATGCGGCACTTTACTTCCAAGGAGAATGTGATTTAAACTCTATTATTATTAACATAATCACGCATTATGTTGATATTAATCATATTATATATAGTCAATACTATAAGAACATGACATTGATCTCATTAAATTAGCACTTTCGATGCTGAGAAAGCAAGTGTGTTAATCTAATATGCATGAATTTATGTTTGGCTATGAACCAAATCCACGATAAAAATAACCTAATTTGTTAGTAGTTTAAAACCTAGAAAGGAGTGCCCAAATTAAGGGAGTACCCAATGCCCAGATTAATGCATGGATCAACTGATCCACATCTACGTACATATATGCTGAACCGGTGGGTCCCATGCAGCATATAGACATTCAAATACAGTCTCCAAATTTTCTGAATCAAAACTCGATACATCGAACTATATTCTACATTATTATAAAAATTAAAATTAATGTTCATGTTTAAAGACGCGCATACATACATATATATATTACATGTTTTTCTTTTATATATTTGTACTTGTTCGCATGAAGATATATTGTAAACTACAGTTGTGGACCATGTGATGGTAGTGGCCGAAGAGAAGTGGTGGGTATCACATGTTAAATAAGCTCTTTTTAATCGCTCGCTAAAATAGAAGACCTTCACAGAGTCAGAATTAGAAACCTTAGATACACCTTAAAAACTCCGGGTACAAAGATAAATGATTGAGCTATAACTAATATTTAGTCCTCATAGTTAATCCATTTCACTTGGCCGTTATGTTGTGACCAATATAATCTAAAATATCAATTGGTAATATAACTGACAAATTTTTTAGTAGTTGTTGCTTTTATGTATTACATGGATGGATTCCTTTTTGTCGTTTTTAGATAGAAGATACATGATGGTTTTGGAAATATGAAGTATTTAAGTATGATTCCATGTATATAACTAGGTATTTTTTGGTTTCTCGTAAAATAAGCAACTTCATTAGTATTTTTCATCACGATTTGGGTGGACAGATCATGTTCTACTTGGGCATAGTTGAGCCCAAATTCTGGCCCAGTAATGGTATACTAGCTGCAGAAAATGAAACAAATTCAGCTAACTAATCTCATACATGACAACCAACAATGAACATAACGTGTAAAAGAATTAATTAAAAGAATGGGAGAATTACAATACAAAAGAACTTCAATAACCTAAATGATTGAGAAAAGTAAAAACAAAAAGAAAAACTAAACAACGAATTTCATATCTATGTTCGGGAAAAACGTCTTCCCAAAAATAATTTCAAGATCATTCTCTAAGGGAGTTAGATTCAAATCCAAAGACAAAACCCTCTTGCTACTACAGCATCGTTTCAGAACCGGCATGGTAGGAATCACGGGAGAGATGAGCTTTGATGGCTCCATCGTCATGCTTGACTTATGCCGTCTCATGTGACCGCCTAAAGCCTGTCCGGTCCCAAAACTCTGACCGCATATCGAACACTCGTGCATATGAGTTCCTTTATAATTGTTGGTAAGAGATTTCACCTCTTTCTGGTCAACGGATAGCTTTGGCTTCTTATGGCTTGCCCGATGGCCACCTAAGGCTTGAAACGAAGAAAATCTCCGGTTACACGTTTTGCATTCGAACCGGTTACTTGTATTGCGCTCGGTATACTGGTCCACATCGATCTGTTTGACCATGGAGGTTTGTGAAAGTATCATCAGACATCTAGCAATGTCTAAATTCTTGATGGATTGTTCGTACTCAGATCTTTCTCTCTTCATATCTTTTTGGTTTAGTAAGATTTTCAGAATAAAGAAAGCAAATTAAGTTTTTTGTTTGTTAGAAAAAAAAAAAAAAAAGAACTGAGAGAGTTTGTAATGAAAGTTGAGAACATAATAGTAATGTATATTTATAAGAGCAATACCTAAAAGTTTGAAGATTGAACAAAAGAAGTCGTTTAAAGTAATATTCTAACAACAAGCAGCACTGATTGTTTGACTTTGGGACAAATTGACATTTTCAATTTCACCCTTTGACCACCGGAGGCAATGCATACCACGCGAGTTGAATATCAAGGGTAGTATCGTCTTTTTGAGAGTTGTATCACCACATACTTCGTTCTTGGAAACTTCTACTGCTAAAAAAGTGAATCTAATAAAAGGAGAGTAAAGTCAACAAATGTACACAACAAAGAATAAATCCAACAAGTAACAACTTGGTTTCTCATGGACTTGCATGCCACGATTTTTAATTTAATATGAACACCTTACCATATTAATATATACTTTCATTTATATCCTTATCTTCTGTTTTTAATCTAAGGTTTTCAAGCAGAATCAGAGACTAATCAATGGAAAATCCAGCTGTAATGAATATTATACAATGGTTGGAGTTAGAAAAATAAAAAAACTTCCAATGGAAATGTCCTATATTGGTTTTAAAAATGGGTGATGTTTAACTACAGAAACAAACTAATCTAAAGTCATATCAAAATTTGAATACAATCATCATCACTATGTTTGAAGAGAATTCATTTGTTCACACACATGCACTGGAGTCTAGAGACCAGTCTAAAGCCTTATTAGATTCAAGGTATCAATACATTGTCCATCTAAATAGTAAGAGGTCAACAATATCCTCTCTATATTTTTATGATTGAGAACGTCATCAGTGATGGAATCGTGACGACTTCAATAGTAAGTGGTGGACTAGAATATATTATGTTGACTGTACTATGTTTTCTAGAAAAGCAAACAAAGTCTTGGACTCTTGGGTGTTTTTGTTCTGTCTCTCTTTACTTTTCATATTTAGTTGATCAAAATGAGAAGATCAGCCAAATAAATTTAACCGGTCTTATGTAAGAATATAACATACTAATCCATAGCAACATAAGCTTGCGTACGATATATAACCTTTACACACTCTTAATCTTCTAGGCTCATCCAGTTAATGAACTTAACTGCCAAAGCGTGAAGTTTTTTTTTTTTGTCTTACCAATCATATGTTTACTTCCAAGAATGGCGTTCTGTTGTTAGCTTCTTCTTGTCCCTGTTTAGTTGATCTTTTCTCCATGCTTGTGTGATCTTCGCTGAGAATATTCTTCGAAAACAAAGTCCTCATCTCCTCAATGGACGCCAAGCTTGGCACATTTATGTCTTGTTTCTTTGGCATTTCGTTCTTACGCTGATCAACCTAATCATTGTATTGAAAAGCGTTACTGTTACATATATTAATATATATACACAAAGAGATCACCACTGAATAATTCCTGGTGTTTTTCATGTTTTCTTTGTGTGTGTTATGTGCTTTCAGTACCTGATAGTCTTTTATGAGAGACTGTTCTGCTTTGTTTCTAATGGTTGATACAGCTTGTCCATGATTCTCTTGCAATAACGTGACTTGCTTCATGGAATTCTCCACTATGGCATCCGTTGTTTCTTTGTTCTCGCGGTCTTGCATCAGCGAGTCTGTAAAACCAGGGATTAGGACGTTCTTTTCCTGAAGTGAGACAGCGGTTTTTTGAGTCAGAAAGAAGCAATGATTTTAGTGTGGTTACCATTAACAGCTGCGTGAAGTTCATTAGTCCTAGTGACAAAATTAGCATCCATTGTGGAGAATGTAGATGCAAACTTATCATGCAGCCTGTCATTTTCTTTCGCCATATCCCTATACATAGGAAGTTTTATTCAACGAAATGATGTGGAAGAAACATAGAAAGAAGTACGGAGACAGAATGAAACATGTTACCCCATTGTGACATTAAGTTCTTGTTGGTAATTCGTGTTAAGGTTCTTTATGCCTGTTTCAGTGGTCTCCCACAGGTTTTTAGACTCACTGGCCCTTCCCAAGCTGCGATTCAGTCAATGTTTGTATCAGAAACTAGAATGCGGTCTGAAAGCAGTAGTAGGGAGATGGAATATGTACCAATCTTCAAGGTAACTATCCATGACTGTGATACACTCTGCTGAAGCTATTGTGTTTTCCGTGAACTCGGTTTTTGCTTTCTTTAGATAGTCACATAATTCCTCCTTTGCGCCAGTCGAAACTTGCTGCATACAAGACATTTTTTCCTGCAATCTCTTCTCTTCCTGTATGTCTTGATCCCGGATATTGCGTGATGCATCAGAGACCTAGAAACACGTAAAAGACCAGTCTTTAAGTGTGATTCAACTGATGAAGAACTTAGGCCTGATGGGGTTATTAATGGTTAAAGACTCACCATTGCAGTTTTCTTTGAAGTTAACTTTGACAATATCTGACCAATGTCATCTAATGCTTGTTTCTCCTCTCTTTCAGCCTCTTTCTGTTTAAAATAACGACGAGTTTCGTGTGAACTGCTAAAAATATATATATAATTGAGAATTTTAAAAGTTTGTCCAAACTCACCTTAAACATCATTTCAAAAGCAGCAAGCTGTCTTGATTTCTCTGTGTGGCTTTCTCTAATGGCTTCCACCATGCCATGAGCTTGGTTGTAGATGTTGCTGAAAATGGTTGAAGCCGTGTTTGAAATTTCTTGGGCAGATCTCATGCTTCTGACCAAGCCCTGGAGAAGAAGGAACAGAAGTTGAATTTTTCAGAAAAATAATTTAACTAACAAGAAACCAGCACACACCAGCTCTTGTTGTCTTGCAGCAAGAGCTAAGAGCTCCTTCTGATCATTAAGTGAATCCCGGATGTCATGAGCGACTTTAGCAGCCTCTGTTACTGATGCAATGAGCAACTGAGAAGAGAAATGCATTTCAATTATCACCTACACAAGAGTTGAGAAATAGAAACACTTAAATTTCATCACTCTTGTCTTGTTCATACTTGCTCAACATCCTCTATTTGTGATCTTATAGAGGAGTTCATGTTCTCCAGATCAGAGGAAGCTTTCTTTTGTAGCATTTCAGAGAGTTCCTTCAAGGCTGCTACTCCGGAAGTATAAGTATCTGTTGTTTTCCCAATTCTTGATTCCAGATCGCGTGTTGCCTGTGAGTATAAGCCAGTATTGTGATAAAATGGTCAAAAGAAAAAAGGGAAATGACATGTATAGTCTTTTCTTACATCATATTTATGAGCAAGAAATGAGTGGGTATGTTCTTCCATAGTTCTTAATTGTTGCTGTTGCTGAGAGACTGATCCAAGTACTGTTCTGTGTAATTCTTTAAGGTTTTGATCAAGCTGTGAACCAAATTTCAGAAGCATGCTCTGGTTTTCGGATTCCAGCTTATCCTTTTGATCTGCAGAAACAAGTAAAATCAGCACTTGACAGATCTTGTTTTCAGCCCTAGACATAGGGAAGAAAGAACTACCTAATCTTGTGAACAAAGAATTTATATCATTTGACGCATGCTGCAAATCAGAACGTAATCCCTTTGCACGGTCGATCAAAGAAGTCCCTGTCCAAGAAAATATCAGTAAAATGAATCAAGCAACAAAGAAACCCAAGATAGCGGAAGCCTTCAAATTTGTTCATGAGCTAAAACTGTTACCCGAGCATTTCATTCTGGAGATGATGGCTTCCCTCTCCTTTAACTTTGAGATAACTTGGACATAATTCTCTTTGAGATTAAGCAACTGCTTGTTACTATTATCTAGGTTTCTCTGGACCATAAATGTTTGAAAAATCAAGAAAACTCTAATAGAAAGCATGAGTAATGTAGAATGTAAATCACTGAAGTCCTTATCACCTTGCAGTCCTTAAGGTCACTTTCTACATCCAGTAACTTTTCTTTCTCATTCATGTACAGGTCACGAAACTTGGAAGCTTCCTGCATAAGAGAAGCCACTTAAGTTCCATCGGAGAAAATTGATTTAGTTTCTAACAGATGGAAGGGAAAAAGCGGGGGCATACGTACACTTTCAGTGAGATTTAAATCATTCTCCAACTGTTCTACCCTCTCGATTCTCGCCTGAAACAAATGAATGATTATTCCGAACATGCAGTGAATATAGAATTAAGGTTCGTCCATTGAACCCACCTTCTTTTCAGCCTCTTCTAGTGCATATCTTTCCTGTGCGATGTAAATACCATTTCTATCCCTTGCCGCTCTTACATCTGCATCGATTTGTACAGCAGATATAACTAATCGACTAGCTCATACACATAAGAAAAAAAGGAGAATATAGACAGAATGTTATGTGTGTAAACCTTCTTTCATTCTCTCTAGCTCCAAGTAAAGATCTTTAAGCAAGACAGCCTTGGATAATTTCTGGTTTGCCTGCAGAGGGACAAGTTAAGTTAGAAGTATGAAAATAACGGATACATTAGTATAGCATAACTGAGATATGATAGCGTAAACAAAACCTCGGGTTTGTTCTTGATGTTCTTGGCGCGATAGGCGTAATCTAAAGTGCTTAAAGTTTCTTCTAAGGAATGAGCTGATGGAGAGATTGTAGCAATGATACAAGTTTTTGTCTTCCCTCCTAGAGAGTCCCGTAAAAGCCTTGTCAGCTTACTATCCCTGCAAGAACGAATAACCACCACTTATGTTCCAAGAGACACAAAATTTATCACTGTAGGCTCATCATAGTTGTAGGACAAGGGAAATTACCTGTAAGGTATATGGGAAGAATGTTCCACAAGCGCATTAATCACACGGCCTAGTGTAAGCAAGCTCTTGTTTATCTCTCCCGCTTCTCTTGCGCGGCCATCCCGAGATCCTGACCGTAAAATATTCTCGGATCCTGCTAGATCCACAAGGTTAAGCTTGCCACATTTGATAAGCTCCTCGTCACCCATAGACTCTTCCTTAATATGGACAGTGATGGTAAAAACTGAATGAGAGCGACTGCTTCGTTTATTTAACAAAGTATCCGCGGTGCGCCTTTTGGATGAACCTCGTTCAAGAAGAGCATATATATCGTTAGCGCTGTAAACAACTTCTTCCTCAAGACCTCTTAAAACCACACAACCTTTCCCATCCTCCATCAAAGAAACGGACTTCTTCTGCTTATCCTCAGAAGATCTTGAAGAAGATTCATCTTGAGCTAACAAGTCCGTAACTTCTTCATTGTAAAGTTCCAAGAATGTCACTTTCATATTGTAATCAGCGTTTTGGGCCTCAAGAGTTTCGAAAATATGCCGAACAGCTCTTGGAATCACCCCAGCCTCCGCAGGCAAATCCCCTCCCTAGACAGCAACAACAACTTGAATAAAGCAACAAACAGAAAAACAGGAAAAAATCGAAATGAGATACATAGAAGAGGAAGTCTCGTTATACCTTTTTCCGCATCCCACCTTCCATAGTGTAAGTCTTTCCAGTTCCAGTTTGTCCATAAGCAAAGACAGTGCAGCTAAAACCTTCCAAGACTTCATGAACAATAGGTGAAATAGCTTGGTCATATATAGACCGTTGTTGTGCTTTAGGACCAAAAACCTAGAAAGACATTAACACCATCAGAGCAATCTATAGAATTCAAATTATAAACCAAAATCAAGGGAGAAAATTTCACCTTGTCGAAGGTGAACAGACGATCTACTTGCTTATTAGCAACATTGTGAAGAACATTGACTTCTTTTCTAAGTTCATTACAAGATATGAGTCTAGAGACATTTGATTTCTGCTCCTCTTCACTTAGTGGTCTGCATCGTAGAAGGACTTGAACGTTAACCTCTTTATCTCTGTCGAGGCGGTTAAAGAAAGAATCAGGTCGTCTTCTCTCTGGACGAGGAGTGAAGAACGGCGAAGGAGATGGGATCACTCCTACTCCGCTTTTCCTTGGCACATCGGGAGTAAACGACATAACTGAATCTTCGATTTCTGAGAATCAAAAAAAGAGAAAATCACTAACGAAATGATTGAGAGTGAAGTCCATGATGGTTCGTTCCCTAATCAAATGAGAAAAGCTAAATTCAGAATCATCTCATGAAAACCGCAGAGCAAGAGATCATCACTTACAGAAACACAGCCGAATCTTGAGATGGAGCCCGTAGCAGGAGAAAATTCGTATCGAAAGAGATATATTTTAGGGTTCTTTTGAGATGGAAAGATGAAACATTTTTTTTCGTTTGAAATTTGAAAAAGTGGGGATAGTAACCGTTTGGGAATCTCGGAGCGTAGTGTATATAAACTTTAGAGTTCGATCAAAGAGAAGATATGTGGGCCCGGATGGTTCCAAATTCGAATTTACTCGAGGACTAGTTAGTACCTTTATTTTTGTAAGTAAAATAATCTATAAGCTAAAAATAAAAAAAAGCAAAACGCAAAAGAATATATACGCAAATGATCAAAGTTGTATAAGTTCCAAAAATCATGTCAATTCTTGTTTAATCCCGTGATATCAACTTGTGTAGGTGAGATAAGTTTGATTTCAAGCAATGTATTGATAGTTTACCAATTAATTAAATCAGATTTTCTTTTCTTTTTGAACTTCTTTATGATCAGATATGTTCACTCCGCTTCCAATCAAAGAATTGTTCTAATTTCCATAAGTTTAAGATTTCACATGAAAATGGACCAAGTGGTTTCGTTTTAACTTTTTTTTTTTTTAATTATAATTTAGTGGTTTCTTTCTTACAAATGTTTGGCAAATATGATCAAATACAAAAGATGGATATGGAGTATGGACAAACTAAATTGATCATTAACCGATCAATAAATTTAATTGCCAAAACCATAAAGAAATCTGTCAACAAAAGGGAAACGTAATTAACAAAAAGAAATAGAGAAATGCATCAAACATTTCAAGTGATCTCTCGCAATAATTATCCATGAAACACAATGCAGAAGACAACATAAATTTAGATGGGTATTAAGACTGTAGATCACAACAACACAGTAGCTACCTCCATTAGAGTAGAGCTGAACCGTAGAACACCAAATCCGCAGGACCCGTCATGTAAATATGATTGTCTTCCTCTTTCCACTCTATCTCCAATGGTCCACCAGGTAGATCCACCGTGCATTTCTGTTCCACCATTAAAAAAGAAAACATAGATAAGAACCAAAGAGCTAGAACTCATCGTCTATCTAAGCATGGTTTTATAAGTGTGAGATCATGCATGCGCCAAAATATTGGTTTGACTGACACAGTCCATGCTTCTAAGTGATTGCTACATGTTTTATTTAATAACTATGTGGTTCGTAAATCATACTTAACTGAAAAAATACATTCAAACTTACCCTGTCTGTTCGGCCTTCAAGGACTGCTGCAACAACTAGAGCACAAGCTCCTGTTCCACAAGCTAAAGTTGCTCCTGCAGTTCGAGTTTATGCTTTTTAAGTATATGATAAGGATTTATATAGAGATTGTTGATTGTTGACTAAGAAATAGATTCCCGAGGATCTCTGGAACTTGGCGAACCTGCCCCGCGCTCCCAGACACGCATTTTTAAATGTGAACGTGACAAGACCTCTCCGAATTCTGCAGATAAACTTTAAAGAGATATGAGAACAGAAAATGGCAAAGAGATATTGCTGAATCTTAGTGAGTAGATCTATGTATCATGTAGAAGTCGACTTCTGACCTGTGTTAGTTCGAGCTGGGAACATCTCATGGTGCTCGAACTTAGGACCAATCTCTGACAACTTCAAATCATCAACTCTCAGATTCTGGTCGATGCAAACAGAAAATCACAAACTCAATTTGCATTGCAAACATACATCATCACGACAGAATTTCCTTTTTTAAGTTGTACCACGAGAAGCAAGCACGTACCTGTCCGTCCTTAGAGCCAAATGTGATACAGTGAGGGTTGCCCATGCTTACACATGTCACATTCCAGCTCACTCCATCAACTACTAGCTCAGCCGCAACAACAGACTCACCTTTGTTTCCTGGCAATCTCGTAGGCACATCTTCGGCTCTAAGGATCGGTTCGCCCATATTAACCTTAACCTGTACCCCCATATCAATATCAATTCAGTTAAACAGAAGACGAAACAATTAGAAAGATTTATCAGGAAATTCAGCTTCTACTGAATGAAAGCTGGTAACTTTACCTGCCCATCATCTTGAATCTCTGGAATGATCAGGCCAGCACCGGTATGAATCGTAAAACTGCCATGAAAACAAAACATGAGAATCATAGCAAGTGTGACCCTTTTAATTGAAATTTCTGATAAGAGTTATATATAATACCTATGCTTTCCCTGTAGGTTCTCAATCTCAGCAATGAATCTAGCAAAGCATCTAACTCCATTGCCACACATCTAACAAAAACAGAAAAGGCTTTTATAGCTTCAAATCCAACCTAATCCAATCAATCAACAGTGAATAAGCAGAACGTTACCTCTGGTTCACTACCATCTGAGTTGAATATTCGCATGGTGTAATCGGTGCCATTAACGCCTGGCATCGCAAAGATGACTCCATCGGCACCAACACCGAAGTTTCGATCACACAGCTTCACCGCTTGCTCCTGAGTTATCTTAGGTTTCGATGAATCCCTATTATCTACCTAATCCCCAAAAGAAAGTAACTACCTTCAACAACGTTCTCCGAGATTTTCTGAAACATACAAAGGGAGAAAAGTGGCATTACCAAAATGAAATCGTTTCCAAGGCCATGATACTTGACAAAATGAAGAATTCCGCTTTCTCTTTTATCCAAGAAACTCTCCGGCGAGAATTTCTCGGCGGCGAAGGCACTCATGGAAGCTGCTGACACGCGGAGACTAGTGCTCTTAAAGGGAAAGTTTCTCCTGGAGAGATTGAACCGAAGAGAAGATACCGATCCAAGGTTCGTGGAGAAGGCATGTGACAATCGGCGCGATTGCGGCGGCGCAATAGTGACAGTGCTCGTGGCGGCTATCTCCATTGATGCTTCAGCTTTCTTTTTCTTCTCCACGAAAGCTGCAAGACTATGTACTTTGGTCTTTCGGATCACGAGTTAACCCGGTCGTACCGGTATTATTTAGCTTTATATGAATTTTTCATAGTAATTTATGAAAATTAGAATGAACTGTATCAGAAGGAAAAAAAAAAAGTCAACACTGTTCATTTTTTGTTGGTTTTCTTGAGTTGATTCCAGGTTTTTCGTTGACCCTTGTTTAATAAGATTTGGAGTGAATAAACATGAATTTTAAAAATTGTTTTAAAATTTAGTGTTATTAAACTTGTAATTTTAATTTCTATTTTAAAATTTACTATTATTAAAAATATTTTGAACATTGGTTTTAAGAGATTTATCATGATTTTAAGATGATTTGGTGAAATTTTTTGGTTAAAAATATAAAAATTCAAATCTCATGATTTTATATGAAATTTTAGAATGGTTTAACAATAAGTTTTCTAATTCATTAAAATTATCCAAAAACTCATTAACAATCAAATTTTTTTCAAATACCATATTCAATACTGAAGAAGTTTTTGTGTTGCTCGATTAGGCATCAAACATTTTATTTTAGTTGAAAACCAGATCGGATGACCTACCAAGATCCGGTTCTAAGATTACGAGGTCGTACATTCGTTCGAGTGAGGTCTGCATTGTTTTTTCTTTTCTTACGGTCAGTCTAGTTTATGGAATTATGTTAACGCAAACATATATTTAATTTCCATTTAATTAATGGTATTCCATAATTAAAAATAGAAAGATCCCTAGTTGCAAGGCTGGGCATTTTATTTACAGAAATGCTAATAAATGATAACATTTTACAAATTACGAATCCCAGTTCTTTTTAATCCTCTTCGTCCTTCTCGATTGAAAGCGCACGGATGGTTTGCGTAAAAGGTCTTAATATTGAGGTAAGTGATCTTTTTCTCTTAGTATGTATATATCTCAAAAAGTAATGCATTTCCATTACAATGTTTTTACGTTGGGCAGAGCAAATTTTCTCAAGAAAATGGAAAAGATGTACCAAGAAACTCTGGAAACGTTATCCTCTCTGTTGACAGTTGCTGTCCGAGAAAAAGACGAAGCAAGCGAACGTCTGCAGAACTTACTCGCTGAAATAGCAAAACTAGAGGAACTCTTCAACAGCTTTTTGTTGTCCAAAGAACAACAAGGACCCCGTTACTATCATCCAGAAGCCGTAGAGGAAACTTACCGTCTTCAAAACTGTGATTACAATCATTTCTCCCGCCAATCGCCGTTGGATTTAGTCTCAAACCCATCATCTGATCATTCCTCGCCGGTGATCTCTGAATCTGGTTCTTACAACTTCTCGTCGAATCAGATGGGGTTTGATGTACATAACCGCAGAGATTTTGAGACCATTTTGCTGGAGAAGATCAGAGGAGTGTTGCCGGAGAACGGTAAGTTTGTGCAAGCTGTCACTGACGCTGGACAGTTGCTTGAGTCGCTGCTCATAACCGGTCCGGTTCTAAAATGGAGAAATCCTCCGGTTCAAGTTTCGAGTCAAAGACCGGTTATTAATAATAATTTCGGGCATTTAATCACCGGAAATTGGAATTATGTTGGGGTGGAGTTGGGTTCGGGGATGCTAAACCGGTATTTCACATGCAAAAGGACACGGTTCAGTTAAATGTCTTGAATTTCGCAAGAAATCTCATTCGCTTCGGTACATGTTTGATTTTTTTTTTTTGGGGAACAAAATGTATCTGATCGATTTAAAATTTGTCGTCTGGTTTACTTTTGGTGATCCCCAAACTTTGCAGCTGATGCTGATTATAAAAGCCATGAAAATTTGGCTTTTATTATTTGATGTGTCCTTTATTTTCAATATAAAGCAATTGATTGATCACTCTCCAAAGATGTAACCGGGATCTATGCATACAAAAACTCCAGAGTTTAAGTCTTGACGATGGTGATGACAAATTCAAAGAAAATGTTTTATGTGTCAACACATTTTGGAAAACAGTCGGTCTTCGTTTCAGATTTGTGTAAAAAAAAACTGGATGTTTTAAAGAGTTATTTTCCAAAATGTTCGGTAAAGATATCAAATTTTTGTTCCTTTTTTAGGAATGATTTTTGTTTTCTCCTCTAAAGCAATTCTACACTGTTCTGTCTGGCTGCTGATGTAGCAAATTCGTACCATTGTGGCAAATTCGTTTGTTGGAAAAGAAAAAAAAAAACCAAACTCTTCAAAAAGGAACAAAAATAAAAAATAAAGCGATGGCCGGAAAATAAAAATACGTTTAAAACGCAACCAAGTTTCGGGCCTCTGCAGCATTTTTTAATTTCCGCCCAACCCTAATAAAAAGCCTTTGGACGCCGTTTCTTCTTCTTCCTCGCTCTTCTTCGCGCTTCCTTCTTCACCCTCTCTCTCAAGCTCGCCCATCCTATCAATTTCCCAGGTATGTTTTCGATTTTCCTCTTTCACACTTCTCGTGGATTCATTTCTAATACAAAAGTTTTTTTTTTTACTTTTTCTAAGGTTTGATAAACCCTAATCGCCTCTGTTCGATTGTAAAAAAGCATTAACCTTTAAACAGTATTGATTCAATCGGAATTAGTCAAGGATCTATTTGTTGATCGCAGTGTCTTAGAAACCCCAACTTCGGAGCATTTCAGAACCTACGACCCTGAATACGAATGATTGATGTTATTATATTCATTGAAGAACATTGATATTCTTACTTTTTATTGACGATCAATCAATCAATCAATCAATCAATCTTTATCTTATTATCCTACTTTAACAGGGTTGATAGCATCATTTACCTGAAGAGGGGACTTTTGCGTAAATCAGGGTCAAAATTTGATGGGAACTCCGGAGTCATCCCGAGAACCTTGCCCTGACCGTATTCTCGATGACATTGGTGGTGCGTTTGGTATGGGAGCCGTTGGAGGAGGTGCCTTTCATTTCATTAAAGGGACATACAACTCCCCGAAAGGCAGTCGCTTTATCGGAGGAAAACAAGCGGTGAGCATGAACGCTCCTCGTTTGGGAGGCAGTTTTGCTGTATGGGGAGGTCTGTTCTCTACGTTTGATTGCTCCATGGTGTACCTCAGGCAGAAGGAGGATCCATGGAACTCAATCATTGCAGGTGCTGCAACCGGAGGGTTCCTGTCTATGCGTCAGGGGCCTAGCGCAGCTGTAAGATCAGCGCTCTTTGGTGGTGTTTTGCTTGCTTTGATCGAAGGAGCAGGGATTGCGTTGAACAAGATGCTGGCTCAGCCTCAACAAATGCAAATGGAGGAGGGAATGCCTGGGATGCCTGGAATGCCTGGGATGCAGATGGGGCAGGTGCCTGGAATGCCGACGGGGCAGCAGATGCCGAGTCAAGGACAGACGATAACGGAGAATACCGGTTCTTCATCATCATCGTCATGGTTGGGAGGGCTTTTTGGTAAGAAGAATGACGAGCCGCAAACGAGTAGCGGAAGTGAAACAAAGGTATTAGAGAGTTTTGATGCGCCTCCGGTGCCATCATTTGAGTACAAGTAAGCCATCCCAATCTTTGCCTACTACTGCCTCCAAAGTCTGTTGGTGGATGCTCTTCAACAGTCTATTCTATTTTATTCTAGTTGGTGTATCCTCTTTTTTCTGCAGAATTATACTTGTTCTTGAAAGAGTGAGCACTCTGTCTCTTCTTTCGCTTAAAGTTATGTTTCGACGTGCTATGTGCTTAGTCTTGGAATGTTCTCAGTGTGAAATCAATCCGCAACTATTTATTGCTGGTTTTAAATAATGTAGTTTTAGATTTTATTCCCCAGTGGGAATGTGTGAGCAACAAAAATGAATCCCTTGAGCTTCTATGATATCATCTGGTCTTAAGATTGAAATGTCACTTTGATCATAGTCACTTGAGAGTTTCTTTCACCCAACAACTCAAACTCTGTCACTTATGTAGACAAAGCAAGTAGTTGATACTGTTAGCTCTCGGAAACCCATCAAGCTGTAAGGAAAAGATCAATCTTTTGGGCAAGATCTTACTTGAAGCTATAAATAGACATAAAGCTCAAAAGCAGACTGGTTTGCCAAATTTTATATATAGTTTGAAGATTTTGCAAAATAACGCATGTGAAAGATGAAACAACATATGGACTATATTTTTGGGTCACTAACATTATACGGATTAAGGAAAGAAATCAGCATTTGATTTGTGGAAAAATACATGTCCTCTGTAGTTTTAAATACTATCCGCTCTAGTTCCGGGCCAATAAAGGCCCAAATTAGGAGACGTCATTCTTTCCGAAAACGCCGTCGTAACTTACAGCACACTCGAAGTCGAAGGCTTGTTTTGATCTTTCCTCGAACTCGCTGTAGGGTTTTTACTTTTTATGGTTTATCTCTCTCTGCATATTACAATCATGGAGTCTCTGGGAAAGTTACAGCTCAATCAACAGCCGATTCACCTCTCTGTCACTCAATTCTCTTCACCATTCCCCCAAAACCCTTTGTCACTTTCCTTCAGATCCTTACGCCGATCAACTTCGTCCTGCAAATGCGCTTCTGTGAGAGCTTCGTCACCGAAACCCCAAGAACACAGACTCCCAGTCTTGCAATCATTACCTTCCCGTCTCCTCAAATCCACCTGCATCACCTTCACCGCGGCAGCGGCGCTGTTCTTCGCGAATCTCCACCTCAAACCTCCACCGGCGACTGCGGCTCCCCTTGCGGCGACA
The DNA here is from genome assembly GCA_039880935.1 of Streptanthus diversifolius. Taxonomy (NCBI): domain Eukaryota; kingdom Viridiplantae; phylum Streptophyta; class Magnoliopsida; order Brassicales; family Brassicaceae; genus Streptanthus; species Streptanthus diversifolius. Next base: position 19,763,042 of record JAXGFM010000022.1, on the reverse strand, counting down.
CCGTCGGTGGAGTCTCTCAGACAGAGCAACGGAGACATTTCGTTGGAAGAAGAAGAGAGATCGCTTGAGGAGCATCTGGCTTCTCACCCTGATGATGTGGGTGCTCTAAGGTCGTTGATGGAGGTAAGGATCAAATCTAGGAAGCTTATAGAAGCTATAGAGCTGATCGATAGGTTGATGGAGTTGGAACCAGAGGAGAAAGAATGGCCGATTTTGAAAGCTAACATCTTTAGTCACAGCGGTGATTTAGAATCAGCCAAAAGGGGGTTTGAAGAGATTATAGCCAAGGATCCGCATCGTGTTGAGGCCTATCATGGACTTGCTATGGCTTATTCCGATTCAGGCGATGATTTGAATGTGGTGGAGAAGAGAATCCAGGAGGCAATGGAGAAGTGCAAGAAGGAGAAGAATCGTAAGGACCTTAGGGATTTCAAGCTGCTAGTTGCTCAGATTCGGGTACTTGAAGGGAAGCATAACGAAGCATTGAAGCTGTATCAGGAGCTTGTGAAGGAAGAACCGAGAGATTTCAGGCCGTATCTCTGTCAAGGGATAATATACACGCTTCTCAAGAAGCAAGATGAGGCGGAGAAACAGTTTGACAAGTTCAGAAAACTTGTCCCGAGGAATCATCCTTACAGAGAGTATTTTATGGATAATATGGTGGCTACGAAGCTCTTTGCGGAGAAGGTACAGCGAGAGATGGCTGGATCAAAGAGTTGAATGGGATATTAAGATTGTTTCTTACAAAAAATGTCAATGAGAAGAAGAATGCTTGGTAGAGTTGAATGTGATTCTGTTGGTTTTGTGTTGCAGGCTGTTCTTAATTATTCAGATGGTTGTAGTAGGTAGTTGAGCGTGAGTTGTTTCCAAGATCGTGTCGTGAAGCATGAATTAAATTCTAAATATGGAAGCTTAAATATCTTGCTGTGTTTTTTTTTTGAGATGTAGTGTGTATCCATCACCAGCCGTTGTCATGTTACTGCTTTCTGCTCTTTGCAATAGGTCTAGATGATTAGGTCAAAGAGAGTGGTGAAATTATGATAATTAGTTTATACTTAGGTATGGAATAATTAAGTAATCTAATGTATTGCTTGCTTGTTCTTTCGAGTGTTATTAACTAACAAGTTAACTAATCTTAGTTGGAATCTAATGGCAATAGTTCTTAGGACCTCACTATTTTGGTTTAGGACAGCAATAGTAGCATCTTGTCTGCATCTACAATAAGTCCGGTCAGGAAATCTTTGTCTCTGGAGACAAAGATCTATGACTTATTTATTCCGAGTTGTTAGCTTACTATTACCGTTTTAGATGTACGAGAACTGTATCAAAACGTACAGTTGCCCATTGGATTGTTGTTTGAATGAAATGAATCTCATTTATAGGGAAATGCATGGTTCCTTATGGTTTTCTATTTCCAATTGTACCGGCCGGTTCAGTGAGCCGGGGGAAGACAAATAAAGGAAATGAGAAAAAAGAAAAGAAGACAAATAACAAAAATATCTAAAACTTATTTTCTACGTTAGAACTTTCAAAATCCAGAGTCGTCGTCTGCTTCTCTCTTCTCTCTTCTCTCTTCTCTCTACTCTCTCTCTCTACTCTCTCTCTCTCTTTCTTCCTTTGTCGATTTCTCTGTGTAATTCAAAGAGAATCTGCTCCAGCAGCATTAGTTTACTCATTTAGATAATATCTTTATCTTCACCTTCCAAATTACCTGAAATGTCTTCCCGGGTAAATTTTTTTTTTTTCTTTTCCTTTGGAGTGAGTGAAAGATGAAATCATAAGTCTCTAAAGGGCATCTTCTGAATACGGACTCTTGTCGCCTTGGCGCTTTAGGTGTAGTTTTGTAGACAAGATAAGCATTCTCTTTAAGATAAGGGTCATATAGACATGCCTGCACATACAGACGATGTATTGATCGCTTGATGTTGTTGGCGTTTGTAGTTAGGGAGGCGAGAATCTGCTCGTTAAACCAGTGGAGTCCCAATGAGAAGTTTGTTAACACAAGAAATGTCAATGCAAAACGGATCTAAAGGGAGATCACCTAGCATTACAGCGAGATTGATGGGTCTTGATGGGCTGCCTCCTCAGTGTTCTCCTCACAAAGAACCCAAGCCTGTGGAGAATCAACAACGCAGGGCGATAACATCTGAAAAAGCTCGTGGGAAACAAACATATGATGGACATGAATCGCTTAGGAAGGGTTCAATGAATGAGCAGAGATTCAAAGACGTCTATGAAGTTTTGGACGCAGAAGTTTGTATCAAGGAAGGTGAATGCTAATCTAACTGAGGCAGAGAAACTCCGCTATTCTAAAGAGTTCATGGAGGCTAAGCGTCTATCGACTGATGAGAAACTCCGCTACTCTAAAGAGTTCAGTGAGACTCTTGAGGTTCTAGAGTCCAACAAGGACCTTTTATTGAAGTTTCTTCATCAGCCAGATTCATTGTTCACAAAACATTTGCCTGATTTTCAAAGCATAGCTCCAAAACCACAATGCAGTCAAGCTACCACTTTGAAAATGTCCAACAGCGCAAACCATAAAGAGAAATTCAAAACTCTGAAAGTGGACGGAGAGTTGTTAGGGAAGAGTCAAAGATCGCCTCTATGGCATGGTGGTGGTGCAACTCCCAGCTATTCTAATACTAGGTGTGTTCTGTATGATTATACAGTTGAACCTATCAAAGAAGCAGCGGGAAAAGAGAAGTGGTTTGAAACCGACCGAGATTGTTGTTCTGAAACCTAATCTTGGGAAGCCACAGACTACTGGTGGAACTCTTCCATCACAGAGCTCTTCTTGTGATGAAGCCAGGGCACATCGCAGGCTTCCATGCACCAGCAATAGGGAGTCTAAAGCATTCAGCAATTTTGAAAGTTAATGAAGATGTCAGTCTTTTAAGAAACAAATCAAAAGATTCCAGAGCGATTGCCAGAATAGTCTCCAGACAAATGAAGGCAAGTTGTGGCAATGATAGTTCCATCAACTTTGAGATTTCAAGATTTAGAGGTTACGCAGGGGATGAAAGCTCATCTGGGAGTGATTCTTCAAGTGAATCGAAGTTAGTGTCAATGATTTAGCAAGAACTGAATTTAGCCGCAAGAACCACAGTCGGTCTCTGTCTTTCAGGTCACAGGAAACATCTGTGAGTAAGGAGGCCATGAGGAGAATGTCGGAGAGGTGGAAGCTGGCACATAAGTCCGAACAAGAGAAGCGAGAGCAGCAAGTTTTAACGGGATCACTTTCGAAGAAGGGCTCAGTAAAAGATTTGAGAGCAATGTTGGACAGCCTGAGTTGCCAGAGCCGATTGGCATTAGCAGTAGAGATGGTAGGAAAGGCACTAGTAGAAGAAATCTTTCGAAATCCAGAAAATTGATGAATGAGGACAGAACTTGTGGTTACACGATTGTGCTTCCTGTTCTTTTCACTACAGGGAATTTATCTTGTCTAACAACTCTTACGATCATTCTTCTATCTCCCAACTCCAGCCTCAGGAGAGTGCAGGGGAAGGAGATCAACCAAGTCCACTTTCAATCCTACAAACTTCTTTTCATGATGAGTTTTCATCTAATCCCGAGTGCTTTGAGAGTCTTAGCGCGGATCTTCAAGACGCGGATCAAGAGGAATCATCCATAGTAACAGATGAGACGATGATCACACAGGAGCTAGAAGAAAACTGGAAGTCTCTATTCTTGGCTGATATCTTTGCAAACTCCAGGTTCAGTGACTTGAACCACAAAAGCTTCATGGCGTCATGGCACTGCGCTGAATTACCTGTAGATCCATCCTTGTTTGATGATCTTGAGAAGAAATACTCCAATCTGAAAACCTCAACTCGGTTAGAAAGGAAGTTCGTTTTTGATAGGATCAACAGAGAGATTCTCGAGTTCTTCGAGCAGTTCACGGATCTGAAAACCACAAAGGTCTTCCCAAAATGGGATACATGAAACTCTGCGCGAGCTCGTCACTCGAAAATACATGAAACAAAGTAGAGATACAAAGGAGAAGGTGTTGCAGTTGCCAAGCTTGGAAGATGGCATTGAAGTGATAGGTAAGGAGATTGAAGAAATGTTGACAGATGAACTCATAGCAGAACTAGTGATAAGAGAAATCTCGTAGAAAAGTCTTTGATTGCTCTAGAAAAATTAGATAAATCTAATATCTATCAGTTATACTAAAACATTTGTGAAAAAACTGCAAACGCTTATAATAAGTTCATATTATAATAATTCATAAGATGCGGTTGGATATAGAGTTTTAGCTGTGTTGCGAGTTATATCACAGGTTTAAAGTAGACTCTATTGGAAGATAGGTGCAGTAAAGTCTGAAACTTTACTCACTGATTTTACAACAAGACAGAGAGAGATAAGACAGTAAAAGTAAACTAGAGATTTGGAGTATCCAAATTTGGCATTGGGAGTGTTGGAGTTGTCCAAAATTGTGCATTTTTAACCTTTGAGATGCTATCCAATATTTCCAAGGGAGTGATGTCTCCAGTCACAGTAACTTTCTTTGCAGCAAAATCTATGTTGAAGGATGTCACACCTACAAATGAATCAAATTCATTAGTTATTACAGTTAGTACTTATTAGACCAAAATCGGTTCTAATGATGAACCAGAACTGCTCGGGTATGGACAAAAAAACCAAAATCAAAGTGGGCTCACAGACCACACAGTAAAGTAATAATGTAATCGAATCCAGCTCTCTTATCTGGTTTCCCCTAAACAAAATGTGAACCAGATCCGAGCCAAGCTTCTTTCTCTTAACCGGAACAATTTGAAAGTAAACCGACATCTAACCAAAAAGAGAAGAAGAAGAAGAAAGTGGCATTCCCGTAAATAAAGGAATATTCACCTTGCATTCTGGACAGATGTTTCCTAACTTTTCCTTCACAGCCTCTGCAGTGGAGAGAGACTTTGAGAACAACGACCTGCTTCTCCTCCTGATAATTCAACTCTAATCATTACCCTCTTATCACCATTTATTTACATTTATGCCACTTATCATGCCAACAAGCAAACAACTTACATTGTTAGAACCACCACCACTACCACGAGTCTTTTCTTCCGTCAACGACGACGACGACGGCTTTATCTCTTCACCAGCAGAATATTTAGGAGTTACTTGCTTAGCCAGTTCTTGACCCGCAGACCCAGTAAGAGAACTTGGGCCGGATCCCAAAAGATACCTTGTAGAACCGGGAGGGGTTTTGGTAAAATCACATGCGGGTCTCGCAATACAGCTGAAACTCTTCCTCCCCAAGCTGATGTCATTAGTGATGAGCTTCAACAACGCCGCGGCTCCACCGCCGCCTCCGCTACCGCCGGTGATTTTTCGTCCAGTAAAGCTCCTCCTTCCCTTGTAGATCTCTAGTGTTTTGTTACTCATCTCTTCGTCGGCAGGGGAAGCAGGTATTCTGACGTAGTCGTCTACCGAAGATCTCCGGCCATCTTTGATGATCGGATTGTGGCGGTCGATAGCTCGGCCGCTGATTTTGTCATCTTTGTCGACGAGGGTGGCGGTGGTTGATTTCTGAATGTGGTCCATGCTTGAACATATGGCTGTTGATGCTTGCGAAGCGCAGAACAAAGGTCCCTTCATTTTGTTTTCTTTCTTTGACAGTAAGTAACCAAAGAAATGAGAAGTACCGAGTTGTTGTTAGACTTGAAGGATTAACGTTGATGATAGAATGTTATAATATGTGTATATGTTCGTCATATCATATGAAGATTTCTTTACTCATATAGAGAGAGAGAATTGGATTGGAATCGAGCCAAAAAGAGTTAAGGAGTGTAACGCTCATATATATGATATATTTGTCCTTATATGTATAATCTATAGTTGTTGAGACGTCATTTATAAATTACTCACGTCTACTTTTTCATTTCCCTATATATCTTACATTTGGTCTTTTTTAAAAAAAAAAATGCTATGCAAATATTGCCTTGCATTCGGTGATCATTATAAGTAAAAAAGCAATACTCGAATTTTTATATTTTTTTTACATCAGCAATACTCAATTTTGTGGTGGCGCGGTTGTATTATTATTATGATGGTTGAACCCTAAAATGGTGTGGGTTTTAGGGTTCGGATCCAGCCGCAGTCAATACACTTAATTCACTAATTATGGTAACTACGTGACCAAACATGTTAAATTAATGTGTTTTTTCGTTTAAGAGACAAGACATGGTTACAAATTAATATGGAAAAGAAAACGAAGACTATTTATATTGTGGACACGGACCATATGCATGATACCTCTTAAGCTTATCGGATCCTTTGATATCAAAAATATAATTATGTTTTGAAATACTATATTAACAAAGATTTAAATCATGTTTATGTTAGGTGAATTTTTTAGTTTTTTTAAATAATATATATAATTTAGTTTGAGTTTTTTTTATTTCAAAAAAACATTAATTATGTTTTTTTTGAGTTTTAAACAATGTTACAAAATAGAAAATATATATAAATATTATTAAACCCATATTATATTATAATAGATTTATATTCACCGATTTGATTCAGTTGCCTATTAAATTTAAATGAGTATTTTTGTCAATTTTATCCAATGTTATATTTATTATTAAATAATTTTGATATATTAATTCAATTGTATAAATCATAAATAATAAGTTTTTAGATCATTTATATAAGAGTATTTTCAAATAATATATAGAAGATAAACATCCATTATTTCAAAGTTAAATGGAATGTCATATACTCCTATTCTGTTTTTTTGTTATCTTTCATAACTGTCAATTTTTACGAATTTTCTATTCAAACCAATTGATAATGAGTAGAAAAAATAATTCTTGTTTATATGTTATTTTAGATTATATTTTACTTTTGATTTACATATGGGATTCCTAATAACCATTAGGATGTTAATGCATTTTAAAAAAAAATGAACAATGGGTGATAATATTTTCTGCAGAATATAAACAACAAACTAGTCGTATTTTCGTAATTCTCCCATTTTATTATTTTATATTTAACAAAACACTCTCTCTATTTCAAAATAATTAATGTTCTAAGATTTTCACATTATTAAAATTTCTCTATTTCAAAAGAACAGATATTTTAGAATTTTCGCATTCACATATTAAAAAAAAAAAAAACTAAAAACATAAATATAATACTGAAAAGTTTCATGTCATGATGACATAGATCGTATCCCGAAGCACAACTTGGGATAATAAATTACTTGTCACGTGGGAGTTTAGAGAGTGTACGTTTGTTTTTTTGGCCGCCCCTCAGACTATTTGCATTAGTTAGGGCATTTTCCAGAAAAGAAATACCAACTTATAGTCTTATACGGTTATAACTCTACTCAATTTTATTATGGAATTACTAAGTATCTTTACAAATTTGATAACATTACACAAATAGTAAACACATATTCTCCGAAAACAACAACTAAGCATTGTTATTATTTGTTAATATATTGCATGCTCACTGTCACTGGATGCATATGCCGGGCGTGGACCGTGGGACATCCTTCACGAGGCTTTTTCCAAATCTTACTTCAATCTTATTTATTTAACTTTTGTTTGTTTGTCTGATTTTGTTTATTTATATGATAAATGAAACACTGAATCTGTGTCAGAGAGAGACGAGACATATGGCAACGGTCGAAAAAACAGATAAAAAAATAAAGTCTTGAGAAAAGAGTATTAATGGAGCTTTCCTTATAAATGGACAACGTGATGCTTGAATGTTAGAGCCGGACAGAGCTTTTGTAGGATTACCACAATTTTTATCTATCTTGTTCTCAGCTTTTCAATAATTAACTAAATATGGATCTTTTATTGAGATTTGTAGCAATTAGGAACACGAGGAATATTCTACGTTTGGATCGTTCGATCTAGGGTTTATTCTGTTTTAACCTTTTATTTCTCGTTATGCAAAACTCGAATCATACTACTCTTATTCCTTGGCAAAATTTAAGTTCAACGTGATACTTTTTAAGATGGATCTATGATTTTCTTTTGTTAGACTAGTCATTCGAAATTTATATAAATTGGAAATTCATTGTTATTGGAACTTTTTTTTTGGGAACTACTTGTTATTGATAATTTTCGACCGAAGAAGATTGAAATCAATGACATCACATTTAAAGGGTTGTACATAACATTTCACAAGAGAACATCAATATAGTAAAAATTATATCAGAAATTTAAACAGTCACAAATTTTTAAAAGTAACAAAATAGTCACAAATCTAAACGTTAAATTCTTTGTATTCTATATTTCAAATGCGCAAACCATGACAACTAAATTTCAAGCTTTCTAAAACTTATTGTAAACTCTAATCATAAATCCTAACTCGTAAAACCTATCTATTTACTTTTAAAACGATAAAACCTAACCAATATAGTTTATTTCTATAGTTCAATAATAGCATTAATCACACCATATTCTCTATGAATGCAATCTTTGAAGCGAAGAAAAATGCAATTATCGACAGCAACAACAACACGGATTTGTCTCATATGAATTGTCAATTGCCATTATGGATACTTTAGCATATATGGAAGAGTTAAAATAGTCTAGTCTATAATAGCCAGGGTAGCAAAATCGACTAATCAAACAACAGCAAAATGCTTTAGCAAAAGAGTTTTCTGTAACACTCGTCTCATTGTGTGATAAATTTTTGTGTAAAAACAAAAGAGAAAAATATATTTATAGTGAGATATTTAGAGCTTTCTACAAAAACTAATTGGATTTAATGGACCTTGGATTTAGCTTGTTACACTTTCATTCTCAAAATATTTTATTTGGTTATTTTTTTTATGTTTCCAGATTTTTTGTACCAATCCTCCATGAGGATCATTACAGTTTCTGATACTAATAAAAACATTCCAAAAAGGTAAAAAGAAACATTCTTAATTATCCCTGATATTTCTCAACTTTTATCTTAAGATATATCAAATGCTGAATATATGAATGGTTTTGGCTGCCAAACTATCATTGTTATTTGTTAAATCCGAGTGGGTAATAATTTCTGAATTGCTGTAGTTTTTTTGCCTATTTACCAAAGAATGCGTGCATTTATTTGAGTTTGAGTTTTGAAGTATTTAAGAAAATCCTTTCAGGCCTTCCAAATATGGGCTTTATTTGTTGGAAACGAGGGTTATTCACAGTTTGGGTTAAACATCGATTAAGCCCATTAGGTTACTTGTGACTTTCCCGCTTAGCCCACACAACCGTTCTAAGGTTTCAGCCGGAGAGACTGCTAAGAGGAAAAAGACCTCGTCGGCGCCGGAGCCGATCGAAATTGTTATAGCAGAGATGTTTGCGTTTATCGCTGCCCCTTAGTTTCTTGAAAGAAGTAGAAGTTTTTTTCTCTCTGTATAAATAATGCACTTACGAGGGGGAAATTGCGTTTTTTGATTTCGTATAGCTCGATCATTTGTATAGTTTTTGAGTTTTTGTTAAAGCGTTTCATTACAGAGTTATGTTCGATTTGAGTGCTCATTATAATATTTTTATTTGAGAGCTGAACTTGAAATCTTTACGCGTGCTTGCTGCTCTAACAGATGTTATCTGATCAGACTTTTAACTGTGTATTGTGGTGATCTCTCTTTCAAGCGAGGCAAGTTAATCTTGTCGGTTTTGCAGAATGATTTTGTGGTTTCTTACATTCCAAGCAATGATGCTGATTGTCATGTATCATCTGAAGCAAAAGTATGTTCTCTTTGATCTACTTGCAAACAGCTCACGAAACACCAGGTTTGCTTTTACTTGTGATTGTAACAGAAATGTTAGGCAAACGTTTCAATCAAACTCCTATATTCACGTATTTTCTTCTGTCCGTTTTTGGATAGTTTATTGATGCAAGAAGATATTTTTGGAAAGAAAAAAACTGATGTGACGTTAAGCATCGTGTTACTTTGAATCTAATGTCTCTTCTTTGCCCTTCTCAACTTATTTAGAAACATACAAAAGTAAATTCATTTCTGTTGACATTTGGTTTTCTGTTTTTGTAAATTTTTTCGTCCCATCACATCCCTTGTTGAGGAATGTTTTCTTACAGACGACTTATTCTATCTAATGGGGATATTCAAATGGTTGCTTTCACAATACAGCTTGTAATTGCAATTCATATTCAATGCTCTTTCTTTAGTTAGGTGTGTATTGGGTCGGAACTCTTGACAAAAGCTACATATACACAGTATAAAACGGAGTAATCCATTGAGTGGAAAAAATGCTTTCCGAGTTAGGGAAGAAGACAAGCTATCCACAGACAACTTAAGTGGTCCGAACCCTCATACTTGCTTGTGATTATGAAAAGACTCTCTCTTTTTGTCATTGTCTCTCTGTCTATTTGCTTCCATTCACTTGTGTCTCATTGCACGTCATATAATAATTCAAACCATGTCGCGAGAATTTGGCTTGTAATTGAACTAAAAGCAAGGTTCATGCTTATTAGGTGAATGGGTGATAGAGAAGCAGAACACGAAGAGTTTTTGTACAACTGAGATGGATTTTAGTAGTTAGAGTTTACTGTTCAGAGAGTTGAGAAGTGTATAAACAGTTGAGACCAGTTATATGATAAGTGAAGTGGGTTCCATGTACAGGCATAATTGGTGTTCTTGCTTTATTTCCATTTTAGTTGGAGACACGGGATAACTCTTTCAGTCGTAGCATTTCTGAATTGTCCCCAAAATAGATTTAATTATTTATATTGATTTATTTATTTTAGTTTCTACGAGTCTGTGACACACATGTTCTGAATCTTATAATTTTTATTTTATGATTTATTTAATAATCGTACGAATTGACTGACAAGATTTAGTCGTCAACTGAAACTTTTGAATGGGTCAAAACTCAAACTGTGGAAAGGCTCACTTCATCTTCTGGTTCCTGTTGTAGATCATAACATGTGGACTTTTTGGACTTTACCACGAAGGAAACAGTTCACTGATATGCATGGATTCGAATGTTACTGTATTATCATATTATTATGGAGTTAAATTTCATAATACTAGAATGGTGTATCTGTATTAAGTTATATATATGGTTGTTTTTGTTTAGTATACTCTTAAAACTTACAAATTATATTGTGCAATTATTTCGAACATGTGTTACTAGAGTGTAATAAACATGTGGTATAATTTAGTGTATGTTCAGTTTTTACGATTTAGATTTTAGGGACACCTCGATCGTGCGCTGCAAATAATTGCACATGACATTTCATCCTAACCAGACTCATCTCTTAATCACCTACTTTATAATTAATACTATATATTACTGTTTTTCTTGGTTAAAGTATTAGTGTTTTTTTAATGTGTTGTTAATAATTAGTCGGAAGTTAGTCGTAATTAAAAGTTTGTGTTTTGATAATTAAAGACTACTTTAATCGTTTAAGTGACATATTATAAGGTTAACTTTCATGCATGGAAAAAGAAAGCTACACACTTTCATGCAGCTGACACTCATATGCTTCCCATAGACTCTTAAGATTTTCAAGGATTTCTATTAATCGAAAATATGGTAAACTATGATCTTTTTGTTTTTAAACAAGCTTCGTTTTTTTTTTTGTTGCTAAAAGTGTAAAGAGGAGTGTGTATTTTATTCTTTTTCTTTCGAAATATAAATATTGTGCACTACTTGGTGAAGTTGAGATTGTATAACGTAGACCATTTATTTTCGATTATAAGCATTTAAATCAGTATCTTGAGCAACAAACCATCCTATAAAACCCAAACGATGGTGATAGAGTGTGGTATTACTAGTTGATTTGGAACTTGGAAGCAAGACATAAACTCAAATTCTTTCTTGATTTCCCTTTGCAATACTTTTGTTGCTGCAAGGCCAATTGGCTATGGACCACGGATCGGATGTTTACTATGGTATTCTTGTAGTTAACGAACTTGCCTATCTCTTGAATAGTCGATCTACAGTTCAAATTAATTACTAGCTTAAAGAAAACAAAGATACTACAAAACGTGAAGTCAATCATAAAATTATATCAAAAGCTCGTAGCCTGTTGGAAAATGGCAGTAAAGTAAGAATATACAACTTGGATATACGATTAGATTTTTGAATATAATTGGAATGACTGTGGGTTGAGAAATTAGGGTTTAATACATATTAAATCCCCACTTTAACTTTAGTTCGACGAGCTTTTTGGGCTTTAATATTAGAACTTAAAATATGGAAAGCAGATATCGATCGCTTGTGGAAACATGTATTGACAAATAATAATGGCTCCAATGATCGAGTGAAATTGAAGGATATTAGAAAATCCATAATCAAAATTTTATGGCATTGGGCAAATTTTATAACAACAGCTGCAATCTATTGAATTTTTTTCTTTGTACAATTTGCAAATTCTGGTAACTCTTTTTCTATTTAATAACATTTTTTTTTTCTCGACTGGTTTCTAGCTAATAGATCTTGCAACTTTTTCTACACACATATATTAAAAAATTAGTTACAATCTTGTTTTTATTTAACTGTTGAACTTAAAAAAATAGTAGAGATATATTGAAAAGTAAGTATATATAATAATAAATAGAAAATAGAAAACGTATAACTCTGTGCAACAAAACAAAAATCCAAAACACATAACAATTTGAAAGAGATGGAATACAATTTTATGTTGTGAATTCAATGAACTAAATAAAATAATAATAATTGAGCTTTCAGAATAAACCATTGAATATTTGCATGATACATCACTATATCAGTTTTTTCAAAATCTAATAATAACACATTTTACTATTGAACAGCATAGAAAGCTTTGGTTGACATACAAAAAAAAAGTCATAGAAGGCTTTATGGTTTACAGTATTCAAATTTAAAATACCATTAATTTTAATAATGATCATTTTAACAAATTCCATCAAATTTTAACATAAAGCTGAGTTAAGTTATAGAAACGGAATTTTAAGTGTACCCAAAAGAAAAAGGAGGAAGCAAACTAAATAAAAGTGACTTTACAGCAATAGTGAGGATCCTCTTTCTCACTAGTGTTGTTTGTTAAAGATGTCTTTAACAAACAACATAAATATAAAGATTTCAATTATTGTGGGCTTCTTGAAGTTTATCACTACAATAGATATGGTCCCATTGATGATTTATTTGATCTATTCAAAGCCATAAATTTGATAGTGTAAGATTTTGGGACGAGAAGTATAACTCGTATGAAATGTTTGAGTAGTGAGTGAACGTACATATAAATCCACTTAATAAAATAACAAAGATATTAAAATGGTTTTTTACAGGATGAATGATTATCATTCTTGGTTTATATGGAGGAACTCAATATATATATACAAGTCTTTCTTTTTACAAGTTCGAAATGATACACATACCCTAAGCGAAAAATACAAAAGCAACCATTTTAACACAGAGTGTTCAGAGACTTCCTACATAGATGGTGGATATGAGTTCGACACTACTAGAGTGAGTAAAAGGTCATCTGATTGATTTACATTACGCAATTTGTTATTAAAAAATAAATAACGAATGTATTTATATATTCTCTTCTTTTTTTTGCAATCTATAGTGATTTATTAGTGACCCTAACAATACATAAACTATTTACCGTATCTACTTGCATAGATGGTGTAGTAGTAGTACATCATCGTAAATGATATATATCGTTTTTTTTTGTCAACGAATATATATATCGTTTATGTATTGATATATCGTAAATGAACATATATCGTTTTTCACAATATACACATGATCGACTAATATCAATTGGTTGTAAATATATAGTAGTACATACATAGAAATTCACTAATTATCTGGGTGACGTTTTTTGTTTGTCTGTCAACAATATATATATATATATATATTTCTAAAATTTAAATTCGAATGGTGGTATATTTATTGATACAAGCCATTCGATGATATGTTATACTTTTTATCTGTTTCTAAGATTGATGTTATGAGTTTTTTTCTTATTCTTCAAAGATTGGTATTATAGATTTATTTAATGTATTGTAACTTATAAGATTAATTAGTATTTCACTTTTAGTCTTCAATTTGAATTTTTATATATTTATAGTGTATTTTTTTGGTTGGGCAAAGAATAGTAATTATGTTTCTTTTTCTAGAAAAATAAACAAAACATAAATGATAAAAAATAAGTATTTATTACATTTGATATGTATTCAAACTCTAAAACGTCAATATATTTATTTGAAAAAGAAGAAGTAGTATAAATTCATGAGAATTTATTGATTTTTAATGGTTTATAAAGAAAGATTAATAGCATAACAAATGCCAAAGGAAAACTTTTATGACATGTGATCTCTAGGCTCTAGGTGATATGAGTTACATTAATGCAAAAGGTCTTAGAGTTTTAGCACCGTAGAACAAGAAACAACACGAAACTACTAATGTTAGCTTAGCAAAAGAAACCAATTACGAATACAGTATGCACAATAAACCGAAATAGTTGTAAATGATTCCATAGAATAAATTGGTCCAATTAGTAATAACACGTTGATGTTTACCTAAAATCTTACACAATGTCATAAATGCATTGACGGGACAAAATCTCTAAGAAGAAACGCAAAATAATCATTTTTAAAGAAAGTCAAAATAGGGTTATAAATAAATTAAAATGTTTTTATGCTAAAAAAAAATAAATTAAAATGTTTTCTATGAATAGAATGTTTTTTTAAACAAATTATTGGTGACTGTTAGTATTTTATTTTTTTCAAATATCATCGTGAAATAGTTTGTCTTAAGAATCAGGTTACAAAAAAATGTTTAACGAGATAATTGTCATTTCCAGGGTGGTTGTTACTTGTTAATTACCTAATCGAAACTAAAAGCTAACGAATTAACGTCCCACCGAAAAGAAAGCAGTGTTTTTGTACACAAGCCAAAATTTAAATCCAAGAACCCAGACTTAACAAACTGAAAGAAGCCAGATTAAGCAAACTTCTTTGAAAGTAAAAATCTTTAAACAAAATTAGTGAATCTTAAAAATTAAAAGTTAGTGAATGTTTAAAGATATTAAGATGACATAATCAATGACACCACAACAAAATTTAAACACAATTAGTAATTTTGTAGCATTAACATAGAAAGAAGCCAGAACAGCAAACTTCTTAGAAAAAGAGAAATTGCATCTTTTAGCAACAAAAGATGCATAAATTAAGAAATAATAAAATAACGTTTTCACATTTATTATTTTGGTTGTAGCGAAATTTTGTTTCTGTTCAAAGAGAGAGAGAGAGAAAGGGAAAGAGAGTAGTAGAAGAAGAAAAACAAATGGGGAGAGAAAGTGAATGATAAAAAGAAAGAAAACATGGGAGTGAAGAAAATCCAGTTAACACAGTAACATTTTATATAACACATCATGGTTATTATCATTTAATTATGTATAATATAATCACCAAATTTACATAATAATATAATTTTTTTTTGTCAACTATTAATAGTTTTAATATTCTTTTTTTAATATTATGGAATGTTGGATTTGAATCTCAGATGTATCATAAATTTTAAAGGTGATCATCATTATACCAAATCATTCCGACCAATAATATAATTTTTTTTAACGTTTAACCTAGTGGTTATACCACATCCATACAGGTAAGTGATCCAACTAGAGTAAGGTGCAGAGATCGAACCTTGACTGAGAAATGATATTGGGAAATTCAGAGATAGCGATTTACTAATTGCACTACTTGCTCTCATCACCTAAAGTGCTACCGGATATTCGAACCTATATAGAGGGACTCACACCCTCATTTACCACTAGACTACGAACTCTTTCGCGATCAATAATATAATTAACACATCACAAATGTCAAAAATTATTGTTAATATACTTGAGATGGTAATTATATTTATATAATATATTAATATTAAAGATAACTGTCTTTTTTTCGGTGACAAACAGTATTACCAACAGATTATTGTTAATATATTAACATTTTATATAACATATCATCACGATTATTATCATGTTAATTTTATATGATATGCTAACTAAATTAACACAATAACATAGTTAATACACCATAAATATCAAATATTATGGTAAGCATAAGATGATAATTGGATTTATATGCTAACAGTATTCATGTTCCAACAATAATCACGTGGTAACAATACTTGCGTGTTAAAAATATTTAATGTGTTATTGTTAACATGTTAATGTTATATGATATTGGAGTTAAGATAATAATTAATAATGTTATCGATATTTGATGAACAAAATTGCCGGTAATAACAAATTTCATAAGAATAAATATCGTATACATATTTTCTATGTTATTTTTCTAATTTATAAATCATTAATATTGTAAACTTGATTTTTTTAGTTAACCATTAATATATTTTAAAATCACTCTAGAAACAAAACAAAAGCGCACAAAAGAATCTAATATAAAAAAGAAAAAAAAATCAGAGTAAAAGAAAAAAAGTTATCTTTTGAACTTTTTATGTCTTTTTATGGAAACGAGAATGAGAGAGAGAGAAAGTCACAGGTCCGTCATATTTCTAGAAAAATCTCATCCTTTTTCAATGTCGCTGCAAGTAGAAACAGATGTTCTTGAAGAAGAGAGCTCAGATTCAGCCACATTGCTCTTCCTAGTGGTAAACGATTGCTTACAATGCTCGATCGCTCCTTCAATGGAGTTATCTATCTCCGAGCTCGCATTGTTGCTTCTCATCAGCGTCTGCAGATCTGAAGACCCGTTTGATCCGAAACTGAACGAAGACGAAAGGGAAGACGCCGAAGAAGAAGAGGAAGAAGAAGAAGAAGAACACTTTGCTGGAGAATTTCTCTGCATCACACCAGAGAACGATCTTCTATGAATCAATGGAGGATTGTTGATGTTTGAGGATTCTGTTTTCACGAAAGGGTTCTTCTTTCTCGAGGATTTAGAGGTCTTGACGCTTTCAATTTTGAATTTTGGATGGATCTCTGATGAATCTGAGCATCCTGGTCTAGAGAACAGAGATCTTATGTAAGCGCGTGAAGCCTTGAGCTTTTGAGTAATCGATGACTGTTTGATCTTTTTGCTCCAACTGTTTCCAAGATTTTCATTGCTCTCTATGAATCTCTTATTCTCCGTGGAAATCTCGAAATGACATTGCTCGTCATACCCGCTTACTTCGATCTGGCTGCTACTGAATCTCCGCGGCGAGGATGCGACAGCGCGTGGAGAAATCGGAGTATCTATTGCGGCGGCGGCGGAGGAGGAAGAGGCGAGAAGCTTTTGGACCATTTGGAGACGAGGTGGGAGGTGGAGAGGGAGGAGTTGACCTTTGTAGAAGAGCTCGTCGGCCGGAGATGTGGTGGATACGCCGGAAGCTACGGAGGAGGAGCACATTTGAAACTCGAACTCTCTGCTTTGCGGCAATGAGGAGGTAACGGCGAAGCTGATGAAGCTAGAGGACGGACAAGAAGAAGAACAAGAAGAAGAGAGGTTGATCTCCATGTCTATGTAATCGTCGTCACAATCGTTGGACATAACTTGTGTTTTTGATTCAGTTTCATGCAAATCCATATTCAATGTATATATGTGTGTCTGAAAATCTCTCTATCTCTCTCTCTGTGTGGTTACTTACTTCAAGAGGGTCTGAGAACTGAGAAAGAGCTCATGGGAGGTTGGGAGGTTGGGAGGAGGGAAAGAGCATCTTTTAAAGTGACCTTTAATTAATTTATTTGTTATTTCTTCCTTTTTTATTTTTAAATATTATAAATAAACGCCTAGGTGGCTACTATTACTTTTTTTTCCCCCAGTTTTATAACATTTGAATTTTTGTTACATTTATTTTGTAGATTTGTGTGTATGGCCACCAATTCTTTTAGTGGTTCCTTATTTTGATATCGCGATCTCAAACTTTACCGTTACATATATTTTCTATTAATTAAAGAAAACAAACTAAGCAATTGTGGTATTCAGCGTGTGTGGATTTGCATTAGTTAATAAGTTATTACTACATTTATCATTAGTGACTTGTAATAGAGCAATTAATAACACGAGGATCATATGGTATAATGATAATAATATCTGAAATTTATCACATATATATAAAAAATATAAATTCAACACTTTATAATATTAAAATAGATATTAAAATTATTAGATTAAATTAACAAAAATAGAGTAATTAATAGCAGTGAAAAGGAGAATAGTGAATATTATTTTAGAGAATCATATGGATTTGTGATGAAACTATACGATGATGAATCATAGTAATACAGTAATAGCAGTACTGTACAGTGATGAATAATTTCACGTTAACTTTGTTGAATAATATATGGTAGGACCCTCAATTAATATTATGTTAGAATCGTATGATTTTGATTTTGATTTGTTTTTTGGTTTAGTCGTCTAACTCACATACGCACACGAACATAGTTAAATAAGCTATATATAGGAATATGAAGTATAAACCATTATGAATTTACGATACAATCTCCATCATATAGATTGGATTTAATGCATGTTAGGAGGATGCAATGAATTATGTAATAAATAATTAAATCGACCGATGGCAAAAATATAATAAGAATAGTTTAATCGACTAATGAGTTTGTTGATCTATTTTGAAGTCCTCCACAGATTATGTTCTCATTCCTCGTATCCTAAACTGTTTTTTTTTTCTCTAAATACTCGATAGATACACATTTTGCAAGTAACTTCACTAAAGCCAAAGATTGGATTCAACTTGAATATTAATTACTAAATCCCCCAAACCACGAAAGTTTGAATACTGACTTCATTTACAGATCTTTAGAGAATAAACTAACATATGTGAATGACAACTGCCCGGTAAACCAAAACCTTCTCAACACCAAACTACAAGGACGAGTTGATTCCACGCAGAACATATTCATGAACTGAATGTACATTTTGTAGCATGCAGTACCGACTAAAAATAACACACAATTATGACTAGCCAACCACACTATTAGGTAAACTAAACCGACTACTCTAATACACACTAACCCGCAGACGACAATTTCCCCATAGTTCAGCAAAGAGAGAAAGATATACAAAACGGCTATAACACCAAACATCACTCCGTACTTGGAACAAACCAAAAAAAAAAAAAAAAAATTTATCCTTTCCCTCGTGTCTCATTGGCCACAGTAACAACGGTCACGTGAATAGTAAAAGACCACAAACGGTAGCTGACAAAAGTCGCAATCTTTTATAAAGAAAGAAAAATAAAAATCAAGGGTTATTTTTGTAACAAGATGCGTAGCTCTAGTTTCTACATATATCATAAAGTTTTATCTTTTTAATCTATAAAGGGTAATAATGGTTGCAGGTTGTGACTTGTGAGTAATTGGATAGCTCCTTAATTTCCTCCCCACAGTCGTATCATATTTTCTCAAGTCTAATCGCTTTCTACTTTCTTTATTCATAAAATAATTACATGAAAGATTAGTATATAGTATCTATTGAGTGCAGGAACTTCGAAGTAAGATAACTGGATTTAATTTCTAAAAAATAGATTAATGCACTTTGTGCTTCGTATTTACACATAGTTCATTAGAGATTGGACTTTCAGTCAAATCGCCTACAATTTTTTTTTTTTACCGAATAACCATAAAAAAAAGAAGAAGGTATATATATATATATAATTTATAGTAATAGAAAGGAAAGTTTAGTTAGTTGTAATATTTAGTTGGTAATTCCGTACAAATTATGTCTTAGTGTGTGTTGGAGAGAATTGGAGTGGGAACTCTGTCGTACACAGCGAAGTACCTAAAAAAAGCTGAGTGACTTCTTCTCTGTTTCAATCATTGAAACACCTCACAAAGTAAATGCTTACCACTTCAAGTCTGCTTTTTCTCTAATTTTTATGTTAAATACTTTCTATCTCTGTTTCCATGAAGAATTTAATGTTTTAGCATTCTGAAATACTTTAACATATATTGTGTATATACACATATTGTGTTTAAGATTTTGAATGATGAGAAGAATTACATTTTTCAAAATTTAAAAATATTCCAGACTGCGAATAAATCAGCAAATGATATTTCTATTGACATGTATATTAATTTGAGCCAAATCCAATCATTTTTTAATTTATCTCATATATAAAATTTATTTATTTATTTTTTTAAAAAAATTGTGGTTTTGAAAAAAAAAGTTTCAAAAAGATTAATGTTTTAAAATTTCAATGTATATTTTGGATGAATATTACATGTTTTGTCCCTATTTATATTTCTTGTTTATGATAAAAATAAATAGCATTATTAAATAAAATGTTAAATTGTTAATTCACTAAATTTTTATAAAATCTGTAAAAATTTCAGAACATCAATCTTTTTAGAAACGAATGAAATATAATGACATAAATAAGATGATAAAAGAGTAATTAAATGAAATAGGATTGAAAAATGAAAACAAAGAACCGAAAGTGGGAATAAGATTCAGAGTAAGTTGTAAACAAATGCCTAATTAGTTTAGATCCCACTGTTGAGTTAATGGGGTGAGTGTAGTGGGAAGCCTCTCAGTCAAAACATATGCACACCATAAAACCACCAAACTTTATATAAAATGTGGACCTATCTTTTTTTTTTTTTTGTTATTGTTATTTACTTCCACCTTATAATAAATAAGTGGGCTTGAAATTGTATGTGAGCAGCCGTATCCTTAGCTACCACGTAATTCGAATTTGAACCTCTTGAAAATATTGTTAAAAAATGTATATGGAAATCGAACTGTTCAGGTAGGACTAAGCCAAGACACCAAAAGATAATTACAAAAACCATTCGACTGCTTTTGCAGGTTCTACCAAAAATATATGTCAATCAAATCAAGTTTCCTGACATTTTTTTTAATAGTTTTTTTTTTTTTTGCTTTGTTTTGTGATCCAGTTGAAGCAAACAAGCTGTGTCAGTGGCTCAGTGCATACAAAAAATGGTTATAATACTGGATGATATAATTAAAATAGAGGATAATGGTTTGATTGGTTGTTTTGTTTGCTTTTGGATATATATTTATTTTGTAAAATCTTATGTTGCTTTGTAAAATGTGTACATTTTTTTCTTCTTGAAACGCAAACATATATCTCTACGTATGAAGCAATTGGTTAACTAGCTTCAAATTATGTTCCTTAGTAGCTTAGAAATAATATTGTTCAAATACTATATGATATTCAAGAAGTGGGCGATGGCATTGGCAAGACCGAAAAAGGTTCAAACTCTTTTGGTGGGTTCAATGTGCCATAAACGCATTGTTCTGTGTGAAGAAGGTAACAAAATGCATTTAGTTCTTTAGAACGTAACCACCACAATTAATGCATTTCCCAATTCAAATTTCTTTTTTTTTTAAAAAAAATTTCAAACGAAGTTTGCCAACAAGGCAAGAACCTCTGCCCTTATAGTTTTCCAGGTAAATATTTTATGGCAACGATGTTAAAAAAAAAACTATCAAATAGGGACGAAAATGAAAAAAAAATCAATCGAAACAATAAATATTTTTTCTTTTGACTCAAGACAAAAAAAAAATGCCGGGGGAGGTAAGAGTTGATAGTACAACGAGGTCACTTTAAACTTATTGCGAAGCTATAATATATTTATCTACATTTGATCATATTTCAAATTAGAAATTAAAAAAAAAAAAGAAGAAAAAAACTTACATATTTTCTTTATATGTTCTATAATTCAGGAAAGTCAGAACCTTTCAGTTAGTTAAATAGTTATAGATGTACTCCCCAGCTTCCTCCATCATCTGCTACAAAAACAACAACAGAACAAAATGTAATATCGAAAAAGTCTTTACTAACATTTAGTTGAAATGATAGCCGATATCAACTGTTAATTAATATTGTTTATAATGATTGACATCCAATAATTTCTATTCCCAAAAAAAACATTTGAAATTACAAAAGTTGACAACTCAACAACTCTGTGTGAGTTTTACCATTGAAAGCTTTTTGTAGCTAAGCATGAGTTCAAGTGGCTTACCTTTGCAAAAAAATGGATCAGCTATAGGTTTTTGAGGTGAGTGTCATCAAGAGCATCGAATTCCCAATCATTGATTTCATCTGCTAAGAACTCTTCTCCATCGTCCAGTTCTAACTCGAGCTGTTTCTTCGTCGGGTCTTCTTTCTCTGAAGACCCTTTTTTACTGTCTGGAGAATCATCATCAGCAGATTTTTTCGGGATTGTGTCGGAAAGTGGAGTGTCGAGCATCATTTTGAGGGAAGGTGAGCGTGAAGAAGAAGAAGAGGTTCTTGAAGGAGACTCAATATCCAGAAGCGGGCGTTCGATAGACTCAAACTCTTGTTTTGTTTTGTCCAATGCCTCAAATAGTTCTTTCACTCTTTTATCGTCTTTCCTGAATCAAAGAACACCAAACCAGGAGAGAGTGAAGGTTTTATTAACTCACAACTTTGTATTCTCCAACGGCTGCATATAACTATAACGTCTAAAAATGAGTAGGCATGTTTTTGTAACTTTACCTGGAGATACCTTCGGTCTGTGAATAGAATGGCTTTTTCATCGCATCCACCACACTTAATGTTGTTACAAACTAATAAAGTTAATAAAGAAGAATCAGAAGAGAGGTTACGAAAAAGACACTTTCTTCTCTCTGCAGTTGGAGTCAAGCTTAGGAATCCTCTCTTATACTATATGTTTATTATATAAAGTTACTTACCTTAGCTTCAAGGTCCAGATATTCCTTCTCAAGCTGTTTTCTAGACTCCACTGGCTTGGCATCCTTATCGTCTATCTTCTTTTCTGCTTCTAACCTGATATTTCCCCATAAACAGACCAAACAAAGCTATCAACCTAACTTTGGTCAAATAAATTTTTCAGTAACAGGTAAGTGATATATTACCCTTTACTTGGTTCCAAACTTTCGACAACTCTTCTGATATTGGGTATAGAAGGATCCAACTGTTCCTGAGTTGATATGAAAAGAACGAATGTGAGTAGTAATCTTTGGTTTACAGTCTGTAACCAAGTGAAAAATTCTTTCCGCGTAAGGTCTATCATGATAGGAAGTGGAATCAATTTTTTTTTATATAAAAAAAAGACGGTATACAATGATCTACTGTATCATGAGAAAATTGGCACTAATTCTGTGGTAAAGATTTAGAATTACCTTGTAGAAAGAGAGGAGTTGAACAATCAGGTCGATGAAATGGTCACCATATCTCTCCATCTCCTGACTTGAGTATCGATCCATGGTTGAAGAAATGGAAAAATACGGATGACATGCAAAGTAATTAAGGAAGCAAAAAATATTGCTGAGTTCTTTGCATATTGGAGATGAGACATACCTCACTTGTATTTCCTTTTGTTGAGAAAATTTAGACTGGAGAATCCAAGTATCTTCCAAAAATTTGATCCATTTATTTACAACATCCGCCTCTACTCGGCATGAACATATCGAACGAGTTAGCTCGTCTTCCTACACAGTAAGCCAACCAAACATCACGAACTATACTATGACATTGGTGATGTTAGTCAATAAGAACAAGTAGTTAAGTTACCTTTGACTTCAGGTGCATAAGAATTTCATTACTTGCATTATCAAACTGCTCTCTTTCTTCACTGGCATTGCGAAGGCGAGCCCGGGCAGATGTTATTGAGGTGTTGACCTTCAACAAACACGTGAACTTTAATATGACCTACAAATCTAAATTTCTACGCGTTCAGTAAATTTCTCTGGAATAAGTTCTTATGGAAGTTACCCTTTTCAGCTCAGCTTCAAGATCATCCTTCATAATCTCAAGGTTTTTTAATTCTGCTGCCACATCCTGAAAATCACATTTGTGGACAATAAGAATATGTACCAGTAAAAATGAAGACACAACATCCAAAGCACTGAGCCAATACTTCATTAACAAAGAGATTGGGGGCTACAAACCTTCTCCAGCTGGCTGACTTCATTAGTTTTGGAAACTCGGTAGCTAAGAGCTTCTTCTTTCTGGCTTCTGCTTTTAGATTTGGAAAGACAGATAGATGTGAACTATGATAGTATAAAGTAGATAACTTTTTAGGCTACCAGGTTACATTTTCTCTCACCTATGATCCACGATTCGTTTTTCAGCTTTCGAGGTAGAATTGAGTAAAGATTCTGACAGAACTTTTAGTTTATCAACCTGCAATATACAGAATGCACTTATTTGAATTTTGATCCGCTTTTAACACCAAAGCCAACATTTAAATGCGAAATTTAGGTATATGAGGTCATACACTAGTTACATCAATGCAATAACAAAATTTTTTTTTGCCAAAATCTTTGTATATCCAGGATTTCGGAGAAAAAACAACAATCTATTAATCGTATTTATGGTAAGAAAATTATGTATGAGACAATGACAAACAAACCAACAAAAGCGGTTCTAAGATGTGTGCAATTTTCACCTTTTCACTGTGGAGTTGAAGGGAATCACAATTTCGTAATGATTTTTTCTTCAGCAAGAGGGCTTCTAACTTTGAGAAAGTGCGAACTTGCTCAAGAATTTCTCGGAGAGCCTGCAGCAACCCAAGTTTTTAGTACATCTAACAGGGATTGATCCAGAAATGTATTAAAAAATCATGAATCTGAGACCAAATCTAATGTGAAAGTGAACAGTATGGCAGTGGAAAGTAGGAGAGACAATCTCACCTCGGTTGATGCAGCATTGGTTCCAGCGGTTTTTGAACTATCTTCATTTGAAGCCTGCTCAAGAACCTTGACCTTCGTCTTATCAAGTTTCTCCATCAGAGCATGAGCTTCAGTATCTATTCTGAGCCAGTCACAAATGAGAGTTGAAAAATAAATTCTTAAGACTTGGCCATGTTTTAAAAGTCCACGCAAAGATTCAACACAAGAGAATCTAGAAAGTGTATAAAAAAGGTTCGTCTTATCAAAGAATACCTTGCAAGATCAGCACTGATTTTTAGCCCTCCAATTGCACCTTGAACATATTGAAGAAGTTCCTCGCGCTTTGCCTAGAAAAGGAAAACAGAAAAGAGGCATTAACGAGTGCGAGATCTCTAACAGTTTGTTGAAGAACATTTTAAATCCAGTGAGCTTGTTCATCTTGCAAGCCAAGAACAAATGTACTATGACATTATGTGGTCAACAATCCATACTGAAAAGAAAGAGTCTAAGTCACAGAACACATTTTTTTTTTTTTTGCAAATTCAGCACATCCTTACCAGAACTTCATCCTTGTATTTCGAAAACACCTCTGCTAAGTCCTGCACATTTTGAATCACTGCTTCGTGAACTTCCTTTTCTCCTGACAAACAGAGCCTGTATATATCAAACATGAACATATGAGCTGAAGTGGACGAGAAAGCATCAACCAAGCACATTTTGAATCACTGCTTTCGTCGAATAAGTGAAGTTTAACAATGGAAGAGAAAGAATCACCCAAACAGTTCCAGAAGCAGCTGAGCTTCTTCCTCATTTGGTGCTTCCAGAATCTGATTCAAATAAAAGAGATAAACCTGCGGTTAAAACTCAGTGCATAGTACAAATCCAGCTTGAATCGCTGTTACAATGCTTCATTCCGACACAACAGCAGAAACAACACGATGAATCTATATTACATTTGCAGAATCAAACTTACCATAGATAATACCATCCCTTCAAGGGCCTCACTATGAAGAAATACATCTCGGAAAGTCATTGGCTCACCGGGAAGACCAGGATCAACGTAATAAACCTGTTCCAAAATTTCACCAAAACACTATTATAATCCAAAAACTGCTGAAGCCAATGATCACCAAGAAAAAAAAATGTGGACTGGATTAAACTCACGGTGCTGAAATTTTTGGGAGAGTCTTTGGCTTCATCGGATTTAGGTTGATTCTGATCGTCGGTTTTGTGATTGCTTCGTTCGATATTGTCGGAATACGAATCAGAAGACATAACTCTCTCAATCTCTCTAAGAGCTACAAGCCATCTTCTCAACAATTGCACTCTCTCGCCGCCTCTTGACGAAACAGAAACTTCTTCTAATCTCTTCACCGCGAGACTAAAGCTCTTCACATTCCTCGATCCCTGAAATCAACAACACATCCGCGATCAGAAGAAAATCGTTCGACAAAATTAATCAATACGTAATGATTTTCGAAGAGGAAATTGTTTTTAAGAATTACGATGCGATCCTGGATCAGTTTGGCCCCTTCGGAAACGGCATTGCCGGCGGTAAGGACGACGGAATCAGCGTAATTTCGAACGGTGCGGGTGATGTTGTTCTTCCCGCCGACTTCGACTGCTTTGTGCACCGCCGATCTTAACCACGACATTACCACCGATTCTTCTTTTGTATGTTTTTGTCCTTTACAAACACAAAGTTCGAATTTGGAAAAAAAAGAAAAGAAATTAGCGTCTCTGTCTGGTTTCAATGAATGTAATGACTAATTGGAGGAAAATAAAGATGGCAAGGAAGAGAAAAACCGGAGTGCGATGCGAGAGGAGAACAAGTCAGACGCTTAAATATTTTCCCGGGTGATTATAGTCTTTATTTTATTTTAATTTATTTTTCTTTTTTTTCTTTATTTATTTATTTATTGTTCGATTCCAGATTATTTTAAAGTCCACCTAGGCTTTTGTTTTCTTGTTTGTTTTTTCCAACATTAGTTATTTCTCCAATTTTATTACATATTCTGTTTTTTTCTTCTTCTAGGTTCTTGATTACACTTGATTAAAAACACTGAATAAATAATATTTATGAAATGTTTTTTTTTGGTATACTGTTTTCAAAAACACCAAAAACTGAATTTTTCAAAGCTATAATTTTTTAAGATATGATGAAAAATTTACTTTTGATTTAAAACAACTACATATGTGTTTTTTTTCCTTACCAGCAATTGATTAATCCTCTTTTATGGAATTTATGTGGATAAGTCTAAATCCTATGCAATATGGATTAGAAATTTATGTACATAATTTCAGGGGGTGTTATTGGTTCATATGTTTAAATTGATTTAAAAATCCGTATGAAATTCATAAATCTAAGTAAAATATACTGATTTCCAAATCTAATATGTAAATTTTATTTAGTATTTATAAAAGTATTTACAAATTTGAGAGTTTTCTTTCAAAATTTAGTTTTGTATTTTTAACAAAGAAATTCATCCAAGTCTATGCAAGTTCATTATGACATCAAATCTATTAATATATTATAACACATGATTTTAATTAAGATTTATAAATCATAAAATCAATAACAAATAATTTTAACATATATTTTAAAATTATAGAACCAATAATACTAAATTTGGTTCAAATGTTTAAACCCATTAAAATATATAAACCAATAACCCATACTTGAAATATTTGCATAAATCTGATTTTAATTAGAAACTAATTTTCCTTATCTATCCTAACCTTTAATTAGTGAGTGTTTAGTTGTCGTGCAAGGGTGTAGTAGATTTACCAAGGCTATCGAAATACCCATCGACAAGAATCTTTCGTACCGGACTACATTAATGTCATGTAACAATGCGTTCGTGTATGTTGCCTCCCGTGGCTAGCTTCTGACAGATTGTTTATAGTCATTTCGTAGCCATATATAATTACAACAAATCAGTGGTTAACCCATGACAAATTAGCAATATATGGCTAAATCTTTGCTACTTTCCCATAGATTTATGTTAACCTGTCGCAACCATAGCGTCTGAAATCTAATCATGGCATTTTTACGAAAAAGTTTACCTAAATCAAAAAGAAGACTCAAGTAAATTTGTTGTAATCATATCAGACTTATATGAAATATGTTCTTCGTCTGCGTTAACCATATATATCACACTTTTAAAATGTGCCGAATGTATAAATCAGAGCAAACATATTATAATTTTACACAAAAGAAAATCTATTTAATGATATACAGTTTGGTATTCGTTAGTCGCCGTAACAGACGTAAGCAAGCCATTGTTTGAATGTCTTTGATATGAGATACCTTGCTACGAGTTATTTTTTTTTAACTATCAAGTACTATGTTTATTTATATACAATTTACACAAGAAATTGATGTCTGTAATTTTCTTTCTCTTTGATTGTTTGTTGTTGTATAATAGGATGATATTGCTTTTCAAGAAGAAGTGTTTATGTTTGCATTTTTTATCTTAAATATAGTTCTTTAAAAATTTTACGAAGGTTTTTTTTTAAGTATGCACAAAATTCTTTATATACTAAAACATAAGTCACATTACTAATCAAAATTATTTATATAGTAAAGCACAACTCGCATAACTAATCAAAATCTGATATATAACATATTCTTTTTAGAAAACTAAATAATATCTATAAAAAATCTTTTTGATAACCAATTTTTTTTTCTTCTGAAACTGCCAATAACCAAGTTCCTGAATTTTTTTTCCAAATTATCACCTCATTTTCAAAGATCTGACAATTTTAAACTGTTTTTTTTTTAAAAAAAAAAATTCTTTATAAATTTCTGTTTCTATTTTTACTCTCTCTCTCTCTCTCTCTCTCTCTCTCTCTCTCTCTCTCTATTTCTCTCTTCCTTCTTCGCCATGGTTTCATATTCTTCATCTGTTATTTTTTTCTGTTTAAATATTTGACAGTAGCAAAAAAAGATCCATACAAGTTTCTAATTTTCTTATTTTATAGTCAATTTTATTTTCTTCTCAAATTAATACTTTACCATATTCTGAAACAATAGTTGACAGAAGAAAGTTAAAATCCTGGAACTAAAAACGCCCAAACTCTTCAATACTCAAATTATAATGTGTCATACTGATTTTTTGTTTCATGAATCTTTTTCTCTTCTAACTTACAAGTTTTCTCTTTCTTTCGCTCTTCTATATATATAAAACAATATCTATGTGTTTATAAAATAATCTTCGTACGTAGCACGAAAAATAATACATCATGACAGCTCTCTCATCGTCTTAGTCAAATATTAAATCCGTGATAATAAGGCATTTCGTTATCCACTAGGATTAAATGCTTCTTTTCCAAAAGGAAAATTATATGTTTAAATAGAGATATAACTGGAAAATTAGCAGCTTGTGTGCCGAGAGAAGACATTGAAAAGGTAAACAAAAACCAAGTTTGTGTGCATTTTTTAGGTTTTTTTAATTTGATAGTTCTGTTATATCCCTTGTACGTGAAAATGACGATACGAAATTCAGTTTTATTAAGACTCAAGCATACAAACACATAGCTTAGAATGGTTCTTGCAAGCAGTCAATGTGAGCAAGTTATAAAATGTTTGCTACATGTTTTGCTTTTTTTTAGTTTTCAACTTCTGCGCATTGACTTTTATACATCCTATTCTAGCATTCTATGCTCAAAGGTTTTAAGATTCTTAAAGTTAGCATTCGCATAACGAGAAATTTGTAATGGCTTTATGGTGTCATATGCCACAATATCTTAGGAACGTCAGAGAGCATAAATCTTTAAATTTGTCAACGATTATATATCATCAAACTGGACTTTTTCTTTCTTTCTGTTACTACATTAAGTTGAACTTTTCTAACATCAACAGTTTGAACTTTCACTAAACATGGATTAGTTAGTGTGGGTATTCGCCTAGCTACTATTAATAATTTCATTTTTCGCTTATAGAAAGTAAACATCAAAACCAATAATAGTTTTTGTAGAATTATATGACTGTAGTTAATTTCGACAACAGTGAGTAATCAAGACAATTACTAAAAACTGAATATATTTCGTTGGTTATAGTCGAAACTATATACCATCGAACTGGAACAGCCTAAATTTTTCTAATTAAGAACATTCTTGCTCGATTATGTTACCTACCAGAACTCATTGATTCTAATTTGAAACATTTGTTTATAAGAACTTTAGTCAACCTCTAAAATAGGAAAAACTTGAGAGGGACAGTCGTCATAAGACAAATAATTTAGTATTACACATTTCTTTTTGTATGGGTCATGAGATTTCTTGTAAGAATAGGTAAGTGGAATGTACTGATTTAGGTCCATATATGAAGCGTATAGTATAAAGTCCTCAAAAACAGATATAACAGCCATACCAAACGTTTATATGCCTATTTCTCCACGTTATGCTTATATTATGCAATTTGTTTTGGTATTATATGCCTAGTTCTTCACGTTAAGTTTATATTATCTAATTTGTAATGAGAATTTAGGGTTTTCGTGTAGCCCGCTCTTACTATAGAAGTCGTGTCCACATTTTATTACAGTGATGTTTTAGTCCATTCCTTTTGTCATATCAACTTCTCAAAAAATTGTTGCCAGTATATACTGTACACGATACATATGCCATGTTAGTCATACAAGCTTTACTTTTTGAGAAACTTGTCATAGTTCCAATTGTACTGCCATATTTTAGATCGAAATCGAACTGTTATATATACGTTAGATTTTTGTAAGGAAATTACATATATAGTCATTAGTAATGATAGGAATCATCCATATTTTATTTATCCACTTTTAACATTTAGTTCTTAATTCAAACTTTTAAAACAAAATAACGTGTCGATTCAGGAAAAGTCTAGTCTCAGTCTTTTTCTTGATAAATTTTTGCCACGTAAAGTGGTTGATTTTGAACATCTTATTTTTGGGATTGATTCTGAAGGCAATGCATAGGATTAATACATCAAATATTTCCTTATTACAAATTAACTATGGATAAACTTTAATAAATAAATACAATGTATCAACTCTAACCCAAATAAAAAGTAATAAAAGATCAAGTTATCAACCATCCTTTTTCCTCATCCAAATAAAAAGTGATGATATATTAATAGAATAAAAATAAGAGAAGAGTTTTATATCGTTATTATCTTTAGATAGGTACGATTTTGCCGGTTTAGCACGATTTCGACAGCTACTCGCCAACATAGTTAAATGTACCTCATTGGCCAATATTTCTCAACAAATTGCCATCAACACCATTTGTTTTTAGCTAAAATCATTTATATATTTTTGTTCAATCCACAAAACCCGTGTAGCTAAACCCAGATTATTAATCAAACAGTAAGAAATATTCAAAATACCTTAAGTCCCACGAAATGGACATAAACATAAGGTTTTCTGCACAACTCCTCTCACCTACCCATTTACTTTTAGGTTAATACATTACATTAACATTTACAAAACCAAAAAAGAAAACCAGCGTTAGATATTTAGAGATCACCCACTCACATTGACCATTTCGTATCTCTTTCATTCTTCTATCTAAATTCTCCTTATATAGTCTCTTCTCATTCCTATTCATACCTTCTTTGTGGGTATGAGCTTAAACCCAATAACCTGACAAGATAAGAAAAAAATATGTCTGGCTTGCTTGGAAAACTATCTCCGGCTAAAAGTAACAATGATCTTCCTCTGTTTTATGCAAACCAGACTTCCATGGAGCCACAGAGATGTCCAAGAGACACGCCTAGAGTTTCTGCCACACTCGCCGAGCTTCTCATGAATGTGGAGGATGCAAGGAATGACCAAAGTAAAACTCACCGGGCTTTGGAAATGACCTCACCTCTCACTTCCTCTGCATCCTCTTTTAATTCATGGACTTCCGCTGCAGCTTCTTCTATATCGTCTTCCCCGTTTGTTCTTTCCTTCAACGACTTGACCTACAGCGTGAAGATCCGGAAGAAGTTTCAGCCTTTCGCTTGCTGCGGGAATTCATCAAATGATTCTGCGTTGAACACTAAGATACTACTGAATGGTATTTCTGGTGAAGCCCACGAAGGGGAGATGATGGCGGTTCTAGGAGCAAGTGGGTCTGGTAAATCAACACTAATCGATGCATTAGCCAACCGGATCGCCAAAGACAGCCTCAGAGGCTCTATCACCTTAAACGGAGAAGTTCTTGAATCCCGCCTGCAGAAAGTCATATCGGCTTACGTGATGCAAGACGACCTTCTCTTCCCAATGCTTACCGTCGAGGAAACTCTAATGTTCTCTGCAGAGTTCAGGCTCCCTCGCTCACTCTCCAAGAAGAAAAAGAAAGCAAGGGTACAAGCTTTAATTGACCAATTAGGCCTGAGGAGCGCTGCAAAAACCGTGATTGGTGATGAAGGCCACAGAGGCGTATCAGGAGGAGAAAGGAGACGTGTTTCAATTGGGATCGACATAATCCATGACCCGATTATACTCTTTCTCGACGAGCCAACCTCAGGGCTTGACTCTACAAGCGCCTACATGGTTATCAAAGTGCTTCAGAGGATCGCTCAGAGTGGCAGCATAGTCATCATGTCCATCCATCAGCCTAGTTACAGAATCATGGGTTTGCTAGATCGGCTAATCTTCCTTTCCAGAGGAAACACAGTCTACAGCGGCTCACCATCGCATCTCCCTCAGTTCTTTTCAGAATTCGATCACCCGATTCCTGAAAACGAGAACAAAACAGAGTTCGCGCTAGATCTCATCAGAGAGCTGGAAAACTCCGCAGAAGGAACCAAGAAACTTGTCGAATACCACAAGGAATGGCGAGCAAAGCAGTCATCAAGCTACGACAATGGTAACAGAAACAAGAACGTATCTCTCAAAGAAGCTATCACAGCGAGTATCTCAAGAGGGAAACTCGTCTCCGGAGTAAGAAACAACACCTCAAACTTAACATCCTCATTCCAAACATTCGCAAATCCTTTCTGGATCGAAATGATCGTCATAGGAAAACGTGCTATACTCAACTCTAGGAGACAGCCTGAGCTATTCGGAATGCGTCTAGGAGCTGTAATGGTCACCGGAATCATCTTAGCTACAATGTTCACGAAACTAGACAGTTCACCAAAAGGCGTACAAGAACGTTTAGGATTCTTCGCGTTCGCAATGTCCACAACTTTCTACACATGTGCAGAAGCAATCCCAGTCTTTTTACAAGAACGTTACATATTCATGAGAGAAACTGCTTACAACGCTTATAGGAGATCGTCCTACGTCCTCTCTCAGTCCATAATCTCAATCCCTTCTCTCATCTTCCTCGCCGCAAGCTTCGCAGCCACCACTTTCTGGGCAGTTGGTCTCGCCGGAGGAGCCAGTGGTTTCCTCTTCTTCTTCCTCACCATCTTAGCCTCGTTTTGGGCCGGAAGCTCCTTCGTGACGTTCCTATCAGGCGTCGTATCAAATGTAATGCTCGGATTCACAGTCGTCGTAGCGATCCTCGCTTATTTCCTTCTCTTCTCCGGATTCTTCATCTCTCGAGATCGAATCCCTCTATACTGGATCTGGTTCCATTACCTCTCCCTGGTGAAATACCCTTACGAAGGTGTTCTGCAGAACGAATTCGAAGATCCGAAGAAATGCTTCGTCCGAGGGATTCAGATATTCGACAATTCGCCGCTTGGTCAAGTTCCGAACGCCATGAAATTGAGTCTGCTGAAGAGTATGAGCGGCGTTTTGGGGATCAATGTGACGGCGAATACGTGCGTGACGACGGGAATTGATATTCTGAAGCAGCAAGGAATCACGGATATCAGCAAATGGAACTGTTTGTGGATCACTGTAGCTTGGGGATTCTTCTTTAGGGTTTTGTTTTACTTCACTCTGTTGATTGGGAGCAAGAACAAACGGAGGTGATGAAACATATTTGTTTTTCCCCCTTGATTATTTTTTGGTTTTATTTTCTGAAAAGAATCACAAAAAGGGAGGTTGTCGTCTTTTATTTTATTTTCTCGCCAAATATTTGTATTTCTTCGTTATAATTAATCACTTAATTGTTGACAACAAAAAATTAATCACTTAATTAAAAAGTTTACGTAATCTCTTATTGAGAAGAATAAAGCCATTAGTTTTTTTGTTAATCATTTCGTTTTTGTCAATCTATTAAGTCATAATTAACGAATCACTTGTTATCTTTTTTGTAATCATAATATAGTGAAAATGCTTTAGGATAAATCATCACAATGCATAAACGTCAAACTAAACATTTTAAAAACTAATGTAACATTTCAGACTTGTCCAGGTAAAAAAATTCATTCTGCAAAGTAAATCCTAATTAGATTAAAATGCAATTTTAAATCCAATACATATTCTAAGCTAACTCTCAACTAATAATATTTCTTTGTATACAAAAAACAAGAAAAATGTTGACAAAAAAAAGAAAAAACAAGAAAACATAAGAAATGTTAATGTTAAATGTTCTAAGCCTTATCCTATATGTTTAAATGCATTAATTATTTTTGGTCCTAAAAATCTAATTATAATATTTATTTGGTCAAACAATCTAATTCTAATGATCTATAATGACTTTAAACTAATTATTGTTTTGTTCTTTGATACAGTTTTAGGTCCAACAAACCGCAAAATCGTAATGGTAACAGAACAACATCGGTAACATTGATTCTTTATCTCTTTGTTATACACCTTTACCGTCGATTTAGGAGACGAGATCAAATCGGTACCGTTGAATTTACTCTGTTCAATAAGAAGAGCCCATATTTATAAACTCTTCGGGTCTAGACTTTTGTTGTTCTTACACTCCCCTTTCTTTTCAAAATTAGGGTTTCACGGTGCGCTCCTTTAATCCCCAGGTATCAGAAATCAATGAAAAAATCTGATTGTTTGGATTGAAATTTAGTGTTTTACCAGCTCAAATTTAGGTTTTACGTTGGTTTTTATGCATCTACGGTGTTGGTTTTGCTAGGTTTCTGTCTTTCTGCTAATTTTTTCTGTGTGAAGAAAACTCAATCTGATTTTTTACGAGCTCAGATTAAGATTTTGACATTGGTTTGATGTTTCTGCGGTTTTGGTTTTGCTAGGTTTATGTCTCTCTGCTAAATTTTCCTCTTTGTCTCCCTAACGAAAACTCATATTCTCGTCTCGAACCATGTTAGCTCAGTGGCTTTTGATAAAAAAAATTCCTTTTTGGGCGTGTTTCGAAAGACGCATTGTATTCTCGTGCACTCTTGTCTTATATGTCTTGACTTATTGAAGTAATACGTCTTTATAGCCTTTTGATTCTATCTATTCATTGAATTTAACGAGGCTATTGTGGTGGTTCTTCCTCTTGTATCTGTTTTTTTTTTTTTTTTTAATTTGTAATAAGTTATGCCAAAATTTGGGGTTTTTTGTCCTTTTTGGTTCTTTAGTTTGGAAGATGCCTCGCTATGATGATCGTTACGGTAACACTCGTCTATATGTTGGCCACTTATCATCCAGAACTCGTACCAGAGACCTTGAACGTCTTTTCAACAGATACGGAAGGTAATTGAATCTTCTATCTGTCTCTATCTCTTTCCTATGAATGATTATATTTTATTTCTATGTGTTGGGGATGAATGAGGGTCTGAATGTGCTGTGTTTTTTTCTTCCTTTTCTAATCTTCGTGAATTTCTGAGAAGTTGTTTGCTATTGTGCGAGGGACATATGCAAAAAATTAACACTAAGTATCAAGGGGCATAGTTTTGGTTTAGTAATATACTTTGTTTTGATATTTGTATCTTTCAGGAATAATTATGTTTCTAGGTTTAGTGTATGCTTTTAACCTGAATGATCTTATTGAAGGTCTCTGGGATTTTGCCTAAACCTGGAGGTGTTTGATGAATGGTGTTTGATGAATGGGTGGACTTGGTGGAAATTCTCGCCAGGTGTATAGGGGGCGCCTCGGCGATTCTGTTTGTAGAATTTGTTTTAAGTGTTTTAATGGAAAAAGGAGACTCAGTCTCGATATGGTATTTAGCAAAACCGTAAAGTAATGATGCCTTTACTTTTATGCTAACCATTTCTTCCACAGAGTGCGCGATGTGGATATGAAGCGGGATTATGCTTTTGTTGTAAGTAAAACTCTTTTTATTAAGTAAAACTCCAATGGTCGGAAACAAAGTCATATACTTGTTTTTTTTTCTTGTGAACTATGCATAATGTGGGCATATATACACAATGCATGTAGCTTTTTCTTTTTCCCCCTCACATTTTTGAAAACAGGAATTTAGTGATCCTCGTGATGCGGATGACGCCAGACATTACTTGGATGGACGAGACTTTGATGGAAGTCGCATCACGGTGGAGTTTTCAAGAGGGGTTAGTTGTTTGGATCTCTATTTAAAGACTTTGTTATATGCATTGATGAATATGTTTGTCAAACTCCTGTATATCATGTTTGTATGATAGGCACCTCGTGGTTCTCGGGATTATGATAGTAGAGGCCCACCTCCTGGATCTGGTCGCTGCTTTAACTGTGGTGTTGACGGTCATTGGGCTCGAGACTGCACAGCAGGGGACTGGAAGAACAAGTGTTACCGCTGTGGGGAAAGAGGACACATTGAGAGAAATTGCAAAAACAGTCCCAAGAAGCTTAGGTATTCAATATTTGTTATATAAAAATGAAATCTTTGTTGTGAATAGTGTAGATCCTTGCAGTTTCTTATAACATTTTTTTTCGTGGTTGTACAATAGGCGGAGTGGAAGCTACTCCAGGTCACCTGTGAGATCCCGTTCCCCTCGACGTAGAAGAAGCCCAAGCCGTAGCAGGAGTCTTAGCCGAAGCCGAAGCTACAGGTTAGTTTTCTTCATTGTAAATGCTTGCAAACTACAACGTCTTGGTTTATTTTTAGATGTTCCACATGGGTAGAACATGATCTGTATTACTGCTTTCTTTAAGCTTTGTCTTTGGTTTAAACTTCTTATTTTCTTTTTGGTTAGCCGATCAAGATCCCCGGTGAGAAGAAGAGAGAGAAGTGTAGAGGAGAGATCACGCAGTCCAAAGCGAATGGAGGACTCTCTGTCACCAAGAGGAAGAGACCGTAGTCCGATTCTGGATGATGAAGGCAGCCCAAGGATCATAGACGGGAGCCCTCCACCATCTCCAAAGCTTGAAAAGCGAGGCGGATCAGACCATGATGGCGGTAGCCCCCAAGACAATGGAAATGGCAGAGATACTGTTGTTAGTCCCATCGTGGGACGCGGTGGTGACAGCCCGAGAGAGGACCGAAGCCCTATTGATGATGATTACGAGCCCAACCGTGCTTCCCCTAGAGGAAGTGAGTCGCCTTGACTTTGATGGCTCATGGCCTCAGGTTGCAGGGACTCTTGCATGTTCTACTATTGGATCTGACAGCCTCAGATATTTCCTTTCTCTTCTATATGTGTTTGCTTTGGATCTCTTTGAGTTCATGCTGTCAGGAGTTGCTTCTTTTTTCCAATTGAGATGGTTAAACAATTGAGACATAATGGTTGGCTTTTCAATTTCAGACTATAATTAAAATTTCAACTTGAGAAGACATGAGTTTGTAACTGGTAAGCTTTAGTGAAGAAAGATGGCCAGCAAAGATACGTACACATGATACTACTAACCGTTGCTGCTCCAACCATCATGTTCATGACAACGATCTGTAGCTGGATAGCTTCAAGAGGCGACGCACCACCCATTATCATACCGGTCATCGCGCCTGGTAGAGAGATCAATCCAACGGTTTTACAGCTATCCAAAACCGGAGATAGAGAGATGACCAAAGCTCTCTTCACCTGTTGCAGCGTCGCTTGTCGTGGTGTTGCTCCTAGTGCTAATGCCGTCTCCACCTATGGTTTTTTGACAAATTCGGTAATTTGGTTCGATTAAGTTGGGGAAAATGCTAAACATAAGTGAAAGTAAAACATATACCAGGTTTAGTTGCATCTTGATGTCATCTCGTAGCTGTTTCATGGTAACTCCGGTGACCGTCATGGCATTCCCGACCATCATTCCGGCCACAGGGATCATATACCTCGGAGTGAAAGGAAACACGTTGAGGACGACGAGCAGGAACATTGTGATTGCAGTTCCGACGAGGATAGATACTCCCGCCACGTACTTTCCACGTGGCACGTGCTTTGCACGTTGTCCGGCGGTGTAACCGGCGACAGAGACCTGTCGAGAATCAAATTATTTTAACTTGACAAAAAAAATATTATCCAACTTACGAAAATTTTGAAAGTCGAAATCAATTGAAACTGGCCATGAAGAGATAGGCGAGGATGATCCAGGCTGCGTTTTGCTGATTGAAGATGAACTGAAGAACGAATCCGATAACAGAGAGCTGAAGAAACGATCGGAACACAGAGTATATCATTTCTCCTTCCAAAGAAAGTTTCTGCGAGTAGGAGAGAGCCACCGCCAAAAACACAACCGCGAGCGCCGCCGCAGGCTTCACCATACCTTTGAGATACACGACCAGCCATTCGTAATACTTGAAAAAAGCTGCCCAGTCCGAGTCCATGTCTCTCTCTCTCTTTTTTTTTTTTTTTTTGGATTCGATTCCTTTAGTTTATAATTTGTGCGTTTGGCATTATCAAATAACTTTTGATACTACAAAGAATACTATCAATCGTGCAAACTCGTCATTTATTAACCAAACAAATGTCTGCAAGAGTGTCTCCGTTTCTCATCATTTATTTTCCTCACTTAAAATTATTATATTTCAGAGGAAATCGAGCAACAGACGTCATATAGAACAAAGTCAAAGACTTGTGAGAACTCTTTGTGTCTATTACCACTTTATACAGCTATATTCATTTTAACCTGTTGATTAATAAATTACCTCACTATTAGTTCAAGTCTTTTCATATAATTATAGGGGTGTTGAAAACGTCCAAAGCAAAAAAAAAAAAGAAAAAAAGAAAAAAGATGCACAGCGTAAGGGAAAAATATCTGAATCTGGAGGCATTCATTATAATTTCTCAATTTTTTTGAATAATTGACTTATCTTGTATGCGTCGTATTAGAGGAATTCCATGTGATCTACTAAACAATGAAGAACATGAACAATCTCTAGCATTCTACAGTTGCTACCATCTTCAGCTTTAAACATGAAAACATCGTTATCGATCTCGATCCAACTACAACCTGGATTCGTCTTCAGTCCTTTCTCTTTCATTACTTTCCTCACTGCCGCCGCTTCTTTGTAGTATCGGACACCGGCGTAAAGATTCGCCAGCTGGACATGCGTGGCTGCACATTCAGGTTCAAGCAACAGCCGTTCCTCCGCAGCTCTGATTCCGGTCCAGACGTCTCCGTGAACACGGCAAGAGAAAAGCAGAGATCCCCATATGACTGCGTTTGGTTCCATTGGCATGTTTTCGATCAGCTCTAAGGCTTCTTGCAACAGACCAAATCTGCCGAGAAGATCGACTAGACAAGAGTAGTGATTGAGTTGTGGTTTCAGACCGCGTTCCGCCATCAAACTGAAGAATTTTCTTCCTTCTTTTACCATACCCGCGTGTCTGCACGACGACAATACTCCCAGATACGTGATTGCATCTGGCTTTGTTCCGCTTTTGGGCATCATTACTTCAAAGAGCTCGATAGCTTGCGTTGCAAGTCCGTGTTGCGCGTAACCAGCAATCATAGAGTTCCAAGAGACGACGTCTTTGTTTGCAAAATGGTCAAAGATACGGAAAGCATCCTTCAAATCGCCGCATTTGCAGTACATCGAGATGAGAGCGTTTGAGATATGGAGATAAGACTTGAAACCCATTTGGAGTGTTTGGCAATGAACGCTTCTTCCTTGTCCTAGGGCTCCGCTTCCCGTGCAAGCGCTCAAAAGAGCCGTGAACGTGTAATCATTCGGATCAGAGGTTGAATTTCTCATATTTGAATAAATCTTCAAGCAGATATCCACTCGCCATTCCTGCGCAAACCCTGAAATCACAGCCGTCCACGAGACCACGTTCTTCTCGGGCATTTCTACAAACACTTTATGTGCATCTTCAAAATCACCGGAGTCTCGGTACAAAACGACCAGAGAACTTCCAACGTACACATCTGAGATAAACCCACCTTTTAACGCTAGGCAATGAAACCCATAACCGGTTTTAAATTCTCGCTTCGATCCGCAAGAGCTCACGGCGGACGACAAACCATAAGCATCGAAACTCCACCCATCTCGCTGCTGCATATCGCCATTGACAGAGATTGAAGAATCCTCAAGCAGATATTCTTCCAGCACGCTTGAAATTCCATGTTTGGTTCTTGAGAGGCCAAAATCCTCGGAAATCGTTTGATCTCTGAAATGCCTCGAATCTGTTTGCAGAAATTCCTTAACGATTCCAAGATGGTTCTCACGATCCGAGGCTCCACCAGATTTCGAAGATATAATGTCTAGAACTCTCAGAGCGCGAGCTCGTCTCTCAACTTCAGTTGCGTCGTTAGCGATATCACGTTTCAGTGATAGACTGTAGCTGGATCGAGATTGAATATAATTGAAAGCTCGACAATGATATTTTCTCAGACAAGACATGAAACTAAAAATTGGTCCGTCAAATCCGACACTCACCTCGCTATGGCTAAAAACTTAGAGGCAAATTACATATGGGCCTTAGGCTCAATAATAAGCCCATTAAGTTGCCTCAATATATCCATGACCGTAATGTTTATATTTCCCCGGTTTAGCTTCTGGTTAGATATGAATGAAGATGTTCATTCAAATAACAGCATACGCTGTTCACGGGGATTCTTATTCTGCTTGTAGTGTTTTTGACGAAATGCAATGTCTTGGAAATAAGCCAGACAATGTCACACTAACAGATGTTCTTCCAGCTTGTGTGGAGAACGGAGAAGGCGCAGAGCATATTTGATTAAATGGTAACAAAGTATAGCAATGAGCCTGGAGTTGAGCATTATGCTTGTATGGTAAGTGTTCTTAGCCGGGGTGGAAAACTTTCGGATGCAATGGAGTTCATTTCTAAGATGCCAGTTGAACAAATTGCTAAAGTTTGTGGTGCATTGTTGAATGGAGCTTATGTTCTTGGTGATGTGGAGATTGCGAGGTTCGCTTGTGATCGTTTGTTTGAGATGGAATCCGAAAATACAGTAAATTACACTATCATGGAAAATATGTACACTCAAGCAGGGAGATATGAGGAAGCTAAAATTGTGAGGGATAACATGAGAAGAATAGGATTGAAGAAAATTCCTGGAATTGAACTAGCTGGATGGAAAGTGATAAAAGATTACGAAGTTTCATTGCGAAAGACAGTTCGTGTGAGACAAGCAAAGAGATGTATGATGTAACAGAGGGATTGGTTTTGTCAATAAGTGACAAAGAATATATCATGAAACAAGAGCTTAATGAATAGTTGGTAACATAACGTTGTGATTAAACATAACGTTGAATAGTTGGTAAAAATTCAAACCCAAGCAAGCTATAAATTGAGAGTTAATAAAGTGATTTTGATTGAAGTAGTGGGGTTCCTAAAGAGGACAAGAATATAATTCTATATGATTAAAAGGGTTTCGGTAATTAATTCGGTCTCAGAGTGAACTACAAGCGAGTTCTATGTTTTTAATCACTCACTTTTTTCTTTCTTTAACAAATTATATAATTTGAAAAATAAATTACACAATTTATATGTAGTGAAATTATAGTGAGAGGTTGGAGCATTAATTTTCTGCGTGACCACTAATAGATATTCGATTTGGAAAGCAGATTTAATTTCAGATCTATGGAGGGTCACAAGATTTCCACTCTTTCTTTAAATTATTCACTTACACTACCGTCCGAAACTTATACTCTTGTTTTTGATTTATGTCAACAATAGTGCAATGTTGAAGCAATAACAAATAAATAAGTACACATATAAATGCAACTATAAAACTTTCACAAAAAAGAGCAAAAACAAAATATTATTTACATTTGGAGTTTTGTGATATTTTTGACAAAGTGATTTGTGACACTTGGTAAAGCTAGAATCGTAAAACAATATGGTTTAAATAATGAATTTTCTTCTTGTTCACATGAACCATACAATATTAAGAAAAACCTTGCAGTAATAAGTTAAATGTATATTTTTTTTTCTCGAAAAAGGTCTTCTTGAAGTGAGAGATTTACCAACTCACGAGAATTGCATAGGTAACAATAAGTCCAATCCCACACTGTCGTTTTGCTCACACACACTGTCGTTTATCTAACAAACTGGTTCTTTACTGTCCCACACCGCAGATTATGTTTTTCTTTCAAACTGGTTTAGATTCATTTTCCTGCTCTCTCTCTCAAGTGAGAGGACTTGTAATTGGATCTGGATCTGTTTTTTTTTTCAATTTGAACTTGGGAATATTCTTGAATTTTTCTTTGGAAGAGTGTCGTGGTAAGTTGATTTTTAAGATTTGATGTTGATATGTTCCTTACTGAATGACTAATAAATGCAGATCATAATGACATGAATCTGACAACACATTGGTCTTGTATATTATTGTTAGTTTACCTTTTTGCAGTTATTTTTGAGTTGAGCTTTATAAGCCTTTACCAATTTGGTTCTGGTAAACAACAACTACATGACAATTGATCCCCTTAATTACAACACAAAATGCATGTGGGTTTTCTCTTTCTCTCTCTTTATGTATATGTAGTATTGTATGATATTAAGAAATTCTATATAGAGTTCTATTGAGGAATTGTTTTTTTTTATCTATCTTTTTTTGTTTCAGAACAAATTCTGCAATTGCAAGTAAGAACAAGATGGAAGAAGAAGAGAAGGAAGGTCTGAGAACTGTTGAATGTCTAAGAGGGAGACTACTTGCAGAGAGGCAAGTTTCAAGGTCTGCAAAAGAAGAAGCAGAGCTCATTACCAGAAAGGTAAACTTCTTAAAATCCAAAGTATCATTCTTTTTTAAGAACAGCTTTTTTTTTTTTTTATCTCTTTCTTTTTCAAGATCTGCGTCTGATCAAGAACCAGGAAAGAGTCATTCTTGTTACTTGAGTACCAAAAGAGATTCACTTTCTCTGTTCTCTTTTCTTCCTGATTATGATATTGAACCCGAAAGAAGCTGTTTTGAAGTTTTTAGTTTCAACTGCGTTTGTTAATAAG
Organism: Streptanthus diversifolius; assembly: GCA_039880935.1. NCBI lineage: Eukaryota > Viridiplantae > Streptophyta > Magnoliopsida > Brassicales > Brassicaceae > Streptanthus > Streptanthus diversifolius. The sequence continues at coordinate 19,720,406 of JAXGFM010000022.1, read as the reverse complement.
CTGATTTTTGTTTCAATGACAACCTTTAATCTCTTGTAAACAGATGGAAGAGCTGGAGAAACATCTGAAAGAAGAGATCAGATTAAGAGAAAAAGCAGAGAAGAGGCTTAAGTTTCTGATGAAAAAGCTTGAATTTATAAAAGGCTCCCGCAGTTCTGATGGATCAGAGCACTTGAGTTCATCTGAAGGTTCTTGTTTGTCATCGGTTTCCACTTCAGCATCCAACGAAGAAGACGGAGAAGAAAAAGAAACTCATGAAAATGGATTTGTGGAGGAAGATAAAATTGGTCAAGCAGCTGAATATGTTGCCTCCATGAAAGAAGAGTCAAGTTCAAAGTTCAAAGATGTTTCTTCTGGTGAAGCAAGTGATGTTGCTTCAACCTCAAGTCATGAAGATGAACCACAGGCTCGTAATGATTTTTCTAAGTGCTCAGATGCATCTTAAGAGTTCAAGAATCAAGAATATCCATTTTTCATCCCCTAAACAACCTTGATTCAGAATCGTTTCTCTCAGAGTGGATCATGAAGCTATAGCTACTAATAGTCTAATATTATAGAATAATACTTCTGTGGAAGTTCTTGATGGGTTAAGGCATGCAACGGAAAAGGGTAAAGAGGACAATGGAGAGAGAGAGAAAGGAAGGAGAAGGCTTGTGATCATAAAGGGATCAATTAGGCTTTAGGACACATTTGAGTTTGGCAGTATTATTTCAAAGTGTTAAGTGGAGATGGGGAGGACGACACGACACACGTCTGTCTCTTTCTTCTTGTGTTTTTTGTTATCAAAGAACGAAAGTGACGTTTCTTGGAAATTAGTGATGTGATTCAATAAAGGAAGCAGTATAATATTCATTGCAATTGCAGAGATGGGCTTGTAATCATTTCGGATCAAAACTCAAGACTAATATTCGAAGTTGCCAACCATAACATAAGGTCAAATAAAAATGCATTCTAAAGTCTACAGTGACACTGCCTTGGATCTTCCTATGGACTTGTTTATTTAGATCTCTAGTACTTTACTTTCCGTTCATCTGTTCCATTTTTCAAAACCAAGAAGTTCCGGACCTAAGCTCGTATTATCATTGGACAGGACACCAAAGCACCTCCATTGCTTAGAATCTTAGAAGAGTTCTAAAAAACACAATATTAGTATTTTGATGCAGTTTATATATATATATATATATATATATATATATATAAATATTTAAGTTTTATTTACAAAAAAAAATTACACCATTGATAAAGAGACAAATGTCTAGGAGTTTCTCATTAAATTTTCAAAAATTTTCATTTAAAAACTTCTCTTCGCTCTCTCTTCATTTTTGATTATTTTTATTTTTATAGTCATGAGAAACCAGTGGAGGCTACCTTTCTTATGATTTATTGTTGTGCGTTTAGTATTGACCTTATTATATTGTAACCTATTTGGTTTTGATGCATTAGTATATCTAACTTTCTTATGATTTATTGCATTTTAAATCTGTTTAGTGTTGTAAATAATGTGACAATTAAAGATTACATGCATGTCCGTACAATATTGCAAACTCTAGATCCTAGATAGCATTGTCGATAAGCATCAAAGTTTGCGATAGAGATTAGCGAACTTAAAACCGATTTTGCATGTCTATGATCATGGTGAGCCACGATATTTAGAGTTAGATGTAACGAGATACGAATTAGTATTTATTGTTAAGACGTCCATTTCAAGAATTCAAAGTGAGTGAATACAATAATTAATGATTTTATAAAAAACTAAGGTAGATCAACCTAAATGATCCCCTTTTTTTTAAATAGATCAATTCCATTTTTTAATATATCAGTTCCATTTTTTTTTTGATATCTTCAAAGTTAAGAATATAGTCCCTCCATTTTACAAAACTTATCATTCTAAAGTTTTGTTTTAGTTTTGTAAAGAGTGTTATTTTGTATTTTCAATGCAATTTTGTTAATAAAAAATTCAGTTTTAACAAAAATAACTTTAATATACTTATTAAGGATATAATAAAATGTTTAATACCTTTCTTAATATGTGTGAAAAGAATAGAATAACATTTTTATGAAACAGAAGGAGTAAATATTATGGAATTACTTACGGGGATATGTTTCTATGAACGTTTCGAAATTCCTGAATCCGACGCGAGAAGATCCTCTTTATTTATTTATTTAATTTAATTTTTTTGCATTTTTAATGGAAAATGGAAAAACAATTGTGACCGATCATGGCGGAGAAACACTTCGTTGTTGTCCACAACTACCTCAAAGACAGGTGATAATTCGACAATACATAATATTATTTTAATACTTATTTTAATTATGTGTCCTGATTAATCGGTAATATCACATTGACCATTTCTCCATCTTCCATTTGCGAGTGGAGGGGTTCTCAAATTTTGACTCCAAGCACCAAACCGATGATCCTAAATTAATTTTATTTTCTTCTTTTGATCTTATCGTCGTAATTTCGATAATCCTGGATTTGTTGTTAATTTCAGTGATTATATGTTAAATCACCAAGCTGTGTATAGGTTAATTAAAAAAATGCGTTTGAAATTTGTGAGTGTGGTGGTGCTTTGTTATGTAAAGTAAAGCTATGGGAATTAGATATATACTTCTTTGTGAAATATGTTGTTATCTTTGGTGAGCAAGCGCTCACTGGAGGTAGATTCCAGGTAAGCTCTCTAGATCATTTCACTAATTTGAGGTTAATACTAAACATTGATTAACTTGTATCACCGCAAAGAAATGAGGATGGGTTAATTTTGTTTCCAGGGACGCCTATGGATTTGCCTTGAGACCTCAACACGTTCAAAGATATCAAGAATACCTTAGCATCTATACGGTGAGTACTGAGTTCTGCTCATGCTTCTCATTTGCTTTCTCAGATAAATATATAGTAAATGACTGTGGTATCATTGTTTGAATTATGTATGTCATGTTTTTTTTATTGTTGCATCATTGGTTTGATGTACAAATCCAATCTCATCATCGATAATATAACTGTTATAGCAACATGCAAGCTGTAAGAGAGAGCAAGAAATGCAGTGATATGCTCTTGGAAGCAGTTATGGTTATTAAATTGTTTAGGAAACTGGAGAATGGTTGTTGATTTCTCACACTAGTAAACTCTATGAATCTGCTCTGCTGTTGATCTTATTCTATATACTCGGCGCTAATTGAATACTACTGGGAGTAGGAGGAAGAGACAGAGAGGGCAGAGAAATGGAAAAACTTCCTTGACCGGCTAGACGACTCCGCTGAATCTTGTTCCTCTGAAGAGCAGTTTCAGGATACTTTGCAGGCTGATGATGGTCCGGAATCTAGACTGGAGAGTGCTTCAGGGGAGGGTTCAAGAAACGGGAAACATGACCCTGATTACATACCAGAAGCTGAACTTACTGATAAAGAAAAGCAGGATCATGAACAAGATAGGCCTGAAACAGTTGGTGAGCTTTCAAAAGAGAGAGAACCAGCCGAGGAGGCACAGGTTCTCGGCGAACACCAATACTTGAGAGAGAAGAGTCTTGAAAAAGACAGCAAACCAGTGAAGAATGATGATGAGGAGAAATTTGAATCTGACAAGGATAACGAGAAGGAGTTTTCACTCGAAAGTGAATCTGATGGAGAGCAACTATCTCAATCAGTAAAAGAAAACGTAGATGATGTACCCCTACATCAAGAAAATGTATCAGAAAATCCCGTGGCAGAAGCAGATCGATCTGTATTGGAACATGAAAAGGGACAAAAAGAAACGAAGTCCCGTTCAGTCATAGAATGGGCTGATATTAGACCTTGCCTTGCCTCCATAGAGGATATGATGTGCACTCGTGTTAAGAACGTAAAGTATAAGAAAAACAGTCAGAGGACTTTAGTAGGGGACCATGCTTCATCCATAAAAGAATCACTGCCCTCCATTGGAGAATCTGAACCAAAGGCCGGGGAAAGTGACAGTGACAGCGAGACTTCCGTTGGTAGATGCGATTCCATAAAAGAAGAAAATGATGCTCAAAGTAGTGTTTCTCCAAAGCCATTTTTCCCTTGGTACGAAGAACTTGAGGTACTTGTTCGTTTGGGAGTGCCAAGGGATCTCAGAGGAGAGGTAAGTTTACAGTACTAACTATCTTATTAGTTTTACCATCTCATTGGAATAAATATCACTTTTCTTGCCTAACTTTTGATCTCACAGGTCTGGCAAGCCTTTGTAGGTGTAAAGGCAAGGCGAGTTGAGAGGTACTATCAGGATTTGTTGGCCCAAATAACTAACTCTGATGAAAGCAATGAACATCCAAAGTCATCTGATGTTCAAAGAAAGTGGAAAAAACAAATTGAAAAGGTTGATTAGATGCATTCCTGTTGAACTTTAGCATTCATATTTTTGGATCTGAAAGTGCCATCATGATCGCTCTTCTTGCTTATTTTTGTTTTTTATTCTTCAGGATATACCTCGAACATTCCCAGGTCACCCTGCTTTGAATGATAATGGTCGAGATTCTTTAAGGCGGATACTTTTAGCTTATGCTTGTCATAACCCATCTGTTGGGTACTGCCAGGTGACTGAGGCTCCAAAAGCACATTGTTCTATTTTAATTGAGTACATAACTTGAAAAATATGTTAAAAGTTATCACTATTCTCTCTTTCTTATCAACTGGCTCCTGTAATGCATAATGCATGTCTAATCAGTTTTACGGTGTAAGAAATCAAATGCATAAAGAATTTCCTAACACATTATGATTTGTAAGGTCACAAAGACCAATGAGTCTGCTGGCGGAAATTTGCACAACTGTTCATTGTTAATTGTTACAAATGATCCTGTCTAAGCCAACAATGACCCTGGAAAAATTGCAGGCTATGAACTTCTTTGCTGGCCTGTTGCTTCTGTTGATGCCAGAGGAAAATGCATTTTGGTAGGTTGAAAAAAATCGGTGTTCGAATCCTCCACGAACATTTAAACAACGGAGCCTTTTCCATCATTGGCTAAGTTTCCAACGTAGCATTTTAGGAAATGATGTCATTTTTCTGATGAAGAAACTTCCATCTCTATACAAATTATATTTTCCTTTTATAAATAGGGATCTTCTGGCATGCATAGGTATGAGAGATTTTTGCTGTCACTTTGAGCTGACTTTTGTATCACATGAAAATTTCAGGACTTTGGTTGGAGTCATTGATGATTATTTTGATGGCTACTATACAGAGGAGATGATAGAATCTCAGGTGCCAGTTCATGGAAAGGGATTTTGATTTGTTTTCTTTTAACAACCTTTCTGGAAGATGCATTGTAATCACAGTTCCAAATTTGCTTTCCTCTTAGGTTGATCAGCTAGTTTTTGAAGAGTTGATGCGAGAAAGATTCCCAAAGCTCGGTTTGTTGTTCTTCTTGATCTTCAAGTTTCTATTCATTTAAATTGGAATTTTTCCTTTTATACAGAGCAATGTAATCGTTTTCTCTATTCCAATAATGCTCCTGGTGCAGTTAATCATCTGGATTACTTGGGAGTGCAGGTAGCATGGATATCTGGGCCATGGTTTCTTTCTATTTTTGTGAATATACTTCCTTGGGAATGCGGTTAGTTCTCAACAAACTTTCTGCATTCATGTTGTACCAAAGGAATGACACATGAAGTTTTCTTCTTTTTCCTTTTCTTGATGGTATTTTGGACCCAGTTTTGCGGATGTGGGATGTGCTTCTCTTTGAAGGAAACCGTGTAGTGTTGTTCCGAACAGCATTTGCTTTAATGGAACTATATGGTATTGTCGATACTCAAGTGTTGTGATGATTGAATTAGTTCTGCGTTTGAAAGAAAACAAATTTCAGTCACTCTTTTTATTTCTTCCTTAGGTCCTGCAATTGTTGCCACAAAAGATGCAGGGGATGCGATTACTTCACTACAAACACTTGCTAGTTCAACATTTGATAGCAGCCAACTTGTTCTGACCGCATGCATGGGGTATTTGTCGACAAATGAGGCTCGACTGGAGGAGCTGAGAGAAATACATAGACCAGCGGTTCTAGAGATTGTTGAGGAAAGAATACAGAAAGGTCGAGTCTGGAAGGACAAAAAGGGATTAGCTTCTAAGTTATATAGCTTTAAACATGAAGGCTCTATCCTAGATGAAAAAAAGTCTACTCAAAGGAAAGATAATGGGAATCAAGATGACGATGAGTCTCGTGCTCCCAATAGCTCCCTTAATCAGGATGGCTCAAATGTTGATTCCGAATTAGACTCTTTACCAGATCTTCAAGAACAGGTGACTTTATTTATTTTTTTGCTCCATGCTATTGCCTTTTATTTGTATATATAGCTTTTGTTCTTGGTAGTGAATTCAAGGTAACATGGTTGAGTTCATCAAGGAAAGATCTTCTGTAGTTGATTAATGAGCAATCTATATAATGTGCAACTCCGTTTAAATTTCATCCACAACAGTTATTGTGCAGGCGGTATGGTTGAAGGTTGAACTATGCAGACTGTTGGAGGAGAAAAGATCAGCTGTATTAAGGTTATTGACTAATTGCTACTCTGCTTCACCTTCCCTTTATCGTCTTGAAGAACTTAAACAACTTCATTTGTTGCAACAAGCCGGTGCCAAATAGAAGAATGAGTGTCCTAATAGACTTGGGAACTAATCAGAATTATGTGTTATTCCTCTGTACAGAGCTGAGGAGTTAGAGATAGCTTTGATGGAGATGGTCAAAGAAGATAACAGACTGGAATTAAGTGCACGGGTAAATTTTAGAACTCCTCCAGAATTTGTTATCAGGAGACAAAGGAAGTCATTTAAAACTAAAAACCTTTTTACAGATTGAAGAACTGGAAAAGGAGGTCAGAGATCTAAAGCAAGACCTTTCTGACAAAAAAGAACAAGAAATGGCAATGCTTCAGGTCTGTTTCATATATTTGTTTTTCCTATTAGACAAGTCCAAGGAAAGCCATCAAGCCCACAATTTATGCTCCACAGAAGATCAGAAGCATATGGCTAATGCTGGACTTGTACAAGGCATCAATCATATAAACAGAGAATATGATTTGAAGGTCTTTAAGCTTTGACTTCAACTTGCTTAGGGACATGTTCAACTGGTACAAGCAACCCGAGACCCGTTTTACTGTCAGGAGAAGCTAAATGAGAATTCGTATTCTCCTTATACAATGGATTCGACGTCACTATCCGCACACCAGAGTCCTTGCGGATTTCCAAAACCTCAGGCAATCCATCTGAACAACCCTTGGACATGCCCACATCAATCCTAATGGCTTTATCATCACAAACACCGTTGATACCAGCATCCTGGATTGTGTGTCCCATGATCATCCTCTTAACCCCAGGGATTGTGGAAAGAGCATGTTCAAGAGCTGAACAATCGCATTTGTGAGGCCTCTCATCAGAGAATTTCCTCAACCAAACCACAGAGTTCCCTCCTCTGCAATACCCAGGCGCATATCTTCCTCCTCTCAACCCGTTAATCCAACCCGTAACCTCCTCATTTATACTCTCCAGTCCATACTCAATGTGTTCAGCTAAAAGACCACCGTGAACAAACACGGAATCGCCAACAACAGCAACTGTCTGATTCTTAGACAAGAATCTCTTGGCAATCGGACCTTCAGGTCTCAATGCAGCAATCCTAGCCCTGATTCCATCGAAACAGTCTGCTTCAGCACGAAGGAAGCTCCTCGGAATCCCTTGGTAAGGATCCGGCAGTTTATCCAGACCTTGGCACAAGCTCTTCATCTTGTTCCCTAGACAATACCAATCTAACCAAACTTGGAATTCCTCTAAACCCTGCTTAGTGACAAACCTAAAGTCACCTTCAACATTCATGATCTCATGGTTCCCGTTCATGGTGAGAATCTTACCTCCTGATTTTTCGGCCTCTCGCTTCAACCTCTCTAGGAAATATAGTATCTTTAACTCCTCTCCGCCTCGATCCAGTACGTCGCCCACCTGAACAACCATCGTGGATCCACCCGTCCATTGGTCCGACGAATCAATCAATCCGGCGATCCTGAATGCTTCCTTGGACTTCTCCAGGTCGCCATGGAGATCGCCGATGGCGACCAATCGGTCCGGTTTGTCGAACCTAGTTTGCAGAATCTCATTCAGTGGAGTAGTATCCTGTGGCAAGAAGATGCCGCAGAAGGAGTAATCAACGAAAGCGTCGACGAAAGACGATATGAGACTTGGAACGTTTTTGCAGATTCCATTAGGGTTTTCTCTGCTTGACATTTCCCCCCGACAGAGATGAGACTTCTAACGTTTTAGATTTGTCTGATTATCGATTATATCATTACATGGGCTTCTGTTGTGGGTTTGATATGGCTTTCCTTGGGCTTGTCTAATATTTCCCACAAGTGCAAAGTGCTGCATTTACTTTGTTATTGTTCGGTACAACAATCTAATCAGCCTTCTGATGCATGCTACAGGTCCTGATGAAAGTTGAGCAAGACCAAAAGCTTACAGAAGATGCTCGAGTAATTGCAGAACAGGATGCAGCTGCACAAAGATATGCAGTACACGTACTTCAGGTGCTTTTGTTATTTTACTTCGTATCTTTTCAGATATTTACTTTTTATTTGGCCAACGACTGAAATAAATTAAGATTGAGAGATACATCATCTTTGATCTTAGCGGTGATTCTTCGTACTCTGCAAACTCATTACATTTCATGACTATTTTGCGGCTTTTACCTCAAGAAAAGAGTCTTATCTGCAAAATTTCTTTATGGATACACTTAAACAGGAAAAGAATGAGAAGCTTGTGGCTGAACTCGCTCAAATGGAGAAAAGAGTAGTTACAGCAGAAACAACGTTAGAAGCTACTTTGCAATATGAATCAGGTCAAAATAAAGCGCTATCATCTCCAAGGTACATCAGAAATCAGCTCTTGTCTTCTTTTTGTTTTCATTCGGCTGCTTTGATCTTTATAGATCTTCCAAAACTTATGCAGGAAACCAAATAGCTCTCTTTCTTCTTTTTCTTTATAACATGCTTAGTGTGTTGTACCTTCATAAGTATCTAGATACTACTGCTTAAGCCAATATAATTTATGACGATAATTATTTTATTCGACGTTGTATAGGTTTGCTCGCACTCAAGGTTCTGCACAGGAGACCCTTAAAAAGAAGACAGGCTTCCTATCATTTGGGCTTGGCTGGCGCGAGAGGAACAAGGTGAAGTACTTAACACCCTCGAGCTGATGAAATTTTCAGCTTAGAAGCCCTTTTTGTCTCTTTGACTGTACATAGTTTTGAGAGTATGCTTCATCTATCTGTTATATAATGTTATGAGCTCCGCTTACCTATATATGTAATGTTTTAAGTAACAGGCAAAAGAGCCTGAAGAAACAAATGCTGATAACAATAGTAATGCAACATCTGAAGCTAAATCTCCAAAAGAAAGAAAATCCGAAGATCTTTTAAATCCGGAGACAAGACGCTAACCTACAAAGAGTCTATACTGCAGAACATTTAGGTATCACATGCACCTTCCTGTGAGTTCTCTGCCTATATCTAACTTCCATTTTGCTTAGCAGTTAGTTACAGTAAGAGATGCGGTTGAACTATGCTATAACACAAATTCGTTTAGCATAGATGACAGATTTAGTACTATCAGTATTGCTTTATGCAAGTACACTGTGGTGTCTGTGGAGTCTTGAACAAGTTTCATGTTTCATGAAAAACAAATATATCGGTGTTCTCAGGATCCTGAACCTGATAAGTATCTTCTTTCAATGTCTATCTGTCATTAAGGAAGAGCTGTGGGGGATCATTGGAGAGGCTGATGCTTTGCCGTAAAACAATTTTTATGATTAAGTCACTCCAAGTTGTGTCTCAAGCCTTCCATATTCAAGAGCCTACCTGCAAACTCTTAAAAAATGAAGCAAATTTTTGCTCAATGTTATTTTATTAATTATAACTAGAATAATCTAAAACTGTGCACTAAAGAGAAATTCATATTAAGTACATTCTTACAAGTAATTCGAGAAAATTCATGATAACAGGAACCTGCTTAACTATCTTCTTGTTGCCATATTTGTAGTTCATTGTTAACATATGCTAGTAGCTTTTGGTCTTGGTTTGTGATCTATCATCGTTTTTGAAAGTTTAGTTTGGCAACGAAAAAGGAAAACATAGACGCCAGTGCAATTGGAAATGCGATGAGAACAATTGCTGAAAAGATCAAACGATCATGATGGAATCCAAAGTAGTCCTCTAAGAATCTTGCAACCGTCGTGGATTCTCCAAATGCATTGATCTTTTCATGAATATCGCCGTACTGAGACGAGAAAAATACGTTGAGCGTCCAAGATGTCGGGACTAAATAGTAAAGCCAGACCCACCACTTTGGGATTTGCTGCATTTTTCAACGTCAAGAAAACACTATTATGTATAGCGCCGTATAGGTAAAGCTTTAAGATGATGTTGATGACGAGTTGCTCAAAAGATCTTACCGGTTGTGGAATCAAGAATCCAGCAAAAAGGTTGAAAGCAACGAAGAAAACGGACTGGAGAATAGCTGCGACCATGAAGTTTGGAGTGACGGAGATGAGGAACATTGCAAGGTAGTTGAGGCAGAGTAAGTTGCAGAACATTGAGTAGAGACTCCAAAAGACTTTGTAGGCAGATGCATATAAACCAATCATAGGATATATTACGATCACAAACTCCGCGCTTTGGATAAATATGTAAGGAATCTCGGTCACAACCTGAGCCAACGCATAGGCAAACGCAGAGTACATTCCCGCGAATCTTTCACGGTACATAACGTTACGCTCTGTCTCAAAATACTGTAATGCTGATGTGCAGTTGTTTACCCCCAAGAAGAGCACAAGGCCATAAATGGCTCCGAGAACTGTGAACAGATTCTGTTGAGTATCTCTGCCAAAAACATACAAAAAGAAATGAACACAAATAAAGTAATCTAACTCCTTTTCTACGAGATAAATGAAACTTACATCTTTTGTCCTTGCTTCCAGAAAAGTACACCGAAGATCAAAGAAGAGATTAAAGTGTGACCGATTCGCATCAAGTTGTAAGAAGGACTTCTCCAGTAAGACAAACTCATCTTCCATAGACAAGATTTGAACTGTCCCCACCAGCTCTGGGCAAAAGTTCTCTCGAAATGCAAATCGCTTGACCCGATATCCGGTTTGCTCAGCTCTACCGCAAGCTCGGAGTTGCTCCTGCGGAAAGCACACATGAGATCATTAACCATAAATGTGTTGATTTTTTAGCTCTTTTGAGATCTCCTACTCACTTGTAAAGAGTCGATTCGTTGAAGATTTTTGCGAAATCTATGTCGAGTTCAATCTCTACTGATTGTGAAGTAATCTCTAGCATCCATGTTGCTGGATTGTAGTTGTCTCTAATCTTAGCAACTCCAGGGATACTCTGTTATTAAACCCCCAACAACAACAACAAAAGTTATTTATTTCGTATGAAAACTTTAAAACTTATAGAAACTAAATTGACTTTCTGTTTCTTGTGCAGCACACTAACCTCAAAATACTGAATGACATGAGAAGAATGTTGTCCAAGTGGTCCAGTGTAAATCATGCGACCTCCTCTCTTCAGAAGTACCAACTGAACATAAAAAAAAAAACAATATATATATTAAGTAATTTTTGTAAATTAGAATATATATATTAAGTAATTTCGAAAAAATGTATGTACCTCGTCGAAAGCTTCAAAAATGTCTATGCTAGGCTGATGAATAGTGCACACGATGGTTCGTCCAGTCTCTGCGACATTCTTCACGGCTCTCATCACAATAGCGGCTGCTCTTGCGTCTAGCCCCGTCGTTGGTTCGTCCATGAATATGATGGACGGATTCGCCACCAATTCCACCGCCACTGTCAAACGTTTCCTCTGCTCCGTCGACAGTCCGCTCTCTCCGGCGACACCCACCAACGCGTCCTTGATCTCCTCCAGCTCGATCGTTTCCAGAACTTGATTCACGAATCTCTGCAATGAATTTTCAGGCGATTTACATTATTGATTTCTAGGTCATTGTTGATGGTTAGAATCTTTAGGGGCTTACGATTTTGGTTTTGGGATCGATTTCTGGAACTAGACGGAGCCAAGCGGAGTAAATTAGGGATTCTTCGACGGTGATGTTTGGTGAGTGTATATCTGTTTGCTCGCAGTAGCCTGAGACTCTAGCGAAGGTTTCTTGGACTTTACGGTATCCGTTGATTCTGATGTCTCCTTCGATGTATCCGCTTGTTTTTCTTCCGGCGAGAACGTCGAGTAGTGTGGTTTTTCCAGCTCCACTAATTCCCATCAATGTCGTTAGAACGCCTGGTCTGAAAACTCCGGTGATGTCTGAGAGAAGCTGCAATTTCTTCTGATTGTATCCATTACCTCTTATTTCCTGAAATTAACAAAAGTCCCATGAATTATTATTTTGATGTTTATTGCAAACGAAAATGGTTTTTATTGCTAAGATCCAAGGATGAGAGAGAATCTTTTACCACAGGAACGTCGACGTAATAGTTCAAGTCTTGAAATGTTATGGTGAGGGGCTTAAAAGGTAAGACCATCTTCCCTGTTCAATGACTTAGTTTGAGGGAAATTGAAAAAGAAAGATTTCTCTTTTGTGTAAGTAAGAGGGGAAATATGTTTCACCTGACTCCTCGTTTGTGTCTGTTGTGGAATCTATTGACCTGTTCTTCTTGACTGATGAATCTTTTGTTCCTTGCAGCTCAGAGAGCTTGTCTTTAGAAATCATGGCACGAGATGATGTGGGAGCTGTCATTGTATTAAAAGAAGCTCTTCAGTACGTGCTTTTGAATAATGTCATTTATGGATACTTTGAGACTTACATTTCAAGAAACTCAGGGCTAGAGTGAAAATGGTGTTGAAGATAACGGTCTGACCCAGTAAGGCACATAATGAGACCCAATACATGTAATCATCGTAGTTCAGTCCTCGGCTTTCGAGTATGGTCCGCCCCAAGGTAATGTTCGTGGGTTGCATCTACAAACATAACCGAAAAAAACTGATTAGCCTTGGAGGACGATTGAACTTTGAAAGATGAAGAGAAATAAGTTGGGGAAGAGGGAATTACTTGCTGCCATCTTGGAGCAAGAAATTCGTTTACAGAGAGCCCAATCTCGGCGTAACTTATAGGATTCACCCAGAAACCCCACTTCAGCCACACTGGCATGTCGGCTGAACCGAACCAATGTCATGTTTTAATAGAACTTTGGAACAAGATTGAATTAAAAAGAACAGCGAAAAAGTCTTACTGTATGGGATGGCAAAACCAGCGAAGACAAAGGTGGTTAATATGGCAAAACTACCAGCTGCCATTGAAGCAACTCCTGTTTGAAAGATTGCAGCTATACACCGAAACAGGGATATCGATGTGAAGTGAACAGCAAAGAGCATAATGAATTGCCGGAAGAACCTAAAACATCAGATATCATCACTTTCCATAACATTTTTCTCACATTCTCGGGCTTGGATGCAAGTAAGGAGCAAGCAAAAGATGGTTTAAAAAGCTCTCACCGGGAGACTTCAGGAGTGTATCCGATGACATAGTAAGTGAGGCAAGTCCAAACGAGAGATTCAAAGAAGGAGAGAGGGACCTTTAACACTGTTGCCGGGATTGCATAAGCCCAAGCTGGATAGAAACACAGTTGCTTCTGCTTGTAAAACACGGAAAGGCGTTGAACAGTCATAGAGATCTCTGGAATACCATCAATCATAAGTACAATGATTGCGAAAAAGAGGCAACTCATGTAAGAATTTCCATGAACGATGTCTATGCCCATCCGTGTTCGAATAAACACAGTCATAGTGATGATTGCAGACAGAACAAGCTGCGCAAGAAAAGGGTTCTTTAGAATTAAGACTAGAACCTTGAAAGAAAACAGAAGGAGAGAGATATCTGCAGAAACGAAGCATGTAACCTGAAACGTCTTGAAGAGGTAGACGAAAGAGTTTCTCTTCATGAGAAGAAACTCTCTTGATATGCATGCTCTGAATAGCTCCCATCTTGGAAGAGAATACGCATTGAAAGAAAGAGCATCCTTGTGTGGTTTTGATTTGTCATATGGCTTAGAAAGGGCTTCCTCAATCTTTTTCCCAGTCTCCAAGTCCTTGAATCTCTTCGACAATGTATCTACTGAGACAAAGCTATGGGGCAAGTCCTGGTGTATCCAGTATTGTCCTTGGTCCTTTCTAGATATAACCTGAAAAGCAAAACAACTCAGGAACATGGGACTAAAACGTCACTGTCAGAAAACAAACATTTGAATTTTTACCTCCTGGAGAAAGTCTGCAACACCTTTCCTTTCTGGGCATCGAAATCCACATTCCTCAAAAAATTTCAAGACCTCGTTGCGTGGTCCGTGATACACAAGTTTTCCTTCAGCCATCAACACAATATCGTCAAAGAGGTCATATGATTCTGGAGCAGGTTGAAGAAGGGAAACAAGCACAGTTGCGTCGGTAATGTGAGCCAGCTGCTGAAGAGACTTGATTATCTGAAACGCAGTGGAACTGTCTAAGCCGTTTGTAATTTCATCCATGAATAGAGCTTTTGTTGGACCAACAATCATCTCAGCTGCAATTACAAATTTTCAGAAAACATGCCATGCTACCAAAAAGATGGCCGTTTTGCCGGATTCTTATGAACCAACCTGTGGTAAGACGCTTCTTTTGACCCCCAGAAATGCCTCTTTTCATCGCATTACCAATCAATGTTTCTGCACAAATTTCAAGCCCTAGGATCTGAAATGCCATACAAGACATAACTAAGAAGTTAATCAAGAAGAACCACAACTCTGGATCGTGTCAGAGAAACTACCTTTAAGATGTAGTCTGTTTGCAGACTTCTTTTAAGTCCTTTAGCCGATATTGCCTGCACAATGGCATTACAAAAGGTCTATATTCAACCGCCTTAGTTTAAAAAGACAATTTTCATCATAAGCTTCAGGGGTGCACCTTCATGTAAGCATCTACTTCTGGGTCAGGAATGATTCCACCATCCTTTTCTCTTTTAATGACTTCCATCATAATATCTGTTTCAGAAGAGAGTTATGTTTGTCACGAAAACCGTTTAGAGAATGCTTTAGAAAGACCGTTGTGTTATGACGACATCTACCTGTTCGGCTACCGACGCCTTGACAACGAGCTGAGAAGTCAATTGTCTCCCTCACTGTCATCTCTGCAATGTGCAGATCGTTTTGACTTATATACGCCGATGTTTTCTGAGGAACAAACTCGTTCAGTCCGTGTCCATTGTACGAGATTTCTCCAGAACGCTGTGGAAGATATAGGCGAAGAAAAGAGACATGATATATACACACACATATGCAGCAAAAACATCCGAAAGAAACGAGAAGAAAAATCTGAAACCTTTAGATTTTTGACAAGATTTCCGGACAAAGCCTTTAGCAGGGTAGTTTTTCCACATCCAGGAGGACCAAGCAGCAATGTTAACCTTTGAGCAACAAGAAGAGATATTAGTTGAGTTTTACTACACAAATCTCGAAGCTTGGATCAAAATAGAGCTCTCTCCTGCTACTAACCTTCCCGGGTGGATAATGCCACTGGCATCGTTAAGTATGCTTATCTTGGCTTCGCTTGTTCTTACACCACTCAGCTTCACCAATTTCTGAAGAGATAAAAAGTAGATTTCAACACTAGCTACTACCAACTAGTTATATACATTACATTCTCGAGTATACTTACTAAGAAAATGCGCTTCAAGGAGTTCCATAAAGTTGGAAGAGCCTTTCCTTCAACGACCTCGCACTCTGCTTCAACACTTAAGTGCTCATATCTCACCTCTATGCTCGGAAACTCCACACCAACCCTGCAAGTAACAATTCAGTTCAAGCTCAAGTTCCAAACTCACAAGGTTTGTTTCTTGTTTCTTTTTCTCATATTTCACCTGTCTACTCTTTTTCTGATCTTCTTGAGCAGCTTCAGATTATCATTCTCAATGTGTTTGATCAGCTTCTCAATCATCAGATGACGTTCCGTGGCTCCAAGCTTGGTGACATCGACGACCCTTTTCCTTTTCTCCACATCCTCGTCTTCTTCTTCGTCGACCAGAGATAATTTCAGCCGTTTGAGAGTGGGCAATCTCTGGATCTCAGCCCATTGCAGAGCATGCTCTGCCTCATCCTCAGGCTCATCTCTTGAGGAGCTGTGCCTGAAACTCGATCCCATACTTTTCCTCATCCCTGAAAGCTCCATTCTCAGTTCTTCTCCACCCATGCCTTAATGAATCCCTTGGCGTCTTCTCTTAATGAGAGATCTCAGAGGTCAATGATGAGATATGGCATTTATCTTCTGCTTCTTGTGTATAATATACTAAATTATGTAAACGTGCTTTCCAATTTTACAAACAGCTAGGTGATTGGAGGTAAAGTGTATACATCATAGTCTTACTTAAAGTATTGGTACTGACTAACTATGAGAATTCTCCACATCATTATTTTGTGCTCTTTTGGGTATTTTTCGTCATTTATTCCATTTTGCTTTTAAGCATCAAACAATTCGAATTGTCGGAAACAAATCAATTTCAATTGCTAGAAGTACCATAGTCTCGTTAAAATAACCAACTTAAAAAAAAAACCAAACCGATACTAATAATTAGATTTTAAATATAAATAATATACTATACGTTAACAATAACTACAAAGTTAATAAAAAAAGGTAGACTACAAGAATAAAGTGGGAAATTGTTTTTTTTTTTCTTTTTTTGGTCAACAAAGTGGGAAGATTATAATATTATTACCTAACTTTTTTGAAAAAAAAAAAAATTATTACCTAACATTTTTTGACTAAAGGTTATTCCTTCTATCACTATATGCCTTTCTTTTGATCATTTTCTTGTTTCATCCTGCGTTTGTTGACATTTGAAAGGAAAAAAGAAAAGAAAAGATAATCCGTTTTAGAGCATCTCCATCTCATGAATTCTTTTTTAAAAGTATATTCTATTTAATATTATCTATAAAATATTATTGTTGTGATGTTTTATTTGAATTATATTAACAATAAATCATTTAGAACAAGTCATATGTATGATATGGATATCTCAAAGATTCTAAGAACAGTAACATGGGTGAGTATCTCATCAAAGATTTTCTTTGATATATCATGATTTTTATGGGCTTTTGATCACGATATATGTTTTAGTTATAATCTTGTAGTGTTTTCAGATACTTTTGGAATCTTTATGGAATATCTGGAGCTAACCCAGAAATTGTGTTGAAGATAACAAGTAAAAAATCATTTTTGGAGATGGTGTCTATGGTCACCCATCAGACATGCAATTTTCACTTTAGTTTTGAAGATTTTTGAAGAAAATGAAATTTGCCCAGAAATTTTTTTTTTCAATTAAATCATTTAACGACTTTTTAGGTTATAAATAGGATTCTAAAATCCTTGTTTAGACATATGATTTATTTTTTTCAAAGAGATTTGTAGCAAGGTTTTTGGAGATAATTTAGACTCCATAAAATATTCAAAACTCTTTTTTTTTATATTAATTTCTCTTATGAAATTTATTTCTATTATGATTTCTATTTCAATATTCATGTTTAAGTAGATGTCTTGTTAGGCTTAGGGTTTTTTTAAGGGTTTATGAAGAATTACTAAATTAATTGATTTGTTATGACAAAGTTATAGAGTTTTTCATATGATTTGTAATTAATGTTAATTCTAGCTTTATGATCTATAATATAATCTTATTTTAATTACTACTCCCTCCGTTCGTTTTAGAAAATTTCACTTATATTAAGGAGAGTTGTTATTTGACTCTTTCAACCTCAATATAATATTTAATGATTGTATTGATCAGAGTAAAATGACTCTTGTTATCTATTATTTTTTATACATAGTGTGATATTAAATAAAACTATTTTTGGAAATTTTTTATAATAATTATATTGAGAAAAGAGAACGGCACATAATTTGAAAAAAAAAAAAAAGATGTAACGACACTTAAATAAAACCAAAGGGAGTAGTAAACACTAAAGTGTGATTAATTGTTTGAACTAATATTAAATGAGCAAAACAACTACTTGTAAAAAAAATTTGGTTTAGGATTTTGTGAACATTTAAACCTACATTCAATGCTTGTTTGAATTGATAGGATTTACAAAGAAGTTTGTGTGGGCCCACGGATTTGTAACAAAAACCTTAAAGAGTAAAAAAAAAAACTTGTGGTAATAATATAGTATCGTAAACCTGATGATTTTTATCTTCTCGATGATGCGCTCCTTGTTTTAATGAAGTCACGAAAACGCACGTCAAAGCCAAGTTGGCCCAATTAATGCGGTTTATTGTCGGTGGTAATATATAATTGGTTAGTACGTACTAAAATAGTTTGATGGTTGAGTGACAAATGCCTGATGAGTCATCATTTCCACGAAAATGTATTGTTCGCAATTTAAAAAATGATAAAATTATCACGTAAGAATCAGGTTGGTGGGCAACAGGGCATTTTGAGCACTTATTCAATTCAAACTATGATGATATTTCAAGCAGAAGAGATCAAACCGTGCAAGAAAAGACCTCTTTAACTAATGACTATAAACTTAACCTACTCTGGTATCCGAACCCAACAAAATACAATTGATCAAATCTATCTTATCATATAGCATCATTCACATAGACTGTTCTTTCCAAATGTAAATTAATCATTTTAATCATCCGTATATGCTTGAATGATTAAAAAAAAACTCGATTTTGTATGAAATTTCTCCAAAAAAAGAAAGTGGGTCTAAAAATTATAAGCTCAGACTGGTTTTATGGCAGAATGTCTTGGACTCGGCCAAGTGGATTTTGACCCGCTTTACGACGGCTCTAAATGCAGCGCAATAGTCAAACCTATCCAATTCGGAGAGAAACTAACAAGGAAGAAAAGACAAACCCGTTTTACAATTGAAAGAACACACCTCAGTGGCCCATTATCCGACCACATATGGGCCCAATAAAATCCATCTTAAAAAACCAAATCTCAAGTTGCACCACAGCAATTTAGGGTTTTGATTTTTCATTCTGAGAGCTGTCACCTTCTTCAAGCAGCGGCTAAAAAAAAAAAGAGGATACCTAGTTTCTCTTCTCCACACGAACACTTAACAGTTTGAGGTATCCCTCTCATCTTCTTCTTCGATTCTCTGATTTGTGGGTTATCTCTTTTCCCTTATTCGCGTGTTTTTTTAGCTAATCCTCTATTGGTCTTTTCAGCCATGGCCGCCGCCGTTGAAATCGACGCTGAGATTCAGCAACAGCTTACTAACGAGGTCAAGCTCTTCAACCGTTGGAGCTTTGATGACGTTACGGTAATTTTCCTCATTGCTTCATTTTCTTATTTTACTAATTTTGCTTTGAAACCTTTTAAGAGTGTGACTGTGAGGTTTATTTGGCTTCCGCTCTTCGTATCTGCTCATTTTCAATCTAATCATTGTTGCTATCGATTTAACTCATTAGGTTTGGTTGTAATCTAGCCTCTTCTATGAGTTTTCTTTTCTCTCGATTTGTGAAGGTCATTGAAATTATTGGTCTAGTATGATACATTAGCTTCATTGTGTGAATTAGATACATCTCCTGGGGATTACTAACTTATAATCTGTTTCTTGTCCGAAAAGTGTTCTCTTTTTGTTCTTGTTGTTAACTTTCGATCCATCTTCATTCGCTCAAAACACTTCTTGCATCCTGATGTATTTTTGTTTTGAAATTGAACACCTTCTGGTTTGATTTTGTATATGAGATCTCTAGTATTAGGATCAAAGGCTATGTTTTTAATGTTTCAAATGATTAGGCTAACATTTTTTTCGATCTTCTCTCTAGGTCACAGACATCAGTCTTGTTGACTACATTGGTGTTCAGCCGGCGAAGCACGCCACCTTTGTCCCCCACACTGCTGGAAGATACTCTGTTAAGAGGTTCAGGAAGGCTCAATGCCCAATTGTTGAGAGGCTCACAAACTCTCTCATGATGCACGGAAGGAACAACGGTAAGAAGTTGTTGGCTGTGAGGATCATCAAGCACGCCATGGAGATTATTCACCTCTTGTCTGACGCAAACCCAATTCAGGTTATCATTGATGCCATTGTTAACAGGTAAACCAACATGTGACACTGAAACTTGGTCTTTCTTGCGTGAAACTATGAACCTTTTCTCATGATGTTTGTCTTTTTCTTTTGTGTGAGCCAGTGGTCCACGTGAAGATGCTACCAGGATTGGATCTGCTGGTGTCGTTAGGAGGCAGGCTGTTGATATCTCTCCTCTAAGGCGTGTGAACCAAGCCATCTTTTTGCTCACCACTGGTGCACGTGAAGCTGCCTTCAGAAACATCAAGACAATCGCTGAGTGCCTTGCTGATGAGCTCATCAATGCTGCTAAGGGATCTTCCAACAGGTAATTAAACAAACTCTCTACATTGAGTAACTCTTCAATAACTTCACATTTGTGTTGGTTAGTAGCTAATACTAGCATATTGTCTTTATCTTTGCAGCTATGCCATCAAGAAGAAGGATGAAATTGAAAGAGTTGCAAAGGCCAACCGTTAAGGGATCTTCCTTATTTTGCATTACAACTCAAAGAGCTTTATGCTGTTTTCTTTAGCTATGGATATGTTTCAGAAATTTTATCTATCTTTTAATGAAGTTTTGATGCTTTAATCGACTTTGTGATCTTGATCCAACGGTTTCATATTTAAGAACTTTTCATCTATATATTATTAATTTTAAAGTTGATTTATTTCATTGGCGATATGGCTTCCAATTTTTGTTTACAAATAACTTAACTGTTTGCTGCTACCTGCTATTGTCCAAAATCAATATAGTAAATGGAACCAATAACCATATTTAACTTCGAACTTCGACACGTAGGTTCGAAGGATTTTGTGAAAGAGAGGAGCATATTTTACTGTTTTTTGTGCTTGGTAAAAATAATATATAGGTGAAAGAAGAGCATACTTAATTATTTTACAGAAATAATAACAAAAGAAAGCTACAACATAAGTTTGTTTGCGACACGCAAAGTAAAACACTCTTTTTATTTGCTTTTTTTTTTGTTACATAACAAATGTCTTCTTGTCCTTACAATTTTGATATAAAAGAAAATAAATTAACAAGTGATAACAGGAAAAATGATCAAGTTAATGTGCTATGAAGATTGAAGAAGAAGTATCAATGGATCATCAAATGGCTTGATTAGAATGTTGTGAGGAGGTAAAGGGAAGAGTGGACGAGGTAGGAGGTTTCAAGAGCAAATGGTGATTGTGTTTACCTTCATAGGTTGTAATGAAAGCTCTTGGATCATCACTCGCTCTCTCTACATGTTTCCTTGCTCTGCAATTTGCGCTCGTGCACCTGTAATAACTTCTCGGATACGCATTGCCTCCAACAACTTTTTGCCCGTACTTCCTCCACCTGAATCCATCTTCGAGACTATCTGATTCCCCCGAATTTTGCGATACTCCTGCTTCACTTGATTGCTTCTCGTTCTTCCTGCTATATTATTAGCAAACAAACTCATATGTAAATGTAAATGCAGAAATTTGTGTTTGAAACAAATCCAAAGCCTAATAATCTTACCTTCTCTTGCTTCTGCTTGGATCATCATGCTCTCCTCCAATGCTGCCTTCATCACACTGGCTACTTTTGCAACCGGAATCCGAAGTTCCACCAGTTGAATTCGCCGATCTTGGAACAGCGAACTGAAATGGCGTTATAACACAACCTTCATTCATCTTCTCTGTTCTACTTTTAGACGATTCATTGCTTTGATTGCTCCAAAGAGGATGATAATAGACATTATTAGGGTCCTGCCCCACTGATCCTTCAGAAACTAGCCCTCCTTTTGGTGGTTTCTGAAACCCTGAAGAGGATGATGATGAAGCCCGCCGTGGAAGAGGACAAGACGGCTTTGAGTGATTATGCTCACCTTGATACACAATCTCTGAAACCAGACTTCCCATTAATCTCTCTACTTTCTTCTTCACAGGACATTTCGGGTGCGTGCATTTGTAGTAACTCCTTGGACAGTCACTTCCTTTGACCTGTTTTTGTCCGTATTTCCTCCAGTTGTATCCGTCCACAGAAGATCTGTCTCCAATCGATGCCTCTGATTCCGAAAAGGATGGAACTCTCGGGACTAGGTTCGGACCCGCTAGATGCGTACCTTGGCTCACACTCTTCCCATACGCTACTGCTTCGCTTTGTCTCCATATCTGTTGGCGATCTCCCTGAATCTAAAAAGAGAAGAGAGTTAAAGACGACTTTCGAAAGAATCGTGATCATTTAGCCTTGAAAACAACTAACCATATTAGCCAATACAGAGACGGTTGCTTTGGAGACAAGCTTTGCTTTCGGTTTATAAACGACGTAGTTTCTGCTCTCTGAATCATGACATGACTTTCGATTGCCATTTCCTTCCACCTAAGATTATCAGAGAGACTGAGAAGTGTCAAGAATGCAATGCGGAAGATTGAGAAACAATAGAACAATGCCAAGAAAGAGACAACTCAATCGGTTAGATGAATCACCCGTGGACATGAGACAGAAGCTGCAGCTGGCTGTTTAAACCTCAGAGTCTTTGGTCTTATAGCAGCGTCTACATTCTCGTGGCAATTAGATTGGGGGGATACGGTAACTGAATCAGTCAGAAGCTCAGTGAATGTCCTGATGCTAGAGCATGAAGGCCTTGAAGCCACTGGTTTTGCTATTACCACTCTTTCACTCTCTTTCACCTCCATTATTCGAACCTTATTACAACAATTCTTCCTGTCAGAAAGCTTGAATCAACCTGAACGTCCACGTATTAAAAAGTTAATTAATCAACAATTTGCTTCTCACATCCTTGATCAAATTCACAAGAGATTCTCAAATTCTGGGGCATGAATCGAAACTCATTTCCCAATAGAGAAATGGTGCAAGAGTCTGAAGTCGTTTCTTTTTTTCTTTTTGTGCAAAAGAGTCTTAAGTCATGCATCCAAGAGGAAACATAAGATTGAGATTTGGACGGTGAGAAACATAAAACCCATCATACATGATCTCGATCTATATAGAGCTTGAAAAGTTAGTTGCATAATATAGCATAAAGAAAGAAACTTTCTGATACCCTTGTGACATACCCATATGATAAGAATCTTGAATATCCCAAATTAAAATGTAAAGCAAAAAGACAAAGAAGAGAACAAAGTAGTTACTCACGGTGAGAGAGATCATGCAAAATCTGAAGTTCTGAAAAGGATGTGAGGAAAGAAACCCTTCTAAAGAGTTACGAAGATCCGGGGCTTATCCGAATCCGGTTTTAGGTTGTGGCTCGTTGATGTATCCGTCGTATCAGTTCAGTTCGTTGAGACTCGCCGACACTAAAAGGAACACGTGTCAAAGTAGGGTACGTTGGATGGATCAAGGTCCGTACGTCAGATGAGCTAGTCTATAGTGATGAAGAAGGCGATGAAAAGGAAAGAGAGAGAGAGAGAGAGAGAGAGAGAGAGAGAGAGAGAGAGAGAGAGAGAGAGAGGATGAGCCAATAGTTTGGTTGAACGTTAGTTGAGTTTAGAAGAAGCCCTTTGAATGTTAGTTGGAAACGCGGTCAAAGGAACGGTGTCGTTTCGTTGTTTTGTTGAAGCGCCAGCGACCATAGTCACTTGTTGGTTGTTGACACGCGCACGAGCTTGTTTGTTCGAGGAAAACACGTGAAATGAACCATTCCAACTTATGCCTAATGTGAGCTCAACCGTACCGATATATAAACCGGATTATATCGATTTCACCTCTATTAATCTCACTGAGGATGAGGAAAAACCTTTACCGCCATTTTGTTCTTGTCTCAGTTCCACTTTAAAAATAAGAATTATTACCTACTCAATGTGGATTGTATGGAACAGAAAATAATAGATTACATAGATGAAGAAATATCATAATATAAAAATTATCGAAATGATCAGTTAACAACAACGTTTATCAAAGTTTGCAGTTTTCGACAACTATTAGTGTTAGACATTATTAACGGTCCAGCAAACAATTTGTTCGGTCAAAAGTTGTTAAAACATAAGTTAGTTAAGCCTAATCAATGTTCATAAATACACTTGTACACAGTTACAATCTAGTGAAGAATTTTATTTTCCCATTTTTAATGGCATTACAGAACTCGTGTGTAACATTAAATGTGATATTAAAACTATTTGACAAAAAAAGAACTAATTTAAAAAAATCTATAAAAAAAATAGTAAGTTTTGGACTCCTACTGTTTGAACCCGAATTCTTCATATCATATGGTAAGAATTCAATTTAGACTTAAAAATTATCATATAAATTTGAAATCCGATGATTTATATCATGGAAAAATGATTGGAAAACAAAATAAAAATTTTATTTTTGTAACTAAACTTTTTGAAAAATTGCCAACATATCTTTTGAAAAAGAATCAAGTCATTCATTAGTTCGTTTTAAAGGGATTTAAGCCGTCGAAAAGACGACTAATGAGAGGATTAGGTCTTCTCAGCTCTGTCAAGAGAATTGTGTAGTATCTTTTTGCCTTAATGTCTTCTTATTTATATAGGATTTTAGGTATGTCTTTTTTCTTTTTTTCTAGGTTTTTTTTTTTTTTGGGATTTCCTTCTCGTTGACTTTCTTTTTTGTATGAACTTCTAGGGTTTTGAGAGGATTGATTGTAATTTATGAAGGGTCTTTTATGAGACAAAGTCCATCTCCAACACCTACTGTAAAAGTAGTATGGCGTCTAAAAACCAAATATTACAATATTACAATTTCGATTTTTATATAAAGTATAGACCAAGATTCAAAAGACCTCGTACTCCTTTTGATAGGTTCCACAAACATACCGAGACAACACCATATAAGTCACGACCAAGAGACACTAGTGATTGAGTTTACTTATGCATGTGAGAATTCCTAAAAGTACATGTTCGTTATAATGGTTTTACCTTGCGATAGGCCCTGTCCGGTTCAGCATTACAATTCAGTCTGATTTCACCATCCATAAGAAGAATTTGATAGTAAGGCCAAAAGAATCATAGAATCCAACAATTTCTCAACGACCACAAACACAAAACATAAGCTATGTTCGTCTTGAGATCACAAGGACCGATAATTAGCATCAGTTCTACCGGAAATTCCAGTATGTAAGGAACAGGTCTATCCCAAACCGCCAATTCTAGGACAGACAGGAGCTGGTTATACGTTCCACGAAACTTTACTGTATGCGGCTGTTTTACTTTACTGTCTGGTTGAGTACTTTAACCAGCCAGCTCGGCCAGCCGCAATATTATCATATATAACAACAAACTAACAATAAGAGCATAACGATCAAAAGCCTGATGTGTAACAAGTAGTGTAGAAGTACTGAAGTAACTAGCAAACTCAAAAACAATCATGATACAGAATCTTTCTCTTACGAAAACCGAAATCTTGGCTCGTGGAATGATAATAGTTTGAAAAATGTGTATGATTATTCTGAACTAAGGTAAAACAAAACAATCTAAAGGTTTTTTTCTTTACTTTTATTTCCAACACAAAATTGATTAGGCATATGTCTTACACATGCAAAGAATTTAAATACCGGGAATTTCATAGGTGAACTATGCCACGGCAGACTGTTTCTCCTCGTAATCGTCAAGCCTTAGGGCTTCTAATAGCCTAGGCCAAGACTCCGGGATGCCTCCAGGTAGGTCAAACTGCATAAGTTTTCCCTTGTTACGGTAGTATTCTTCAAGAGGCTGGCTCTGCATAAAAGAAACAAAAAATACTAATCATCACTTGTATCAAGTGAATGTTCATCTACCAGATTTATCGATGAAAGGTAAAAAATAGATGAATTATACACTACATAAAGAGGGGCTTACGGTTTCATTGTATATACGAAGCCTAGCTTTCACAACCTCTTCAGTATCATCTGCTCGAGTGATGAGCTTTGACATACACTGAGGTGGAGGGAGAAGTGGTTCCATGCTGATTCCAGGTTTCCCATTCTCACCCTTTAAGTTGATGTGAGCGATATTGAAACCTTTACCACATTGATTACAAGTTCTCCTCCCAAGGCATTTGTCAACCAAAACTTCCTCAGGTAGCTTCAAATTCACCACTAAATCGATGTCAGTGACATCTCCCAGGATTTCCTGAAGCCAAAAGAAAAACATTAGATTCAATCGTGATTAATAATCAAAACTTGCTCAATATGACTCAACATGCAAAAGCCAGTGGTACTTACAGCTTGTCTCATGGTTCGAGGAAAGCCATCAAGAATGAACCCTGATTCACCATTGGTTTCGCCAGCCTCAAGTCTCTTTGACAGTAGGTTTACTATGATCTCATCCGAAACCAATTTTCCTTGGTTTACAATCTCCGATAGCTGCAATAAGTAGCAATGAGCTCAGAACCATTATAACAGATTCTATAACTCTTAATGGAGTAAACGCCAAACAAAAATCAAAACTTTTCATCCACTGGTAATAAGAATCTCAATACACAAATTGGTAAAGTTTTGAAAGCAAGAAGACAGGGAAGTTGACTTTAATTAATATGAATAGATCCATTATGATGCTGATCAAATGTAAGACAGAAACACTTCAAAATAGACTCCTTTCATTAGATCTGTCGGAAGATAAATGAACTTCAACAGATCCGATAGACGATTAGAAATGAAACTCGATTTGCTATATAAAAATAAAGACTTCAACTTTCAGATTTATTGAATCCACAATCGAACATAGTAGAGACTGACAGAAAGTGAAATAAGAAAATGACTGAACCTGCTTAGATAGAGGTCCGGACGAAGCTAGCTCTTCACGGACGAGATCGCCGGTGGCGATGTGAGGAACACCGAGTAAGCTCGACAGTCTGCTAGCGTACGTGCCTTTTCCGACGCCGGGACACCCCAGGAACACCCACTGCACGTTTCTTTCTTTCGCGACACCCCTGCGAGCTCCGCCGCCGTGAGGAAACGGCGAAGGCGGCGAGGACGCGTGGCTAACTTTGGCTGAGGTGGAGTAGAATCGGCCTCCGAAGCCAAAGAGGGAAGAGGATCTCGCCACACGCACTATTCTCGCCATTTTGCAGATAGAGAAATGTAGAGAGATAGAAGCGAAGAAGCGGCTTGAGCTTAAGCTTTTTTACCCTAGCAAAAACGTGCAAGAAGGAACATTCGCTCTTAAAAAGGATCTTAGATTCTTCTCTTCATTTACCCTAACTGAGCTGACGTGGCGTTTGACTTTCTCTTTCAGACCATGCTTACATCACTTGCCACGTGTAATAACTCAACTCCACGAGATGAACCAACGGTATGAGTTAAATTGGGAATTTTCTTTTTCCTATTTTTCAGCTTTCCCGGAGCAACAACAATGGCGGTTTCTCTCTCGTCCTCGTCGTCGACGATCACTCCCGTAACTCTGCAGCCGAAGCTGAAAACGGTTCATGGATTAGGGACTGTAAAATTTGGTTACTCGGTCAATTCTCATTTTCGTAAAACCCGAACAGGTTCTCTCCGGCGTAGCGCCGTGGTCGTGTCGGCCATTACCGGCGCTTCAGGTTTGCTTAAATGCCTTCTCTTCTATTCCGTACTAGACAAACTGAAAGATTTTAATTTCCAGATGTCTTACTAGATTGTATCGATTCTCCATAGGAACTGGAACCGAGAAAGATACTGCTGATTTGCTAGAGACGGTGAAAGTATTGGACTTGAAAGGAAATGAGATTCCGATTTCTGATTTATGGAAGGACAGGACAGCTGTTGTTGCATTTTCTCGTCATTTTGGGTTATTAATCTTTTGGATAACTTTCTATTTAGATTGGTGAATCTGGTTGCTATGTCACTATTAAAGCTTTCGTGTCAATGTCATGTTTTCAGATGCGTGCTCTGTCGGAAACGAGCAGCATATCTTGCAGAAAAGAAGGTAATGATTATCCATGTCAAAATCTTGATGTTGGTTACAAAAAAAGATTGGCCATTTATACAATTGAAGCCATTGAGAGATACATCTGAGATTTTGTTAGGATGTGATGGATGCATCTGGTGTTGCTCTTATTCTAATCGGACCTGGAAGTATCGATCAGGTAACGCATTTGAATACGCAGTTCTTGTAAGAATTTTTAGGAAAAAAGATGTTACAGATTTCAGCTGGCCTGTTCTCATGATATAACCATCTATGCAGGCCAAAACTTTTGTGGAACAGACGAAATTTGAAGGAGGTATGATGCTTCTCAGTTACTTTTTATGTATTCTAAATAAAACTAGGTGATTTTATTTCTTTGAAATCATCTAATCTATAAACAAAATTTCTCCCAGAGGTGTATGCAGATCCAAACCACGCATCATATGAGGCGCTTAAATTTGCTTCAGGGGTTTCTGTGACATTTACACCTAAAGTAGAGTGACTTCTCCTTAGCATTTTTAATGAGGTGATCAAAACGTTTGCATTACATGCCTTTTGTGGTCTCAGTAACTTGTGTGGTATTATTATTATAGGCTGCTCTGAAGATAATAGAGTCTTACATGGAAGGATACCGCCAAGACTGGAAACTCTCGTTTATGAAAGATACAGTAGAAAGAGGTGGCTGGTAAGTTAAAAGAGTGTCTGAATCATTCCTTCCGGTTTAGAGATGAGATAAGTTTCCGGTTTTCTTATTAAAAATGTCTGTGAATGATGGTCTCGGACCTCGTGCAGGCAACAAGGTGGAATCCTAGTTGCTGGGCCTGGAAAAAACAACATCTCTTACATCCGCAAGGTACTTCCTCGTCTTCTTTTTGTGCAAATACTTTAATCACTGAACACTGATCTTTGTGTTTACATCGTGTCATGTTAAATTGATGTGATTAAAGAGTTAATAATTAATCACAACGTTGTATTTCTGTGTGGAACATTTTAGGACAAAGAAGCTGGAGATGACCCGCCTGTTGAAGAGATCCTAAAAGCGTGTTGCGCTTGAAGGAATCCACAAGCAAAGCATAAAAGACATTTTTTTTATCATAGAATCAATCTCTCCTCTCCTCATGTGGTTCACTGCACACTGAATCAAAACACCAACCCATAAATTCATACAGCTCGCGTAGGAGACAGACATAAACTTGATATACTTCGTCCAATAAAAAATGTTCATTTGGTACATGTAAGACATAAACCCGATACAGGTGGTTTAGTGTATATCTGTCGTTGTCGTTCAAGTTTTGCAGTTTTTTTTTGTGTTCAAAAACAGTTTATGCTCGAAAGTGTGGTTAAGATTTGATACCTCCGCTACGTTTTATTTGATCAACAACATTTTAATTTTACTCCCAAGTAAAACCTGTTTCAGACTGATTATTCATGATATCAATTGTTAAGGGCCCATATGCACCAAAAACGGGCTAAATTGCAACAGTAAACGGGCGGTTCAAGTTCAGGCAATACCCGACCCGGAGTAAGATCTTGGATCCGGGACTTCATTTCCTCCCTAAACCCTACGCAGCACTAAAACTCTTGCTGTCTTCCTTCCCTTCTTTCACTAGTTCTTCCATGTGGAGTGAGATTTTCAGAAATACGGAAACAAAGATTCAATAAACGAAGCTTTTTCTGAAAAACCCATTTGGGGTTACTGAAAGTCATCTGCTGTAATGGCTTTTATTTCCAGATCTAATCCCCATCAGTGGAGGAGAGCTAGTGTTTATCTCTCGCTTCCCAGATCATCAAACTCAGCTCTCCCCTCATTCTCCCGTTTATTCAGCTCAACAATTGAAGTCACCGAGACTCTAGTCGAAAACTCAGAAACCCATTCTCCCGATGCAGCGAAACCGGAGACGAAGAATCTGGGTTCTTCACCACCAACGGAAGGGAGACCACTCAGGGAGAGATTCCAACGAGGTAAGCGTAACCATGAAAAGCTAGAGGATACGATATGTAGAATGATGGATAATCGGGAATGGACGACCCGTTTACAGAACTCGATCCGTGATCTCGTACCCGAATGGGATCATTCTTTGGTTTATAACGTGTTGCACGGTGCCCGTAAACTTGACCACGCTCTTCAGTTCTTCCGGTGGTCGGAGAGATCCGGATTGATCCGACATGATAGAGATACGCATATGAAAATGATTGAGATGTTGGGACAGGGACAGAAGCTTAATCATGCTCGGTGCATTCTCTTGGATATGCCCGAAAAGGGAGTTCCTTGGGATGAGGATATGTTTGTGGTTCTCATTGAGAGTTATGGCAAAGCAGGTATCGTTCAAGAGTCTGTTAAGATCTTTCAAAAGATGAAGGATTTGGGTGTGGAGAGGACGATCAAGTCGTATGATACTTTGTTTAAGGTGATTCTCAGGCGTGGTCGGTATATGATGGCGAAACGGTATTTCAATAAGATGGTAAGTGAAGGTATAGAGCCAACTAGGCACACTTACAATATTATGCTGTGGGGATTTTTTTTGTCTTTGAGGCTCGAGACTGCTTTGAGGTTCTATGAAGATATGATCAGTCGTGGCATCTCGCCGGATGTTGTTACGTACAACACTATGATTAATGGGTATTGTCGGTTTAAGAAGATGGACGAGGCAGAGAAATTGTTTGCGGAGATGAAGGGGAAAAACATTGAGCCTAGTGTTGTGAGTTACACCACGATGATTAAAGGATATCTTGCTGTGGACCGAGTTGATGATGGGCTGAGGATTTTTGAGGAGATGAGATCTTTTGGTATTGAGCCCAGTGCTACGACGTACTCGACATTGTTACCAGGTCTGTGTGATGGAGGGAAAATGGTGGAGGCTAAGAATATCTTGAAGAACATGATGGCGAAACACATTGCTCCAAATGATAACTCGATCTTCCTTAAGCTTTTGGTTTCCCAGAGCAAAGCTGGGGATATGGCGGCAGCCACTGAGGTGCTTAAAGCCATGGCTACACTGAATGTTCCAGCAGAAGCCGGACATTACGGGGTCTTAATCGAGAATCAGTGCAAGGCTAATGCATACAATCGTGCTATCAAGCTTTTGGACATTCTAGTTGAAAAAGAAATCATATTGAGGCATCAGGATACTCTGGAAATGGAGCCCAGCGCCTACAACCCAATCATTGAGTATTTGTGTAACAATGGCCAAACCTCGAAAGCAGAAGTGCTTTTCAGGCAGCTGATGAAAAGAGGTGTTCAAGACCAAGATGCCTTGAACAATCTGATCCGTGGGCATGCAAAGGAAGGAAACCCGGATTCTAGCTACGAGATTGTGAAGATCATGTCGAGGAGAGGTGTCCCTAGAGAAGCAAACGCATATGAGCTGCTCATCAAGAGCTACATGAGCAAAGGCGATCCTGGAGACGCCAAAACTGCGTTGGACAGCATGATTGAAGACGGGCATGTCCCAGATTCATCCCTTTTCAGGTCAGTGATTGAGAGTTTGTTTGAGGATGGTAGGGTGCAAACCGCAAGCCGTGTGATGATGATCATGATAGATAAAAACGTAGGCATCGAAGAGAACATGGATTTGGTTGCTAAGATCTTGGAAGCTCTCTTAATGAGAGGTCACGTAGAAGAAGCCCTCGGGCGTATAAATCTTCTGAATCAAAATGGACACTCACCTGATCTGGACAGCCTCTTATCTGTCTTGAGCGAGAAAGGGAAGACGATTGCAGCATTGAAGCTGTTAGATTTCGGGTTGGAGAGAGATCTTAGCTTAGACTTTTCAAGCTACGACAAGGTGTTGGATGCGCTTTTAGGAGCTGGAAAGACTCTGAATGCGTACTCGGTTCTGTGCAAGATCATGGGGAAAGGAAGTGCAACTGATTGGAAGAGCTGTGATGAACTGATCAAGAGCTTAAACCAGGAAGGGAACACAAAGCAAGCCGATGTACTTTCTAGAATGATCAAAAAGGGACAAGGAAGCAACAAAGACCAGAAACAAAACACAGTCTCTCTATAGAAACTTAAACAAGTGATTCTTTCTTGTTCTTTTTTTTTTCTTACTTTCATAATTAGTTTAAGAACTTTAATGTTTTGTTGTCCAAATAGATCCTTTTTCGAAACTTGTTTTGAAGGGACACGTTTGTATGATTCCGTGCTTTTTGATAGGAACTTGTATCGCTTTCTGATTTAGTATTGTTAACCACCGTAATTTTTTGCTTTTCTGAAATGTTTAAAAGATAATTTGATGAGAGTTTTCAGTTTTTTTTTCTCTTTTTTTTGGAGCAAGTTGATAGAAGATCTGTGCTGGAACAAGAGTTACATACTTCCGTTGGCTTTTAGTTAAAATATCTTATCTTCTCATAGATTTTTCTTTTTTTCCTTGGCACGAGACGTGCCATCTCCACTGTCCATCAAAACTTCGACGGCTCAGATCTCATCTCACTCATCACTTATACTTCAAATTATGACAAGTAATTAGTAGGGACCGTCCAATAAAACGATAACCAAACACAACTAATTCAAGTGAGAAAAAAACATGTACTTTATAATTTTAAAATAATGGTTTTAAAAGAATATCATTTGGGAATATTGTTTTCCTATGTTTCTCGCCTTTAAGAAAATATAATTTTATTATACAAAACTGGACACGATTTAGTTAGAATAAACAGAAATTCAGAATATTTAGCAGAAAAAATAGTTTCAGGTAAAATTTGTAAATAAAAGTCAGGGTGGGATATTTTGTGCAAGCTCAAAAGAGTCTTTTTTTTTTCTTCCTCATTTGCCCATAAATATCAAACACTCTCCATCTTATCTCCACTCTCAAAAACCCCTAAAGCGAAAACCTTATCTCTTCTTGTCTTCACCATGGCTGCTGCTTCAGCTTCGTCTCTCGCTCTCTCTACCTTCAACCCTAAATCCCTTCCTTTCTGCGTCTCCAGACCAGCCTCCGCTTCCTTCTTACCTCCTTCCGTCTCCTTCAAACTCAACTCCGAATCTGTTTCCGTCTCCATCTTCGCTTCCTCCGCCGCCAAATGGAACTCTCCCGCGTCTCGCTTCGTCCGTAACGTCGCCGTCACGGAAGACTTCGAGGTCGAGGAAGATGGCATCTTCGCTGACGACGCGGCGCCCCAGGAGCAATCTTTCTCCGCTGACCTCAAACTTTTCGTTGGTAACCTTCCGTTTAACGTTGACAGTGCCCAGCTAGCTCAGCTGTTCGAGGGCGCCGGGAATGTTGAGATGGTTGAGGTATGAATTTTGGGTTTTCGGAATTTTCCGTTTTTACTGATTGATGTGATGTTAAATTGGGAGAGATCTTACTTTTGTTTAGTATAAATATTTATCCTTTGGTGCTTTGAAGCAGTTTATGTTGCGTCACAATGAGAATCCTAGAAGAGATAAAGATAGATATGTTGTGTTGCTTTCTTTGTGTTTGCAGGTAATCTATGACAAAGTGACTGGACGAAGCAGGGGTTTCGGGTTCGTGACTATGTCTTCAGTCTCTGAAGTCGAGGCAGCTGCTCAGCAGTTCAATGGCTATGTAAGAATATAATTCTTTACCTTACTCTAAGCTTCGATTATGATTATGTGCTGTATCCTTTCTTGTTGGTATGCGTTTGTATTCATTTCCAGATGAGAATTCAGGTTGTTTGGTGGATGTTTTACGTGTTATGCTGTTTAATCTGCCGGTGTTAAGCTGCATTTTAATGTCTGGGAAAGTAAAACTTTTTCTTAGATGAATGAAAAATCTTCAAACTTGTGGGCGGTTCTGCCTTCGTAAGATAAAATTTGACACCTTTGTGTTGTCGTTCGTGTTGCATAAGGTTCTGGTTGATTTCGTTAATCATTCTGATGTGAAATTGCAGGAGTTGGATGGTAGACCCTTGAGAGTTAATGCAGGTCCTCCTCCACCAAAGAGGGAAGACTCCTTCTCCAGAGGACCCAGAAGCAGCTTTGGAAGCTCTGGTTCTGGATATGGTGGAGGTGGTGGTGGGGCTGGTTCAGGAAACCGTGTTTATGTCGGCAATCTCTCATGGGGAGTCGATGACATGGCTCTCGAGAATTTGTTTGGGGAGCAAGGAAAGGTTGTTGAGGCCAGAGTCATCTACGACAGGGACAGTGGTCGATCCAAGGGTTTTGGGTTTGTGACATACAACTCTGCTCAAGAGGTCCAAAATGCCATCAGAACCTTGAATGGTGCTGTAAGTATCTTTTGCGTTCTGGCTCATGCTAATATACACTTTACAATGCGATCAATAAAACAACTCTTGATATGCTTTTACGGTGGTGTATAGGATTTGGACGGCAGACAAATTAGAGTCTCAGAAGCTGAGGCTAGGCCTCCAAGGCGCCAGTTTTGAGCACCAATCTATGGCTTCCTATTCTCAAAAACGCATATTCTGGAGGGTATGAGTATAACTTAACCATCGTATTTGGTAGGGTTTTTGCATTAGCTGCTTTATGCCTGATATATCGAGTTCTGAAATGTAACAGGCGCTTCGAAGCAAATAGGGTTTGTGAGACGATGGCAGTTTCAGACGGTAGTAAGCCCTTCGCCAATGTTGGTTGCCTTGGATGCATGAAGGTCTTATAAGGATGAGTCTTTTTTTTTGAGAAACGTATTATTAAGATTAAAACTGGAGACCATGTTCTTGTCTGTCTGAATAATGCCATTGACTGCTTCGCTTTGGTTTGATTCAATTTTCTCTCTATTTCGTGGTCTCTTCATGATGCTTCTCTATTTTAACAGTCTAGTTTATGTTCTTTGATCTTCTGCGCTTATGAATATGAACACATTTGAAAACCCGCTGAAACACTAAGATCACGCAATCTAACGGAACCTAGACAATATGAAGTGGAACGAACAAACTGGCTCGAGAGTTTGTAAGTTGTTGGTTCAAGAGAGATCATTCCTTTGTTTAGAGACGTACAAGTCAAGTTGACCAACAGAATCAATACCAAGCGGCCCAGCCGGTACCATTTCCTTGAGATGGTTCTCACAAAGCCCAAATGTTAAACGTTATGGACCTAATGTGAAAATTCGCCGATTGGAAGCATTTTGACCAATTAGCTCTAGAGGGTCGTACACAAAAAAGTATGACATTACTAACTCTCTTTCGTATTCATAGGATCAGCAGTGCGTAGCCGTTGAACTACATTTTTGTTTTTTGAATCTAATGTTAAATTAAATTTAAAAGAAAAATACATATGTTCTTACAACTAGTGCATCAGTTTTTTTGGAAATCCAAAATTGAATAAAGATTACATTACAAGCTTGCTAAATCAGATATTTGGATGTTTTCGAAAGAGAGTTTTAGTGCTTGAGTTTCAAGTATAGCCAAATACGATATGCCCATTTTTAGTAAGTTGAGTTTATAATAGTAAAAAAAAAGACCAAACTTGAAAGGATCTTTGAGTAGCTTCTGAAGATTAAAGAGTACTAGACTAGGTGGATTCCCAAATAATTCTTCGGTTTCTTCCGGACAAATCAATACGTTCTAAGCAGAAAGATTTGATAATCTTAAAGAGTATCGCTCACGATGGTCTCAACTCTCAAGTACCTTAGACCCTGTCTTAATCCATACCGAATTTTATACCAGAGATCAACGATGTCGTCACATAATTAGTCGATTCAACTTTTAAGGATATAGTTTTCCTTAAAATCTTACAACCATACTAAACCAGATTATATGCAGCTTCAAAATAATGTAGTAAGTTCGTTATATCCTGATGTATACTACGACTTAGATATTTCGATGGGTATATATTATCTTAGATAAATTATTAAGAACTGTTATATGTATATATATATATACGCATACGTGTAATAATTTGTTATACCGAAACGTGAAAGATACACATTGGAAGTAGTTTATGATGATGAAAGGCATCACTTGTCGCCCTAGTGTTATTCCATAAGTACAATCTCTTACAACAAAAGACATGTTTGTTATATATAATGGAATTGAAAATGTTGTGGAAAAATTAAGAAGTATATATGCATAAGAAACGAGATTGCTGATATGATAATGTTTGTGGAAAAGAAGTATGTGTGAGTACAAAAACACAACGGAATTGAAAATGGTTTGGAAAACAATTAAACATATATATATATATATATATGAATTTAGAAACTGCAATTAAGTGTAATTAGGAATTCGAATAGCAAAAGAAATTCATGTTGTCATAATAATCTATGGACGGATGGCCTTATAGTTCAGTCTGCGTAGTGGGAAGATTATCCAGAAAAGTTGTTTCAAATGTATGATAGATTCTAAACTTACTAATAGTATCCTTAATTCCCTTTTTGTCGTATATTATAACCAACTCTGAGCAATGGTTTTGTGATAGCAAGAAATAGGACTGTGAATCAGGCCAATATGGTGCTGGAGAAAAACATTGGAGAAGTTATAATCGCTACAAAAAAAAAAAAAAAATTATTTTTCATCATTTCTCTGTGATATCATTGTATCAGGTTATACGGGAGAACGCTAAAGAAGAGATCTTCATTCGAGCTTCTTCAGCAATTAGAAGGCAATACAACAAAAGAACTACTCCAAGGAATTAAAAAAGAGCACCCGCAATATGGTCAATGAACAAGTTTCATGGTCACTTGTTCACTATCCAAGACTTCATGCGTGAAACGACCATTTCATACCTTATTTGTAATACTCTTAAACTCTCGTACGTGGCTCTAGCAAATTAAATTTCCTGATGTTCTTAACATGTGGACACAGCTCTAGTGTTCGTCGTTGGATACGATCTCCCTTGTCTATTTGAAAAAAGAATATATAGAACTAAACAAAACGAGGCAACTACATATATGGTCCCATTGCTTTGTAAGTAGACCCACTTTGACTTACGAACCCTTAAACATTGGACATGAACATGTTCATTGTTTGCTCCTTCTATTAAATCCAATACCCCTTAGGAACCTTTTCTTTAACCTTGTATGCAGCAAACTAATGTCGACGATGTAATAGTTTTCGATATTTCTTATAAATTCAATTTATGTCTAAAAGGAACCATAAAATATATTCACTATTTCACAAAGAGGATTTAACATGCAATATACATTATTTCATTATCCTTTGATTGTTATTGTATAACACGAACAATCTTTTTTTTATAAAAAAAAAATCATCTGAAATTATTTATAATTATACTAATGTGATTCACATGGTGTAAAAGGTCCAACTAAGTATTTGGAATTGTAGGCGCTCAATATGAACTTATAAACTTAATAAGAAAATAATAAAAAAAAATCTAAAAAAATGGGGTATAGAGACGACCGAAAGGTTGAAGGAATTGAAGAAAATGTAAGATAATGTCCCAAAAACAAAGGACATAAATTTTAATTTCCAAAAGATAAAAAAAAACAAATGAATGCCTCTTTCCTTCTTGGCCTCATCATACTTTCACCACTCTTCTTGCCTATGAATTAGCTACTTTCCTCCTTTTGTCTTCATGAAGTTCTTGCGTACATGTATGCATATTACGTATATAGACATCTTCGTCGGAAATATATTGTTTTGGCCATTTGAAAATCCCTATTTGAACCGTCTATTATTAAACCCATATTTGCTCATACCAATTAGTGGCTGAATAATTAGAATATGCAAACACAAACACAAACTTACACACCAAAAATAGTTGTATACTAAAGTCATGAAAATTGACAAGTTTATACGAAAACAATAAGAAATGGTCGTTTTTTTTTTTGTAATTAAGCATATTACCATTGTTAGAAACTGTATATAACATTTTAATGTTATTCTAAATGAAAGTAATTTTCACTAAAGTTCTTGAATATCTAACACATTTATTTAGAATTATCGAACGACAGTGTTTAATATTAACTGTAAATAACATAACTTTTCAAATTACTATACTGCGAAATATATAATGTCAAGTTTGCAATTTCGACGATAACCATTCGCAGTGCCATACATCCATAGCGTAGATGTCTTTACTTTTAATAATTGAGCTACAAATTATGAAATAAGTGACCCCAAAAAATGTTAGTCTTGAAAAATGTTGATAATATTAACTATTTTTAAAGTTGTCATTTCTTAGATCCTTCTAAAAATAAGGGTATCTGTCTAAGTATATGTAAGTTTTAACAAATTTAAGGTTCAAAAAAAAGTTTTAACAAATTTGTTGTCTATCATTTCTAAACTTAAAACACATATATTGACATTGTTTCGTTACTATTTTTTTCAGTTGAGACATCAAAAATTTGAATATGAATTTAGTATATCGAGAAGGGTTTTAATATCCATTCGAATGTTGAATGAGGAAGAATATTCATGGTATGGTATGGCCGTATGGTGACATGGTATCATGGTATGAATACGTTCAATTTATGCACGACTTATTTCATAAGAGAGGAATATTCCACGTTACAGCTACTATCTTTTTTTTACAAAATATAGACTGATTGATGGGAGGTTAACTTAATTTGTCACTAATAACAAATTAGTGAGAAATGAAAATGAAATAGAGATTTGACTTTCAATCAACGGTATTAACTGTCCGACACTTTATGATAACTACTAAACAACGGATTTGTCCCTTTGTGACCATTGACTGGCCCCTTTTTGACCATGTTCAAATCCATGTTCTTCCCTTTTCTTTCTTGTTTTGTTGTCTCTTTTTTTCTTCAGTTCCTTAATTTGTGGATTTAGCGTCGGTTCGTAGGGGGAAAAAAAACATCTTTAGGGTTCTATTTTCGCTTCAAAGCGGTAAATGTTTTTTTCTGGTAAAAGCCATTATTAAAACATATAGTCGGAATCATATCTAACACTTTGTTGATGGTTATGCTTTAAAAGTTTGACGTCTTATGCATTCAAGATTTTTACCCGGGTAATCATAGTCTGATAGTCTCCTACGTGGTGTGTCCTTTTCAAAATATTTAAGGATAAATAAAGAAATATGTAGAGGTATCATATATTTGAATACGTTTGAGTCTCCAAAACGTCTTAATCTTTTTGTAGATATACTATCATCCGTTCATGTCTACCTTTTACTTTTAACGAATCAAACACAATCCTTAATAAATTAACATACAAAATCATATTCTTTATCCATCACGGTTCAAACAAACCTTTTTATTATACATATAATTCGATGGACATTCAACAATTAATGGAAAGTAAAGATCAGCTACGTGAAGCGGTGGGTACGTGTTTCATATAAATGACTAAATCAATCTACTTTTGGAAGATCTCTTTGTTTTTCGAGCAGATTCAAACACAACTTATTTTTTAATAAATTAGTCGATAGATATTCAACAACAAGAATTTTCACGTGCCTCCGAATCAACATTATTTTTGTTATTGAGCATATGCCGTTTGCATTGAATATACAATAATACAAGCCACTCTAAATATTTGTTTACCCACAATAAATTTAAAAAAGAAAATTCATTAAGAAAAAGGAGCCATGAAAACTATTAATCCAGCAATAACTTAAATATATTATTTCTCAAAAAAAAAACTTAAAATATATTGTCTTCTTTGTTTAGTTGTATTTCCCAAAAATTATTATGGTAAAAAGTTGTTCAGCTTTTTATTAATGGAGCTAAAGATGAAAATTGATCACTAATGTTAAATAAAATCAAATTAACCAATTTTTTTTTGTCAGGGATGAATATTCTAAATTACTCACCAAGAACAAAACATTTGGTCAGATAGAAAGTGTGGAACCTTTCCTTCATATGTATAGAAATTGATGCGCTTGTATTATACTAATACCATTGCGCCCCTTTGTCGGCAAAATAATTTAATCGCTTTATAACAAAGTTACTCCACATTGGGCATTTTAATATATTTAAAGAATTTACGTTAAATGGAAGTAATCATAAAACGGTCAATGTTTCACCAACAAACAATAAAATTAAATGTCGCCGAAATTAATTAAAGTTTCAGCTTTCGGAACTTTTCTAAATGTAACTGAAACTCTTTTTTTCTGAAAAGAAAATTCGAATATGTTGACATTTTCTACTTATAAAATTTATGACACAGATTTATGATTCAAACTCTGCATTCCGCATAACTAAAGAAAAATTAAAAGTCACTAAATTAAATTAACAAACAAAAAAAAAGGTTGAGACCTATTCCAAAAACATTCAAAGTACTTTATTTGTGAATACTTAAGAGTTAATTTATAAACAAAATGAACTACTTCTATCACAACTAATACTTTCTTATTTAACATTTAAACCCAAAAAAAAACTACTACTTTTTTTAAAAAAAATAATCAACACACTTTTTGAAGTGATTTAGAATTCCGTGAGATGTTTTGTTAATGCTATGTTACTATATAAGTCTTTGACATCATGTAAAAGTCGATTGGAGACAAATATTAACCTTTTTGTCCAAAAAGACAATTTGTATTTCAAAAATCCACTTTTTAAAGTTGTCTTTTTCTTTCTTTCTGTACAGATTTATCAAAAACATACGAGTATGAACCTCATGTACTCATCTTCACAGTATACCTTTCTATTTAACTAGAGTGCAAGTAATATATAATGAAATTGTTAATTATACTACCATCGTCATGGTTATTATAATAAAATAAAATTGGGTCGGAGGTGAAACCCCCAAGAAGAATGTGGAGAAAAACTAGTTAGTTAGAGAAGAAGAAAAAAAGAGAGATAAATGCGCATGCAGATAGTAGTATACATTAATTTACAAACTTACTTATTTGTTTATAATCTCAGTAACCCTACATAGAAGGAATGGGCAGCATCTATTCAGATCTTGGGATTGCACTTATTTTATTTTCTTTAGTTAAATACTCACACGCTTAATTATAAACAAGTACATATGCTCTTAATTATATTTTAAACTGTCTGCTTACAATTAAGTATAACTGTATAAGAGTTACTGGCATTCCAAGCCAACAATTTAATGGGGTTATGACTTATGATATAGGCTTTGAATGAAGATAGTGATTTTTCATTAGCTTACGCTATCACCTTTTTTTTTTTTAAATAAACGAAAACTATATTTAATAAAAAGATAGTTTTTAAGTGAAATGAAAAATATAACAAAATTTTGTATTTCCTTGTTTAAAACAATAATTTATTTGTTTCTAAGAAAATACAAAACTTTAGAAAATTGAACGGTATGATTGAATGAGTTCTTTATTTCAGAATATAAAGACTAAAATAATTCAATACCACAGTTTCATTCTATAGCTTAAATACTCTATTGAAAGATTACCTTACAATTTGTTTTTTTTTTTTATTATTAACAAAAGGATTTTCTTGAGGTTTTGAAAGAGAACCTTATTTTTCTTATCTGTAACCGACATATATACGAACACTTGGATACGTTTCAGTTTTAAATAGAATTTGTAACTAGCTAGTCTAACTCACTGAGCTCATTTATTCACCTATATTAGTAACATGGGCGTTTATATATGCTTCATTCCTAAATTCCTATATTAGTAAGTAAATGTTTGAAAAGAGGAAAATTTATAGAAGAATTAATAAAAGTATCATCAACAACAATGTAAAACAAACGAATGATCCACGAAGGCGTACAATATTATATGTATCGATAACACCAAATGGAATTAGAACGACAACCTAGTTACACAAGAAGATGGGGAAAAACTAAGAACTCTATTTTCATAATATACAAAACGGTTAGGGAATAAAAAAATAGAAGAAATGTTTCCTATGCAAAGAACAAGAAGAAGGTTGTCTACATAGGGAGGGTGAATTGGGCTACATTCGTAATAAAAGCCATAACTCACTTTGTGTTTCTTATTTCAATCATCAATGGCACATTGCTCCATATCCCAGACATCATCATCTCATTAACTTCTTCATTCTATATATCCTCAATAAATAATGTGTGTATATATATATATATCCATTGGTGTACCCATAACATCTACATGGTTCCATCAAATTATGTTAGTGGTTTTTTATTTCTTGGTTATTTTTGGTCATATTTTTCCTTTTTTTGTGCATGAGTATCAGTAAAAAACGTTTGTACCCATCCTACACTGTCCAAGATATAAGCTGTTTTTTTCTTATTTTTTATACAGAAAATGAATCATTTGTCCTATTCGTGATAAATGGGGGAAAAGTGAGGAAGCTTTATGACTGAATCAATTCTAAAAATCTAAAAAAAAATTCTTTTGTTTCATTGAGAGCTTTCTTTAAGAAATATCGCAAGGATTTATTATATTTGCATAAAGGAAAATTACTGCATAACAATAACATAATGATTCTCCTTATTTATGGCAATATAAGTATTATGATGTTCATTACTTCACTAAACGTATCATGGTGTTCATAAATGTAAGTCCTAATAGTTACTTATCTACATATTATAGGTCGTGCTTATTTACTTCTCTAGTATGCTATGTAACATATACGAATTTTTAGAAAACAATAAACTGATTTTTGGTGAAATGATGCACATGCGTGTTTAGTTGTTTATACAATATATATAAGAAAATAACTAAATAATCATGTGAACTCTCTCTTAACTGATGAAAAATCAAAATCAATCCTCAAATTTTAAAAAGAAGATGATCTTATGCAATAAAGTTCACGTATAGGAGTTCAACTATTCAAATAATAAGCATTTTACAAATCCTCCATAAGCCTCGACAAGGTACTTTAGTTGCACCTCAAGAATTTGTTCATCTGAAATCCAGTTACATTTACCAAACGTGCCATGTGCGCATACAACTCCAAGAAGATTGATGTCAAAATACCTTCTTCTTATTCTTTTTTTTGAGAAAGGGTTTGCAAGATTCCAAAATATCTTAATCACGAATTTTGTCATTTTGCGTCATTCAATATTCAACCTCTTATCTAATAGGGTGGAGGTAAACTTTTTTATGTCGATGATTTTGAGTTTCTACGTTAGCTTGATAATGAAAATCGGACATGATGCGAGCATTCATTTAAAGTTTTCGTTTGTGAAATAACGGTAATTTCAGTCAAATGCATGTGGGAACAAATAATCTATGTTTTATCTTCTCATGTCTCTGTTATTTTTCACATTTTCTCTATCAAATATTTGTTTTACCAAATATACTCAATTGGTATGCACACCCTCGTGTTAACAAAAAAAAGAAGTAATTAAGTATCTTTAAAACTAAAAGACGTTTTTTTTTCTTCAATAGCAAACACACAATCAATTAACAATTAACTGATAAAGCGACTTTCTTCGTTCACTACGCTACTTAACGTTATAATTTATTTGCAGCATGATTACTAATTTGCCGTTCTAATTATATTACTCTCTTAAGAAAAAGAAAATTGTAACATAGTATACCTAAAAGCAATTCAATAAATAAATAAAAATAATATGTGATCTTCAGAAGCATTTTATCAACCTCGAAGTCTAAACACGATCTACATCTTTAACAACAACAAAAATGGTCGATCATGCTTAATTCCCTAGTTAATGAGATATAGCATGCACTAACATGGCCTTTCAATTTAACCCTAAAACCAAAGTTTTCCTCTTCTAATTCTTATCATTAAGTAATGGATTTCTTAATACGTATTATTTTTTCATCTTCCAAAATAGTCGTTGTTCATGAATAAGTATCTCTCTCTCAGCAGTACGTGAGCCTGCCTTGCCTAATCATAAGGTCCATAATGAAGGTTTTAATTTACGACCATAACGAAGGTTCTTGATACTATAGTATATATATTGTTGGACGTGTCTCTATATTTTGGAAAGAAAATATAGTTTGTTGAAAAATTAACACAAGGAAAGAATTTGGTCACGCGTGCCAACATGAGCTGTATGTGCGGGTGGTAAAAGACGCGCGTGCTTAATCTCTCACGTGTGAAGACCTCAACATATAACAAATCAATTTTTTTTAGATTGATATAAATAAAAGGGAAAATACCCCCAAAAAAGAGGGCTAATTTTAAAAATACCATATGTTCTTCTTTATAAATTATGTGTAATTCTTCATAGATCTTCAACAAACTAAGTTACAGAAAATTTTCTTAATTAAAATTTTAGGTAAATGATTTTGAAATGTTTTGGTAATCTGTGTGTGAATACATTCCTAAATACTACTTTTTTTTGGGAAAGCCTTGCAAAAGGTTTTTCTAAATTTTACTAAACCTTTTTCTTAAGAAGATTGTAGTTTATGTGTCGTACTGTCTAAAAAATACCAAATTTAAATATTAATTAATTTAAGAAAGATTAAATTAAATCGATGACCAGCA
Organism: Streptanthus diversifolius; assembly: GCA_039880935.1. Classification (NCBI taxonomy): domain Eukaryota; kingdom Viridiplantae; phylum Streptophyta; class Magnoliopsida; order Brassicales; family Brassicaceae; genus Streptanthus; species Streptanthus diversifolius. Next base: position 19,676,337 of record JAXGFM010000022.1, on the reverse strand, counting down.
TGACGAGAAGACGCACTATATAACAACGATCCTTGAGCCATGAAGCATTAGTGGTAAAGATACAATACAACACCAACAAAAAACAGTGTTTGTAGATTTCAACTAGGTTTCATTGACACTCATAACTGTCTTAAGAAATTAGATTCTTGTGCTCAAAGAAACCTTAAAACTGTTTACCTTTTCTCTTTCCGAACAAAAGTTAAGATTTTTTTTCAAAAGTTGGAGATCAGAATCAATGGAGATCAAAGCTGAAACGATGCAGAAGTCAAAGTTCAAAAGAATCTGTGTCTTCTGTGGAAGCAGCCAAGGCAAGAAGAGTAGTTACCAAGATGCTGCTGTTGATCTCGGCAACGAACTGGTAATACATGAATTTCAATATATTATGTCTTTGAATCTGCTGATGGGGTTTGAGATAAGATGATGTGCTTCTTTGTTTTCATTATGTTCTTCTGCAAAATTCTAATCTGTTTGAGTTTTTATAAAACATATTCACAAAGGTTTTGTGAATGTGTCTGTAATTTTTGCGAGTGCAGAACATTTATTCTTTCTTCTTGGAAACGTACCAAATGATAAAACTTTAGGATAGTTTGGTTGCTGCTTTGTTAAATGGGTCTCAAAGCTTCAATTTTCTTTGTTCTCTTCTACATATAAGTTACCAAATCTAGGCTTCATGTGTAACTCTGTTTTTTTTGTTTGTTCTGCAGGTTTCAAGGAATATTGATCTAGTCTATGGAGGTGGGAGCATAGGATTGATGGGTTTGGTTTCACAAGCTGTTCATGATGGTGGTCGTCATGTTATTGGGTAACTATTTTTCTAGTCAAATAACTTGAAACTATTTACTCTCTTTAATATCTTCACTTAAATAGTTTTGTGATTTTTATGATTAAGCTCATACAAAAAAACTGTTTTTTAGTTTCTGATGGAACAAAAAAGGTTTGGGTTATGCTGTTGATTACTTCTAATTAAATCTCTTTTTGTCATCTTGTTGTCACTCTACAGAATTATTCCCAGAACCCTCATGCCTAGAGAGGTAACTTTTCAAAGTTTTATTAATAAACATTCCTATTTGTTTATTAATTTTCTTTAAGTTCAATTTTCTCCCCATTCAAACCCGTTCAAATCTTCAGTCTTTGCTTCTGTTTTATTTGTTCTCCCTTATTTATAATTACTTTTTCTTCAGTCTCGTGATTATGAATAGTTTTTCTTTCTATATCATTTTTTTTACCTTAAACTATTCTAAATACAAATATTCTCATTTTCTTATCTTAATTTTAATAAACGATTTACGAATAAAAATAATCAAAAAAGGTTACCTAGATTAGGGTTGTTTGAAAATATGTAAGTATGTAAGAGATTTTAAAAACATCCAAATATTACGATTACTTGCATTGCCATCATTTCTTTAGCCTGTAGAAGAGTCCAAAGTTGCTTTTTCTCTTTAACTACTTTTAATTATTACTTCCTTTTATTAACAAAAAAAAATTTGGTGGATCCTCTTTGATTTTGGCAGTTGACTGGTGAAACAGTAGGAGAAGTAAGAGCAGTAGCAGATATGCACCAAAGGAAAGCTGAGATGGCTAAGCACTCTGATGCTTTTATTGCCTTACCAGGTTTTGTTTTTGAACCCCATCCACCCAAAATTATCATCATTTTATTTCATTATTTTATATGTTTAACTTCAAAACTTTGCTTTTCTTTCGAACAAAGTAATGATGATATAGGAAAACTGGTCAAACTCTAGTGACACAAGGAACCTCAGGAACACCATTTGGGCCTTTTTGTAGCTATCTTAAAAGATAATGAATGGGAAATCAAAGTTTAAAAGAAGGAATATTTGTTCATGAAAATATATTTATTGTTTTGGACTGATTTTCCAAAAGAGAGAAGAAAAGAATTTGGTAAAAACATGATTTCTTGGTCAAGCTGCAGTGTGAAAGCTACTGTGAAAAGTTTTGTTTATTTTTGTATGGAAAAATGTAAAATAATAAAGTTACCAGAGTCTAAGATAAAGGCCTTGACCCATCAACATCTGGCACTTAAAATTAGACCTTTTTGTTTTCTCTTCTGTCTTCTCTTTATTCTGTTTATTGCTCTGCTTCTTTTTTTTGTTAACTACTCTCTGTGTAGCTTGTGTAGTGTTACCGTGACCAAACTTTTCTTCTTACCCAATTCAAGATAAGAGACAAAACTGAAACAGTCCCACAAATGGCATATTTTTACCCACACTGAATTAGAAATCATTAATGGAAAGTCAAGTTCTTTCAAAATCCTGCTTTTGTAATCATATTCATACCATTGTACAAACTGTAACAGAGATGGAGAAGAGTCTATTATTTGGTTTTCTCTTGTACATCACACATTCATTGTAGATGATACACTTATTGACTTGACCATATCATATTAACACATTAATCTGCTCTTTTAAAAAAAAAAAAATTCAAACCTAAGGTTTTGTGTTAAAAAATTGCAGGTGGCTATGGAACCCTTGAAGAATTGCTTGAAGTCATAACTTGGGCTCAGCTTGGAATACACGAAAAGCCGGTAAAAGAACAAACCCTCCCTCATATTTTTCAAATAAAAAGTGTAACTTTAAATGGAAAATTCAAGAACCCAAAATCACTAAAACAAATTTTCTGCAGGTGGGTTTGCTCAATGTTGATGGATACTACAACTCTCTGCTCTCATTCATCGACAAAGCCGTTGAAGAAGGATTCATCAGCCCGACTGCCCGTGAGATCATCGTCTCTGCTCCAACTGCTAAAGAGCTTGTGAAGAAGCTAGAGGTAAAATATGAAGATGATTTGTGTCTGAACTTTTTTCATAATTTTTTTTTTTTTTTTTTGAATTTCTTCATAATCTCATATATCGTTGTTGTTGTTTTGCAGGAATATGCACCTTGCCCTGAAAGTGTTGCGTCTAAGCTTTGTTGGGAGATGGAACGGATTGAAGAATGATGATTAAGATGAAGATCTAATATATCTATCTATATAACTACTTAAATATTTTATATATAGACATGAAATATGTCGGAGATTTTCATGATTTCAATCTTACTAAAAAAGGAAGGAATAGATTCTGATTAGTTGGGGTAAAGTTAAAAAATTTCCACTACGGAGGAAATTCTTTTGTGTAAATTATTTTAGTACTGTCTTTTTAACTTAAAAAAAAAAACTAAATGTCTTTTATTCTGTATGATCATCCACCAACTCTGTTCTGTAACCAAAAGAAAAGGTTTCATACCTTCGTATGTGTTCGTCTCAAATGTTTTATTATTTTGTATAAGTCACTTCTCAATACTACCAAAACCGCAGAAACTCCTCTTAATAACAGAAATAAACAGAAGAAAACAACAAGAAATCCAAAAAACTGTTTTATTTCAAGTGTTTTAGTAAATATGAGTTTTTTTGTAGCTGTTTAATACTAATTTAAATATCAACTGTTCAATATATTACTCACAAATTTCAACATGATGTAAGAAAAAACCAAAAAACAACTAAGCCAACATTTATATTCCGTTTTTCTGGATTTTTTATTGTGTTATACTAACTTTTTAACGTCGGCTACTCTGTTTAATGGATGTTAAACATACCACTGAAGTATCTAATAAAGTTTTGGGTCAATTTTAGTTTTATCATCACATTAATATAATTTTCGTTTGACCAAAAAACCTATTTTACATTAACAAGTCCCAACTTATTCCATTTTCCGACAGAAGCAGCGAAGTAGCAGCTTCTTGCCTTTTTAGGGTGTTTGAACTGTTTTATCGTTCGCGTAGGCGTATGATGAACGTGAGCCGACCGGCGGTTCACCCGGTGGATGCAGTTCCGGTAGGTCCTACAGGCGGAGCTAACGATAGACCACCGGTGAGGATGAAGGATGTTCAAGGCATGCCCGGAACAACCGGCGGCCTCATCCTCCGCCTCTCACAGTTCGTCCCCGCTCTCATCTCCGTCTCCGTCATGCTCACCACCTCCGACTTCCGCTCTGCCACTGCTTTTTGGTATCGAAACTCTATGAGTCTGATTTTAGATTCTATAAATGTTAGGGTATTTGGTGGTCTCTTGATTAACCTTTTGATGATTTAAGTAATTCTTTACCGTTCTGCGGAGATTATGGTTTGTCCTCATCTAAGTGGTGTGAACTCGAGGTTTTATCATTCTTGTTCATTTGGTTTATTAGGATTTTGAAATGTTTTTAGCTCTCTTGGGTCTAAGATCATGTGCTTGTAGAACCAATTCAGTTCTGCGGCATAGGAAAAAAAAGCATCAGGATTTGGATTTTGTTTGTGCAATTTTGGTTAAGGACAATAAGAATCTGACAAGACATGGTATAACTCTCATATGTGACAGTTGTTTGGTTCTTGCGGTTAGCCTGCAAAGCCTGTGGAGCTTGTCTCTTTTTATTATCGATGCTTATGCTCTCCTGGTGAGAAGAAGCCTTCGGAATCACTTGATTGTTCAATGTTTCACAGTTGGAGATGGAGTAAGTACTAAATCTCTACCTCTCTCTTATCTCTATCCCTCCCTTTTCTACATCTGGAAATGTTTGCTATAGTAGTCTCTTTACTAAAATGGAGTCGGTCAGTTTTTTTAAGTTTGAATACAATCAAGCATCAAATAGAAAAGAATTGAATAACCAATCGAAGCACACACGACTCCTTATGTTTAAGTTAGTTACTTAAGAGGCAACAAAGTGACTGTCTTTTTTTCATCTCAACATTGTTGCAGATCACATCCACACTTACGTTTGCAGCTGCATCTGCATCTGCTGGCATAACCGTACTCATCAATGATCTTGATAAATGTGACGTCAACCACTGCACAAGGTTCGAGACCGCCACAGCTATGGCCTTCATCAGCTGGTTCGCCGTGTCTCCTTCCTTCATTCTCAACTTCTGGTCCTTAGCCACCCACTAACTAGCACTCAAAAGATAAAGAGTAAGTTCAGAGGAATTTATCTATATTTCATAGTATAATGTAAATAAAGGGTAGAGTATAATAATCGCTACATTTAGCTAATGTTTTGAAAAACAGATGATATCGAGAAAATCATGGTACTAGAGAACAATTTGCCTTCTTTGTCTGACTTTCTGATAGTTGATCTTATCGGTTAAGCGAAGTCATGTCACTTTCCCATTAGTTTAGCCATTCAGTTTATGTCGACACAATAGTGATGCATGTGGAATGTTGAGGCAAAGTGAAATTAGGAGGAGAGGGAGTGGTTGGGTTTGGGTGTGAGTAGATGATGTTGAAACGTAACTTATTCTTGATTGCAAGTTAAGATAGGATGATGTACATAATATGCAGAGATATTCGCCAATTTCGTGTGTTTTTTCGTTATGAGTTTGAGTAAAAGTGTGGAACTTAAACTTCTCCATAGATTCAGGAGTCCGATCGTTGAGTAATCAACAGGAAAATTTTGTTAAATGACGAAATCAATCAGTTACCCAAATGTTCTTCTTTTCATCCATTTTCCAAAAATAAAGTAAGAAATTTGATGGAATGGAGTCTGACCAATTCGTTTAACCGGAACTATTATAAAACGGTAATTTTCACTTCAGTGACTTTTTGAAACTTACGTAACTAGCGGTAACATGATATACATAACGATATTAATTTTAAAAATCGATGATTACTATGAATGGCAAAACAATACTTGTCTGACATTTTCAGCTGTGAAACTGAATAACGAGAATATTTTGCTAGCGTGACAAGAGTATTTCACAAGAGATACAGTTCGAAATAAACGTACACTAATAACAGATGTTCGATCTGATAGCATTCACTAAAAATAGTTTTGTAATGTTTTATCACAGGACCTAAAGAGGCAACAACAACACAAGCTAGGCTAATCACCGTGAGGGGCATACAAGTGCAAACCTTCACGGTCTTTTTACATGAACTAAAATTTAGGCTCTCGCCTACTATCACGAGCAACCCCATATATGTTCACAGAGCAAATCTGAAGGTATCATGATGCTTGTGACGAACACCAATGGCTTTAAACTGTATCACTAAAAGGATGCAAAGATATATCTGGAGATAACATAACACTATCCATATGAAAACAACATAAATTCAGTGATAGGGCCTGGAAACAGAATTCTAGAATAGATTTCCTTCAATAAAAGGTGACGAAAATGGTGTTGTATATTACATGTATTGCTAGTGCCTGTTTCAAGAAAGAGCCTCTGAATTTTATATGACAACTGTTTTTATACATCAGAATGGAATATTCAAGATTTTCTTACCAGTAGCGGAATGAGCAAAAACCAAATCAAACGCTGACAGCAATTTGAGGATGTCTATTACGAAAGTTAATCTAACGGGGTGCCTCTCTTGAGCGGCACTTTAAACGTGAAGCTTCCAGCTCTCGTTTTAATGTCTCTATCTGAATGAGCAACGCCGCATTTTCCTAACACAAGAGACAAAGAACTAATGAGCTACAAGCATCCAATATTATAAGGATTGTCAATTTGAATTCCTGATTAGGGATGTCACCTTGTGTAATGACTCTAACGTTTGATTGAATGTAAAGGTGTTTCCATTCCCAGATGACTCCTTGATCTGTAAAAGAACAAGAAATGCTCCAAAAATCAACCGAAACAGAAGGAGACAGTGTTTTGCGCTGATGCTTCTTGACCAACGGGTAAAATAAAACCTTCCATATCAACTTTCCATGACACAGAAGATACGACCATTATTAACAGCCATATAGCCAACAAGATAACCATTTACGAGACCATAGAATGCACAGGCCGCGAAAACAATGGAAGTAAAGCAGACACTTCCAAAGCAGATACAACTGTTGGGGATTTACCCACAGAGACAACCATAACTAGTCCATTCAAAGTAACTCCCTAAAGCAAAAAAGAAACCTTTCTACATGGTGGAGCTTAGAAAATAGTACCATTGCCAGTTCCGCATTACATTTCGAAGCTTTCTCTGCTTCAGTGTCAAACATTCTTCGCCATTCTGCGGATTCATCCATTGCCTCCCTATTCGCCAAATCAAACTGTCTCCTACACCAATGTAAATCTCAAACCAATTATCATTTACCTGAATGGTCAAATAAACCAACAACTACCTCACAAACCATAAAACCTGATTATATAAATGCAGCTGAGATATTACGTTGAAAACCTAAAGTCGGAAACTTGAATCCACAGCTACTGAAAAATGATGACCCCTCATCGTATAACAAATTACCCAACACTTGGAGAAATGACTACCACAAAACTCAGAAATTACAGTGGTTGAACTACATGAAATGAAGAATTGAATCGTTTTGGACTTTGAGAAAGGAGAGGAGAACCTTAAGCGTTCTGTGTCATCAGAAGATAGAGTATAATCGATTGTCCACAGCCTTAAGTAAACAGAGATGCCGAGAACAAGAGCTAGAACCAGACCCACCAGTATCGTCTTTCTCTCAGATCCTCCCGCCATTCTTCCTCCTTCCCTGATCAGAGGCAACATCGACGAGTTTGCCCCGAGCACAGAGACAACGATTTGATAATTTCCGATTGAGAAGTAAAAACGGTTCTATCAAACCGGAGATTATTAAAACTAAACCGTAACAGAACCGAATAGCCCATAAAGATTTCATTTCATTGGATTCTATTCTCTTAAAGTTAGGCCCGTATACAAATGAAGAAGGGTAAATTGGTCATATTCCGTTATCGAAAACCCTAATTTCGACCTAATATCTTCAATCTCCTTCAAAAACCTTTAGAGCTCGTCTTCAAGCGCCTCCGACTCGATCGCAGAGAAAATCCTAGAAACTCCTCCGTTATAACCCCCAGAAGACAGCTATGCCGCCGAAGTTGGACCCGAGTCAGATCGTCGATGTGTACGTCCGTGTGACCGGAGGAGAAGTCGGAGCGGCGAGTTCTCTAGCTCCGAAGATCGGTCCACTGGGTCTGGCACCGAAGAAGATCGGAGAAGACATCGCGAAGGAGACGGCAAAGGAATGGAAAGGACTGCGTGTGACCGTGAAGCTAACGGTACAGAATCGTCAGGCTAAAGTGACGGTGGTTCCGTCAGCGGCCGCGCTTGTGATAAAGGCGTTGAAAGAGCCGGAGAGAGACAGGAAGAAGGTGAAGAACATTAAACACAATGGAAACATATCGTTCGATGACGTGATTGAGATAGCGAGGATCATGAGGCCCAGATCTATTGCCAAGGAGCTTAGCGGAACCGTGAGGGAGATTCTCGGGACTTGCGTCTCCGTTGGATGCACCGTCGATGGGAAAGATCCAAAGGATATTCAACAGGAGATTCAAGAGGGTGAGGTTGATATTCCTGAGAATTAATAAGAAGAAAATGAAAATGCTGTTGTGTTTTTGAGATTTTAGCTTCCATGTTTCCATTAAGAACAAGTCAGTTTTGCATTGTTATTTTGCCTCTTTTTTTCCAATATCCAAATTTTATGATATGCTTACTACTTTCGATGAAAAGATCAAATCTGAAAATTAGCAACTTTGATTTGTCTGCCGGTAATGAACTATGGTTGGTATTTCCTACTTTCATAAGTTATTTGTCCTAGACAATACTCTTGTAAGATTATTTGGTGTTTGATAACGATTATTGGATGTGTATGTGCTTTTGTTAGAATTGAAGAATATAGGCAATGCTTATCTTGAATTGGCGTCTTCTTTCAGTTATTATTGGCTTCTTAGTTCTTCATCCACTCTTCTGCATATCCTCGCTTGTAAAGGATCAATTTTATTAGTTAGTCGGAGTATTGGGTGCATCATCATTATGAGCCACTGTCTACAGGATAATGATATCAATAAGCAAAGCAAAGTGATTCTTCGAATTTTTCTCACTCGATACACAAACTCATACATATTGCTAACATGAACGCGTTGAACACTTACACTCCATTAATTGAAAATTCACACAAATACAAGCAGGGGAAAACTAACAAACAAAAAGAAAGTTACATGGGGAAAAGAGGGCATATATTAAAATCACGTGCCCAAGCATAACAGTAACCACTTTTATGTTTTGTTGTGTGTGGCTAAATTCAAACGTTGGCCGCACTTCTGAAGGACCCGAGGGACTTGGAACCGGAGGCTCTTAGGACGAATTGGTGATAAAATGCAGCAATCGCAGCTCCGATGAATGGGCCCACCCAGAAAATCCACTGTAATCAGAGCAAAAAACCATTGCATCATTTTTTCATTATAAAATATATTTAGAGTACGATTAGTTTCTATTAAGAGAGATAGAAACATACGTGGTCATCCCACGGTTTGGACTCGTTGAAGATAACCGCGGCTCCGAAACTCCTGGCCGGGTTAATGCCGGTTCCGGTGATCGGAATAGTGGCCAAGTGAACCATGAACACCGCAAACCCAATCGGAAGTGGCGCCAACACCTTTTCATTTCATAATTCATATTAATTAGTATCGAAATTATCATGTAAATTAACGATCTTTTAACTGAAATTTAGTTGATAATAAATACTAACGGGAACGTGGGAGTCTCGTGCGTTTCTTTTTGGATCAGTGGCGGAGAAGACTGTGTAGACAAGGACGAATGTTCCGATGATCTCTGCCGCGAGTCCGGTCCCTGTGCTGTATCCTTCGGCTAGAGAGTTTGCTCCTCCGCCGTAACGGACGTAGTAAGAGCTTTGGAAGGCCTTCACGAACCCAACTCCACATATGGCACCCAAACACTGAGCCACCATGTATAGCACCGCTCTAATCAGCGACACCTTCCGTGCCAAGAACAAGCCGAACGTCACCGCAGGGTTTATGTGACCACCTTCATATAGTTTTGGGGTTATTGTCAAATGAACAAAGAAATCGAACCGCAAGTTTATCATGTAATAATTTTTAAATATCTACACCGGTATGAACCGGACAGGTTCGTTATAATGGTACCTGAGATACCGGCGGTGCAGTAGACGAGGATGAAAATCATGCCGCCGAAAGCCCAGGCGATGCCGAGGATTCCGACGCCTCCGCAGTCAACTCCGCCGGCGGTTGTATCGGACGAAATCTTGTAACCAATGACAGTCAAAACAGTGACGTACAAGAAGAGGAGAGTGGCCACAAACTCGGCGATGACGGCTCTGTATAATGACCATTGCGTCAGCTCCTCCGCGTCGATGAACGGGGTAGGCGGCGGATCTTGGTAATCCCTCGCCGGATATCCCTCTGCTCCTTCCACGTCTTTCGCCATATATATATGTAATGGATGTTTCCACAAGATTTTCTTAGGAAATTGTTTTGCTTCTGCCTCTGGTTGGTGAGAAGAAAGCGGAAGAGAAAATGTTCTTTATATAGATAGAGTGTGAGGTGCGCTCTTGATTTGTGTTACTATACGTATATTTGATACCTTTTCTTTAATTTTATACCCTTTTTATCAACACATTTCAAATGTTATTAGATGTTTTGTAAGGAAAGAAAAATTGGTACGTAACTATAACCAGTAAAGAGTACACATAAACTGATTTCCTCTAGTTACTTGCATTTTGCACTCATTTTCTGTTTTTGTATTTCTTATAAACTTCTGTTTAGTTATTTAATATTTTACATAACACATAAATTAAAAAAAATATTCAATTTTTTTCAAAAAAAAATAATAATATTACATAAATATAAGTCATTTTAAAATAAAATAGACTGCAAAATAAAAATAGTTATAAAACATTAAAATTTAATAAATTTTATATTCAAAATTGAAAATATGAAACAAAAAAATTCTCAAAAACATGAAATAATAAAAAGAAGGCAGTTTTATAGAATTATGTATACAAATTTAAAAAATATTCAAGTTATTAATGTCTCAATATAGAATATGATTAGTTATCTACTTAGACATAATTCAAAAAATAATAAAATAAACTGTAGGATATAAATAGTTATAAAATATAAAAACTTAATAAATTTTATATTAAAACTTGAAAATGCCATCTAATTAAAAAGAAAATAATTTTCTAGAATTTAAAATTAATAAAATAGAGATAATATCTTTTATCATGCGGTCCAAGGTTTTTTGCCTGTCGACTCTGCATTTTTTGGTCCTTTTTTCATTGAATGCTCATCGTTTTTGGCAGTAAACATGATATCGATTATTAAATGTCGAAAATAGTTTTATTATTTTTAGGTGTTTTGAGGCAATGGAGTGAATGAATTTGGTAAAATTCTATTGGCTAATTTTATATTTGCATGGAACATATAGTTTGTTTAACCTTAGTTAACACTAAAAGCCGGAAATAAATTAAATATTTATCATACGGTAACATCTCCAAGTAACTCCATTATTCCTACTGAGAGATCAAAGTCACAAAGTCACGTCATTAAATTTTGTTCGGCATCACCGGAAAATGCGACCGTTGACAAACAATAACCAATAAAGCGTGAGTTATTTTACAAGAGTGATGAACAGAAACAATAGCCACAATTAAAAATGCATATTTATACAAACATAGCTTATCTGTAAGCTGTACCCACATTCATAATTGCATAGCTACCTTTACGTTTTCGAAAAATATTCATAATATCATTTGTAAGCATGAAAAGTAATTGTCTCCATCGTATCACACGATTCGTGTGTTTCATGCCGTTTCTAGCACATTCTGGTTTACTTTCACATCTAACTCATGCGTAGCCTATAAATTATATCCCAAGCGAATATGTTATATAAAGAAACGAAACTGAATCATTATTGTATAATAACGCATAAACAATGGACACATAAAAACAAACTAGTGTAAATTTTGTCATAGAACACTGCATCAATTAATTATGACTATATCATAATAGCTGTCTCAAAGAACCATGAAATGAAAGAATATTGATTTATTTGGTAGGTAAATGTTATCACACACACCGAATATCGATCAGACAATTATTTTACAGAAAAAAAAAGCGACAAAATGAAAAGAAATATAACAGAGAGAATGCAAAATTGCTGACCTGCAACTATCATCCAATAAGAGCAGAGGGACGTCGCTAAAACGATAAGGTTATTGTGACATGGCAAAACATTAGCCATGAACATCACATTACACCACATTCCTTTTGTCCGTGTCCACTTTAGTGTTTTTAATTTTATTTATATATATATAATCTGTTTTACGGCAAGATATATACGTAAGAAAATTGCAATTGGAAGCGAGGAAAGAGAGAGAGAGAGAGAGAGCAAATGATTGTTGACGACTCATGGGGTCTACAATACGTGGCAGGAAACGAGTGGTTGAGTGGAACCGACGGTTGTACTGAGTTGGAGCTAATCTGTATGGACGGTGCGGATGCATTTGTCGGAGCTTTTGGACGGTTTCTTATGCCCAGTGAACCCCACCTTCCACGTCACCTACCCCAATTCCATTAGATTTCGACCTTAGTGGAAACAGAACCAGTGAAACGACGCTGTTCCTTCTATTATGTCCATGTAATAATTATGTTAATGTAATGGTAGGGTTAGGTTGAATATATATGTAATATTAATGCTTCATATGCGGCTATTTGCTTTCTTTATAGAGTGTTGTAGATACAAGATGAAAGTAGCAATTGAAAGATGATAGAATGGACATAATTATCCTAATTATGCTATTGAGCTATCTCAAAGTTTTCTACGTATAACGTTATGACATCCTAAAACCGAATGTTCTTTTAACCCAATAAAAGAGAGCCGAATGTTACTTTCAAGTCTGGCTAAAGTGATAAGATTCATATATTATTTTTGTGTGTAAAAGAGTGACAGTCTATATTATTCTACGGGGAGGACAAGGCTCATGACATAGGACAAGGGAAATAAAATATAGACGCCTATATGATATTAGCGTCGGTCCAAATGAAAGCTACATTTAGCTTTGGGGCGGCGAGTCTAAGTTATTTTAACCATAAAACTTCATTATCTACCATAATATTTTGAATTATGAGGTCGCTGTTCTTAATAGCTCCACAACCATTCTTTTACATTATCCAAATCTCACATAAGTTCAAATTAATTGAAACCGAAAATAAACTTGCATGACTTCTAATTTCGTCAATAAAACTATTTCGCTACCATCGGTTGATTTTACATATCAATATTTTCTTCTTTGACAAATACTCAGTTAGATGACAAAATAACATATATATATATCTATAATTTAATTCATAAGATTCTTTAAATATATATTATGAAAACAGTACTAATGGGTATCCAGAATTTTGATTTCTAAAATAAACAAAGCGGAATATATTACGCAATACTGGTTATATTAATTATGAAGCAATGATTAGATTGGTTTAGATTATATATATCACGACAGCTAGACAGGTAATTAATTAGTGAAAGCTAGTATTCCACAAAAATAATCATAATCGTCATATACATGTGTTTTATATTCAGTTTTAGTGAAGCGAATAATAGGATAACCATAACCTACCAAGGAAAACATTATTGTATTGTAATAGAATAAAATAATAATACGTAGAACTTACAATTATTAACATGTATGCAAAATTAACAAGAGCATTAATTCACTATGAAATCACTCTATATAAACAAACCTTTTCTTCATCTCTCCACAATCACAAAACATAATAACCAACACATTTTTCTTGATAGAAACATATTAAATGGCGAAAGACGTGGAAGGTGCAGAGGCATTCACGGCCAGGGACTACGAAGATCCGCCTCCTACTCCCTTTTTCGACGCGGAGGAGCTCACGAAGTGGTCCTTATACAGAGCCGTCATCGCCGAGTTTGTGGCCACTCTCCTCTTCTTGTACGTCACTGTTTTGACTGTCATCGGTTACAAGATTTCGTCCGACAAAACCGCCGGCGGAGTTGACTGCGGAGGCGTCGGAATCCTCGGCATCGCCTGGGCTTTCGGTGGCATGATTTTCATCCTCGTCTACTGCACCGCCGGTATCTCAGGTACCATTATACCGAACCTGTCCGGTTCATACCGGTGCAGAAATCTAAAAGTTATTACATGATAAACTTGCCCTTTGATTTCTTTTTGTTCATTCGACATTGACCCCAAAAATTTGTGAAGGTGGTCACATAAACCCTGCGGTGACGTTCGGCTTGTTCTTGGCACGGAAGGTGTCGCTGATTAGGGCGGTGCTTTACATCGTTGCTCAGTGTTTGGGTGCGATATGTGGAGTTGGGTTCGTGAAGGCCTTCCAAAGCTCTTACTACGTCCGTTACGGCGGAGGAGCAAACTCTCTAGCCGAAGGATACAGCACAGGGACCGGACTCGCGGCAGAGATCATCGGAACATTCGTCCTTGTCTACACAGTCTTCTCCGCCACTGATCCCAAAAGAAACGCACGAGACTCCCACGTTCCCGTTAGTATTTATTATCAACTAAATTTCAGTTAAATGATCGTTAATTCACATGATATATTTCGATACTAATTAATATGAATTATGAAATGAAAAGGTGCTGGCGCCACTTCCGATTGGGTTTGCGGTGTTCATGGTTCACTTGGCCACTATTCCGATCACCGGAACCGGGATTAACCCGGCCAGGAGTTTCGGAGCCGCGGTTATCTTCAACGAGTCCAAACCGTGGGATGACCACGTATGTTTCTATCTCTCTTAATAGAAACTAATCATACTCTAAATATATATATATATTTTATAATGAAAAAATGATGCAATGGTTTTTTGCTCTAATTACAGTGGATTTTCTGGGTGGGCCCATTCATCGGAGCTGCGATTGCTGCCTTTTATCACCAATTCGTCCTAAGAGCCTCCGGTTCCAAGTCCCTCGGGTCCTTCAGAAGTGCGGCCAACGTTTGAATTTAGCCACAAAAAAATAACAATTACCAAATGGTTGTTATTATGTATGTACAAAATTGGCAACTTTGGCTTTAAAACTATGCTTTGTTTTCTTTTCTTTTTTTGTCTTTCCTAATTTCTGGCACCATTGTGGGATGTGAATGTTTGTGTACTCAGGGAAAACAATCAATGAAATCAAAATTGTTTTCGCCTTCTTCTATTTTGTTTACTATCATCAACGTATTCAAAGATAAAATGAACAACGATTTAAAACTCCAACTTGTAAAAGCATCTCCACTTTAATTAATATTTGATAATTCTCAAAAATATTTAAAATACAAATATAAGTTGAATATTAGATGAATTTTAAAAACTTGAGAAACCTATCTAATATTTAATTAATATTAATTCTAATTATTTTAATAATAATTTTGGAAAACTTCTTTCCTTCATACCATGAATGAAGATTCTCTAATTTTCATCTTATTCAGGTTAGCTTCCTTAGTATGAAGATGACTAAGACATAACAACAAACTGAAAGTAATAAACACTAGTTGGACAACACCAACCAAACGTGCCATGAAAAGTGAACACTTTCGTGTTGACATTCCATTCACTATTACTCTAAGAAAATATATTTTGTAATGATTCAAACAATATCACTTTTCTTAAATATACAGAGATCATCTTGGGAAATAACAAAATAAAAAAGAAGACGATGGACACACTAAGTTTGGAAAGCTTTAAACATATAAATAAAAGACGCTAAAGTTCTTTAAACCAGTGTCGATTGTCCAAACTTTCCAAATGTAGCTCAAGACCAAAATCAGGGTTTAGGTAAATAGAAACAAAAAAAGAAGAAAATTTTGAGAAACCCATTGTAGTCTCTGCAACTGCAAGAAAATATACTGTGCGTCTTCTTGTGAAGCACCAATATTGAATTATTGGTTTTTGGTTAGTATTTGTTGGATATAAACCGTGAATCCAAAAGAGCCGTTTTCTTATAATTACATCCCAAAAATCTCTTCGGCTCTTTCCTCTCCAATAAGATTAATCATCAACCCCCGGAATTGTCTCAGCCTTTTGGACACATCAATATAGTCAGATTCGGTTCGAATCTCGCATCTTTTCTTAAAGAAAGGAAAGTCCAGGAGAGATATTCACAGGGCTTCCTTTCAAAACCAAGACCTGAAACAATATCTTCTTCAAATCAGTGATTGAATTAACTGGAACCACCCACCCTGCTGGTCAGTGAAGTTCTGCTTGTGGTTGGATTTGCTTCTCCATTGCTGAATTGGGTGTCTGGTCGTGTCCAGATCTTTATATGGCCTTCTCTGCAAGCCGTCACAACTGATTCTTGAGTGAAGATCAAGCCAGAGAGGGGCTCAGTGTGAACACGGTGAGCCACAACTGGTGAAAGTTTAGGGACGGCACGCATGCATGGTGCTGGCTGAAGAGTGCCCATTGGAACGATGTTGTCCAAGTGAGCTGACTGACTACCCGTGCTGAAAGTGGGTGATCCTCCTGGAGGTCTCCGAAGTGGCACTACAATTTCATCCATTTCTAGGTCCCATAGCAGTAACTGCGTGTCCTGTTCATAGAGGACAACGACACGGAAGGTGAGCCAAGAACAGTTAGATGATCATAGGAGAAGAACACAGAAGATCAAAGTAAATTTACACAACTTCCACAGGGCATGCCAAAACAATGGAAAAGCCCACTCTCTAATAAATTTCTACCAAGCATTAACGATTCTATGCCTGTAATCTGGCAAATGCAACATAATGAACTATACGAAAAGTGCTGTCACCTCATATGCTCAAAATAAAATTCCCATTAAAACATTACATCTCATTTCCCCCACTCTTTATTGCTCCTAAACTATAATCATTCTACAATCTTATAAAATACACATGAATCAGAGCAGCAGGAAAGGTATTAACACTGTTCAATAAATAGAAATATGTCAAACAATGTTTCGTTGGCATCACATAAAAGAAAGGAGAACCCGGAAGAATGGATGTAGCATAATTGAATACCTGACCAACGGAACCAAACCGATACATGACACTCTCCCCAGACCCGTCTAAATTTGGTGACGACCAATACGAATCAAACGCCACTCCACTTACCTGTAAAGAAAGCATTTCACATTAGTCAAGTAGTGTTTTGTTGCATAAAAATTCACCATATTCCAATTTATAAAGCTTACCCACGAATTGTGTCCTTCACCCCACGCCACAATCTTTTGATCTTCCATACTCCACACTTGAACCAAGTCATCTTCACCTCCAGTCAAAAGGTACTTTCCATCCATACTGTCGGGTCGATGCCAATGTTAGTAAAGAATATGACAAATTGACACATAAAATTATTTTCCTTGAAATACAGCAGGAAAGATCATTTTTCAAGGGATTTAGATCCAGTCACCTCCAAGCACAACACAACAGAGCACCATAATAACTTTTCCCACCACACACTAGCTTTTGGGTTGAAAAATCAAAAATTCGAAAATAACCTGTACATGGTAAAAAAAAAACATATGCTCAACCAAAAGAAACATATAGAGAATGGATTGGAAGCCAGCGATATAAAAAAAAAAACCCCCATCATACCATCTCTTCCAACAGTTGCCAAGTATGCGCCATCATTTGAAAATGCAATGCAGTTAATTGAACCTTGACCAATATGCCATCTCGCCACTGGATTACTCTGCAGGAATATTTGTGGGAGTGAACAATGGTACATGATTATAAACGTAATGATAGAAAAAATATTGTTCTCATTCTACATATAAAATCCCTGAAACCAACATCAAATGGAAACACTACCAAGCCCCGGTACCTTGCTATATTTTGCTTTGTCAACTGAAAACTGTGTAGGATCTCTAATAGCAGAAAATGAAGATTCAATTGCACCTTCTTTATTCTGTAAGTATAATAATTACTCTGGCAGAAACTAGACACAATTAGGTAAATGAAAAGTCAAATGCTACAAACTTTTTTCCGAGATATGAACTTACCTTCTCATACACGTACAAATTTTCATCGGCATGAGCAACAACAAAGGATCCATCACCACCAGGCACCCAAGCCATACTAGTACAGCGATTGTTAATAGCAACAAACTTTATCTTGCTCTTGGATTGGACATGAAAAAAATAAATATATATTCGTTTAATTTCATTCGAGAAAAAAGCATTCTCCTCTGAGAGTACATTTAGTTCTAAATAGTTCAATACAAATCTTCCCATCCACTATATGAGTTACCTAGAGCATACATCCAGTAAAGAGACAAAGACAAACGATAAATACTTAAGGTTGTTGCATTTCACTCATTTTGGCACACATAAAGAAGTACAACAGAAGAAAACAAGTGAGAATACTGACGATCGATACACCAACAAATGTGAACCAGCGGGATTGACTATTTAATTTCAAACAATGCTAACAAATACTAGAACAATAAAGCAGCGAGAAAGGAGAAGCCAAAAAAAGTTTACAGAGAAAAACTCTTGCCTGTTATTTACAGAACCATCTTTGTTATAATGCTGAGCACTAACAAGCTTCTTACCGACATCCTGTAATTGCTGTCTTAGTGATACGGTGTAGACTACAATAATGCACCAAACCAATAAATAACAAGATAATTTTCCATCTAGAACAGAAGTAACAAAGTTGAGGTAAAAGTACTACATTACCATCCCCTGAATTCAGCCCAATAAGTAGATCATGACCATCCTTAGCATCTGGATTAAACGCGTGGCACATAGGGTTCAAATTGCTGATATGTATAGACTTCACTGGATCCTACATCAAAGAATTTTCCTCTTAACTGTGACCCAAAACCAGCAGATAAAAATCAAACCTTTAGAAAATCAAAGAAGTAGGAGTAAAAAATACCTTGTCTTGTGAGTTCAAGTCGCATATAAAAATAGCATCACCCACATTGAAGACCAAGTAACTTCCTTTCCCATCGAAATTTGTATTAGTAGCTGAAGCATTAGAACTAGAAGCATTGAATGAGGCACCAATTCTTGCACTTACACCCACATTTTTGCTCCCTCCGCTGCCTCCAACAAAACTAAGCGCACGGTTACCATTCCCACCACCCAATAAATCTTCCCAAAATTTCAAAAATCACATAGCAATACCATAAACGATTACAACTTTCAAACAAATCCAAAGCTTTTAACCTTAGTGACAGTTTTGCCATGAGTGTAGTGAAGGAGCCCGGAAGGATGCGTCTTCTCGTAGTGGAGCTTGTACTTGCCTTCAGGCGACTTGAAATACGTCTTGATTCCGGGAGACTGAGGGTTCGCCGCCGAAGCTGAAGCTGAAGAAGAAGAAGGCGCAGAGATCATTCCATGCGAAGTGTTCATCATATTTGCTCACTCACTGTTCTTCACTAATTATAACGAGACAGTAGCAGCATCTGATCACACCCCTTAGGGGTTTTCTCCTTTTTTTTCTCACTCTCCCACAAAAACAAAAAATTCAGAAACCTTCACTTCTCTTCTTCGATGCTCTTTAAACTTGGTTCGGAAACACCCTTCGTCGCGCAAAAAAATCCGATATCGGGACTTTTATATTTTGGATCAAAAAGAGAATTATTATTATTATTATTATTATTAATCCAAATGTGGTAGGTCTCACTCTCTCAGGTTCTAATTTCTTAAAATTATCATATTGACACTCTTTCACATGGTGGAGATCTCGTGGATGGTTCAGCCAGCGGCTAAAGATCCTTGGATCTATCAGATTCCCGTATCTTATACATACCTCAAGTGAAACTCAAGATAAGTAAGAATTAAGACGACTGTTAATAGTTATCTTCTTTTTTATAATAAATATTTACGCGCTATAAATTATTTACATAACTAGTTTTCATTTTAATTGGTCAAAATTATTAACAAATCACTCAAAACATGACATATTTCTTCTCTTTTGTTTTGTTTGTCAAGCATATTTTTATTACTTTTTGTGACACTGTTTCAGTCAATGATTTAAAAACTGGACCGGACCGGATGGATCGACTTTTTGAACCGCGAGCCGATGGTCAATCCAGTTTGATTTCTATAAAATAATCAAATTAGTAATTAACCAAAAGCCACTAAAATCCGGTAAAAACCAGAAATCGACCGGTTCGGATCAATTTAAAAATTCGGTTTTTAATTTTCAATAAATTAAAATCATAAGAGGTTAAAACTATCATTATTCCATTTAAATTATTTATTTTGGATTTTTACTAACTTTTGGAATTTTTTAGTTCATCACAATCCTCTCTTTTTCTGTTCATCCCAAATTTGAACTCAACATATATTCATATAAGTAAAAATTTAATCAAACAGTCATCATTTGAATTTTAAACATTTTCAATTTATTTATTCAATTATAAACTAGAACAATATTATATAAGCTTTTTTATTTATTTTGTCAATTTATCTTTATAATTTAGTCTAATAATTACTTTTTAATATTTATTTTTTCGATATTGGTATTTTAAAAACTTAAAATTTTAACTAAATTATGTTTTATATATATATATATCTACTTTAAATATATATTGATAGAAAACTCAGTTCAACCGGTAGGATCAGGTTAAACCATGACCCAATATATATCCGGTTCAGTGTTCGGTCAGGTTTTTAATCACTGGTTTTAATATAAGGGAGATGATAGTTGGTGATCCAGTTGAGGCCCATAGAGAATCCAAAATGTAGGCCTATTATGAAAGAACCGAAAAAGCTTCCTTCATCAGCTTCGACCTTGTCGTGAAAGGAATGGGAATAGTAAATATTAAAGATAATAGTTTGAAAACTGCAAGCAACCCATAGTTTGGCTAAACACGACACAATTTTCAAACTAATAAATGGGGTTTAGTCGGCAAAAGAACATTTGAACGGGTTTTACCGGTAGCCGGTGAAGGTGGTCAGAGAGATCGGTCTAAAATTCCAAGCTTTTAATTGTATGTTTTGTCTTAATCTTCTTTTATATCAATTTGCTTTGCTTAAATATTGAACCCATACTCTTCATCACAAAATAAAAAAATCATTTTTTTTTTCTCAAAAACACATTCTCTCTCTTAAACCTCTTTTTTTTCTTCTTCTTTCTAAAAAGCAGCGTCATCTGTACGAATTCATTCGTCTCTTTGCTTCCTCCGATCGGTCTCCTTTCTTTATCCATCGCCGCACGCTGTGTGGTATGTTTCTCCCTTCTCCGATCCTTATCTGAGCTGACGTTTCTTTTTCGTTTTCGTTTTTGTGTGTATATGCGTTTAAATATGCTGAATCAATTGTAATCTTATTAATATTTGTTTACATGTTGATATCGATCATCTCTTTGTGACGATTATTTGTTACCGTCGGTACAATCCTGTTATTTTCTGGCCGGCTGCTACATCGGTGACTTTATCTGACTTTTACTGCAATCTTCGGGTATGATCGTGATCATGTCCGTGAATTGGAGTCGGTTTTCGATTGTATGATGTCTATAGATATCGGACTTTCTTTTTCGTGCGAAATTTGTTTCCTTTCGCATAGTTTTTTGCTTTATATTCCGATGCTGAGAAGTAGAGACCAAATCGGTGATTAGTTTCTACGTCCGGAAGTAGTTTTCGATCAGCTTTGTGTGTGTTTGGTAATGTTGTTGTTCAGGCTGCTTCGGGTAAGCTAGCTAGTTTGGGATATAGTCTGATTAGAGTCTCATATTAGCATAAAACTAGGCTTAGCTGGTTTGTATCCTGCAGGTTTACGGGACAATGATGGTGTCTCTGTCTATCATGCCACAACGAACCAAGGGTAGTTGAGAAACTGGGGAAAACCTTTATTGGTGATTTTTGAACTAGTACACGGCGATAGATTCAGGTCAGAATACATCTTCCTCCTCAGATGAATTCGAGAATTCTTAGAAAATTTAAATTATAGCAATACTCCCTTCAAAGCTGCATGGTGTTAACACTTTTTTCAGCAGATGTTAGCCCCTTATGCTAGCCTTTGTAACACATAGGATCTGTGGCTGCCATTTTCGTGCCATTTTTCTTTGATGTTCTCTCATTGGCAGATGTGGTGTTGCAGACCTTATTGGTTGATTGAGAAAGCAAAGTGAACTTGAACTCAGATAAGTGACCCAAAATTTATTAGCGTGATTAGTTAAACTCTCAATGTTTTGTGGCCAATAATTAAGCTTATGGTAGTAAAGGATTTATTAAGTTTACCCCGATCCAGTTCTCCATCAGTTCTGTTCTGATCCTACTGAGTTGCATCTTTATGGGAGTAAGAAATTAACCGCAACTTGTCCACCATCCGTCACATGCATATCTGAATGTGTAATCAGTTGAGGATGCTTGAAGTTTTATATAAGGTAGCCAGGGGAAGAGAAGTTCAATCTTTATGATGAGGAAGACAAGTAGACAGCCATCTTATGAAGCATAATTCGAATTGTTAAAAAGCATCCTTTCACACAACCTACTTTCTTTTACAAGCCCTTGGAATCATAAGTCGCGAGAATCAAGAGTCTATCAAGGTGTTCTGGGCCTGCTGGCAGGTTTTATGAAAATAAAGAGCACCTAAAGAGTAAAATGAGGTGGTAAGCCTTTGCTGGTGGCTATCACGTTTGTGGACTAAGCCCGTTCACCAAAGGGAGCTGTAATGTAGTGCTGAACCTGAAGAGAAGGAATAACATTTGGTGTTCTTATTGTATTAGTAAATCCAAGGGCCTTCTTCCGGCTGATTTACTTTCTTGGTTGGTGTGAGGAAATGGTGAATCTGTTTCTCAATCAAGCAGGGCGATTTTTTCACTTGTGTAGTTTAGTGTATTCTTGGTTGGAAGTTTTAAACCTATTCCCAAGGAGTATTTACCTGCAGGAGCATTTTGATTGAGAAAATTAAGTTCATGGCCGGCTATGAATCATCCCTGTAAATTTCTTGGTCATGCCAAAAGTGGTTGTAAGTTTAATGAAAGATATTTACAAGGGCTTATACATACTTCGGAGCTGTCATAATTATCTTTAGTGACATAAAACATTACTAGAGTGTCTTTTGTTTAATGGAGAAGTCATCATTGGTGGATATAAACGAAGACGTATTGTGTATGTGTTGATAGAAGCTGAAATGATCGTATAAATGTTACCTATTCTGGATTGTTTTGCTTTGATTCTCTTCAATGCGTGTGGATTATATGATTATTTTCCATCAAGTATTCTTCCATCCTTGTTCCATGAAATAACTGGTTCGAGATGGGCTGTTTCTGTAAAATTTATGAAGTTCCTGAAACTGTGTAAATGTCTTGTTTAAATGAAATTCTTGTGCTAGTGTACTTGAGTATACTCTTAAATTTTAGACTGATGCTAAAAATGCAGAGGCTTTTTGGCTAAACAAAGACAAAATGTAGGTTTCTGTTTTATTCACAAAACTCATACCTGTAAGATATCCTTTTGAACTAATAGATCTGAAGGCATCATGAACTCCACTGGAGGACAGAGTCCAACTCCACGAAAACTTGTTTGTTTATGATATCATGAGATCTGAGGTATAGTATGGTAGGTATGGGTAACAGAGCTAATTGATACTAGAACTGGAAACTGTGGACTTTTTTCTTAAATATGGCTTCTCATTCTTCTAGTAGTCTCAAAATTGCCTGGTTTATATCTTCCAGAGAGAATTACTTTGTTATCTGAGAATATATCTACCAATATATCAATGTACACTTTTCATTTCTACCTGAAGTTGAGGTCCGTCCTAAAACTGTGTAGTCTTCTCTCTGCATATTCAATCTCGTTACTTACAGAGTATACTCATATGTGTGGGGTTGAAGAAACACTTTGTTTTTTAAACTCGGCGATAGGAAGGTTCTTCAGTATGCAAAATTTAGATTTTTGGTCTTGAAAGGTGACTCTTAAGACTGAAAACAAGAAAGTGACACATTTTCAGTCACCATTTGGCACTTCTTGGGTTTCGTTCATGAAATACCATTCATGAATGAAAACTGAGTTTGATTGGTAATTAAAGAAGTATTTTTCTGGATGAGTTTTGAATGTTGAGAGAACTTTTTTGCAGGGTTAGCTGGACCTCAAGGTTGAAGCTTTGTGTAATCATGGGGCACAGACACTTTCATGGTTCCTCCCAATTTTTTGATGATGAACATGATCCAGGTTGGAACCATATACATCCAGAGCACCCATATACGAGTCTAGGTAATTGGTCCCCCACTCCTTTATAACTATAATCTCTTTCCGATTGATTGAAATCAATCCTTCAACCTTGTTCTTCATTTATAGAGATTGATATTCAGCCTTTGTAAGATCTATTGGGTTGATAATGCATGCTTATTTTTAGGTTAAGAAGTTCCATGTGGCTCTCCCTCATGAGTAGATTGGGTTTAACTAGGCAAAAATTGAGTCTTGAATCTTGATAGGTGGATACCCTCAGGTAGTGAGAACTAGGAGGCAACAATTTATAACAATCACATATATCCTCAACTATTTCATGTGCAATCTTTTCTGGAAATTCTTATTAATATTATTATACGCCCCACATTTTCCCAGCAAGATCTGGGACCAATGAGAACATACCGCATGTTTATCCAGCAGAAAACATGTTGAATGAAGGAATGTCTGTTTCTACGCATTGGAACTCTTCTGTAGGACCAAATACTTATAATGCTTCAGGTCATGGTGTGGAGAGGCCACACTACAATTCAGGGACTTCGGGCCCATGCCATATTCCTTTCATGAGTTCAGCAGTTGCAACTTTCTCCGCTCCACATGACAATTATGTGACATCTGCATCTTCTTCGAATTGCAACAGTCAGAGATGGTCAAATGATAGCTATGTTGATCTACCTATGGAAAATGTGAGAGGAGCACAGAAGCGGAAAGCTCCATGCGGTTCTTCCATCTATGAAATGGGTAGTTCAAGCCATTACCACGGTGATGGAACTTCCTCAGATATCCCTTTCCCCTCGGAATTGCACATGGGAAAATCAATAACTCATGATCATGATCCTCATTACATGCCGTGGCTCATGGACCCAACTTACAGAAGTAATAATCTCTCGATCAGGGGAGAGAGTTCTTCAAGGAACGTCCGGAGTCGTCCTACACTTGATTTAGAGACCAGCCTAGATAGAAATAATTTGTTAAGATGCTCGGGCCTTGATTCTCATTCTACACACCACAACGTTGAGCATTCTGGCCCAGGTCAATTTCCTGGTCAGGGATCTCACAGAAATAAGGACTGGAACTGTCCTAGACTCTCCCCAGTTCCTGGAGGTATGAAAATTTCACTTGGTCCCTCTTGTCATTCAAAAATTTGTTGTGTACATTCTTTAACCAATTTAATTTTCACCCTGCAGATATAAATGGCTTTAGTCCAGAGACAAATAATTTTCTTCCTGCAAGAAGTATTGTCAACAGCACATCTGTTGATACCTCTGGCTACCACCAGGGACTAAACAGAAACTCTACAGTTTCCCACGTTTATCATGGAACTCCAACAGAATCTGCAAGCAGCTCTCGGTTCTCTCATAGGTCAACACCCACCTATAGATCTTCTTCAATCGGTTTGCGATTGGGACATGTAGCATCTTCTTCTGCAGACAGGTCTCATTTGGTCAATGAGACATATCCCTCTAGGCATCTAAGGCCACCACCACACATTTCATGGCGTAGCAATGATCGCCCAGGGAGACGCAGGAGTTCTTATGAGAGGTTTCAGCCTCCTTTCGATGAAGGTGCTTTCCATGAACGGTCGTCATCTCAGGTTTAGTTTTTTTTTCTACCGAACTTACCACTAGAATCTTACGCTTTGAAGCTTAAGCCAATGTGATATAGTGCATATCTAGTATTAACTGATGGGACCAACTCTGCAGAAGTTTGCCTATATAATAAACTTTCAATTGTGTTTTTTGTTTTTTGTTTTTAATTCTGCTGCAGACTGAACTGTTTTCTACTAATTTTTGTGTGTGGATGTACATCAAAAAACAGGGATTCATGGTTGTAGATCACCAACAACACTACGGATCCAGAAATATGCTTGATCACCACAGAGACATGAGGCTCGACATCGATGACATGACCTACGAGGTTGATATTACAAAACACTTTTTTTTTGTCTCCTTAAGGCTCACTTTGCCAAATTCTTGTAACTGATATATATCTGAATGATTGACACAATACAGGACCTTCTTGCGCTCGGGGAAAGGATTGGGAGTGTCAACACTGGTCTATCTAACAACGCAATCTCTAATTGCTTGTTAGAGACGAAATATTACCCATTGTATCAAACGGATGAGCAAAGAAAAT
Source organism: Streptanthus diversifolius (assembly GCA_039880935.1). Taxonomy (NCBI): domain Eukaryota; kingdom Viridiplantae; phylum Streptophyta; class Magnoliopsida; order Brassicales; family Brassicaceae; genus Streptanthus; species Streptanthus diversifolius. Next base: position 19,650,303 of record JAXGFM010000022.1, on the reverse strand, counting down.
GCGCAATCTGCCTGGTAAGATTGCTTCTTATAAATCATTTTTATGTGCAAGTAAAGGTATAAAAAGTTAGAAATAGGCTAATGGTGATATGGTAATGGTAACTATTAGGAGGAATACAAGGAAAGAGGAGAGATAGGGGAATTGAAAGGGTGTGGTCATGACTACCATGGAGGTTGCATCAAGAAATGGCTGTCTATGAAGAACTCTTGCCCTATTTGCAAATCCCCTGCTTTACCTGATGCTTCTTCTAAGAACCCATAATAAATTATAATTAGATTTTTTAGTTAACCCCTTTGCTTTAAGGTCATATTTTCTGTGTGCATGTTATATATATTATTCATTGTCCTTTTATGTTTAAAGAAAAATTAAACATAAGTTAAATGTCATAGTGATAGTTGTAAATAGAAGCAAATCCAGGATTTTTCTGTCTTGCAAGGGTTCTTAAAATATGCTATACGTTGCATCTCGTGATCATCTCTCAAAACTTATTTTTTTTTTTTAAAATAGTTTCTTTGGATATTGCTTAGGGTATTGATAATAGAGATGACAGTTTCTTTAAATGAAAAGATGTTCAGAATAGTGCAGAGAATCACAAAAATAAGAAAAGGCCAAGAGAGAAACGAGAAGTACACAGCATATATAGTCCTTGATTTTCAAAGAGGAATGAGATTAGTGAATAAAGAGGTGAAATACTCCTTGAATTTATCTTGAGGATTGGTGAACTCTTCTCCAGTCCTGTAGGTCACATCTATTATTTTTCCAGCATTAGTGGCTCGTGATAAGATATCATCTTCCTTTCCTTCAAGTTCTCCTCGTTACACCGACTTGGTGGAAGTCTCAAATCATTTTGTGGAATCCTCTCAATGTTTCCTCTCTAATCATTCACCGACTCATTTCGCCATAAAAAAAAAGAGAAACAAAAGGAAAACAATGTTTAAAATGAAGTTGCTTGCTGCACAAACAAAATGTATTTTTATGAAATAAACGTGAGAATCAGCGTTAAACTCAAGAATAGAATGCTTGTGACACTGAACTTCCATAATTACGTAGATTATATTTGGATAAACATTATTATAGCCACACAAATATAAGCACTAAAGAAGATTTATATTACAGTAAATCTTGAGCTATATATGTATGTATACATTAATCTGTTTTATCTCTAATTCGCTGAACATTATATCAGTAATTCATTATATTTGGTCCGTACTTTATTCATTCATAATTCCATTGAAAGTTGCGTAATAACAGATAGAGAGTATACACGTTATCTTTCACTAAAACCAACTTTTGCTTGAATTTTGAATGTAAGAAACGAAGGACGTACCGTGAATGTGTTGATAGAAGCTGAAATGATCATATCAAATGTTAAGTATTCTGGATGGTCTTGCTTTGATGCTCTTCATTACGTGTACTTTATATGATAATTTTCCCATCATGCCTTATTCTTCCATGTCATAACTTGTTCTCCATGGACTGTTTCTGTAAAATAAATAAAGTTTCTGAAACTGTGTAAATGTCTTGTTTAAATGAACTTCTTGTGCTAATGCATCTGAAAATACTCTTAAATTTTGATGACTAGAGAACCAGAGTGATGTTTTAAACGCAGATACTTTTTACTTTCCCACTCTTGATTGTTTTCTGTCTCTTATATTATCTTTTATTTTGGCTGAATAAAGACAAGATGTAGTAGATTTCTGTTTTGTGTACAAACTCTTATCTGTAAGATATCCTTACGAGCTGATAGATATGTACTAGCTAAGGTTTTTATTTTCTTTTTCTTATCAGAAGTCCAACTCCTCGAAAACTTGTTTGTTTATGATATCATGAACTCTGAGGAAATGCTACTAGATCTGGAATTGCTTGAATATGACTCTCCAAATTGCCTGGATCCGTCCTAGAATGGCATTATCTTGAATAAAATGGTGTGGATATAAGCTAGCCGCCTGTGCAGTCTTCTCTCTGCATATTCATTCTCGTTACTTACAGCTTGAGTATGACCATATATGTGGAGTTGAAGAAAAACTTTGTTTTAAAAATCTCAGCGATATGTAGTGAGGTTCTCCAGTATGCAAAATTTAGATGTTTGGTCTTGAAATGTGACTATAAGACTGAAAAAAAAAAAAAAAAAAAGTTACACATTTTCGGACACCATTTGGTACTTATGGGGTTCACTTGTAAGAACTAGTATCCTTGAACGAAAACTGAGTTCCCTTTGGTAAATAAAAGAAATAATTTTCTGGATGAATTTTGAATGTTGAGAGAACTTTCTGTACATACAGGGTTATAGCTGGACTCCAAGGTTGAAGTTTGTGTAATCATGGGATTCTTGGTTCATCCCAGCTATTTTATGTTACATATATTCTCTATTTTTTTGTGTGTAATCGTGTCTGAAATTTTTCTGATTAATACTATTTATCCACATCTCTAAGAACACACTTATAACATAGTTTTTCCTTCTTGGGTCAAACCAATAAATTAAGTGGTGAAAGAGGATCGTTTCTCACAAGTCATAAGCATCTAGAAGAACCACATATACTTGTAAATTAATATAGAGAAAAAAAAAGGTGGGGAAATCATTTACGTAATGAGTATTGAAGAAGATAAGTGAATCGGCTACAAAGCATTATGTGTGCAAGTGAATGGACGGTAAAGACGAACGTATTACACAGCCGCCGTCGGATTATGAAAGTAGGATTGATTTTATTAGTGGTTTGCTAATCCGCGTGCGATTACGCAACTGCCTAAAAGTTCAAACTTTATGGCTTTCAAATTATGAGTTTAATTGTAAAATGCATAACCAAATTTACTAAAAAATATAGTGTTATTGTTCCAAAAACCTTAAACTCTTGTAGTTTTAGATTTTCTTAAGTGGTCGACGAATTAGCGGCTGATGGTCAAATGAAACCTTTAGTGAAGTCAAAATAACCGTTTTAACATCGACAAACGACGCATTGATTTTGCATTAAGCCCATGTCCGAAATGACGTAAAACCGCTTCACACGCTGAACAAACTCGTATAGAACTTGAACAAGTGATCCTAGTACTAACATATCTACGTGTCTCTATAAAACACAACTTACATATCAAGACATCATAATCAAACTCTTCTACGTATACGTTCTCATCAACTGATCGTTGAGCAGCTACTTAAAAAACATATTTCACAAATTTGAGTAGACTTTCTATTTTAACCATTGAATAGCTACCTTGGTGCAGCCCGACTCACAAAAAGCATACCGAGTTTTGAGACTCTAGAATCCAGATAAGAACAAGAATTACTCTCTTTGAAAAGTATCCACTACCGGTTTGAGTGTCAGAAATCTTCTAAATACACCACACAAATGTCTCTATCGAATATCAAAACCTCAACCTCAATTTCCAACAAAACATTTCAATTATTGCTACATATATTATTAAACTGTCCTGCACAGTCTATAACTTTATCTGAAATCTATTTTTATTTAATTAATGGTTAAATATCATTTTAAATTTTAAATTTGTGGCTATCTTCAGAGGTTTTTATTTAATATATATATATATATATATATTCAATAATTTTGCGATGATGTAGTACAATGGGCCATGCATATACATATTTGTGACTAGTCCAATTCTCCCGTTCTATTTATGCTACAATTTAACAAACAACAAGTGAGCTAATGAATCCAACTTGGTAACGATATTTCAGATGGAAGGTAAAATATCGGTAAGTCTGTTAGAATCTGTAAAAATAAAAATATCGGTCGTACAAACTTTATGCCGCAAAGGGTAATAAATTTTTTTTTATTAGTAAATGAACTTATATAATTGAAATCGAATTTAATGTAATAGGCTATATATAGTATACCTATAGATTATCACAATTTTAACCTAATAGAGTTGGTCATCCAGACGTTGATGTGTAATATTCATATTCATCGCAAGCATTTGAAAATTTCAATGTAATAAATTTACTTTTTCGCAGTTCAACTAATTAGAACGCAGTTCAAAATAGATCTCATCCTTCTGTTCTATCTGCCTTTCTTGTGGAACATGGAATTGTATGAGGATCTGGATGGCTAACTAATATATGATAGTTGAAAAAAAAAAGAGGAAATGATACTTGAATCGATTTTGACATATAATATAATGAAACAAAAGTGAAAAGCTAAACTAATTTAGTTTTGTATTATTATCCGATAAAATAGGAAATCGAGACTCACATGTTCAACAACTATTGAGTTCAGATAGCTAGTGGGTATATATTTCAGTATAAATATCTATTTAGAATAAGAAACCCCCGAAAATTACAAAAAAAAAAGACAATAATTAATATGGGCAACCACTATGACTAAGAAATAAAGATACGTAAATGATATAATATACTAGTACATGATTAGAGAGGTTATCAAGTCCCTTGAAACCTCTATGTAACCCTACATTGGTACACATAAATAGACACCAAGTAGAGAGAGATGGCTAATGCGAAGATGCCCTTCTGCCTTTTGGCCTTGGTTTGTCTATTATTACAGTTATTCAGCATCTTCCATATCGGTAACTAATATTCTTCCTTTCTCTATTTACACTTTGCCACGTGTATCCATGCCTTTGGAATATCGTATACTAATTTCCTGACTGTAACCAAATCGGTCTATTCTTCTTTTAGTAAAATAATTTCCACCGTAAGAATTCAACAAATATCAGCTTTTTTTTTAATGATAAAATCGCTAGTAAACACACATGTACATGTAAAGAAACTTTATCATTTATAGATTGATAAAATTGTAGGAAATGCGGAACTGGAGATGAATTATTACAGTGAGAGTTGTCCGAAAGCGGAAGAGATAATAAGACAACAAGTGGAGACGCTTTATTACAAACACGGCAACACAGCCGTATCTTGGCTCCGCAATCTCTTCCATGACTGCATCGTCAAGGTAATTAAATTAGCTAGCTCTTTTATCTATTCACATGCCGTCATAATCATCATCATATATTAATTAATATCAAAACACGATTTATTGTACGGTCATATGTATTTTTTTCTTTTTGTAGTCGTGTGATGCGTCACTGCTACTAGAGACAGCGAGAGGTGTGGAGTCTGAGCAAAAATCAACGAGGAGCTTTGGTATGAGAAACTTTAAGTATATTAAGGTTATCAAAGACGCACTCGAGAAAGAATGTCCTTCCACAGTCTCTTGCGCTGATATTGTTGCTCTCTCTGCAAGAGATGGTATTTTCATGGTACGTATACATATATACTTCTATGTATTTAAAGGCTAATTAATTAGTTTGGAATTGTCTTTGTAATTGTGTTGTTATTTTTTTTGGGTGTAATGAATAGTTGAAAGGGCCAAAGATAGATATGATCAAGACAGGAAGGAGAGACAGTAGAGGGAGCTACTTGAGAGATACTGAGTCTCTAATTCCTAACCACAATGGCTCTCTCTCCTCTGTTCTCTCAAACTTTAACTCAATAGGCATCGATGTTGAAGCCACCGTTGCTCTCTTAGGTACCGAGTTTTAATTCCTCATAGCAAATCTGAGTAAGAAACTGTTTTTTTTAACTGCATAGATCAGTAGATTTGAGCCGGACACGGTTACACTAACGTGGATGGAGATTTTTGATTTTGTTCAAGATTTTAGGATAGATACGAGTTTTACATAATTAAAGCAAATTTATGCGGTTCAATGTTGTTCGATAAACAAAAGCTGTTTTGGCTGTTCCGTTGCTTTGGGTTCATTGTCTGAGATAAATAAAAATAAAAAATTAGTGTTAATATATTTAAATAGTAATAGAATTTTGTTTGGTTGTCTGGATTTAGTAAAATATCCAATGATAATGACGATCGCAAAAAGATAACTGTCATTGCTATTGATCAGTCAATTTATATTATGTACCGTAGGTGCTCACTCAGTGGGCAGGGTCCATTGCGTTAATCTAGTGCACCGGCTATACCCAACGATTGACCCGACTCTCGACCCAAATTACGCCCTTTACTTGAAAAAACGTTGCCCAACACCAAACCCGGACCCAAACGCAGTCTTATACTCCCGCAACGACCGTTAGACTCCCATGATTGTGGACAACATGTATTACAAGAATATCATGGCTCATAAAGGGCTCCTTGTCATCGATGATGAGCTAGCCACCGATCCGAGGACTGAACTTTTTGTTGCCAAGATGGCTACGGACAATGGTTACTTCCATGAGCAATTCTCACGCGGTGTCAGGCTCTTGTCCGAGACCAACCCACTCACCGGTGACCAAGGGGAGATCAGAAAGGATTGTCGTTATGTGAACTAATTGATTATAATGTTGTGAAAGACAATAACCATTATATGTATGTGTATGAATGTATTTATGTTAATGGTTTGGATTCAATAAGACCAAAACCGTTATGGGTTGAGATATGATTAAATCGTCTAAAGGTTCAATGACAATTTTTTTTTATATATTTATCATTTGATGGTATTCGGGAATGATTTCGAAACAACTACCGATCCAAGTTTATTCGATGGGACTTTTATAATTTGTCATTTTTGTATACTCGTAAGTGATTTCATAACATTAACTACCGATCCGAACTTTAATACTAATAATACCAAACATAACACACAACGATTAGATTTAAAAGTATCTAAAACTAGGTCATATATATATATATATATGATACGTAAAAACAAACTTTGTTAAGAACTCAACATCAAAATTAAAGGGTGGTGAGATATATGTAATATGGTAAAAGTTTTAATCATAATCCAGCTAGTGACTCATGTGGGATGGTCTAATAAGTAAGATATGTTATCATCATAGAACGAGATTCTGGGTACAATGGTTGATCATCTAAAAGAAATAAAAAGTCATCGTAATCAATGATTCTATCTAATAAGTAATATATGATTTCTCCCTTAATTCAGCGACTCTCACACTCGGTTCTCAATTTCAAAGAGGAAGATCATCTAACACTTATCTGTTGATGTACCTTGGTGGTGATTCAGATCTATTATTTCTCTAGCGTAAGTGCTACATTACTCATGTTTCTTTGCGATGCAACTCCTGGTATCTATAGGGGCTCTCCTAGATTCGAAAGGTGTATCTGATTTGCTTTCAAGGCATCATCCCCTTATCTAGTGCGTAGTTGGAATCTTTTTCTAGTGTGATCATGATGAATCTGTCGTGTAAGGAGCACGGAACCAAGGCTACCCGCTTACTCATGTAGACAAATATCCCCCGCAATGGTTAGCTTTTGATGCTAACCAAGTTGCAATCGTTTAACGAAAATGATGTAGGAGTGTATTAAATATGATATTCTATTAATGGAGATTAAGAATTTAATCACAATTAATGGTTCTCTCATTCTCTCTCAAATCTCACATCTTATGCCACATCTCATCTATCTATATAGTGATTTTGTAACAACTTTTCTTTTCTTAAATTATTTACATAACTCCTAAATAACTAAATTATCTCTTAGAATATTTAGATAACTCCTAAATATTTTTCTTTATCTCTTTAGATTAGATAACTCATAATCTAAATCATAATCCTATCTTGGTTTTACTTTTTTCTTCAAGCTTACTCCAACATTGAGAACATTTAAGAGAATTTGAGATGATTTGAAAGATAACACTGAATATTAAAGTATTTTTAAAAATCATGTTTGATTAAAAGTGAATATACAAATCACTTTTAAAAAATTTAGCTTTTTATCTACAATGTCTAGTGTGTTTTTTTTCAGTTTGTGTTCATTTAAAAAAAATAGAGGTCAACTTGGGGAAATAATTAGCAATTGTGATCAACTTGTTGACTTCCAAATCATCATCGTGTTTGTGATAGCTGTGAGATGCCAAACGAGTTGGGTACTTCTCCATGTGTCTCCTTGGACTTTGTTTTTTTTTTTCATTTACAATACTATAAGAGCTTTTATAATTAGTTTCTATTAAATTATCGGCAAATAGTTTGGCCAGTCTCATTTGGTGTCTAATTAAAAGACTTATTTAGTTATTTGTATAAGAAAATGGCAAATTTAATAAAATTAATGATAGTACCAAGGTATAGATCTTGACCTTTATCATATATACAAAGAAGTCATATAACATGCAAAGTAAACTGACAGAGTCAAATATAATCACTACTTTAGTTCAATTATTACAATGGATCTAGTGCATATATAATTAGAGAATATGACTGAATCTTGAAGAATATATAGTTGTAAGATAATTGCTATGACGAACCTTGTTATGGGAGAACCAAACAGCAATTTCTATCGACATTTACGTCAATATGGCGGAAGCGTGCATGGAAGTACAAGGGAGTTATTTTGAAGAATGAGGAGACAATGAAGTCCAAGCTTCATTTTCTTCTAGTTCAACACTTATTATCATCTCTGCAATTAGACCAACCTGTTCTCAAACGGGCTAATTAGCCCATATTTAAAACTTATTTCCTCGACAATATTCATTTACAAATGCAAAATCACACTATATTTTGTAAATCGACCCTAAACGGGTTTGGGTTAGGCCCAGTGGAGGTAATTGTAACGGATCTAAACGGGCTAAAAAGCTCATATTAACGTCATATTGGCAAATTAGTAAGAGTAAAACAAAAACATATATGCACAATAATATGAAGTCAAATCACTCACACACGACCGCTTTGGCAGGTAATCTAAATAAAGATTTACTGTACTTGTATTTGACTTTAGTAAGTATTAAATTACCTGCCAAAGTGGGCCCCTTGTTGTAAATAATTTGTCTTTCTGCATGTTTTTGTCGTTGTCTTAAAATCTTCTGTCCGAAAAAACAGATCTCCGTTTCAGAGAATCTCCGAGTCTTTCTTTGCCACAGAGTTTGGATCGGAGCCATGAGCAGTGAAGGTTCCGCCGGAAAGGTACGTCTCCGCGTTTTGAATTTATTCAAATCCGAAATTTCGATGAAATCGAGTTGTGGGATTTTACGATCACGCTCCTCTTCCTTTATCTATAAATGGTTTATCATCAGGTCCAAATCTCGGTTTTATTATTGTTGGATCAATTAGAGCTTAACTGAATCCGTACAAATTCTATTGAAGAAGATGAGCAGTTCAGCTCGATGATCCATTAGCATGCATTTGTTTATTTTGAACATGATCTGGAATTTTACAGTGAATCTGCTTATGCGAATTACATTTCGTTTGTTAAGTTAATGGAAAGGCTTAATCTGGCAAGGAGAAAGCAACTGAAAGATTTCTTTTTTTGTATCTAAAATGTGTTTCTTTCAAAGACCTGAGATTTATTTGAGGTTCTTAGAGCATAAATTTCGTTTGTGTTGTGTTAGACTTTGCATCTATACATCCCTGAATTTCGAACAAAGATGACATTTTTATTGAACAAGAGTTAATCATAATTGGCCTTTGAACTCGGAGAATCATTGAATCGATCAAGAAGACTATACATCCACCCTTGGAATCACTGATAGTGATGGTTTCTATCTGTGTTTGTATGCTTTGGTATTTAAGTTTTCGTTACATTGTTTGTGACCCCACAGGCGGCTGTTGAAGCCAAAGGATTGAACCCGGGATTGATAGTGCTGCTTGTTGTTGGAGGTCTGCTTGTGACGTTCCTTGTAGCCAATTATGCCATGTACATGTATGCTCAGAAGAATCTACCCCCAAAGAAGAAGAAGCCCATCTCCAAAAAGAAGCTCAAGCGTGAGAAGCTCAAGCAGGGAGTCCCCGTTCCCGGTGAATAGATTCCAACTTCTTCTTCTTCCCTCATTTCTTCAACTAAAATTAACCTTTTCTTTTTTTTCCTCTTGGTACGACAATGTCAATGAGATTTTTTGTATGGTTTAACATGGAGAGTAGATTCAAACCCTTCTTTTGCTTTGGTTATTATTAGACTTCAAGTTCTGAATCTCAACTTTTATTTTCCTTAACATATTTGGTCGCAGGTGCAGAGTCTCTCATGATCATTACTTAACTTTATTTGTTCATGTCTATTGCATTTTGTCAGCTTTCTCGATCCAAAGGTTTTCTTAAACTCTGTTACGTTAAACAAATCACATGGTAATTGATCTTATGTGAATGTGCAACAGATGTAAGATAGAAAAGAAGAAAGGCACACGACAAATTACTCTTACAGAATAGAAGCGTTTATTCAAAAAAGTAAGGAGGAGACAATATAATAGTTCGAGTTCCACACAAAGAAACTTGTTTCGACAACGGCGTGTATACAAATGTAACAAGTGCTATTTATACCACTCGACTTAAAGCAAGCTTCACTTGCGGCCCATGGTTTGTTCACTTGGTGGGAGCACAACCACGGTGGACTGAGCATTGAAACCCGGGTGAAGAACTTTCCTACGGAGCTCACGGCCTTCTTGGCAAAGGGCACATGTATGGCAAAGGACATGAGTCACAAAGTCACAGGTGGTCTCCATATGTTCCCTTTGCATCTCGTCCTCTATGCAGCTACCGCAGCAACCACACGATCTGTTCATCGCCTCAAAGCTTCCCTGTTTTTACCCAAAAGAAAACGAAAGACGAGGTCAGGAGATGCAAACGATGGAAGGAAAATAAATGGGAAGACAAATGTAGACAGGGGTAGCGCTAGAGCCATTAGAGAGCCTATGAGACCAGGCTTGACTCCTAAAAACTCGACAATGGTGGTACACAACCTACAATCTCTTACTGCTAAGTCCTTACTTATGATTCATCATCCAAGCAATCAAGAAGAGAAAGTAGTTGATCAATCTCTTGGAATGAAGGACACAAGAGTAATTACCTCAAGGTTAAACTTTCTTCGAATAGCAGAACGGCTGGAATAAGAGAACCATGGAGCAAGGCAGTTCCAGCCAAACAAAGAGTTACCGACAAAGTACAATCCTAAATACGTCAAGCAGTGATTCGAAAACGTTCCCGGAGCAGAGCCAAGCCTCTCTGCATTAGTTCCATACAGAACACAAGGAGCCACACTTCCAAGGAGACCTAATGAAGAAACCCATCATTATCTCTATCACTTTAAAAAGTTGTCTCAAGCCAACAAAAGCAGAGCACATATTTCATCTTGAGATATCATTCTCTTGATTGTCAAATTAAAAGCTTAACATTCCTCGTTATCTCATTTAATAAGATCTGAAGATTGACTCTTCAACAACCTCACCAAATACTTTACAATCCGAAATTCACAGATCATTTTCAATTCAATCAATCAATTTCCGACCAAAATTAAGAAATCCATTCGATATTTCTCCAATTTCAATTATAGAAGAGAGAAAAAAAATACTCACAAACTTCGAGATCGCTGCTGCAGAACTCATCGTTTCGGCCGAGACAAGAAAAAAGACCCGAGTTCCACTGGTTTCTCCCGATCGGCTCGCCAATCACGCTCCCATGGCTCACCGGTAACCCATCCGCCGTCCATCCGTATTCCTCCGCCGCGGGAGGAGGCACAATCGACGCCGTCTTTGCGTCCCCTTTCGAGCAGATCTTGCTGTCTTTCCCTTGCAAGAGAGGACTCGATTCCTCACAACCTTCGCCTCGATGAGCTTCGCGGCTGTCTTCTCCCGCCATACTCTGGTAGAAATTTACGTTCTAAAAATTCTCTGAACAAAACGTTTCTATTTGATCTATAAAGGAAGAAGAATGAAACACAAAAGGTGTCGATCGAGAGAGATAAAGATTAATTTTTTTTTTAGTCTACCGACTTTAATATTTTATAGCAAGTTAGTAACCCAAACTATACAAATTTATAGAATATTGTAAAACATATTCAGTAGCAAAATTATAAATAAAATGTCGTAATATTTTGGTGCAACTTGGATTAATGATAAAAGAATGAAATTTTCTAAATAAATTATAAATTGTTATAGTATGTGTGTTGAGATTGTTGGAATAATTAAATTTTAAATATAATTCTCTTAAAAATATTATAAAAATAGTTAAAAAATGAGAGAAAAATTAGGATAAAATCATATTTAGTCAAAAAAATTGTCACCGCAATATTTTGCTGGAAAACATTTTATAATTACTATAAAAAAATTTCTATATTCCATTTGTACCATAGAAATTTTGTATCAAAATTTTTAATCAATTTTCAAAATTCAACTATATTTTCCACTCTGATTTTTTGGTTATTTTTAAAAATTTAGTTTTAACCGATCTTTTAAATTTTTATTTTTAATATAGTAGGCTTTCTATTTTTTTATTAATTTATGTACTACTAAATTTACTTCCACATTTTTATGTTTACATAATCCATCAAAATTTTAATACAATATTCAAGTTTTCTGATCGAAAAAGAACAACAGTATAATAAAAAATGGTGTTTTTCAAATTTATAAGTATATAATAGTAAAATAAAAAACGAACCCACTTTTATTTTGTTTTCATCGTAATAATCTTAAATTATAAATTGGGATAGCTATCCATGTACTAGATAAGCTAGAATATCTTATATGGGGATGGAGAGTATTATAAAATAATTTATTGTTTGCACTTTTGGTATAAATAAGATTTAGTTTGTATTTGTTGGGGTAAATTTTTTTTTAAAAAAATTAGAAAATCTAATATATATAATTATATATCAAATTAGAGATACGATGAATTGTGTCTGTTCAATCTAGTGTTGTAGCTCTTGTGGGTCACTATATTTAGGAGATTGTGGATAGAGTGATATTATAAAATTATTCTCATTTCTCCTACAGACAGCGAAAACATGTTTGGGAGAGGCTTATGTTTTCTTAGGTTTATTCGCTAGTTTTGTCATTATCGCTTTAGTTTTGGTTATTTGATTTTTGCTATTGCTTTTTCCACTTGAAGTAAATTGGTTTATTTTTCTTAAGTCGGTTTTTTATGCTTCTCCATTCTTGAGTTTACGTGTCTAGAGATTTTATATTCCACAAACATGGTTTTGGTACCGAAGGTGTGTTTGGTTGTTACACCTTTCGATGATTCACTCTCTGTCGAGGTGATTTTTGGTTTTGTAATGACTTTTTCTAGTTGCTAATCTTGCATGTTACTTATGTTGAATGAAATATAAAAACGAATAAAAAAAAAAAGGTAGGTGCTCTTAGAGATCCAGGATTCTAAAAACACAAAACAATTGGCATAACACAAAAATAATCTTATATAAAATATCATAGTAGTGGACGAACGAAATTGTTTGTTTAATTACACGTCATAGATAGGACAGTAGAAAAATATTACATCGCCAGGGAACCACAAGATTCTCTAGGATAAAGAAAACTTTGAATGCCCTAAATTTCAGCTAAATTTTCCATAAGTAAAAATCCAACAAAGAATATAGTATTGGTATCCATTTAAATTTCTCAAGAAAATACAAAGAAATTAGTAAGAAAAAGAGAAAAAAAAAAATGTAAAACCCCATTACGTGAATCCCAACCTTCGGTTCTCGGGAACGAGTTTCTCTCCGATTCTCGCAGGCTCCGAGTTAGAGCGCGTGAGTACCATACACTGTCCTCGTGGCGATCCCAAAACACTGCGTTTCGCTTCTTCACTCGCCACTGGCGCTGATTCTCTACCGGAATCCTCCAATCTCTCTGTTTCCGTAATACTCGAAACCGACACATTTTCCGGCGAGCCAATGACGTCATCTTCGTGTCGTTGGAAATGAGATTCCTTTGTCTCTTCTTCTTCCCAAAAGTTATTACCCAATGAAGGAGATCTATACGGTGCAGATCTGCATCGAGTTAGTAAGAAAGCGTTTCTCGGCGGCGTCGCTGTGAATGATTTATCTGAATTTGCTTCATCTTCATATTCTTCTTCTTCTTCTTCTTTTCGTTCATTCTTTCGAATCTCCTCCGGTTTTTCTGGCTCCACCGTTGAACGGCCGAAGATAGGTTCACTCCTCGACGAGTTTGATCTCTTTTCTGATTTTCTCGAGAAACTAGCATTAGAAAACGACTTCCATTTGCGCCAAACAGGGCTAAAGCAAGTCGGTTTAAGTTTCCCGGAAAAAGGATGGCAGAAAAATGCGTTCTTGACCCACCCACACCGACGACGCCGGCGGCTTTCCGTTGCACCTCCAGCGACCCGATTAGTTCCGGGTTTGGGTTTCTTTGACCGGTTTATTCTGACTTGACCCATGCAAGTGACCTTAGGTGAAGACGGTTCCTGTGTCTCCGTCGTCGCCGCCGCGTTTTTCCGCCGGAAGAATATAGGTTTTTTTGAACGGGAACGGGAACGAGAACGGGAACGACGTCTGCTTCTGCTTCCGGCGTTGGTCCGCAAGAACCGCATAAGTAGAGGCGGGTTTTCGGTTCGACCCGGACTTGAAATGGGTCTTGAAGAAGACCTCATATTTTTGTCGACTGAAATATTTTTGAAGCTCTCACTCTTTTTTATGTTTTCTCGTCTCTGGTCCCTATATGATTCAGATCGAAGCTTGTTTTATTTTTTAATACCAATATTTATATATATATATATGTTATGTTCACACGTTTGGCTCGGGGAAGTTGACGGTCAGGATATTTTCTACAAAAGGAAATCGATGGTTCTGCACGGCCAATCTTTTTTCCCAATATAAGTTTTAATATTTTGTATAATAGATGTTGTACTTTTTGTATGTATGCTCTCGAGTTGCTTTAACATCTCCTGCTGGATTCACTTTTCGGGACATCTTGCTTTTTAATTTTAATCAGTGTTCTGACACTCTTTTTAAGTAATGAAGAGCACGCAAAATTGAAATGGTACTTTCCATACTGAATCATCTGGACATTATTAAAAAAAAAAACATGATCGACCCACAATTACAGGCTCATTGTAAAAAACAGAAAATGCTAAGAAACTTGAGATATATGTGATTACAAAAATATTAGCATAGCTTTTTCGGATTTAACGGTGAACGAATTCTAACTAATTAAACCATATTAAATTTGGACCCACAGCAATATACATTTGGCTGAAGAACTCATAAAATATGATCCGGCGATAAGTTTGACATAAATTAATTAGCATAGCACATCTCCATCTCTTCCAGTGTTTTTATCTCCTGAGAAAAAAAAAAAAAAAAAAATTTTGACATATAAATTAAGATTTTGGCTTAAACTAGTGGTATTCTATTTGTCAACTATCTCGGTCTTCAGCTAATAACACAAAAAAAAAAAAAGAATATGACTAAATGACCGATCATCGACAAAATAAAGCTTAAGATCTCCTTATGGACGTGCGTTATCTGTCCTTGGATGACTGCATACAACTTGTTCACTCAGTTCTGCTTAATTAGGTTGTTGTGTTTCTTTTGCCTACTAAAAGTTGTTTTGTTTCAACGAGACTAAAAAACTTGTAATGTAATATGATCCCGATCTTCTGAGTTCTGACTCAGCATGGGAGGCTATATAGTATATTACTATATATACCATATGCCAGCTAAAGAAAAAGTTGAGGTTTCAAAATTGTATCGGTAGGGATAATTAATTTGACATTCTCGTACTTGTATTTATTTTGGTTATTAATTTTCAAATTTTGATCATTATCGATATATTGGGCACATATCAATATGCATCTGATCCAACACAACATCTTGGTGGAAGCTTCATTCTCAATCCGTAATGTTCGACTTTGGAAAAGGCCCATGAAACTTCAAATGCCAAATTGTATTGTATATTAATTGAAAAGTTAGCTTACCGTCCGTAACATAATAGACAAAGTTTTTCTATTGTGAATGGAGGTCACGTATCATTGTTTTTCTATGACATGTCGTTATTAAACATATGATGGTGACATGGTGTGGTAAACATATATAGTATGATATAAAAATAAAGATTATGTTAGTATATAGCTAGGAGAAGTATATTCATACATCTAGTGAACCATATTATATTATGTATCTAGATATCATGATATAACACCCAAAATGGCTGCTAAAGTGGCATGATTGTATTTATAAAATATTGGTAACATAAAATTCAAAAAAAAAAGAAGAATACAACTTTTGAAATATTAAGTATATGGGATTGTCCCATCACAACATTCGGTAAGAATGGCCCAATACATACCGGTCTGATACAAATTATAATATAGCCATAGTTCACTTGTAAAATAATGTAATCTACTTATTAAGAACCAATATTCTCATTCAAATCGATGGGAATACAAGTGTGGTTAAAACTTTTGAATCTCAGGACAAAAAAAAATGGTTGATAAGTTTTTGTTTGATCCTATTTGATGATCCCATTTTTAATTCAGCCGTACCAATCAGGTTTACTGCTCCATACATCGACCGCCAAAAATTTATTGATCACAGCCTTACTAATTGGCAACAACTACAATAAGAATTAGTTGCATTAAGATTCATTAGTAAGCAAAGTTCTATTTTAATATATTTGCTTAAGAACAATGATTTTCTTTTATTTCCCAATCATGCCTCAGCTAATGAGTTCCAATCCCAACAACTGGTTGTTGCAGAACACAACCAACACAAGCAATCATCAAACAGCAAAAAATACTTTCACCGTAGCTCACCGGTTTCAATCACACACCAAAAATATAAAGACAAAAACCATACAATTGTCATAAAAATCTTATATATCATACTCTTCAAACATTATTCTTCCCAAAAATAAAAAGCAAAATCACTCAAGAAACACTCTTTCTTAGACGGAAGGTTGGATCCTGATGGGATCTCTGGAGAGATCAAAGAAGAAACCTCAAGTATGGAAGAAAGCTGTGATCCATTTCTCTCTATGTTTTGTAATGGGTTTCTTCACTGGCTTTGCTCCTGCTGGTAAGACCTCGCTTTTCTCTAATTTCGACACCACCCACTCTACTTCTACCAAATCTCAGATTCCTCCCCAACCTTTTGAGAACTCTACCTATCCACCCAACTCTCTCGTTGACAAAGCCTTGAACAATTCCCAAGGCCAGGCCCCAGCACCTTCAAAGTCACGAGAACCCAAACCAGAAACTAAATCACTATCCGATACAGAAGAAGAAATGGCACCACGAGGTCTAGTCATTGTTGTAACTCCAGTAGTGACGAAAGATCGCTACAAAAACGTTCTTCTTAGGAGAATGGCTAATACTTTGAGGCTAGTTCCGCCTCCGTTATTATGGATAGTCGTGGAGAAACACTCCGATGCTGACGAAAACTCTTCATCTACAATTTTAAGAAAGACTGGTTTAATGTATAGACGTATAGTCTTCAAAGAAAACTTCACGAGCTTGGACTCGGAGCTTGACCATCAGAGGAACCTAGCGTTGAGACACATTGAGCATCACAAACTAAGCGGGATAGTTCATTTCGCGGGGCTAAACAATATCTATGATCTTGATTTTTTCGACGAGATTAGAGATATTGAGTATGCAAACTAATCTAAATATTATGTCTAACTACATTTGCTTTTCTCTATCAGATTATAAATTGCTTTAACTTTTCTATTTTGCAGGGTATTCGGAACTTGGCCAATGGCGCTACTATCAGCTAATAGGAAACGAGTGATAGTAGAGGGGCCGGTTTGTGAATCTTCACAAGTGTTGGGGTGGCATTTGAGAAAAATTAATAACGAGACAGAGACAAAGCCTCCGATTCATATATCAAGCTTTGCTTTCAATAGTTCCATACTTTGGGACCCTGAGAGATGGGGTCGTCCTTCTTCTGTTGAAGGCACCAAACAGGTAACTATCTTGAGATTCGAAGTTTTATCTATTCAATTTCTCTCTATAACATTTGCCTGATGAAATGAATGATTAGAGCTTGAAGATAGTTTGAATGTGGATGGGTTGGTAAATTAGCACATGCCATTTTAAGTGTTTATTGCTAAATTATTCTAACCAATCGACTCCCTTAATCATTAGACTAAATGGGATATTAAGTTTGATGGACAACGAGAAAAAGCTTCTATAAACACATAGCATTGCATAGGATGGTTTAACTTAACTCTCATTTGTCTCCGTATGAATATAGTCTTACACGATTATTTTGATTAATACCGTACGTAACTTTTGTTTAATACTACATTGTTCTTTTATATATATGCATAGGATTCGATTAAATATGTGAAGCAAGTGGTTTTGGAGGACGATACAAAGTTGAAGGGACTTCCGGCGCAAGACTGTTCAAAGGTTATGCTTTGGCGTCTCAATTTTCCCACAAGAACACGTTTAAGCACCTGATTTGCTTTATTCTATTCTAATCTCATAAAGTAGAAAAAACAAATATAATTCGAATTGTGAATGTGAATGAGTCGGAAAATGATCGGTGATAACCATGCATGTCATTGGTGATTTCATCACGGAATACATGAAAATCAACCGCAAAATGTATCTTACTTTTTTTGGATTATTGCTAAATGTGAACCACAAATTTGGCTGGCTACACACATATATAGAAACTGAGTGAAAATGAAAAATTGTGAAAGACTGATGTTAAACCAAAGTAAGGTATAATGTCGCAGCTAAAAATTTGTGAAACTGTGCTGTGTTTCAGTCGTGTTAGTTGTTTCTTGGTTTGGACTTTCTAATCACATGAAATTGATTATGACTAAAATTGAAAGGATAAAATTATATAACAATGAATATGAACCTTCGAAGCGAAGCAACAAGTATCTATAAGTGAAATGAATATTAGACTAATTTAAATAAGACATTTGCACAAGTGTTTGGTCATGAGCATCCGGGTGTGCATAGGACATCATGATCCAACGGTGTGCATATATTATTCTAGTATGGAACTGCTAAAATGATTGAGATGAGATCCTGAATAAAAGAACAACTTTTTATTATGACATACTTTTCTATAACTTATTGGATTTACGTAACTGTATAATTTATTACAGCTAGGTATCAATTTGGTATCCGTTTTACATGAAACAGACGTCCAGGCCTTACAATTTGTACACAACTTTTTGTTTCATACTTTTAGTTTCGTAATATATATGACTAGAATTTGAAGTTTATAAAGATTGTGTAAATATTGTCCAGGTTAGTTGTGTACTTGTATATTAATTTTCCAATGAAAAAAATGTTTTGCTTAAATTTATAAAGACGAGTATTATGAACGAGTTTTTACATACTATTTGTGTCTCTTGATTTTTTTTTTTTTGGATAGCGAGTTCTGTTACCTAAACCGATCATATTCGTGTTTGAGTTCTTTAAGTTCAGTCATCCATAGTGCATGTACAATTTAAAGACAGACAAAATATATTTGTATATTAGTTATTATAATTTACATAATTACAGTCGCATAGGTAGCTCATTTTCATCGGTTATCTATAGTATTTTGAGACACTCTGGTCATTATATTAATATAATTTTCGATATGAACTGTCAAGGTCAATAGCGTCAAAGCAGCATGTGCACATGGAATAATAGAACCAGTAAAACTCTTTAACATGTAATGTGAGGGACTTGGATCGACCAAAATTTGGGGATATCAAAATGTCCATAAATAAATCAAATTACATACTATACGACCATATAGTATATAGTATAAAATAATAAAAATATGCAGGTAACCTCTTGCGGTGGCAACTGGGAATTCCTAGGATCCCCAATACGAGAAAAACAGTAATGCATGGACTCCCAAAATAGTCCTAATATTAACTAATAAAAATATGATAATACATAACCTATTAACTAACTAATATGAGTACTACTCCATCAACATATAAAATTCTAATAATAAGAATCAGCTGTCCACTTTTTGCTTTTTCAACGGCAGTTACATGTGGTTGTTGGATCAGTGGTAGTCTATTTTAACTTAACAATTTGACATTTCTAGTGGAGTTGGAGTTGTTTTATGATTTTAATTTGATAGATTCAAAAGTTTTATTTTGATGTAATAGGTTTATTCGTCTATAAGAGAACAAAATAAACTCTAAGAAAAAACACTATACTGAGGGATTAGGGGTATCTTTTTCATAAACTATAAAGTATACAGAACAAAGCGTCCCAAAATCTAAGTTTATTTAAACAATAAATTAAGAGAATTAGAAACTAAAGGGGCTTGTGACTCATGATGTTACCGTTGGCAACTAGCAATTAAGTAGCCATATGAGGCCGAACAATGTCACGTGACTCTAGCGGGTCGACAAGCGCCTAACTAAATAATCGCCACGCCTATGTTTCACTTCGTAGTTACATCTTTTATTGTTTTACTCCTCGTTTCTTTAAACTTGATCAATCCCACGAGAATTGTATTCTTTCAATGTCAATATTCAAAAGTGAAGTTTGTTTGACAAAAGAACAAGAAAAGTTTGAAGTGAAGTTAATGCCTCAGTGGTCAAGGTGTTAAAAACATGCTCCTACATATTTTCAGTCTTGTGGACGCGTCTTAATTTTATTGTATTGGTAGTGTCATTTTGTTAACATTGTATTGGTGTATACTATATAATGCCTAACAAATTTTAGATCGAAAGTTATGTTAGTTGTGTTCGGCTTCAGTACGCTTCTTGTTATTTTGTACTTTGGTAGTTCCAACTTCTTTTGAAGTATATGTGTATATGTAGTCCTCTTTTGCAATACTAAAAGGACTATTCACTCTAAATTCACATGGATGAAGCTAACATAAATTTGCAGAGGAGCGAGTTGCGAAGCACAGAACTGTAAGAAAATCACTGACTAATACTTTTGTTGAATTACTCTTTGTATTAATATTTCTTTTTTTTTTGTATTAAGATTTCTTGTGAGGCTTTGAACTACCTATTGTGATTCACTATTAGTGTGTTACTTTCATTATTCCCTAACACGTTTAAAAACAGTTATGGTTTACATTAACAATGACTTTTCTTATGATGTGGGTAATTTAATTACGCTAGATTCTTGTTGGCACTTTAAAACTAGAAAGTAAAAAAAAAAAAAAAAAAATATTAACCAGTATTAGTTTGACAAGTAATGTCATTAAGGCACATCAACAACATGAAGGGGTATAAAGTAGGTTTTGAAGCCACCATTTCAAACTTCAAATTATTTATCACCAAAACATACTATATTAGATTAATTCTAGTTATACATATTAGGTTTCTCTTAAATTTACAGTCTCAACTTATTTCATAACAAAATGATTTATACCAATCTACACGGACACTAAACCTTAATTATTCATAGCCTAAAAATCAAAATTCGAAAATTAACTTAAAAAGTACTATTTAGTTATTACTTATGACTGTACTTTTAAACAACTTATATATCATTCAAGGTCGGGAAAGAGAAGTGGTAAATAAAAGAGGGACTATTTTTAAAATAAACAAAAGATACTGGGGGGGGTAAAAATAAATGATATCATCGAACTCTATTGTTCTTCATACAATAGTCTCTCTTTCTCTTTCTGGATATTAATGTAAACAAATAGACAGTTCACTGGAAAAGAAAAAAAGAAATAGACTTGGGAAACGAGTAGAGTCCAGTGAGAGAACAACACTAGGGACAAAGAGAGAGGAAGAAGATGATGTCCGAAGCTCACTTGGTCTGAAGGCTCTTCAAAGTTTGGTTTTGCCCTCTTTTCATTTTCCATTTCCTGGCATCTCCGTTCTCTTTCTGTTCCTAAAGCATTTCGGACCAAAAGAGGAAGCAGCTAAAGCCACAGTCTTGCAGGTGAGGCACATCTAACACCACTACTTCTTTCTCTTCTTTGAATTAGCTTTCAAGAGATTATCTTCCAGACTAATTGGGTTTTTATCTGTTTGTTAAAAGATTTCATTTCATGTGTTTGAACTACCTAACCTTATGTTTCTGGGTTATTTTATGCATTGTTATGCTTCAGAAAGTGTAAATCTTTGAGGGTTTGGTTTAATTATTATGTTTACTCTCCTCTGAAAATTAGACACCTGTTTCGTTTTGGGTGGTTAAGCTTTGAAGATTCAGCCGAAGAAAAATTAATAATATATTCGAAGAAAAAAAGCAAATCGGTCCTCGTTTAGGCTTAAATTCAAATATCTTCTTACTTTGGTTTTACTGTTTTTAAATATCTGATATTCTATTTTTGGGAAAATACACCTAATAAAACCAGAACCCACCGTTAACTAAATGACAGATATGGTTATTTTTCTCCCACATTTCCAAAATTTGTAGACAAACAACAAAACCAAAATTGATGACTTGACAACAACTAGAAAAGATTATGTGGAATATAATTGTACTTTCTTTGCTTGTAATTGGGTTTATCTTTGTGATTAGATTGAAAAATCACAATTGATGGAAACTTCTCCTTTTTAAAAATTTCCTTTCACCTTGTCTGTGGACAGTTTCTTTTTTATGTTTGTCTTGTTGCCTTGGTTTGGTGGTAGTGGTAGTTAGTTTCAAATGGAGTCTCTTTGAAGTTAATGTATTTGTGTAGTTTAGTTTGTTAGGGCTATTTTTCTTTCTTTCTGTATACTTGCTTAAGTTTTGTACTTCCGTTGAGTTTGTTGTATATGCTTATGATAATCTTATAATACAGATTTGTTTGTCTCTTGCTTCTTTCTCACACACACAGTTTCTCTTCATGTTCTTCTTAACAGGAGGTATTGACTATACCAAAAAGAGTGTGCTTTTAAAACTGTAATACCAAGCAATGCAGACTCCAAAACCTAGGTGATAATCCTCACTCTTTTCCAAAGCTTTCTCTGTTTTGCTCTTTTTAGGGTCTTTGATATGGCAATAGGATCGTTGGTTGTGGTTTTTGAAGTCCTGATATGTTTCATTGGATTCTTAGAGATGTATATATCTTAGGTTTTTTTATTCTTCTTGTACTTGCCTCCTTTGTTTGTTTGCTTATGCTGTAGCTTTATTATGACTATGATAGGCCGGGATCGTTGGAGGTGCCTCAGAAGAAATCTCATACAGCAACTCCTAGAACTGCTCGTAAGCTCAAAACTGCAGAAGACGACCCTGTTTCGTCTCCCAACCCGATAATCAGGACGCCGAAAACCCAGAGCCCAAAAGTAGTTGCTGATCGCCGTTCTCCAAAAACCCCTCTAAATGAGGTACAAGTAGCTTTACAAAATGCTTCTCTTGATGATTACCTATATGCTTTGACGCATACTGGTCAAAATTTTCCACGTTTCACTGAATTAATTTGTATTGCGGAGCGCTTGAGACTCATTTTTGGTGCTGCTACATGCTAACTAACTCTTAGGTGTTTGATGTTTGTCTATGTATTTTTTCTTACAACAACTAATTGAACCTTGAAAGTTGTTGATTCCGGACTCTTGCCAACAGCTGGTTTGAGAACTAAAAGGGGTCCAATCATTTTTAGATTTCTTTCGGGAACTAGGATCAATTCGCGCCAGAGCTTCCCATCTTTGTAATAACTGCAAGAGAATGTCTAATTTGTTCTGTTTATTGGAGTATTGTGACTTGTTGCTTGATATGTATGTGTAAATGGACAAGTGATGCATTGCTAGCGTAATTGAGTTGTTTTGTATTTGTTGTTGCTTACACATGCAAGATTCAGAAGAAGCGGACAGGGAGAACACTCCAAGTGGCATCTCAGATGTCTCAGCTGCAAGAGGAGCTAAAGAAGGCAAAGGAACAGCTGAGCGCTTCAGAAGCCTTGAAGAAGGAAGCTCAAGATGAAGCAGATGAGACAAAGCAGCAGTTGATGGAGATCAATGCCTCTGAGGATTCAAGAATCGATGAGCTTCGTAAGCTCTCTCAGGAACGAGACAAAGCGTGGCAGTCTGAACTCGAAGCAATGCAGAGACAGCACGCCATGGATTCCGCTGCTCTAGCCTCTTCCATGAACGAAGTCCAGAAACTGAAAGCACTGCTCTCTGAATCTGAGTCCGTTGAGAACTTGAGGATGGAACTCAACGAGACACTGTCTCTTGTCGAGGAACTTAGAGGCGAGCTGTTTGATGCAAAGCAAGGAGAAGCTCGGGCGCATGAAATTGTTTCGGCAACTGAAAAACAATTAGAGATAGCGAATTTGACGCTTGAGATGTTACGTTCAGATGGGATGAAGATGTCTGAAACTTGTAATTCCCTTACAACCGAGCTAGAGCAGTCCAAATCCGAGGTAAAGTCACTAGAGCAACTTGTGAGACAGCTCGAGGAAGAAGATGAAGCTCGAGGAAACACTAACGAGGACTCATCATCAGTGGAAGAGCTCAAAGAAGAGATAAATATTGCAAGGCATGAGATTAGCCAATTGAAATCTGCAGTAGAAGTAACTGAGAGAAGGTACCACGAAGAGTATATCCAGAGCACGTTGCAGATAAGAAGTGCTTATGAACAAGTTGAGGTAGTGAAATCCGGATATGCGCAGAGAGAGGCTGAGTTAGGGGAAGAGCTGAAGAAAACCAAAGCTGAAAGAGAGGCGTTGCATGAACGATTGATGGATAAGGAAGCTAAGCTGAGGATACTGGCCGATGAAAATGAGTTACTGAACTTGAAAATCAAAGAAATAGAAGAAAGAAACTTGGAGAACAGCTTGAACCAAAAAGAGGCCGAGGTTATGGGCGAACTCAAGAAGTTAGAATCTGATATGATGGAGTTGAGAGCGAATCTGATGGATAAAGAGATGGAGTTGCAGAGTGTAATGTCGCAGAACGAGAGTCTCAGGAGCGAGATGGAGAAAATGCAGAGCGAGAAGGACAAGGTTATTGCCGAGGCCTTAGCAAGGCTTGGGAGTCTGACGGAGGAAGCGGATAAGAGCGGGAAGAGAGCGGAAAACGCAACAGAACAGCTAGGGGCAGCACAAGTCTCTAACACAGAACTAGAAGCTGAGCTTAGGAGACTCAAGGTTCAGTGTGATCAATGGAGGAAAGCGGCAGAAGCTGCAGCTTCTATGCTCTCTGGTGGTAATAACAACAATAACAGTAACGGGAAGTACGTGGAGAGAACGGGATCGCTGGAGAGTCCGTTGAGGAGAAACGTGAACATATCGCCTTACATGGATGAAACGGATGATGATTTGTCTTCGCCGAAGAAGAAGAATGGGAGTATGCTAAAGAAGTTTGGTGTGTTACTGAAGAAAAGTCAGAAGTGATAACTTATGTAAAGAAAAAAAAAACTACCATTGTTGTCTTTAATATTCGCTTGTTGTTATTCGTAAGTTTCAATGTGTAGACATGTTTTTGTTGCCTAAACTCTATTGTGCACTACTCTAGCTTCTTTTTCTATTGACTAAGCTCAAACTCTGATCAACATTTATGAAGCTGAACTTTGTTGTTTCCGACACGAAAACATAGTTAGAACACAACAGAATAATATGATAAACCATGTTTTTGAACCAGACAGCAAAAGCAAACCAAAGCTTTACATGACACAGCCCTTGTCGATCTGGTCTTAACCTAATAGCTTATGATAATACAATAAGTTGCATGTGATTTGGCTTCATCACTGTGCTAGATTATCTCCCTCCACATTGCCGTTGAGTTGTTCTTCTGCACTGACTTTTGAATACATTTTATTGGTCAGCTTTGGAGAAGACGCAGAAGCTGAGACAATCAGCCTGGGACTCCTCGAAACAGGACTAGCCTTTGCTTTAGAATTTGTGGATTCTTGTATAAGACGAGAACTTGTGGGTTGGGACTTTCCAGACTTGATCCTACTAGCAGTTGTTGATTCATTCAGATTACGAGCTCCATGTTTTGCTGAGCCACTTACCGGACCAGTACAGGATCCTGTGGGTGTTCGTGCAGCGCTGATCCTTACCTGTTAACAGCAAACATTCATATACATACTGAGATTCCACATAGATATGTATCAATAAACAAAATAAATTAAGGAGCCGATTTCCTACGTAAAGAGTTCCGAAAATTTGGGAACTTACTCCGTCAAAGTAGCCGAGTTTTGGTGATGGCACACGGAGTCCTGTTGGTTTCGTCATGGGAGCTGACCGCACGGCGCCGCCACTGAAAACTGAACCACGTTTAGCGCCTTGTTGATCCGGCTTAGGGTCATCTAGGACAGCAGATACATCTTTAGAATTTTTTAGAGCCTTCGCATCATCAATTGCAGGACTGCTTTCACCAGGGACAGTTTTCTTGTTATTTTTTGCTACTTTATTAGGTGTAGAAGCTCGCGGTGATTGTAATGACCAGTCGACAGAAGAACTAAGAAAAGATGCATTAGAGGAAAGCTTGGACTTGTATGTCCTACTGGCTGAGAGGGGTGGAACTCTACACTGGCTTATAATTTTAGATGCAGCTCTGGATGTGGATCCATTTGCCAAAGAATGGGAAGCTGTTCTTAAACTCTGAGCTTTCTTCTGCTTTACCGAATCTAAACAAGACTTGCTAGAAGCGCTTGACGAAACACTGACACAGCTCTCAAGTGAAGAGCAAGAAGATGTCAATTCATTCTTGGAGGCAACTGAAGAACGTAAAGCAGATTTGAAAGGCACTACAGGTCGAATCCTCCTTGAAATTTGACCTCTGGGAGCCACAGGCTCTTTACCTGTAAGATCACTGTAATATTAAAAAAAAAAGAGAGTTCGAAAAGATATGTAAAGACATCTTTAAGAAAGAGTTCTGACTAACCCCCAGTTAATTTGGGATTCTTTTCTTGTTTGGTTTTATTAACATCTACCGAAGCTCTTACACTTTTGCTGAGTCCATTGGATGGCCTGGAAATGGTTGTATTGTGTTCTTTTGCAGCAACAGGCTGTTGAAAATGTATCATAAGCAAACAAACAGACCAAACAAAAAAATATTAATACCTTATTTTATGGTTCACTATGAGGTGAGACGTAATAGTGATTAAAGAACACAACACATTCAGTTTATTGAATTCATAACAATCTCTACCACTGACAAGTGACAAATCTATTATTCTCATTCTGTCAGATGCTTTAACATAGCAAACACATATAGACAGTTGTCAGCTTACCTGCTTTGTCACCTTCCCTAATCCTTGTGCCCTTATAGTTGGCCTTTTACGTATAGCATTGGGTTTCATCTGATAAAACAAACACATGTTTCATCAGCGAGGGAGTGAAAGATCAAACCGCCGCCTAAATTTGTTCTGGGACTTACCTTTTCCTGAGAGCCAGAGTCGTCTAGTGTACTTGGAGCTAGAAATTTCAAATGAGAAATGTATAAGTTGGTCAATTTGAAATTCACAGATAACAAAAGCTAACTAGGATTCCAGCATATACAGTTTCAAACAGTACTTCATATAGTACAATCCAAACTAAAAACAAAGCAGCTGGATGCTATATACGAAAATGATATTAGTATCTCGGGATGGGTCAGGTTAGATGAGGAGCCACAAAGAGAATGATACAATGGAAAAGCTTCCTCATCAGCAAGAACTTAATGGTCATGAAAAGCACAACAAAAGACTAGAAGCTCTTTACACAAAAAAAAACAAGGATAATAATCATAGATAGATACCAATGCCGTAACCTTATATATCCAGCTCAAAGTGCA
The DNA here is from genome assembly GCA_039880935.1 of Streptanthus diversifolius. NCBI lineage: Eukaryota > Viridiplantae > Streptophyta > Magnoliopsida > Brassicales > Brassicaceae > Streptanthus > Streptanthus diversifolius. The sequence continues at coordinate 19,623,027 of JAXGFM010000022.1, read as the reverse complement.
AATCTACTTCATGTTAGTCCTACCCAATATGAAGAAAACTTACTTCCGGTAGGTGCTGCCTCTCTTTCTCCAAGTTCATTACTCCTGTCAGGTGTTGCAGCATCAGATGATATCGCAGACCTTTGGATTGACGCTCTTACATCTTCAAACAAAACAAAATTCTGATTTGTCTCCTCAGTGCAGTCACTCTGCAATGTCGATATGGACTCTGTTGATCTGTTCACATCCTCTTGAATGGTTGGTAAAGTTTTCTTTTCAGCCATATGGTTGCTTTCGATCATATTAGACAGTTCATCAGGTTCCAGAACGCCTAAATTTTGACAACATCTCTCAGCAAAACACGCTACTAAATTCATGCGAATCCAAAGAAAACAGCACCAAAACAAACTTGCCTGCGTTGGTGAAAAAGGCTTTGTCCCAAGCAAGACTTTTGCGCAGGTTATACTTCATCATCTTGTGAGGTTCAGGCGATTCATGAGGTTGAAGCACTTCGTCTTCCTTTCCTTCTAAAGTAGTAGAGACCACTATCTCTTCGTCACAGTTGAATGTATCCCCAAATAAATTAAGACCTCTGTCTTCCTTATCAGTGTCTGAATACATCATCAGATAGTGTAAGTAAAGATGTAAAAAAAGTCGATACAAGCTCGTTTTAATGGTAAACATATACAAAGGCCCTCCCATCAAAACAAGAGATGAATAACACTCAGCGAAAACCTAAAACCTATCTCTTTAGACCTTCGTCCAAAAAGAAATTAACACGAACAATATAAAAAAAAATAATCTCTAAACCCCACATTGAACCATCATGAACCAGAAAAAAAATCCAAGCTTTCCAGATAAATCTTCCCAAAGATTCAAGCTTTCCGAAGATGAAATTGTAAAGTGTTGCAAAAACAATACTTTACAATCAAGGAATCCGAATTAGCGAATTCACCAAGCGAGAATCAAATCCAAAATCGAAACCTAATGGGTAAAGAGATGGAATCACCTGAGAATTCATAGGTGGTGGGATCGGGAAACGAGGAAGAGAAGAGGAGGCTATCATCCTCATCGATCAGACTAAGCCCAGAGATATCGAGCTCGCTTCTCCAGTTATCATTGTCTCCCATAATGAACAGTGATTTTTGACAAAAGATCAAAAAAGCACCTTTATCGCTCCAAACTCTCCCACGAATTAGCGAAGAAGAAGATGAAGACAACGAAATTTGAAACGAAGCAAACCGGCGGTTTCTTATTATTAACTCTCTTTATTAGTATTATTAATTGTTTTCCTTAATTAGTTTCGTCTCGTTTAAAACGGAAAAACATAGCGGCGTGATTGGTTTATCTCGGCTATCGAGGGTTTTTCATTTTTTTCTAGTTTATAGAGTTTGGTTTAATTCTTTTTAAACCGAAGTGGGCCTGACATCAACATGATCCTTTGATTTATGACCGTTAGATCATTTCGCGTGTACTTGTCTTTATGTAAGAAAGGATATGTACAACACAACTGTAACTAAAATAACAATAATTGTCTAAAAGATAAATTCACAAAACAAATTTTAGAAAATTACGTGTTTTTACTACTTTTGGCTTCAACGGAACTTCCAATTTCATCTTTAATTCTTTTATCCACGTAGAGCAATTATATAGGTCGAGCTGCTTGCTTTTACAAATAAGATCTACTACATCGGAATATCAAAAAAGAAGTATTTCACTAATTTTACCAAGTTTAAGAACGAAATCTATCATTAACTCATATTGAAATTTTATAAAAACTAAACCAACTTTTTATTCTTTCAATATGATTAACATGTTTATAGTGTCTAATATAATTATGGCATCAAACAGAAACTGTAAGTTCAATCAATAATTGGCTTGCATGAAATAATAATCCACAAACCAACAAACCATATATGAACATGAATTTCTTGACTTCTTCAGAACAAATCAAAGGAAATAGAAAATAGAAAAAAAACAATTTAGATGATTATTGTCACAGTTATGCATTGCAAAACCTCTTCCTTACAACACAATAATATACATAAACCTTTTGGAACCATCATACTAGTCTGTGCCCGGCATTGGAACCATCATATGCTGAGCCTACATTATATTGCAAAGTCATATAGAAAATTAATTCACAGACTATTTTTAGGTATATACATAATAGATTAATAACACAAGTGATGCTTTACAAGTTTTTTCAGCTCAGTATAGTCCTAATAATAATTTATCAAAACATTATTATATGTATCTACAACAACATTCTAAGGGTCAAGGATCATCAATTTTAAACTCAAGTCACTGGCTCATCTGTGTTGTTCTGTGTGTATCTGTGGAATGATCATTGATTCTGCAAGGTTTTGATATTCTGTTTAAGCAATGGATGCAGAAGCAATGAGGCATAGGGATTCATGAGTAAGGAATGAAGCGGAATGCTTGGCGATAAAAAGAAGAAGAAGAGAAGGATGTGTATCTCTAAGAGTGTGAAAGAGAAGAGAGGAAGCATTACTTGAGAGTTCCCATAAGGACCTTGTGAGAAAGAGCCTTGGTGAGCAAGCTGCGAGAACTGCCAGATGGTAAACAAACTCCGCGATGTCAGACTATGTGCTGATACAACTTTTTTAAAGGCAGAGACATAAACGTCAACGACATGAGATATGTAAACATCTACCTGGCCATTTTGGCTTGATTGGCCATCTTTCTTTGCATTCGCATCCCCGCCTTTGGCTGATCCCTTTGAGTCACCCTATCGATTATTAAAGAGGAGATAAGCGAAGAACAAATAATTTGACACAATAGTTGCCTAAAAGACAAGATAAGATAGATGATTCACGAAAACCAATGAGATCTTAACAAGTATTACGAATGAAGAAGAAACAGAAGAGAAGAACCACTGACCTCCATCTGTGATTTCCAAAGTTCATGTAGTAGAGGCAGAAAAAGAAAAGGAGAAAACAGAGCAAGTGAGTGAAATTCAAAAACCATCTTGGCGTACCAGCATAACTAATGAACATCGTAATCAAAATTTTAATCTTCTGCTAGCTGCTTGATCTGGGAAGTAAAACAAAATACCTCTCTATATCTAGTCAGGTAACCCTTGAGTGGTTCGATGTAGTCTTCAAATCCTAAAGTGGCCATCGCCCAAAGCAAATCATCTCCATTAATGGTCTTCCGTTTCTCTCTTTGGCACTTATCACTCGCTCTGCTCGTCCAAAATTACCAACAAAACTCATTGCATCAATACAAAGATATCTCTTTAAAACTAAGATCATAAACACAAACAGAATCCTAAATTGTGAACAACTCAATCTGCAACATAGAAGCCAAACAAAACAACAGCAAATGTGAGAAGCAAAAAAGACCTTAATTTTCAATCAACACCAAACCCAACAGTAAACTACACAAGTGGACTTAAAATCAGCATAAAGTTCAAGGCTTTTGAAAACTGTGGCACACACATTGTATCTGAAAATCTAAAACAGTTCCATGTTTCGATAAGAAACCTAAAAAAAAAGCATCTAAAACAGTCAAGCAAATTAAAACTGTTGAAAAGAGCATTAAAAAGAAAAGAAAAAAAGGCATACTCGCTGGTGATGAAGCTGATGAATTCGGAGACACATTCCTGGACAATCTCTTTGGCGTCTTTAGCGATCTTACCATTAGGAGGGAGACCTCTTTTCATGATCCGGCTTATGTTAGCAATTGGAAGAAACCTGTCTTGCTCACGGACGTGCAACGACCTCGGGCTTTGATCTCCGCCGCTCTCATGGCTTCCACAGCCTCCGGGACTCTTGGCCTGTGACTCCGCCATCTCAGACACAAACCCTAAAAAATTACACATACAAAAAAAACAACCCATCAACAAAAGGAAGAAAATTTATACGCAAATAACATAACACATCCTAATTAGATTAAAAGGAACAAAAAGAAAAATCGGAAAAATCGAAAGATGAAACAAATTTTTTTGGAGAAGTGAGAAAGAGAGGAGAGAGGAGAGGAGATGATAAATTAATTACCAGATGAATTCGAAAAAAAAAAGGGCGGGAGTGAAACACAGAAGGTTGATTGGAGGAGGAAGAAACGAAGGATGCGAGGGAGGGAGATCGAGAGAAGGGAGAGATTGATCGGACGCTGGAGAAAAGAAGAGAGATTAGGTTTTTACTCTTTTATGACTTTTTTATCAGCACCGTTCATTTTTTTTTTTCTTTTTTTTTTTAATATTCACCTCTCTCTCTCTCTCTCCCCTTTATTATTCTCCTTTTCCTTGTCTTTACCATTTGGGGGAACTTATTTTATTTTCATTTTTTGGGGTTAATTTTAAATACTTTATGCTATGTAAAATTGTAATTAACATGAAAACTGATTATTAGAAGGTTTGTAATGATTATGAGAAGGTTTCATCTGCTATGAATGTTTGGCAGAAGTGTAATGGGTTTGGGTTTATTCTAGAAAAGTGAGATTAAAACTTTGTTTTATTTGGATGGGACAAGGATCACTAAACCCTCAGATGTCGGTGTGAAGAACGGCCAGACAAAAGAGCCATTTAAGCTAGAATTCTCATGCTTATGAACTTTGCCCAAAGACCGGCTCTAATGCGAAATAATCAAGTCAAAATCGAAGCAAATAAAAATAAAACATATCCTAAGAAGCTTACGAGACCAAGAGACCTTGGACTTGCGATTGCATGTCGTTTGCGTGTTCAATTTAAGATAGTACATATATACGCAGAGGGATCATCACATATAATAACAGTGGAAAATGTGAAAAACACAATATTTCAGTATTTCACAACCTCAAATAAAATCACCAAGCTCTAGTCTTAAAAAAAAAAAATCCAGACTCGAAGCATTTCTTGTAAGCTCGAGTCTCCAAAAACATAGTACTAAGCATAAAACAAGCAAAAATAATAAAATAAAAGAAAGACCAGACAACGTGAAAGGTTTTTTTTTTTATAAAAAAAAACGTGAGTGAGAGTGATGCATCTGTACAAAAGCCTAATCCTACTACCGAGCTGTTGGCTGCAAGACAGATTCATCAATGGAGACATAATTCTGCGAACCAGCCAAGTCATGCATTCCCATGTTGTCATGCATTCCCATGTTGAGAGACGACGAATGTGCCGAGCTCCGAGAAAACTCGTCTGATATTCCTCCTCTCGCGGCCAACGCTTCTTTCTCGATCCTTATCGCGTCTTGTATATCCTTTTGCACCTCCGACATCGACGGTCTCATGTGTCCGTGAGGTTTCACACACAGCAACGCTTTCTCTGCGATCTTCCACATTGATTGGAGACTGTAATCATCTTCCTCTAGTGCTGGATCGATGATTCCTCGGATGTCCCCGTTGTCTATATGAATCTTGGCCTACATTAACCGAATAATCAAGAACAGAAAACCGGATTGCAAGACCGGATTAACCAAAATGAAACTAACCCATTGGACTATGTTCCGGCAGTTGACACCGAAGTTTTCATTCGATATGGCTTCTTGTCCGGATATTAGCTCAAGAAGAATTACTCCAAAGCTATATACGTCGCTCTTCTCTGTTAACTGTTGCGATATGTAGTACCTTTAAACATCAAATAAGTAATATATGTTAGTTAGTTTTCAAACTAAGATATGTGAAGTAGTTCTTAGCGTTAGTTTTGCGTCTAGCTTACTCGGGGTCTAGATATCCAACTGTGCCACGGACAATGCTGGAGACATGTGAGGTTCCGTCAACTGCGAACTTCGATAAACCGAAGTCTGAAACCTTTGCTCTCATGTGTTTATCGAGTAAGATGTTACTTGTCTTGAGATCCCGGTGTATGATCGCTGGAACACACCCTGTGTGAAGATACTCGATCCCTACAGAAACACAATCAAAACCAACAAAATCAAATGCTCGGATCAGAGATCAAGATCTCTTTCTGTTTTTGTTTTGTAATAAGTTTCACGGACCTCGGGCTGCATCTTCAGCTAACTCAAGCCGTTTAATCCAACTGATTCTCCGGTCTCGCGGTACCACACCTGAAAAAAGAAAACGCTTGTTAACATAACGTTAAAGCACAAGGCTTCTATCTTTGTGTCAACGTAAAGTTTGAGAAGATATGTTACCGTAAAGATGCTCTTTCAAAGTCCCGTTGTGCATGAATTCATACACGAGCATATTTCTTCCCTCTTCTTGGCAATAACCAAGAAACTGCACAAGGTTTCGATGATGTATCCTCGAGAGTAATGTAACCTGAACAAACCATAACCACATTCACTCGGGTTACCTCCTAAGAACGAAAAGGCTCGATACTTGTGGTGCATATTGACATGGGTTATATAAAGGCATATATACCTCGTTTGCGAACTCTCTCTTTCCTTGGTACGAATTATTTCCAAGAACTTTCACCGCAATCTCTTTTCCCTCTTTTGTTTTACCGTAGTATACGATTCCAAAACCTCCCGACCCAATTCTCTTCTCAAACTTTTTTGTAGCTTCCTCAATCTCATAAAGTGTGAAGCAATGTGCAGCGTCTCCATGAGCTTCACTCATGGTAGATAAATCTCTTTGAAGATGCGAGGGACGATTCGTCAACTCTGCTGAAATTAACCAAAACATTCGGGCAAGTACATTAGAGTCATGATACACAAGAAAACAGGTATATTTGTAAGAAAAAAAAAATACCTGAAGTTTTCCTCTTGCTATTATTGTTTGCTTTGCACATGCAGATGCAAGAAATGATGGTGGCCATAAGCAGAATAGTAGCACCAACTGATGCACCAATGATGACACCGAGCTTCTTGCCTTTATCTCCACGTTGTGAAAGATTAACGTTACCAGAGAAGCTGCAAAACACAAAGACGAATTCATGAGCTACTAGGAACATATATGCTAAAGCAGTTGGACTCTGTACTTGATTGGGACAAAATAGTTACTTCGAGATCACGTTTTCAAAGCCTGATGGTATTTTTCCCTTTAACATATTATTCTGCAGGTACCTGCAATCATCATGCAGGTCAGGTGATGTAGAATACACAATCGTTTCCACCATACGAGTTAATATGTCAAGAAAGAAAAAATATATCCTTTTTAAGTAGCTTACAGTTCCGTCAGATTTGGGAGTTTCGACAACGAGGAAGGGATCTTTCCGGTTAGTCGGTTGTTCTCAAGGTGTCTGCCACAGAAAAACATTTTTGTCCCATCATCTATTTATATAAAACCAACAGACAATTCAAAATCCGAAAGAGAGCGTTTTCTTTTACATTATCTTCAGGTCTTTGCACCGAGAGAAATCTGGTATTTGACCCGTTAAAGAATTCCCGTCAAGCAATCTGACATGGACAAAACTTGCAACATCAACAACAGAAATACCAAAGATACAATAGTCTAAGAGATAAGTAAACTTACAGCTCAACCAAACCAGTCAATTTCGTCAGGTCAGAAGGTATATCTCCCGTCAAGTTCATATTAGACAGCTTTCTGCAGTTATATCAGGATAATGAACCATAACATAGTTGAAACATGTGCATGCTTAAAAAAACGGATAGCAAGTAAAATACGTGCATGTTTCAAATAAAGCTACTAGGATAGACATCCTTACACAGTAACAACTCTTGGCTGTGAATCCGAATTGCATATCACCCACGACCACGGTGACGGTAAACATGGGTCGCCGCCTTCTTGAGCCCAAGCAGTTGAAGGATACAGAGATGCCACATTAGCCATAATAGTTGCTGCAATACAAGCAATCATTTTAGAGTCATCAAATGTGAACACCACAACACTACGCGTAAACCCACAACAAATGTAAACTCACCATCTACTGAACCATCACTTTTCTGCAGATATTTACTGATCTCCATGGCATTCAGAATAGGTCCTCTAGAAGAATCAGCTGTTTTGGCAAATCGAAAGTTCAGCACGTAAGGAAAGCTTATGTTATAGTAGCCAGGCTCGTAAACCCTGTACGCTCTCTGAGTATTTTCCCTGATGTTAACAATAGCTTTGCTATAGTCAGGCTGATCAGGTAGAACTAATCTAAACTTCCTTGACTCGTCCTCAGCCAAATCCTCGATTTCAGCGAAGTATGTAAATGCCCAACCATAACCAGGGAAGCCCTCGAGATTCATCCTGTAAGTTAATGACCCGTTTGTTCCGACCACAGCTGTCTGCATAACCTTCTGTGGCGGTTTGTCATTCCCACCGGTTTCGATCGGCAATGTGGTCGACACTCGCTTAGTCCCAGCAGCAACATCCACAAGATAATTTGCTCTTTTTAGCAAATCAGATTCCCATATTCTGTCGTACGGATCATCCGGATACCTGCAATTACCAACTCATTCTCTCAAACTCACCCTTGAAAAATCACAATGTGGATACAACAAACAGATTATGAACTATATATACTGACCTCACAGGATCTTCAGTTTCTGCACCGAAGTTTATCCGTGCGGCGACACTCAGATGAAACCGGCCTTCATATTCGGTGAGATACATCGAACCATTCAACTGTCTTAGCTCAAGGGTGGATATAAACGGCTGCCCCGTTGTGGCATTCGACAAACAAACGCTGACACTAGGGCTAGAAGCCAGAAACACCAACTCTGTCTTTTCAATAACGGTGGCATCGGAGATGGCAATGGTCGTCCAATGAGTGGCACCAAGGGAGATATCGAATTTGGGATACACATTGTTGCTGTCAAAATTACCGTAAAGGAAAGTGGCTCTCACGAGATATCGATTCCTGCTTGTGACATTGAGGGTGTAGCAGTATTTTCTTGAATCAGCAGGGAAATGCCTCAAAGTCGTGTACTGAGATTTTGTTTCATTAGGTGACGATATCTTAGCGGTTTCTCCAAAGATAAGATGGTTATCAGGTGACCATTTAAGTCCAAGTTCATCAGTAAATGGCTCTGCACCTCCACAATCCAAGCTCACAAAACCTGCCGTTATCAACAACAAGAAAAAGTTTCATTCTTTATGTTAGAATTGACTTCAATTCCCAAAAAGACTCCATCTTTCTCTACTGCAATCCAACTAAAACACAAATCTCAACTCAGGGAACTAACATATAAAAATATCAAAGCTCTTGTACAACCAAAGGCAAAATTTTCAAAACCCTTGTTACACTTTCATCAAAATAAACTAGAATCAACAACATCAGAAAGAAGTCAAAAACAGTCAATAACCTGGAGACTGGGCAGATGAAGAAGTGAAGAGACAAGTGGAAACTAGTAGACACGACAAGAGCAGTGAGATTCTCACCATCTCCGGCTCGGGAAGAACACTTAGCAACAGTTTTACATAAAAATGGCAATAAATAAAGAGAGGAGAAAAAGAAAAAAAAAGTGAATGTGATCTCAGAAAAGTGGAAAAGGAAAAACGAAAATTCCCAGAAACAGAACCTAAACTTAATTACTTCTCGAACTGTCTTTAACTCTTAAGAGAGATCTGTTGATATAGGAAAAATGATCGTGGAAGCAAATATCAAACCTAAACAAAAAAAAAAACCCAAAAAGATAAAAATAAATAAAATAAAAATTTGAGGGGGCGTGAAGAAATGAGTTTGTTTCTTCCTCTTTAAGTGTTTGCTTTTGTATGCGAGCAGCTTGCACAGCAGGTGGAGAGAGAGAGAGAGAGAGAGAGAGAGAGAGAGAGAGGTAAAAGAATTTAAAGGTGGAGTATGGGATCCATCTTCGACTGTACTCTACTGGCTTCGAGTTTTAACATCTAACGGTTCGTATGGCTTTATATTTAATTTAATGGTCCAGATCCTTGCACAATTGATGCCTGGTCCAACTTTTCATATTGTAGAGGATTCTCAAGCTCACCAAAACCGTTTCGTATTTCCGATTTTTAATAAACGACGTTCTTTTTCTTATTCGAAGCGCAGTTTTTAAAAAAATTATCTGATAAAAACGAGAATATTCTACGTAAAAACGATAATATTCTAATTTGTAACCTGATAAAAACGATAATATTCTAATTTGTAACCTGATAAAAACGATAATATTCTACGTAATTCTGAAATATCATACTTTTTATTCGGATATATACTTGAGTTCATTTTTTATTCTATTTTGATTTTGGTCAAGATACTTGACTTTGTTTTGTCAACAGATAGATATTGTAAAATAGATTTATGTTTTAAACCGATATCCTGTGAATAAGAAGAAAATAACAAAATTAAATAGTTTCCTGGGGAAAAAAAGTGATCGCTAACTATATCTATAAGTAGACCTTAGTGAATCAAATGAGTAGGACACACGTGACATTATTCCCAATATAAGTCCTCAACATTTGTCATGACTAATGTTTTGGTGTGCCTTCATAATGTTATTGACATAATAGCATTTTGTCAATAACATGTCTAATATACTTTTGAGTAAATTACTTGTAATCTTATTCTGACTAATAATGAGGTAGACTAAAATGTATATCCTATCATATTCATATTAAGTAGGATATTGCCAAAAAAAAAAGTAGGATATCAATTCAAAATTATGGATAAATAAAAAGTTGGTAGATAAAAGTGGGTAAAATATTTTGTAGATAAATTTTGATAAAACATGTTCAAGTTAAATGATCTTGTAGATAGATTCCAATAAAGTTTGTTTAAGGATTTATCTATGTCAATTAGGGTCTTAATACCATACGCTAATTTTATCCAATTTTTAAAAAAGAGAATAAAGACCAAAGCTTAGAAAAAAAATTTCGAATTTTCGAATTAAAGAATCATTTAGAGTATGATTCTTTCGGGATTAAACCCAATCAAATTAAAACGTTCAATTAGCTTAAATAAAATGTTGAGCTAAAAAATTGATATATCTATTTTCCATAACTTTGAAATATCTATTTGGATTATAATTTTGTTATGATATGATCTTTAGAAAATTTGCAAAAAATATACAAATAAAATTTAGTTTTTTAAAAAATAGAATCATTTTAATTCCAAACTTAGCGCAAAAATATTATTTTCAAATGTTTGTAGAATATCCACAATATCTAAAAAAGGCCACTGTATAAGAATTTTTTTTTGTTGAGAGTTTATTTCTAAGTATCATGTAGAGGGAGAAATAGTTTTGAGTTTAGCTCTCAACAAAATTACAGAGAATTTTAATAGAAGTTGATCAGATAGAATAGTGTTTTCTATTTTCCCAATAAAAATAACTAGTATTATGTATACTACTTTCATAATATTTGTTTTGTTTATTTATTTATTTATTTTTATTAACATAGGCTAATGGCTTTAATATCCCCAATAACATGCGGGGTGCTGGGATTTGTTTAATTTATGGTTTAAGATTTTGACATACACTAAGAAAATATTAATTTTTAAAAAATTTTGTCTTAACAAATGTTATTAATTATATATTTAAATATAACTGATCTAATAATATAAAATTTAAAAATATTTTTTTAAAAATTATATTAAAAATCGAAAACATTATCTATTTATTTTAAAAATATATAAAACATCAAATAATTAGAAAAAAATATAATGTTATATGTTGCCTTCTTGTAGTTGATAAATCGTAAAAAAAAAAAGCTACAATTATAATATTTCCTAAACAATGCTTAAATAACAATTAAAATATGAATCTTTTGAGTTGACAAAAAAAATATGAATCTTTTGAATAAGTAAATTTTAATTTTGAATTCATAATCAAAAATATCATTTATTTTTTTAAAATAATACTCCAGCAAAACTAGGAAACGGTCAAACGTTGAGAAGATGACATAATCGGGTTTTGAAGGATTAGACAAACTTGAGATCTGAGTGTTTAACTGTTTTATCGTCTTCCTAAAATATTGTCGCATCGACTAATGAGCTTAACCCAATGTCTTGCATTTATTAGAATGGAGTATGCTTCCTTTGCCTTTCCCAATAGGCGATAGAATCTTCTCTTCGTTTTCTTTTTTTCTCTTAGTTGGTTTCGCACCTAATGGTATTCGAAATATTATTAATTTTATTTAGTTAAAACTGAAATTGTATTTTCTCCATTTCGATCATCTCCATTTGCATCAATTGTTATATCTTGTTAAGAGGCAAACACTGTATGACAAGATTCTTTTATTGTGTGAACATTCCGACAAACTAAACCATTTCTTGTGTATGTACATGTTGTTGGATTCTATATTCACGACGTTGGTTAAAAGAAAAGGTTCCGTTAATCATTTTAGTTTCAATCATAGAAACAAGTTAGTTGGATCTTATCATTCTCGTTAAATAACTTAGGGCAAACTTAAGATCAGAATCTTGGATAAAGACTATATTTATATACTGTTAATACGAGATAACAAGTGTCTGGAAAAATGAGTAATGAGTCTTATTAATTTATTACATATGTAACAATTTTTCTATAAAGATTCCTTTATCGCCTCCTCATGTATCGACCTTTGCAAACTCCAACTTTTCGTTTTCGAAAGATAGTCTTCTCGTTACTTTTATTAAGGAGTAGAATGACTTAAAGTCTTAAACCGTCCGATAAATCCCAGCAGTGATCTTCTCATAATTGGTTGGCAAAAAAAAGTATAATCTATCTTCTCGTCATCGTTATCTTTTTCTTAAGTTATAATTTTTATTGCTCTTTCTAATGCTAATGCATCTCAACTTTACATATATCCCAGTGGAGATGTAGTGATCCCTCCTGGCCATTTTTAGGTCGTTCGCTTATATTGTTAATATATATATATATGAATTTTATCATTGTGATTATATAAAGTAAAAAAAGTGACATGTGACATGCACTGACAACTATGAACGTCAAATCAAGTGCATAGATAAGATTAAATTTAATCGAAAATTTGATAATTTTTGAGCATATATATTTTAAAGATTTTTATAAGTTTTTTTCGTGTATTTTCGGTTTATGAAAATTTCAAAGTTTTGGGCTTACTTATGAACATGTTATTTAAGTCTTTTATTGATCCTCAATGTGAGAATGTTTATCATGTTTTATTCAGCTTTTGTATTGGTAACCTGTGCTTTTCTTTTAATTTACAATTGTCACAAAAAATAATATCACTGATTTTAGCTTCGGAAATCATGATTTAAATGATCCCACCAATAAAAAAATTCTCTAATTTCTACTACTAGAGATGAGGTTAACACCAATCTTAAAACCTTATCTAAATGATCAGCCAATTTAATTATGTCAATTTTGTTAATTAATTTCAAGTCTGACTCCTAACCACAAAAGAATAACGTCAAAATGATAAATAATGAAAATATAATCTCGAATACTGGAGATAAATGAAGATTTCCCAAAAAAATTTAAAAAATTTCTTATCTACAAAGGAAAGATATTTTAAAAGCATATTTAAAGTTGATTATAAATACCAAAGGTTAAAAACTTAGAAATTTCATTCAAATTTAGAGAAAATCTAAGATATAGTTTTACAGTTTTTCATATTCTTTGTTTAGATTGTTTTTGTCTATTTAGATGATCCGAACTTTTAATATTTGTTTCTGACTATAGTAATAAAAATTTATAGTTAATTTTTTGCTCCTTAACAAACTAACTTCATAATTTTGTTGTGTGAGGTTCTAATTCAATATCAACTATCTAATCATCTTCAACTCTGGTGATAAGATAACATTATGAGTTAACTTTCCAACATAAAAAATAAAAAATAAGATTTAACGGATGGATTGAGAGTTATATAATCTCTAGAATTGATCTCTAGGATTGAGAGTTATACAAACGAAACCAATCTGCAGACGATTAACTTCACAGATTTTAAAATTTATAAACATTCTTATACATTTTCAAGATTGTATAGCATACGGAACTGATTTCAAATAAAATAAATAAATTTTAAAGTTAATATGGAGTAAAATATTAAATGAATTGATGAATTAATACAAAAAATAGACAATGTTAAATTAGTTATTGAAATATACAATCCAAAAAATAATACTATAACCCTAAGCGGTGAGTGGTTACAAACTTACAAACTCACCGAAAAAGAAATAGCCCATGAGGTAAAAGCGAACCCTAAATCAACCAAGCCCAAAAGACTAAGTGGGGCAAGAAATTTGGTGGGCTGGAGATGGATGTGTTAGAATCCATCTTCTAAACTTCCTTAATGAGTAATATATATATATATATATAGATAATATAATAGTTTGATCCGATGACGTGCATTGATTAGGTTTGTGTGTTTGAAGTTGTGTCTGATTTGGACGCCAAGAGGAAAGGGTTTGGTGAAAATGTAAAGTGGGACCCAGATGAGCTCTGAAGAAAGAAAATAGGGTTTGGTGAGACGAGTGGTGTGCGATGGATCCTCGCTTCTGTGGTTGTTGTTTCCCTTTTTCTCCATTTCTCATTGTTTGTTTGGTGGCCTAATTTTTAGTCATTCCCTTTTCACAATTTCAATGATGACACATCCTTTACATCTAAATATCAGTAAAATAATCATATAGTTTACCAAATAATTCGCTTAACAACTTTTATTCTCAATATGTTTCTCTAAAAATTGTCTTTTCTCGATGATAATCTATCAAATATTTTTTTTTTTTCATAGTTCCATCCTTAGATATCAATCAAAGTTCCTCCATATTATTTTATTATAATCCTGTAAAGAATTATAACCCATTTACATATGGCAAAAACTATTAAGATTAATTTTTATGTACGTGGTTGCTATGATGGCATATATCTCGATGATATCCATTCTGATTTGAGTTTGTTTATTAACAGAAAAGTATTTAATTATATAGGCCCGCCATGTTCTATATAATAAATGTTTTTTGTTATATACACTTACCACATTTTTAAATATTCAAACGTTGACAAAACCTATATAGCAAGCAATCTATTCATTTAAAGACTCCAGCTTTATTCAGACTTAGCATAAGAAGAAAATTAATTGTTGTGAAAAGCCTATCATAAAACTAACGTTTGGATTTATGTTGTATAGCTTAGGTGGTAAAGATTAATTAGGAACATTTTCTTTTAATCTATTCTCCAGAATATCAAAGTATTATTCGAAAATTGTAGAAATTGTGAGTTAGTGACTAAAATTTGGGAATAAAAAAAAACAAAACAAAAAAATTGGTTTCGAAATTGAAATGATCGGATGATCTGGGAAATTTCAAGTATATAATTTCATGGACATTGGACGTCGCAAGCACTCGTTTAATTAGTGCAATTTATATATAAAAAAAATTGAACCACTATTATTAAAGCACATATTTTTTTAAATTTCATATTCCTCAAATTGCTCTATAACCACGCATAAAAAATTAGAGTAGTTAGTCATATAAACTCCCAACTTTATTTTCTCTAACGTTTCAAATACTAAATATATATAGGAAATTGCCTTTTTGTGAAAGTTTATCAAAAATGTCTTTAAACATAGTTTAAGTCATGATGACAACATGTAACAGGCCGAACATTAGGGTGTTTTTGGGACATACAAAGAGTGGGTATGCCCACTATCTAGAATATTTTTCCTACACTGAAGTATAGAAGATCTTTTTTCAACAAGTTTAAAGGAATTTAACGGGATCTCTACGAATCCGTCCATAATTTCTGAAGATCAGCCATTGACTCTTGAAAATCCACTTTTGATCCTTGAAAATTTGTTTTATTTATGAGTATTTTTGTTATAGCTATTAAATCTCCACCATCCACATTTTGAAGGTGTTTGTATAAATAGGAGTGAAATCTCTCCTTTATAATTATTTTACATTTCTATTAATATAAAAGATATTGAAAACTACTCATTATTTTTTCTAGTTTTCTCATTTTTCTAATTTTTGTTTAGAGAAAGACTATTTAATCAGTTTGTTGAAACAAATAAAACTATGCCCGCAAGTATTGATCGTTAGGATCAAGTCCGTGACAAACAACTCTCATAAAGTGCACCCACACTTCCTTTTTTCTTCTCCCCCCACACTTTTGTTTTCACGCTGAAAGGACAAGAGAACAAATTAACACGAGTTTCATGCATCGAATTCAATGCAAACAGCCAAACAGTAGGAATTCTCCACCTTATAATTAGATAGATTGTCTTGGATTTCCATATTTAGCTACGAAATGTAATCTCGCTTGAGGAAGTGATATTTGAACTAGATTTACTTTATATACTGGATTGCTCCAATCCAAATTGGACATATACGAGGAAAAGTAGATACGGGGAGTGGTAAAGCAAGGACCAGAAGATTGTTTATTCCCCTTAGTAGGAGAACGAGTAATGTAGATTAATCCGAAAGTCTATGTTTTAGTTTTACTCAGTCATACGATATTAAAAATCACTTTCTAATTGGTCGTTCATATTAAATTGTTTTAGTCCGAATACGCTAAGATTGTGGAGTTTTTCTAATGGTAACTTATATATTCCTCTGTATAATATTTGAGTAACATAAAAAGAGTAATTTTACTATCGTGTGTTAATTACATGAGTACTATGCTAAAATATTATCATAAGATAACTTCTCAAGTTTTAAATAAAAAATCTTATTTTACTAAACAAATTACATGTAATGTCATTATGTCATTTTGTCACTTATATTAATTTATTGATTTACATACTACAAACTATGATATATTTCATAGACTCTAATTAAGATACATGTCATTTATTAATTCATAAAATGATTATTATATATAATTGTAATTATGTATTTAACCAATATAATTAAATACTTTTATATTAAATATATATATATCATGTTTATTATATTAATATATATATATATGTTTATTGAAAAAATTGAAAATATATGTATTTATTTTAATTAGTACCAAAAAAGTAAATCAAGTGTAATTTGTAAAATATAGTTCCGAAGGGAAAACAAAATCTATATATTTTAAAATTAGAATAATTTCTGTAAACATTTTTGACCACTATAACATTGCAGAGTTAACATCAAATCGGCTTTTTGTGTCAAACGAATGACAACGATAACCATATTCAAGAAAATTATGTACTTTTGTGTAACTAACGAATATTGCATTACTATTTCTGTTATGCAATATTCTTATACCGGAACCCACTATATTCGATCAGTACCAATTTTGACGCCGTCGTGAGAATATTGTGATAGCTATCTGTAAATACAAGAGAAACTACATCTACGAATTGGTTCTGACTCTCTTTCGATTTGATTCCATGAAACTTAATTAAGTCCCTGCTTTCATCTAAAAAAAAAAAAATTATACAGGGGTTTGTGTCCCCACTTAGTCAATAGCTTCCGTTATGATATAGGAGTCGTAGCGTTACTCCCAAGTAGTAGCCACTGATGTTGATGGCAGTTCTATGTACGTAAATGCGCATACACAAATTACGATCACTCAAACAATCTCCAAACCTATCGACCAAATCAAGATGCAATGCACTTTAATCTTTGAAACGATACTGTTTGTATTATATATAACAATAGAATAAAAGTGTCTTTATTTAATGAGTTCGAGATAACTAAATTTAAAGAAGAGAAGCTCAATTTCAAGATTATTAAAAAAATAAAGAAAGAGTAAACCGATCGATAAATTGACTATACCAAATTCGGATATTTGACATAAATGTCTTTTCACATTCACCTGCAGATCATATACTCCGCCTATTTTGTCCTTTTTCTAAATAGTTAAAATAGGCGAAAAAGAGATATACTACTAAGTACTAACACCATTTAAATATTTCAAATCGCACTCCCCAGTTATAAATTTCCGGGCGGTTAAATTAACAAAAAAAAAAAACATCTAAAAAAATTTAACCGAAAAAAGTGAAAATAATTATGGATTAATTTGAATGGAGACTGTCGCATGCTACGATAGAAGCAAACATGCATGCACATGCAGATGTTTCAATGAAGGACGTCAAGGACGCCTTGCCTTACCAACCCACCACTTCTTCCACCTATATCATCTCTACCATTTATTTTCTTTATTGTTTGTTTGTTTACTTTTTGTATGTTGCTCATTAATTACTATTACATTTTGGCTTTTGATTAATAAAGTAACGCGTAATTCAGAAACAAGTCAAAGAAACGAGTTCGATAATGAATTTCTATTTTATTAGCAAATGGATGGCCCCTGAAAATATTCATGACAATTGTATCGACGGATATTATATATTCACATTAAAATTTAAGTTTTTTGCAAGGCTACACGTACTCTAGAAATATATTCATGTGTATTCATGCTTGGTTTGGTAAGGACATATATATATATATATAATAATATTGTAAATCATGACTATTAGAAAAATGATGATATAGCACAAATATTAAAATTTTCCAAACCAGTAGCAGTCATTAAAGAAATGCATTATATTTTGTTATATTCCTAATTTTTTTTAGCTTAGGGTAACATGTCATGCAAACGGCGTGTTGCGTCACTCGGCTCTTGTTGGAAATCTTATTCTTGCATGAATATTGTAGTTTGCAATCACGTAAGATTTATCTTCCACACAAATACTAAACCCAATTAAATAACCAATGAAACATGTACATTTGTATTTAGAATTATTTATGACTTCCATATGTCAAATTTTAATGAAATATATTTTTATGTTCAAACATTTCTTCCTTAACTTTTCAATTTTCAGTTTTCACCTAATGATTGGTGTGCATATGCAAATTAAATAAATTGTGTTAAGTTTCATTTTCTCGAGGTTTCTCATTGTTTTTTTTTAATGTTAGTGCATCTGAGCTTTTACTCAAGATAAGCATAACTAAGTTTCGCATTATATTTTTGGTGGTTCGTTGTTTATTAGTATTATTTTTCTTTTTGAATCGTTAGTTGAAGTTTCAGTTATATATGGTGAAACAAAATAAACATCTTTGTATGAAAAAAGTAAAACAATGCCTAAAAAGAGAGTAAAACAAACCATAAAAAAATATACAAAGACATATAACACGATAGCTGAAATAAAAACAAAACCATTTGAAAAATCTGATAAAACTGAAACAATATCCAAATTGACAAAAAAAAAAAAAATGAAAGAGTGTTATAGTGGGGACGTTAATTGACTCAATTACGTTCATACATTACACACCTACTCCCATCACAATGAAACGCTTTACTCCAAAAACACAATTCAAACCCAAAAAAAAAAAAAAAAAATCTCACAGTCTCACCAACCGCGGAATGCTACTATCGCCAGCCACCAGCCACGACCACTTTTACCACCGTGACGTTGACGAGAGCAAACAAAATTCACCACCGCGTTTAAAAAAAAAAAATATCTCTTTTTGGGACTTAAACCAAATCCACGAATTATAATCTCCACCACTAGAATCTCTCACACTCCATCTAACGGTCATAATTAATTCTCAACCAACTCCTTCTTTCTCACTAATTTCCATTTTTTTCTTTATAAAATTTATCATTATAGAAAAATATAAAAAGGAAAGAAAAAACTAGCTCTCTTATGCTTACCTACCATCAAACACTACCACCTTATTTAAACCACCCTTCATTCATCTCTTTCCCCTCAGGAACAACAAACCAAATTCCTTAAAAACTTTAACAAACAAAAATATATTAAGACCTCTCTCACCTTAGAGATCGATCTCTCTATAATCTCCTCCATTAATAAACTCGAATATTCAAATGGAGATTAACGGAGCATCACCCAAGACTAACGGAGGAGATATCGACGCTATGTTGTGCGGCGGAGAGATCAAGAAAAACGTCACGGTGGCTGCGGCGGATCCTCTCTACTGGGGAGCTGCGGCTGACCAAATGAAAGGGAGCCATTTGGATGAAGTCAAGAGAATGGTTATGGAATTTAGGAAGCCTGTGGTGAATCTCGGAGGAGAGACTCTGACGATCGGACAAGTCGCAGCAATCTCGACCGTTGGACATGGTGTGAAGGTGGAGTTGTCGGAGACGGCAAGAGCCGGTGTGAAGGCTAGTAGTGATTGGGTGATGGAGAGTATGGGCAAAGGCACTGATAGTTATGGTGTTACTACTGGTTTTGGTGCTACTTCTCATCGCAGAACCAAAAACGGCGTCGCACTTCAGAAGGAGCTTATAAGGTAATTAATCGATTGTATATTTTTTTTTGCTTGCTTCTCTAATGATCATTTCGAATGGTAAGAGACTGAAAAAGTTTCTTAAAAAGTTAAAAAGTTATCTCTAACTATGGTATGCATTTTTGAAGTATCTTAGCTATTAAAAAAACATTATATAATATATATTTATTAAAATAATTAAATTTTAATTGTTATAAAAATATGAACCAATAATAAAAGGACAAGTGTAGAAACTTTTTCAAGAACTGGTTCTTAGTTAAGAGTTTTCAGGATCGGATCTAACTTTCTCTGGACTTTTTATTTTTTTTCAATATTTTAGTGTTAAAAAACTTATTAAGAGACTGTGGAACTTAGAGCATCTCCATCGGACAGATACCCATATTAAGTATCTTACCAAAAAAAAAATATTATTTTAATCTATTATTATGAATTAATTAATGTTTTTTAAAACAAAAAATTGTTATCCAGTAGAAAAGTGACATGTGTACAGAAACTGTCTCTTAAATCTCTTAAATAAGAGTCGACTCCTATCTCTCTCTTACCTTTTTTATTTTTTTATTAATATTTTAAAACTAAGAAACTGCTTAAGAGACACCGATGGAGGTGCTCTTAGGTAGATACTTGGCGTCTAATAGTTGATTGTTTTTCTTGTGTTATAAAATATCTTCTTTAGATATATGGAAATAATTTTTTTTCTTACGAATTAGTTTATTTAGATGGTTCCATTTTAGCAAAACTTGATATTTAATAGAATATTTGTATGCTTAAGTAAATTGATTTTAAAAATTATTACCGGAAGCAACTTCTTTAAGCCATTACGTTATGACGTTGCATGGAAAATCAAGCGGGTTGGGTCAGGTTGTGTCTATGGACATTTTTTATTCAAGATTTTACGAGTTATATTCACACGCAATTAATCTGAATTAAATAAATGAATTAAATTAGTAACTAATCCACACGCAATTCGACCGTTTGTGTTCGTTTTCAGATTCCTGAACGCCGGAATATTCGGCAGCACGAAGGAAACATGCCACACATTGCCACACTCCGCCACGAGAGCCGCCATGCTTGTACGGATCAACACTCTCCTCCAAGGATACTCCGGCATCCGTTTCGAGATTCTCGAGGCCATCACCGGTTTCCTCAACAACAACATCACTCCTTCACTCCCTCTCCGAGGAACAATCACCGCCTCAGGAGATCTCGTTCCTCTCTCCTACATCGCCGGACTCCTCACAGGCCGTCCAAATTCCAAAGCCACAGGTCCCAACGGTGAAGCCTTGAACGCAGAGGAAGCCTTCAAAATGGCCGGAATCAGCTCCGGATTCTTCGACCTGCAGCCTAAGGAAGGTCTCGCCCTCGTCAACGGCACGGCGGTTGGATCTGGAATGGCGTCGATGGTGCTATTCGAAACGAACGTTCTCTCTGTTTTGGCTGAGATTTTGTCAGCCGTTTTCGCTGAGGTGATGAGCGGAAAGCCAGAGTTCACCGACCATTTAACTCACAGACTCAAGCACCATCCCGGCCAGATCGAAGCTGCGGCGATAATGGAGCATATCCTCGACGGAAGCTCGTACATGAAACTAGCTCAGAAACTCCACGAGATGGATCCGTTACAGAAACCGAAACAAGACCGTTACGCGCTCCGCACGTCTCCTCAGTGGCTAGGTCCTCAGATCGAAGTGATCCGTTACGCTACGAAATCGATCGAACGTGAGATCAACTCCGTCAACGACAACCCCTTGATCGACGTTTCAAGAAACAAAGCGATTCACGGCGGAAACTTCCAGGGAACACCGATCGGTGTCTCAATGGACAACACTCGTCTCGCGATCGCAGCGATAGGGAAACTCATGTTCGCTCAGTTCTCCGAGCTTGTGAACGATTTCTACAACAACGGTCTTCCTTCGAACCTAACCGCGTCAAGGAATCCAAGTTTGGATTACGGATTCAAAGGAGCAGAGATCGCGATGGCTTCGTACTGTTCGGAGCTTCAGTACTTGGCGAATCCAGTGACAAGCCATGTTCAATCAGCAGAGCAACACAACCAAGACGTCAACTCTCTTGGACTAATCTCATCTCGCAAAACTGCCGAAGCTGTCGACATTCTTAAGCTCATGTCAACAACGTTCCTTGTCGCGATTTGTCAAGCTGTGGATCTCAGACATTTGGAGGAGAATCTTAAACAAACTGTGAAGAACACAGTCTCTCAAGTCGCGAAGAAAGTCCTTACTACTGGAGTTAATGGTGAGCTTCACCCATCTCGCTTCTGCGAGAAAGATTTACTTAAAGTTGTCGACCGTGAACAAGTTTACACATACGCGGACGATCCTTGTAGCGCCACCTACCCGTTGATCCAGAAGCTAAGACAGGTCATCGTCGATCACGCTTTGATCAACGGTGAGAGCGAGAAGAACGCAGTGACTTCCATCTTCCATAAGATTGGAGCTTTCGAGGAAGAGCTCAAGGCGGTGCTTCCGAAAGAAGTAGAGGCAGCAAGAGCGGCGTACGATAACGGAACATCTGCTATTCCTAACCGGATCAAGGAATGTAGGTCGTATCCTCTGTATAGATTCGTGAGGGAAGAGCTTAAAACTGAGCTTTTGACCGGAGAGAAAGTCACGTCGCCGGGAGAAGAGTTCGACAAGGTTTTCACGGCGATTTGTGAAGGTAAGATCATTGATCCGATGATGGAGTGCCTCAACGAGTGGAACGGAGCTCCTATTCCAATATGCTAAGAGTAAAGGTCCTCTGTTTTTTTTTTTAAAGTTCCTTTTTTCTTTAAATGCCTGAATAATTTTTACCAAATGATACTCTGTGAAGTGGTTTCTGTTTATCTAATTTAAAATTTGTGTGTAAAACTCATTGCAAGTTCGCAAGTGAACAATTTTCTTGTTACAAGTGTTGAATGATATACCTTTTTCTCAAATTTTCGGTATATGGAAGTCTGCATTAGAACCATACAAGTATAAAGCGGACAATTATTAAAATCATCTAAATTTAATCCGTCTTTGACAAAAAAAAAAAACTTAATCCGTCTAAATCTAATGGAATCATCTAAAAGTTAATTGAATATTAATAAGTCACATGTTATATTGATATAAAGTTTCACATGAAACTTCGGTATGATTTGCTTTTCAACATCTGACTACTTACTACAAAGTACAAACTAACACTAATGGGCTTCACATTGGGTCCAATATGAAGCCCATTAGCCCATCCGAGTCGATACGACAATGCAACTTTTAATGAGTTAAATAAAACAGAATTATTATTATCATTATCTGGCCGAAGCTCTCATTGTCTCTCTCTCTCTCTCTCTCTCTCTCTCTCTCTCTCTCGCTCGCTCGATCTACCCAAAGTAGCGGGAGCGAATAGTGAACAAGACCGACATGTCCGATCACCACCACCACGCGCGGCTGAACCGCCTCCGCACAACCTCCCAGCTCCTCCGCCAAACCACCAATTCTTTCTCCTCTCACCCTGTAACTTTCCTCTTCCTCACTTTCCTCCTCTTCTCCTTCCATTCTATCGTCGATCATTGCTCCCTCCTTCTCACCTCCTTCGTCGACCATGACCCTTCTCTCCGCTCCCTCCTCTCTCGCCTCCCTAAATCCCACGCTCCGATGCGCGTCCACCACCATCACCGTCGTGCTCCTTTTCTACAGCTCACGCGCCTCGGCACATTAGACGACGACTTATTCTCCACAGACGAGCACGATCCCTATCGCCGATCCCTCCAAGGCTCTTCCTTTCGTTCTCCGGTCAACGCCACAACTGTAATTCTCTCCGGATTCGATGGCATTTCTGGTTTTTCACGCCTTATCGCCGATAACGGACTCTTCCTCCCTCAGATCATTCGCTCTGGCTTCGCTCTGCGGCAGCTGAAGGATGAAGATCGCGGCAGCGACAAAGACGAAACGAAATTCGATGAACCTGAGCACGATCAAGAAGCTGAAGACTATCGTGGCGAGAAGAAAGACAAGAAATTCGATAGTTTAATGGATCTGAAACTGTTTTTTAAAGGATTGGGGCTTGGTCGCGGAGACGCTGCGGCTCTGTTTTACCTGGTGAGCTTTCTATCCGCCGCGTATGGATGGGTGATTCTGGGGTTCACCACAGTGTACTCATTGGTGCTGGCGATTATGTTCGTCACCGTAACCAACGACTTGCTCGGTAGGTTTCCTTCTTTTTTTGAGGTTGTGTGGAGTGGTTCAAGATTGGGGTTTAAGAGAGTTACAGGATTCGTTTTGATGAGATGGGCAGTGAGAGATGCACTGACGCAGCTTCTGGGTTTATGGTATTTCGGTGAGGTCGAAGATCAGTACTCGTTTTTCAGGCTCTTTGTGAGATTAAAGCTGATGCCTTTCACTGTTATGCCACCATGGATTCGAGGTTTCGAGAAGGAGATATCTGGTTTTTTGTTCGCCTGGTTTGTACTTGATACGCTCATCGGTTTGATTTTAGCTGTTGATGCTTTTCTTGCCATTGTGGATCCAAGGAGGAGGGGAAGGGAGATTGTGAAAGAAGGTCTTTATTTGATATCTCTTATGTTGCATCAGGCCGTGCAGCTCAAGTGTCTTGAAGCGATTCTCTGCGGGTCTTTCTTCAGATGGGCTCTTATTCGGATTGTAGGGAAAAGCATTGCTTCTGTGATCCAGTCTGCCTTGGAAGTTTACTTCATGGCGGCTTGGTTTGTGTTCTACTTAGCAGCTAGGTGTAGAGATGCGCACGCTGAAGGTAGGAGGTTTGGGATACGAGAAATGGAGAACTTGGTAGATGGGATAAGGTTATAATGAATTCGATCTGTAGAATGAGCTTTCAGTTTCGAAGGAGCAAACTTTGGTTTGGATGCGCAATGCCAATGGCTACATCTATGCGCCAAAAGTTGTCATGACTAAGTTCCTTTGGTTTTAGAATTGAAATTGATTGCCAACAATTCGATGTATGTACTTACCTAGGATTACTTGTGAGCTGTAAAAGAGAGGAAGCACGATACAACTGCTGTGTATACTCATTTGCAAGATTGTCCTTTGTAATATATCTTGCTGCAATTGTTGATATCAAAACCATGAGATGATCCATTTTTTTTTTCATATTGGGATGATAATAGATCCAACCCTTCGGATATGTGTCTCGGCTTTAGTGTACCTATCTAGTGACCAATTTGTCCAACCATTTTGATTTTATTTATGTTTAAGCATAGACGCAATGGAGAATTGGTTGTTGGACCGTATTATGGTTTGGATTTCATGGCCGATGGTAGAGCCTCTTGTTCTAACATACATATTTAATAGTCTAGCTTCTCATGAAAGACCTAACTCTTCGTCACAATATTTTATTTCAACTGATTCTTTCAAGAACCACACCGAGGTTTTTTACTTCGTTCCTGTGGTAATAGGATAAAACAGCAGGCAGTGTCTTTCCCGATGGTTCATACAACCAAAGGAACCTGGAGGTTGTTCCCACTAATCAGCGACTGTAAGATGTCGCAGATATATACTCTCTGATAGCAGCTGCATCAGAGAAGTATTCAAGTCTGTTTTATGTTCTGCAAACGTGCTGCAGTGGTTTCAGAAACGTTGCTCTCAAGATGGCTCAGCCTTTGTCTTGGGATGTGTGAGAAGGTAAAACTGTTCTGTGCTCTCTCCCTCTGCCCCCACTAAAAGTTAATCTTTGTGAGAGTTTTCGCGGATCATTTTCATGTTTTAGTACCTTATGTTTAGTAACAAGCTCTGGCTTTAGTGGCTTCATGTATATCTTTGGAGCTGGAGAAGTGTGATATAGAACTTAAATCGCGTTTACTGCTTGCCATTTAACTAATAACATTTTCCCCGCTGAATTTAGTGAACACATTCAATACACAAAGTGTTACATTATTAGTGTATTGCGATAGCTTTGCATTAACCAACATCCTCTGTGGAAACGCGGCCCAGATAAATCAATGAATGTCTTCAGTTCCCTGTACAAGAACCTTCCTAGATACACATGCAGTTCGTTTGATGATGTGGAGCACCAGCGCAACGGACAACATCGAGGAAGGTGCTCACGTCGCAAGGGATCCATAGTCTGGAGTCGGCACTGAAACCGTAAGCATCCTGTGCTTGATCGAGCAATGCCATGAAGAGTGGGTGTGTAAGCAAACTGATCTTTATCACAAACCTCCTGGACTCCTCACCCACATAGACAACCAAATGTCCCTTAGGGACATCTTTTGGTATCATCTCAGCTTCCTTCTTAAAAACCTTGCAAATTCTCTCGCAGCATGTCCAGCAAAACGTACAAGGTGTTATGTCTTTGCCTGTCATCATTTTCAATTTCTTTTCCCAGGACTTGATGAACTTGTTCTTCATTTTAGTAGGAGGAGAAGATTAGTAAATAAGTTATAGATAAGATAGAATGTTGTAGTGAAAAAATATGTCTTTGGATGAGTGTACAAGGTGAAGAACGGGTTTATATATATGCCGAAGTTGAAATATCAGAGCTCCTCAATAAATGTTTGGACATGACAGTTAGACAAAGGGGTGAGATGGGCAACTTTTAAATGATACAAAACTTTATTCAATCGTGCGGTTCTGTTATTTTTTGCTCATAAAGTTGCATCTTCATACGAAACTGTACGAACACACACTATGGTTTTAGATGTGCAATAAAATTTTTTTTTTGGCTTAGTTCAAATTGGCGTCAGATTTCTTGAAGTTCATGGGGGATTAAGACCCCACAAGACAGTAAGAGCAGAGATAGAGAGGAGATAAGATCTGAAGGACAGGGTCCAGGGATGGGTCTAAATCTTCTTGGAGCAAGTGTGACCCTGGTTTATGATTCATTGCATTGGATATTCTAAAATATAATTTCAGTTTGATCTGCAGAAATGCTTGTCTCCAGGAATCAGATCGCTTGACTTTTCCTAGAGCTGTGTTGGATCTAAGCAGCTCAAGGTTCTACTAAGTGACTTCTTGAGTTGTCTACACATGACCTGATATAGAACCCTGCAATGATGTTTGTTAAGTATGATCAGCATTTGCTGTATATTTCTGATCATACTTTTGCAAAAATTTGACAGACCGATCAAAAAGCGCTTAAATAGACGAGGAAGAATCTACTTCACATGGACTCATAACGGAACCCTTCAATGAGGTTTGCTAAGTATGATCATCACTTGCTTGGCAAATATTTTAGAGGTGGAAGGTGAATTTTTACCGATCAAAAGAGCTTAGATATGCAGTAAAAGTATGATCAGCCTTTGATAACTTCTGGTTATGAAATTGTATAGTGAGGTAACTTAGCATTTACAGGTGATTTTTTTTAATTTACCGATCAAAAGGCACTTAGAAAGAACCGTACAAGTAGACGGGAAAGAATGTAGTTCACAAGATATAGATAGGGATGATGAAACTTATCGTCTCTTGGGAGGTTACATAGATGGAGAAGTAACAATATTGGAGGGTCCATAATAAGAGAGAAAGAGAGTATCATTAATTAGAGTTCATCCCCCTAAGAACTCACAAATATATTTCCTTTCTATTGAGTAAGAGAACCTCATTGTTACACCATTTATCTTCCAAAAATGTCTCTCTCTCAGATCTATCTATCTGTAATGTTTGTGTTGTCTGTGTTTTGTGGAGTTGGTTTGAGTCTGTCAAATTGAGTAACAACGACTTTTATTCTGAAACTAAGCTGGATACTTCTGCCTTTAATTTATTGCGAGCATGTGCTTATGATGTTATCTATACTTCTCTCTCTTCTCCCTTTTCTTGGAAGATAGAAAATTATCATAACCTTTTTTTAAATTATATTAGACTACTTTGTAATTCTCTCCTCATTTTGTTAGGATGAGAGTATATATATAAAACATCTGAACTTCATTTTATATGTTATTAAAATTTTAGTTGTTAAATCATTTTGGTTTCTAGTTGAACGGCCAAAACAATGTTGTATGCAAAAGTTTGTCAAAATTCCCCTCTAACAAGGATGTAAATAAACATGTGATAATTTACATTCACTAGCTTTATTATGGCATTCTGAAATAGAAACGGGCAATAATTTACATTCAGTTACCGAATCCAGTCTTCGTCTGGTTTATCACATACAGTCTTTAGGATTAGTTTTAATTAAAGAAATTTTATATGTAATATGATAAGAATATTGAATTATTGATAGCTTAAAATAAAGACTAAATAAAATTAGGAGTTATCTAATTCTAATAAAAAACACTTACATCTAGTGTAAAACCTATAAATAAAATTGTCCAGCTATGAAAATTTATATGACGAAAATTAAGAAAAAAGAAATTGAATTTAGTTTTGAGAAATTTTCTAAATTTAATGATAATAAATATTTTTTATACGTTCTTATTGTTTACGATGGATGTGATGCATCCTCGTTTGGGTTGTCCCATTTAAAATTTACATTCACATGAACATGATGCATAGCTGGATTCTCAAACTGGTTTAACCATGGATATGTTTTTTTTCTTTTTCAATTAATCTTAGTAGTTTTAGTATATCTTTTAATATTCATAGTGTTGTTGGGTTCGAATTTCAAATATGTGTCATGAATTTTAGAGTTAACTATCATTGTACCACATGATTTCGACCATAAACATATTTTTATATTGGATTAGTAATAAATCTAAGAGTGGTTTGGACATTCGGTTATCATTCCAACTTTTTGGATTTTAGAAAAAATGTAGAAACTATTTGGATATTTATAAATTCAGGTTAGTTTTATCAGGATATTAATGTCCCACATCGGAAGTTGAAATGGATCTTAAATAGTGTATAAGGAATATGAGTCAATCTACTAATTGTCAATTGATTTTTAATGTGAATTCCATCTAACTTAACAAGTTTTACTTTGTTTTTATTGGTTTTTGGGTCGGTTCAGTTGAGTTTGTATAAATGTAATTTCAGATAATTTAAATAAAAGAATCGAATAATTTGGGTAATTTAGATAAAAAATTGGATAATCCGGATAAATTGAATAAAAATATCGGATAATTTGACTAATTTATATAATTTTCCATAACTTTGATAAAATATATTCAGTTAATTTTTGATAACTCGATTAGTTTGGTTTGATATGAATAAAATTTTTGAATTTATAATATAATTCAGATTTTTTGTTATTTAAATTTAAATAAAACTAATATTTTTGAATATTTATTATAATTTGTTTAGATTATGATTTCCAATTTGGATTTGATACCCGATAATTTTGGTTCTGGATAATTTGTCTAATCTTACCCAAGAGGTATTTAGACCGCTAATAAACCAGAATGAATCAGCAAAAACCCAAAAACCGACAAACCAAAAAAATTGGATGATCCTGGTTTTTTCATTGAACATCATCACAAGTCACACAACTCTTCATGGTTGTTCTGAGCACACGTGCATTGGTGGTGATCTCTGGTTTGAACTTGCAAACTACAGACACTATTATTATATTCGATAGTGACTGGAACTCGCAAAAATGGACCAGCAAGCACAAGACCGTGCCATCGAATTGGGCAAAAGAAGGAAGTGAGAGTATTTGCTATTATATCAAGTGTTACATAAAAGAGCGTTTGGTATAACTCATGATTCAATTCACAATAAGCTTGCTGTTCTGTTGCATGTTAAAGCTATGTTTAATTAGTTAGTTTTACTTATCTACCATCTCATATAAGGTTTTGCTATTGCATCATCACTTAAACAATCAGTTCAAGAACAATAAATTAATTGATTTCCTTAAATAAAATGATAAAATTAAAAGTTACAATATTAAAGGGGTCATTCTAAACAGTTCACTTTGTTGCCAAAAAAAAAACAGTTCACTTTTTTAGTTTTCAAATTTTTCCTACAAGAAAAATCATAACTTGGACTTTTTGAATCTGATGGTTCCAGCCTTCGGGGTCTTTAGTTTAAATTGGACCCCAGTATCATTACGAAGATGTTCTGTCTGTATTTAGGTTTCTAAAACTACTGTATAATAGGACTTTACGTTAAGGATGCTTCATTCAGTTAATGATATTCGTCTGCCAAGAAATAGTAAATTAGTGATATTCTTTTTGTAGGGGGACAACATATCCAAAACACAAATAAATAAATGAACTAAAACTAAATAGAACAAAATTACAAAAAAAATATTAAATTAGTGATGATATTCTTTTTGCACAAGGACTTAAACTCAATAATACTTCCCAAATGCTTTGCACAAGGGAACCACTAGACTAAAAGAACCATTGACACCAAAAAAACATTTATGTAAATTTAACTGGAAATTTCCGATTCTTTCTTTTTTTCCAATCTTCAAAGTATTCTTCAACATGAGTGTAGACATTAATACTGTAAGAAACCATTCATGTTCAGACAAAAAAAAGAGAGAGAGCCTATTTTGGCTGCGTTGCTACTGTTTGTTGGATTATTCGCATTGGAGGATGGAGAATACAAAGGAAATGAACAAAAGCTTTTCCTAAAATGAAGTCATTCACGGTTTCAATAACAACTTATAGATGAGATGCAGATAATTAATGATATCCTAAATATGACTTTAAACTTTCCACGACAGTTAAAAAGATTCGGGTGGCGATTTTAAAATTACCATGAAGGACTAAACTATCAATATCAATTCCTCTTCTTCCTGTTCTTCTTTCCTGAAGTGCTTCGGCTTCTTGAGGAACCATGAGTGAAACACAATGACTTGGAGTGGAGCGAAGCAAGTTCTCTTACACGATGTAGTATATCCTTAGGAATAGGGCGAGCCACTGACCTCCGTTTTTCTTCCACCTGAATATTCTCAAAATTGTGTTAAAAGAGGATTTCTCAAAATATGATTTTTTTTATAACAAAGGAAGAGGCAAAAGGCAAATCTCTTCATCATTATACTTGTTAGTACGACTTGCTTTCAGTAGATTACGCCATTTGTCCTGCATAGGTTCGAGGAGAATAAACTGAGACACTAAAAAAAGCACTACTAAATATAGAATTTGATTTTGAGGTAAATGCTGAGATACTCTTATATCGACGGGGGTGCGGTGAGATGCGGAATGAAAGAAGATGTTCTTTACATCGGTCCATTTCCCAACACCAAAGTGAGAAATACCATCAACCAACTTCACCACTTCATCAACAGTCCACATCCTCTGATGCTTTCTCCTGTCACTTCTGCTAATGGATTTGTTTGTTACATAAAAGTCATCTTCGCTCTCAGATGAAGTTTGTTGATCATCAGATAATGTATTCTCCTGCAATATCGCATCAGATGGTATTTCGTTTTACATAGATATAACAAGTAATGGGAAAATTCAACAGTCATAGAAAGTAATGCTAACCATTGTAGTATGAATGCATCCCTTTAGAGGTCCTTCCCGAGGCCTGAAGCCATAGGGCACACAAGACATTGTTCCACCAGAAGAATCTAATCTGCAACATTAAAATGACAGCTAGCTTCACCATGTATGTGGGATTATATAACCGAAACAAGACTTTAACTGGACAAGATTATCTTCACTTACCTACGACAATTGGTGTTACACAAATTCTTTTTTCGACTCCTGCCTCGTCCAACCCAAGAGCCTATAAAAGTGGATAGTGGCTTCTTTTCATCTTCTGAATCATAGGAACAGTGTGTATCGTTTGAATAAGTATCCAAACTATCTTTAAATTTTCCACCGGACACATTCTTGGATTCACTTTCTTTTGAACACTCGGAGAGTCCAATGCTTCCACTGATTCCAGGAGAATAAGATTCTGAACTGAAGTTCATAGCACCATAAGGGTCACCATCTAATTCAGATACTTTCTTCTTGACTTCTGTTTCTACAAGTAAGTTATCGAATGGATTGTAAAGTGTAAACCACATATTGCTCAGATGCACTAAGATGATAGAATCACATAGATTTACCTGGAAGGAAATGGTTACCAGTAGAAGAACGATCATGTGATGCGTAGATATCTTCAACTTCCTCAACTTTATCCAGAAACCCATCAAGAATCTAGGAGATGTAGTATACACCATAAGAACTTTATTTCAGGGAATGACGAAGAAAAAAACCATGGAATGGAGAGCATAAAACAGAACAGATACTTCGAGGCTTCGAGCTTTAAACCTACTTCCCCGTCTTGCTTTTGCCAAGAATGTAGTCCACCTTAAGACCAAACGGAAGATACCTCCAGCATTAACCATATGCCCATTTACAATGTTACAAAGCATTCAGCATAAGATCATTTTAAGTTGACTTACCATAATCTGGGAGAAAGCCAAAGTCAAATCCATGAGAAAATTCCTCCATCTTGGAGGTTATTGATATGGTCACGGACACGGCAGGAACCTGGTGGAGGTTCAGGCTGGGCGCGGAGCAAGGCGGCTGAGAGAGAGACTCGATCTACAGCCGCGCGGATGGGTGCTAGCGTGGGAGAGACTCGACCAGGCTGAGCACGTGAGATGAAGCGGGGATTGATATGGACCACACGGCTTGCGGAAGAACCGTGATACACCAGGGCGACTTAAGCCGGCGGCTAAGTCTAGATTCCGACTAGGTGGCTAGACGGTAGAGAGCAATATTGCTAGGGTTTTAATTTCTTTGTAAAGTCTGATTTTTATTAATGAGAATGACTTGGCTTTTATAATGCCTAAGTCTTAGGGTTTCCACCCTTTACAAAAACAGCATGAAGTTCAAAATAAAACAACAAGAATTCTAACTAAAACTACAAGGCATTTAAATGACTTGGGCCGCGGGCCACAAGGCCTGGTCGCGGGCCCAAGTCCTTCACTTAGAAAAATTTAGACAGCAAAAACTTAAAGAAATGACTAAAGATAGACTTGGTCGTGGACTTGGTGTTGTCCACTTCCGGATTGCACACTAAGGGTGTTGCCTCGTTAAAACCTCCCCCGGAAAACCCAATGGGACAAAACCGAAGGTAGGAAAAAGAGTACAATTCCTTAGCGCGTCTTTGGGCATCCCTACCCCGGTGTAATGGTAAGGATGCAGGAATCGGCAACTTGGCGACTAAGCAACTCCCAGGCGGTGGTTGACGAGTAATGGGCCTGGTCTTGGGTTGGCCCTGGTCCGGACTCGGAATTCTGCTCCAGAACCTCAAGCCTCCTCTCAATGAACCGATTGAACTTGGTGCCCAAGGTCTTAGCTCTGGAACGGGTCATGGGTCCTGCTGGCACAACTGGAACTGCTTCGTCCAGGCTTGGTTCGGCTGGGTCGTCTGCGGGGTCGTTGGCACGGTCGGTGCGTTCCGTGGCTCCATCATCCCTCCCCTCTTCAAGTGGTTTGGTCTCCAAATCAACATCCTCACCTGCATCGAATAATTCTAAGTCAGAAACATTGAACGTTGGAGAAATGTTAAACTCACCTGGCAGTTCGAGTTGGTAGGCATTGTCGTTGATCTTTTTCAGGACTCGGAATGGTCCGTCTCCTCTCGGTGCCAACTTGTCCTTGCGCTTCTGGGGAAACCTCTCGGGTCGCATGTGGAGCCAAACCCAGTCGCCTTCCTTCAACGACGTCTGCTTACGTCCCCTGTTGGCCTGTCGGGCATAGGTCTCCGTCTTCTTCTCCAGATTCTCCTTGACCTTCTGGTGCAGCTTCTTGACGTATTCAGCCTTCCGGTCTCCCTCTAGGTTCACGATCTCAGCAGGGGGTAATGGCGTGAACTCCATTGGCGATAGCGGGTTGAAACCGTAGACGATCTCAAACGGTGACTTCTTGGTCGCAGAATGGACGGCTCGGTTGTAGGCGAACTCGACCAGCGGTAGGCATTCGAGCCAAGACTTCAAATTTCGGCCAATGGTTGCCCTTAGTAGGGTGGAGAGTGTCCGGTTCACGACTTCGGTCTGTCCGTCTGTCTGGGGATGGCAAGACGTTGAAAACAGCAGCTTGGTGCCGAGCTTCTTCCACAGCGTCCGCCAGAAATGGCTGAGGAACTTGGTGTCTCGGTCGGACACTATTGTCCGGGGAATTCCATGCAGTCGGACAATCTCCCGGAAGAACAAACTCGCGGTTTGGGTGGCGTCATTTGTCTTGGAACATGGGATGAAATGCGCCATCTTCGAGAACCTATCTACTACTACAAAAATGGAGTCTTTGTGGTTGATCTTAGGCAAGCCTAGCACAAAGTCCATAGAGATGTCAGTCCAAGGAGTAGTAGGAATAGGGAGTGGTAGGTATAACCCGTGGGGATGGACTCTTGACTTGGCCCGTTTGCAGACCAGGCAGCGGCTGCAATGGGCCTCAACATCTCGTCTCAGGTGGGGCCAGTAGAAGTGTTCCTTGAGTAAACTCAAGGTTTTGGCTACGCCAAAATGACCCATCAAGCCTCCTCCGTGGGCTTCCCTCAGTAGTAGCTCCCGGGTTGATCCCTTTGGGATGCAAAGCCTCCGATCCCTGAAAAGGAACCCATCAAACAAGTAAAACCGTGAATGGGTACCCGTTCCAGCGTGAGTGAAGGCGTCCTTGAGGTCTTCGTCTTGGGCATATAGCTCCTTGAGTAGTTCGAATCCGAGGACCTTAGCTTCCATGACCGAAATCAAGGAATGCCTCCGGGACAAGGCATCTGCGACGACATTCTCCTTTCCCTTCTTGTACTTGATGACGTAAGGGAATGTCTCGATGAACTCCAGCCAGCGTGCGTGTCGTCTCTTCAGTTTTGTCTGCCCTCGTAGGTGTTGCAGCGTCTGATGGTCCGTGTGGATGACGCATTCCCGGGCCAACAGGTAGTGCTGCCATGTGTCCATTGCCCGAACCAAGGCATATAGCTCCTTGTCATAGGCGGGGTAGTTGAGTGCTGCTCCGCTCAACTTCTCGCTGAAATAGGCAACGGGTTTGCCGCCTTGGGTCAGTACGGCTCCAATTCCAACGCCAGATGCGTCGCACTCCACCTCGAAAGTCTTCTGGAAATCCGGTAGTGCTAAAACCGGGGCGTGAGTGAGTCGTTCCTTGAGCAGGTTGAAAGCTTTATCCTGCTCGGGCCCCCAGCTGAATGCCCGGTCCTTCTTGATCACGGAGGTCAAAGGACTGGCAATTGTGCTGAAGTCCCGGACGAACCGTCGGTAGAAGCTCGCCAAACCGTGGAAGCTCCGGACTTGGCTGATGCTCGTGGGCGTGGGCCATTCCTGTATGGCCTTGATCTTATCCTCGTCCACCTGTAAGCCTTGTGGACTCACGACAAAGCCTAGGAAGACTACCCGATCCGTGCAGAACGTACACTTCTTTAGATTGGCATACAACTTCTCCTCTCGAAGTGTGCGTATTACCAATTCCAAATGAGTGACGTGATCGGCATATGAGGCGCTGTAAATAAGGATGTCGTCAAAATAGACTACGACAAACTTACTGATGTACGGCCTGAGGACATGGTTCATTAAACGCATGAACGTACTCGGGGCATTGGATAGCCCAAACGGCATTACTAGCCATTCGTAGAGACCCTGCTTGGTCTTGAATGCCGTCTTCCATTCGTCTCCTTCGCGCATGCGGACCTGGTGATATCCGCTCTTCAGGTCGATCTTTGAGAAGATCGAGGCTCCGCTCAGCTCGTCAAGCATATCGTCAAGGCGCGGTATCGGGTGACGGTACTTGATGGTGATGTTGTTGATAGCTCGGCAATCAACACACATTCTCCAGGATCCGTCTTTCTTGGGTACGAGCAGGACGGGTACAGCACATGGACTAAGGCTTTCCCGGACATAGCCCTGGTCCATCAGTTCTCGAACTTGGCGTTCGAGCTCCTTAGCTTCCTCCGGGTTGACTCGGTAGGCGGGTCGGTTGGGCAGTTGTGCTCCCGGAATGAAATCGATGTTGTGCTCGATTCCTCTTAATGGTGGCAGTCCTGGTGGGATCTCTGTCGGAAAGACGCCGGCGTAGGACTCTAGAAGTTTGGCAACTTCAGGCGGGGGCGGCGGGTCAGTGCTGCCGGCGTGCAGCGATTCCTTGAAGATCATGAGGACGACATTAGTATCGTCCCTACTCACTGCCTTGCGGACGACTCGGGAGTTCACAAGAAAGTTCTCCTTCCGGGAACCTTTGGTTGAATCCGTCTTTAGTTGGATTTCCCGGACTTGTTGTGGTGCGAGCGGTGCTAAGTTAAACCTGCGCTTGTTGTGAACAAAAGAATACAGGTTAGTCCGCCCATTGTGCGTGGTTTCCCTGTCAAACTGCCATGGACGTCCTAGTAATAGGTGGCCAGCCTGCATCGGGACCACGTCGCACAAGACCTGATCAGAGTAACGGCCTATGCTGAAGGGTACCATCACCTGATCGGATATGCGGATCTCGGTCTTGTCATTGAGCCAGCGCAACCCGTATGGGCGTGGGTGCTTGGTCTTCTCGAGACCGAGCTTGTCAACCATGTATTGACTGGCGACGTTGGTGCAAGAACCACCGTCTATGATCAGAGAACATACCTTGCCCTTCACGGTGCACTTGGTATAGAAGATGTTCTCTCGCTGTTCCGTCTCTTCGGGTCCCGCTATTGAGTTCAGGACACGTCGGAACATCAGAAGTTCTCCGGAATCCGGGTATTCAATCTCATCCTCTGGCTGGTCGATCTGGGCGTCTAAACGCTCGTCTTCCTCATCAGCGGATTCGTACTCGCCGGATGGAGTCAAGATCATGACTCGCTGGTTCGGACAGTCGCGAGCCATGTGACCTCGTCCGTTGCACTTGAAACAAGTGATGTCTCGGCTCCGGGGTGCAGCTCCGGTAGGCTTGGTCGGCTGGGATTGTCCAGCCGTGGGTCGGGTTGGCTCACGGGGACGGGTCGGCGCGCGCGGGTCGGGGACAGGGCCAGGGGGCCGGTTGTATGGCTTGGTCCAGTTTGGCTTGGGCCTCTGGCTGCCTGCGGCCTTCCTCTTGTTGGCTTGCTCCACCTGGTTGGCTAAGTGGTATAACTCGCCAAGGTCGTGGTACTGCTGCCTCTCGACTTTGCGGGCGATCTTTTCCTGAAGCCCATCGAGGAACTGGGCCATGAGACTCTCCGGGGAGTCAGTTATCTCAAGACGGTTCCGCAGGTGCTCGAACTCGTCGAAATATTCACTGACCGTCTTAGTGCCCTGGGTGAGTCGTCTAAAACGCCTTTGTAACTCGCGGTGGAAGTGGGGTGGAACGTAGCGTTTCCGCATTAGATGCGTAAGCTCGTCCCAAGAGGTCAGTGGTCCGAAACGACTCCTTCGTCGTTCAGCGACCTCACGGTCCCACCAGGTCAGGGCATGGTCCGTGAATTGAGCGGTGGCAAGAGCTACTCTCCGGGGGTCTCCGTATCGGTAGTAGTCGAAGATCAGCTCCATGCGTCGTTCCCAATCTAGGTAAGCCTCGGGGTCGACCTTGCCGGCAAATGATGGCGGGTTAAGCTTGACGTCGGGGGCTTGGTATGGGGGCGGTCGGTCGTCGTACCGGGGGTCTCGATCATAAGGGGTACGGTATGGTGGATCGTCGGGCGGATCTTCTTCTCGTGGGTCGCGAGAATAGGGTCCGAAGTAGTGAGTCCGACCATTGGTAGTGGCACCTCCGTTGCCGCGGTGGGACGCCTCGGGGAAGTCCGGTCGTTGGGGAGGACCGGGTTGCTCCAGCCGTTCCATACGACTAGCGAGCGTGTTCATCTGAACCGTAATCTGGCTCAGCATCTGCATTACTGCAGCTGATCCTTGGGGGCGTTCGGGAACGTCCGAACTACTAGACATTTATATTTTCAAAGAAATTTCCTAAAATAACAACTTTCCAAAAATGGAAACTTTCCTAAAATAGAAACTTTCCTTATCTAGAAACTTTCCTAATCTAGAAACTTTCCTAAAATAGAAACTTTCCTAAAATAGAAACTTTCCTAAAATAGAAACTTTCCTAATCTGGAAACTTTCCTAAAATAGGACTTTCCTAAGTTGGAACTTTCCTAAAATAGAACTATCCTAAAATGGAACTTTCCTAATCTAGAAATTTTCCTAAAATAGAAACTTTCCTAATCTGGAAATTTTCCTAAAATAGAACTATCCTAAAATGGAACTTTCCTAATCTAGAAAAGGAAAATACCCTAGGGAGATATTCTAGACTTAATTTCTTTCCTAAATCGTTTCGGGAAGTTTCCTAATTGGTTTTGGGAAATATTCCTAATGGATTATACTAGGGGATATTTGCCTAAACCTAGAATGGAAAATTGCCCTAAACGGCTGATGGTATCTACTTGTTCGCGGATTGACCTAGGGGTGGCGACTAAACTCGCGGCTGCTTAGGGTACACG
This sequence comes from Streptanthus diversifolius, assembly GCA_039880935.1. Lineage (NCBI taxonomy): Eukaryota > Viridiplantae > Streptophyta > Magnoliopsida > Brassicales > Brassicaceae > Streptanthus > Streptanthus diversifolius. Next base: position 19,584,870 of record JAXGFM010000022.1, on the reverse strand, counting down.
GTCGCTAACCTATTCACTCCACGGTTACACGCGGCTACTGGTTTGGGCAAGCGGCTATCCGCGGGGTCGAAAGGGGAAGCTAGCGCGGCTAAGGCTTCTCCTACTGGCTGCTAGACACGGAATCAGCTAGGGAACCTCACGCAAGTCTACACAATCCTAGCAATTCAAACGCGTGAAGCAAGTCTCCTTGCTGTCACGATTTCTCAAAACGCAAGTGTTCTAAGGTGGATTTCTATTGCGCCTTAATCCGTTTTTACACAACCTAACTTGTTCTTTTTTTTTTTTGAATGAATCTGCAAACAATCTAAACAACCTAGCAATCAAACTCAAAGGGCAGAGGAGATATAACCGGTTTTAAGGATGGATTTGTCGCGGTTCTAGGGAAGCTTCTTCTTTTCCTTTTTTTTTTTTTTTATATGGAATCCGGCTCCTCTTCTCCTTACACAGGTTCAAAGGAAAATCGGATTAAAGCAAGTGGTGATAATTGACAAACTAACGAAACAACAAATAGCAAAGGGATAGGACACAACCGGGGTCAGGAGCTTTTGAGCTCTGATACCAGATGATATGGTCACGGACACGGCAGGAACCTGGTGGAGGTTCAGGCTGGGCGCGGAGCAAGGCGGCTGAGAGAGAGACTCGATCTACAGCCGCGCGGATGGGTGCTAGCGTGGGAGAGACTCGACCAGGCTGAGCACGTGAGATGAAGCGGGGATTGATATGGACCACACGGCTTGCGGAAGAACCGTGATACACCAGGGCGACTTAAGCCGGCGGCTAAGTCTAGATTCCGACTAGGTGGCTAGACGGTAGAGAGCAATATTGCTAGGGTTTTAATTTCTTTGTAAAGTCTGATTTTTATTAATGAGAATGACTTGGCTTTTATAATGCCTAAGTCTTAGGGTTTCCACCCTTTACAAAAACAGCATGAAGTTCAAAATAAAACAACAAGAATTCTAACTAAAACTACAAGGCATTTAAATGACTTGGGCCGCGGGCCACAAGGCCTGGTCGCGGGCCCAAGTCCTTCACTTAGAAAAATTTAGACAGCAAAAACTTAAAGAAATGACTAAAGATAGACTTGGTCGTGGACTTGGTGTTGTCCACTTCCGGATTGCACACTAAGGGTGTTGCCTCGTTAAAACCTCCCCCGGAAAACCCAATGGGACAAAACCGAAGGTAGGAAAAAGAGTACAATTCCTTAGCGCGTCTTTGGGCATCCCTACCCCGGTGTAATGGTAAGGATGCAGGAATCGGCAACTTGGCGACTAAGCAACTCCCAGGCGGTGGTTGACGAGTAATGGGCCTGGTCTTGGGTTGGCCCTGGTCCGGACTCGGAATTCTGCTCCAGAACCTCAAGCCTCCTCTCAATGAACCGATTGAACTTGGTGCCCAAGGTCTTAGCTCTGGAACGGGTCATGGGTCCTGCTGGCACAACTGGAACTGCTTCGTCCAGGCTTGGTTCGGCTGGGTCGTCTGCGGGGTCGTTGGCACGGTCGGTGCGTTCCGTGGCTCCATCAGTTATGCCCATATTCTCCATACCAAGGCCTAAGAAACTGTCCACCTTGATATTGTCATGTTTAGGTTCCACTAGGATATGCGTCATGTCACTCATTGTATCCTTAATTGAATGCCAAACATTCTCATCAACCTATATCAAGAAAAGATATATGTAAAAGAAAGAAAGATCGATTTAACCACGAGATAATTCTAATCCTAACGTACAATCTACAACAAGGAAGACAAGAACTAAGAAGAAGGAACATGTTCTCACACTCTCACAGTTCAATCCAGCAAAAGTATCGGGACTCGGGTCCATCCCAAAAGGCCCCATTCGAGTGCAGTCCATGTTTTTCACACTAGAAATAACAAAGTACGTCACAATAATTGAACAGAGAACCCGAGAATGTTGCCCATAAACCAAACTAATAAATAACATGCCATCACAAGCTATATTCACAGAATTGGATCTCACTTTTCTTTCAGAAAATCTATACTCAAATTTTTTTTTCCCAATATACTAACTTGTAAACAAATTTCCAACAGGAAACATGTTCTCTCAAATTTAAAAACATTACTTTCGAAAAATAAAAGATAATAAAAATCTACTAATAAAGACATAGGACAGACATTCTAAAGGCAGATATCTGTCGGATACTCGGATTATCTTTTACGATAAACAGGAAAGAATAATCAAAAATTTCAGCTACAGAAGCGTTCATTGTTTATTACAAAATCACCAAATCAAATGCAATGGAACAGAGAAAGAACAAAAAAAAAAAATGAAATAACGTATAAAGTGGGCCCGAGAGAGAGAGAGAGATACAGCTACCAGAGTAAGCCCAGAAAGAAGAAAAATCTGGCTGCTTAAACTAACTCCTAATCCGAGAAAACACAGAATAACAATTCTTCGCAACAGAAGGAAATATTTCTAAAATCAGTCGACGAGATTATACATACATTGCGATGTATCACAAACACGAATGTAAAAACTTTAAAACATCTCCAAACTTATGGATAAGAGATCGTTCAAGAGAGAATCTAGTTAAGATAAATATCCGAAGCTGAGATTGGAAAAGAGAGACGACGAGAGAAGAGAGGAACACTGACGAAAATGGTGAACGGCGACTGTTTTGCGGAGTCCAAAAGGTTTCTTTATTTGAGTTTCAAATCCAAATGACGTAAGTCACCGTGTAACAACGTGCATTTCAAGTCCGCAACGACGACAGATGGTGACTACACAAACGGAAAATTTGCGGATTCCTTTTCTTTAACGCCGTTAATGAATGACTCCATCTCCATTCATTTGACGCCGTCTTAATGAATTAAAACTTGGGCTTTCAAGGCCCACAGTTTGATAGTACTGGTAACTCAAATTAAAAACACTCGTCGTTTTCTCCACCTACGAAAGCAACACTCTTGCCGTTTTCAGGAATCGCAGACTAAACTAAAAAGGTCGATTACTTGCCGTTTTGGTTTACAGGAAAACACTCCTTGCCATTTTCATGAAGCGCTAAACGAAGTCATACAGAGAAAAGACAGCAGATGGGTGACTTGGGATTATTAGCATTGGTCTTGGACGCTAGGAGCAGGATCTCCACCAAAAATCAAACCTCGGATCTTCACATCATAGTAAACTTCTTCGACTCTTCTTAGATCATATTTCATACCTGTCAGATGTCAAAACAAGAAATACTTATGTCCACCATCTCACACTTAGCTATATTATACATATATACACAAATGGACACGGAGCGACTTACTGTCGAATTTCTTGCGAAGAAAATCGTTCCTGAGATTGAGCATGCGGAAAGCTGCATGAAGATCCGTCAAGAAATTCATCACCTTTCTTGGGCAGTCATAGTCTCCTGGTGTTACTCGATTGACCACGTACCTAGGCTGCTCAAAACATTGGATCACCCGCAAAATGATTTACCATAATTCCCATTTGCCAAATAAAGATTTCAACTTTTTCTTAAGTTTTTCCATCTACTGTGATGCTTAAGGGAATGATCATACCAAATCGTTTGACATGAAACAAATTCCTGCAAAGTATTAAAAGGCTGAAGATCAGAGTATATACAAGTAATTTTGGATGCATAAAATGCTCTCGGAAGCTTTATTATTTTATTAGCCTCCTGGGACAATTAGACGTTCTTTATCAGAAACATACCAGTTAGATAATCTTCTGTCTCCAGTCCAAACTCCAAACTGTTCACTGAAATATAATGAAGTGGAATTAGAAGAGACAAAATGATAGATGATTGACTAACACTTGTTATGCGTATAATCAAGAGCGAGAAGTAATTTGAGAAGATCTCTAATCCCGATTTGTAGCAAACCAACACTTGGGGAAATCGATTTCATACCAACTTAATGAAAACAAACCTAGGCAGTATGCATCATCATCCATCCTACGGAAGAATAACTAGGTGGGGAAAACAGAAGTAGATAACTCACTAGTTATGAACGAAAAACTCTTAGCAAAAAAGGTTGACACAAAACCTTAGGATAAAGTAATATAACAACAAGCAATCCCAAGGTAGACTAATAATAAACTGATAAGACACCACAAGAGAGTCCATTACCCGTGAAACAGAAGAACAATGGTTGCAAACTAACTTCTATTATTGACAGGCCGTTCATTCAGTTTTCAGCAGAGACAGATCAGGACGGAGAGGGACAATGCATTATACGTATTTTATGTTGGAGTCATGTGGATTTTAATAGGATGGTCTAATCCATCCGGATTTTTCGAGAGAAATAGTAAGAGTAAGGTTCTGTTCTTAATATACACAAGGTCTTCGTGATATATAGTTGAAGCAAGGAATGTAAATTGAGATCCAGAGACATACACCCAAGTTTTGCTTCAGCTTCTGTGTGCACGAGAAGAGTTCCAGTTTCCAGCCAGTGCATAAAAGCAAGCTGGGAGACCACTGCTTGTGTTTCACTTCTCCAGTCCCCATGGTACCTTAATCACAAAACATTTATCACTAAACCATTGCAGAAAATGCAATACAAATACCCAAGAAAAAAATATAATATTTATAGATATCAAACTTACCTATAGTACTGTCCAGGACACTTCTGAAGGATTTCAGCAAGCCGGCCGTAAAACTGCTTCAAATCATTGATTTTCTCCTTCGCTTTCTCCATAATCTCTGATCCATCAATAGAATGAGCAACGTTATTAGTAACAACCATACAGCTTCAATGAAAATCTTAAAGCGCAAAGGTTCATGTGTGATTCAATATTCATTCTTTCCTTGAGAACAAGAAGTACCCAGTTCTGAATATAAGGATAAGCCATTTCTACAACTCTTCTCAAACGAAAGATGCAATTTTGACATATATTGTTCCAACTAAGGAATCATTTGGAATTCGAATTCGTGTCTGGAGACAAAGACTAATCATTTACCGGGAATGGGTCGCGATTGATGAACGAGAAGGAGGTTAGCTTGAATGAGCCTCGTGGTGGACTCAATCTCCATAACCACAGCACGAATCTGCTCTCTCAAAGCTGCAGATTCTTCAAGCTGAACACGGAAACTCTGGAACTGCTTCTCAAGCAAATGAGACGACGGTGGAGGAACCTGATCATCTCCTCCCGCCATAGGAATGTGGAAAGAAGAAGAGGAAGAGGAAGACGAGTAGAAAGGGAAAGAAAAGGAAGGAGACAGTGAGTCTCGACAGCGGAGAGGAGTGAAACGCCGTGGAGCAGTGTCGCCGGAATAGAGAGGAAGGAAATGGAGAATCGAAGAGGCAATGGGGTTAGGGTTTATCAGACGAGACGCAGTCAAGTTAACGTTTCGAAACGCCGAATTCATCTTGCGCCGCTTCTTTTTCTATTTCCGCCACCATCTTTATGAACCGAAATGAAGATAAACCGGATCACATAAAACAAACCGGATCGAGAAAAAAGAGAGATCGGTTTACATTCATCTTAACATTACAACCAACCAAGAACATACCATTTCGATTTTTTCGTAATCACATTATCTACCCAAAAAATTACAAAGTGGAAGTAAAGAATGTGCAACAGAACAAAACTGGAATTCTAAAAATCTTCTAGATTCTAAAAGCTACTTATAGAGTTCATTTAATATGACGACGAATCAAAAATAGAACTTTGTTACAAAATTTTATACAATATGTACGCCATTTAATCACGGGTAATAGATTATTGTTTCTTGGTAATCATGCAGAAATAAGCAATGAATCGGCATATTATACCCATGAGAACGAGGACAATGAGACATAAGACCCAATCACTAAGATCATATCCGTTATGAGACAACGAGCTGCATCTAGTAACCACCCACACTCCAGAGTACCTAACCCAACAAAATAACCCAAAATGAAAATTTTGTGAATGTTGAATGATACTATGTGTTGAAGACAAATCTAAAACTTTTCTACCTTTGAGCATTGGAAAGGACAAAAGCTTCAAGAGTCCATTTGGGGTAGCAGAAGCTTCCGAGATACTTGAGAACAATGCTATCTTTCTCTTGATTCGCGATGAGAGTCAAGACAACAGGTACTAACACCGACATCTGCAAGAACAATGACCATATGGTTAGTAAAAAAAAAACTCTGTTGCGAGTGATAGAAGAATCTTGTGAAACTCTTATGAGTTATGAGAAGGTGAAGAACAAACCAATTGGGCAGCACTAGGACTGTACAATATGGCAAATATGTAAGCCATGCCCGTTACGCAGTAGACCAAACATACTAGTACAATGTAGTTGTCTTCGAAACTAGATCTTGGGTTGTTGAAGAAGTAGAACATGGACAAGTACACCAAAGGTTTCATAATTGTGTTCAAATGGTCCATTGTATCTTTGGCCATAAAATGTGCCAAACTGCTGATTCCAGCGGCACTTTCTCTCCAGTATTGTAGTTTATCTACAGAGAACGACCTCAACGCTGAAATCTTACACAAAAGAGCTACAAAAAAGGATATAGAAAAAGGAAAGCTTAGTTAATATTCCAAAAAAAAAATTGCAAGTTCCCATGAACATAAAACCAATTTATGTGTACTATTGAAACTTACAGACAGCTATAATCGTGTATGTGTAGCCAAGTGAACCAATCGTCTCATCGTTCACCTTCGCAAGAGTTCCCAAAGAAGCTCCTGCAACTAATAATATTAGAAAATCTAGCGCTTGTAGTCTTGCTTCTCTAAGTCTTTGTTTTCCAACCCTGAAACATATAAACAAAATATTAACGTACACATGATAAAAACAAACTATATATTTTTTTTTTATAATTCTATCGAAGTCTAGAAAAACCATACCTTCCCATAAAATATCTATACTGTCGACCTAAAGTAGGAGTTACTCGATTAGAATTGTCTTGAGAGTTGGAGTAATTGAGTTGTAACTGATCTTTCTGGATCTCCACATTATTTTTCACATCTTGCCATAGATCATTACTAAAAGAATTATTAGATGAATCATCTTGAGCTGATCCAGATGATGATGGGAGTCCATCACAGAACTTCAACATATCATGTGGCACTGGATAACCATTATGAAGCATCCATCTCACAGGAAGTTGTTCTATAGTGATATCACTATTTGGTTTCACGATGCCTTCAAGAATATCTATATAATGATCAGGAGGATTGACACGATCAGGAACCGTTATACCTATTCCGGCAAAATATTCCTCGATTTTTTTGACAGATCCATGGTACACGGTAAGGCCACCTTTTGCTAGTATTATCATGTCATCGAACATATTGTACATCGTATAACTGTTATAAAAAAAAAAAAAATCATTATTGAGCTTACAATGTTAAAGCAAAATATCCTTTTCACAAAAAATTTGGTTTGACACTTTTATGATGATTAAAACGTTATTTTAGTATCCGAATATGATCTTGTTTACATTATACTCTACTAACTAAATCGCAATGAGTTAAGTTCAAAATTTGTTAGTTCTGATTGGTAAGTGTGACGAATTACTTAGTTTCATACTCTAAAGCAACATTCTTTTTATATGAAACGGAAAGAATAACATAATTTATCATGGACATAACGTACCTAGGTTGATGCACGACCATACAAATGTTGACCCCTTCAAGTGCTTCACGTCGAAGTGCTCTAAGAAGTAACTGAGAAGATGCACTATCTAAACCAGTGGTGGGTTCATCTAATATCAATAGAGAAGGTTCCATGACCATTTCGACACCAACGTTCACTCGTTTCCTCTGACCTCCAGAAATTCCTCTTTTCTCTACCGTACCAACCAATGAGTCTCTTACATGTTGTAGTCCTAAGCTTTCAATCACTCTTTCAATGATCAACACTTTGTCTGCCTTTGGCATATAAGCACTTAGCCTGCATGTAAAAGAATTATATGTGAACTTATGCAACCTTTTATTTAGTATAAACACTATGCTAATATTCCTTTTATATGGTAACTAGAAAGTTCTAAGACTTACCTGCATCGTGCGCTAAACCGAAGGTTCTCCTCGACGGTAAGATTTCCATGGACAACATCATCTTGTGGCACAAATCCAGTAATCTTCTTGTATGAGTTTATAGATTCATTTCTACCATTTATGAGGATTAGACCAGTCCTCGTACATCCGGTTGCCTTTCCTGCCAAGGCAGAAAGAAATGTAGTTTTCCCAGCTCCTGATGGACCCATGACTGCGGAAACACGGCCGGGCATGATCTTTCCGGTAACAGATCTCAATATATGCTTATGTTTACCCTTCAACGTGAGAGTTAAGTCCTTAAACGCAACCTCTATAACAGGCCTAGTCCTAATCTCAGTGTCAGTGGCCATCGAAATAACTCCTGAGAATGTCAAGTTCTTGTTATTTTGCTCCATAGCTTTCTCCTTCTCGATCTGCCCATACGCGTACTTAAAGATCTGGCTCTGAGTATGTAGTTGTTTACCCTTTGGAGCTTGCGGCTTCTTCCCATGCTTACTTCCAGTCCCAACATTAAACCCTTCATTGTTACTCGAGTTCTCTTCCATTGGTTTCATCATCTTGGTTACACTACCAGGTCCCTTTTTCTTTTCCTTTGACTTTCCAGGTGCTTTATCAGGTGTATCTTTCTTAGATTTCATGCGAGAAAATGTTTTAGATAGCTGTGCAGACAATCCCATCTTTTGGTTTTTGGCAATATCTCTTGCACTTTTCCACCTTTCCCGAGCTTGTGTCGTTTCTCTTGCGTGTCTCGCTGCTGCTTCTCTCGATTTTGCCTGTCTTTTTTCTCGAGTGGCAAGAACTTGATCGGAGCAGTTGTAAATCATGATCATCAGAAGACTTAGGGACGCCTACATATACAATAAAGAAACTCTAATTTCCACAAAGAAAAAAATATTAGAGCAAAAGGTATATATATATAAACGTTCTTCTTATCAACTAACTTACAATTAAGATGGCTCCATAGGCATGAATATTTTGGTTTGCAGTATTTGGATTGCAAGTTGCGAGCTTGAAGCATGCTAAAACAATCATCAACAAAAGACAAATAACTATCAACTTCATTTGTATTTTTTTTTTTTTTTTAAAACAAATATCAGAACTACATATAATTAAACATTTTTTTCTGGTTTTAGAAACTTACGTTTTTGTGAAGTAGAACCTTGCCTACAATAATGTCTGAGTAATACATAAAAAAATATTTGATCAGCTCATTAACTATGTATGTAAAAGGAAAACTTTGTTTTACATTCTTAGTGTGATAAAATTTGATGAATATTTCACATAAACAAATTATATGAAAAGTAACAAAAGCAGTGAGATAAAAGAATCAATACCCAGTACTACAAGTGACCTTTTGAATCGTGGTTGGGCAATATGAACCTGGAGAGCAAAATATATCACCACTACTCTCAGCATCAACCCAACTATCTGCAGAACCACATGAATGGTTCAACTTTCCCGGAGGAATTTGGTAATTATATCTGCAACGGAAAATTATTTAAAAAATCAAACCGTTCCATACTATTTTCCATTAGTAAAACTAATCTAGAGAAATAACAACTCACGGCTCGCAAACTCCTGTTGTTTTATTAAGCTTGGCAAGTGGGCAATATGCGCCTAATGGACACGCTCCATTTAGATAAGTCAAAAGAGTAAAACAACAATGAAGATGTTAGATTAGAGTTTTAGTACTTGTATAAATGTTGATATAACATTATTAACATGTGTGTAAATGGGTTTCTTACGTATCATGCAAGCGAGACCTTGTGGACAAAAGAAGCCCTCACAACAAGGTTGGCATTTACGAGTTCTAGATGGAAGAACTTTTCCATTGTTGAGATCAAATATTTTGTCATCGTCTGCGTTACAACTCCATCCCGGTTCGCATCCGGAAACCCATTTAGCCAAATTGCAGTTGACATTAGGTCTTACATGAACCGTTGTTGCTTCATCCCTTCTAACAAAACTACTGAAATAAAACTTTATCTCAGCAGCTGAACATAGTCTAAGTGTGACATCACCTGCATAACAAGAATATGAAATCTCAATGTTTAAAGTGTTTCAATAATTATTATTTATTAAAAAAGAACCAGTGTCCCCTGTTTACGTACCATCGGTTTTCTTGACACAATTGCTTAAGAAGTCCAGGTTTTTATCAAAATCAAATGCTTCATCCCAGTCGTTCTCCCTGAATTATCAATAAATTATTATAGGCAAACAATATAAAATATGCATATGTTTATGCTCAAACATGGATTTTGAGAATACTTACAAATTTTTTATGCAATATCCTAAATCCCGATCAATGTCAGCCTTTAAGACATTCTTTAGATTCTGAAGTCGGTTGTATATAAGGTTTGTAACGGGAACAAGAACTTTCGGGTTTCCTGTTTTGCTGTAATCATCGCCATCGAGACATGATGCAAGCGATAAAAATCCCAAGCCACAAACGAAGAACAACAAGATGTGTTGTAGCCAATTAACAGTAACGCTAACTTTCATCGTTCTTAGGAAAATTCAGAACCGTCCGAACCAAAATATTTGAATTGTTTGAACAAACAGTAGAATGGATACATTAGTAGCTACCAACAGATAAAAAATCCACGTCTTGAGAAAAACAAATCAGTCGTCTTATTAAAAAATCCACAACAATAGAGAAAACACAAGTTTTTTTTTTTTTTTTAAATGGTTACAATGAGATCAAAGTTAGAAAGGTGGAAAATGAGAGACTTGCGTGAATAAGATGATTGAGAATGGTCACCGTAAGAGTCATGGAAGGAGATCCATGTTTGTAGCAAATGGCTGAGAAAAAATGAGTGGTTTTTTCATAACTTTTGTTTACCAAAAATAGAAATGGGTGGGGCTATATGGGAGGAGCTTGACAATGATTGATTGCTTGGATTTCATGTCAACACTCTTTATCAGATTTTGACAGACATTATTAAAAGTCATAAAACAACAAAACACAGTAGAGAGAAAAGTCATATAAACAAGCATGCAATATGAAAGTACATAATTTGTCGAAACGATAATGTTTTGGGTAGATTCTACAATAATTAAACGTGAAATATAATTGTTGTCGAACTCTTAACCAAAGTGTTCTTCTAACTGGATCTATTGACTACGAAATTCATTACAAGACATAAAAAGCATAAACTTGACGAAACTTTACACGTAGCGACAAATATTTATCAAACCTTTTGTACATATCCGAAACCGTAAACTCCTAATTAAAAACTCTAAACCTACAATATTAACATTCTGATCCATTAAATTAAAATAACTCACTACGAAAAGCTTAACTTTACCGACGGTGATGGCGTCTACGATCCTCCCAACGCCTCCCTCTGTCTCCTCTCCTCAGCCGCGATCTCAACGTCAGACTCCGCCGCTGCTACTGCCGTGGTCATCGGCTGTAAGAGCATCGCCGTGAACGGCATGTGACTGCTGTAACCATTCACGGGATATTGAATTCCAATAGGCTGACATAGATCCAGCCGACAGCTCGGCGGTTGCATCTGCGTTTGTGTTTGCGACGCAACCATAGCGAACATCATCTGCGGGGAGGACTCAACAGCAGAAACGCCAACCGAGGATGAAAACAGCTCGGAAGGATTGGTTCCGGAGCCGGTGGCGGCAATAATAGACGGTTCGGCTTGGTTGAGAAGCCACTCGATGGTTTCTCCGTCAGATCGGTGACCGAGCTCACGCGTCAGCTGAAAAATCCGAGCGGCGGCGAGAGCCGGCATACGAACGCGACGGCCTCTTCCGTTAACCTTAGTGTGACGGTCCTTGGACGCGGCGGGGACACGACCGGTGGAAGATTTCGAAATAGCGATCTGCGTCTGGGGACGCGATTCGGGAGCTACAGCGTTGAGGTTTGGCGACTCAGTTGTGTTCAGTTTGTGAAACACCATCTCTGAACCCATCGATTTTGTTCTTACTATTTTCAGTGATGAACAAGCTTTAGTTTTGTATGATTTTACAGAGAGAGAAACTAGTATTAATAAAATAGAGGTAGAAGAAGGAGAGGGAGAAGACGATGATTCGAATGATCCACTTTCTGACACGTTGACCACTTCTCTAGGGAACTGGAATTTTATATTCGATTTTTACCGTAATCATAACTTAATTAACTTTTTGGATATTTGGGCTTTTTTGGGGGGTTTTCTCCTTCCTTTAGGTGTTGGCTCAATAAGAGGCCCAACATGATCCTTTGAAAAAAATTGGAGAATGAGAGAACTAAAAATCTGGCCTGTGTGGTGTGAAACGACAAACAGTTCCATGGCGGATTAAAAAAAAAAAACATTTAGAGTTTATTGCCTTATCTGCTTGTCATGAGTAGCCTCATGTTATGATTCGTCTTCCTTAGCTATTCGCAGTAGCAAAAGCAGAGTTCTGTTTTATTGGTGATTTTTTTTTGTGAAAATGGAAGCTACGAGGAGCTTGGTTTCTTCATCTCCTTCGTTTCCCACGAAGACACATCCCAAGAGCGGCTTCTCTTCTCCTTCCTCCGGTACGCATTTTCAGTTTGAATTCGTATACAATACTGTGCATTTGTTTCTTCTTCTTATTCTTTGGTTCATTTGTCCGCTTTCTGATATAATCAACTCAAGCTAGGCTGTTTAGTAAACAAATGCAATAACTGAGAACAGATATGGCTGTTCACAATGTTTCTGGATTTTTCTTTTCGAGAAGAGTGTTTTGATAGCCTTTTCTGATGTGTTTGTTTTTGTTTATTCCATTTCTTTATGAGTATTTTGCAGTAGTGATGCTTCCTGAACAAACAGCAACTCCTGTTATTAACTCACGTCATCTCGCCTCTCTCTCTCGACATTTTCCTGCCTCGGTTCTCTCACAGGAGCCACGCGAAGAGTCTAGGCCTCTTTCACATGCGTTAAGAGAAGACAGAACATCTCAGGTGCAGCTTATAGCAGCCGTATTTTCCAAAAAGCTTAATTATCATAAAGTTCTCAACTTTCTAGTCTCTTTGTTTGTATTTCAATTGTAAGTGATACATATCTTTGCTTCCTTGCAATCGTAGTTGACTCTGGAGAGGAGACTGCTGGATGAATTGGTTTCATCTCGAGAAGATGAGAAATTTGAACAGCAACTACTTCAGTCTGCTGGTTTATGGAATTTGTAATGTCTCTTCCTTTCTAGACCCGCGTGTTTAAATTTTCATTCAACCTATTATGAGTTTCCTGAATGATGTAACCTTTCTTTATTTCTGCAGGTTCATATCTCCTTTAATCGCTGAAAAGCAATTGCTTACAGTTGTATCTCCCTTAGAAGATGCGGAGCCTTGTGATGTGGTTGCACTAGCTCAGAAGGCTTTATCAGCTTCAAAACAAGCTGCATTGTTAGCTGACGACTCTGAAGCAGATCCATCTGACAATCCCGGGGATTCTCTCTCCACTAGGTTGCTTCTTTAAGCCTTGTTTGTTTATCTCTTGGATCTACGTTTGCTATGTGCGGGCTATATAACGTACATTTCTGTTTTCTGGATGTTGGTTATAGCTCTTCCATGTCCTTACCAGTAGAGGGAACAATAGTTAGATCTAAGAGGTTACTGGAGAGACTAGCAAGGAACAGAAGAGCTCCAAAACCAAACGATGTGGCCAGTGATGGTTATGTTCCTCAGAAAATTCATGCCAAGAAAAAAATGAAACAACGGTTTGATACGGATGATGCGCTCCAGCTCTTCTTGTGGGGACCTGAGACAAAACAGCTTCTGACTGCTAAAGAAGAAGCTGAGCTGATAGCACATATACAGGTTTCATGCTTCACCTATTCCTGTGTCATTGGACTTCCTTCTTGTTGAGCTTCCTTGGAAACTTACCCTGATCGATGCTAACTTTTGTAATCTTTTGATATATCAGCATTTGATAAAGTTGGAGAAGGTAAAGACTAAACTTGAATCTCAAAATGGCTGCGAACCAACAATAGGCGAGCGGGCTGAAGCTATGGGACTAAGTAGCCCTGTCTTGAAATCTGAAATCCACCGTGGCAGAAGCAGCCGAAAAAAGCTGATTACAGCTAACCAACGTCTGGTGGTCCATATCGCTAAACAATATCAGAATCGTGGACTCAACTTTCAGGACTTATTGCAGGTTAGCTTCAAACAAACACATTGGTTTCGTCCTCTAAGGATGATGGACCATTTTGTCTGGAACACAAAAGATCTTTGTTTGAAAATACCCAATACTGTTGTAGTACCTGGAGCTCTTCAGTGTTTCTGCTGTGCCATAGAGTGATCTAACTTGAAGTCCATTTCGCATGATGCTTCTTAGGCAGGAAGCATGGGACTAATGAAGAGTGTAGAGAAGTTCAAACCTCAATCCGGATGCAGATTCGCTACTTACGCCTACTGGTGGATTCGACAATCCATAAGAAAGTCTATATTTCAAAACTCCAGGACAATCCGCTTGCCGGTAACTATAAACTTGACATCATCTACTAGACAATATAGGATGAAGATTTTAAAGCAAGACTTGGTAACATCTACTCTTTGATTACAGGAGAACGTGTACATGCTTTTGGGAAAAGTATCCGAAGCCAGAAAGACGTGCATGTGATAGAGATTTATTTATCTCAACGAGTTTCACCTGAGAGTACTCAGAGTATCTCAGGAGTTTACCCGATTGTATAGCTGCAAGTGCACAGTATGCTCCTTGTAGTATAAACGGGATCGATCCTCAGGGAAGACTTATAACGCAATAGATATAACGATTTCTATTCTAAGCTATGTGATTCAAAGTTTGGTGGAAGGAACTAAGCAATGTTTCAATTAAATAATAGCAAAGCGAATGATTAAATAGTAAGTAATGAACTAAGAATTTATTAATTAAAAAGGCAATCCAATCATAGATTAGGTCTAGAATGAACAGAGGCGAGATCAGAGCATGAATCCAAATCCTAGTTGTGCAAGTTTTAAATCCTAAAATAATGAGTTTATGAACAGATCAATACATTCCCATGTAAAAACCCCTATGCTTAGAACCAAGTTTGATCAATTCCCATTGCAAACCCTAGAACTAAACATGCATCTGTCATCTGACTCATTGTCTATCTAATGATCTAGACAACTACTTCCGCAGGCTAGAATCACGAGATTTACTAATTAGATTGTCCTATGAATTCACTTCCTTTTCCAAGGCATAAATTTGACAAACCCTAAATTAACTCTTCCGAAGCTAATTTGGTATTAAACTATCTAATAGTGATAGATTGCTCAAAATTAGATTTGAATATCGTCTCATGATCTCAATTCCTCCGATCACCTATCCCTATCCATGATTGAATCTAAGGATCTACTCAGACATATCAGGAATTTCAGAGAAAGCAGTGAAATATGAAAAAGACATAATTGAATTGCAGAAATTGATTAATACAGAAATCCTTAAGAAAATAAAATCCAAATCTTCTTACTAAACACCATAGATATCTGAATGAAAAACTAGGGTTCTTTGATCCCTTTTCTCTCTGGAGGCTCAATAATAATGTCCCTTGTGTTTTCTCCTAAAAAACTATATATAGGTTTTCAAGGTAAACCTAATTTATTTAAATAAAACGAAAAACCAAAAATAGAAATAACATCGGATCGATCGATCCAGTGGAAAGATCGATCGATCTAACTTCACTCGATCGTTCTTGGTAATTCTTGATCGGTCTTGAATATTCTCGCAATTCATAGAGATTTGTAAGATCGACCGATCGCCTTGTGATGAGATCGATCGATCTGGTTGTGAAGAGACAGACTTTAATTTATTTTGAACTTGATCTTTTCTTGACGCGTCCTGATGTCTTCAAATCATTGGATTGATTGCCCTTGACTTCAAAAACTCCGAAACGTTTCTTTCTCACTTGATATTTTCTGAAAATCGGAAACTAGAAAACATCCTAGGAGTCTAATGCAAATGAACTTAAATGTATCCTAAAAATATAAAATATAAAGATTTATTCATGTAAATTATGTGCAAAATGACTGACTAAATATGCTAAAATATGGGTTTATCAACTCCCCCAGACTTGTTTCTTTGCTTGTCCCCAAGCAAATAGCTAGGATATGGAAAGTGACAAACTTACTGGAACTCAGAGCCAAGTCATATCAGTCAAATATTATGTTCAATATCAGAGTCAAGAATTATCGAATGCAATGTCTAACAGCTTACTTAAAGATTTTAGCCATGCCCATCACAAACCGCTTCAAATCATACCTAATCTATACAATGCACCAAGATCAACCAACTCTTTTAACATTCATTAAACAGCAAATCATGAATCATGTTAGACAATCTCAATGAACTCATTTGGCTAAGGGTAAGGTTAAGAGATGAAAATAATCTCTTCTTCCATGAGGTTGTAAATGCCAAAACTTTGGGATCTCTCAAAAAAAATGGAATGAACTTTAGAAGAATGCTAAAGGTAAGCTCCAATAGGTGCATACAAGACTAGATTCTCATCTACCCGAAATATACCTTTTATCGAAATCTTATACCGAACTAGGACTCAATACTTAAAATTACTTTACTCTACCCATGAGAAGACAATTCCTTAGATATTTATCTGTAAGATCAAACAGAAAGGGTTTCTTATAACTTAGCGTTTTAGGAGAGGGGTTAAATCTAATCTGTCTAGCGGGTTTCTATCGAAGTTTTTTTTTTTTTTTTTTTTTTTTTTTTTTTTTTTTTTTTTTTTTTTTTTTTTTTTTTTTTTTTACCTCTTTACTAGACTTACAATGATTACAATCACTAATTTTTATTTCATCCCATTCTCTCCTAATCTCTTCATTTTATTAACCCTCTGTCTATGATTCCATCAATAACTTTCCAACACTACTTAAGTATCCACTTAATCCTAATTGGTTTCTGAAGTATAAATCAAAGCTACATAAGAAGCTAATCTTGTCGGTTCCTACCTAACACGTTCTACCAAGTTTATTCCGGAAAAAAGGCCTAAAACACTCACTAATAAGGGATGGTTTGAACAGACGCTTAGGCTTAAGGTGGTAAATCTACTTAGATGACAAAGAGTGGTAAAAAGATGAAAGTCATCAAAGTATGTATATGTGAAATCCATGAGTTCAAATCCAAAAGTTTAACTTGATAATTCTAAGTCAAATATAAATTCCAATAAATAAGAGATAGTTTCAAATGATGCATTCTTTAATTAAGATTGATCTAAAATCTTAAGTTCCAGGCATGGATCAATCTTATGTTTCAGCTAGTATATTATGCACCAGATTATTCCAACTTATCAACTAAACTAACAAAATGAGCAATAGACTATAATAAGGCAATTTCATCATGGTTCCTTATGCAAATATGAATGCAACACTAAATGAATAACGAGATGCATGCAATAAAAACTAAGGTTAGTTCAACACAAATATCCTCCCCCAGACTTATTTTACACTGTCCCGGTGTAAAAATAAAACCAAAGGAAGATACATAAAAACGAAAATAGAGAAAAGTACTAGAAATGAAAAATGAAGATAAAAGTAAAAAGAAAAAGAAGAAAAGTTACAAAGTCAATGATCTTCAGGGCTCACGCTGCGGCTCTGTCCAGGTCTGCGTCTCCTCCTCGGAAGTCGAATCTCCTCATCTGACTCTGTGGCATCAGCGTCTGCTCCTGTCCTGTGTCCAGCAACATCAGGAATGTCTGCAGCTCCAGAGGCTTCCCCTGTCTCCCTGGTGCGTGGGGCTCTAAAGCAAGATGGTGGCGGTGGGCATCTCGTACGAGCTAACGCGTCCCAAATCCTGCGCATCATCGAGTGGGACCTCCTCTGGGACTCCACCATCCAGGCGCGAAACTCTGCCTCAGTAGCGCCGGCAGAGTATGGTGGAAGGTCATATTCCCCTGAGTAGGGTGGTAGTGCATATGACTCCTCCTGTGCGTCCTGGGTCTGACTCTGGTAGTAGTCAGGTACTCGGTCTTCCTCCTGCTGAGCCTGCGAGGCATATGCTCTAGATGAGCTACCTCGTCTGCGTGTCCCTGTGCTGGGCTGGTGTAGACGCTCAGGAGGGATAGTGAACTCCAGATTTGCCCTGGAGCTCAAGGCAGTGAAGTCTCGCAGTGGCAGCTTGCAAAGCTGTGTAGCACCCGTGCGATCCTGAAACTGGTAGATGTAGCCAGGCTTCAAGATCCCGCTGTTCCTGAAGTACTGCTCGTCGAATAACGCAATCCTTGGCTCGCTGGGTGTGGAGCTAAGGTCGATGCCATGGTGCATGAACAGGGGAGTGAGGAGACTCCCAATTCGCTCAACCTTCTTGTTGACAGTGTTGAGGCCACGCGCTTTCTTGGAGACCAGGTTCTCCGCGAAGATAGCACCGAGGTTGGTGCGCAAAGATGTCGGAGGTGGGCTGGTGTAGATGGTATGGGCCGAATCAGGTAGCCCAAAGTGCAGAAGCATAAGCTCGTCCTTCCTCACTGCTCCAGACTCCTCCTTGGCAAATAAGATGTTGCCAAGGATCTTCGCCACTACCCGTACAACCGGGTTCCTGATGTGGGTAAGCTTAGCTGACCTAGACTCGTAGCCCCCTGGACCGATGAGGTTCCATAGCTCAGCAGCCTGTGGGAAGTCGGATGGCCAGCTACAGAGCTCCTGGGTTCTATCAAACCCATAGATGTCGCAGAGCTCACGGAGGGATGTCTCGTAGAGGACCCCGCTGGAGAAGAATGATAGGGTCCCCTCACTGGCCGCTGGTATCGCTACGTCCTGGTAACGCAGCTCTGCAGAGGCAAGGAACTGGCGCACCAACTCCGGGAATAATGGGTAGGTCTGGTACGCGATGGTGTCCAGTCCTAGCCTCTGCAGCATATCTCGTACTTCCTCTCGGATGCCCATCCTCTCCAAAGTCCTCTCGCAGACGAAACGAGTAGGCGCCATCTCGATCCTGAGCAGCCCATTGTAAAAAGTACAATGGTGGTGTGTCCATGCCTCTCCATAGCGGTAGGTCTGGAACCGCAGGTCCCTCTGTATCTCCCGCAACGTCGTGTGCGGGACAACCTCTGTCCGCCAGTGCTGCTCATCGTCCGGATAGAATGGTGTGTTATCTGGACGGGGCCATGGATAAGATGTGGTCAGTGGGACCTCTGTCTCCGCTGGTTGGGCTGATGTAGAAGCTCCTGATTTACCGCGTTTCTTCCTCGTCTGATCTCCTCGTGCCATGTCTGCAAAACCGGAAAACAAAATAATTATTAGACACTCTGTACCGGATCGATCGATCAAGTAGTTCCATGGTCGATCTTGATGACGATCGATCGATCTCCAACCGATCGGTCGATCCAAAGATAACACGGCAAAATGGCGATCGATCGGTCATTGATATATCGATCGATCTCCTAACTATACGAAATTTAATTTGATATAACCCGCAAGAAACCAGGATCGATCGATCCGTACAACGATCGATCGATCTGTAACCCTATCGCGAATCCTAAATCCCAGATTTTCTAAATTCGTTCCAAATCTCCGAAATTTTACATGGGTAATGCCCTAATCGACCTAATCAACAATCAATCACATCCCATTTGCTCTATAATGCACTAAATCTAATGATTCCTTCGAAAATTGTAAAACTTCTACCGAATTAAAAAAAAAGTTGCAGATTCGGAGCCATACCTTCGTAGATCGAAAAAATATGCAAAGATTCGTGTAGAGAATAAAAATCCTAGTGGAAAGGCCTCAAGAAGTGTTCAAATCGGTGAGAAATCAAGTGAGTTATGTGATTAAGAAATTTTAGAGTGTTTTTGGGGGTTTTGGGAAAGAAGATGAAGAATATGAGGTTTGTACGGTTTGTGGTCGTGGGGTCGTGGTTTGTTTACTTACCTGGTTTGCGATCGATCGATCTCCAGGGGGATCGATCGGTCGTGAACGTATACGGAGGAGTGGAGATCGATCGTTCTAGAGATGGATCGATCGATCCAGTTTGTTCACGGCTTTTCCAGATCGATCATGCGATCGGTCGTGTCGGTACTGTCTGGTCGATCGTCAAAGTGCACGGTTATCCGTGTTTCTACCAGATCGATCGATCCTTCATGGCACGATCGATCGGTTTCCATACGGCAATTCGTTCTTCGTTGGGATCGATCGATTTTGTACATTAGATCGATCCTGGAATG
This sequence comes from Streptanthus diversifolius, assembly GCA_039880935.1. Classification (NCBI taxonomy): domain Eukaryota; kingdom Viridiplantae; phylum Streptophyta; class Magnoliopsida; order Brassicales; family Brassicaceae; genus Streptanthus; species Streptanthus diversifolius. Next base: position 19,564,796 of record JAXGFM010000022.1, on the reverse strand, counting down.
CTCCGCAAAATCGATCAAGATCAGGATCGATCGATCGTGCAACCCGATCGATCGATCGTTTGAATCCACGATTGGTCATCTGAATGTGCCCTGAAAGAAAGTAAAAACATGATTAGGAAAGTGAAAAACAAAAACTTTGATGAAATTTAGATAGCAATATATACAAAATGAAATTTGGGTTGCCTCCCAAGAGCGCTTGTTTAACGTCACTAAGCTTGACGACCTGATGTCAGAGATTATGCAGTGGGAGGTTCCGAGAGAGAAACTTGTAGATTCTCGCTTTTATCGTCAGCTGCTAGATAGGGCTTGCATCTCTGTCCATTGACTGTGAATTCTCCCCCAGACTTATTCCAGAGAACCACTGCTCCATATGACCTGACTTCCTTGATAATAAAGGGTCCAGACCATCTCGATTTAAGCTTTCCTGGGAAGAGTCTCAATCTAGAGTTGAAGAGTAGGACTTGATCACCTTCCTTAAACTCTCGTCGCAGTATTCTTTTGTCATGGAAAGCTTTCGTCTTCTCTTTGTAGATTTTGGAACTCTGGTATGCTGATTGTCTTGTTTCTTCAAGTTCCTCCAAATCCACTAGACGTTTCTCTGAAGCTGGTTTGATGTCAAAGTTGAGTAATTTGACAGCCCAAAGTGCCTTGTATTCCAATTCCACTGGCAAGTGACAACTTTTTCCATATAGCAGATTGAATGGAGTGGTACCAATGGGTGTTTTGTAGGCTGTTCTGTATGCCCACAGAGCATCATCAAGTTTGGTGGACCAGTCTTTTCTTGATCTTCCTACAGTTTTCTCAAGTATTTCCTTAATTTGCCTGTTCGAAACTTCCACCTGCCCTGATGTCTGCGGATGGTAGGGTGTTGCAACTTTATGCTTAACTCCATGTTTCTTTAACAGATTTTCGAAAATCTTGTTAATGAAATGACTGCCCCCATCGCTGATCACTACTCTTGGGACTCCAAATCTTGGGAATATGGTATGTTTGAAGAGTTTGATTACCACTTTTGCATCATTTGTTGGACTTGCAACGGCTTCCACCCACTTTGAGACATAGTCAACTGCCACAAGGATGTATTTGTTGTTGAAGGATGATGGGAAAGGTCCCATGAAGTCAATCCCCCAGACATCAAATATTTCCACTTCAAGAATTGGATTCTGTGGCATTTCATTTCTCCTGCTCATATTGCCCTTTCGCTGACATGCATCACATTTGGTAATATGCTCATGAGCATCTTTGAACATCGTAGGCCACCAGAATCCTGCCTGTAGTATCTTTTGGACTGTCTTGAAGGTAGCAAAATGTCCTCCATATTCAGAACTATGACAATGTGTCAAAATTCCTTCTACTTCTTCCTCTGGAATGCATCTTCGAAAAAGATGATCTCTGCATTGCTTGTATAGATATGGTTCATCCCAAAAGTATTGCTGAACATCTCGGAAGAACTTCTTTTTGCTGTAGCCTTGCAGGTCAGGAGGTGGAATTCCGCATGACAGGTAGTTTACCAAATCTGCATACCATGGAAGGCTCAGTTCAACAGCATTAGTCTCAAGAAGACAATTCAACTCATTGTCTACAATCTGGAGCATTTGAATTGTGTGAATCTGCTCCTCTGGTAATGAGTCATTGATAGGCAGAGCATTTGGGATTTTCATCCTGGAAAGATGATCAGCAACGCCATTTTCGATTCCTTTCTTGTCTCTGATCTCCAAGTCAAATTCTTGTAAAAGCAGTATCCATCTCAGGAGCCTGGGTTTTGCATCCTTCTTAGCCAGTAAATGTCTCAGGGCTGCATGATCTGTGTGTACTATTACTTTAGACCCAACCAGATATGTTCTGAATTTCTCAAACGCATACACAATTGCCAGCAGCTCTTTTTCTGTGGTTGCATACTTGGTCTGTGCATCATCAAGCGTCCTGCTTGCATAGTAGATGACATTCAGCTTCTTGTCTACTTTTTGTCCCAAAACTGCTCCTACAGCATAATCACTCGCATCACACATCACTTCGAAAGGTAGGTCCCAATTTGGTGGTTGTACTATTGGGGCACTTGTTAGAGCTTCCTTGAGTGTCAAGAAGGCTGCTATGCACTTCTCATCAAAAGTGAATTCCGTATCCTTGCACAGAAGTCTTGTGAGTGGCCTCGCAATGCTGGAGAAGTCTTTGATGAACCTCCTATAGAATCCAGCATGTCCTAGGAAGCTCCTGATTTCTTTGACAGATTTCGGAGGTGTGAGTCTAGTCATGACATCAATCTTAGCTTTGTCTACCTCTATTCCAGCTTCTGAAATTTTGTGCCCAAGCACAATTCCTTCCTTCACCATGAAGTGGCATTTCTCCCAATTAAGAACTAAATTTGTCTCCTCGCATCGCTTAAGCACCCTGCATAGATTCGAAAGACAGGCGGAAAACGAAGAACCATATACAGAAAAATCGTCCATAAACACTTCCATTATTTCCTCAATCATCTCAGAGAAAATAGACATTACGCATCTCTGAAAAGTCGCAGGAGCGTTACACAGTCCAAATGGCATTCGTCTGTAAGCGAATGTGCCATAAGGACAGGTGAATGTCGTCTTTTCCTGATCCTGAGGATGAATGGGTATCTGAAAGAATCCAGAGTACCCGTCTAGGAAGCAGTAATAAGAATGGTTCGCTAATCTTTCTAACATTTGATCAATGAATGGCAATGGGAAATGGTCTTTCCTAGTCGATGCATTCAACTTCCTATAATCTATGCACATCCTATGTCCTGTTACAGTTCTTGTCGAGATTAATTCATCTTTCTCATTTTTTATCACTGTGATTCCTCCTTTCTTAGGAACTACATGCACAGGTGAAACCCAATTACTATCAGAAATGGGATAAATGATCCCTGCACCTAATAGTTTCAAAATTTCTTTTTTCACTACTTCTTGCAAATGTGGGTTTAATCTCCTCTGATGCTCTATTGACGATTTAGAATCGTCTTCTAAGTAAATTCTGTGCATACAAAGTGATGGGGAAATTCCTTTGATATCTCCTAATGAGTATCCTAGTGCTTTCCTATACTTTTTTAATTCATGCATTAACATGGATATTTCATCATCAGTCAGCGAGGCATTAACAATCACCGGGTAGGTTGAGTTTGTTCCAAGGAAAACATACCTTAGCCCTGGTGGTAGTGGTTTCAGTTCTAGTTTTGGTGCACTTTCTTCACTCCAATCGTTTTCGCTGCTAGTCTTACCATTGCTAGCTTCCGGTTCATCCAACTGAGTTTTGCTGTCTCCTTTCATCGGTTTGTGTGAGTCCAATATTTGCTCATACTGTTCGGCTTCTTGGTTGATATTTACTGACTTTGCAGATTCTTTAGTGAGAGCTAATTGAAGAGGGTCTTCAACAGCAAGTTCTTCCAGATACTCCTCAACCATGTCTTCGAGCATCTCTATGTAGAAAACTTTCTTTTCGATTGTGGGCTTTTTCATGACTTCAAGTATGTCAAATTTCAGCACTGAAGATCCCAGGTTCAGATCGATGATTCCTTTCTTCACATCGATTATTGCTCCTGCTGTAGCTAGGAATGGACGCCCAAGAATGATTGGGTCTGTTGGTTCGTCATCCATTTCCAATACTACGAAGTCTGTAGGAATTATGCAGTCTCCTACTTTCAGAGGTAGATCTTCAAGTATACCAGTTGGGTATCTGATAGACCTGTCTGCAAGTACCAAAGAGATCCTGGTCTTCTTGAAGTCTGTCAATCCTAACTTCTTTGACACTGTTAGTGGCATCAGACTGACACTAGCTCCCAAGTCAACAAGGCATTTTTCGAAACTTAGAGGTCCAATAGAACAAGGAAGTGTAAAGCTTCCAGGGTCCTTGAGTTTCCTAGGTAGATTGTTCTGAATGATGGCACTGCATTCATGGTTGATCTGAACCATGGCTTCCTCTAAAGCTTTCTTTTTGGTGACTATGTCTTTTAGGAGCTTGTTGTAGATTGGACAGTCTAGAACAAGGTCCATCAATGGCATAGTCACTTGAACTGTTCCCAATAGCTTCTTGAACTTTTCAAACTGCTTGTCAAGTATCTGTTTCTTAAATCGTCCAGGAAATGGAAGTTTGGGCTCATAGGATGGCAGAGCAAACTCGATTTTATCTTCTGTAGTTGTGTCCTTGTTAGCTTTGACACCCTCAGCAGTGTCTTCCTCACCATTAGAAGCTTTTGTATCTTTTTCACTAACTTCTTCCTCTCCTGCGATTTCAGTAAACATGTTGTTTGGTTCATGTTTCTTTGCTGTCACTGTATCATTCTTCAATTCTTTTCCACTTCTAAGTGTTATTGCCTTGCAATACTCCTTAGGATTCGGTTCTGGATGTCCTGGAAGGATCCCTTTTCCATTGCTTCTTGAAGATGAAGCTACTTGAGCAATTTGGTTCTCTAAACCTTTCACATGGGTTGAGAGTCCTTCAAATTTCGAGTTCAAATCATTGTAGCAAGCTTTCATCTCAGCAATCTCCTTTTTTGTCCCTCCTTGCCCTTCCAACAATTGCTTCAGCATAGTTTTCACTTCATCATCTTGAGGGGGTTGATTTGAGCTGTTTCCCCTCTGCTGGAAATTATTGAATTGTGGTCTTGGCATATAGTTATTACTGGAGGATGCTTGATTGCTGAAATTTGAATATCCTCTAGGTTGGTTAATCACTTGCCCTTGATAACTCGCTTGATTCCCATAGTTGTTCCTCTGGAAATTCCCTTGACCTTGTTGATTGAAAAGTCTAGGCTGGAAGTTATTCTGACCTTGCTGGGTTGATTGTTTTGCTTGGTACCCTTGATTCTGGTTTTGGTATCCTTGTGCTGGCTGCTTCAGAATCGGTGGGTAGACTTGATCCTGTGGATTTTCCACATTCTGGCTTCTGTAGGAAAGGTTGTTGTTGAATGGTTTGTAGTTTCCTTGATTTCCTACATAGCTCACTTCCTCAGGGTTCCCTTCTGCTGCATCATTCATTGGATCTTGATAGTCCTGTTGGTAAGTGTCTTGTTGATCCAAAAAGTGGACTTGTCTTTGGTTCAAGTTCAACACCTTATCCAACCTATCAAGCTTCTCGTTGATCTCTTTGAGCTTCTGGTCTTCGAGTTTCACTCCTCTAGATGATCGATCATAATCTTCACTGTAGCACTGGTTACTTTGTGCTAAGTTCTCAATCAGTTGTTCTCCTTGATCTACATCTAGATTAGCAAAACTTCCATAGCTTGCTGTATCAAGAGCTATTCTGTATTTCTCATGAACTCCTCCATGGAAGATTCCGAGGAGTGCATCTTTCTCAACTCCATGATGCGGGCATGCTCTTGTGTATCCTTTCAGTCTGTCCCAAGCTTCATAGAATGACTCATTGTGTCCCTGTCGGAAGGTAGTGATGTCATTCCTGATCTTAGCTGTCTTCTGCTTAGGAAAGAACTTGTTAGTGAATTCTTTCTTGCACAGTGCCCATGTGGAGACCAGTTCTGATGGCACATTATGTTCCCACTGAGCAGCTCTGTCTCCCAAAGAGAATGGAAAAAGCATCATCTTGATTGCATCTTGAGGGACACCATTGATCTTGACTGTTCTGCAAAGTCTCTCAAAATCATCCAGATGATGGAGCGGGTTTTCACTGGGTAGCCCATAGAATTTGGACCCCTGCACCATGTTGATTAAACTCGTCTTGAGTTCATAGTTGTTGTTGGCAACAGTTGGTGTAGGAATGCCAAGACTTATTGTTCTTTCACCAGGCTCATCGAAAGCTCCAATGCGCTTGCGAGGAGCTCTCGCATCAACTTGTGGAATAGGCAATGCACCTATCCCATGCCCTTGGTGTCCTTCCTGATGAAAGTGTTGAGCTTCTCCTCTGTGATCTTCCATGTTCGGGTTAGGAGATTGTTCCAGTCTTTCCCTTAAACTTCTCAGACGATTTTCTCTCTCAAAGTGTCTTATCTCTTGAATCAGTGGTTGCAAGTTTTGTTGACCTTTGCTTCTCAAATTCATGAACCTGCAAAACAAGAAGATTCTCGAGTCTAAATCAGTGACAAGAGGAAATATGTAACAAGTGTAATTTATTTAGTCTTAGATAATTTCGTGAATCTATTGGCTAAATTGCTTCCCCGGCAACGGCGCCAAAAACTTGATAGAGATTTATTTATCTCAACGAGTTTCACCTGAGAGTACTCAGAGTATCTCAGGAGTTTACCCGATTGTATAGCTGCAAGTGCACAGTATGCTCCTTGTAGTATAAACGGGATCGATCCTCAGGGAAGACTTATAACGCAATAGATATAACGATTTCTATTCTAAGCTATGTGATTCAAAGTTTGGTGGAAGGAACTAAGCAATGTTTCAATTAAATAATAGCAAAGCGAATGATTAAATAGTAAGTAATGAACTAAGAATTTATTAATTAAAAAGGCAATCCAATCATAGATTAGGTCTAGAATGAACAGAGGCGAGATCAGAGCATGAATCCAAATCCTAGTTGTGCAAGTTTTAAATCCTAAAATAATGAGTTTATGAACAGATCAATACATTCCCATGTAAAAACCCCTATGCTTAGAACCAAGTTTGATCAATTCCCATTGCAAACCCTAGAACTAAACATGCATCTGTCATCTGACTCATTGTCTATCTAATGATCTAGACAACTACTTCCGCAGGCTAGAATCACGAGATTTACTAATTAGATTGTCCTATGAATTCACTTCCTTTTCCAAGGCATAAATTTGACAAACCCTAAATTAACTCTTCCGAAGCTAATTTGGTATTAAACTATCTAATAGTGATAGATTGCTCAAAATTAGATTTGAATATCGTCTCATGATCTCAATTCCTCCGATCACCTATCCCTATCCATGATTGAATCTAAGGATCTACTCAGACATATCAGGAATTTCAGAGAAAGCAGTGAAATATGAAAAAGACATAATTGAATTGCAGAAATTGATTAATACAGAAATCCTTAAGAAAATAAAATCCAAATCTTCTTACTAAACACCATAGATATCTGAATGAAAAACTAGGGTTCTTTGATCCCTTTTCTCTCTGGAGGCTCAATAATAATGTCCCTTGTGTTTTCTCCTAAAAAACTATATATAGGTTTTCAAGGTAAACCTAATTTATTTAAATAAAACGAAAAACCAAAAATAGAAATAACATCGGATCGATCGATCCAGTGGAAAGATCGATCGATCTAACTTCACTCGATCGTTCTTGGTAATTCTTGATCGGTCTTGAATATTCTCGCAATTCATAGAGATTTGTAAGATCGACCGATCGCCTTGTGATGAGATCGATCGATCTGGTTGTGAAGAGACAGACTTTAATTTATTTTGAACTTGATCTTTTCTTGACGCGTCCTGATGTCTTCAAATCATTGGATTGATTGCCCTTGACTTCAAAAACTCCGAAACGTTTCTTTCTCACTTGATATTTTCTGAAAATCGGAAACTAGAAAACATCCTAGGAGTCTAATGCAAATGAACTTAAATGTATCCTAAAAATATAAAATATAAAGATTTATTCATGTAAATTATGTGCAAAATGACTGACTAAATATGCTAAAATATGGGTTTATCAGCATGCAGAAAGGAAATTACCGTCCAAGTAAAGAGCAACTCGCAAGCCAAGTTGGGTTTTCAACAGAAAAACTGGATACACTACTGTACAATACAAGAACACCTCTTTCAATGCAACAGCCTATTTGGGCTGATCAAGACACCACCTTTCAGGTAACCCTTTTTAAAGATTGTTACTTTACCGAGCATAACTTGGTAATAACCGTTTAATTCATCCATAGGACGTGACACCAGACAGTGGGATTGAGACACCGGCGATGAGCGTGGGGAAGCAGATGATGAGGAACCATGCTCGGAATCTCCTCAATGTACTGAGCCCGAAGGAGAGAAGGATCATCAAGCTGAGATTTGGGATTGATGGCGGGAAACAGAGATCGTTGTGGGAGATAGGAGAGATTTACGGACTGTCGAAGGAGAGGGTAAGGCAGCTAGAGAGCCGGGCATTGTACAGGCTTAAGCAGAACGTGAGCAGCCATGGACTCAATGCTTATGCTGATTTGCTTGTCTAGCTCATGGAGATATTGGCTTTTTTCTATTAATACAGTATGATGTCAATACAAAATATACGTTTGTTATATAAGGGGTTTTGTTGATATTCTGAGGAATAGTGTTTTTTCTTAGGTAAGAGTTTTGTCTCTAAACTTTTATATTTTTTTTGGTAAGGAAAAGGAGGGATTACGATTTTTTTATATAATTTGTTTATCTCTAGTTGCTGTGTAAATTGTAATTCTGCATATCTATTTTAGTTCTTTGAGATTTTCGTAATTTCAAATGAAAATTAGTGTTCCGTTTGCAAAACATCCCAATTAATTTTAAGTGTAGCAGTAGCTCATCTATATAATGTTTTTGGTACGTACATTATACGGATTTAAACGTTGAAGTTTTGATGAGAAATGTGTATTAGAACATTGTTGGCTTTTATTTATCTTTTTTTAGCAAAAATTTCATATAGTTAGATGTTATGTAATATCTTAAATTTTAAATATTGATGTGTTTGTGTTAAAAAAGATTAATGAGTTTCCAATATGTTTTTTTCTTTGATTCAAAGTTTCATCTTCTAATAAGAGACAAAACTTTAAATATTTTGAAAATTCAAGGTCTTGTGTATATTTTTCCGAAATTTAAAGGTGCAATTCAAAATTGATGCATCAAATTTTCAGAAAAGCGTGTAAAAGGTAATATAGTACGAATCCAATAAATTGCAACGAAGACGAAAGTTCTTACAGATGGTAGGGTTCGGCTTACACGGACGACCACTCACGTATAGGTGCATGCCAATGCGGAAAATGCCTCAAGTCCTCAACCATTAAGTAGCTCAAATTACATTAGAGTTCGACCAAAATAAAGATAAATTTAAAATTTAACTGTGCATCACTATGCTTTGTTTCTTTCCCTTACGACATAACAGAACAGTGTAACTCTTCTTTTTCTCAACAGTGTCAGTGTTTTGTTTTTCTTCATAGTCATACATCGTTTACTCTGCAGAGTAAAACTATTGCATGAGTTTTTTAAGAAATAATTTAATGGGCTATTTGGTAAAAACTAAATATTCAATTTTGTTTTTACATTAACGCTCACATCTTAGTATCAAAACAATAATAGCATGTATGTGTCAAGTACTTCCAAGTGAGTATAACATTCAAATGAGCATTTGCAACTCCAAACAGAATGATCGATAATGAGCTCGTTTTATTTTTGTTTGGCTTAAGTTTCCTTGGTTTATGATTCCTAACTAGAATAAAACCAAAGCAAATCACAACTTAGAAGTCTCCAATATTTTTGAGTCAAAGAGACTTTTGTCTTAAATACATAATTTCAAAAAAAAATTAATATCGTGGAAACATAAACAAATTACATGTTCACCGCGTATGGTTGGCTTGGGTAATTACTTGGTAAAAAATCTTCCATTCACTTGACGACTATATACTAAATCTTCCATCTTTGTCTCTCTTCTAGAAAATCAAAGCTCATAAACAGAAACCTTGAAACTCTTTCATTTCTTGCAATTTTTTTTTGTTCTTTAAAAATTTGTATATTGTATCGGACTCACTAAGAGAATAAACGAATCAATGGCACCAGAGGAGAATAGCACGTGCGAGCCTTGCAAGACTTTTGGGCAGAAGTGCAGTCATGTCGTGAAGAAACAAAGAGCCAAGATTTATGTTCTTCGCCGTTGTATCTCCATGTTGGTCTGCTGGCGTGACAACAACCGCGACCGCAACGATTCTTGATTGTTTTTTCTAGGTTAACTTATTTTCCTTTTCTAATTAGCGTTTTGACTCTCTTTTCTCTCCGCTCAAGACATGTAATTTACTTAGTACCTTTTACTAGTGTAGTCATATTGTATCACTTTCCGAGTTCAAACTTGGCATAATGCATGCTAGAGTTTTTTCTTGTTATCTTGGTTCTCATCTTCCTATTTTTTTAAAGTATATATATATATATACATATCAACGTGCATACGTAAATTCGTAAGGGTGAAAATTATGTGTTTGTTTTGTGGTTTCGACGGACAATGGAGATAGCTTTTGAATTCGTTTTGGTTGCAGCTTCATTTTACTTTTTATCAGTATGCGATGAATTATATAAATATGGTTACAAAACTAGTGTTAAAAAGTTGTTTATGATGATCAGATCTAAGCTTAAGTATGACGCTTTTTATCTCATAGAGAAAACAAAATTTTCAATGTAGAAACAGGAACGGTTGTATTTGTATGTATTCATAACGGTTGATCTTAAGCAAAATTTCCATCTTGAATCCAAAAGAATAATTTCGACAAAAATGTAACTTTCTGCCAAAATAATCAGCCCTTCAGCCTGAAGCCCTAAAGTAATGGAAATTGATGTTAAACGTGAAAAAAATTCTGACCTTTTTTTGCTTTTTTGTTAATTTAAAGTTCAGGATTAAATAAATTTTTCTACGTTAAATCACTGTGAATGAGAGAATTAAAGTAGATGCTGTCTTACATTCTAAAGATAGAAATTATAGAAAATTCTCTGCCTCTTCTGCGAGTGATGTTCTTGTCCTTTCTTAACTCTCTAACTAGATATGCAAATGTCTTTTCCTTCTATAAATAATTATTTTTCAACTATGGATAAAATTCATATTCTTAATTAACTTTGTTCAAATTTCTTGAGCTACTATCTATATGATTATGCTGGTTTAGTAATCCGTTATTGTCACTTGTCAGTAATATGTTAATCGGGTTGATGTTAATTACCCACTCTATATTATTAAATAAGGGGACCATGTAAATTTCGATATTGATGAAGCAATGACATTACGATAAACCAGTAGAGTTCATATTATGAAAAGTCATATGAACATGGACTTCAATAATATATAATATTGGTTTTTATGTTCAAAAGTAATAATAATATAACATAGTAATATTATGTTGACAATTAACGAAAATAAAAAAAAAGCAAACTTTATTGATGCTGACACATAAAAAAAAAGCAAACTAAACAATCATATTACTTGATTAGTTGAGGTTAATCAAGAAATTATTCTCAATGACTGTTTATTCTACACGCTTTCTGATCATATAAAGGCAACCAAAGTGATGCTGACAAAAATAAAAGCAGCTAAGTGAGAATATTAATACTCTATTAACGGATGTTAAGGACTGTTTTTCCCACACGCTTACAAATCATTTAGTGCGGCTGCAAATTCTGAATATACTGAAAATATCCAACGATAGAAAAATCAAAGAAAGATAATGGAGAAACACTGACTGACGCAAGAAGAAATAAAGTTTTAGAGAATAGGGATACAATTTAATTATGAATAAGTTCAGTACGACCTATAAGAGCCCACGTGATCTTAGTCAAATTCAATCTAACATTTTTGACTAGTAGGTGAGAGATGTAGACATTGTTTGTTTTGATTGCATCACATTGCTTGTTTTGAGAAAAAAAAAACGAATTATTTTGAAAAATACTTAGGATTTAAGGATAATTGTAGAGATCATGCGAAGTTATCTCACATCTCTATGGACCTTTAGTACTAAGGGAAATTTCTGATCTAAACAGGAATCACTAATGATCTAATCAAGCAGGTTTTCCACATTCCAGAACAGAGAGTCAACATAACTCAATTTTCTGATTAGAAAGAATAAATGGAATTTTTGACCTAAGAACATGAACTAGTGTCCTAGCAGCAACTAACGTATTTAAAGCATTATGTTAACACAAGAACTTTAGGTGGAGAAAACAAAACTAACCCATTTGTTTATTACTAATACAATGATGGATGTGTGTGGACGGTTTATGTTTCTACTTTACATTGTCTATAACACTAAACCATCAAGATTCAAACGTCTCTGTGTTTCTCATTTCATGTTGAAGGCAGTTTAAAGTTTCAGAAAGTTCCACAATGCGCGGGTGTGAAGTACAGTCACTGACTACAAAAGCTGAAACCTGGTTACCTACTTCGATCCAGCTACATCCCGGTGTTTTCTTCAAGCCTCGTTCAACCATTTCTCTCCTCACATCTTCTGCTTCCTTCCACCGACCACTTGAGCAGTACAAGTTGGATAACAGAACAAAACTCATTTCTTCGCTTGGTTCCGCTATCTTTAGAACTTCGCTAACTTCTGTTCCTAATTCTGTGTGCCAATGAGTAGAACAAGCACCCAAAAGAGCTTCCCATGAACTATTATTATTACTAGCGTTAGTGACAAGTGAATTGTATGTTGTAGCCAACTCCTTTGCTTCTGCTAGATGTCCACTTCTGCCAAACATATCTATCATACATGTTACATGATCTACTTCCAATGGGATTCCATAATCTTTAACCATGGATTCAAAAATAGCGAATCCTTCCTCTACAAGTCCTGAATGGCTGCAAGTTGTCAGCAGTCCGATGAATGTCACGTTGTCTGGTTTAGTCCCTGAGGCTATCATGCGGTCATAGAGCTTTAGAGCTTCATCTGCTAACCCGTGCATGCCAAATGCGAACAGCATCGTGTTCCAAGATACCAAATCTTTGTTAGCTATATCACCAAACGCACGGTTTGATTCGTTGATATCTCCACACTTGGCATACAAGTTAACCAAGGCGTTACCAACATAAGTATAACCTTGAAAGCCACGATGGATCAGACAACCATGGATCATTTTGCCATGTCCTAAAAGGGCTAAACCTGAGCACGCGTGAAGAGCAGCACCATATGCAAAATGATCAGAATCCTCCCCAGATTCCATCATTTCAACGAAAAACCTCAGTGCTTGCTCTCCATCTCCATTTTTACCATATCCTGCAATCATAGTAGTCCAAGTAACAATGTTTTTCTCAGGAGCTAGATGAAAAACCTCAAGAGCTTTCTCTGTTTCTCCTGTTTTCATACACGCGTCAATAATAGAATTCCAAGATACCTGAGTCAGGACTTCAATAGACTCGAACTCTCTCATGGCATCATCTTTGCAGCCTACTTTCGCATAGAAACTTAACACAGAGTTTTTTGCCTCAACCGCAGAATCCCACCCGTTCTTCACCAGAACAGCATGTACCATCCGTCCACAAACAAGATTTGATGAATCGGCACAAGCATTCATCAGAGAACTAAACGTATAACAATCCGGTTCAAACTCACTCTCCAGCATCTCTCTGAATAACCTAAAACAAGATTCAATCTTTCCACACTGGGCATGACCTGAGATCATTATATTCCACGCATATGTAACCCTTTTCGGCATTTCAACAAAAACATCAACGCCAGCTTCAAACTCTCCAGCATTCATATACGCAAACAAAAGCGAGCACCAAGTTACTTCATTTCTACTACCATTGCACATATCTCGAAACACTTTGTTTGCGCTAAGAGTATCAGAGCACTTACCGTACATGTCAATAAGCGAATTGTTAACCGGCAACGAAACACCGTACCTAGACCGGATAACTAGAGATTGAATCTGTCTTCCAAATCTAACATCGCGTAGACTAGCACAAGTGCTTATGATTGCAGTAAACGAATAATCATCAAGCTCAGCGTCGGAGAATCTCAAGTGTGTGAAAATTGATATAGCTTCCTGATGTAGACCCAAACGGGAATAACTCGTCAACATTGTGTTCCACGCCACGGTATCTCGGTCAGGCATTTGGTCGAACACCTGACGGGCGCTTGTTATACGACCTGATTTCGCCAAAGACGCAACCTTTGAAGTAAGACGAAATAAAACAGACATTTGGCATGATCATGGAGTCATATCCCATTTGTATGTTTGAGCGGTGCGATGGATAACCAAGAATCAGAGAACAAAGTGAAGTTTATATCTATCTGTGATAAAAGTTGATAGACTTGGTTCGGAAACTGCATGTGCTCAGACGGGATAATAGTGTTACTGCAAAACACCATTTTCACTATGAAAAGCAAAGTTTATAGCTTTTCCTCCAAACATAGCTGCATAAGCAAAAACTCCATTTTTCACAACAATCACCCGAATGTGAAGGGGTTTTTGGGGTCAGCAAGAATGTTGCCGCTAAATTATATAGATTGGGTAAACCGATGAAACCAAGCGTTTAGAAGTTTAGAGAGACTCTCATACATGTTTATGGCAGTTCACAGTTGTAATCAAGTCATCTGCTTCTGCAAGATTGATAGAAGTCGTATTCAAAATACTTAAAGGACTACATTATTACATAGCTTAGTCTGATCAACTTATGTCTAACCCACTTATGTTACATAATTTAGTTTTTATTCTATCTCGGACATCACCAACGAATGAGTTAAACATCGTCTCTGAAGATCCAACGGTTGTAACCGCATCTTTGATATGACGTTTGACCTTCTCAACGTTGTTTCTCAGTTCACTTGAAGTTTCACCGTTCATCAACCGTTTAACATTCACCGAGACTTCGTCCCTTGTGATTATCTTCTTCTCACAAAGGTTGATCCCAATGCGCCAATCATCGACCACAAGTTTCCGGTTCGTGAACTGATCGGTCAAAAGTGGATAACATAACAACGGTAAACCGCACCAAACGCTTTCTAGAATCGAATTCCATCCGCAGTGTGTGAAAAACCCTCCAATAGCCGGGTTTGAGATTACTGCCATTTGACAGCACCACTGAACCACAAGGCCTCGACCTTTGGCCCGGTCCATAAATCCGGTTGGAAGAAAATCCGGCACGTCGGAACCAACTATATCTGGACGTAAAACCCAAATGAAACTAAGCCCACTTAGCAGAAGCCCATGTGCTATCTCAACGATCTCCTTCTTACCAACATGTGCATAGCTACCAAACGAGACGTAGATGACTGATCCGGTGGGCCGGCCTTTGAGCCACTCGGTACAGTCTGACTCGGCCCATAGGCTCGTGGGGACAACCGATTGGGTTGAGAAAATCGGACCGATAGCGTAAACCGGTTGCTTGGCTTGTAGAGCCGAGAGAGAATCTGGTTCGAGCTCTTGTACGGTGTTGCATAAAACGAAATCGGCTTTCTTGACGTCTTTGAAGGCCTTGAATAGTATTCTATAGACCACTGTGTTTGTGTCTATGTCTTTGTCGCTCACTTGAAGATATGACATCAAGTCCTTTGGGTCTATTACCTTAACTCCTGGCATGTAATCGATCACGTCTTCACGATTATCTAAGCATATAGTTACAAATGTTCAATAAATGATGTAACCAAGACCATTGAATATATAAGAAAATTTCTATGAAAACTCATCAACTATCTAATCATCGACTTCACAAAATACTCCGAATTCATATTTTCTTCCGAGATATAAATATATATAGACCAAAATTTGGTTTTTCTAATGGATTTAATATATAGCTAAGTGACAATAATATGTAATAAACTTATCACTGACATGATTAATTAATTAATTAAGAGTGTTACCAAGAGATTTGAAATGACCGTTGGATATGAGGAGATCCATATGATAGTAGAGATTGAGGACCAAGGCAGGTTCAGTCCAAAACGAGACATTAATAAGGTTGTGCTTGTCGCAAATCATTGATGACCAAACGTAAAATGTGTCGGCGATCAAGCAAGTCACCGGATGATCATCATCCCGGCGGGAGAGTTTGATGATGAGATCATCGATGTGGGCAGAGAAGACGTGGAGAATGCCTTCGAAGAATTGGTCATGGTTAAGCGACCGGTCAAACCCCAAAGGGAAGCCGTCGCTCACGGTGGTATAACGTATGTCAAGGTTTCCAGAGCTGCGAGCCGCGGAGAAGATATCTCCAACGTCACCTTGGCGAGCGGTGGAGATGTGGTGGTGGATGGAGTCGGTGTTGACGAAAGTGATGGTGAAGCCATGAGAAGCGAGTTTGATGGCTAAGTGTACAAAAGGGATGACATGGCCTTGAAGTGGGTATGGTATCATCATGGCATGAGGCTTTTTCGACTTTGCTCTCTCCATTGATCTTCGATTACTGGAAGAATTTGGTATTTTGAGTGGTATAGATGTATACACGGACTGGATCTATATATAGTATAAGTGAGTTTCTAATGGATCTTCTTTTTATTTTTTTCCTCTACAATATCAGTCGTATAAAAGTTGAAAGGATATTCTTTTGAAGAAAATTGAAACATTTTACCAATTAAACCAATTCCTTTCAAGCTTAACATGATCATAATCGCCACTGTACTTAACATGATAATCTCCTTTTATTTTCGACTATGGGCTACTTTGGATCGACAACATACATTTGGATCACACGACTTGTCGCAATAATGTCAAATTCTACTATCATGTTAAGTTATATAAGTTTCCAATTTAAAATCAATTAGTAATGAATATATTGATTTATGTATCGTTTAAGTTATTCTAAGTCGTCTTTCAATTCCAATTTAGTTTTCCTTACACTTCGTTACTCATCATACGGGTTCTGTTGTTAATGTATTAGAACTCGAATATCCCTACACATAACATAAACATGTAATGAATGATTGTTTTGATCTTGGAGAATATACTAGGACAACACAAGCAGTCAAATTTGGTTTTTGGAAAAGGTGAGGAGGATGAATTTTCAAAGGGCACGTAGAGACAGTCGGTTCGTGTCCGAGATCGTCATGATAAGAACGAGTGGACCAGTGTAACTAAAGCAGATTTGTCATTTTATGACAAGTTGGCTTACATCATTTTTGTAAGGGACTTAACATCATTGGCTTACATCATTTTTTGGAAGTTCTATGATTATAACTATAAATGTGTACTTATGCCACCTCAAGGAGAAGTTGCCATAATCGACTAACCATTTGGTACAAGACCTCATATCTCAATCAAACTGTCAATTCAGAAGACTGGAGTTTTGGATGTAGTTCACTCACAACACCATAAAAAAAAGTTGTGCTTTTTCCTCCTAATGAGGAAACTAATATGGTTTGGTTTAGTGAATCAAATTTAGCTAAAAATGACTTTTGCTTGTACTAAGGGTGAAGAGTCCAGCTAGTGTTGATATTTAGCTTTGACTTAAGACACAATCGAAGACTGCTAGACTTTTATTTTCAGACTCTTGCTTGATTTTATGTTTTGGAAATTGATTCTTTGACCGAAATTAGTTTGATGTATTTGGTGGGTATAATGGGAGAATTGTTGGTTTTTCTTATAGTGAGATAACCGATGTGGTTTGGTTCAAACCAGACTTTTAGTCTTTTGAAGGGTTTCATGTAATTATAGACATCGATTTTCAAGAGTGGAAATGGTCTAATATTGGTTGGTTTGAAAGAGACGTGTTGTACGCTATATTTGAGTTCCACGGTAGAAAAATTTTGGCGACCAAAAATAATTGGATGAGAAAGTTAAACTGTAAAGAACAACAAGTGTAAACATAGAAACATGTATCAATACAGAAGAAAGTGTGAAAGGAAGATAAGAGTTAAAAACTTACATCAGATTTTTGTACAGTGAAGCTGTCAGTTATGATAAATATTCTTCTATTTCAAGGCAAGAGTCGCTTTGTTTTTCAACTATCAACATTTTGACCCCATGCTTTTTTTGCTTTGGTTTCATTTCAGACCATGTTAGACTTATCCTGCTTGCTGTCGAACCCAAAAAGCGAACAGTTTTGAAACGCATCAAGGCTGGTCGCTATCAGGCGGCTCAAACCCCCGAGGCTCTCGCTGAGGTTCAAATCTTCTGTGTACTTTGAAGATCTAATGTCTAGATCCAGTGGTCCCAAAGAGTCTGGCTGCAAAGAGGAGCAAAACAAGTGTTTTTCAATATAATGGGGATTTTTCATTTTGGAAAAATAGGATCAGATTTCGAGATTTACCCAATATACATCCGCAAGCCCACAAAGGGTCTGCCCTGGAGAATTCATCGTATGAAGGTCTGTTGGACCCTCTTCCATTGGATCTTCATGCTGATCAGGAAGATTACAAGGCCCCTCATCGCCAGATGTAGCCTAAGAGAAATTTAGAAAAGTGTTAAATCAGATGGTTTAGTTCTGTAAATCATTGTGGAAATACTCTGTGATTGATATAGTTTACCTCCACTAATTGAAAAGGCTCTCCATCTACTCTGTCAGCACCTCCGGGAGAAGCAACATTAGCCAGCTTACAAGAATTTGCATGACGGTTCTTTTGGAAGGAGAAGGCATCACGTGTATCTTCATCATCCCATAGAGATGAAGAGCCAGTAGTAACCGTTAGTAGACCACTTGGCTTGTTCTGATGTCTTAATATATGAGCAGCAATTGCAGCATCAAAAGAGTCAGAGGCAAATGGGAAATCTCGAAGGAGGCAATGTGAACCCTCAGTGGCGGGTGGATCCACACAATCCCTATCTATGTTATCAGGCGCTTCAGAAAGTAGGTCACCTATACTTATGTTAGTAAGACTATCAGCCCATTCACCTGCTGATAGTGCATTACCGCTGCTCAAATGCTCAAATGGAGTAATAGTCGCTGAAGCAGGTTCATCATTATCTCTAGTTTCTGCAGGACCATCACCAGCGATACATACTACAGATGTTGCTTGTTCACCAGTTGAATGCTTAGATAAGGGTCCTGATTCAGTAAGGAGCATGTTGACCTCATTCGCCTCATCCACATTCATGTTATCCTCGAGTGAAGCTGAAGTTGGAGCTTGAGAAATAAAAGAACCTGATGCATCCTGGACAAACCAACCATACCTACAAATATATATAAAAACAAAAATTTGGTATATCAGGTTTAGTAATCTGACGAGAACATCCTGCAAAAGACTAGGAGACTATGAGAGCAAACCTTAAGCGGAAAAGCGAGGGACTTCCGATCATTGAATGCACTTCTGCTGCGCTCAGAAAAGAGTCATTGGTCCACCTCTGATGAAAAGTTACAGTTTCTTTCCTTGCATTGTAAGGGAAGAGCATTAGCTCTCCACATGCACAACTTGCACTTCCCCATTTGCGATTGAGATGTTCCAGCACCGAAGATATCTTCTTGCGATTACTTAGAGTAAGTTCCAGATGCGGATTGTGCTTGTCCTGTTAACAGATCAAGCTCTGTTTCATGTCTCATAAAAATAATGCTCCAATCAATATAATTCCTATCCGAAGCTTACCACTTCCAAAGATCGTCGTGTACATTCATCAATTGGGAACAACTGAAGTTTTAACTTGGCAGAAAGCTGCATATTGGCATCACTGAGAGGAACCTCAGCAGAGGAGGATAAAGAAAGTGGAGACTTCCCGGTTAGATATCTTGCGGGACCTAAGTCTGAGATAAGAAGATAATCCCATTTAGAATTTGCACGTGTTAGTCCTCAACTAACAAACATCTAAGAAAATGAAAATTAAATATCATCCAATACTAGCAAGTTAACCTTTTTGACCATCCATATCTTTGTCTATTGATGTTCGTTCTAAGTGTTCTGCAGCATCAGCAACCAAAGAGACCCCATCTATCGCAGCCTTTTCCCAATTTCTAAAACCTGCTGAAGATGGAAGAACTGCTTAGAGTCAAGTAAGACGCTGATACTACATCAATTTTTCAAAAGCAACTTCTAATACAAACATGGAAGATTGAAAGTAGATAATGCCCAAAACTGTATGAACATTGATAACACACATACAATATGAGGCCAAAGAAAACTGCGTATCTAACAAACATGCATGACAACTAGTAGAGAAAGTACCTTGTTTTCGTCGTTGCCTTCCACCTCTCCCTAAGGCTGTATCTTCTTTTTCATCACCAAGGCTAACACCTAAGCTTTCCCCTTGTCTGGTAGATGCTCTTCCTAGCTTTTTAACATTTTGGCTGTCGCAAAGAATAAGTTTAAATGGACGGTTATCCAATCCTCTTTCCCTGCTATGATTTGAGATGTTTCCAAGGGAAGCTGAAGAGAAAGTTTCTCCCTGGCAAGCCCGTTTTCTTGTACTCTTTCTACGGTCTTTCAGCAATTGGTGTTCCTTCACGCAAAGAGTTTGTTAAAAAATAGTTTGAAAACCAGGCCTTGTCAAATCCAAGAATAAAACGAATTTTTCATTTGCCAACTAACCAAGGCCTCTAAGAATAGCTTAAATCTCCGGGGTTTAAGGTGAAGTTTTGAAGCTTTGCAGCTATACTTTTCCAGTAAAGACCACCTGCAAGACACATGAAAAAGCATATCTATTTTAGACAGAAGAGCTGAGTGATATTTAAGATCATATTATGTGAAATCATGTCATCCAGGAGAACAAGAAAAAATAGAGCGTGATGTTCAAGATCTATAGGTCAATCTACTATCTGATCATGTTGTAACAGTGTAAGGTTGCTGGCAAAAAATCCCAATGCACAAGATGAAACCAGAAAACTATCGAAAGCTCTTTTGTCACTTACAGGAAATGCATTCCCATACCACAGAAGAGTTTTTGAGGCGAATAGGAACACTTACATGAATGCGACATTGCCTACATAATATTCATAGCATGATACAACTTGCTATGTAGACAAACTTCACCGAGAGTAATGTTCATTATTTGTTTACGATAAAGTACTTCAACAATCTACAATCACAGGATAACAGAAAAGAAATGTACCATCGTAGCATTGCAGCATTTGTGTCCTTTGGATTCTTGGCATCAAGACTCAGTTCCGGGCCCAAAAGTTTGTTCATACGCCTGACTAGACGATAATAGTAATGTCTAACCTACAAATCACATCAAGTTTCCAAAACATGAGATACTAAAAGCAAAAACCAGCAAGTGCGAGTGAAAAGGAAACGGAACCCAAAGTTCTATCAACCAACCTGGTCCTTGTTTTTGCTTTGGACACGAGACGTAATCTTCTCGAAATTCTGCAAAATCAACACAAAGAGAATGTCACTCACACATAACCAAAAGAAAGAGAGAACGAAGACGGTAAACACATTCAACTTCAAAAGCTGATACCTTTCCAACTTGACGAAGCGCAGTGAAGAAACATTCCTCTTCTTGATGAGTCCAAGCTGCCCATTGCCTAGTCGGCTTCTTCGCTACACTCCAAACGAAGGATACATAACGTTACCAAAAGATGGCAGTTTCCAGTTAGTAAACCAAACTCAGCTAAACTTCTGAATCAATGCAAACGTACCAGGAAACTGAGAAACACTGATAGAAGCAGAAGAGGCTATATTAGGGTTGCTGTTCTGGTTTGATATTCGGCCCTCGTCGATAGGACCTTCAGTGTTCAACAATACCTCCTTCTCGGCTTGCATTGCACAAAGCTCAACAATGCGATGTTCGGTTTTAAGCATTCATGCTTATGAGAACAAAGTTGCAACTCTTCCTTTTGCTTTCAACTTCCCACGAATCAGAGCTATAAATCCTAACCCTGAACATCAAAATCCCCAAAAAATATAAATGCATAATCATGGCGATCATCAACTAAATTTCAGCTACGAAATTCAACTCCATAAGACAGAAATATCACAAATTCTAACTCATGACACAAGATGAAAAAAAAAAACCCTAATTTCGACGCGATTCTGAAGAACAAACAAATCAACCGTCAATAAAAAAACCCTAAATTTTAATTTCACCAGATCAAAACGAAATGCCCAATTTTGATCAAATTCGATACCCTAATCAGTTTAATCGATATAAATACATTTAAAAATCATAAGAGAACACGAAAATTTTGAAAATTTAAGAACTAAGGTTACTAAATACATACTCAAAACAATTTTGAACTTTTAATTAGAAAATCAAAAGGGAAACATGTTTGACCAAACAAAAAAAAACGAAAAAAAAAATAGAGAAATTTTACCTGAGAAAGATGCAAAGCGTGAGAGCCTAGGATTGGCGAACAGTAATCGAAAATTTAGGGCAAATCTAACGAGATTGAAGTCGAAGAAATTTTTCCGACGAACATCTACGGTTGAACAAGAGGGAGAGAGGAAAAATAAAATTTTATTTTTTTCTTGTTTTACATTCACATAAAATTAAAAGGAAAAATAAAATGAATGTAATTAATTAATTACTTGGTATGTATGATGTCAATATATCCAATACTTTTTTTTAACGGTTGCTTTGTTGTTGTACAAACTATTTTGAAACTATATACTAATCATAATTCTCTTCTCGAAGTTAGATGAGTTTTTTACTATTTGATAGAATAAATTTTAGTATTTAATTTATTTATGAGCAAAGGAAAAAACCCTCGAAATAAAAATCATTATAAGTAATTTACTTTTTAATCAAATAAAATTCATTCGACCGAATGTCGTCATTATACTAACTATTATTTAAAATTATTAGATTAAGTTAAAAAAACAATAGGAAAATTAGCATCATTAAGGCATCTTTGTCAACAACTTAATGAAAATGAAAAGTAAAAGATTTTCTTCTATTTTGCCTCTTTTTAAAGAAACATAAGTAAATAGGTTGATTCGTAACGCACGTGGCTCGTGTTGGCATCTTGCAAGTCGCATGTCCGAAAAGAAACTGTTACGAATGAGTTTTTTTTTTCCATTTTTTTTTTTTTTTGACGGCTTCCAATTCTTTTCTTGTGGTAATATTCATATATTTTTGGTTTATGTTAAAATGGTCGCAGGCCCTATAAAGAAATTTAGTTTAATCCAAAACATAAATATGCATGGGCTTTATATGTAGTCCGACAGTAGCTAGTCCATTAGATCTAATATCCTTGAGTCCAAATTATAATTGAAAACGAGGAAGATTCTAGATCAATAATTTTCCCGGACCATAAACAAAATATACAATTAATTATAGTTTATAAATAAAGCAACTTTTTTTTATTGAAATAGAGTGATGAATTGTTAACAAAAAAAAAGAGTGATGAATAAAAAATTAGATGAGGTATGACTCTATATCTTGACATTTAAATAAATGAACACAATTCATAAGAATCAAGACAAACGTATGTAATATATAAGATAAATTATAACAATGTTCTTTTTTTTAGCAACACACTTAGATTCATTAATGTCTAAAATGGGCTCAACCCAAAAGGAAGCCTAACAGTGCAGTTTTAGTCAGATCATCTTCCTGTCCATTTAGTGCTTTAGCAATGAAAAAAAAAACAATGAAAAAAGAAGATAGAATGTGGACATCTTTGAAAACTCCATCGAACGATGGTTGCTTATGTGAATAAGATTTGATCCAAATTTTATCAAAGTCCAGTGATGTAGCGTCAAGTAAGGCAGTTTTGATTTTAAATGTTCAACTAGAGTTTGGTCTGCGTTACCGAAACACGGCATTATTTTTTTGACAATTTTAATTTAGTAGAAAATAATATTTTAACTATTTATTTGTTTAAATTTTTTTATCTGATATTTATTTTTTAGACTCAGTATTACCCTAGGGGGCCGTTAGTATGGTAGAATTTATCATTTTAACATGTTTTACAATGTTCTTAAGTATTTTGTATGTTTAATGAAATAATATGCAATGAACATCATTTTTAAAATCATTAATCCTAACCCGTTCATTATATAATATAAATACTTAATAATTTCTAATATTTATTTTTTTTATTAAATTAAATAAGAATATTTATGTTTTAAAAGTATTGATAGATTATGAGATTCAACTATAAATTTGATTAAAATATTATAAACTTTAAAATTTGATTCCAAAAGCCATAGATTATCACAATTGTGATTTATTAATTTTAATATGTTTCATGATTGAATAAAACTTGAATCCATATATTGATATAAAACTTTTAATACAAGATATATGGACTCAGCTAGCGCCATAAAAAAATAACTAAAAAAATGAAACTTTGTATTATATAGGACCATGTTTTTTTCTGATAAGAATATGCAAGTTGTACATAAAAATGTTGGATCCGAGTCAAATAGCTAGGTTCTAAAGTAAAGCTATATTTGAGAGAAACAAGTGGCCGGTGGTACCATTTTACCACCAAGGTTCGAACCTTGTGTCTCTCCCACCATAGTGAGAGTTAATTGGCCGCTAGGCCATGATGACCAAAGAGAAGTAATCTGAAACTGTATTTTTGTTTAGTACAACTTCAAACTTTCAAAACGTCAGGATCGGGCTGTCCCTATGATGATTGATGAAGATGCCTCATCTCTCACGCAGACGTATAAGTCTAACCGAGAGATTCCAAATCCAAACCCTTTTCAGATTCGGGACATAGACCCAATTTTGCCGCGGACACCATTCAACATTAGATAACATATCATACGTGTTACCGTACGTACAAAATGTCGAGTATTATTGTAGCTTTTCGTAACCAATAAAAATATAAAAGAAAATTGTAAGAATTTATCTTTTGTATAACGGCAAGCATTATTCATTTTACATTTTTTTCAGCAACCATATCGGCAAAACATGTAGACTGACTGAACTTTTCCAAAGATAATATAGTCTATGGACTGTAATTAACTGTGTAAAATATTTTTTACTACATAACAAAACAAAACGTATTCGGTCATATTTGAACCGATATAGTAATTTGAAATCTTATCAATTAAGAGTCGTTATATAAATTTTAATTACTACGATCATTTTAGCTATGTTTGGTATAATTCTTCAATATTAACCATACTTATTCCACTTAATTTTATTCCTGAATGTTTCATGTTATACGTGCATGTCTTCCATTTTCTTACAAGTAATAATTATAGATCGCGATGAGTGAGTATACAATGTCAGGGAGGCAATATTGTAGTGCAATCACAATAAAATAGAGAGAGAGAGATATCACTAGTTTGTAACCACAAAATAGATATCCACTGTTATTTTTGCATTTATTTAATTTCTAAGTTTCTTGTATTTTCTGTTGCCAGATCCACTTCCATGAAGGAGACATGGGTGGCCTTTGATTGAATTTTGCAACCTATCACCTAATTCATATTATCACCATGTTATTAGTTATTAATTTAATATTTGTCAATTTATATTCATAGTGAGCAATGACATAGCATCTTAGGTGGATTCCCATTTTGATTAAATAGATTAATTGATCATTCAAATGCATGATAATTTTAAATAAATTGTTACATTTATAGATACTTAATACCATTTCTCTAGTTGTAATTAGATTCAGAAAATTCCAAATATGTTTTTAGGTAAAGAAAAAACTTTTTGAATATTGAGGCTAAAACAAAGTTTTATAATCAATATAACCAAGGAAAAACGTTTAATAGTCCAATAGGACGAAAATATATGAATGATTGGCCACCACTGGCCAGCCTTTGGCAGACTACTCGCAAAAAAAATTCGTTTGTTTTCAAATATGACATTTTCGTTTACTTCGTGCTTCGTCTAAAAAAACTTTATCATTGATTTGACTATACTATTTCATATCAATATATAATGTTTGCATTTTTAAAGTCTGTGACATATTCGTGAAAAAATGATGAGTGGTATTCAGAATAGAAAACTTCATGATCTAAAAAACAGTTAAGCAAATTTTTATGACCTTATATGAGTAAAAACTGATTATCAAACCATGTATATCATATTAAAAATTTACGTACAGAAAATGTCGATACTAATTTCTTGATAGCTATATAAATCAATATATATATTTGAGTACATATATAATTTTACATTTTTCTCAACTAATACGATATACTATTGATATCCTCGTAACAAAACGGTAAACGATAGAATATGTTTGGTTTATCCCATTTTCTCTAGTTCCAAATAATAAAACTTCTTTACTTTATTTGTATTGTCACCTTTTCTTATTAAATCTCCACTACCTTATTTCGTTACGTGAGTCCAAATACTTGGATCGTATCTAAACAAACAAAGTTGACGAGAACAAGAAAAATCAAGTATTTGTTTATTGTATTTTCTCTCTGTTGCGACAAGAAGTGATCAATTTGATAACACGTACATCTAGACATGCAATTATTTGTCTATAGCGAGGAGTTCCACGCTATCCATAATGTAGATTAAATATATTACTAATTTGATATGTTTCCAAAGATAAAAGTTTATTATAAGCGGACTATGGGGTATAGAGGATATATACTCAATTTCCATAAATAAACTTCAAAATATGATGTGCGTATTTGATTTATCCCCCGCTTTTAATGACTGATTTATTGCATTGTTATGAGAGAGAGAATAGAATATCGTTTAGAGAATACAATATCGTGTACATAAAATACTCTTACAGAATTTCAGAGTTAAATGTGTATTCAAGTACATAGGCACAATACGTACAAAGAAGAGAAGACTAGAGAGACAAATTAGGAAGTAACGGAATCATTATCAAAATGACTTTGTTTTAACCTGTTTGTCGTTGTGCAGCAGTCTAGAAGAATATACGTAAAGATTAAGTCACTATTTGTTTAACCTGTCAAGATTAAGTTGATCATTATCATTAGTTATAAATAATGTTCATACATAACAATAATGCACATATATACACGTCGAGAATGCAAACAAATGCTATATATTAAAAGCACTTGCGTAATTGTGCAACTAACAAATATACTACACGAAGATGTCATTATTTGCATGACTACACGAAGATGGTCATGTAATCTGTGTATTTTTTTTTTGCCAAATATATGAATTACATGTCATCAGTGTTTGAAGCTAATAAAGATGGAAGTAATTCCGTTTATATGCTAAATTATAGAAAATTTTGATCCAAATCAATAGGCAACAAGAGTGTAAAATTATTTGTTTGAATTGACATTCCTGTGGATATTCTGTATTTTTAACGGATGTATCAATACATGTATGATCAGATCTAACAGTCAAAAAGAAACTAGACATGCTGAAAATTCTAGATATCTAAGAGAGAAAACATACAAAATGCGTTGGAATAAGAAACGAAAACATGCATGGAATGAAAACATTCAATGTGTGGTGTTACTTGCTAAGGTTAGCGAAAGTATTAATAGAAAAAAGATTGAGCTTTTGATCTTTTGGAGGGTACATATATATGTTTACTCTATTTTAAGGAAAGTCCATGTGCTGATTAGTGTGTAACCAAAAATTCACGTTAGATCAAGAGTTGTTTAGTGACAAATAAAAGTGTGTTTTGGTGGCGATTATCTCCAATTAATTGTGTATAAAATAACCTAACCGATTAGTAGTAACGAAATTATTAGATTATCTTAGGTAAGTCTTGATATATCGTGATCCGTGTATGTTGTCCGTCTCTACTTTTTTCAGCTGGTATATTGAGTCTCAAGAACATGTTAAAATCTTGCATAAGTAGATGGAGACACTGCGAGAACTGGTTACCGTTTAGTAATTACTCGTACTGAACACGACCAACTATATAGAATACTTAAAGATAATGATGATGTTGGATTAAAATTCCACATTGAAAGTTGTAAGATATCATAAATAATATGGTATTAGAATCTGATTTATGTAGTATAACTTGATGTGTTTGACCTAAAAATTGGTTTATTGACATCTAAATGTTTTTGAAATCAAGAACCATCATCTAAAAAAAAATGTATTAGGAACTAAAATTTCACATCCAAAGTTGAAAAATATCTTAAATAATATATAAGTAATATGAGCCAATCTTCTCATTGTCAATTAATTTTAAAGTTAAAAGTTTATATATATATATATATATATATTAAGTGTTACTGATTTGTAATTCAAAATTTATTGATAATGAATAGATTGATTTATATTACTTATAAAATATTTTTCAATTTTTGATGTGAGACTTTAGTTTCTAAAGATGACAATCATATGTAGTTGTGTATATGTACTTATACTAAAAATGTAGTTCAAATAATGAAATAGTTTAGGTCTCACTAATTTTAGTAGACAGTTGATACATGCTTGCTACCAGAAAAGGTGCTTTCACAATATCTAGTAAGGAATTGCTCAGGTCAAACTATTCGAATTACAGCACTTCAGTTCGATCTTATAAATTTTGTTCTATCTAAAAGCAAAGATATAATCTCTTCTCAGACTGTAATCTTACGTACTCGCTATCTTTTCAACTATTGAATGTAGACAAATATAAATCTTAGGAAAATAAAACTATGATGCCATTATTTCTCATTTTTAGTTTTTAATTTAATTTTCCTTCAGAGTTCAAGTACAGCAACATCATCTAGATTTTATTTTACTTTTGGTTTGCTAAATACGACAATTGATGCTATCATACTTACCATTGACCAACTGAACTATCCAATCCTGTAATTCACTAATGAATTATTGAAAGGAAGACCAATGATTCATTCACTGTCCTAAAGATACAACTTTACTTATATAAAGGGTAACCATAATTAGCATGGAGATTATAATATCATGATCGATCGAGAAAATGGCTTTAGTTCGCTTTCCAACAAAAACAAAATATTAATTGTTGTTCATCTTTTCAAGATTTCGTACAAAGATAATCATTCATTAATTTGAATCATCTTTTCACATAGATCAATCAACCAAAATGACTTACCAATGGAAAACAAAAATGCATTGTCTTAAACATTCATAAAAATCCGTCTTGAAACGTCAATAACAATGATAGATCTACCAAAAGAGCAAAATATTAGTAATTACTATATTCATTTTCATCATTTTACATTATTTTGTTACTTGTTTGCTGACACTTCAATTAAAGTAAGTAAAGCGATTTACTATTTAAATATTTATTAGAAACTAACTAACAAAGGAACAATGTTACACGTCAGAACCCGTTGGCTCCATCTCATCTCAAAATTTTATCTAAAAAAAAAAAAAAGAATGTTCCACATTTTAGATTTCAACCCTTAAAGTTTCGTATATTTACAATTCAAGTCCATGGTTACATAACGGAGCAACCGTTGGGGTTCTCGTCGCTGAATATTCCCGGAGGCGCGTTCATGTTTGGATGCGAGTACGGCCCGTTCATGTTTGGATGCGAGTACGGCACGTAAGTACCACTCGCGTAATTGTATCCTGAACCTGGATAAGTCTGACCCCCTATCGGATAAGTCTGACCTTCAATCGAATAACTCTGCCCGTACACTTGTCCTTCTTGCCAATACATTGGAGCCGTCGGATATGAGTACCCATAATAATCCATCTTATTCACCATCGCCACCGGCGCAACTCCTCCTCCTACGCCACCATCCTTCTTCTCGCCGTCTCCGGTCTCTTTCTTCTTCTCTCCACTGTCTCCAGCCTCTTTTTTCTTCTCTCCAGTGTCTCCAGCTTCCTTTTTCTTCTCTCCGCCGTCTCCACCCTCTTTCTTCCTCTCTCCGACTTCATTTCCTTCCTTCTTTGCTTCGTTAACTCCAGCGGCGGGGCCTTCGTTCTTTGCGGCGGGAGGAGCTGCTTCTGTCTTATTTTTCTCGGCGGCCCCGTCATCTTTTTTGGCCGGAAGAAGAGGCTCGACGGTTCGTTTGAGCCTTCTAGTGAGGAGAGGCACAAGTTCTTTAACATCCATCGTTCCTTTCACCGTCACCATGTCTTTGGCGGCATCAATAGCCACCGTTTCGACCCCTGGTTCAAATTAATAATATTAATTAATTAGCATAATTAAATTGCTTTTTTGGGTTTTTTTTTTAACGTGGGCTAAGAAAAGAAATGCAACTTCCTCTGTTTATTAATCTCCTTACCTTTGATTTTCAATATTATTTTCTTGATTTTCTGAATACACCCCTCGCAATGTAGTCTGATCTTTAAAGCCACCGAGCTCTGAACAAAAACAATTTAAAGCCAAATCAGTTATTCATTCTCATTTGTTAGACAATTAAATCTGGTTTTTTTAGCTTCTGATTTTTTTTAAGTGACCTGTCATCGTACGCCACCAAAAACTGTCGTAAAATAGCAAAAGCACTGTTGGCTATTGTCCTTATTCAATTATATCCATACCTCTTTTGGAGCTGCCGGAGGAGGAGTAAGAGCCGTCACCTTATCTACACCGTCGACTTTCTTCTCTCCAACGGCGGCAGCGGCAGATGCGTCTACTTTCGGCGGTGATGGTGGTGGTGGGTTGGCGAGTACCACCTTTCTCTTCATTTTTTCCTCTAACTTTTCCCCAAGTTTCACCGGATCCATCTTTCCGACCACCATGAGCTTGTTCCCACCCATATCCGCCGTCACATCTTTCACTCCGTCGAAGTGCTTCACCATTCGCTTGATCTTCTTTACGCAGCCTTGGCAGTGCATATCCACTTTGTAAACAAAGGCAGAGGCAGCCGGGGCTGGCGCTGAATCTCCTCCGCCGCTCTTTGGCTTGTTGTCGGTCGTCTCAGCAGAGACTACGGTGGCTGCCTTCTTCTCTTGTTCAACTTTGGCACCTTCTTGTTTCTACATACACATTATTAAAAAAAAAAAAATACATCAAAAAGGGTCTGCATAACAACAAATTCAAAAATCAAGCAGAAGAATTAGAAAACACTGACCTCTCCCATTCTTGGTTGAAGATAAGGATAATATATTTTAATATTTGTAATTGAAGGATTATGAAATCTTTGAACGATAGGAAGTGGAGGCAAATGTGTGTATTTATAGAGAAGAGAAGAGTTGGTTTGTGCGTGGAAATTATTGTTGGGTATTAAATTATTTGATACATAATTTTGCTG
This sequence comes from Streptanthus diversifolius, assembly GCA_039880935.1. NCBI lineage: Eukaryota > Viridiplantae > Streptophyta > Magnoliopsida > Brassicales > Brassicaceae > Streptanthus > Streptanthus diversifolius. The sequence continues at coordinate 19,534,313 of JAXGFM010000022.1, read as the reverse complement.
AATATTATATGGTTTGATGTTACATGATGATTTTATGCGTTACGCATAATATATGATAATTTTGTATGTATTTGTTATGGGCTGAGGTCAGCCAGAGTGGGCGTTCGACGCCGGTTTGACACAGGTGATGGTACGAGACACGAAGGCACCTAGCTAGTTTCTGAAGAGACATTAATTTAATTAATTTCCTTTTTTTTTTAGGTTTCACGAAACATTAATTAATTAGACAGGTTACTATATTGCTTTAGAAAACAAAAAGTGTATGATTTCTCAGCTTTGACTACTATATGACTAGAGTCTAGATTAGCTTAATCTTAATTAATTTAAGGTAAAAAATATATACATACATTCAACCAATTGGTCACAACGAATACACCCTACCTTATAAAAAACAAAATTCAGTTAGAATTCGCGGTCTTAAATGCGAACTAGTCACGGAAGCAATGTATATGCTATTTGTTTTAGTAGTCTGAAAATTTGGGATCGTTTTGTTATTTTTATTAATAGTAAAATACTTAAAAGATACAAATACTTAAAATATACAAATACTTAACGCATCTCCGAAGTAAATATAAAGGACATATTTAAAAACAATAGAAGTAAATTTGAACTATAACTCTCTCTTTTTCAAAAGAAATATGAACTTTATGTTTGATAAAAATGTTTGGAGACAATAATTCTCAAACTTTTGCTATTAACCACAACCTTTAATCGAATTTCATCAAGGAAACAATTAGTTTACTATTTATACGTTTTATAATCTAAAAGAAAAAGCTTGAATTTACTGAATTAAAAAGTTATGTGCCATGGTATACTATCAACTATATATGATCTCTAGACTTATTGATTAAAAAAACTTTTTGATCGCATCATTTTTAGAGTATTTTATTTTCGAAAGAATTTCTATAGAAAATGAAAGATAAAGATGTTCCATCTTATTCTGATAAATGGTATTGAATAAACTTTTTTGTTTCTTGCATCGCATTGTCTTTTTTATAATTTTTTTTTTTTTCAAATTACATTGTCTTGTCTTATTCTAAGTGAAGTTGATGGAACCTCCTCTGCTCTTCTCCTTTCACGTTCTCTATTATTAGAACCTTTAAACAGCCATATATTCAATTTTGAGGTATTTTAAGATATTATTTAAACAAACCGAAATTTCAATATAGAACAAATATTATAGTTATATATGTATTCAAAATCCATATTAGTTTATAAAGTTTGTAGAAAAAGCAAATAGTTTTAGGTACGACTTAATTAAAACGTTTACATTATATAATTTATAACAGTAACATAATCGTATATTGTATATTTATTCCATATCTTTGATGTTTATATGCTACTGCTTTTCTGAGATATTTGTGATGCTTAAAATATATAAGTATGTGTGGTATTTTGGACTAAGCTCATTAAACTCGCTCAAAGATCACATGAAGAAACAATCGCACATGGTTGTAATTTGTCAAGTAGTTTGACCTATTTACATATTCGGTACTAGAACATATAGAAGAATTCTAGATATGTGTGCGTAACATGCATATATTTGTAAAATTACCAAAATAGAATGTGCATGTATTAATAATATCCATTTATCTGCACAAAATTGGTTATTTTCCACTATTAAGAATGCAATTTCCACGTTCTGTTTTTGTATACTATTCGTTTCACCTAACCAATGCGTCTACACTACTTTCTTCAATTCGTACAGCACTAATAGCATAAATATATATAACTAATGTTTTCATTTTACATATATTTTAGGAAAAAAAATATATGTTTTGTCGCAGAGAATTATTGAAAGTAATTAATTCACTTGGTTAGGTAATTGGCTGCGTCATGGAGACAGAGAGTATGAGGAATTGCGAGATTAAATTATCGAGTTCGTGAGTAAAAAGTAAGTTCAATTTTTCAAGTGAATCAACAATAAAATATAAGTGTTTTTTTTCAACTGCATCAACAGTAAAAAGAAGGGAAATAAGATAATAAAAAGTCAAAAATGTCTCAGAGAGTTGCGTAATTGCGTTCGGTTCCTCCTTTCACCGATCCTTTTTGTCAACATATCATGTTTCATTGTGTTTTGTTGAATTTGTTTTTCATGCGATCCTATAAATGACTAATGACGTAATATCTGAGGTGGACGCATATTATTTTAACATGAGATATAGAGTTTGATTGACAACTATCTTATTCTATTATTTAACTTTTATACTTCATAAAGTTAACGATTAACAATATCACAAACGTCAGATTAAGTTTATGACTGTATTTTGATATTCAATGTTTGTGTTTTTGTAATTTAGAGTTTGAGGTTTAAAATATATCAATGTGATCACATACTTTTCGTAGTAATAAAAATATATCTATAGCTTAATACGATACCAACAAATTTTGAAAATTAATAGTTCTTTATAAAATAATTTGAATGTTGAAAATAGGTAAACCAAGCTTAACCGGGATTCGAGTACACTTCTAACGGTGCAAGTGCTTGTGTTTTGTTTTTAGTTTTGTACTATGTTTAGCTTAATGGAAAATGCATGTGTCAGCAATTAATACTATGTTTAGTTTCGGTGGTCAGTCCTTTTGATGGTGCCACCATTTGTTAGTGATTTTTCTCATCTTTATGGTATTTTTTATTTATTTATAATTTCGGTGACTTTGAAGCAATTTACTTCAATTTCAAATGTAGATTTATGAATTTATGGTCGTGGTCTTTTTCCTTCTTAATGATGTTTATTTGGGTTGGTGCTGCTTCAGGCTAGGTTCAACCGAATCACTCTTGTGTTGTTTGTGTTGTCGATAATGAGAGCAATTCGATTCCCAACTTTCTATGATTAAATGTTGTCATTGTTATTCTAGCATACATTTTAGCAATGATGAAAACTGTAGCGTATAAAAAAACAGAACAAAATTAGTCTGAATTTCTTTTGGTTGCCTTTCTAACCTTGAATTTCAATTCATATTCTTCATTTTTTTTTTTTTTTTTTAAATGAAAGTTCATCATATTGTGCTGGCCTCCTTACCTTTATGATCCATGATCAATATAAGATTTGAGGCTGATTTGGTGCTATGAACTTATTTATTTTTTTTCTCTCAATATTTGTTTTGTTTTAACTTAATGTGAAGGGTATTTAGTTTCAGTTTTTGCTTTAAACATGGTTTGTGTATTTCAATTGGTAATTCACCTTAGTGATAAACCAGAACTACATGGTAAGAAAAAAAAAAATGAACCCAGTATAGTACTATGACAAGTTTGATGTGGTCATTAATTAATTACTAATTAATTTGTTTTCCTATAATATTTTTTATCTTATAGTGTAAAATAAGATTTTGTATTTAAAATTGACTCGTTCTTCTTTTGTGGTATCAAAGGTCCCAAGTTAACGACAACGTATGGGCCTATATAAGCCTTTTCCGTTAATATGGGCCTCGCATCAGTCCATCATGGTTTAATTCAAACCGCCAAAATTAGGTTTCATTTATACTGAAAAGTGAGAACTCTCTTTAGGGTTTACTTTCCCTCTTCGGCATCATCATCTCCAGTCTCCTCCTCCTCCTCCTCCTCCTCGAGTGGTTTCTTTTCTAAATCGTAAGTTTCCTTCTGATTCGGCGTTTTAAATTCGTCTAGATATTCCAATTAGCCATTAATTTCGCACATTGATGATTCGGTTTAACTAAATTTTGCAAATTTTTAGGAGTATAAAATGGGTAGATGCCCGACTAGAAAGGTAAAGAAGAGGCGTTTGTCTCACAAAACAGCTCGTCGGGACAAATTCGAAGTCAAAGATATCCTCTTTCTTTTCGATGATTCGAAATTTATATTCTTTGTTGATTTTTTTTTGTTTAAGATTTGGGGAAAATATAATGGTTGATTGCTGTTTGGAGGTTTTTTTGTTTGTTTCCACTTGACGGAGAATTTTGTTACTTTTTCCCTTCCACGCGACGATTTAGTGTACACTGAATTGCGTAAACCAGAGACGGAGATAAAGCCTTTGGAGCTTAACGAGGATTTGCCTGGAATGGGCCAATTCTACTGCTTACACTGCGAGTAAGATTTAGATATATGTTTCTTTTCTTTGTTTGAACCTTTACATATGTTTCATTTTGTTTGTTTGAATCAGTCATGTGTGTTTCTCTGATTCAATGTTTTTTTGTTCTGTAAACATTGCTTGTTTCAGTCGGTACTTCTCCAATGCGTCTATACGAGATGATCATTTCAAGACGAAGAAGCACAAGAAGCGGTAAGTGGGATTGTTCCTCTACTTCGTGCTGAGTTTTTATAGAAAATTTGTTTTTGGGTTCCTATGTGACGTTGGGATTACTGAATCTTCTTGGTTTGAATATCACTACCGAAACGGCATATTTTATGCTAAAGGAGTAGTACATTGAACTTTCTATTGATTATATTGCTGCTCTACGTATTGTCTGGGGATCAGAAAGTTAATTGAACCTAATGAGTAATTTGGTTTGAATAACTTGTGTGTTTGCCGGCATTGTTTGGACACTGTTATTTGATTTTCTTCATTTGGATTTTTGTTTGATTGTTGCAGTGTGAAGTTAATGAATGGACCGGCACCACACTCACAACTCGATGCAGATTTAGCCGCTGGAATGGGAATGCCAGACAATGGTCCAAAGCTTATGGCTGCTTGAGTTCACTAGTACTGTTTTTCTCTCTCAATAGTTCACAAGTTAATGGAACCTGAATTGTTGTTGTAAGATGGTCCTTGGTAGTTAAAACTATATAATTCCTAAATCAATGATATGAGGTTTTTCTGATCGTCTTTTTGTTAAAATGTCAAACCTTTTTAAATCGAATTGACGGCGTTACAAAAGATCTATATTCACCTGCGGAGTTTGTATATTTTAGGGGACAAATGTTTCCAAGAAAGTTAAATGGTTCTGCTGGTTCACGGTAGAGCTTTCAACAAAGGAAATCACAGAGTACACAACCCTAACATAGGAGCTTTCAACAATGGGCTAGTGTTTTTTATGTAATAGTCCTCGTTCCCCTCTTCTATGTTCTAACTGTAGATATCTACTCACATCACTGTTTGATATGAGTAGGTGAAAATGTGTCTATAAATTGAATCTGGCAGGAAAAAATAGAAATTTTATGAATTTTCATATTGGAAAATAAAATTATACAAACTTGACAATCGTATAAATCTCACAAACATTACAATCGTAGTTCTGACATGTTTAGGCCAGTTCAATACATGCTTGATAAGTCAAGCATGGATACGAGTATCCGAATTACCTCTATTTGGATAATTAAAATCTTTAAAACCAATTGAAACTTATCTAAAACAAACAACTCAAATTACTTGAAATAACTTGGTTTCCGAAACCATACATAACCTTTGTCCAATTCATTAAAACATTTCAGTAGTGATTCTTAGCTACATGAAATATATGTTGTTCATTACATCTTATCTGAACTCATGTATTATGTATAAACTTTTTTTAAATGTAGTTTTAAATGTAGTTTGTTCGATTTTTGTTCCAATAGCACGACTAAAATATTATCTGTCTTCCTTGAAATTCTCAATGAGTGAACGACATGTGATGAGAAAGTGCTACGTGCTTCTTCTCCTCCACTGTAATTTGTAAGTTTGTTCATAAACAAATTTTATTGCATTCAACAACTAAAACAAATTACTCATCATCATCATTGCGTGTGTTCTATATGCATATATGTATGTATGGTCACACGCGTGTGCTGCACAACGAAAAACGAAATAAAAAAATTGTTCATTAAAAGTCATATAAACACAAAAGAAATGTTGTCTTTTTTTTTATTTTCTTTTTGTTCTTTTGCTTTTGTGTCTCTCATCATCTCATCTAATGTCCTTTTTGGACCCATCTTCTTTTTCTCATTTTCTGTTTTATCATCTTCATAATTTTGTTCCCCACGTCTGTTCGTGTGACTATACACTAAAGCACCACTTTTGACAATATATGTCATAATTCTAATAATTAGTTATATGTTTACGTTGCTAATCATGATCTACTGAAAAAAAACATGATTTACACACAAGGGAATTTTTATATAGAATTCTAGACCCACAACATTTAAAACCCATATAACCAAATACGATTAAAAACCTTAAAAGGTCACGTGTCGTCATATTATGTACCGTTCTTTTTATTCTAGAATGGATGTCATGATTCTAAAGTTAGGCTTATCCTGAAATCTAGAACAACCCAAACGTACATGTATATTGCATATATAGTTACGAATGCACTCGATGACATGGGGTTTTATAACCTCAATACACACGTCTTAAAATTTCAAAGTGAGCAACAATTACATATTTTACTTGTTTTTTCGTTAGAGCTATGCAATGGCCAATTGCGAGATTATTTTCACCTTTACTTCACAAGAAAGGCTCGTAAATTGATCAGCGATAAATGGATATTACAGAGGTGAAGAATTAGATTAATCATAATAATACACAATAATAATGATACTATACCATCGAATCTGAAACGTAGTTCCAAAAATAAGTAACCCCAAAATTACAACATAAAAGAGAAAAAATGAGTTCGCAGAGTTTTCTTTTATCAGAACATGTTCTGGTGTTTGTTGTCTTTTTTTGTTTACTCTGTTCTTTCTTCTTCTATACGACCAAAGTTGTAAGTATTAAGCATCATCTTCCTTAACCCTAGAACTCGAACCTGACGTCATACCAATCACCTGAGTATGCGTAAATCTCTGCAGCTGTATCATCCGCGCGTAGATTCCATCAGGATGATTCTTGAGAAGGTGCGAATGCGATCCTTGTTCCGCGACTTTTCCGTCGTCGATCACCGCGATAACGTGCGCGTTTCTGATTGTGGAAAGCCTATGAGCCACGACGATCGATGTTCTACCAGAGCAAGCCTGGTCCAATGCTTCTTGGACCGATCTCTCGGACTCTGCATCAAGAGCACTTGTGGCCTCGTCGAGCAGCATGATCTCTGCTTTCCTCACGAGGGCACGTGCGATCGCTATCCTCTGTTTCTGTCCTCCCGAAAGTTGAACGCCTCTCTCGCCGACGTACGTCTTGTAACCATCAGGCAATGCGGATATGAATTTGTGGGCGCTGGCTAGTGTCGCGGCTTGTATGATCTCTGCTTCGTTCGCACATTCGTGTCCGTATGCAATGTTTTCGTAAATGGTGGTTCCGAACAAGGACGGTTCTTGAGGGACTATGGCGATATGTTTCCTTATGGATTTTAGATTGTACTTCCTTATGTCTTTCCCGTCGATCATGACTCGGCCTGAGGACGGTTCGTAGAATCTCTGGATGAGGGAGATAACCGAGCTTTTCCCGCACCCGCTTGGACCTACTAGAGCTAGAGTCTTGCCAGCTCTAGCACGAAGGCTAAGGTCCCGGAAAACCTGGATGTCAGGTCTTGAAGGGTAAGAGAAATCAATGTGTTTGAGCTCGACCTCACCGCGTAACCGGTCTGGGACTGGAGTGGTATCAAGATCATCTGGTTCAATCTCGGTTTTCCGGTCAAGAAGTTCGAAAACAGACCGCATAGCCTGACCACCTTTGATGAAATCAGGAGCCAGTGTAAGAGTCTCTGCTGCACCGTTGGCTGAGACCATCAGAACCATGAAGACTCTTATGGTTTTGGAGAAGTCTGAGATGCCGTGTTTCACAAGCCAGGACGCGTACCATAGCCCTAGAGCGTAAGATGCGTAAAGACAGAATTGAGCTACACCATAGCCACTTCCGGCGATCTGTCCTTTCCAGAAGCAGCGTTTCAATGGTGGTTCGAGGTTTGCAGTGTAGAGTCGAACAATCTTGGCCTCCGAATTGAAGGCCGCAACTGTCCTGACATTTGCTATGGCTTCACCAGCGAGCTGCGTTCCCTTGGCGTGCGCCGCTTCCAGGTCACCCGAGAATCCAGTCATGAACATTTTCTGTTCAAAAGAAAAAAAAAAACTTTCAGATCTCTAAGAATAACAGATAAACGTGTGCATTCTGCTTTGCAAGAACACAAACCTGTAAGACAGTTGCAGCAACAACTACAGGGAAGACTGCAACTAAGACGAGTGCAAGTCTCCACTGCAGAACAAACCCGGCAGTGCAAGCAACAAGCATCAGTGCTGTGTTCTGCACAATGACCGAGATTCTATCTCCAATGGCTGATCTCACGTTATTGGCATCAAGAGCTAATCTTGCAGATATTCTTGCGCTCTCGTTCTCCTCTTGATCAAACCAAGCCATCTCGTTCTTGAGCACAGCGGTAAGCATCTTCTCACGAACTCTCTTGGTCAGATTCTCACCCACGATGTCCCAGAAAGAATGCTGGAGCGTGTTGAAGATAAGTGCTGCAGAAGAGAGACCGATTAAGAGATAACAATATTTATCAATCTGTTTGATCATGTATTCGTGGTTCGGGTTGTAGTAGATGCTTAAAACCGCGCTGAGGACATATGCAAAGAACGCGCTGAGTGAACCGCAAATGACAGAGCCTACAGAACCGACCAGAGCGTATTTCCACTCTGGAGAGTTCATTTTAGCTAGCCGCCAGAAAGAATTGGCTTGATCCTTGAAGGCCAGCTTCTCGTGTCGATAGTTTGGGTAAGAAGAAGCTTCAATGGAGAGGGTGAAGTCAGAAGTTGAGAAATCCGAGAGTCTCCGTGAATACGGTGACCTTCCATAAGAAGAGTTCCGAGCTATTATTGGTGAGCTAACCGAGTTTCTAGCACTCGACGGTCTGCAACAAGTAGAATAACATTATTAACCTAAAAGAAAAAAAGAAAGCATCATCCTTCAAAGCCAAGTAAAATGGAATGGGAATATACCTCGCACTACTCTTTCTCGCATTGTTCATGGCGGTTTCATGAGCTGCCTCTTGCATTTTGATAAGCTTAGAATAGATTCCATTTTCTCCCTTAGCGAAAAGCTCGTCGTGCGTTCCAATCTCAGAGACACTTCCTTGCTGAAGCACAGCAACAAGGTCGGCTTTGCGAATGGTGGAAAGACGATGAGCAATGATGAGAGTCGTCCTTCCGATCATGAAACGATCCAAAGCTTCTTGCACAAGCTTCTCTGATTCAGAATCCAACGCACTCGTCGCCTCATCTAATAAAAGTATCGCAGGGTTCTTTAACATCGCTCTGGCAATGGCTATTCTTTGTTTCTGCCCACCTGAAAGTTGCAATCCCCTCTCCCCTACCTGACATTAATTTCACATTACCAAATTATTATTATAAAAAAAGAAAGATTTGATTGAGAAACATGTCATATTGCGGTAACAAAATCCATTGGAATAGTGGTTGCTGGTTTTCAAGTTAAAGTAGCAAGTAGGAAGAAAATAAAGCACATGAACACTAAAAATTTCAACATCCACACACATGACTGAAACTACTTGTCTGGGTCACATGCGTTGTTGACCAAACCCATGTTACTCTGTTATAAATGCTTTCCCATGACCATACCTCTTCTCTCTTTTGACTCTTTTAAAATATCTTAAACTAATGAAAATTAAAGAACAGAGATTCGAAAACCGTTTAACCGGCAATAGTAAGGGTAATATTTTAACCAGACCTGTGTGTCGAAGCCGTCTGGTAGTTTGATGATAAAGGAATGAGCGTTTGCGACTCGAGCAGCCTCTTCTATCTCAACTTGATCTGCGTCGGGACGGCCTAAGAGTATATTCTCTTTGATAGAAGTGGCAAATAGAGCAGGTTCTTGGCTCACAAGCCCTATCTGTTGCCTTAACCATTTCAGTTTAAGCGTCTTTAGGTCGTGACCATCTAGTAAAACTTGTCCTGCAGAGAAGATAAAAACGTGTTAAAACGAACAGTGTTCGAGCAAAAATGGCTATAGTAAAAGCAACAGAATGTGTTGTGGAGATTTTGTTTAACCTGAAGTCGGGTCGTAAAACCTCTCGATCAGCGAAACGACCGTGCTTTTTCCCGAACCGCTGCTCCCGACCAAAGCTATAGTCTTTCCGGCGGGAACAGAGAGGTTAAAATTGTTAAGGATCTTAACATCTGGCCTTGACGGGTACGAAAAGTCCACGTTTTTAAGCTCGACGAGACCCGTGACAGAGTCTAGCTCCACACCGGACTCGCTGTTACGCTCTATCGTGGGTTTGTGATCAATGATTCTGAAGATCTTTGCAGCAGCAACCTTTGCTTTCGCAAATGCAGCCATGCTCGGTGCTGATTGTCCCAATGCCCTTTTAACAATAATCAAAAACTCAGTACCGATCAACAAACCAATCTTCAATCGAATGATGAATAGAGTGAAGAGTGAAAGAGTGCTTACAAGCCACCGATCATGACGGCGAACATTGTGGCGATTGCGAGACCACCGTTGGTCAAATGATGGCGAACGAGATAGCCACCGTACCAAAGCAAGAGAGCATAGCAACAGAAGACGACAAAGTAAGTAGCACCAAGTCCCATTCCTTTAGCTAAACCTGTTTTGTAACCAAGTTTCTGAGCAGTCTTCAAAGCTGATGAATAAGCTTGGCAAGCTCTTGATTCTCCAACGAACGCCATTACTATCCTGATTTGTACCACTGTCTGCCATTTTTTTTCAAAAATAGAATCAAACAAAATAAACCCAGATGAAACAATGATTTGATTACAAAAAGAAGGTTTTCTCTTGGGATCTGTGCATTCTACCTGTTCGACGATATTACCAGCTTGTGAAAGAGACTCTTGACTCTTGTTAGAGAGCTTAGAGAGAGTTGTGGTGTGGATCCCTCCGATCACAGCTATCAGCGGAACCACCGCGAGAGTTACTAAAGCCAGTTGCCACACCGCCGTGAAACCCACGATGAATCCGGACACGAAAGTCGCCATGTAATGGATGAAATTCCCCAACTGAGATGGAAGATCATATCAGATAAGGAAGAATAGGAAAAAGGAAACAAAACTGAAGTTTCTTGACTGATCAGTGTTCTTTTCTTGTTATTTTCTTACCTTCTCGCTAATGGCGTCTTGGACCATAACTGCGTCGGTGTTAATGGCGCAGACAACATCGGAAGTTCGAACCTCTGTGTCGAAGAATTGAATGCCTTGGTTTAAAGCTGCTTCTAAATACTTAATCCTCATCTTCGTCGTTTGTCTCTCTCCAGTCCACATCCAACACGAAATCTCTGCAGAAGCACCCAGGTTAAAACCGAAGCTATCTCACGGATCAAGAAACATAAAGTTTAGGTTTTTTCTCTCTTTCACCTGCCCAGGAGGAAGCCCAGATTGCAGCACCAACGACCAGAAAGTAAAGCGCATACTGTATAAAAAGCAAGTTTTTGATTAGTGTTTCAGAGATTAAAGATGGAAAATTGAACAAACAAAAAAAGGATTTAAAGTTGGTACCTTGAGAACTTCTTGCATCATCTTGTCGACGTCATTAGCATTAGAACCAAAGGAATTGACGAGATCGGCGAAGAATCTGAGAAACAGAGGTAAAGAGCATCCATGGACGAAAGCACCAACAGAGCCAATTCCCATCAACACGTAATCCAACCCATCTGCGAATCTGAAGAGCTCTTTGAAAGCAACTCCACGAATCTCTGCTTTTTTAGGCTCCTCCACTATTATCGGAGGAGGTGAAAGAGGAGGAGCACCACCGCCATTTTCCATTTCTGGCGGATGTTGTTCCCTGAGCTCTGTTTCTGGGTTTCTCGAGTTGTTGTTAATGTTATTATTATTGGAGGAAGCTTCAGGGAGAAGCTCAAGTCCTTGCATTTCGGACCAACGCCATTGTTCCACTGACTTTATTTCTTCTTCTTCCTGATCAGATTGTTGGGACATTTTGTGTATATGTTTTCTTACTTTGCTTTATAGAGAACCTCAAAAACCACAACAGCTCTGAGAAATAAAAATTATTCTTTTTTATTTTTATAAATATATAAAAACTAAATTAAATTATAAAACACATCATAGCTTTTTCTTCACAACACTTATTTTTATAATAATCATATCATCGTTTTCTTCCGCTCTATTTGCCTTCTCCCCCATACTTTACTAATCCCACTTCCGTTCCGTTTTTTGTTATTTAATTAATTTAGTTAATTCTCTATTTATTAACCTTTATTACCGTTTACTTAATTATAGTACTATCCGATTGGTAAGTTAATATGTTTATGATTACTCATTTTACCGTTTAAATTTCTTAAAATTATAATATTACTATCTTATTGGCTAGTCAATTTGTGTGTTTAAGCTCTTGTCAGGGTTTTTTATCCGATTGGTCAGTCAATTTGTTTATTTATTCTCCTTTGGACCAATTTTGTAAGGAAATATATATAGATTACCAAAAAATATAGGGTTCTCGTGTAGTGATTTTCAAACCACGCTTGATGTTTTCTATTTCCTTTTCAACCTTTGTTTCCAAGTTCTTGGATCCGTTTGCTTGTTGGGTTTTTTATCTGGTTGCTAAAAGAAATTTAGTAAATTGTTCTATTTTTATTTTGATTTATTGTTGCGTAGAAAACAGGGAAAGTGACAGATGATGGAAGAGAGAGAAAGTGAGATTGATGGAATCCGACATAGAACACTATTTCTGAAAATGGAAGATAAGTTTTTGACTCACTACAGTTTCTGCTCTTCATTATTCTCAAATTTCTCTATTTATATTTTTTTCAGTGTAAAAAAAAAAAAAGAGGAGTGTGATGCAATGATCAAAACTATACTATTTAAAAATATTTAGTCTTACATACAAAAAGAAAATATTAACTTCTGTTTTTATTGACCAATGTGCAATTATTACCGATTATGATTGTTGTTAGATCTTGAAAATGCGCACAGTCGTAGCCATAATCCACATCACCAAGTGTGGGATACTACCAGATGAAAACCAATAGAATGTTGTTGTTTTGTTAATAATATTAGCATTTAAATGATGCATGTGATTATTTATAAGTATTTTTCTTTTACATTCAAAATGGTAGATAGTTAATATTTACAGCTATGAATGGATTTAACAATACGTACAAATTATCTCTTTGTTCGCCAACAAAACATTATATGAGTTTAAACTTATACAATGATGCATCGACTACATTAGTAGACACTTTTATAATCTGTGTTATCTATGGTGCAAATATTTGTAGCAATTAGAAGAGACACTACACAATGCATAAATTAAGTCATGAACTATAATGTTACTGCTCGAATCATTAATTCTATATGAAGTCTTTTTCTTAATAAAATAAATAATATTTCGTTATTTCAAACCGGTTCTTTCTTTGGGATTATAAGCAAGTTTTGGTGGTTGAGTTTTGTTGGGACACTGAATTATGAGGGGGTACACTATTGTATTTTATTGATAATACTTTGTGATTGTTTTTAGGGATATCACATTCCAAGGAATCGATAGAGTCAAAATAAGAAAGATTGTGAGTGTGTGAGAATTTATATTTGTTCACACATCCTCCATTTTCCTTGTCATTTTTCCTTTAATTACGGCATTTGCTTTTGGTTTTATATTATTCATTATAATTGTTAAATCACAATTATTAATTAGCATCAGCCAAATAGTAAGATAATGGGGTTCACATTAACAGACACCTGGTAATCAAAAACGAATCTAACCAGTTTTTTTTAGGAAAAACGAAAGTCGTGATAATGAATTATTTTTGTGATTTATTTAATAAAAAGAAATAGAAAAAAATTTAGAGTCAGAGTAAGACACTGTGGTACGGAAAAATAAATAATTATAATGAAAGCCATATTTTATGGGAAAGAAGTTCAGCTGCTTTAATCACGCCTCTAGAGATCCTAATTTAAACTTTTAAGTTTTTATTTTTCTTTCAGCACAGAAATATTTTAAACTACACATAAGTGAAGAGTGTAACTATCTTTCCTAGAAAGCTTGAGATTAACAGTTTTCACTGTGGAGATCAATTATTCAAGTAGTGACAAAGGTCGTGTAGTATCAGTTTGATTAGAACGGCTATTAATGTGATATATCATATTAAGTTAAATGGCGTGAATATTTAGTGTAAATGCGCAGTAAAAATATAGATCATAAAATTATATTTGGATAAAATTAAATGATTCAACATATGGCGAATAAGGCTAATGTGACTAACTGTTGCATATAAGTCTAACTGTTTTGTTTTTAGAAAGTTTGAAATCATTAATGTTTAAACAGTTCAACCCACCAACAAAAAAAGTTAGATAGTATAGAGTTAGTAATATTGAACTATTTTGGCTATGAATGTTCAACAGCGATTTCAATAGTACTAGCTGAATGAGTAGTCCGAGAGATATCAAAATAGTTTGGAAAACTCTGAAGCTAATTTATAAAGAGGCAAAGAAAGAATACGGTTTCGACGTAGCATGATGAGACAATTCTTATCATATTTTCTTCTTTCTGCTACACCGAATGGAATCAATATGGTGGCCTTCTTCAGTCTTCGAAGGTAGTCTCTTATGAAAGAAACTAGTTAATTAGTTCCCACTTTTTCTATTTGTTTCAAAATTCCTATTTTTGCTCACTTTTTTTTTCACTCTGACATGTTTCATAGACTTTTTTTGTCCGCTACACTTCTTCATATTTAAGTTGAAAAAGATTTATATTTTGGATTATTTTCAGCTAAACTAATTCCTTCAATCGAATCTGTTTCTAGCCGAAAGTCACGTCGGTGATTCCCCGTTTGTTGAAACAAAACCTACCCTCTCTTAATTCTTGATTTTTTTTTACCTTTTTTTCCGAACATAATCATATATGCATAAATAATCGATATGCATTTGGTTGAGAAATGAAAAAATACTTTATTTAAAACGTTATTACAGTCATTGGCCCACTTGGTTTTTTCCTTAACCGTGAATGGAGACAATATGTGCAGACTGCAGTGAACCTTCCTGACATTAGGTTAACTTAGCTAGACCTTGTAAAAACTTTGTCCGGTTGACAAGGAAACCCCCAAAATTAAACATTTGACTTTGAAAGTGGAGTAGAAAATATTTTTGCTGAACTGTAATAAATGATACTGAAATTTGTAAGAAATAGTTCAATCGAATCAGTCGATTTATCCACGAGATCAACACATGCCTTCTGATACATGCTTTATCTTTACTCTCATATATATATATTCAAAAAGACTTTTTTTAACAACAATATAAAAAACAAAGAGAGAGTCTCTAATGTTAACAAAATTCACGACAGATTTTGTACTAAACGGCATATTAGTTCATAATTTTAGTTTACCATTGATATTCTTTCACAATAATCATATTTAACTCAATAAAAATTTAAACACTTTTTTGGGGTCAAAATCTACTTTATATATTCAAATGCCAAAAAAACCCTTTTATTAAAACTTTTCTGTGATCCAATAGTTTAATAATTTTTTAAGTTGATTAACTATCAAATTTTTTATATAGATTTTATCGAGTAAATAATGTGAAAATATAGTGTTATTTAAAAGTTTGATGACGAGGACACCCAACATATATGAGAAACATCCATACATACAATTAGAGATCGTCACATTATTAACAAAATAAATTTATTTATAAAAAAATTAAATTTAAAATTTGCCTACATCGTTCAAAATTCGATTAAAAATTTTATCTAAAAATTTAAATTTGGAAATTTAATCTAATAATTATCTTGACCATCATTTTTGCTATGGTTTGATTATTTAAAATCTAAGTTCAAAACAAATGTCAATGCTCTTTCATATAACTTTTCATTTTTAGTTGGTCTTAAAATACAAATAAAACTTATTAGATAAGGGTTAAATTGATTTTGTTTTGTAAAACCTAGTTTTTCATGTGTTATGATCTAAAGTTTATTAACTTTTAGAGGAATTACTTGCGTAGTTAGAATGAGTCGGACTTTAAAATAACTCTTCAAAAATATGGCAACACATTTTAGATTTGTAGGTGAAATGAATAGTGAATTATTTTTACTTAATCAGTATTAAACAACGTCTCTACAAAACAAACATTCATTATTGTAGTCGTAGGAACATAAAAATGTTACGACGACGTCATGTCAAATATAATAAGGTCAAATGACAAGACACCCAAATTAACCTCATGGAGACTCGAATTGGTACATAGGACACACACGTAAATGGAAAGTGGTAATAAATTGTAGAACCAAACATCTTTGTATATAAAGTTATTTCCGCTCTTCCTTTTTGCATTCACATTTTGTCACTTCTTTCCATTTACATCAGAAAGACTGAAACACGGAAATCGATATCGTGTTCGTATGAATATAAACGTAAATATTTATTTCTATTATACACACATTGGCATGCATGCATTGACTTATCTTTACCCGTTCAGATTGATTTCACCACATGTACTTGATCATTATTTAATGCGACAACTACTTACTTTAAAACCCTAGATTTTCGAAAGGCCTCTATGTAGAAACAACACTTTTCTGTGGATGCTCATGCAAGGATTATATGCCGAAAATTTACCAAATTAAAGGCTATATATCTTTCAAGAAACGGAAACTAAATCGTACAGAGCTTTAACCAAGCTAATATAATCTCAAATTGATCAGTTGATCATTATAATTAATATAACTGACCATAGACTCTCTAAAAAAAAGTTCAAACAGTTAATGCATATTGCATACGATTTTCCTAGTGAATGAATAAGAACGAATTAGTATATCGATAAAAATCGTCAATAATTTGGCAGGGCTGTATAAGAGTAAATTTGAAAAAACACAGAGAAAATTGGTAGTAGGTATACGATTAAAAGTTCAAACAGTTGAATTCAAGTATCACCAGAAGCATTTAATATCAAATAGCTAAGAGGAATTTAAATAGTTCAATGGCAGACAACAAGCCAAATTCGGAGCATGCGAGGCAACGACCGTTGATGAAAAGGTCAAAGAACACAAAATATGAATTCCAAATTTTGACACCTGCAGTAAAAATTGATCATGGATTCAGCAAATGGTTAAAAAACCACAAAACTACAATTTTTTCAATCTTTAACATCGTATTATTTTTCGAAATATGGAAATAACCAACAATTAAACAGGCACTTTGGCACCTAGAACTAGTCTCTTGTAGTATAAATTAATCTCGGCCACATGTAGCTTCTAAATCTTTTCTTTAAAAAAAAAAATTTAGTCTCACTATCTATTGCACACGTGATTAACCAAAAATGTTACCGAAACTAAACATGAACAAATAAATCATTATATGAATAATTATACTAGTATGTAACTGTTCATACACTATATATATCACTGTAGATCATAAGTGTGTTCTCTGATTTCCAAGCCTTTAATCTCTACTTCTTAGCTCATCCATGTTTAGTTGTTCAAGTGTTATGTTTCCCTTTTGTCTTTTGTATTTGAGGCTTTAGCCAGTTTGATTTTCTTGTTGGCTTTGTTAAACAAGTCTTCCTCTAGTGGAAAATGATATTTATTTATAAAATTTCTGTTTGACCCAAAAAATAAAATAAAAAAACTCAAAATGAATTTGAGTTTTGGTTGGAAAAAATCCGATTACTCTATAGATACAATGTTAATCATAATCGTTTTTGTCAATAATGATACTATTTTATTTTGATAAACACTGCATAATTAATCAAAGATCATGTGCTCTCGATTAGTTTCTCTTACAGAAAACCCATTATTAAAGTAAAAAATCAATAACTATATGATAATGTAAAGTTATGTGGTCCAAATTCCCTCCCCAACCAAAGGGATTATAAATTTATAGTTTCGTATCTTTATTGTAATTTAAAATAATACTCACATCGGTGATAAAAAAAAGAAACATCACACTCTTGGATATATTACACAAGCGCATACATTGCATATGATATTATATAGTAGAATTTGAATTAGAGACAAACTAAAAATACTCGAATGTCCACTCAAGTACCTCTACTGAAAAGTGGTGGTGACACTCATTGTGCCCCCAAATTGTCTTATATCTAGTAATGAGTTTTGCATCAAATCTGGGTTAATCAAATGTTTGATAACGCATGCAATTATTGATTTAAATGGTTTTTCTTCCAAAATTTGTTGGTATTGAAGTTAGTCAACATACTCTTCACTAGTCAAATGATTCCAAGTAGAATTGTTTTATCACGCACATAATTGGTTAGTTTTTCTTCCAGAATTTGTTGGAATGGAACTTATAGTATGATTAGAACCACCAATATTCGAGGAAGAAAAAACTAAGAATTCATGAATTCAAGATTCTTCACTAGTCAACTAATTCCAAGTAGTATTATCAATCACATTTGATATATATCAAATTAAAGTGTAATAGAAAAAAAGATTGACAGATAGATATTTAACATTTTCACTCTTGGAACATTTTCTTACGAAATATAATATTTCAAGGTCTAGAAAATTTACTCTAAAAGTCGCATTAGTTAATCTTGCTTGTTCACATATCAATCCCTTGACTTTCTTTTGAAACCCTCTAATCTTCTTTTTCATACAAACAGTCTGATTTCAATTGTTCAAATGTGTAAAAATTATATAAAAAGTTTAAAACAAACTTATCTACTTTTTGAGAATATTTAAGACATCATTTTGTAAAGATAAAAAATTACAAACTTTTTTTTTTGTTCTTCCGATTGAAAAGGCAATTCAATTTTTAATACGATTCAACACATTAAACCGTCTATCCCATCTCTTCATTTGTTTAAGAAAAATTATCATGATCGACATTGGGATGAAACCATTCGTTGTCCTCTACCTAGTAGTTATCATGTTATACCTTTTGAAATCTACAACGTTTTTTCTACCAAAAAGTTGGTATTTTTGATCGATTCATTTTTTTGGAATCATGACAAATTGATTGTTGAAAGTTTTGTTCTTCTATGTTTGTGGAGATAAAGATTAATTCATGTTTTCTCAAATTTCTTGCCTCTCAACCATTTGGTTTGGAAATGTAATTGAAGTGTTCAAATCTGAATATTATTAGAATTTAGAAAATATAAAGAATATGCTCGAAGAAATAAAGCTTAACAGAACTAGAAACAAAAGAATCAGTTAAAACCATGATATATGTCATTTTTTGGGTGCAAGTATTTGGATTGGATTGCGATGAAACATATGAATAAAAATTATTTAAAAAAATATTATTGAAATTTACTCATAATAGTGACAGAAAATATTATATTAGACCAAAATGATGAAAAAAGCACATAGCATATATAATTATTAGTTCAAATTAATAATTTATCCAAAAAATAACATATAATTTTTTTATTGATCATTTTATATGAGTTATATTTCGTATTTTTAATTGAAAATAATGTTATTTTAGTTTCAGTTTAAGTCATTTTAGAGCCAATATATTTAATATAATCGATGATAAATTGCAAAGGTAAAAAAGACATCTTTAACACTTGATTAGACAAACACAATTAGCATTTAGAAAATATTAAATCTATTTTTTGCCATAAAATATATAGTATTCCTTTTAAAGTTTGATTTTTGACACCACATTCTGGCATATACTAGCACTACTAAATCTTTGCTAAATAAGAAATTTAGTTAAGATATCCGTTTTAATTTTTAGTCAGAATTCAGATTAAAATTTGCTGATTCACAATAAATTTATCAAAGAGTCAATTTTTTTTTTTCAAATCAATATTGGATGTTGGTTTTAACAATAATAATTTAAAAGTTGATTTATAAAAAAACTATTAAACAAAAACTTAATGTTGTTTTTCTCTCTAAGAAACAACCGAGTAAACAATCTCTTTACAAGAGAGTAGCTAAATCGAAACAATGAGATAATATGTCTCACATTACGTCGTCGATCTGATATATATGCAGAAAAGTAATGAAAGGTAAGTTAACGATAAGGTTTATGCTTAGAGACCCTCGTACTTATTGTGTAGCAGTTTCGCCTCTGTATGTTTCCACATATGTTGGTTCCAAAATTTCACGATGCAGATAATTCAACTTTTACAGGTATTATGTAAAACAATAACATGTAGTATTGTGTTTTTTTTTTTTAATGTAAATTTGCAATGAAATAATTTTAAAGTAATCCAAATGTCACCACTTTTTTTTAACAAAATAAACAGCATCTTAAACCACATTTACATGCTTGTAGTTAAATCACTGTGTATATGTTAATGCTGTAAAAACATTTATGTATTTAATTGAAATTATTGGTTTTTTATATGGTACCGTTGAGACATTGCATTATTTACTCTCTAGATGGTACAATTGAGACAGCATCCCCTTAGCATCAACCGATATATAAGATTATACGTGTGAGAGAGATTCGCAAGTAGCGAATCTCATTAGTGAGATATGATTTAGTGGATTTATTAGATTATCATTATATTTTCTTGAACTACATTAAGTGGATTAATCCCCATAAAATAACATAAAATTAATTATGATGGGAATATAAATAAAGCAATATGACGACAAATGAACATATAATTCGACAGCCTATTCATGGAAAGCAAAACACAGAAATACCAGAGAATATGTAATAGATCTATGGGTTTTAATTCATTATTATTACGTTTTCCAAAATTTATTGTGTGGAATGGATTAGGTTTAAAAATATATATAATTTTCTGATAGTAAACATTGTAGTTATTTATATAATAAAAACTAGGAAGGTATTTTTTATTATTATTTTAAATTACTAGAATTTTCTAATTAAAAGTCCAAAATCACCATTTCTTTGTTGTACAGACACTTTTTTAACCGGACCTTTCATATTCTTCAAAAACTGTAAGGAATCTTATAGAGAGAATTTTCAAATTTTTGGTTAGTGATACTCTATGAAGAAATTGAATGTTCTTTTAAACAAACGGTACAAACTAAATATTTATAATGATTTGATAGTAGTTAAATATAAAATAGATAAGGCTGCGAGAGATAAAACAATTCATTCTATTAGTTAAAGATTTCGAATTCATCAACTATGATTTCATTATACTTGACCATTTATAGATAAAAAAACTTAAAAAATCTAAACTTTCATATAACTCATGAATTACCCTACACATTCCTTGGAATTCACTCACTTAAAAAAAGAGGATATGATTATTCAGAAATTAAAAGGTAATATTTTTGTTTTTTCCTTGTGCTTTTCAGTTTCCACCAAAATCGAAAGCACACACCACATCACAGCACAACTCCACACGTGCTCTTTTTAGTTCAATATGTTTTTCCTTTAATTCAATGATATGCCTTTGCCCTTAATAATTGGTTCATTGCTTTTGAAGTTTAATTTACAAATTAGTTATATGCTAAGTGGGCTGGAAATTTCGCAAGTGCCTTCACGACTGTTTTATTATTGTCAAGGTTAAGGAATCTTGGTTTTGCGAATCTCCATCTTGATTGTCAGGTTCTTACTTATTTAATACTATTTAGAGGATAATTAGGTTCTTTTACTAGCTGTATTACGATCCTGATTATACGTAAAGTTTCAGATTTTTGAAAAAAAACCAAAATTTTAGTAAATATATAATAAAACAAAAACTTAATAGTATTAGAAAATAATCTAATTCGTCTCCACTGAAATTAATAGTGTAATACATTTTCATTAAATATATATATATATATATAGAACCTATACATACTCGGGTGGGGACGCATGTGTGATCATGTTAGTTCTAAATTTAGCTGTGTGTGGTTTGTTCATATGTGACACATACCACTTTGCTTTTATGATCAATACCTTTTCTTTTATGTTTTCTATTCTCTAGTGTCTCCAAGGTTCAGATTAAATAGTATGTGATCTCCTCTAAACAGATGGTAGTACCCATAGATAGATAATAGCGAAATGTTATTATTGCATCTGTCATCTGTTATAATGTTTTATCAAAAATTAACTACTGCTTCAATTATATTGGCCGTTAGTTATTATGGTAATCTATCAATCGACAAACCAAGATTTTTGGTTGTGAAAGGTTTAGCTTGCTTGACGTATGTATTGTCATTGGCTCTATATACATATAGGTTGAGACTTTATTTTTAATTTGAGTGAACTGTCTTTCCATTCAATGATTCTATATTTTTCTTCTTTTATGAAAGCTTTTTCCATTTGCATGTTTAATCCCTAATTGTATGGTTGTACGGTCATGAGATGGCATTTTTTTGTTTGTTTGCTGATGATGCTTTTATGATTTTATCCAATTATTAGACCATTCAACCAATTTATTCGTTTTTTTGTCAAATTTTAACTTGCATTCAAATAAAGAGTTACTCATCCCTAAGAGGAGAGCTTGGAAGAACATATAAAGCTGCTTTAGCAATTGTATCAGCAGACTGATTTCTCACATGCGAGATATAATTAAACGAGATAAATTTGAAGAAGTGACATAAGATATGAATGTCATAGATGACACTTTGCTGTTCAACTGCATCACTCTTCTGAAAAAAAAATACTTTTTACACTAAATTATTATTTAACCTCAATATGAAAAAATGCAATATATGGTAATAGCTAGAGTTTTAAGGGGTCCATCCCATTCACGTCCCCGTGACATCTAGTAAATGACTAGAACGTATATGAAAGGACCTTATTGTTTTTGGTGAAGACATAAGTGTATATATATGTGTCCATATCTGAATTTGTTTCCTTTACTGATTGATTGAACGAACTAATCCAAAGACTTACCATCGTCCAGTGCTAAGATGATTTAAATATTTCCGTTTAAAGAGAAATATTCAACTTACGTGTAAAGTTCTCAGATCTGTCTACGTACAAATAAGGTACATATGCGATATATATCTGCATTTGCATTTGACTATATTATATATAAAAACAACTGTAACTAGTTTTGGGTTCAACTTATTTCAAAGGATATTATTTTCTACATACATGGATTGTGAGAAAAGAAAGCCTGATGATGTATAACAATATATTGCGAAATTATTTTTTGTGATTGAGTTAGATATCGATCCGCACATGCATGTGAACATGACTTTTGTGATTGTGAAATGTGGTAGGGCTGGGCATTTTTGTGATATAAGTCATAGGAAAGGTAACAATGAACAGAAACCAAAGACAGCTTAGGCTTTCAATTGAAGTATATAGCATATAAAAGAAAATTTTAATTTCACTTTTATTCATTTTGAAGTTGTTTTAACTTTGTTGAAACGAAAACAAAAAGACCAACATACCTTTGAAAAAAAGATTAACATATATCTGGATTTATTCAAATAATATCTTTATTCAAAATTCCAAATCATTGGTCTTGATCAGAAGATTATGGAGAACATGATGTTTACCCTGATTATATATCAAGTAGTCAACATTATTATAACCAAAAACGATTCTTACTTGAAGTCTTTATTGAAAAAAACAACTACAATTTGTTTGTTAGACAATTATATAACTGTTCGGTGAAGCAAACGACTAAAACGTTAACAATGATTAATCATGTAAAAATGTTTTATTTTCAGTTATTTTAATTTAGTGAAAAAGATAAAATTTAGTTACTAAATAGTAATAATCTAGACTCCGATTCTTAATTACAATAGACTATGGTCTAAAAATGATCTAATTGCAACTTTTTATTAATTGTTATAATATTTTCGACACAGTTTCATATGTACACTACATTTAAGTTAGAAATAGTTGTTTTTAAATCTATGGAAGAGCAAGAAGATAAGAAGTGTACACACAAAAACACATATATGTTATATGAAGAGTCGAAAATACTTTGAAAACATTTTACTGCATTTGAATTTCGTTTCATTACTTATATTTAATAAATAAAAATAATGTGCAAAAAATGATTCAAGGGGGAAGTCCACTCAGTAACATGAAACATCTTGGACCACTAAATTTCAATCTTACTATTCTTATGAAACAACCATGTACCTAACTAGTGAATCTTGAGCTTCCTTGATCACACAAACAGAATCATTAAAATTTATAATGTATTATAATTTCTCTTTCATTTAATCAAGTGTACTAGTGACTCGTCGAAATTTCTAAAGGATGTATTCAATAAAATATATATAATGATTAATTAAGTTTTGGTAAACTTTTAGATGATTTCGATGAATTTTGGGGAAATTAATAAATTTTTATGATTTGTTCTTTAAATTAAATAGTCAGACATATAACTTATAACTATATAAAATTGATTGGAAATTTTTATTTTTAATTATAAAAATCATCTAAAACACACTCTCAAATCATTTAAAAGGGGTAATATTTTCAATAACAATATATTCAAAAATAGTTTTCCAAATAATCAGTTGAATCACATTAAATTTTAAAAGACATTTAAAAATATCAGTATTTATAACTATGTTAACTAGCTAGATTTGGAGGATTTTTTATAATTAATGATTTGAATAAAATGAGATCATTTTATTTTAACACAAATCATTTTAAATGCTTGATTGTAATACCCGTGAACGTGAATCAACATTTCAACACTAACGATTAGTAAATAATACCGAAACAACACTAACAATTATTTAGGTTTTAATATTAACTAATGATACTAATAGTTCATATTCGTGAGAGTTACGTACGTACATCTTAACTTGGTTATATACCTCACCAAATACAACGAATAAACCTAAGACATTGTGTCCAACACTCGGTTATGAGAATAAATCAATTTAATTAAGTATGCATTGATCCACGTAGAAAAAGGAAAAAAAAACAAATCTATAAACATGCATATACCAACGTTAATCCCCATAATAAAATCAATAGTTAGAAAAGTATTTGTCATTATAAAATTATGGAGGTGAAGAAATTATAAAAATTGTGCTTTTTCTTGATGTGTTTTTTTTTCTATTGAAGATAATATATAGAATATTGCTTTAATGGGAGAAGCTTCTAGACATGAGTCGGGAACGTAGGCGAAGAAGAGAGTGTCAAAGGAGGACTTTTCTTCGGGTCGTAAATTAGTTTCTGGCCCGAGTCGTAGTGCTTGTTGTCGCTAGTAGTCAAAGATAGTAAACTTTTGATTAAAAAGTCCAATAATAATAAAATTTCCTATGTATTCTCTGATTTATGTTTCTCCGTATTATCAACAGTAAGAATGTTAATGTTTTAATGGGTTTTAAAGACCTACCATATATATCTTTTAGTTTTGGAGAAGAGAGAAAGAAGATAAGTTATGATATGGTACACATGTACACGAGATATTTTTTTAATGAGAACTCAATCATATTGGCCTATTGGTGGTCTTATGTTCTTTGAAATTTTACCTATTGTACAATGTGTTCTTTTTACCACCAGTTTTACAAGAAGAACAGTATCGTATTATTACGAGTTTGCTAAAATTTGTATGGCTTTGATTCCAAAGCATTTCATTGAAGAAGAGTTGGTAATGTACATAGGTGTTTCTTTTTTTCTTTTCTGTCTCTATCATTCTAAAAAAAAAAAAAAAATTAAACTATACGCTGCTGTTTTTTGACGTCAGACAACGCTAAAATTTATGATAAATATATTTACAGGACTCTGTACAATATAAGAACGTAAATTTAAAAAACTATCTGAATAGTAGGTTATATATAAAAATACTGGCATAATGCACGAAAGTTATTAGTCTATCCAAAAATTATTCTGGAGCTTATAGAATAGTTCTTCCACTTTGTCCCCTTGTTGGTACACAATTTCATAATAGGATTCTTCAGCTTCCACTAAGTAAATATGCGAAAAATGAAAACATATTTTTAGACTATAAAACGAAAAGTTAAGTGGAAAGGGAAAATCGTGGTGTGGATTCCACTTCCACATTAGTTACATCATCATAACTTATCTTTCTCCGAGTTATATTTTATTGAAGAAATGAGTCAAGAGACTAATTTATTAGGCCCATGTTAGCCCAAGTTAAGTAATGTGCTTGATTAAACTAAGGCCGCCCAACAAAAATCTCATCAACCATAAACTTTTCATCACGAGCTAATAAATTCTAGGAAAATCACGGTTTTATGCGTTTAAAACCAAGTTGGTTTATTTGCTAAAATAAAGTAATTATATACACTATTTGCAGATGCAGAGATAACTACTATGGGGAGCATTATTGAAATTGTTCAAAGAAACCAAAAAGATAAAAGAGAATTACTTAAAAGGCCTATAAAATAGTAAATGGGCCTAGCAAATTTTTGCAATTATTACACGGATAAAATGTCGATCCTTCCTTCGTCGGCGATGCAAATTTCTGGCGCTAAACCGGTAGCGATTTCCAGGACGGCGCTACAACACAAGCCTTAAGAATCTTCTTCTTCTTCGTCTTCTTTCTTTCTGCTCATCAGGTGAATTTTGATTATTCCCTTCTCTGATATTCGATCCGCTCTTTGTTCTTCTCCACGCTTGGTTTGTAATGGTACGTATATCTATGGTTTCAGAGAACACGCGTCGGCAACGAGAAGATCTACGATTTTGAGTGGTGAATAATGGCGTCTGGAAACGTCGGAGGAGGCGGATCCTTGTCGGAGGTATACAGCAGTGCGAAAAGGATCCTACTCAGAGCTCGCGACGGAATCGAGAAGTTGGAGAGGTTCGAATCCGCTGCTTTTATGGATTCAACACATTTTTGTTGTTGTTGTTGTTGTGAATTCACAGAGGGCACAGCGTAGAGCTTTGGATGTTCTGAACACCGTAGGGCTCTCCAACTCTGTACTCAGGCTTATTGAGAGGCGCAATCGTGTTGACACCTGGATCAAATACGCCGGTATGATCGTAACAATTTTCATATTGTATCTCTTCATAAAATGGACTCGCTAAAACTCTAAGCGACAGATTGTACGTAGATAGTTATGTGACTTTGATCTTACTTCTTGTCATTCAACTTTTGTTCGAAATTTTTTTTAAACACTAATTTATTATTCTATTGCAAATTATGAATATTTTTGTTCGAATTTAATAACTTGTCTAATACAAAGACAATTAGTCAATTTCATATAACTAAGTTCCCCATTCTCTTGTGATCTATAAATATGTTCCGGATTCTGCCGTTAGAGGTTATAATATTACGGGGGTTTTCAAGAGTTGAATGTATATTTGCATTTTGTTTCCAAGTTAAGGGTAAAATTTACAAATATTGGAAAGTATGAGGGTTTTTATAAAATGTTCTTAAGAAAATTCAGACAATGGGTACGTGGCTGCTTCGGCTTAAAATAGCATGTGGCGTAGATTCGCTCTCTCCTCCTCCCTTTCTCTTCTACCGCCACACGCGTCTGCTCTGTTTCTGTGATTCTCTCTGGACTCTGGTTATGGCGAAGACCTCTGCGCTTCTCTTCTCTCACCTCACGATCTCTCGCGTTTGGGACACCGCTTCTTCGTCTCCCTCCGCCGCGACTCATTCTCGATTCTCTCTTCTTTCTCGCGCTCGCCCATCTCGTTCGGCTCGATTCGCCGCTAAGGCATCGCATTTCGGTGGTTTCTTCTCCGATGACGAGGATCCTTTCAGCTTCTACCCATGGTCCGATGGAAACAACGGTAATTATCTAATGATCCATTAGTCTTCACTACGAAATGTTGTTCAAAAGTTCAACACATCCTCTGATCAGATTAGGATGGTATTTACCTGAGGCGATCGGGTTTATATAACTCGAGCTTTTCGAATTGAATTAGTGTGATCTTCGTACTCGTTTATTCTCCGTGATCTGATCTCAATCTTGCGTAATATGATTCACATGATGTTTCATTCATTATTCTTAGAGCTTTGTGTAATCAAACCAGTGTAGCTTCTTGGTGTGACATTAGTGAGAAATACCTGTATTTTAAATCACCATGGAAATTTTTTGCTGATTTGAAACGATTTTCTTTTGTATATATTTGACAGCCATTGAATGGGTTCCTGAAGAAAGAATTACACTTTTCACCTCTGATGGGCTAATTCAGATTGGAGGCAATATGGTTCCTCGGCGAATCAAAACATCTAATGTATGCATTTCTATTTCCTTTACTTTTGTTTAAGAATTTGTTTGTGCATGTGTGTGTTTTACCTGGAGTTTCTTAGATAGTCAAAAGGTAGAGACTTTGGTTAACCACTGTTTGAGATGGTCACTGTGACTGAGCCTTAAGAATTTGCTGAAGTAGTTAATTACTCTGCGCTCAAGTGCTACCATTTTGCTTAAATGTGCTTTTTCTGATGATCTTTATGTAATCATCTATGGTGGGAATGAATCATATGCTTTGTGACAGAAGAAACATGGGAGATCCAAATCACCAGAGATACTTCCAAAGTTTCAAGAAAGTGCTTACATGGATCCTGCTCAAGGTCTATGCCTCGGAGCTCTTTTCGACATCGCAGCTACAAACGTATGCAACTCTTGCCTTTTTTGCTTGTTTGTTAAACACTATAGACACACAACAGGTATTATAGTGCACTGTTTTAGAATGTCAGGGACTTGATATGGGAAGAAGACTCTGTATCTTTGGATTCTGTCGTTCCGTTGAGATGCTTAGTGATGTTGTTGAAGACACTGTCTTAGAACATGGTGGAGAGGTTTGGGTTGAAATAAGTCTATCTCTCTCCCCCCTTCTTAACATTCATTCTCACTCAAGACTAATTTACTCGTTGCTTTGTGTGAAAAGATTGTTGCTGCGGAGAAAGAGAGCAAAGGCGGTTTACAGGAGAAGCTAACAATGACAGTGGCGGTTCCATATCTCTGGGGCGTTCCTCCGGCTGCAGAAAGGCTTCACCTTGCGGTTCGAACAGGTGGAGGCATCGTTGACAAAGTTTATTGGCAATGGGATTTCTTGTGAATCATGAAACTTGTCCAATAATGGTGCTCTAACTTACAAACAAGTGTTTATATATATCATTCATTGTACAGAAACCATTACATTTGGTATAAATTCCCCTAAATCCCCTAATTATATTCAACTACAGATTCAGTTGGGATCATCTGGTTCTAGTTGATGGTTTATCTTTATTTTATTAACTGAAGAAATGGGCAAATTGTAGTTTTATAATATATTTAAAAAAATTCAAGTATCATACATCTAATTTCTTTTTATAAGTGAACTTTATATAATATCCATTATTCTAATGAATTATAAGACAATTTGCCCAAACCTTAAAAAACATATTGAACTAGATTCAGCTGTTAAAAATCTCTTACTTCATTTATGTTGAGATTTTGAAATGATCGTTTCAACATAGAATGACTCAGTTTCAGCTTTGTGTTCACGCTGATCTCTCTTGCCATTCATGATCATTGCAAATAGTCAAAGTTCTTGTATAAACTAGGATTTTACTTTATTCCTTGTATCTCTCAATTCCAAACTTATAAAGTAGCCTTCTGCTATCTCTCTTTGTAAACGATTCCCCAAAATTGGTCATATTAGACATTCATAGCAATAGTCATAGACAGCAATTGTTCCAAAGCTTATCTTAGTAATTTAGCTGTAGCTCCAACATTAATTTCACTAATATTAATCACTCGATCTATTAGTGTTTCAATAATTCATTATTTATAGCATAATGATAGGCATCTTTTACAGAAAGGTAGTAGTGTCACAATTTTTGTCAGTTTCCTCTCCACTCAAAAGAAGACATTCTTTCCCCATTCTTCATTCTTCATTCTTCATTCTCTTATAATGCAGACTATTTAAGTTATGAAAAATAATTGCTACCTGCAAACCCCATTCCATAATTACATATACTTAAAATATTAATATATTCAAAATACATAAAATAATAATATATTCAAAATTACACGAATTATATAATTAAAACGATGTTTATGATCTAAATGGTGTTATAACGTTAATAACATAACCATGTTTCAGAGTGCATTCAAAACTATACGAATTATTTTTTTAAAAAAAAATATATAAATCATATTTATAATAGTAATAATTTATATATACAATAGTTATTTGACATAACTATTAGCTAATATATATATTTGACATAATTTCACCTAAAATTATTATAATAATTTATAACAAATAACTTATAATTTTTAGTATATTTAAAAACATTATATTCTCAATTTATAATTTTTATTCATCAATTATATATATACACCATATAAACTAATTTGTTCTTTCTTATGAAAAGTTATTTTACATCATAAAAAAATAGAAATAAATTATATTTAAATTTAAATTATAGAAAACCAAATTAATTAAAAGTTAAAATATAAAATTTATCTTGCTGTTTATTTATGTATAAATTATAGAAAACCAAATCAATTAAAGCTTAAACCATAATTAAAAATATATAAATTTTATTTCTTAAGCTTTAATTGATTTGATTTTCCTTTCCAATATTTAAATTTAAATACCATTTATTTCTAATTTCTATGATGTAAGATAACTTTTTATAAGAAAATACAAAATAGTTTATATGATGTAATATATATATATGATTAATGAAAAAACATATCTGTATAATGATGCATGCACAATATATGCTAGTGAGAATTTTCAATGAACAAATAGTGAAGATTCTTTTTCTAAGTCGTCGGTCGAATAAGAAAACAAATATGACGGATACGATATTTATACTATTGTGTACGAAAATATGCTACTAGTTTATTCAAGCCCAATCTTGGTCCGACTCTCTAACCGCTGTCAAAAGACATTATACTATTATCGTAAATAATCTCTATGATGCTAATTTAATTAATCATTAAAATCATCTCAATTCGAGTTTTAAAAAAAACGATACCAAGAAAAAAAGGCATATACACGTACGATTTTGTCTTTTACATACAAAATTTTCTTTATGCGCTCTTCCACAAAGAGATCAAAACATTTAAATACGTAATCCTTTTAAGTAATATTTGGGCTGATCATGTTGAGTAGTACGTAGATACGAGAAATTACACTTGACCACTAAACATCAAAATAACATGATATGTAGTCTAGCTTTGTGTTAATACTCTTGATATGTCCCATCTGTATTCAAATCTGATATAATACATGTTGTTGGAAAAAGAAAAGGATCATGGTTTAGTTACTTTATCTGTAGTTATGTTGATCTGGTTTTTTTTTTATATATAATCCAAGTTTTATAGTTGTTGGTATAACATTATATGTATTGTTTCAAATATTTTCTTACGATTTCGGATAGATCTTAAGACCAGTTATAAAAGATATTTTTAACCATTTTCGATTTCAGGAGTATGATTGATTTACTTTTTAAAGTCGAGAATTTTAAAATTAACATGATTTCCACATATTTTAGTCATGCATATAAATTTGAATTCCCCTATATATGTATGATATGATAGATGGTGGGGGATATGATTATAACATATATATATTGTCGGTCTTTAATCAACGATTGGTTGTAAATGATTCAATTATAAGCAAAGAGCATAAAAGTATCACATTGAAGAAATGCAAGTGGGAATAGTGTTGCATGTGTTTTATTTTGTGTTTATTGATAAGATTTGAGATTCCCTAATGAGGGTGAGGGGAACAATACAAAGTATCATACCAAATACACTTATCTTATTTTATAAAGCGAATTTATATATATATTTTCAAGAAAATGTTATGAATAAGATAGATTAATATAGGCGTATCGCAGTAAAAAGAAAAGGAGATTACTATTACGTATTGGTGAATAATTTGTAGCTTCCACAGCTTTACAAATATGGAGGTATATTCGTAGTTATCTGCACATTACAAAGTTCGATTCAAGCATATATATAACCTATTTCAAATCTGTCTTATTATGTAAATAATATACTTAATTATGACATGATCGATCAGTTATATAATTCCAAATCATCCCTCTAATTATAACTTTCATAATTTTTAGCAAAAAACTACCATAATGATAACAAACTAAGTTTAAGTGTGTTAGCTAGTCTACAAGAGTTATGTCAAACTAATCCAATATATATATATATATATCAAATTAGTAGCAGAAGTGTATCCATGATATAGCATACTAAACATACATAATCATAAATAATCTCATGTTATCAACACAAATGTTCAGAGAATTTCATATCTGTTTTAGTACATTAAAGACTTGGCAGACTATTTAGGAATTATTTAGATTAATTTTGTTACAGTCATAATATTGATTTGATGTGGATAGATTGTAGTTATTGGTAAAAGGCAGCAGCATTATTGCTACAATGTTTTGAAAATTTTATTTAAACAAAGTTGTTTTATTGATTATGTAAAGGTAGTTATTTGGTAAGCAAACAATTTGACATATATATTGACGTACTGTTGCTCATCAAACTAGAAACAGCCTTGACATCCCTTGAATTAAGTACGAACAACACACAACCATTTATTTACAAACGTTTTTGTTTATAAAAAAATGGTTCGTATTTAAGAGTTCTATTTTGTCAGAAAATTCAAAGCTAATTTTTTATTTTTTTAAGTTACAAAAGGGAAAATAATTCAACATGAAATAATGATGTGACATTATTATGACATGATCAGATTTGTGTATCACTCTATATCATGGTAGATATATATAATTAAGACTTTTCTAAGATTTAAAAACATGTAATCTCCTTAGCTTTTAGATCCCGAAGCTGGAGTCACGTAAGCGATAGCTAGCATGGCAAAACTTGCCAATCCTTTTCTACTTTTGATGCTATTAGTTCATCAAATGTACCAACTTGGTTACTATTGCTTGTATAGAGGCTGACAAACCCAAAATCTTATCTCTCTATATATGCATCGAAATATTAAGAGACAAAAAAGGTTAAACAACATGTAACGGTAGCTTAAGGGTCATAAGAAATTTGTCTGTATACAGAAATCAATCTGTTAGGCACAAATTTGTCTTGATCACTAAAAGAATTACATTTAATAGCTACAGGTTCGACAAAGCTGATTCATAAATAACATTTAAACTCCTCTTAAAATGCAAGTTTTCAATAATTCATTTTTCGTTTTGAGAGAAAGAGAGTATTGAGACTGAATCAAAGTTGGTAAGAGAGATCAATAGTACATCATGAACGTATCCTCTGTCTTGTTTTCATCAAACCACAAGCTGTTGCTACTACTACTCGTACAACTACTAATTAAATGATTAATCTCCTCCAATCCATAATCTTCCATTGATCTCTCCTCCTCTTCATGATGATGATCATGCTGTTCCATCTTCACTCTTGTTACTGTACTTGTTGTACGTGACCCACTTCTTACATCACTCATCATCATTATTCCCTTGTTTGTACTTTGCTTCTGGCTGACTTCTTGATGGTTCATTATAAGCTTGTTGCTTACGAAACTGCCCATGTCTTCTTGGTATAATAGTTGTTGTTGTTGGCCCATCATTGTCATCATCGTCTCCTGATTATGTGTGATCAGCTGGTTTGTAGATATTGATGGGTTATACGGAGGAAGACTATTGATCATGTTGTAATGTGAGGGTGATGATGATGATGATGACGACGCTATGGCTAAAAGTTGATGAGGTGGCGGGGGAGCCATAGTGGCAATGAGCTTCTTCTTGAGCTTAGTGTTCCAATAGTTCTTGATGTCATTATCAGTTCTACCATGCAGTTGAGCTGCTATTACTGACCACCTGCATTTTCAACATGATTTACTCCTTTATGTAACCACAATAATTAAATTAAAAATATATTTCTCGCTTTATTAATTCTTCAGTAGTTGTCAAAGTGAATTTGCTCCCATTTGTTTTCCTAAATTATGAACTAAAAAATATACCCTCAAAAGGAGGCAATTATACTGCATAAAATGTGGGCATGTAAAAGCTAAAATTAATTATTTTTTATTAAGAATAAAAAGAGATTAAATCATCCTTGAAACATGCAAAGTCTCTTCCTTTTTGATACCTCTTTAATTTCTCCATTTCTTTCCCAAGATTCTAACAGGCTAAAATGAATTATTATTTTTTTAATTAAGAGTCGTCTTTTTACATCATTAAGATCAGATATTCCAACCAAGATTAGTAATATTGGAATCATATCAGCTCTAGTATTAGAAGTTGAAGCTAGACTTTTCTAACCTGCTTCCAATGGAGGTAAAGAGGCTGCAGATAACCTTGTCTTCTTCCTCGGAGAAATCTCCATGTCTTATGTTTGGCCTCAAATAGTTCAACCATCGCAGTCTGCAACTCTTCCCACATCTCCTTAAACCTTTATTCATCATATTATACAATAAAAAGAAAAATCAACCAAGACCCACCAAAGGTTTAAAATCCAAAGAGACCCTCAAACAAGAAAAAAAAAACTCCAAGAAATTAACCCATTCGAATCATTAGATATAAAAATACCAGCTTTGTGAGGGAGAGCAATCCAGTTGCCACCAGTGCCTTGTTTCTCTATGTAATCTTTAAGCTTTGCATCTTCTTCAGGAGACCATGGACCTCTCTTCACATTTGCCTTGTCACAACATGGAGCCCTCCCCATCTCTCTCCGATCGCTCTTGGTCCTTATAGCTAATCTATGTGTTTTGTTTGAGGAATCTTGGTTTTGTTTTTTGAAAGAGAGAAGAAGAGAAGAAGAGAAAGAAAAAAGTGTTCTCTGGTTCTGTAATTATCAAATATAAATGCATATATTTATTGCTGTATGTATTGGAAACGCCCAAGTCAATGAAAAACCTATTTTCTATTTTCTTTCCTTTATGCCTTTTCCTCTTCTCCCCATGTGGATTAACTTCATTACTATATTATATTAAATATATTTAGAGAATAGAGAGATAGAGAGAGAAACAATGTAGTATAGTATTAAAGAGGGGATGTATGTTTTTTGGTCACCAAAGCAAAACAAGAACAGCTGGTCTAAGTTGTGAAAGTGGAGAAATAAAACCCCAAAAAAAAAAACAATTCTCGAAGACGAAATTAATCATTTCAATAAATCAAGTGCTGTAATGCTCCTTTTATGTTATTTTATTTTAAGAATTGACAAATGGTACGTCGGAAGAAAACGGTTTAAAGTTTCCTTTGACGTCCCGCCATTTCGGTTGAACTCATACCAAACAACCCTTCATCGACCGATTTTTTTTCCGGTCTTTAAATAAAACCGAATCAAACCAACATGGTTTTCAGCTTTACTTCTGCAGATTTAGGATAAGTAATAACTACTCATGTTTTTCATTAGGATATATATGATAACTTCAACTTTATTTGATATAAACTATAACATACTCAAACAGTGATCAAATGTACTATATGATATAAGAAACTATGGTAAGAAATACTATCATAAATGGAAAAAATGGTGCATGTAAATTTTATAATCAAAACATTAATGCATGGTATTAATTTTCTTGGTACACTATACACCAATAAAAAAAAGAATGAAATAATAGTTCATGGACTGCCGCTGCCCAAAGGTAGTGACTACTGATAAGATTAAATACGATAAAATAAAACGAGAAGTTGACAGTAAACAAAAAAATAGAGAAAGCATGAAAGTGACGACGTGGACTTTATTTCCAAAAAACCAAGTGAAATGTTTTGACCAAGTCATTTCCCACAAGACTTTGTCAAAGTGATTGATCCCGAGGCCACCAGACATTGACACATACGTATATATTATTATGGGAAGAATATATGTGTATACACAAAAGCATTCATTATTCTCATACAAGGACATGTGTGTGTGTGTATATAGACATAGAGATATAGTCGCAACCAAATTTATGGAATTTGATGGGGCACCGGTTTAAGTTGGTAAGTTGGTGTGGCACTTTTCAAATCAATATTTAAGAGGGTTTCCGAAAATGAAAATATAACTTGGTTACACTCATTTCTTATTTCAGAGAGGTACACACTTCTCTAATCAGTAAATTCGCTTGACACTGATCACATCCACTAAATAGCAGTTGCGTGCTATCTACTTCTCGAGTCTTCACTGCTAATACTGTCACATAATGGATGTACTACTGATGTATACATATATATATATATATATGTTAATTTATTATGAAATCCATCCACGATATTAGTTATCAACTTGTGTATTGTACATATATATATTTTAGCTCTATAACACGGTAATATGAATATATACAACAGTAGACTGCTACAGACTCCAGTTATAATTAACTAATCTAAATGAGAAGTTTATAAAAGATGCATTTCAACAACTTTTTATATATATTTCGGTAAAACAAACAAGTTTTTATATTGTTACGTTTTCATAATTTTTATACTACTATTTTTTAACCTATATAATTATTGAGGTGGAGTCCCTACCCGAAAAAATTTATCAGTGACTTCATGGCTATACCAAGAGGTTAAAATCTATCTATAATATTATAGTATTAAATAGGTCAATAATTGATAAAGGTAGTCTTTTAGTAACATACAATAATGTGCATCTACCATGATTTTCCACTCAAATAGGTGCCTATCTTGTGAATGTGTTGACGTGTAATGGAAAATCTCTTTAAGATGTTAACCCTTACAATTATGAATTATTGACATGTATTTAATATAATACTACTAACTAGTATTTTGATCCGTATATTATATATATAGAGGATCGGATAAACAATTTACTTTCAAATGATATTACTTTTTTTATTGATTAAAAAAACAATACGATGAAAACTATATATTCATCATATAGAGGCCAGGCTAGAGGTAACTATTCGTTTACATCGTATCAGAGCTAAACTATGTAGTTTGTGAAGAACCTATTTTGGTCTTGGTTCAAGAAGGGGAAACTTAAACTCATGCCAAATAATTTGTTCCTTTTCGTGTTGGAAAGCCTCTAAACAGTTGACCTGAGAGGGTTTTAAGTTGTTAGGCTTACTACTTTCTAGGCTAAGGCATGTGGGAGGCACGCGTGAATTTGTTTTGTTTGTTGCACCAACTCAAGTCAAACTGGATCGTTGTCCAATTAAGTCCAAAGCTATATACTACAATACAAAGTGTAGTCTTTGAAACATGGTAGTAGTAATTAGAGATTCAGAGTATTCATTCCTCCTAGTCATTACCGCGACACCTTTTAGCCAGAATACGGAACTTCCAGTACATTTTCCTTAAATTACTAATCACATTCTTTCGATGCCTTTCTATATCACATACTGAGTTGATTGATCAATCCCATTAAAATCTTTGTGGATCTTTACCTTTTAAATTTACCATGATATTTATGAAACATTTAGCAATATCTCGTTTCCCTTTATTTAACTCATACTAATCATTTTAGTAATATGTGATTTTTTTAAAATTGTTTTAATAATTTTTTATAGTTAAAGATGTTTTTGTTTTTTTAAAAAATAAATTTTTTATTTATTTATGCGTTGAAGTAAAAGAAAAAGAGGGAATATAAAAAAACTTTTTCAATAGTTTCTTCATTTGGTATGAGACCACAATTGGTCATGCTCTTAGAGTTTAAGTTAGTTTTTCACACAAATGATTGAATTTTGATTTTTTTTTTCTTGCATCAATTATCGGATTTATTGATGAAAACTCTCTCATTTGTCGTCATATGGATATTCTCTAAGCTCTCTAGAGTCTTTTGAGAATTATTTCAAATTTACTTAAAATCGATTTTTTTTTAAAAAAAAAGAATGGGACATGGGAGCGTGTTGAGTCCACGAGAAAAAGCGTAAAACGACATTGTTTAAACGTAACGTCGTGTCACTTTCTTTGCCTTTTTTTCCCAGTCCTTAAACTATCTCCTTCTCTACCACTTCCCTCACTTTTACCAGACTACACTCATCAGCTCTCTTCTACAATGGCTGCCATTACCGGATTCTCGGCTCTCTCAAGCCCCCTCTCTACTCCTGCGCCATCACTTCCGGCGTCACCTTTACTCAATTCCCCTCCGTGTATCTCCAGATTCCCAAATGCGTCTCCTTTTCCCGCGCTCTCTACCTCTCGCCGGAGAAGGATTCCAATGATTCTGGTGTGTTCTTCGATTGGCGAAGGAGATGAAGCGGTTGAAGAAACAAGAGGTGATGACGAGAGTAGAGAGACTTTGATGTTATCAGTCTCTCCTTTGCCTTTCCTCCTCGTTGCTTCTCTCCCTGGAGGTAACTTCTCAACTCCAATTTATGAGCTTTTAAGTAAGCATTACTGAGAAATGGTGCAATTGGTTTATTCATTCATAAATTGTATCAAAATCGTGGCTTTGTGACAAATGTTGAAGTCAATCCATATAATTCTCAGATATTTCCCTAGGGAACACTTGGACCAAGAAGGTTGTGTAAATGACAACGTTATGCTAATATCTATCTCTATTGTGGCAGCTGCAACAATAAAATCTGCTTTTGGACCCTTTGTGGAGATTGTAAAATCCTTGAATTTACCTGATTGGCTTGTTCATTGGGGCCATCCAGGGAACATGGTAGCTTCCTTCTCCATAGCAATTTTTATACTTCTTTAACTTTTTTTTTTGCTTCATGTGCAAGATTTCACAGACCATGTGTTCGAAAAGCCAGTTCCTTTAGACATTGAACACATGTCCTGTTTCCGTGAATGAACTTGGTTCTTGTTTTGTTTATGAACATTTCATTCTCTAATTTGTATGTGATGGTTTTGGACTTGTCACCTGTTTTCTCTCAGGCAGTGGTTCTGTTTGCTATGGGTGGTTATGGTACATACCTAGGCTTCCGGATTCGTTATTCAGATGACATTGTAAGACAATATTAACTAAATATTTTCGCTATATAATGTTAGAAGAACCGTTGTTGGTTAGAGAGCGTTTTGTTTTCTTTGAAATGCCAGGAGGAGAAGGCAAAGGCAAAAGACCTGCACCCGAAGCTTCTAGCCGGAATGTTTTTCTTTTTCTCCCTTGGAGCAACTGGTGGTATCACATCCCTCCTTACCTCCGGCAAACCCATCTTGGAAAGGTATCTTTTTTTCTTTATATACTAAACTCTCATTGTAAAAACGAGATGTTGGCCCTCTTCGAACCTTGTACTGAGTTTTTCAAATACACTGAATCAATATGATTGTGGATTTGTGCAATGTAGCCCGCACGCAGTTACAGGATCTACAGGTCTTGCCCTCTTGACGATTCAAACAATCTTACCAACTTTGTTCAAGGTAAAAAGCGCTATGCAGGATTTTCTGATCTTGAAAACCTTAATGGTTTATATCGTTTTAGGATCAAGAAACTCGCTGTTTTTTTAACTGTGCAGGACAAACCAGAACTGAGGAACGTGCACGGGATCCTCGGAAGCGGGATAATGGCGCTTTTCCTCGTCCATGCTGCTTTCGGACTTCAGCTCGGCCTCAGTTACTGACTATTCTTTTACTGATCTCTTCTCATATGTTTTGTATTCTTCAGCTGCAACCATAACCATATTTCTTTTCTTTTTTTTTTGTTAATTTTTTACTCGTATAACGACTTATAGACAAAAAGCTTGTAAAATAATGTGAACATTTATGTCTTGTTTATAATTTTTTCATGATCATATGTTTTTTGTTAATTTTTTTTTTTGTTTTCGAACAAATACCACCATCACCAACCAACACCTAAATATGAAGTGACAAATAAAATCATGTTACTGACAGATTTTGTTCTATTTTAAAAATTCTAGAAAGGATTCGGGTCAGAGTTGAGTTAGACACTATGGTCCAATTACGAGGTGGAAATCGGGTCGGGTCGCGTCATGTCGGGTGCTCGTCTCACCAACCACACCCACACCAACGACAAGGAGGTTGGTGAGAATATGGCTGGTTACATCTTACCGTCCATTGCTTCTTCACACTAGATCAACGGTATTAAAGCAGTTATACTATGTACACCCAAAACATGTGATCAAAGCTACGCCAACCATATAAACCGAAGGGAGGTTAGCACGAGAAGAGCGGGCAAACACAGAGCGAGCGAGTCCAACTCCGAGTTACGCGACGAGTTTTTCTCCTCCTCCTCTTCTCTCACTCTTATCTCAATAAATCTCTCATCTTCCCTCGTTATTCTCTGTTTCTCCTCTCGTTTATTTCATTTCTCCTCCAGATCTTGAATCCCTCTATACTTCGTTAACAGGTTTGTTTTCTTCGATTCATTTGTTTATTTATTTTATATTTTGAGATCAGTTCTTCGATCCACTGTTTCTGTTTCTTCGTTTAGATTTGTAAATCACTCGTTCCCGATTTCGAATCCTTAGTTTGTGTTGACAGATCTGACAAAATCGAAGCTTTAGATATTTAACATTGATCCCAAAAAAAATGGAAGCTTTAGTTTTTTCTTTCATAATGGTAAGATTCGATTTTGTAACTGGAAAAAATTAACAATTTTCCCTCTTTGTTTAATTGTGTCGGTGGAAACTTTACAAAATCTTTGGATAATGGATCTAGAAATTTTGTTTGTTTTGAATTTCTGCTGGTAAAATTTGTGCTTCTCTTCTTTGTTTAGATTCTGAATAAAAAAATGGATTTTATTTTTGATTTTTGTTTGTATCTTCAGAAATGGAAACGTTCCTATTCACCTCTGAATCCGTCAATGAGGGACACCCCGACAAGCTTTGCGACCAGGTTTCTGACGCAATCCTCGATGCTTGCTTGGAACAAGACCCTGAAAGCAAAGTCGCTTGTGAGACATGCACCAAGACCAACATGGTGATGGTGTTTGGTGAGATCACTACCTCTGCCAAAGTAGACTACGAGAAGATCGTTAGGTCCACTTGCAGGGAAATTGGATTCATCTCGGCTGATGTTGGTCTTGACGCTGACAAATGCAATGTCTTGGTTAACATTGAGCAGCAGAGCCCTGACATTGCTCAGGGAGTTCACGGCCATTTGACCAAAAAGCCTGAAGATATCGGAGCTGGTGACCAGGGACATATGTTTGGATACGCTACTGATGAGACACCTGAGCTCATGCCGTTGACTCATGTCCTAGCCACCAAGCTTGGTGCCAAGCTCACTGAAGTGAGGAAGAACAAGACTTGCCCATGGTTGAGGCCTGATGGTAAGACACAAGTCACCGTCGAGTACAAGAACGATGGTGGAGCCATGGTTCCTATTAGAGTCCACACGGTTCTCATCTCAACTCAACATGACGAAACTGTCACCAACGACGAGATTGCTGCTGACTTGAAGCAGCATGTGATCAAGCCGGTTATTCCTGCTAAGTACCTTGATGACAACACCATCTTTCACCTAAACCCATCTGGTCGTTTTGTCATCGGAGGACCTCACGGTGATGCTGGACTCACGGGGAGGAAGATCATCATCGACACTTACGGTGGTTGGGGTGCTCATGGTGGAGGTGCTTTCTCAGGGAAAGACCCGACCAAGGTTGACAGAAGCGGTGCCTACATCGTCAGGCAGGCTGCAAAGAGCGTGGTTGCATCAGGACTCGCACGCCGTTGTATCGTGCAGGTGTCATACGCTATTGGTGTCCCTGAGCCGCTCTCGGTGTTTGTTGACACCTACAAGACCGGGACCATCCCGGACAAGGATATCCTCGTGTTGATCAAGGAAGCTTTTGACTTCAGGCCTGGAATGATGGCCATTAACCTCGACTTGAAGAGAGGAGGTAACTTCAGGTTCCAGAAAACCGCTGCGTATGGCCATTTCGGGCGTGAAGACCCTGATTTCACTTGGGAGGTCATCAAGCCACTCAAGCCCAAGGCCTAAACAAAAACAAAAGCTGGCAATTGCAAGAACTCTGTGTTGGAGACACTCTCCCCCACTATTGGGAACACTTATCCATTTTACCATTATTATTGCGAAAATTTTAAATAATCCCATACATTCACATTTGTTTTTGCTGCCACTGGAGTTCGAACACAAGGCCATGGGTTAGTGAACGAAGGTCACGAACGGAAGATTTGAGTTTCATGTTTTGAATTTCCTGCCTTTTTTTTTTCTTCTTCTTATTATTATTCTCTTGTATTGTAGTTTTGATTGTGTAATCAAAAAATCTATTGTGGTGTTAAAAATTATCATTATGGGTAAAATGAACAATCTTTAAACTGGAAGAAAAACAGAGAAACCGAAACATGTTCATGAATGAAGCCAAAACTTGTCGTGAACAAAGGGAGAATCTGGCTACAAACCTGACACCTGGAAGCAATTTTTTACTTGAGCGACTAGATCTTTCTAACCGTTCCATCTAAATGCCAAATCCAAATCATGTGAGATTCACAACCCATCCTAGTATAATTTGGGGTTCGGTTTAGTTTTCAATTCGGGGTTTACGGTTTTGGGGACTTATTTAGGGGAATATATATGGCAGCAACCAAACTACCTAACTTAGTAAAAGTCACTCTGATTCAACTTTGGTTTTCGTTTACTTAATATTCATGCATTGTTCAATACTTCACTTATTGTAGTTTATTTAAGTTATTATTATATAAATGTACATTCTCTATTAGTCTATTATACGCTCCATGATTTATGTTACATAACTTAGTGTTGCTACCGAACAACATTGTATGTGTACGTCCATTTTAATCAATAGTTAATCATTCGATCCCACAAGGCCCAAAGGGCCGAAGATAACAACACAAAGTAGACTCGGCAGTTCATCCGGTGACTTCACTGTCTATGACATCCCTATCTTGGGAATGATTAGATTTTCCGTATTAATCCGTTTCCTATATTCATTATCATAGGAGATTTTAATTCTTTCCGTTGGATGTAAAAAAAAATTGTAAAAAAAAATTGTTGGCTGATAAATCTTATAACAAGAAAACAGTACAATCTCATAAAAGACATGCTTCAAATTTAATCTCAATAACATTGATTCTCACAAATAAATATATTAAAAAAACACACAACCATTCAACAAAACTTTTTTTTTTTTTCTAGTGAAATTTTGATTCACAGGAAACCAAATCTTGAATACAATAATTACTCAAGTCGTCCATCCGTAGCATCACTTGGATGGGTAAAACCATGGATATACTTTTAGGATGCAAGTTTTGACATTCGTTGGATTTAGTAAATCTTTAAGATGTTTGGCTCGACTATAATATTTTCTGAAACTCGTTTATATTTTCCCTGGTAGAAACAATGTTCATATTCATTCATTTCAAAGCAGCTGAACTAGTACTTCAATTGTGTTTGTTAATGATTTAGATTACTATAGCTGATTCAAAACTTTAATGAAATATTTTTGTTATAACTAAAAAGTCTATTGGACTGTATATATGTGCCAAGTATTTTTTGTGTCATTTTTACACCCCCCCCCCTCAGTAAAAATAAGTTAGTCATATTTTTCTGTAAATATATTTTTTAAAATACTATTATTTTATTATATTATATAACTATATAGCTAAAATTTAATTTTTAAAAATTGAACAAATTCATCAAACAAGTGTTTTATGGATTTTTATGAGTATCTAAAGAGTTTTCATTTGACAATTTACTCTCACTCTTTTTCTTGTTTTCCTTTTATTTTTCTTTTTATATGGTAAGATACTCAATAAGATGCTCTTAAAATGATCTATCATTTTTGGTTTTCAAAAGTCGAAGAGACAAAAAAAAACTATGTGAATTAATGTAGATAAGAAAGAAAACAAAAAATTTAATTCGATTAGAAAGCCATCGATCACTCAACTCATTGCATTTGTCGTGTGGCATGTATTGTGGTGCAAGCATCCAAAGTCTGATAAATTATTATCATAACTACAATGACATAACGCTCTTCAATTATGTGCGTATCCAAATTATTTTACTATATGATATTATATATGCATACAAGTGTGTGTAAATCAAGGCACTCTCAGAGTCCCACATACGCAATGAATAAATAGCTCATAATAATTGTATAAGTACAATATTCATTTATATATATCAAAAACCTGAAAAACTAATAATACATATACGTACAATCACACGTCCACATAAGCTTTTTATTTGAGCTTAGCTATCACCACTCATCGTCACAGACTTGTCATTTCCTATGAGTTTCATTTCATCTTCATTTCTAGTAAAGATCCCTGCGTCGCCACCTAAAATAAGCAACATAAGAAAAATATGTCACAAGAGTTATCTCCTAGTACATGAAGGCAAAACACATTACACATTTCCATGTGCATGATTTTGTTTAAAAAATAAAAAGAAGGAGAAGGAAGTGAATTTCATTGTTGCATGACCCGTATGAGGCTGGCGCACAGCTTGGCAAAGAATAAAAATATTGATGTTGTTGTGATGGCTTGTGATGTTGACCTCGTATCATACGAATGCCAAAGAGTAAGCGTTTTGCATATTAGTTTCACTTTGATATCTCCCAATGTAATTTTCTGTTGCGCGTCATCATTGTACAAAATAAATTTTAACGGTATTCTTAAGCCTCTAAGATAACCACCTTCGAACGGAAAAACTACATATTTTTCTATATTTACAACATGGATTACTTCGGAAAAAGGTATGATAAAGTAATTATTACAAAACTAGAAACTTAATAACATGGTATTTCTTACAAAGATCAAAAGTTAACATGTGTTCTTGCTTTCATGTAATCGATTCCTTAAATGAGAATAAAGAACTAAATTTCCTAAAACATATTAAGACTGTTTTGAGCATCAGATTAACCGATATAGTGTGTTTTGGCCCCAAGAGAAAAACTGATTTAACGTTAGATCAATTAGATCTTATTTAATAGACTACTACCAATTAG
This sequence comes from Streptanthus diversifolius, assembly GCA_039880935.1. Lineage (NCBI taxonomy): Eukaryota > Viridiplantae > Streptophyta > Magnoliopsida > Brassicales > Brassicaceae > Streptanthus > Streptanthus diversifolius. Next base: position 19,489,956 of record JAXGFM010000022.1, on the reverse strand, counting down.
TATGAAGACCATATTCTCTTCTTAATTTACCATTCAATACAATTTAGTCATCCATTGTTTGTAAATTTTAAAGTAGGTTTTGACTATTTGGTTTTTGATTTTTTTTTGATTTTTGGTGTAGATTACTTTGTAACATATGTCGTAACGTTTTCATTAGTTTTTTGGATCTTAATTGGTAACAGCCGAAGAAAATAAGTTTTTTTCTGTTACTATTTTTATGTTTTCATTAGTTTTTTGGCAGCCAACAGAAAGTAATGAACATTCTAATATTCGAATCCAATGAACACTCGGTATAGAAATGCAATGTAAATTCTTTTAATTTCCTTCGAAAAAAAAAACAAAAACAAGAATCACTCCACAATTTTATGCAGTAATTTTCTGAAGTAAAAGTCTAAAACCCAAACGCATGGTTCGTTGTTTATCAATCAAACTCAGTAACTCGCTCTAATCATACGATGCGTTAATAGAATTTCAGTTACGAATGCTAAAAATAAAGAAGCAACGAAATACATGAACGAAAACAATGTAACTAATTTTATAATGTAATCATAAATGGTCTGGATACGAATTTATTAAAATCAAATAAGCAAATTAATAATGAAGTTGGTTTTGTTGACAAAAATAAAATGGCTAATGAATTAAAGATTTTTTTGTCGGTCAGGTAGGTCCCGCAACCGTCGATTATCAAGACTCATATCACCGTTACCGACAAAAATATTTTGGTTAAACTATTTTTCATTTTTATTTCATAATAATTTAATTCAAATTACAAATATAGAATATTATTGAGTTTAGCCTTGTCCTTTCGGGGACATCTGCCAATTTAATTTGTTTATATACATATAAATTTTAATTTTCTAAAAAGTTGTAGTAGGACAAAAGAGGTTCGGAAGTACTCCATAATTTATACGTAATGCTAATTAATACAATGTACAATCTCCCAAAAATTGAGTATTAACGTATCATCATTATGTAATCGATGGAAGTTTATGGCTAATGATCGTGTTGGTTTTCTAAGTTCAATAAGTATAAGTAGGATTTTTTTTATGACAATAGAAGTTCAAGTTAGTCCTTTCTTATATCTAAAATCAGTCTTTCAAAATTATAATTTAAAAAATAATTCTATATCAATATACGAAGGAAAAAAATACTTCTTTGCATTACCATTAAGCCACCAAAACTTGGTTATATAATATTTTGTTATAATAAATCTTAAACAACACCTGTCCTAAACAGTATTTGAATTCCACTAAAATTTTTTTTTCAGAATTTTAAATTTAGTCCCAAAAGAATTAAAAGCTTTCATTTGTTTTTGCATGATTGGTACATCAGTAGAGTGGTATACGATATATTATATAAATAAATATATATATTGTCGGCATAAAATTCCAGTAAGCAAGAAATATGCTGATTAAAATTTATAAAAACCAATATATTTTTTGGTTGACTGAATGTAATTTTTATAACAGCAAGAATAGTGATATATGTAAGAAAATATATTGTTTACCACTTCACTTAAACAGCATGCACCATTGAAAACTTTGCACAATCGGATTCGATATTTTTGAGATCTAAAGGAAACGTTTAAGGTTTGCTTCATAAAAAATAAAAAAATAAAGGAAAAAGAGGATTTTGGCAAAAATGGCCCACTTTTATGTCGATAAAGCGGCTGTGTAGGATTCTTACAATATTATCAAATAAAATTAATCACGATGATTAATAATTTTGTCAAACTGTTTATTTCCCTAAATTGGGTCAGAACTTTTCGAAAATGTATCTTCAATAAGAAAATTGTATAACAAATTGATGTGATTATTTTCTAAATATTAAAATCTAATGAGATAACTAACTTTTATTAGTTGACAAAAAACTAACTTTTATTAAATACTAATATTATTAAGTTTAGATACTCACTTTAAAAAATACTAATCATCATACATTTGCACATTTCGTTAAACACATTTCCTAATTTCATTAAACATTAAAACGATCTAGGTTAGCAAAGTATCTTCCCGATTCAAAGGATAATTTTTTGTTTAAACCTATCCTGCTAGATGCGAAACTTCCTCTACATATCTCAAGTCAAAAATGTCCCTCAAAAGCTCCACTTTATATCTCTTGTACAAGGGTACAATCATCTTAACAAAGAAACTAGCCTTTTATTAGAGTTCTTATGAAGATATTGGATATTTTAGACCCGAATCACTGCCACTTCGCGGTGTCAGTAACAAAATTTGTAACACTGTTAACAGGCTGTAAATGTGGTCGACAATCTATGCACTAGAAAAGTCAACGAACTCTTAAGATTATTTTGGTTAATGACAATTTTTTGTTGTTAAATGGTTACCGACAGTTCATGTTTTTTGTTTTCTTTCTATTTACGGAAGTTGGGGATTCAGTCAACTTTCCTTGGTCATTACCCTAATTGCTTTCCACAACATCACGTCATCTTGTAATATATTACTATCATAGTCAAACAATAAAAATAAGAGAGAGTGAGACATATAAAGTTGGTGGTTAATTTTGAAGATTATGAGACGGAGGGGTATCTACGTATAGTTGTAGTAGGCCATGTCAATCGGTGTTGAAACCACTTGTCCTTGCATCGGTCAATTTGTGTGACTGTAATCTTAACCTAAGATTTTCCATAAATTTATAGCATGTAAGTATATATCTCACGAGAGCAACGTAATAATGCTAGTGTTGTTATATATTTTTAGGCCGTTTAAGAGTCTTAGGTGAGTGGACCATCCATTTTCATTATGTATTTTTCTGAGTGGATCTAAATAGTGAGGACCCATAATATTTCCAATTTCAATCTTAAACGCTTATAATATATGCCATATTCATGTCCATCCATCCCCATATCATCTCTCTCTCTCTCTCTGCATTTATATACTCCACTCTTCTTCTCTCCACTCCACACAAAAGAAGAAAAACCAAAAAATGGGTAACTCTCTGATCTCTCTTCTCCCGATCTTCCACTTGTTGGTGTTATTAGGATCCTCAGTGAATGCTTATTGGCCACCATCACCTGGTTACTGGCCTAGCTCCAAGGTTGGCTCCTTGAACTTCTACAAAGGTTTTAGGAATCTTTGGGGTCCTCAGCATCAGAGAATGGACCAAAATGCTCTCACCATCTGGCTCGATAGAACCTCAGGTACTGGTTCAAATCCGCTTTTCATTTTTCTCAAGTGGGTGTTTCAAATTTGATTTGAAGCTTATATTTCTTTTTGTTAATAATGTATTTGGGTTTGTATGTATAGGAAGTGGATTCAAGTCAGTGAAGCCATTCAGATCAGGCTACTTTGGAGCATCCATCAAACTCCAACCTGGCTACACTGCTGGAGTCATCACATCTCTCTATGTGAGCTATACTCTTAATTAAGTACCTTTTTAACTACATTAAGTGATCTTAATTGAAATTAACCCTTTTTGCAGCTATCAAATAATGAGGCGCATCCAGGATTCCATGATGAGGTGGACATAGAATTCTTGGGGACAACATTTGGGAAGCCTTACACACTTCAGACAAATGTGTACATTAGAGGAAGTGGTGACGGCAAAATCATTGGTCGTGAGATGAAGTTTCGCTTGTGGTTTGATCCCACTTCGAATTTTCACCATTATGCTATTCTTTGGAGCCCTAAAGAAATCATGTAAGCCTTCTTCTTCTTAATTTTCGTATACACAAATAAATTTAAGATTGTTTTTGTTAAATCTAACACCTTAATAACTACTGTAGTTATAAAAGATTCGTATTATGAAGAGAGAAAACTATAAAATTATTTTCTGGCCGCAGATCTAGGTGAATGTATCTAGAGACATATAATAAACAAAAAATAGTTAAATATTCATTTTATAAAGAGATGGAAAATATCTTCCGTAGGGTTGCATTATTCGTGCAAGGAGATATATAATTAGAGAAAAACAAGAAAAGACAACGACCGTACGACGGTGGACAATTATACTTGATTTTTTTTTGTATGTTATAAGTAATTAATGATTTTCTCATGTTATTCGTTTCTAGGCATAACCAAAGTGCCAGCTTTACTAGTTTTTTTAGTTCCTTTAACCAAGTATGAGTCCTTTACGCCTATGAGGTGCGACCACATCAATGGGACATACAGAATCTACCTACAATTCGAAGTATTTAATATATAAAAAATATTTTCTAATTATTTTATAAACAGTTCTCACACTTTTTTTTGGTAAAATAGTTCTCACACTTTCATATCCGAATGTTACTATAAATAACATAACATACAAATTTTTATCTGGGCATATGTATTCCGTATTTAGCAAACTAAAATTGTAATTTTCTTCATTTGTAATTTCAGATTTTTGGTGGATGATATTCCCATAAGAAGATACCCAAAAAAGAGTGCGAATACATTTCCTTTAAGACCAATGTGGCTCTATGGTTCCATATGGGACGCTTCTTCCTGGGCAACAGAAAATGGAAAATACAAAGCCGACTATAAATATCAACCTTTTACTGCCCAATACACCAATTTTAAAGCAATTGGTTGCACAGCCTACTCACCAGCACGATGCTATCCACTGTCGGCTTCACCATACCGTTTTGGTGGGTTAACCCGGAAGCAATATCAAGCAATGAGATGGGTGCAAACACATAATATGGTATACAATTATTGCAAAGATTATAAGCGCGATCATTCTCTAACGCCGGAATGTTGGCGTTAAATAAAAATTTGGAAAAAGTTCTAAAGTTTTAAATTTTAATTTCATCAAGAAAATTCCACAAAAAAAAATGTTGAGGAAAATTTTGTAGAGTTTTACTATATGTTATTATCTGGTTTTGTTTCACAAAAATAAAATTTCTTTTTTTTTTTTTGCTTATCATATTGTCGAATATGTAAATGTTTACCATATTGCTGGTCAGTTGTGTCTCGTATACAAAATTGTTTGAAATGTTGTTTCCTTATTTCGTACCATGACCATACTTATCTCAGCAATTATCAATAAAATGGAGGGTAAAAAGCCACTAGCTAGATCAATGTAAAAGAAAGTTACCAAAAAATATACATTAACTAACAAAATTACTCAACCGTCGTGAAATTATTATCCACATATCTCAAATGACTCTTTTATATTACATTTCTTTTGTAAGAGTTAAAATTAAAAAATATATGATATATATCATATTTGCTAACAAAATACAGGAATTATTTATATTCTCTAGAAAATACAAAAAGTATAGAACTTTCATTTTAATATGTAAAGTGATAAATTTCGTAAATTTTTCATCGCTATTACTATTTGGAAAATCCTGTTCTACACTTAAAATTTTATAATAACAACAAATCAATTTTATTTATTTAATCAAAACACATTTGAGAAAAAACACGTTTCTTAAACAACGATTAAAAATTGATTATCTATCGAATGCTATAATACTAGCCGGTGCTACCAGGTACAGAAAAAAACATCAACAGTTTGGCTGTCAAAAAGAAATTACACAAAAAAATTAAAATCGGTTCAGAGCTTTTTGCTGGAGATATACGGGAAAATAACCAATAACTAACATCTATATTCTCGGCATTGATCCGATTGTGACTGGATAACCTTTTTGAACATTGATAAAAAAAAATTATTATACTTTTTTCTTACACATTGACTTACACCAAAAATAAATAAAAAAATTACCAAAACGTGAATCAAATATTTTATGGTCTTTATGAAGTTTCCTGGAATTTTTGAACATGTCGGAACCCTACCATCAAAGAATTATCCAATTTTTTTTAAAAAATAGAATCATGATCCTTTGTTAATCGTTATTCAAAATTGGTATGTTACAATCATTTTCTCATATGTTGCAATCATGTTCTTATAATTTATATGGATATTTCATTTACACACTCACCGTTACATCTCAAAATTACAAAAAAATAAAGAAAACAAAAATAACTCAAAATCACAAGAAAGTCATTAATTAAATCTGACAACTTCGACGTGGATTTTGAAGATTGGTGGTCAAGCAACGACCAAAGAAAGGATTTTGCTGAGAATCAATTTGTTTTGAAATTTTAAAGAAATGTATTTCGTTATTAAATATATCTAATTATTTTTTTAAGAATAGCCTCGATTTTCCAAATAATAATACACATATGAGATGTAAAATCTACAAAATTTATTATTTTGCATATTAAACTGGAAGTTTTAATAATCTATGTATGTCTTTGGAGAGCCTAAATAGTTTACATATTTTTAACAAATATTTTATAATATATTATTAAGTTTTTTCTCTCTTTTTTTTCCGTAATGTCTATTAGATTATTAACCAACTTCAGTTCATATAGTTCAATTAGCTAAAACCACCAATGGCTCTCCGGTCTTATATTTGGTATGTCATATTCAAATCATCATATATTATAAATGCGTATGACATATGGTATACTCAAAAGTCATTATTATAATCTATTTGATCATCTTTTATTTTTATAGATACCTTAATAAAAGATTGGATTCTTCAATTTCTGTTGATTCTTTTTTCACTGAATTTATTTTTTATAGTTTTTTGGTCTTTTTGTAATTTTTGAGAGTTATATAAATATTTCTCATCGCCTGAAAATGGTACGCAGAAAAAATGATGATGAAGCAAAGCATATATATATATATATATATATATATATACTGAATTTTCCAAAAAGAAAAAGTTGCAAATGAAATCGACATTAACTAACAAAGGTAAACAATCGAGTTTCAAATGCATTTCAAAGAAATAAATGTCAGGACCAAAAGTACAAGTAAGATTTTAACGGATCAAGATGAAAAAAAAAAATTCATATAAATTTGATTTGTTTTTATTTTATGTTTTATAAAGGTTGTTTCAATTAATCACTTCTAAAATTCTTAATACATGTTTAAGGTTCGAACCTATCACCCTACAATATTAAAAAGTATATTGAATCCATTAAACTAATTTGAAAGAAAAAAAATTTGTTTCAACTAATTAATATTTCACAAAGCTAAAAATATTTAATGCAAAATAAATGACTACATATATATAAAATTAAATATGGCTTAAACTTTTACTTTCAAAACATAATTACATGCAATTAAATATTAATATTTCAGAATTTAAGATTAAAAATTACAATGAAACGGAGTTAACGAATATGATATGAAAATAAAAGTTAGATAAAAACATATCGAATAAATTTCTAAAATTTTACCAATTGAATGAAAATTAGAAAAGATTGAAAAAAATAGAAATGGATTTATATAATCTGAATAGTATTAAAATTGATGAGAGAAATAGTTAATCAAAATTGAACAATACACATGATTAATTAACAATAATTTTTTTGTTCGGATCCAAATATTATCTTTTAACGGGTTGGAAAAGAGTTGAAAATATGTATGGTTATCTGAAATTCTCATTACATAATTGAAAAAATAATTATTTTTGACAACTTTATACTTTTCAACTTTTAATTGAAAAAACCGTATTAATCTCACTGAAGCAGGACGAAATGAAAGGATTGGGACGTCCACCACCAAATAAACAGGACTACATGCAATGCTGACTGAAGCATAACCGATACTAATCTCATATATAAAGATTTGGTGTATATGTTTCGAAACGAAACACTGGCCCATTTCTTCGTTAAATATAACTGCCATGAACTTGAAAAAATCAAGTGTCGGTACACAAAGTTTCACTCGCTTTATGAGGATAAAAGAAACAAAAATAGACTAGACATTTTAACCCAAAAAATCGACAACTAAACAACTAATAAAATAGTTAGTTATGTCCAATCAAGATAGCCTAGATGATCCAAATAAAAATAAATCAAAACCTATTTGAAAACAGAATTGAATTTTAATACTGATGAAACGATAATATTGCTATCTAAAAACTGAAATCAAATCCAAACGAACCAATAAAAAAAAGCTGAATTATATCTCCCTTTTGAGGGTAAAATTATATTTTTATTTAAAACTTAAAATTGCATTAAAGTTAAAAAGAAACCTTAAAACCAGATTATAAATCAACAATGATATATGTTATACTAGTTTATGCTTTCTAACAAATATTACATATATAACTTCGAAGTTTGAGCATTAAACAAATTTTTAACTTCACGTAATAGATAGATCTCAATGTCTAACTTGTAGAAGACAAATACTAAATCATTATATGGTTTGATAGTTAGATTCTAATAAATAGTATACAATTACCAATTACAAACTTTAGACAGATAAATAAAAGAGCAACTTTAAAATTAGTAAATACAACATTTTTGTTTTTTCGCCCAAAATACCACAATTGCTACTAGTAAAGTGCTTAGAAACAATTTGGAATTTTTTTTTCTAAAGCAGCTGTAAATCTTCCTAAACATATCTATGATTTTTTGTATTCTTTATAAATAAATGAAAAAATGGGATGAATACGACTAAACATTGAGTAGGATCAATTCCGTCCGAAGTTGGTAGATGCGTACAAGACGACTGAAAACACCAAACATTCGTTTACAGAAATACCCTACAAAGCATTACTGACCCATGCTTCTCTTTTCATCATTTGGTAGTTTATGAGAACGTTGACATTCAATTATAACTTTAGATGTGGTTGTAGATGTTGGAATATAACTTCAGTTTCTTTTTCATTGTGGATTTTTTTTTGAAGTCTTCAAGAACCTTATAAGAAAATTATTTTAACAAAAGATGAAAAATAGATCATGAAAAGTATAGATGGAATCCATATAGTGAGAAAAAAGAAGATGGAATCCATCTATATCTTCTTAAGTAATAAGAAGCAATAAATAAACTAAACCTCCAAAACTCATTACAAATCATATATATATATATATATATATATTTTAAAAAAGCTTGTGATTTTACATGAACTTTTTGCTGTCCCTTTAAACTTCTGTTTTTAGAAAGGAAATCGATATCAATCAGTTTTCGATTTCGAACCAGGCTTAATCCATATAGTTATAAAGGAAACGGTGGGTCTGGATAAATATCATGGACATTTATGCGAGTGGCAGGTAAGCCATGGACTCAAAAGTAATGGAACCATGTGAATATTATTATTGAGAGCTCTTAAGTATCTTCATTCATGATAGTCATCAATGTTTTAGAGACGGAAAGTTTGAACAAAATACCCCAAAACAATTCGAAACAAATTAAAGACATTGAAAATGTTGCTGAAAACTGAATTCAATTTTTCTAAACTAATAAAATCTAATGTCCACATTGCCTGGTTACACTCAATCAGTGTATTTGTAGAGAATATGTTGTTAAATTAACAAGAAACTTTATCGTATAACCTAAAAAAACATTAGCTTTATTGGAGTTAAAATCCATACTTTTGGTCAAAACGTTTAAATATATCAGAAACACTTTCATATTTAAATACTTTTCACAAAAAACGATTTATACGAGTACAGGCCAAAGTAGAATATCACGACCAACACAAAAGGAGAAGTAGCTCAAGAATTTTTCCCTTGGACCCATGCCAGTTGCCCATTGGATGGACCCGAGCTGATTCTCTCCTTTTCGCCTCGAGCCAACTTGCTATGCCATGCGTTCGTGTTATCTGTTACGTTCTGAGTTGGTTCCTTCCTCTCATGTCCACGAGCTGGTCGCCTTCCACCTTTATCAAATAGACCCGAATCGATTGGAGGAGGAAAGAATGTCCCAAGGCGATGGTCCTCTCTTCATCCCCGATCGGATTTGCCTCTCTCACTCGGCCAAGCTGATTTCCATGAACATCTCCCTGAGCCGATAGAGGGAAAATGATCTCGAGCCGGTATGTCACTTCTTGTCCAAAGCTGGTCGCTTTCCGCATCGTAGCCGAGCTGATAAAGAGGACAATGCCCCCAAGCTGGCCGACCTTCGTACCAGAGGCAATCATTTTCTCGTTACTCCAAGCCGACTGAATATCTTTTGTCCCGTGCCAACAAGAGGAAGAGCTCCCCGAGGCAATGCTCATCTCTTCCCCGAGCTGATTGTGTGTGGACTTTCCCATAAGCCAGTTGCATGATGGTCAGCCTCGAGCTGATTGGTCCAACCCATCCCTGAGCCAATCACCTCTCTTATTCCCCAAGCTGATACACACTTTTCAGGTTCTCCTTGAACCAATTACATTTTGCCTCCGAAGTTCAAATGAAGACATAATATTTTTTTGACAAAACATGTTGTTTTGTGGAAGATTCAAAAAAATTTTATTTGTCATAAAACATCTTAATGGTTTACAAAAAATACGTAATATCTTATTTATCAAAAAATTACTAGAAATCTACGTAAAACTAAACTAAGACTTCAAATCAAAGATTATACGAAGATAAGATTATATGAGAGGCCAGAGATAAGACTAGACCAAACAGACAAAGTAAAGCATCACACACCATACTAAATGTCTTAAATCAGCTAAAAAAGGAAAAAAATCTCACATTGCTAGTTGTTTTTTTAAGACTTAAGATTGTTGAATATATATAGATATCCATGTATAGCATTTTAAGACATTCAATTTTTTCGTATTTAGTGGCTTAAGCATTTAAACTCTTTTGCTTATAAACTTATATGAAAATCCATTCAAAATTTATCTTTTAAAAAAAATTTGATCTTTTTTTTTCAAGTTTTCTCTCCTCAAAAAATTCAAAACCCTTAATATAATTATTAAATTTAATTATGGTAAATTTTGGCTATCATAATCTCTAGTGTCCATGACTCGATTTTGGAACATCAATATATCACCATGGTAGCTCTTAGCATTAGAAACACTAACATTATCGAAAATACTAAAAACATTATTATGAGAAAACAAAAAAAGCTAAGGGCTTTCGAACTTCCACGTCGAAACGTTTCATTGGACATTGATGAGATCTGGGGATTATAGTGGGCTAGCCTTGTCTTTGAGTTTCGACAGACACTGTCTCCTTTTAAGCGATGTTTTTTTTCACTCTCTCTCTCTCCCTTTTTTTAAAATTTAATTTAGTATCAAAAGTTCACACAATCTATTCTTTCTGGGTTGAAGTAGTTCTAGTTAATCAGCCAATAGTGATTTATGTTTGAATGATTTATACTATAGGCTGAAAGAATAAATTTGAGTATTTCCAATGCAGTTTCCTATAGTTTCGATAGATTTTCTTGAGCATTAATAATTTTATATTTGACTAAAGATTAATCCGTAAATATATTATAAAAGAAAATTTATTTTTGTTACATAATCCCAAACTACATCATAAATCCTAATAAATATTTTAAAAGTTGTAGTGGATTTTTCAGTTGAATATACTAACGTTAATACTTTATAGCTAATCTTATTAGATATTATAAGGTTATTACACTGTGAATATAAAATTCTCATGAAAAAATAATCGGCTACATTATTTTTATTATATGTTCTATCTTAATTTTAACAACTAGTAACATAAAGTCTTAAAATTTTGTCACACTTTCTTCTTATTTATTTAACACGTATATTATTATATTTTATCTTAGATGATATTTTTTAATTTATTTTTGTAATTATTTTCTTTTATTTATTATCTCTTAAAATTGCTGATTTAGATAAAGAACCATTATAATTTAAATCAATAACATATATTTATAAAAATATCCTACAATACATAGAATCTTATATATTGGTATAAAAGGTAGAATTTTATATGTTAATATAATCAGAATTACTAAATCTATTATCCATTTAATAAAATATGTTTCTTTTGTTAGTATTATGATATAATATAGGAAATAAATTTTAATTTTTTTATGAAAGCTTATTTATAAGGTAATATATATAAATTATTGAAATTAAATATTAAAATGATGTAGATATTTGTTGACAAAAAAAATGATGTAGATATTTAGTAAAATGCTGATGTGGCGCACGGAAAAGTCAATATATAGCCCGGCCTGAGAGATAGATCGCAAACGGTCAGATTTAGAAAGTATCGCGTAAGTACCAAGCACGCGGTTTCAGTCTTTCAGAAACAAAAAAAGCGACGGCGTTTTAATAGTCAAGCCGTGTTTTGACTCCGACGGTTATATGTTCAACCCGTACCGTAGTTGGAACGGCTCAAAACGCAGGGTCAATATTGTAATTTCAGCTCCACCTTTTTCTTCTGTCAAATCCACATTTGTTTTTTTTTTTAACATATATTTGCCCTTTTTTCTTTCGTAAAAAGTAAAAACCACTAGACGAAGGAATCATCGATTTGTTTTCTTTCATAAATCCACCATAGATCCGACACAATACCGCCACATTCGGGTTTGTTCCTTCTTCTTCTCCGTCTGTCTACTTTGCCATGCTGTTGGAGGCAGTTTAGGGCTCGAGCTTTTGATTTCGGAAATTTGAATCCTCCCATAGGATTTGAAAATGGATAGGGTTTATTCTAATTGGGATAGGCTGGTTCGAGCCACCTTGAGAAGAGAGCAGTTGAGAGATTCAGGCCAAGGCCATGAGCGTGTCAATAGCGGACTTGCCGGAGCAGTTCCGCCATCACTTGGGCGCGCTACAAACATCGATGCCATCTTACAGGCTGCTGACGAAATTCAGTCCGAAGATCCTAATATCGCGAGAATCCGTAAGTTCTCGTTGTATAGCGTTGCTTGAAACCTCTCCGTACGAGCACTTTTGGTTTTAGTCTCTTCGATTGTTTTCTCTGACTACGATGATGTTAAAAATTGATTGTCATTTTCATTGGTTTCAAACTGATTAAACTCGTCTTGACACTGTTTTTTGTGTGATGCAGTATGTGAGCAAGCGTACTCGATGGCACAGAACTTGGACCCTAACAGTGATGGTAGAGGTGTTCTTCAATTCAAAACTGGTTTGATGTCAGTGATTAAGGTATTTTTCATCGTTTGTCAATTGTTCTTGTCGCAAAACAAAAAAAGTATTGTTGTCTCACTATATTAATATCTGTGTATTGGTTTTGATCACATGCATTTAGCTCTGGTTACCATTTTATGTTAGAGTTTAGGCGCAATATCATTCTTTCTTGGTTTGCTTTTTATCTTATTTCAAATGGTATGTTTACTCGTTCTGAATCGAATGGGTTTAATTACTTTTGCAGCAAAAACTTGCCAAGAGAGATGGCGCTTCAATAGATCGCAATCGTGATATTGAACGACTATGGCAGTTCTACCAACTTTATAAAAGACGGCATAGAGTGGATGATATCCAAAAGGAAGAGCAAAAATGGAGGGAATCAGGAATAACTTTTTCTTCAAATGTCGGGGAGTATGTGCATTCTTAATCCTTGTGGTTTTCTTCTTTTGGGACAGTATTTGGATCATATATCCCTATAAAATGGCCAAAATTCTGTAATTCTGAATCATGCGTCCTGAATTATGTTTATGCTTGTTCTTTCTTTTGGGGGTGGGTTTGTAGGTGTAGATTAGCTTATTTGGCTTGTGAGCTCTTATAAGTGATCTTCATACAAGTATTATGATCTATGGATGAGATTCTGTATAGTGGAGATGATCTCTGAGATATACCGTTGTCTTACTTTTCCTTTTTGATTGACCAGTGCTTTTTGTTTTCTCTCTTTTCATAGAATTTTGAAGATGAGGAAGGTCTTTGCCACATTGAGGGCCTTAATTGAAGTGTTAGAGGTGCTAAGCAGAGATGCAGATCCAGAAGGTGTTGGGAGGTCTATCAGGGAGGAGGTATTTTTATCTTACCAGTTGTGTCTTGTAATTCAAAAGAAATTTAATCTGCTTCACGCTTCCTGTTTTGGTGAAGCCATTAAAAGATCTAATGAATGATTTGTAATTGTTTCCTAATTTCTCAATCATTGAAGTTGTCATTTTATATACTTATCTTGTATAGGATAACTGATTAGTTATTTATGTTCTTAGCTTGGGCGACTAAAAAAAGCTGATGCAACTTTGTCTGCGGAACTAACTCCTTACAACATTGTCCCTCTAGAAGCGCAGTCCATGACCAATGCAATTGGGGTTTTCCCTGAAGTGAGTCAAACAAGAATGGAAACTATTATTTTCATGTTTTATTATCATTTTTCCCAAGTTTTTTTTCACTCAGGAGAGACTCTTTTGCCTCTATTCAGGTCCGTGGTGCAATACAGGCGATTAGATACACTGAACATTTCCCTAAGCTTCCTGATGATTTTGAAATTTCCGGACAACGTGATGCAGATATATTTGATTTATTGGAGTACATCTTTGGGTTTCAGGTATACTGTTATTATTGAATCAAAATCTTCCCTGATTGGTGTTGATCCTTGTCACTTACACTGTTTTTTTCTTGAGCATTGTCTCAGAGAGATAATGTAAGGAACCAACGGGAGCATCTGGTTCTCACACTTTCAAATGCACAATCTCAGCTCAGTATACCCGGCCAGAATGACCCAGTGAGTTCTTCCTTTTGACAACAGTCATGCTTTTCCCTTTGGTTTAGAGATTGTCATATAAATCGTTACCTTTTTGTGTAGAAAATTGATGAGGAAGCAGTCAATGAGGTTTTCAATAAGGTTTTGGATAACTACATCAAGTGGTGCAAATACCTGAGGATACGCCTTGTGTACAATAAGTAACTTTTTGGTCTAGTTCTGATATGGAAATGGTGGCTTAATTTATGTGAATTTATCAACTTTTATTTTTTCTATTAGGTTAGAAGCCATCAACCGTGACAGGAAGCTGTTTCTTGTTTCTTTGTACTTCCTAATCTGGGGTGAAGCTGCTAATGTCCGGTTTCTTCCAGAGTGTATCTGCTATATTTTTCACAATGTAAGATACCATCTTACTGTTAACTACAAGCCAGCTATGCGCTATCAGTATTACTCATGTTTGTTTTCCAGTTTGCTTTCTGATTTTTTCATAGTATTCTTTGTTAAGTTTTGTTCTGCTGTTCATATATATAATTTTGTTTCCTCCTGTAAAATTGGTACGCAACCAAGCCAAGAAGAGACCTGTCAGGACTGCTGTAGCATCTGATCGCCTCTGCATCTTGGCTCTTAGTTTCTTTTAAAGCACCAGCCTGAAATGATTTAATTTAGCAAGGACCCCTATTCTGGAAAGATAGCTCTTTTCAAACGCAGTTGCCTTTGTTTGTTAGATGGCCAAGGAATTGGATGCGAAATTGGATCACGGAGAAGCTGTCCGTGCTGACAGTTGCTTAACTGAGACTGGTTCTGTATCATTTCTTGAGCGTGTTATCTCCCCTATATATGCAGCAATGTCAGCGGTGAGTCCTTGCTATTACAATCATTTCTGTGCATCTTATTTATTTATTTTTTTTGACAAATTAGCTTTCCATTTGACGGTTTATTCTAGCAGTTTCTCCCTCAGTTTTTGCTATGTTAGTACAGATTGTTCAGTATATATAGAGTATCTAAACCCTTGTTGTGATTTTCTGTATTAAACTTCCATATTACTTAGAATGCTTATTGTAATATCTCTTAACAGAATTAACGAACTTAAACTAGTAGCTCTCATTTGGAAAGTTGTCATAAATTTAGGTGAATTTCAGAACAACCTTAAAGATCGTCTAATCAGGTTCTGGACGTAGTATCTAAGTGCTTCCGGTTCTATATTTGACAGTACATCCCTACTTTGTTTTTAAGTTCAGATCTTATTTCTATGTTTTGAGGAATTCTTAGCATCCTATCTTTTGAAACTTGTGAGGTGGGTTTTAATGTGTGTTCTTTTAATGGACTTGCTATATGGTCGTTCAAGCTCTTTACTTGGTTTTTGAAATTGATACTCATGTAGGAAACTCTTCGAAACAATAATGGGAAAGCTGCGCATTCTGAATGGCGAAATTACGATGACTTCAATGAATATTTTTGGTTTGTAGTTTACAGATACTATTACATTTGTAGTATAAACTCATTTCAAGGAGTCTCCATTAACTGTGTGTTATGTTCAGGACACCTGGTTGCTCTGAGTTAAGCTGGCCTATGAAAACAGATTCAAAATTTTTAACAGGGCCCAAAGGGCGGAAAAGGGTGAGTCTTGTTCGCACTGATACTATTCCATGATTTATGTTTTATTCCTTCATCTGTAACCATTTAATTCCTTGTGGCTTCAATTTTTGGTGAGTTTTGCTTCAGGCACTATCTCTTGTTGTATTTTGTGTTGCATATTTATCTGGTTTAACTTTTAACATTCATGAATAAATATTGCGCTTAATGGGGCTTGTCCAGTTGCGGGGGTTATATGTTATAGTTTCAGAGTTATTTTTCTCTTCTACGTCTATATGGGGCATTTCTCCAATGAGATTTACTGTCCAACCATTTTTATTTTCAAGCACTGCATAAACTTGTCAAGAGAGTCATTTCCATTTTCACTACCAAAGATGTCTCAGCTTCTTCTTCTATCTTTGTACATTTACATGTCTCTGCAACATCTTTTGACTGATCCATTTTCTGGAATAAAATGTTAGACTGGTAAAAGCAGCTTTGTTGAGCATCGGACATACCTTCACCTTTTCCGAAGTTTTCACCGACTTTGGATCTTCATGGTTATTATGTTCCAGGTTGGTATGGTGTTTTACGAACAGTTTTCTGCTTAAGTTTGACAATTTGACTAATTATTATTGTTATTTATATTCTTTCATGTCTACAGGCGTTGACGATTATAGCCTTCAGGAAAGAGCATCTCGATATAGATACCCTCAAGATCTTACTCAGTGTTGGGCCTACATATGCTATAATGAATTTCATTGAATGTAAATTTCTCTGATTGAATCTGTTACTAATTAGGAAAATCAGAGTCAGATTGTAAAGTTGTACGTTTACCTTGTTTTTGAGCATTATTTGTTTGTGATCTATGCAGGTTTTCTTGATGTTGTGCTTATGTATGGCGCTTACAGCATGGCAAGAGGAATGGCTATATCCAGGGTGTTTATTAGGTTTTTCTGGTGGGGCTTGGGCTCAGTATTTGTGGTATATGTTTATGTGTACGTATCCAATCTGTCCACTACGAGCTATCTCTTCTTGGCAAAGTTTTTCTGCAGAACAGCTAACCTTTTGTGAGAAAATTATTGCAGGAGGGTTCTGCAAGAAAGAACTAAACGAGACCCAAATGAGTTCTTCTTCCGCTTATACATTCTTGTATTGGGTTGTTATGCCGCTGTTCGCCTCGTATTTGGACTTTTAATCAAACTTCCAGCATGCCATGCTCTGTCAGAAATGTCAGATCAATCTTTCTTCCAGTTTTTCAAGTGGATATATCAGGTATTCATTCAGTAAGACTTTACATAACAGAAAACATAGCATAGTGAAGCACATTGTTGATGCTTCTTTTCTCTTTCAGGAACGATACTTCGTTGGCCGTGGCCTCTTTGAGAACATAAGCGATTATTGCAGGTTTGTCTACCTGTCTCTTCAAACTATATAGATAGTTACCAAAAAGAACTTCCTTGTATTTGTTATCAGTACTAATTGGATAGTTGAAATACATTTGATTCATATAAGTAAGTTTCGGAATATAGATGAACTATTGGCATATATGATTAATGTGTTTGCTTAGGGAGATTTGGCTGTTGAGAGTAGACATCCAGCGTGTCAATATGTCAATTCCAAGTGTGAGTTTGGGCAAAAAAAGTTTGAATGGTTTAGTAGCTGTTTTTTAGATGGTTAAAACGATTGGGCTCTGAGAAGAATTTCGTATTTACACGAACGGTTCCAGAGTTAGGTTTATCCAATCTTTTTCCTCTAATATTCAGGTATGTGGCGTTTTGGTTGATTGTCCTGGCCGCCAAGTTCACATTTGCATACTTTCTCCAGGCAAGGATGTTTCTACAGCTATATATATTTTTGCTACGGTACATATTTAACTAAGTAAGCACATTTATGATATTGCTCTGACCGTTAAATATTTTTCATGTTGCAGATCAAACCACTCGTTAAACCCACCAACACGATCATTGATCTTCGTTCATTTCAATATTCATGGCATGATATTGTCTCAAAAAGTAAGTGCCTGGATGCTTAGATTTGTATCTGATCAACCATAATACAGACTAGAAGTTGTTGCTGATTGCTGACTTTATAAATTGTTACTGACATCTATGGCTCTGCGACATTAAAAAATTGGCAGGTAACAATCATGCGTTGACCATTGCTAGCTTGTGGGCTCCAGTTGTAGCGGTGAGTATTTACCTTACTGTTCCTCATAAGTTTTGAGGTTTCAACGGTCTAAGATTTCATTGTTATCTTATTCTTTCAAGCTTGGGGTTTCATTCGTCTAGTTATGGGATTAAAAGTTACTATGGCATTTTTTTAAAATGTTTAGATATATCTTATGGATATTCATATATGGTACACACTCTTGTCTGCGATCATTGGCGGTGTGATGGGAGCAAAAGCTCGTCTAGGCGAGGTACTGTTGAGTACTAGAATTTTCTACTGTTCTTTCACGATAACGTGTTACTTTTCATATTGTTGGTCCCTTTACTAACCATGTTCAATCTGTCTAATTTAGATACGCTCCATTGAGATGGTTCATAAGCGTTTTGAGAGTTTTCCAGAAGCGTTTGCCCAGAACCTTGTCTCTCCTGTTGTAAAAAGGTATAATTTGGATTTATTTTTCTTTTTCTTTAATCATTTCTATTGACATTAATAACATGATATATTATAATGACTAGCATACTCAAAGTTTTGTTTGTTGGGCTCACTTCATGCCCTAATCTCTGTTGTATTTATATATTTCAGAGCACCATTTGATCAACATGCTTCTCAGGTTAGTAATAAATTTAAACTCTTTCTCTCATCACTTGGTGTTTTAAGAGATATTCTTGCAATATTGCATTCCACTGTTAGTTCTTTGTCTAAAATTGGATCAGTGATCTAATTCAACAATTATATGTTGAATTTTGGGGATTCCATCAGTGAGAACTGATAATGTGTTCGCAAAAAATAGATGCTTTTAAGCTGGCTGTTGTGGCTGCTCTGGACATTCCTTTGTATCTTATGCCTGTAACTGTATAATTACTAAGAAATATAAAGTAGGTAATGCTTGTGATTATATCTTGTTTCGTTGACCCATGAAATGGAACAGAGATTAATTAATTTGTATCCAGACAATAGTATAGGATGGTATTTCTCCAGTTCTGATTTTTCATGGTAACGTGGTTTTTGCGAAACAACCAGAATAAGTGTTCCCCTCTTTTCTACTTCATCGATGGTTGTGCTTTGCGCTGACTGTGTCTCTTTGTCTATTGCTTCCTTTCTGCAGTGGAAGTTTTATATGTTGATTATGAGTCTTAAATTTTTTTTCTTTTCACGGTAAAGATTTATTTTTAGAGCTTTTTCCGACTGTTTTTGCAGGATAGTCAAGACATGAACAAGGCATATGCTGCAATGTTTTCCCCGTTTTGGAATGAGATAATAAAAAGCTTAAGAGAGGAAGATTATATCAGCAACAGGTTAATAATACTTATTACTTGCTTTCTTGTTCTTTCGCTTTTTTTTTGTTTTGCCATTTTGTGCAACGCCTCTAACTCTTACATTTGAGTTCTTTGATTGTAGGGAGATGGATTTGCTTTCTATACCCAGTAACACGGGGAGTCTTAGACTAGTCCAGTGGCCCTTGTTTCTTCTCTGCAGTAAGGTTAGCTTGTTTTAAAATTTCATACTTTAATGTTGGGAGCACAGGTGTGAATTTTTCTGAATTCCTTTTGTTTTTCAGATTTTGGTAGCCATTGATTTAGCCATGGAGTGCACAGAAACACAGGATGTACTTTGGAGACAAATATGCGACGATGAATACATGGCGTATGCAGTTCAGGAGTGCTATTACAGCGTTCAAAAAATATTGAATTCCATGGTTGATGGTGAAGGGGGACGTTGGTACAGTCTTGAAATTTGTTTGATTTTCAATATTTGTTTAGCATGCAATTATCATATTTTCTGCTAAATATTAGATTGTTGATTTTGGAATCTTATTATGTGACAATTTAATTTATGCCTCATTTTCACTGTGATAATAGGGTGGAAAGAGTTTTTATGGAGATCAGCAATAGTATACAGGAGGGTTCCCTTGCGATAACTCTGAATCTTAAGAAACTTCAGTTGGTCGTTTCCAGATTTACGGCATTAACTGGGCTTTTGGTACGCCTTCTCTAGCTTAATTCTGTGACTAGTACTTTTTTTGGTTTAAGGTCTAACAAATTGGATGCACTAAACCAATTATGCCGAACGTTATAATTTCTGTTTATGCTGCTTTCATAAATTCATAGATATATCCATGCAAAGTGAATCTTCTCTTGCTGCTTGGATGTACCAAACCAGTTTTTGTTTCTACTGTTTTTCATTTTCTGACGTTGGGTTTATAAGCATTAAATGTGGGAAGGAAGATTTGCCCTGTATGTCCTGTTAGGACCTGAGCCTGTGTGACGCTTAGACGCTCCTTTACCTTTCTCATCGTTGTGCCCTTTACAAATTTTGAGCGTTTTTGTTTGTATCCAGTAAGGATTTCTTCTTTCTTATGAGAGTTCCAATCCTTCTTCCGAAAATTTTAGGTAGCTTTGAATTTTCTTACTCTACTGGGTAGCTTTGAATTCCCTTTTTTTTGGCTCTTATTGGATCCAAACAAGCTTCTCTTAGATTACATAATGGATTTTGGGTGTCTTAAGCCGTAGGTAAGAGTAGTCTTATTATGTCAATAAGTACAACAATTTATTACAGGCTTTATCTTTTTCGTAGAAGTCTCTTTACATATGATACTCAGATTGCAACAGAACATTATTTATTACTGAATTTTTGAATATATGCTATTGGTTGTTAGAACCTCAGTTGTTTAACCTTGTTTGCTTTGGTTCGCTGAACATTTTTGATGACTAAATGACATGTCCCAGATTCGAAATGAAACTCCAGATCTTGCAAAAGGTGCTGCCAAAGCTATGTTTGATTTTTACGAGGTGGTCACGCATGACCTTCTTTCACATGATTTGAGGTATATTGCAAGTTTTACTTCCACAATTATCAACCTGTATTGGAAACCGTCCGGGAGAAAATATCTTATTGTTTCACCTATATATGCATCAGGGAGCAGCTCGATACATGGAATATTTTAGCACAGGCTAGAAACGCAGGGCGTCTTTTTTCGAGGATAGAGTGGCCTAGGGACCCAGAAATTGTAAGCCCTTCTAGATGAAGGAAGAAGGAATAACTGTCCAAATTATGATACTGTGGTCTTGTGCAAATAATATTATTGTGTATAATTGCAGATAGAGCAGGTCAAGCGGCTACACCTTCTTCTTACTGTGAAGGATGCTGCTGCTAATGTCCCAAAAAATCTTGAAGCAAGGAGAAGGTTGGAGTTTTTTACAAATTCTTTATTTATGGAAATGCCCCAAGCAAGGCCCGTTGCTGAAATGGTACCATTCAGGTATGTGTGGTAGCACTTGCCTTACATTTTAACTTATTTTGTTTTGTCTCCAATTGATTAATATAGCTATCATAAATTGTTTCTGGGAACAGTGTCTTCACCCCATACTACAGTGAGACAGTGATCTATAGCTCCTCAGAACTGCGAAGTGAGAATGAAGATGGGATATCTACACTTTTTTATCTTCAGAAGATATTTCCTGGTAAATATGTACTACTTCTGGGCATGTGAGGTCGTTCCTTAGTCACTATAGTCTTTAGCTGAGATCTATCTTTTTGGATATAGATGAATGGGAGAACTTCTTGGAGAGGATTGGTAGGTCTGACTCAACAGGGGATGTAGATCTTCAAGAAAGTGCAACCGATGCCTTGGAGCTTCGGTTTTGGGTATCTTTTCGAGGCCAGACTTTAGCAAGAACTGGTAAGAAACTATCTATACTGATTATTACTCCTAAATTAATTTCGTACATACAATTACATTCATTACGTTTGGGTTTTAATGTGGAATTTGGTGTTTCATGCTTGAGTGTTTGATAAGAATTTGTTTTTCTGGACATAAAGTTCGAGGTATGATGTACTATCGAAGGGCGTTGATGCTCCAGAGTTTCTTAGAAAGGCGAGGCTTGGGAGGTACTTGTTTATAATTTTTTTTGCAGTATTCCCTTCAAGGGAAAAACATGTTCTGTAATAGGAATTTTTTGTTTTCCTGTAGTGGATGATGTTTCTCTAACCAACATGCCACGAGGGTTTGAAGCATCACCTGAAGCACGAGCTCAAGCAGACCTGAAATTTACATATGTTGTGTCATGCCAAATTTATGGGCAACAGAAACAGCAAAAGAAACCAGAGGCTACTGATATTGCACTGTTGCTGCAAAGGTATGCGTTATTTAGTTTTTTGCCAACAATTTTTCTGTTTATAAATTTTGAAGGCATAATCATTCTTTTAGTCATGAAGTTTAATATCTTATAGGAATGACTAAATGTTATTTTAGTTCGCCCCATTTGTTGATGTTCCATTTTATTTGTTGACTGACTAGAATTCACGCCGTGCATTAGTATAGAGATCCTGATATGAATAACCTGCAAAGATTTTAAAAGTTGTATCTGCAATAATTTGTTTTATGTATGGGTGAAGTATCACTAATGAAACATCTTTTAGTGATAACATCTTACACATCCTATTATCCATATTTACTATTGCAACTAGATTCGAGGCACTTCGAGTCGCTTTCATACACTCAGAGGATGTTGGTGTTGAAGGGAAAAAAGAATTTTATTCTAAGCTAGTAAAAGCTGACATTCACGGAAAAGATCAGGTACATGATATTTCTGTTGACACATCCAGTGGTCAATTTGTCAAAATGGTTTTGGATGTTGAAATGCACCAAAAGGGAATGGTGGGAAAAAGTTTTCTTTTGGTCCAATAGTTCTTACTTTCCTGATCTGGAGTAATGATATACAGCACACAATAAGTTTCACTTCTGCCACAGGAAATTTTTTCAATTAAACTTCCCGGAGATCCTAAACTTGGAGAAGGAAAGCCGGAGAATCAAAATCATGCGATCATTTTCACACGTGGAGAAGCCATCCAGACCATAGATATGAATCAGGTTTTTCATCCTTTCTCTATCATGTTTCGGCATTATTGTTAAGAAAATTTATGGTTGTAAAGGTTGTGTTTTGAGTGAGAGTCGTCTGCAATTAAGCTGAACCTGTCATACATGTTGCGGATATTGATTGTCTTAGATTCCAAAGGTCCGCATTTGGCCATCATTACATTCCAAATGACACTTTTCTTCTCCTCATATAACAAGGATTGGTAAAATTAAGTATCAGCAATCGTCTTTCGTATTGTGGCACCTCACCAAATGTTTTCGGTGATCCTTTATATATTACTATTTTTGTCTTCAGGACAATTATCTCGAGGAGGCAATCAAGATGAGAAATCTACTTGAGGAGTTTCATGGAAAACATGGAGTTCGACGTCCTACCATTTTGGGAGTTAGAGAGCATGTTTTCACGGGAAGGTTTGCAGTCGTCTCCTTGAAAAATTATGTCACATGTTTTATTTGGTACCTCCTTACTTGAGTGGCAAACTGATATTGCAGTGTTTCATCATTGGCGTGGTTTATGTCCAATCAAGAAACCAGTTTTGTGACTCTGGGTCAACGTGTCTTAGCTTATCCACTTAAGTGAGTAAATTCTCTTCCGACTTTTAACTTGCCCAGTAGGACTGCATTTCATTTAAAATCTGTTGTTGTGGAGCTTGTTCATGTTTTAGCATTCTCGTCATCTGTTTCCATTTACTTGGTAATGATTTTATTACTCGTTTTCCGGTTTATTGGATTGTTTTTATTCAATCTATTTCCACTTTCTAGTGACAGCTTGGTTTTTAATCTGTTCAAATCTAATCCTGCAGAGTTCGGATGCACTATGGGCATCCAGATGTGTTCGATAGAGTATTTCATATAACTCGCGGTGGAATCAGCAAAGCATCCCGTGTTATTAACATCAGCGAAGATATATATGCTGGTATGCCTAGTTGACAGTTTTATTCATTAAATAAACTTGAGTACGTTACTGCAGTATTTTTTATCATGTGTACATAATGGTTTGTAATATTCTCAATGTTACCATTTTTGACCGAGCTCAACTCTGTAATATTTTTCAGGATTTAACTCGACACTCAGGCAGGGAAATATCACCCACCATGAGTACATTCAGGTCAACGACTTGCTTGCATTTAATACTGTTTACTTGAGTAGTATCTCCTGTCGATCTGAATACGTGATCTATACATCTTCTTTCATGCAGGTTGGTAAAGGAAGAGATGTAGGACTCAACCAGATTGCCCTATTTGAAGGGAAGGTAGCAGGTGGAAATGGAGAACAAGTTCTTAGTAGGGATGTCTACAGGATTGGGCAGCTGTTTGACTTCTTTAGGATGATGTCGTTCTACTTCACAACGGTTGGATTCTATGTCTGCACAATGGTACTTTCCTTCTCTAATGTTCTATAATTCTGTTTTCCTCATTATCACACGTAGTAATACTTTTTCTTTGATGCAGATGACCGTCCTTACTGTGTACGTGTTTTTATATGGAAGAGTGTATCTGGTATGTGATGGAGCCTTTCTTTTTTTTCAGTGTTTCTTCATTATGAAATGATGAGTAGTAATTGCTCCCTGCGATGTGCAGAGTAGTGAATGCTTAATCTATTAAAGTAATGTTGCTTACTGCAATTTTTAGTATGGAGCATCTTTGCACTTATTTCATTTTTTGTGTTATCTTTTATTCTTAAGTGACTTCTTATAGTCATGAAGCTTTTGACATGCTTCATTCGAGATAATATACTTGTTGGTATTTTTCAGGCCTTTTCCGGTGCTGATCGTGCAATCTCAAGAGTAGCCAAACTCTCTGGTAACACTGCATTGGATGCGGCGCTAAATGCACAGTTTTTGGTCCAGATTGGAGTCTTTACTGCCGTTCCTATGGTTATGGGTTTCATACTTGAACTTGGGTTGCTGAAGGTTGGTTGATCAATTCTCTCTGTTTTCTTTTGGACTAAATAGTTACAAACAACTTACACAATGCGTGCTTTTAACTGAAGTTTCATGAAGCATAATGTTTTTTATGTAACAGGCTATTTTTAGCTTTATTACGATGCAATTTCAGCTGTGCTCGGTCTTTTTCACATTTTCTCTTGGGACAAGGACTCATTACTTTGGACGTACTATCCTTCACGGTGGTGCAAAGGTATTTTTGCTTGTATACATGGAAATAAACATTTACTTTCTTTTTGCTTGTATACTTTTCCAAATGCGTGTTCATTTATTCTTTTATCAACAGTATCGAGCAACTGGTAGAGGCTTTGTGGTTCAGCACATCAAGTTCGCCGATAATTACAGACTTTATTCTAGAAGTCATTTTGTTAAAGCGTAAGCCCAGATGTTAAGCAGTTGCTTGTTATTATTCTGTGGCATGATCTTGATTCACACAGTGGGAATAAGAGCTTGTAAAGTTAAAATAACAGTTATCATGTCAACTGCTTGTTACTGACTTATATGAACCTTTTTCTTTGCGCAGTTTTGAAGTAGCTCTACTGCTGATAGTCTACATTGCGTATGGATATTCGGACGGGGGTGCCGTTTCGTTCGTTTTGCTAACTCTCAGCAGTTGGTTCCTTGTAATCTCCTGGCTGTTTGCGCCTTATATCTTCAATCCTTCTGGATTCGAATGGCAAAAGTTAGTATAGTGCCTGTTGCTTGGTCTTCATTCCATTTTCGTATTTAATTGATTTTCTGTGGTACCACTGATGGCCACATCTTAAATTGTATTGAATATTGACCTTTAATTTCTCATGCTTGATTTAGGACTGTCGAGGATTTCGATAACTGGGTTAGTTGGCTTATGTACAAAGGTGGAGTGGGAGTAAAGGGAGAGCTCAGTTGGGAGTCGTGGTGGGAGGAAGAACAGGTTTGTCCAATATTTTCTCTTTTGATGTTTTATTGTATAACTCCATATTGGTTAGCTTTTGTAAATATCATGTTTTCCTTTAACAGATGCATATCCAAACATTAAGAGGACGGATTTTGGAGACCATTTTGAGCTTCAGGTTCTTCATGTTTCAATATGGCATCGTGTACAAGCTCAACCTCACTGGGAAAAACACCTCACTTGTGGTAAAGCTAACCGAGTATTTGAAGATTGTTTTGCATTTTGCTTGATCATGGTTAAAAAACTGGAGTGTATAAGACTGTGTTTTGCTTTGTACGAGCTATTTACAGTCCAATACCTTTACTACTATTGCAAGAGAGTTGATTATGTTTTCTGTTTCGCAGATTTATGGCTACTCGTGGATTGTGTTGGTTGCAATTGTGCTCTTGTTTAAGGTGTGTGCTAAGATTTTCGTTAGTTTCTTTTCTTCTCCAGATGTGATGTTTTCTTTTCAAACTCATTCGCTAACATTTTTTATCGTTGTCTCTTTGTCACTTAAGCTATTCTGGTATAGCCCCAGGAAGTCGAGCAACATTCTGCTGGCGCTGCGTTTCCTACAGGGAGTGGTTTCACTTACATTCATCGCCCTCATTGCTTTAGCCATCGCATTGACAGATCTATCCGTTCCAGACATGTTTGCATGTGTCCTCGGCTTCATCCCGACCGGTTGGGCAATACTGTCTTTAGCCATCACATGGAAACGGCTGATCAAGCTCTTTGGCTTGTGGGAAACAGTCCGTGAGTTTGGACGCATTTATGATGCTGGCATGGGTATGCTCATATTTGCTCCGATTGCTCTCCTGTCGTGGTTCCCTTTCATTTCTACGTTCCAGTCTCGTCTCCTCTTCAACCAAGCCTTCAGTCGCGGACTCGAGATCTCCATTATCCTCGCCGGAAACAGAGCAAATGTTGAGACCTGATGAAAGAAAAAGAGTGATTAGTGTGGAAGTAGAAGAAACTAAAGGAGTTAAAAGACCATTTTTCTTTTGGGAATGTAAATGAGAGTTTGTTAGAACGTGATTGAAAGCAAAGCTCATCGACTTGGATTTTTCATCTCTTTGTAATCTTATTTATGTTTTCTCTAAGCTTAAATCTTATGTTATTTAGCTTGACTATGCATTGATGATAACTTGATTTTGTCAAACTGAAATTTGTTTGTTGTCTGAAAATCTTTGATCTTTTGGTCCAGAGGCTTTTTAAGATCCCTGGTTTTTTTACTAATCAAATTGGAATTTTTTTTTTTTTTTAAATATATATATATAGTGAGTGGCCAGTGGGTGTATCATGCTCGTGATGTACTTTAATTTGTGCCAATGGGTTTCTTTTACTTGGCTTGAACGGTACTTAGAGTTGTTACCTAAAAGATTATGTAATCCACCATTGACCAAAATTAGTAATATTATACTGTATAATTTATAGGTAACAGTCATAACAGATGTTTTTTACACTCGGAAAGATCCAACTAATGCTTCCAAAAAAACGTACACAAAAATGACAGATAAACATCATTGTCTAGTTAATAATTATTTTTTTTTGTGGAAATTAGAAGTGCATGGATTCGCAAAATAATTTTCACCTTTCGTGGTGGTATTACTTATTTAAATTGATTAACATACTTCAAACTGAAAGCGTGCCTAATTTTTTTAAAAAAAAATTGTTCTTTTTAGAAGCACATTAATTCTAGACTTCTTATGATTTTTTTTATGCTAATTCTTTATGTCATTTTGTTTCTTCAAATAAATTGACTTAAATTAAGTAATTGTAATCAAGTGATGGTACTTTAGTGATAGGCTTTGGGTTCAAGTATATATTACATACTTAAATAAAGAAAATTCTAAATAGAATATTGGAAAAGCTAGTTCAAAAAACCTATTATTTACAAAAGTAACATGCTAGTAGCAATAGCATGATGCTATTATAAAGTTAATTTTATCATTTGAATTTTGGACAATTTGGATAGACACTAGGGACTTTACTTCTCTTCCTACTTGCTCATTTCTTATATCATATTAATTTGTAGAAATTTAGAAAAATCAAATGTAATTTTATACAGAAGCAACTCTAATTTGTGGTTTGTCCGGTGGTTAATCACGTCATCATCCATATCAAGTGATATCTTCTTAAACAAGTTTTTTTAGTTATGTACAAAAAATACTTTTTGAATTCCATAGAAGATAATGGTGGCAGTGCACCATAACATTTATGACTTGGGATGATGTCATGACGACAATGGTATATACCTAAAAGAAACTAAAAAAATTAGAATTTTAAATAATTCAAAATTTAGTTAAAATTTTAAGAAATTTAAAATTTAGTTAATAATTTAAGAAATTTTAGATTTACATTTTATAGATCTAATAGCATATTTAAAAGAACAAACTTCTAATGTAGTATTCTTTTAAATTCAAGATATGTACAAAATTTGACCGAAATTAGAAATCTTCTTATTCTGAGTTTAAAATATATTTTTTTTTGATTTACAACTTGTATAAGAGTTGAGTACAGCGATATCTCTTTTTATAATATATATATATATCATTTTCATTTTTTCAAGGTAAAAGTGATCTTTATAGTTTTGCAGCCAAATGATTTTTTA
This sequence comes from Streptanthus diversifolius, assembly GCA_039880935.1. NCBI lineage: Eukaryota > Viridiplantae > Streptophyta > Magnoliopsida > Brassicales > Brassicaceae > Streptanthus > Streptanthus diversifolius. The sequence goes on along the minus strand of JAXGFM010000022.1, from coordinate 19,461,528 downwards.
GACTTTAAAATTTGAGATCTTTTCCTAAATCCACCAAAGTCTCGCAGGATTGTTACGACATTCATAAGGGTTATAATTAAAAGTTTTGTTTTTCTAAATTTTTTTGTTTATTGGAATTTACAGTCTAAAATTAAAATATGAATGCTCATACGCTCTAATGGTGTGTACTAACTAACTCGTTTTGCTAGAGTCTGCTATCGTGATTTAGAACATGATCCTAAATACATTTTGTTTGTCCACTACAAAAGCTTATTTCAAAAAGAGTGAAAAAAGATCTACTAATTAGAGTCTTGAGTATTGGTATAAAGAGAGTGAAGAAAATAAACTATTTTAAATAAAAATATTTACATTTTGGATTGATAAATAGTTTTTGATAAGTTATTTATCAAGCCAAAATTTATAAATAAACAAAAAATCAAATGAAAAAATGGATTTTAAATAAAATTTAAATGTTTTGATATTTTTTACACGAGACTTATTTTGCAAAATTTTCAAATATATATTAAATACTTCAACAAAGAAAAATTGAAAGAGAACATTGGAAAAGCAAGACCAAGAAACCTATTATTTGCATAACTTGCTAGTAGCAATTGCATGATGATACTATTAAGTTTTACTAATATCATTTGAATTTGGACGATTTGGATAGGCATAAGAGAGTTTTTTGCTCCTACTTGTTCTTATAAATATTTTTTTATTATATCATATTAATTTGTACAAATTTAGAAAAAAAAAATATATTAAGCAGCAAAAAGAAACTCTAACTTGTGGCTAATCCGATGGAAGACACTGAACTAGAAAATATTTTTGTGAATTGTATCAAATATGTAGCTTGACTTAGAATGAATACTTAGTGTGTTGTCTTGTTTAACATTTTGGTCTTTCCAGAACTTCAGTCTCAGTAAAATATTTTGGAGTCCCCTTTACCTTGCACAAACTGAGAGATTACAAATTATATCAGCATCTTCAGCTCATTCCTCAACACAATTTCATGAAGTCGGTTACCAGATTTGGAGAGTAGTTGATTACTGGTCCACTATCTCATCAGTTCAAAATCTCCATCTCCTGAGTCCATCCTCTTCCGTCCCAACCTAGCTAGTTTAAAATTTTCCTGTTTCTCTCTCACCAAATTCTAAATATAATAACCTCTCAAAAAAAAAAAATGTTTGCTCCTAGACTTGCTGTCTCGAATCTCTAGTAACTATTTTAAATGTAATTTTAAAATAAGAAACAGCTGACATCGCTCTGGTAAAAAAAAAAGAGCCACGTATAATATTGTCATTGTAACTGTGTAGGACTTGTCAGTTAATTATAAAAAATATTAATAGCCTAAAGTCCTCACTTTTAGGAGTAGACCCGTAAACAATTGTGACTAAATAGGTTAAAATAATAAATTGCAGAAATAAGAAGCATATTTTCATGAATTGATTAGTCATCAATCAAGAATATTTAAATTTATTTTATTTTAATCAAAAATATAGTAATTGGGATTTATTAGTGGGTTGAGTTTCTAAAACGAGGAGATTAACATAGTTAAGGGAGAAAATCAGAAGCTTAAAGTGTTGGAAACGCAAAACATGGCTTCAAGTACAACAACACGACGAAGTTAAAGCTCAACACCCTTTAAGTCTTCTGACTCTCTCTCTTCTCTCTCTCCCTCTTCAATCTGCAATAAAACCCGGCCAATCCATCAGAAAAATTCGAAAAACTTTAGAGGGAGAATAAGAAGAAGAAGGAGAAGATGGGTGTTTTGTCGGATGACGTTGTGATAATTAGGCAGTCGGAGAAAGAAGGCGACCCGAGTGTCATCACCATCAATTGTCCCGACAAAACTGGTCTCGGTTGTGATCTCTGTCGTATCCTCCTCTTCTTCGGTCTCAACATTGTCAGAGGAGGTAAATTCGATTATGAAACTTCTGTTTTGATTTATCTTTGGAACGAAAGTTTGGATATTTGGGTTGCAATTTGTTCTGCTTCTATGCGGTTAATTGAAAAATTCCACTTTGTTATATCCTCTTTTGATGTCTGCTCTGGTTTGTGACCTGAATGTGTTCGATGAAATTCCTTTTGTGAAGATGTATCCACTGACGGAAAGTGGTGTTATCTGGTCTTCTGGGTGATCGGGAAACCAAACACGAGATGGAATCTGTTGAAGTTGAGACTTGTAGAGGCCTGCCCTTCCTTTTCTTGGGCCTTTGGTATCTCAAGATGCTACCTTTCTGACTCTGAGTTACAGCCTCCGAAGCTTCCTGATCTTTTCCTATTGAAGCTAGCTTGTTCCGATCGCACAGGGCTTCTATATGGTTAGATTCTATCTGTTAGGTTTTGTTTCTTTGAGTTTCAGGTAGTTGTGTATTCAAGATTTAAAACGATGGTTTTTTTATATATATTGGCAGATGTCACAGAGGTTCTTTACAAGCTTGAGATTAACATTGAGAAAGTGAAGATATCAACCACCCCTGATGGAAAAGTGATGGACTTGTTCTTTGTCACAGACACTAGGTAGCAGTTACATAGACGGCTTAAAACGTAGATCTGAATAAGGAGTTTTTGGATATTCCTAAAATGTTTGCATAAGGTGTGTTCTATTGTTGTTGTTTCTGTCAGGGAGCTTTTAGGGACTGTGAAAAGGCGGGACGAAGTGTATGAGTATCTGAAAGATGCCATAGGAGATTCAATGATGAGCTATGACATTGAACTTGTTAGCCCAGAAATCACAGCTCGCTCGCCGGCTTCTTCGTCAATTGCAGAAACATTGTTCTCCTCAGAAATGTCGGGAGAGCATCCAAGTGGGTTACACACTTCAAGCAGTGTGTCGGTTGCAGTTGACAACACGTTAAGCCCGGCTCACACACTCATTCAAATCACTTGTCAAGATCACAAAGGCCTTCTCTATGATATCATGAGAACCTTTAAGGATTTCAATATTCAGGTTTGCGCACGATCTTTGATGGGTTTTTTGTTACCCTCTTTATTAATATGCTCATGGTCTTTGATATTTTCACATGGGACTTTTTGCCAAATCTCGTTTTATGACCAGATCTCATATGGGCGTTTTGCAATCAAACGAGGAACGAACTGTGAGATCGACTTGTTCATCGTGCAATCTGATGGTCGGAAGATCCTCGACTCAAGTAAGCAAGATGCTTTGATTTCTCGTTTAAGAGCAGAGCTACAGAAACCTCTGAGAGTGTTAATCATAAATCGAGGTCCTGATACTGAACTTCTAGTCACAAACCCTGTTGAGTTATCCGGAAAAGGGCGACCACAAGTCTTCCACGATATTGCACTTGCCCTCAAGAAGATCAACATATGCATCTTCTCGGTATATAACTAATCCAACCACACCATTCAAGATCATATCGAAAACAGACGTTTATTATCATCTAAATTCCATGAATCAATGTGTTAGCAGGCTGAAATTGGAAGACACTTGACCGGAGACAGAGAATGGGAGGTTTACAAATTGTTGATCAACGAAGAAGACAGTTTACCGGTCCCAAGAAGCAAGATAGAGGAACAAGTGTGGAGTACTTTGATGGGTTGGGAGTGAAATCTTCAGACTTCAGGACCAACAGCTAACCTCAGGCACATAGCAAGAGTATATGACTAAGATTGTGACTTTGTGATGCCAATAAGTGTATGTAAATTAAGATGATAATGCTGCAATGTGTAAATATGGTTGGAGTGTGCTTTCATGTTGATGAGAGATAGATTGTAAGTTTTGTAAATGAGAGTGTGGTTTTTTAGAAAGAAAAAGCTAAGCAAGTCGTATTGTGTTGAGAGATGGTCTTTGAGGATAATTATTTTGTATCATCTTCTTCATCTCTTGTGTTAAATTGGCCGAGTTTAAGCTCAATAGTGGGAGTGGCTATTCCGTAATTGAATACATAATGAGGGGTAGAAAGTTGAAGAAGAAACCGAAAAAATGGCGTCTCTTTAATAAGCACACGAAGACAATCCGAAAGCTGACCACAAAGCTTGTTTTCGACTTTAGCAATCAGATAAAAACTTTTTATCCAGAAAAAAAGATTAAGGGCTCTCTAAATTTTAAATACTGCTTCACTGTTTGTTTTTGACGAAAGACGAAACCTTTTAGTTTCAAATGGCGAAGAAAGGAGGAGCAACGCTCGCTGATGATGCACCGTGGCGTGTTTCATCAGTAAGACCAGTGCCTCGAATCAGTCGCTCACCGGTTCTTTATATCTCTCAAAGCCCAGAGACCGATTACGCCATTGCCGTCATGAAGGTTTTTTCTTTGTTTCTTTGTTTGCTTTCGCAGTTTGTAGATTGTTAATATATTTGGGGATTTCAATTGTTTTTGATTAATTCTAAGGTTTTGCGTAACTCTCTCTGCAGCATCCGAATCCGGTAGGTGGTGGTTTGGCGATGGAAGCTGTACTTGAATCTGCAGGACCCGAATGCGTTGTTCCTGGCCAAGTCACGCCTCTTCGGCTGCTTGGTGTTAAGGTTACGTCTTGAGAACTTGCTTTAAAAAGTTTCAAACTTTCGATGATGCAGAAAGATTTGTTAGTATTCAAATTTGACTTAGAATTTATAGATTAAAGCAAAGGTTTATGTGTTTATGAGGTTTGGGTTGTTAACAGTTTCATCATGTTGGTTCTATTTGAATAGGTGTGGCCAGTTGAAGTTGATCTTAAATTCTTAGAACCAGTGGGAAAAGAGCTGAAAATGCTTGGGAAGGTGAAAGACACGACATCTTAATTGTTTTGTGTCCGAATCAGATGTATTCACTTGTGCCGATATTAGTCAGTAGTGCCTCAGAGGATAGTATTTCTCTTTTTGATGCAATAATTTTGAACTCTTAAAAGCTCTTGTTTGTCTCAGGCTAGTGTGTGATTTGAAGTTATTCTAAGAGGGGTTTAAGTTTTTCTATCCTGTAACTCATCTTATTATCAAGATCGTAGATGGTCATCTTCTTATTGGGTAAGCTGGTTTCTTAGGACAGAGCTTAAACTATCCATGAGGCTCAAAAAGTGAGGCTTAATGTGAATTCTCACTTGTAGCCGAGGAATCTGAATTCCAATCAGGTTGCATAGATGGTTAATCTTTATCGTAAGGAGTAATGAAATGTACTCAGCACATAGCATGAACCCCATTGGTTACAGAATCACTTGTTACTTATATTTCTGTTTTTTAAGACTTTTATGTTTACTATTATCTTTGACTGTAATTTAACAAACTGTTCTCTCTGTTGTACCTGAGAATGCAGTTCATGGATAATGCAGTCGACCTGATGAACAAGTCTTTCATTGACCGTTAAGCACCATGGGTTGTGTACTTATCAAAGTTCTACGGTTAAGAGTTTTGGAATTGCAGAACTTGTTAGAGGCAGAGAAAGATCTGATCTGAGCAAAGTTAGATATGGTATGTGACTCTATGTATAGAGGATTTTCTGGTTGAATATTGTTACAGATAAATTCTAAATGCTATCAAATTATTGGTTTGAATTAAAGGTTTACATAATTTTATTTTTCAAAGTTCTTCAAGCTTAGGTTAGATGGATCATTCCTCATTTCTCGTTAAAAAAGTTCAAATTAGGATCAATAATAATTCATCTGTCACATAGATTGTCTTTGAGCTTTGTCAATAATTACTGTTTATCGAAAATCAATCATGTTTCCAATATTACAGTTAGCTTACAAATTAACTTTTCTCTTGACAATGATCTGTTTGATTTAGGTATTCTTTTTAAAACTCATACCAAGATCATATATTTTCTTGGTCTCTTGCTCAATATTAATTGTGAATTGGAAAAATGTTTTGAAAAATATGGATATATAGATATGGGCTGTACATAATAATCTCTGGTATGACAAATGGGTCAAAGTTAACAGTCATAATTTTGGGTCTGATCTTGAATGTAAATGTAAGCTAAAATTTGAGTCTGATCTTGAATGTAAATGTATGCTAAAATGGAGAGTTTGATCAAGATCTATTGAAAGTAAATCTAAAAAGACTACAAATCACTCTGAAAATAGCTTTTTCAAAATATGTTTGTGTAGCTCTTATTATTTTTTAACATTCACACAAATGATTTAACAAGTGAGCAGGTGGATTCTTTGGTTCACTTCCATAGCTTCATAAAAATCCACAAACTTACAAAAGATGGTTTCGATATCTCTTTTGCATGTCTCCTAAGAAATGAAGATAATTGGATAACTCAGTTAGATAAAACATAGTTAGGCTGTAGACAGACTTTGACAATGATAAAATCTAGAGATAAAAAGTTTGAGAAGCCCCTCTCAAGATCATCATTTATAATGGATTGGATATGAACAAAAGAGTATGTGGAGTAAGATTTATCTGACATAAACCATTATAAAGGGTGTGTAAGTGTCTGACATAATCTGCAACATGGTAAACTTGTTTACCTGATTGTTCCGAAGAATCCTCTTTTGGGTTTGTATATCACAACAGGGCAGTGCGCACAGTAGTTGCTGCTTACACTTCTCAGAAACATCCTGTCGAAGAAAGAACTGGATTCAACACTGGCTTTAAAGAAGACACAGTAAAATATTGATCTTAAACGGGAAAAAGGTTTCCCACAAAGCAGAGTATTTTGCTGGATGAGCAGAGAAATGTCGGTACAGGGTAACTGCCTAATTATCTTATAACCATGTCAGAGACAAAATTTTCATTTCTTCTCCTGGGACAAATTAAAAGCATACCAGTTCGGTGTCCATATCCCACAGGTTATCAACCATTTCTCTCAACAATAATTGACTTAAGTGTTTCAGTGAATTTTTGATGTTAAAAGACTATTAGTAAATCTGATTATTTTTTATGAATTCGAAAATTTCTACTACCTTAAATATTCAATATTGTAGTATCTACTATATATTAATTTCAAAAACAAAAATGACTTTTAGGTGTAACCAAGCTTATAGATGAGTTATTATTATTTTTTTTGTTTAAAAAACACATTTCCCTACTTAGATCCAACGACAAATTTTTGTTGTTTGGCTTTCTAAATTTATTTTTATTGAGTGATTAGTAGAAATGTACAAGAGTCCATATAAAAAGTGTGGACATGCACTACTCATATGATGAAACCAGAAAATCACAAAGTTTTTCTTTCTAATGTCGCAATTACTAACCAACATTATAAGAAAGTAAGAAAAAAGGCGAGTTAAAAGCTAAATTAAATAGCTCCATTGTTCATCTGCAAAGGCCTCGCCATGCTCCATGCATCGAGACTCTCTACGTTCACAATTTGTGTTCCATTGTTAAACACATACAAATGCGCATTCTCTTTCACTGCTTTCACTGGATACACTCTGGACGTTATCACTGTCTTCCCAAAAGCCCCAAAGCTCTCTACTACTGAGTGATCGATCTGTAAATACAGATTCCACTTCATATCACATTACATATACATAAAACAATTTTTTTTTTATCAAATATTCTTAGTAAACGTACCAAAGTCCTTAGTGAGATCCTTCCATCAGATAGATCAACATCAACAAAACCAGCAAACGGTGGTTTATACATCCTATCTTTTGCGAGTGGACCCCTGTCTTGCTTTAACGAAGAACTATAACAAAATGTTACATTGATGTTAGAATCTTTAAAATGAAGACCATATTACATAGGCTATTAAGCATGTAGAGATCAGGGAAACGTACGGTCTAGCATCGGAGCACATGAGAACCTTAGGCTTATTTGTGGAAGTGTCTTTGAAGACTCTAAAAGAGACAGGAGTGTACTCTTCCAAATCAGGAGTCGCCAATGTGATCAAACCAAAAGGTCCTACACCACCTGTCACGTTGGAGCCTTTCATTTTACACAAATCTAGCGGTTTGAATGTGAAGCTCGGGTCGAATGCCTCAGCTTTCTCCAGACTTCCAACGTTGAATGTCACTTCCACATCGGCCTGAGCAGGAGTGATTCCTTTGACTTCTAATCGTTGACCCATCTTGATGTTTTTATTGTTCATTCGGACGTAGTTACTTCTTAATGACTCGATTTCTTCAATAGGCCAAAACACTAGTTGCTTCATGTTTGTGTCGAGAAGCACCGTTCTTGGAATTACCTTTAGTTACCAACAATTAAATCTTTAAAAAAAATGGGAAGTCCACCAAATTATTAATTTAGTTAAGGTACTAACCTGAAGACCGGCCCAACCCTTGGAAATATCATCTTCAACGGTGTCTGATTCATTGGCCCAACCCCACAAGAGTCTTCTGTTTTTTTTGTAGTCAAAGAATGTCTTGGAAGCATAGAAATTACCATAATCGAATCTTAAGCCGTCCCAACCATCGGGTGAATCACCGTTTGGTACGTACCGGTCCTTCTTATGATCAAATTTGCCAAGCGTGTAATACTCGAAACGGGTTAGGTCCAAGCTAACTTTCAACACGTGCTTGGCGTTTGGACCGGCGTAATCCACGTCCAAACCGTTTTTGAAATCGGTTGTGGAAACCGGGAAAAAATCAGGACATTCCCACATACCGGTTGATTCTTTCGAGTGAATCGGATGCTTAGCTTTGACCCAATGCTTGAAATCTCGGCTCCTGTACAAATAAGCGATTCCTCTATGCTTTCTTCTTGACCCCACGACGGTTCTCCAATGCCCGTCTTTGGAAAACCATGCCGTGGTCGGGTCACGGAACGCTGAACCGTTCATGGTATAATCTGGCATTGCGACGGGGTTATCATCTGGTTTAATCCATTTCCTTAGGTATGGGTCTGAGGGGTCCTCCGGGATTGCGTAGTTTTGAATTTGAGTTTCGTTTTGGTTGATGCCGGTATAGATAATAACCGGTCCTTTTCCTGGTACGAGTGTTATTGAACCGGACCATGTACCTTTGATATCGAACCATTTGGAGGGATAGAGGGCATGTTCAAGAGCCTCCCAATTCACTAAGTCTTTGGAAACCGAATGTGCCCACACAATATTACCCCAGACCGCACCTTTGGTGTTATATTGGTAGAAAAGATGGTAGAAACCTTTGTAGTATAGTGGACCTATTTTCAAATATATATTTTCTTACTTATACTTACGATATACTAATATTAACTTACAAAATATTGAGAAATATAAAAGTATTTTCTTGATAAACTCACCATTTGGATCTATTGGGATTGTCCAGAATGCCACATGGAAACACACGAAAACAAGGTTAGTTTTATGTTGAACTCATCAAAATTATATTTGGATTTTGAGGACAATCATATAAAATAAGAAGATACGCTATACAAATGAATCACATGAAGGCCTTTGCTAGAACAACTTGTAGATGAAATTAAGAAAACGTGAATAAAGGAGGATAAAGTGTAACAATATAAAATTTATACGAAGTACCGTATCTTGGTAGTTATTGTAATTTATTACTCGATGTCTCGATCACGATCGATCTCTCCTCAACATAATTATCTTTGTAAGGTTTTAAAAAACAAAATAATATGAATAACATCAAACTCGTCGCCACGTAAGAAAAACATATATATTGAACATGGGGGAGTGAAACTGTTATGATTGTTTTAACGATTTAGGTATTTAATTAAAGTATTAATCTAGGGAAATGATAAATATGAATTTCTACAAATGATTTATAAAGATCCATAAAAGGATTTTAAAAATATTGTATCTAGCTATATACAGTATATATTAGCAGTTAGGTTTTAACAGATCATTAATAAAGATTCATGTAAATACATAGTTCAAAACAAAGAGATCCATGTAAAGAGTTAGAAAATATAATTTGTTAACTAAAAAAAAAGGTTCCATTTTTAATATATTATAGATCGTGAAAATAAAATAGGTTTTCTTTGTTAACAAATAAAATAGGTTTTGACAAGCTTAAAACTAACTACATTCTTTTTGACTTTTCCACTCAGACAGAATTTCCCTTTTGGCAACAAGATATATTTAAAGCATAGTTTTTTTCTTTTGACTGAAATATTTAAAGCATAGTTTTATACAGCAAAATAAGCATATATATAGCTGCGTTCTGACATGATATATGTTTTCTTCTCTCTTTTTTTTGTAACAAAATATAATGTGTCTATTGTTGAATTATGTGTACTTTGCATATATGCTGTTAAAAAGATATGTACTTTGTATGCATATATAAGCTTAAGCATAGTTAAATACAGAAGAAGGTATAGCAGTGTTTACAATTACACGTTATATATTTATGTTGTGTTTCTGTTGGTGCATATGAATTATTAAAGCTGAAACTTTAGAACTCTACATTTAAGTGTATTTTTTCATTCGCAATCACATTATATGCATGCTGCAAAAGCATACATAAATAAGTTTATATATATATATACCCCATGTAAAAATAATTTAGTTCTCTATATTTAGAGTGTAATTATCAATACGTGAGATTATTACGATATATATATATCCCATGTAAAAATAATTTAGTTTTCTATATTTAGAGTGTAATTATCAATACGTGAGATTATTAGGAAATATAATAATCTGATCGGAGAAGAAGTTTTCTTCTTAAGAAAACTGGAAGTCTGTTTTTTCGTTTCATGAATTACTGGGTTTATTGTTAAATCACAGATTCACACATATATGTTTGCTTTAACCTGGCCATGCAAATAATTAACGTCGTAGTGGAATTAACTTTAATATCAAAACAAAACAACATATCTCACAGAAACCTAAAAAGTAAGCATCAAAACCAAATCATTATAAACCCTAATTAATGAAATAAATATTATTAAATAAATTAATTTTGAAAATGCGGGAGAGATCAATGTACCGTTAATCCAATGCTTTGGAGGTTGAAAGTGAAAAGCAGATCTGTGAAGATGATTCACCGACTCGACTGATTGAGATTGCAATTTTTCGTAAACCTGATGAAAAGCGTCACTTCTTTTGATATTATTACTGCTTAAATTGATTAGAATAAGCAATAACAATAGAGAAACAATATTTGAGACACCCATTGATCCAAAAACTCAGGATCTGAGTGGTGTTTGATATTTTTGTGTGTGTGGAAGTGGAGTATATTAACTTGAAGAAGGTGAGAATTTGGTAAGTGGAAAAAAAATAGTTTGTTGTATTGTTTATATAGGCATGGGATGAGGAGGAAGATAACAGATAATAGATAATTTTTAGGATAATGTTAATCCAGTGCGGAGTTTTTTACTCTAACTATAATTATAATTAGAAAGATATACATCACGTTGGTTTGACAAAAAAAACATATTTTCCTTTTTTATAGGGTTTTTCCATGGGTTATTATCCATAGTTTAATGAATGTCTTAATTTATTAATTAGTATTATTGGATTTAAATTTTCATTAATTATGTGATGATTTTTTTGTTATTAACATAGTCTAATAGTTTTAATATCCTATTAATTTAGGAGGCTGGGTTCCATAATTCCTAACATGTATAATAAATTCAGAGGTGACTACATAATTCTTAAAATTATGTGATGATTAGTTTCCATAATTCCTATTTTCTTATAATAATCATTCTATAACAAATGAGTGAAGTCGTGCCCGACTGCTATTGTGATACTAATGATATGTAGCAACTTTTGGGATAAAGGAACTTGCATGTCCTAGATCGATTTACCCATTGGAGAAAACTAAAAAAAAAATTAACATGTTTTGTTTGTGATGGGAAGAGATTATGGATTTAAGATCCGAAACTTTTGAATTTTAAAGTAATTATAGTAATAAAAATGATAACAAATTTAATAATTTAACTTTAAGTAAATGTTTACTATTGTCCATGAGTAACAAATTGATGAGCTGTTGATCATTTCTTTTAAAAATGGTAAGACACAAGATGTTAAGAAGAAATATTTTAAAATTCACTTGCATTGTAGTTAATAAGAACCGGTTTAAACCAGACAGGTCAGAGACAATACTCGAGACATAACGAACCTAATGTCCGATTATATTTTAGCAATTAGCCTTCACTAGAAAAGGCCATCACATCGTAACGCCAAAAAGCGAAGGGAACATTCTTCGCATAGTTTAAAAGTTAACAATTTTAGCATTCAACTTACTTCCAACACAAATCCAATTTTCCCGTATGCCTCAAAATCATTTTTTTTCATAATTTGGATTTGTCTTCCTCAATCTTTTTTTGTTGCTAGATATGATGATTCCACTGCTATAATAGTGAAACATCACCTACAAAAACTTGCTTGCATCTTTTGTGTATATGAACCTGCAGGACTAACACCAAATCTCAGGTTGATTCTAATTGAGGCTAATACCTAACACAATCTTTAACCAATTGGCTACCATATACATGTTTGAAGAAAAAAAGAATGAAAAGAAAAGTATATAATTCTACTTTATTGATGGTTCCACTTTCTAAAATGAAAGACCAGATACCAAAAGCTTGATATAGATACCAAAAGCTTGATATAGATACCAAAAGCTTGATATAGAAACCAGATTTGCCACTACCAGTATAAGCTTCATATACCAAACGAGATTAAATCAATTCCCAAGTGAATAGTTGCTGAGTTGTACAGCTTTGCAAAACTAGCACGAACCAAAAGATGTTCATAATTACACTCTAAAATGGTAAAGAGGATTCTATGGGAATCTCTCCTGCTCATGATTCATAGAAAATGTCATGGTATTGCGAGAAAGATGAATCTTTTCAGTGGCACAATGACTCTGATTTCACGAATGAGACTTGATTTTTCACTTAAAATGTTCATCGTTGGGATTATAAAGCATCTTCTTGGTTGAGTCATATATAGAAAGTGGTATACGCATGCACTACATAAACAACATGAGCAAAAAAGATCCAAGATTCGCATTTTGTTAACCCTTTAATTAGAACAAACCCTCTTTGAGATCTTAGATTGCTGTAAGAAACTCCACTAGTGAAATAAGAAAGCATGCATTACAATGTAGGTGAAAGAAATTGAATCCCACAAGTAAGGGATTGGTTTTCACAACTTAGAACTAAGAAAATGTGTCAGAAGCATCTGACTATTCATTGATTTGATCCCACACTTTCACATATGTGTACACAGATAATATAGTTATACAGACAGTCAGACACTGATTTCAAAAACCAAAAGAGCATAAAATGGAACGGAGGTGGTTCCCTAGTTGACTTGTGAGAGAGGCGACCGTGTTAGCTGTTGCGGTTTTGACTCCTTTGCAGCAAAGGATTCATAAGAGTTGTTTTCGCGGAACACTTCAACCAATGTCTCCATTGGCATTGCTCGTAGTGATTCAATGGTGGCTTTGGTTGGGACCTCCGGTTCACTCCTAGAAGGAGTTGTCCCTGTGGGCTCATACTCCTGCGACTCACCAAATGAGAGCTTGGGAATAAGATTCTTCTAAAAGTTAAGAGAGTAACGGGTTATTTTTATGGTATGAGAAACAACTTACCATGTATCTTTGTTGAAAAGTTTCTTGAGCTTTATCCTCAATGCATCTGGCTTGGCAACAATGATCCTGTTGGAAACTTTCAAGAGATTTTTCATGTGTCTTGACATTTCCCAATATTTGTGATACAGACACCTTTTCTTCCTCTGACATGCCTGAATGATCACAAGGATATCAATTTCGGATCATCTTTCCAAAAAAGAAATAATAATAATTTTGACCAAAGAGATGTCTTTTAACCAGAGGAACAATCATGGGTAAGAAAGAAAACTCACGATCAATTTGATGGATTATCTCATCGCTGTTCTTGTTTACATCTTTCTCCGCCGCAGTCCTTGCAGAATCTACTTCGGCATCGTGCTGCTCGTTATTATCACAAGCAGACCTAACAAGTGAGGAGACATCTGCGACTTGTTTACTGTTTATCTCCTTTAGAGATGCATGAGTCGTCTTGCAGTGTTTAAAAGCTGATTCCGCATGACCCACACTAACCATAGCAGGATAAAAAAGGTTAAAATACAGTACTGAAAGATTATAAGGAATTGCAAAAACATAAGCAATGATCTTACGATTGCTGAAGCAGTAACTCCATTCGACAATGTTTTGCAGCCGAGAAATCTGAACCCTCTCTGGCGTCATTCTCAGCTTGCATGGAAAATGTCTCCCATTTTCTTTTTGCGTCTTTAGCCAGATTATTAACGGCAGAGACGTGTTCATCCAAAAAAGTTTTGTTCGAAGAGACGGCATCTTTGAAGTTATGAAGTCTTGAATCCACCTGCCAGGAAAAAAAGACAATACAGTTTTTATATAAAGTGAAGTGGAAGACAAAAAGAGACAAATGAAAGAAGCAACAAACCAATTCGTGTTGGCGAAGAACGTGACTTGAGACTAAGTTAGTTATATCCGCTATAAGTTTCTCTGTATCAGATTTTGACTGAGCCTGCACAACACATGCCAGTTATAGATTGGCTCAAGCAAATATGTTCAGCACGAAACTTGAAGAGGTGTAGTATTATGACCTCGTAAGTCTTCTGAAAATCGATAATGCTGTTTATTTGACTATCATTTGCCTCTGCAGCACGATTCTCAGCATTTTTAGACTCTTTCATAAGCTTCTGAAAGAACGTACTTGTGTATTCAGACATCTCCTGTGTTTGCTCCATCGTTGTGTGGTACTTCTGCGTATTAGGAATACAATCCAGCTTACAGCTTTTGTAATTTCCAAGGCCAATGTATAAGCCAACAAAATGTTGTTATATCTCAGAGCACTAACCTGTCTCAGTTCCCTCGCAAAGAGAGCCATTTCTCCCTGGTGGGACGTAAGAGCATTCTGAAGCTCATCAAATAACGACGATGTTGTCTCACTTCCTGAAGCAAGAAACTGAAATCCACAAGACGACTACATTAAGAACAAACCACTAGTCACTAGAAGAAAAGGAAAGAAATTGACAAAGGCGTACCTCGTCAATGGAACATGCACTTGAACTCGTCAATGCTGAAACTTCCTCTAGACAAGCATTCGAGTTTGCCTTGTGCAAGCGGACTACATTCTGCACTGCCTCCAAGTGAGAACTATATAAATCCCTAGACGCTCGAACCTTCTTTTTCATTTCGAGAATAGCCTGGAAAAACAAATTTCCAAAATATAATGTAGCAATTTCCAGCAAAATATAATGCTACCCTTGAAAAGATAATTAAGACAAGAAACTACTCATTGATTGTTAGAAAACCAAAGAATAAAACAGTTGATACCTTGTTGTGTGCCTCTAAACGAGATTGGGACAATTTGTTAACACCCTGAAGGTGTGTTTTTTGCTGGGACAAACATGAAGCAACCATATTGAACAAATTCGAAATTTGTTCAGAAAGTTCTGCTTGAAAGTTGTCGACCACTTTTCTGTTATCCGCACTGAGCTTGTCCCCTCTTCCTGCACAGCACCAAATCGATCTTATACTAACAATTCTTATGATATTGCTAATAAAAAGACAGCCATAGTAGTTAAAACACATACCAATTTTTTGGTTTAATGAAGCGTTTTCTTTAGTTGCTTTCTCCAAGTTGGATTGTAACATACAAGCTTGTTGAACCAGTATATTTTCTGGCAATATGCGAAAGTATGTTAGGAAAAAAAATTCAAGCACTTCATTAGAGTAATGATTTAGAAAATACCAGATTTTTTCTGCTCGGAAATGATGAAATCTTTCTCCTTCATGGCATATTGAGATTTCTTCAATTCCTCGTTTGTCGAAGCAAGCATTTTGCTCGTTTGGCTCAAGTTTTTCTAGATAACACAATTGAAATCTGAGAGCATATTCATACAATTATAAAGCACAAAAGCCCAGCAAAAGGAAGTAACCAATACCTCGGTGTTATCAAGCCTGCTAGACAGATCAGAGCACTCCCGCACTTGACCAGTGTACTTGTCTTGCAACTCCTCAAGTTTCTGGTCAGAAAAAAATGTAAATAATCGACTTCGAATGTCATTTCTGACAGTAACGTAAGCAACAACTTTTATTGATCTTTGGGTAAGAAGAAACCAACTTTTTGATAATTGTCTATCTGACCACCCATCTGTTCAATCTGTTCAGCCATTGCCTACAAAAAGAGCAAAAAAGAGGATTATATTAGTAAACGAGTAAGGAGGTGATGAGGTTACCATTTCCTTTTATGTCAAATGAACATTGTGTTCTTTCAAACCATGAAAAGTCTGAGAACAATTGTGCTTAGAAACTCAGTACCTTTCTTTCACTCTCCTCTTGATAGTATCTCTCTTTTGGCATATAAACACCATTTTTCTCACGGGAAGCATAGACCTCTACGAAGATAAGCAAAGAAAACATATGAGTAATAGACAAGCAGAGGAGTCAGAGCAGAAGACTTTGTAGCGAATAAATTTATTAAGCTGAGTTACAGTCACCCCTCCAATTCTATCCACGGCTACAGTGAGAATGCCTCTTACCCGCCTTAAGTCGTTCTATTTCACCATAAAGGTCCTTTATCAAAGTAGATTTCATCATTTTCTGGTTAACCTGCCAAATAGAAATATACAAGACTACGAATATGAAATCTGGGTTTTCACTGGTTGGCCTAAATTGAAACAAGAAAAATAGAATAGAGGCTTGAAATTAATGAATGAGAAACTTATAATAAAAGAAATACCTCTGGTTTGTTCCTAATATGCTTTGCCCTGTGTGCATAATCTAAAGTACTCAAGGTTTCCTCGAGACAGTGAACAGCAGGTGAAACTGTTGCTATGATGCATGTCTTCGTTCTCCCACCAAGTGAATCACGTAGTAAGCGGGTGAGCTTACTATCCCTATATTTCAATGCAAGAAATCATTATAAAATTCAGCACACCTTGAAGAACCAATACATGAGCACTAACGTAAAGAAAAAACCCCAGAAAAAGAGCTCGAACCTGTAAGGAATGTGTCCAAGATGCTCTACCAAAGCACTGATAACTCTCCCTAAAGTAAGAAGACTTTTGTTTATTTCACCAGCTTCTCGGGCGCGGCCCTATATAGAGAAAGGTATTGAGTAAATTTGACATATGAACAGAGATGAAATCTAGAAATTGAGAGGAAAACGCTCGAACTACAGTAAGAGACTACTTACATCCCTAGCACCAGAACGTGATATATTTTCGGACCCTGCCAAGTCAACCAAGTTCAGCTTGCCACACTTGATTAATTCTTCACCTTCCGGAGTAGCTTCTTTGATATGTATTGTTATTGAGAAGAGAGAATGTGACCGACTGAAAGTGAAGAATTGCATTACGTAGGAGAGACCTTGAGAACAAAGTGCAACGAGCACAAACATCAAAGACATTACCTTGATTGTTTATTCAAGAATGTTTCTGCAGTTCGCCGTTTAGAGGAACCTCTCTCGAGCAAAGTGAAGATTTCATTGGCACTTGTCACAATTTCCTCTTCCAATCCTCTAACAAGAACACCACCTTTGCCGTCCTCCATTAGAGGCAACGGTTTCTTTTGTTTATCTTCAGAAGCAACTCTGGATATATCTTCAGGAGCAAGTAGATCGGTAATCTCTTCATTGTAAAGTTCCAAAAAAGTGACTTTAACACTGTACTCAGCTTGCTGACCCTCAAGCGTATCAAAGATTTGTTTCACAGCTCTAGGTATAACACCTGCTTCTGCTGGAAGACCTCCACTAGGCCCGCCCTGTGCCAATTAAAATGTAGGTAAACAGCTTAGATTAGGGAACATCACCAGCAAAACCTTGTAAAGAAAACACACTGGAACAAAACACATACCTTCGACCTTCTACATTCTCCTTCCATTGTATATGTTTTCCCAGTACCAGTCTGACCATACGCAAATATCGTACAGTTGAAACCTTCAAGTACTTCATTCACGATAGGAACAACGGCCTGGTCATACAAATCCTTCTGTTGCGCTGATGGTCCAAACACCTGTGTTCAACATATAATAAACACACAGTTGAGAGATCCAAGCAGACACTTTGACTGACTAACTGGTTGTTGGTCCGGTTACTAAGCATATCCTACACACATTCAAACAAGCTTCACTGGACTGAACACTATTTTTAGCTTAACTTAATCCATTTTTGGGTACCTTATCGAAAGTGAAAACCCTATCAATGTGCTTCCCGGCGATGTTTTGGGAGACAGCAACTTCTCTTTGAAAATCATTACAAGTGAGAACCTGAGGGGCATTGTTCCTCAACTCATCATCACTAAATGGCCTGTCACAAACAAAAAAACCCCAAAGAAATTCAGGAAAAAAAAAAACAAAACAAAACAGTGTGATTCTTCTATCCACACAGTATCGAAATTCAATTTTGATGATAAAGATAAAATAAACCAAAAAGTGGGATTAGACCCAATTTTGAGAAATGGTACCTGCATCGGAGAAGAACTTGGACATTAACGCCTTTCTCTTTGTCGTGGCGGCCGGACATTTTTAAGCAGCGGACGGACGGTGAATCCAGAGAGACTAATTTCAATTCTGATGCCAGTCCGGCAAGATCCAAATTTTCTGTACTCGAAATTCTCTTTCTGTCTCTCTCTCTCTCTCTCTCTCTCTCTCTTCTCACCGGCGACGGGATCTTTTTAAGAGAGAGAGAGCGGGGTTGGATTCGGGATTTGAATAATTTGAAGAGGCGCTCCTATTTTTTTTTTCTCTTTCGATATTAGTTAACGTTTCTTCATACTGAGTTTACCACTTTATCCTTTCCTTTTACTTCCGACGATTACATGGCCCTTCCCAAAATCGAGGTCCATAACTTTACTAATAAGCTCATTTAAGGCCCAAATGGCTTCGTTGCAACTTTCTTTTTTGAAATAAGAAATAACAAATCATTAAAGTAAACTAAGAAAACATTTATATAAACAAACTACAGTAAAAACTCTATAAATTAATAATTTTTGGATTTTAAAAATTTACTAATTAATTTATATATAAAATTTATCGCACTAAAACATATTTTAATAATTATACTTGATAACATAAATTGAGTATCTATGTAAAAATAATGTATATTCATGAGTTCAAAATATAGAAAAAAATAATAATTACAATCTTTAATGATGAATATAAAATTAAAATAATATTATAATACGTTTAAAATCATTTAGACATATAGAAGTAACTATCTTGTCTAAATATTTACAAATTTTGGTTTTAATTCCAAAAAATAAGCATCACTAAAATTTTAATATAAGAAATAAAGTTAAAGATAAAATATTAATGATATATTAATTTTAAGTAAAAAACGTTATACTCACAGTTTAGTATATTATCTTAGCTATATATGGATAAATTTATCTAATTATTAATTTATACTATTGTTGGGACCATATATTTACATAAGAATTTTAAAAAAAAACAGTATTATCTAACTATTTTATCAAATTTGTTAATTTAAACATTTGGTCCGACTTAGGATAAAAAAATATATTATTTTATAATAATTATTAGTTTATCAAATATTAATTTATAGAGTTTCTACTGTAATAAAAAGTTGTGTGGCCATTTTTATTTTAAATTGTAGTTGTAAAGTAAAAACTTTGGTTGTAAAATAATGGTTGTGATGGTAAAAAAATATGTCATTCATGAAGGAAAATTCAAGGAAAGGGTTATGGGAGTTCGGTGTAAATTGATGGAAATTTGATCTAGGAAGTGATGGACCACTTGCTTTTGAATAGACGTTTTATTTTACTACACGATGTCTAGAAGAAGATACACAAACAAGATGTAGCGTATGATGTTGGTATTTTAAGAACAGTTACAAAGAAGAAGATATAGATTAATTTATTTGTTATTTATTACGGTATTTATCGCGATAAAATATCGAGTAACTTTGATTTATCAGTCAGTTCCGTGTAAACGTTGTCAACATATCAAGTTAATGTAAATGTTTATTTGTGAAAAAAAAATGAAAAAAATTAAGGTCCCATAAATATACAACATGGACAAAATTTGTTGTTAGGTTATAATATAAGAAAGCCAAACCCACCTTATGTAATTGCTCTCTCTCATTACCCACTCAGTGTCACAGATTCGCAGCAGTTCGACGTTTTGAGACAAAGCTCTGACTCAACTCATCAACATGTCTTCATACAAACATACAAACATCCAAACATCCAAACATCCAAACATGTTCGAAGCATAAAGCGACCAAACATTTTTAAAGGAAAAGGCTAGGAAAGCAAAAAAAAAAATATCTATATATATATATATTTTTGAACCATAAACATTATGTATTGAGATTTGAATACAATTATTTCCATGAGAAAAAAAAAGAGAGAAAATTTGCACACCACGCAACAAAGGGGTGTTTGTCACTACAACCTGGATTAATGTATTACAATCACAAATTTCACAATCAGTCCTATAAATGATAAAATATTTTCCTAAAAGACTTTTTTATCAAAACGAAAAGAAATGATCAAGAACGTTAACGACGTCTTGGAACTTTTCTTTGATTCATTAAAGTCAAAGAAACTCCTCGACAAAATCGCCGAAATCGAAGTTGCCGTTACAAGACTCGATGGCGTTGACGACGTCTTGGAAAACGGAGAGGCTACAAGGGACGACCAACATAACCTTCTGCTCGAAACAATGGAACTCGTCGTGTGACTTGTCGAGGAGCATCCTGAACAGAGGGTGATTCAAATAGCTCGTTGGCACCACGCGCCTCACGCGCTGTTCCCCTACGTACACCGCAAACGTTCCCGTAGGTGTCTTCGTCGCCGCCGCTGCTGCCGGAGACGTGTCGTCCGCCTCACCGATCAGAAGAGACTCATTTTGAGTTGACTCGGACCCGCCTTCTCTCGTTTTAATGTTCTTCACTTTCTTGGCTAGATTCTTGAAGGAAACTATTCTTTTCCCCAGCATTTTTTCTGTTTTCTATTCTTTTTACATATATATGTATATATATATATTTTGCCCACCTAGAAGCTCTTAATATATATGTAGAAGAATTAAGATTGTGAAGATGAAGAAAATAGAAGAAGACGATGATGGTTGGTGATTTTATACCAAGCTTAGATGTATAACAATTTAATAAAATGAAAATTGGCGAGCTTTTAACTTTATTTTATTTTATCTTCGATTTTTTGTTTGTGTTGACTTATAATAGTGGGGTGCATTTCTTGGCGGAGAGAATTGTATTTATTAAATAATTATGATAATAAAATTGCATATATCTCGTCGCAAAATCATGGTTACGTGATATTTGTCTTTGAAGTCTATAAATGAACAAATATGGCACCACTTATTATTTATATACCTTAGTACATTACGCAAGCGATAGGTTATCACGGAGGTTCGTATTCGTACATATGGTCCGTGACAATTTATTTAATGTATAAAACGTCATGCTCGATTCAGGATTGTATATATGTGGCCCTTTATTCAACGAGATGATTGCTTGTATCACAAAAGTAAACCAATAATTAATAATTAATGATTTTTCTAATGACCAAATATTCAACTTCAAGAAAGGAGCTGGTGATCATACAACACCTTATCGAATATAAACGTAACTATAAGACGAATATTAATTCATTTAATTAAAGAAAACAAAAAAGTATGGAATCTGATAAGCAATAGGTATTTTTTAAGTGATGTTTCTTATATGTGTGCATGTGCATCTAACCATGTACATATATATTTGGTAGTAGGTAAGATGTCATAAGTAATGTAGTACTGTAGTATATAAGGATAATATATGATAATGATATATAATAATGTGAGTCGGAGTAATAGCATTTTGACATATATGCATGAAATTGTTGATTAGCTTGAACATATCTCGTAGATAAAAGGGAAATCATTCAAAACTTTGAAGTGATTAGTTTGAGTGGTTGAATAGTAATGAAAACTATTTCGTAATTAATCCTTACTAAAAATGGTATATAGTTGTGTTCTTTTTGTCGTTGTATGTATATAAAACCAAGAAATTATGATTTGTAGGGATTGTATATATGTAGGAAATAATTTTTTTTTAATAAAAATTATGATTTGAAGGGGTTGTATAAACGTAGAAAGGATTGTGGTCAGCATGAAGAGAAAAACAAAATTGATCAAATTTTATATCAAGGGTTAATTCCACCATTATTATAACTTGTTATTTTTTAGTTATTAGCCAGTTAATGATTGGATTGAAAATGCTGTACACCAACCTCCTAGCCTAGGTTGAGAACAGCGGGTACTTAATAATTTTTTTTTTTAGAGAAATCATTTAACTCGTCTATCTTATACATATCAGTTTTATCACATACTATGTAATAAATTATTCTTTCTTATATAAAATATTTATCTTACACTAATACCTACTATAACCATACAAGTCTTTGTAACTGTTATCGTTTTTATTGATAATGAAATAGCAAAGAAAACTAACAACATAAATCTAGTTTTATTTTATTTTATTTTTTCAGTACTGTAAATATAAGCTTTTATTTGAATAAAAAAAAAAATTCATAAGGAAGAACCTATACGCTTCTTTCTAATTCATCACCTAGTTTTCAACGCACCATCTTATGACATAGAGGAGAAAAACAGTCGGTTGTCGCGAACGAATCCGTTTGAACACTTTTCCCCTCAAACAATCTCCAAAGCCACCCGAACAAGTTTATTATACTTTTCACAAACGAAAAGTTTATTGCCAATCCAAATCTCGGTAACATAAGCTATACGATGATCTTCTAAAGCTAGATGTTTAGTAACAGACGGATGAAAAAATCGTAATCACCTTGGTTTATCTAACGCGCATATTTTTTTCTTTAAATAACATGGATTCGTAACGTAAGTATATTCTTTTGTTTGTATTTACTTGCTAAGTATAGTTTTACATGTAAAATGAAATAATTTTTCGTTCGTGTGTAGATAACTATGATTGCGTTTACAGTCTCTATAAAAATCGTCAAACTTTATATCTTTAAAAAGAAAATAAACAATATATATTATATACCATGTACACTTAGAAAAGAAGGAAACGAAAAAGGCAAGGCTTTAATTGTGTACAAAAAAAAATGCTAATGCAATACTATATATATATATATATATATCAATTAGCCTACTACGATAACTATATCTTTTATCTTTTATTCAACTATAAATCTTAATTTGTAGTGGAAAAAAAATGCAGGAGGGACAACGAAGGTAAAAAGGATGGTTTGAAGCGGAAAAGTGTTGAGAGGGGAAACAAGTGGAAGAATCATTGTACCATATTGGGCCACCATACTTTCTAACTTGTACATAGTCAAAGGTTGATGAGAGCTTCTCGAATTTCTTCTAGTGGCCCCATTAAACTCAAGTGATCTACTTAAAGAAATATGTGGACTCTATATGGTGTTTACCTTTACTAGATTATATATATGACTTACAAATGATAGAGCAAACATGAATTCAAGAGTTAGTAACGTGGAACAAATGTGTATCAATTTATATGTTCAATTTATGATCGATATTCTTTTTTTAGTTCTTAAGAATATACTGAGACTAGATTATTATTATCAAAACTTGTCGGCGTTTTAACTATATCCGTGGTGGATCAATGATAGAGTTGGAGTCAAATGTAAGACCATCGAGTCGTTGTAGTAACGGTTCTGCAAGATTATGAAAGTCATTTTTTCGGGAAAAATATGGAATTCTCGTTGGTTCAAACGTTTTCAAGAAGCATAACAAACTTTCAAACCAAAACTAAAAGTCACTGATGAGTAAAGATATGTATATATCATTCATATTCTAATGTTTGTAAAGATACGCCATTAATTCTTGCCATGATATTGAACGTATGTTAATTTGGTGGTGACTGGTGTGGATGTAGTGTATCCTATAATTCAATGGCAAGTGTACATCGTTTTATTCATGTATCTTTCATTGCAAGCGTGGCTGCAACAAAGCATATAATCAATCAAATCATATTCATATTCAAATGATGGTTCAATGAGTACAAAAAAATACTACTGTGTAGAGGAAGCAAAGAAGAAATCAAAAGAGACCCGGTAATGAACCACTAAGAATAATAATGGTGTATCAACAAAACGTCAATTATATATGGAACCACGTACGTCTCATACGTAAACATTATTTTTCACAATTTCATTGGTTCATGTGTGTTTCCATATATGCACCACATTAAACTATTTCGTAGCAAGTTATCACCATTCCATAGTTTCCGAATAATTTTACTTCATTGTAATTCATTATACCACCATATATATATAGAATACAATTACTCACGAATAGAGTAACACGTGCCGTATTATTGTATCAAATCTAATTGTGTCGAATACTGTCGTACGTGGGTCTAAATCAACAATATTCTAAACACCGATAGAAGTGGGGGCCTTATTTGATCAATTGTTAATTTAACCAAAAAAATTGAAATGTTGTATTTGTATAACCTCATTTGCCTTAATTTCAGTATGTTAACCTATTAGGAGTCGACGACATCCACTGAGTTCTATTACGGTAATGCATGCAAAATATATGTCATTACTATTGTCTTGATGAAATCATCACATGTTTTTTTTCCCTTCTTAGCATCCTACACCAATTATGAATGAAAATCTCATAGTTGATTGGATACGGAAAGCAAATGTGTGTGATAAACAATCCTACCACCACGTCAATGCATTTTCCCAGGCCCGGCCCAGTCAGCTCTTAACCCTAGGAGCCAAAAAAATATTTGTGTCATCATCTCTATAATATTATTCCAAAATACATATAAATATATTTAAAAAGTCTATAATTTACGGAAAAAAATACTACTGAAATAATGAAAGAAATATATTTGGAAATAAGTTTAAATTAGGGTAGAGTTGGGTAGAGTTCACCGATTTAACTGAGTTAACTTAATATTTTAAAAAATCTGACCAGTTTACTTAAAACAAACCAAGATCCAAACAAATTTACAAATTTTATTTTACACATATTTTAAAAAATAAAATAAAACAAGATTTGGTAATTTTATTTTTTTAATCACTGAAGTTAGTTGCCTGTTTTAAAAATAGAAATGAAAAGTATTTACCTATTTTGAATTTATGAATAATCATTATCTTACAACTTTTTTAACTCACATGTTATATAAACTGAAATCAGAAGATTGTTTTTTAAAATATTAGACAAATAAATGTAAATTTTGATATTTTTGGACAATATTTAAAAATAGATATCACTAAATCTCATCAAATCTCGGCTTAAATATTTTTATATAATAAAAAATTATAGAGATTTTCATTGCTATAAATTTAAAATATAATATGTAATTACTCCATATTTTTGTATCAAAATTTTAAAGAAAAATTCATAGACTTTTTTCAAATAAATTTATCACACTTTCGTTCATATTCAGATGTGTAATTATTAACAAATTAGCTCGAATATATATACACAAACTAAAAACTATAACAATTTTAACAGAATTTTTTGTAATCTATTTTAAACCAAAATTCACTAACTAGCAATAATTACAACCCACAATTATATTTTTAAACACCTTTTAATTAATATTTATAAAAATTAATATTATATATAACAAAAGAATAAAAATAATAAAATTACTTCGTGCATAGATCACAGGTCAATTACTAATTATTTTTTTAAAAAAAGGATGTAATTTGGACTTTTCTCAACTTTCTTTGTGTTTTCGGAGAAGATGGACATTGATTATTTGGTGTTAAGAGAAAACGGATATTGATTATTTGGTGTTAAGAAAAAAGGACCTTTTGTTTTGTATATGACTATATGTGGGTTCAAATTTTTATTTATTTTAAAGTAATTGAGTCATTTATCCTTTATGATAATGTCTCACAAAACAGTATGTGTATGTGGGCTGTCCGGCTGTATATCCCTCTCTTGCTTCATCCACCTGAACCGGGCCTGCATATTCATTGGTGTGCGCCTCCCAAACATTTTACTAGTTTATACCTCGATCCTGATCCACATGTCAGCCATATAACCAACAACAAAAAACCTGAAACACCAAATTGATTGATATATGACTTAGAAAAGATTATTTAACCATGTAACGGTATATACATTTCCATCCGTTAGGGACTCTTATTGCCATATAAGTATAACAGTGATAGTTACATAGTCATGGTATAATTATACTGAACGTGATGATGGACAACTGGACATATCATATAAACTGCTATTGTCGTTTTGAATTGAAATGGTGTACATATTCGTTACATTGCTAGATCAAGAATGATAACATATTTGCGACTAAATGTTGTAATTCATGGTCATTTCGTTAAGTTATTGCAGGGGATAGAGATATAGGTTTTTTTTCTGTGTAGAATTTCGGTAATACTAGATCACTGTACATATATTTATATATTATCTCTTCCTTAAACTTGTATACCTTATAAAGACTAATAGACGTTTCAAACGCTAACTGTTAGATAGTTATGCATTTAATGTCTAGTTTTCTTGAACATATAAACATTACATCCAAACACGTAGACAATTGATTGAGATCATATTCGGATATATTTTTAAAATTAGTTCCAAAATAGTCAAATATGTCATTCGTGAGGTGACGAAGACAAGTAGAGTAACTAGTTAAGCTTCCAGAATTGTGGACTGTACAGAGCTCTACTGTGACTAAAATTACGAATTTACTAGAAAACTCGAAATGTTCTTTTTTATCTTCTTCATGGGTTTCTAGAACATTTCACATTTTAACCCCATGATAGATACCGGAGTTGAAATATTCATGTTCTGTTTTTAGGATCCATAATATGGTTTTGTAAAATTAAAATTGTTAATTAATATAAAACTGTAACTCTTATTTCAAAAAGTAATAATATAAAATGAATGTCTAACCGATGACTTCTAGCTTAACAATCTTGTAACTAGTAATTAACCGAGCATGCAACTGAACACGTGCATGTTTAATTTGATCAATGGATAATCTGATTAATTAATGAATTAAATTACTAGTTGATCCGTGGAGCTGATTAATGGGGGTTTGCCATCTTATCATAGATCGATGTCTGATTAAATTCAATCGGCAAAATTTTGTAGAAAAGACAATTTACTATCCTTTTGGTTTAAATTTTCTTGTTCCTGGATAAGGGCAAAAAGAGATTCTAGAAAACATCGTAGGCTTCTAGAAACCACCGCCAAATAAAAACATTATAGTCGAAAGGAGCATATGCTCGTTTTATTAATTTATTTTTATTGTTTATAAAATTTTAATTAGTCTATGGGTTGGACATTTGACCGTAAAACAAGTTTCAAAGCTTTTGACGCTTATCTTACATTTTCATCACAGATTACGTAAGATTAGTCAATGACTCAATGGGATCATCCCTTAGCCGTCAATAGCTAATCCACAACGCCAATTAAATTAACCTCTTTGTTTTTGGCTTTTCTTTGCTTAATGGCTATAATTTATCAAATGATGCGATATAAGAATAATTATCAACACGTTAGTTCGTTGGTGGGTGGGTATTATCAAAAGTGGATATATGTATACAATAGGACCCTCCTGAAGTGTGATATGTCGGAATGCACATAATAAGTTAAAATGTTCGATTGCATAAACTAGTTTTATGTATTAATATATTATTTTAGGTTGCCTGAATTTCTTAGGAAAACGAAAAATACAGGATTCTATTTGACACATAAAAAAACAGATACGTTGTATCTAGAAGAGATACCAATGCAGAGATATTTCGTCTACTGATTTTAGCTAGTATCTGATAAATATCTCTGTCCAGCACAGAAAACTCTTACATATATGTATATACGAAAATATATTTCTTTCACAGTAAAAAGATTCCATGTGATTATGTAATGTATTATAATATTATTTTAAAATTTTATATTCCAGATTATAGTTATTATTTTTTATATATTTTGAATTTATAAACATTTATTTTTATATGAATATTTAATATATATAAATATATTTTAGTACGAAAATCAATTTTTTTTTTTTAGTTTTCAGTATATGCATGTCATTTTTATTAGTAAATTTTTTTTTTTTTTAGAATAACATCATTTCACAAAAAAAAAATTAAAAACATGATGAACTAAGTACATTTTTATATAAATCAATAAACATTAATTAATTTTCTTATAAATTAATAAAGTTTTAAATTACCACTATTACTAATCTAGTGAGATTTTACTGTATACTCACATCTTTAAGCCATAACTAATTATCATTTTATCGTCATTAATACATGACACCAAGGGGGGACATAATAGAAACCATGAACATTGTTTTAAGCTGGTTTCCTAAATCATTTATAAGTTGACTCAATCCGTAAATAATTTGACTGTACTGTTATAAACATAGATTATATCTAGCCACTTACAGCAGTGAATTATGTTTGCAATTACCTATGAAAATGAAAATACTACTTAAGTATATCGGATTTACAACAAATTATCGTTATAATTACTCCTGTTTTTTATTATTCTATTTTTTCCGTCGACACTCCGTCCCCGGGTTTATCGAGCAAAATACCATAATTTTAATAAGAAGACAAAAAAATAATCTGAAGAAGAGCCTTTGTGTTTTTTTTCGCAATAATATAAAAACACAACTCTCAATCCATTTTCTCTTTACCTATTATTTCTCTCACTAAAATATCAATCTTTCTCTTTCTCTTTCTCTTTCTCTTTCTCTTTCTCTTTCTCTTTCTCTCTCTAGTGTCTACAAGCTCTATGCCTCAAGTCGATCTTGAAGCTTTTGTTTCTTCGGTATGCGCCGGTGGCTCCGACCGGAAGATCGCATGCGAGTCAACTTACGTCGCCGACCCGGAAATTCGACCTTACTACAACAACTCCGCCGCAAGTCCGACTAATTTTCCACCGGAATCTTATTTCTTATCCAGAGATGCTCAGCTCGAGTGGCTCAGCGACAACGCCTTCTTCGCCCGCAAAGAATCACAGAGAGGCAACTCAGCAAATATAAACTCCAATCCAAACTCGAATCCGAGCTCTCAACGGTTTCTACTGAGCTCCAAAGCGTCGATCATCGGTTTGCCAAAGCCGCAGAACACGTGTTTAAACGAGGCGAAGCAGCGTAGAAACGGCGGGAAAACCAATAAGAACCGGGTATTCTTGAAACGGGTTGGGTCACGAATGAAGACGGATGTTTTGGTGCGCGAACCTTCTTCTCCTAAAGTCTCTTGCATCGGTAGAGTGAGATCCAGAAGAGAAAGAAGCCGCCGGATGCGCCGTCAAAAATCAGGTCGACCGGAGAAGGCGAACCGGGTCAAGAAACCCGGTTTTTTGGCGAGTTTCAGAGCCATCTTCAGGATCAGAGGAGGCTGCAAAGACGAGTCATCGCGTGGGACCTACGCAACCCCCAGTAAAACACACGACGACATCAAGAGCAGGCTTCCGCCGGGAAACTCTGAACCGGTAGCCCCCGGTTTGGGTGTGATGACCCGGTTCGCTTCTGGAAGAAGAGGGGATTTGTTGGGTGGATGTTGACGTGGCGTGACAAGTGTAAAATTAGTGATTGGTTGTCTTGTCCGGGTTTTTTGGTGGGACCTGTTTTTAGCGTTTTGGTTGTGTGTTTTGAAAAGTCGTTGGCGATGACGTTGCAAGTAGTTAACCTTTTTCAGGAACACGGCAACGCGAAGGAGGTGATTCCTACCACCACACTGTTTTAGTGTTCTGTTTTGTATATTGTTTATATGGAGCCCTTTTTTTTTGCATTCAATTATTAATGTAGATTTTTTTTTTTCTTGTTTCCGTTGTAAATTGTCAAAGAAATATATATTATATTTATGCAACAGTTAAATACTTTACTTCAAACGTGAATTTATTAGCAGACGAAGCTTGATTAGTCTTCCACATTCAGGTATCCCATTCAATATTTTTAATCAGTTATATAAGTTTAGAAATCATATAGAAATCTAAATGAAATTTTTATCTGTTTTAGTTTGGTATTTTTATTTTTGTTGAATGAGACAGATTTTTTTTTTTAATTTACTCTTCTATTTTTTTTCTGTTTTGGTCTAAATTACTTTTAAAAATATATATAGATAAACTAATTTTTAAAATATATTTTGAAGCCAAAATTTTCTTAAAGAATATAAAACTGGAAAATTTTATTCATGTGAGTTTTTTTTTTTTGTTGTTGAACAACTTAATATTAAAAAAAAAATTATTAACATTTTCTAATATTAGTAGAATTCACATTCTTGTTCACGGGACAGTAAAATTTGATTTGATTATTCTTTCTTTATTTTTTGGTACAATTTGTTTATTAAACTTTGCATGAATTCTATTAGGTTCTGAATACACATTCTATATGTCATTCTATATTTTACCGGTCATTCTATCTTTTACCATTTATTGATTACGCATTGTACTACTTTATATATCATATGCTGCTCATAAATATATATTATATCATTTTTCATCTACCAATAATAGAGTCAGACTTCTAAGCTTTACAATTATTTTCTTTAGTGAATATTCTCTATATATTTTTTTTCTATGGGAAGTAGAATTTGATTTATACGGGGTTGTTAACACAATTTTTTATATTCTTTTTCTCTTGTCAGTGTTTGAAAAAAAATTTCATTTTTTCTTTCTATTATGTTTCTTCGTTCTTTTCAGTAGATATGATGCATATTTATGTAAGTTGATAAAAAAAGATAAATTACTGGTTTTAGACTCTACTACTATTATTGAAAAGCTAAAGAAAATTGTGTAAAAAATTATGAAATGGAACAAAGTATAGCTAGTATCAAATTGAAATTTTACTAAGATTTGATAAACAATTTTGAATCTTTTGCACCAATTATTATCTCTAATGATTTTATTAGAAATTAGGTTTTGAGAAATAATAAAAAAAATTCCAACATATAGGGGAATCAAACCCTAGATTGGACATATAATTCTGATTTCTCTCATTTCATTTATACCACTGTACTAAGAAAACTTTTGAGAAATAATGAACACCAATAATTATAAGGTAATCTGATAAAATAAAAATGAATAATTAATATTTTAGGGGTAAAATTGAATTATCATTAAATAAAATGATATTTAGATAAATTTTAATGAGGAAAATATATTAGGATATTGTTGACTTTTATTTGTACATTTTTAGCAGAAAATTTAAACTGAAAATCGTTTAATAAATCAAAATAAATTTTAGTTTGATTTTGATTCATTTTGAAACAACTTCGAATAATCTGAGTAAAAAATTCATCCGAAATTGTGTAGATATTTTTAA
This sequence comes from Streptanthus diversifolius, assembly GCA_039880935.1. Classification (NCBI taxonomy): domain Eukaryota; kingdom Viridiplantae; phylum Streptophyta; class Magnoliopsida; order Brassicales; family Brassicaceae; genus Streptanthus; species Streptanthus diversifolius. The sequence goes on along the minus strand of JAXGFM010000022.1, from coordinate 19,430,457 downwards.
TCAAATTATTCAAACTACTTGATATTTGAATAATATCAAGTTATTTCAGATATTTTGTTATTTCAATTTAAATATTATTTTTGGTTTTCTAAATCTGAATATAATTAATATTTTTGTGTATACAATTGTATTTCAGGTATTTAAATACCTATGAGGTTTTAAAATTAATGACTAGATTTGATATCTCCTACTTCTGTCTGGTTCTTTAGATTCAATTTTTTTTTCTTGTATTTTCCAGTAACGAGAATTTGATTGAGAAGTACCCCAAATGTTCAAATTGATATATATTTCGTTAAGAATTCTTGTGACTACACTTTGAACGGTAATAGACATCAGACACCTAGACTAATAGTAAATTTCAGTTATATTATTAGAACGAAGGAAGCCACATTACCAATGACAATTCATGAAAAATATTCAACAGCTTTTTTTTTCTGACGCTTTCACAAAGATTATCTTAGACAAATAAAACAAAGCAAAAGACGAAAATGGGGGTTTTTCAGTGGAGCGTTGAAGAGGGTTCTTGCTGGTGATGCCAAGCGACAATGTCTTTATAAGGTAGATTTCCTCCAAAAATGTCCAGGGCGCTTCCCACTGTTACATCCACACGACCCTTTCCTGCTTCTTTGATCCTCTCTACATCCTCCATCACCGTCACGCCTCCCGCATAAGTTACTGGAATCTGCCAAAGTCAAATTTACATCTGAGATCCAAAAATCCAAAGCTTAAAGAGATCAAATTTTGCAATAAAGACTCGGACTTTCTAGCACGTCCAAAGATGCAATCAAGCTTTCTCGTTTAGTCAGAGGGTATGTAGTATAGTTCAGCATAGCTTTGAGAAATAACCAGTCTATCTCTATGTCTCCAGTGAAGCATAACAACTACATTCAATCAAATTCTGGTTTTATTCCTGTTTTATTAACAGATAAAGCATCACAAGTTTTGCTGAATTGAGTAGCGCTTTGTTGATTTTCAAAAATGAGCAAGACTAGATGCAAGTCATATGCAAAATAAAACACTTAGGTAAAAAAAAAAAAAATCTAGAGCCTCAATGATACTCAAAAGTAAAATGTGTGTGTTACTCACCGGAGAATAGTTGCCAAGCAATGCAACAAGCTCTTCATCGATCCCTAGCCTTGGGAGAACAAGTATTAGGATCAGTACACACTGACTAAATACTGTAATTAGAATTCAAAATGAATCCACTCTAAGGCACACACTGAAAGCTTACTTCTTTCCTTCAACATCTACGCCATGCACTAGAAACTCATCTGAAAATCCTCCAAGAAACTCCAATGATTTCTCATCAAGCAAGACATCGCTGAACTTCTGCCATCTATCAGTAACGATTGCGTATCTTCCATCCTGTTCAACAAAATACCCATATAAACAAACACGGATCTTCTTTCATGATAGTCTGCTTAAAAACATTCAACTTTAGATAAAACAAGTCAGAAAATCACCTTCTTTCTGCAGCTAAGGTCCAATATCAGTCTTTGTTTCCCAACAATCTTCACAAGATCTTTCAGTCTTTCAAGATCAAGCTTTCCATTGTTAAATACATACTGAAAATATCAACAGTAAATATGATTACGACTAACACAAGCTCTATGATAACGTATTCAAAAGAGCTATATTGCTATACCGAAGTGACAATAACATGAGTTGCTCCCTCCTCTATATAACTCAAGCAATTCTCTGAATTGATTCCACCTCCAACTTGTAAACCGCCTAGAATTCATTGTCTTGTATCATATACGACACATGCATTTAATGAAATAATTTTCATTTCAAATCAGATAGTAAGAACAAAATCCATTCACATTCACCCAAAAGGCATACCGGGATAAGCACGTAATGCTCCAATAGCTGCAGCTTGGCTTAAAGGGTCTGCTCCAAGCATTATCACATGACCACCAGTAAGCCCATCTTCTTTGTACATCTTCGCATACTCTTCCGCAGATTTGTCCGACTCAAAGTTCGTAACGAGAACCGAACCATCTTCCTTCAAGTCACTTAGAGTGGATCCAACTATTTGCTTCACTTTTCCCTTCAAAAACAATAATACGATCCAACTTGTTACATCACGCAGAGAGAGCTCCATAAAAAGGATTCAGATTTCAAAATCGGTGAATTTGGATTCAATACCTTGTGTATGTCGATGCAAGGTCGGAATTGAACAGCAGATACGACTTGCAATCTTGACGATCCTACAAGACAAATTCAAAAATTCACTTCAGAAATTTGAGAAATTGCGTAAAAAGCAAAAACCAAAACTTGAAACAGGTCGTACGTTTTGTCTTGATAGAAAACAATGGTACAAAAAAATTGAGATGCTTTTTCAACGGAGAGCTCTGATACTTCTGGAATAAAGCGATACCACCACTAGAGTATAGTTGAGAGCTGCAAGTTCTCATCTTTGGAACTGAAAATTGATTTGCAATCGAAAATTCGGGTAGGTGAAGGATCTATGGCATTTCTGGTTCTTCTAATTCTGGATATCTAGGGTTTAGAAATCCGGTTTGCATTATCGGTTTATTCCGGTTTTTCGTTATAAGAGATACAAGTTTGTTTAAAATTGAAATCGTCAAAAAAAGTTGGGATTTTTAGATTTCTTTTGAGAAACAGAGGTGATGCGATGGAACAAGAAGAACGTTATCAATCTCGTCTCCAAATCCAATCATCTCCCCGCGCCTCTAACGCCGCCATCGCCGGAGATTTACCGATTACCTCATCCTCCACCACAGCTTCCGAAGATCTCGATTCCTCCTACTCTTACTCTCTCTCCATCTCCTCGACACTCCCATTTCGTCAATTTCCTAGAAAACAACCTCCCTCACCACCAAGCCCTAACTCCACAAACTCTTATCGGATTCCTCCGCTCCAAGCTCCGTCACCATTCCCTCTTCGCTCATTATGACTTCGCCGTCTTCAACTGGGCAGCTACGCTCGACACATTCCGACATGATCACGAATCTTTCCTCTGGATGTCGAGATCACTCGCCGCCACGCACCGTTTTGAAGATCTCCACCGTCTCCTCTCTTTCGTCGCTGCGAATCCGTGCCCTTGTTCCTCAGGTATCTTCTCTTGTCCACAGCTCGAACCTATTTTCCGTTCCGTCATTGATGCTTATTGTAGAGCTGGGAAAATGGATTACGCTTTGTTAGCGTTCGATACAATGAAGAGATTGATCGATGGTAAACCAAACATTGGAGTCTACAACACTGTAATGAATGGTTATGTGAGATCTTGTGATATGGACAAGGCTTTAAGATTTTACCAGAGGATGGTAAAAGAAAGAGCAAAGCCAGATGTATGCACATTCAACATCCTCATCAATGGTTATTGTAGGATCTCTAAGTTCGATATGGCTTTGGATCTGTTCAGAGAGATGAAGGAGAAAGGTTGTGAGCCGAATGTGGTTAGCTTCAACACTCTGATCAGAGGGTTCTTAGGGAGAGGTAAAACCGAGGAAGGTGTAAAAATGGCTTATGAGATGATTGAGTTAGGTTGTAGATTCTCTGAAGCAACTTGTGAGATTCTGGTTGATGGGTTGTGTAGAGAAGGTAGGGTTGATGATGCGTCCGGATTGGTGATGGATCTTTCGAACAAAAGGGTTTTACCTAAAGAGTTTGATTATGGAAGTTTGGTTGAGAAACTCTGCAGAGAGAACAAGGTGGATAGAGCGATGGAGATGGTGGAGGAGTTGTGGAAGAATGACCAAAATCCATGTTTGATTGCTTGCACGACACTCGTCGAAGGGTTGAGGAAATCAGGAAGAACAGAGAAAGCAGCAGAGTTTATGGAGAAGATGATGAACATAGGAATCCTTCCTGATAGTGTGACCTTTAACTTGCTTCTTCGAGATCTCTGCGATTCTGGTCATTCGATTGATGCAAACAGATTGAGAGTGTTGGCAACAAGCAAAGGATTTGAACCCGATGAGACAACGTACCATGTTTTGGTTTCGGGATTCTCGAAAGAAGGGAGAAGAAAGGAAGGAGAAGTTTTAGTGAACGAGATGTTGGATAAAGACATGTTGCCGGATATCTTTACATATAATAGATTGATGGATGGCTTGTCTACCGCTAGAAAATTTTCAAAGAAGCAAGTCGGGTTAGTTTAACCAGTGAGACTCGCGTCTCTACTCTGGCTACGTTTGTATCTTTAAACTACTGTAGACCAATGTAATCTATCAAACACATTTGCTTTGAAGAATATGAGATGCAATGGAAACCAAGTTAGGTTATTTTATCATGATAACTTATTTTTTCTCTCTCCTTCAAAAATGTTTTTTGCTAACTAGATCCAAATTTGACTCCCGAACACAACTCTGGTCACTTTGATCTGTAAACTAGTCCCAAGCTTTCTATTTTTATCAACACATTTGATCTCGAAAAAAATATGAGATATGACATGAATCCAAGGTGTGTTTCTTTACAACTAACTTGTTTGGCAAAATGTACAAAATTTACATCATGATTCAATCAGCAATGCCACAACTAATCAGAGCAGTGCTAGGCTGATAGTACGGATCACCCAAATATTATTATAACACAAAAAGAGCGATTTGTAGAGCTGTATGGCAGCTCTGGTTTTCTTGCGAGTGAAGGAGTTAAGACATCTCATTCTTCTGCTGGCCTCTGACCCAACACAGATATGATCTCTCTACTTCTCCGATCAGGCGATTAGGGTTCGAGATTGTTTTCCACCGGAAAATGTGCGACAATTCTATATTATTCGCAAGTCTCGTAACAATGTTATTATTTCACTTAAAATGGTGTTTACTTAAGTACCATTTTACCCTTATATATAGCTCTATGTGACTTATTTGAAAGATAAGAAACAAATTGTATGCTAAAACTCTCATAATCAGAAATGTGTTTATGGTTCGACAAGTGTAATTCTTCTTCTACCTTTTTTGATTTGGGAAGTGAAAGAGACTTTTTGTTTTATTTTTCTGACATAAACAATCATCATAAGAAAACATCTCTATAACAAAAACCTATTCGTGATACACACCCACACGATTCTTGATCATACATCAAAACATCTTGCTGTATCCGAAAGAGAGACAAGTTTGCTCTGAAGCGTGCATGGTAGTGATCAGATATCTGGCTTATTAGACTCGGGGATAGCGAGAGCTGCCTTTCTTCTTCAAGAACTCTGGGATCTCCACTGAACCTCCTTCTCTAATGGAGGAAGAAGGTCTTCTTGTAGCTCCCATTGAGACGGTATCTGCTTGTGCCATCTGAACCGCCCTTCCTTCTCCTTCTTCTTGTCTTTTGAAACCCGTTGCTATGAGGGTTATGCTCACCTAGTACGTAGAAAAAAACAGTTACTGTTTTCAAGAATTTGCACCTCAATTTCCACATCTCCAGATGTCAAAAATGTTAGTAGCAGATGAATCAGAAAAGGGCATACTTGACCGCTCAGGGATGGATCCACAACAGCACCGAATATAAGATTGGCAGTTGGATCGACAAGATCATATATCACTTCCGCAGCAGCATTTACCTACAAGGACAAAAGTGTATGAGATGAGAAATATGTGGAGCATATGAAATTAAAAATCAGGCTATGCTCAAAGTTGTTTATGGATCTATGATAATGAGATAACAAAGTTGAGAGAAAGACCTCAAACAGTGTTAAGTCGCTTCCACCAGTGATGTTCCAAACGATTCCAGTGGCTCTCTCAATGCCAATATCTAACAAAGGTGACTGGATCGCATTTAGTGCAGCGTCTCTTGCCCGACTCTTTCCTGCTTGATTTCATTACCAGTAGGATGAATGAATCAGCATGATGCAAACAAAACAAAAGCTGGTGTAAAAGAAGTTCAAGTCCAAGACTTTTTAATACATCATGACATAGATGCAGAATAGTTGAGTAACAGTGAATATAATATGGTCTTATTCAGTATCTTACTTATAAGACTGGTTTCTTTGCCACATCAAATCTACTAGCTCGTTAATTTAATTAGACTACTTCGATACATATATTATAGTTGTGATTATGAAATTATGCAGCCATAAAAGAGCTCTATCAATCATTCCAAGCTTACCTGTTGCAGTTCCTATTCCCATCAATGAAGAACCCGCATTCGCCATTATTGCTCTCACATCAGCAAAATCCACATTTACCAAACCAGGAATCTGAAAAGTGAAGACAAAGTAGCTATTATTAATAGTCTATTAAAGCATTAGCCTTACATATAAAGCAATCACAAGAAGTACATTCAAAAGCTATACCGTAATGATATCAGATATCCCACGAACTCCCTGACGAAGAATATCATCAGCTAGATTAAAAGCTTCTGTTACCGGAGTAGACTGAGAGACAGCTGTAAGTAGCTTGTCATTTGGAATGACGATGAGAGTGTCAACATTGTCTCTGAGAGAAGCAAGCCCCTCTTGAGCCTGGACTGCTCTTCTTCGACCTTCAAACGAGAAAGGTGTTGTGGCAATACCAACCGTCAATATACCCATTGCCTTGGCAATTCCAGCGATTACAGGGGCTGCGCCAGTACCAGTTCCACCTCCCATTCCAGCCTATAAAATGACGAAGACATTAGACAATCAGTGCTCAAGCAGTGACGTTGATATCAGAAGAATGGAATGAGATTTGAGGACATACTGTGACAAAGACCATATCTGAGCCATAAAGAGCCTCTTCAATAGCTTCTTTGCTCTCTCTAGCAGCATTCATACCAATCTCTGGATTTCCTCCAGCACCTAAACCCCTAGTCAACTCCTTACCAATTTGTAACCTATTATCTGATAAAACAGGAGACATTCTCATAGCTTGAATATCAGTATTCACAATCCAGAACTCCACGCCTAACATCTCACTCTCTATCATACGGTTCACAGCGTTTGATCCACCACCTCCCACACCAATAACTTTAATCCTCGCCTCATTGTAGTTGCTCGGAGCAGACGGCTCTTCAAAGTCCTCGGTGACAGGTACAGCGGAAGTTTCCTTCCTAGGATTGGCTATTGTATTGGTTCCTTCACCTCTAAGCATAGATATCTCAGGGTGAAGGTTCAAGAAAGGGTCTGGGCTTTGGAAATGCCTTGGAGAGTTTTTTATAGGGGAAGATTCAGATTTCTGAGCAGCAACAAAGACTCGGTTTTTCTTACTATCAATCATCCTGAAGGAGTGTACTTTGCCTAAATGAGTCTCCGGTGATACATTCTTTCTAAGAACAGTGAGCAGACGAGAATCGGAAGGAGTAAAACATGGTGAAATGCAAGTCCCCATACTGAGACTAGTGTAGTGATTGTTTCTCACCTAACAAGACCTGTTCATGAAAAGGCTAAGAAAGTGAAACAGAGGTTCTCAATTTAGGAGTCATATATGATTCAATCACAAACGAACAACTCGAAAATTCAGTTGTAGCAATCAAACAAGATACAGTATAAACCACTTATCTAATTATCCATAGGGAAGTATGCAAATTGAGCTCGGAAAATTGTAATCGCAAGTGGTGTCATTTACGAATTAACAAAATTTGAGATGGGTATTGCGGAATTTGCAACATTACATGAAAAACAAGTTGAGACAGAAAAAAGTTTCGATTTTTGGCTAAAAACTCCAAAGGCAAAGAAAGTGAAATTAAAAAGCGATTAGTAAGAGGCCAAACGAAATGAGAAAAGTAAGCGAGAGAGAAACCTGAGAGTAGCAGAGAAGAGTTTTGGGAGGAGAAAAATTGAGAATTGAAGGAAGAGAAGGAGGAGCTTAAGGAATTGAAACGGAGGGTTTTGGTGTTTTCTGCCTAAATATCTCTTTGTCACACCAATCAAATTAAAATTTATTTTCTTCTTATTATATCACACTTCAGAGTAACTTCAGCAGTGACGTTGGTAAGACAATACTCGCGAGCAAAAGAAAAGTAAGAAAGCAGTAAATATATGAAAAAATTAATGTATTTATTATATACAATATTGTTCTTTTTAGGGTGAGTGATAATATGAAAGTGGATTTTCTTTTCTCATAAACTAAAATTTTTATTTATCTTGAAAATACAAATCAGAATACAATGTTTGAGTTAACCAAATAAATACAAAATCAATTGACATGAAAAGATATTAAAGTTACTATGTTAACCAAAAAATAAGTTATTGAATAAGCAAATTGATACGCTCTATAATGAAACCGATATAACATGAGAAATAAATTTGACAATGCTTCCTGAAATGAAGACTTATCCACTAATTTAGGTTTACCTCCATTATTGTCCTTCTTTTGAAGCGAATTGTGTGTTTGGTTTTGCAACTCATAGCAACCCTTCATAATAAAACCCATTTCTTTCGTTGAAGAAATCAAACGATGTGAAGCTGACGAAGTTTTGTTGTTAACTGTAAAAAACGCTTTGGAGAAGACGACGGTTAGTTAGTTGAAGTGTTGTTTTCTGATACAATGTAAAAATGATTTAAAACAAAACATAGCGGACTGATATAATATAATATTTGTTACTGACAAATTGCCATGTTTTAACATAAGTTTCACAAGATTGTTTTCATCTCGAGTCCCTTACCTCGTAGTAACAACTAACAAGTACCATACCGTCTTGTCTTTCTGAAACCAGTCTTTCGATATGTTACATATACCATCCTCATTACTTCTAAATAAAAAAAATATACCTTTCACACTCTCAAACTTAACCAAGCCAGATCGTGTAACCAAACCGAAATACGAAAACGGTTCCATCAATAACTTAATTGAATTCAGTGCAAGTACAAAAGCCTTGAGTGGATTCATGTCCATGAACAAATGGTTTGGATCCATATTAGAAGAATCAACGGCTAGAACAAAACAAAACATAAGCTTCCGACTTTGGGGAGAAATCTTCAGATTTCCAACCACTAATTTTACACCAAGAAGCAAAATAAGTATATGCCATTACCTCAATTTTTACAAACAGGTGCGCAAACGTTGAATGTTTTGTTGCTTCCTAGAATTAACCTAGAGGCATTATCAATCAATAGAAAAATCTTCCATGTAATCTCTATAGATGGATAAAAAGTACTATATTATTACCAATAGCCAAATAAGAACCCATCACCTTCTGTTATCTTCACTATCATCTTGAACCAAGACCATACTCTCTAGTTATCATGTATAAATGCAGGAATATCTATTTCTTTTTGGTTATGTGTGTGACCTGCCTCTTGTTCCGTGAATTTTGTACTTGTCTCAGGTAAGTAATACAAACAGAAACAGATACTTGGGAAGGATCGTAACAAATCTAGTGACAGAACACTTGTTATATTCTCTAAAGATTCATGATGTTGAAACAGAGAATCACTTTCTTGTTGACAAGGAACAGAGGTAAAGAAAGATCAGATTGTGCTCCTCCTACCAACACATAAAGCATCAAAGTAAAAGATTTTTGTATTCCATTCTTCAAGAGGACAAAACTAACGAACCTACCAACACCGTAGAAATCATAAGTTTTTCCTCTTCATGTCTCATGACGTATTAACTTCCTTCTCCATCTTCTACTGTTTGTTTTTTTTTTCAGAGAGGGCAACTAGAGTTCCTCATCAATGTCCGCAATCTCCCGCTGACTTTTGGCACTTTCGGTTGCGCTCTAGTCTTCAAGCTCTCAAAATACTGCAACCATAAACCAACGAAGATTGTACTGCTTCTCAGACACAACATATTGGTTCCAAGAAATGCAAAAACTCATAGCTGGATGAAAAGCCTATTTACCTGTTGCTTCCTCTTCCTCTCCAACTCTCCCTGATGAAACCAAAGAAAGGCTAATTGTTAGAATCCCTTTCACGTAGAGGAATGAAAGTCTATAACCAAACTTAATATTAATAATACCAATGCATGTTTTAACTGCGCGTTCTCTTCTTTCAACTGGTTTAGTTCTGCTTCCAATTCCACTGTATATGCCTTCATAACCCCCCCCGAAAAAAATAACAAACATTAGCTTTTCTGCTGCTACAATGAACATCCATAGTCATCGAATGAAGAAAAAATAAAAAAAAATATTGTTTATAGTAACCTGCTTTCTTGCTCTAGACCTCGCAGCAGACTCACGGTTTTTGATCATCCTCCTCTGCCTTCTCTCAACTACTTTCTCCACTGGACCATCCACAACTCTTTTCCTTCCCCTTAACCCTCCCATATCAACTCCATACTGACCTCCTATGTTATCCACTTGACCATGTCCTAGCCCGTCTGACGACACCGGGCTCAACGGTCCCACCATCCCCATTTGCTGCCCACTCGCTCCAAACCCACCACCACCGCCATAGCAAACACCTGGCTGAACAGGTGGTACCTGCTGATACCCCCCTCCTCCTCCTGTCCTCTTACCATAACCCGAGGGGTCACCTACACCCATGGCCTGACCCGGGAAAGTAGGATCACCGGCTCCTTGAAACACACCGTAGAGCTGTTGCTGCTGCGTAGCTGCGGGTATAACACTAGACGGGTTTTGGTTTGGGTTCGGATTAGCTTTAGGGTTAGTGGGATGTTCTCTAACCACACCAGCTTTCACTAAGAAATCCTCAAGCGTCATCTCCCCAAAAGTTGGTTGTCTAGCCGCACTCTCACCGCCGCCATTGTGAGCATTGTTTTGACCATTACTACTACTACTACGTCCGTTGCTGTCACCACCACCTCTATGTATCTCAGACCAAACCTCATCAACCGTCTTCCTACAAAGCGGAGCTGGAAGTGTCAACGAGCCTTGACGTGGAAGACTCGGCTGCTTGACTATCCCTGGCTTCTTATTAACCCCTTGGTTACCTGAAGAACCACCACCAAAGACGCCACTCTCGGCTCCACCGTTTTTGTTGTTGAAACCATTATGATTCGGCGGAACGGCTGCTGCTTGCTGATTGTTGTTATTCTCCTCTGCGTTCCAAATAGACACGAGAAACTCGTCCATGTTCATCGAACCGAAGTTCTTGCCGTTCTCACAGAGAGCGTGTTGGAACTCATCGAGAGTCAATGAATAGATGGAGGATTGTCTTCCCAACGAAGAAAACGGATGGTTCTCTCCTCCTCCAGCTCCGCCTCGATTATGTCTTGTTTGCGCCGCCGATGATTCTACTTCTCGCTCAGACATCATCTTTGTTTCTCTAACTACCATTTACCAGCTGCAGATATACAACATCAAGATTATATAAACTGCCACGTCATCTGGATTTCTAATATACATAAACGATATATTTTCATAATACATAACCACCAACACCCATGTTAAACTAAAATCATCATATTATGTTATTAAAGCTCACCGAACCAAATAATTTAATGACAAAGTTTGTTGAAATATATAAACATGCAAGAGAAATAAGATTTACTTTGAAGGGTAAATATTTTGTTTTGGTGGGCATTTTACAGATGAGAAACATTTAAATATTACACGAAGAAAAACGTTTAATATATAAAAAAAGAATCAAATGGTTATTAAGTCGGTCCACGTGAAAATAAAGAAGAAAGGTCCACATCGTGACAGCGACAAGCGCTTCTAAATTTAGTAATAAACAAACCAATAATGACTCATTTCAACAAAGGTTCTGTTTCCAAAAGAGGAAAATATACCCCACTCGTTTTCAGCGAGCTTATCAACAACACATATATTTTGTTTGCCTGATTATATATTTCTTAGAACGTTGCTATTAGTTTAGAGCTTAATCAAATAATCCTAAATATATAAAAATAATATTTAGTTCTAGTCATTTACAGAAGAGTATGAGTATCACTTTCTTTCATGTTTATCGACTTTAATAAATAGAAATAAAAATAAATAAATCTGACTCGCAGAGAAGAACCATAAAGCAAACACCTAAACAGACTTAATCTATTAAATCAAGATAATTAGAAATAAATAGTTTCCTCTCTAAAAACAGTGCTTTAATCCAAGTCATATATATACCTCAAGATCTTGAAGATAAAAATATAACAATAAAGGTTGTAGCGGGAAAATAACCTGAAAATTAAATCCGTCTCCCAAAACCGGTGGCTCTGTGTTCCTGCACCACCGGAAAAACTGAGACACTGCTTCTTCTTTTATTTCTTGGAGATTCTCCTCCTTCACAAAGATTCAAAGCCGCCGGAGAATTTGAGAATTTTTGTTCTTTGGAGTTGTAAAGGAAAGAGAAAGAGAGAGAGAGAAATGTTAAGGGGAGGCGGTAAAAGAGGTTAGATGATGTATTTATGTTCACCGTGCGTAAGGGTGGCGCGTGGGACCTACGAACAGTGGCTTGAAGGTCACATATTTTGTCCAAAGTTGTCTCTTTAACCAATGACATTTCAAAGAGATGAAAACTTAGACAAGTCCAGGTCCAGGCCCATGATCAGAGGCAAATAATCGGTTCGGCAGCGTAGGACACGTGTTGTACACGTGTTTTCTTTCTGTTTCTCGTAGTGTCTTCTCTTCAGCTAGACACGTGTGACTATTCGCTACGAAATGTTTTTTTACGTCAATGATAACATTAGATTCTTTTGTAAGCATATACCAGCACGTGAGAACCTGGATTACGATTTACGAGTTAAGAAACTGATTGTTTTTAGGACGATTTTTATATAAATGAAACAACAAAAAATTTAAGTATAAATGAAGGTATTAAATAAGAGCCTAAAACATGATTCCATTTCCAACCTTCGCTTGTGAGTGCACGTGGATTCACTGTTCTAAATTTGAAGAAAAATCTGAAAAAAAAATCCGACCTGCCGGAATCGAACCAGCGACCTAAAGATTACAGCAACTAACTACAGTCTTCCGCTCTACCAACTGAGCTAAGGTCGGACGTTGAAAGAGTTCGGCCTATTATATATAATATACAAAATATTTAGTTCATTGTGGGCCATTGTTTTACATAATAAACGGTAATGAATTATTATTCATTCTGGGCCCTTAACAGTATAAAGAAACAAAACAAAAGTGGCTTCCAAAACGTAGTAGTTTAACTTCAGAGTTCAGACATAAGGATATTGGAATTAATCTTTAATGATAAATAAAAGGTTACAAAATTGTTAAGAATGGATCCTCAACAACCAAACTTTTTCTGGTATCCTAATCTAATTGTCTACACCTATGATCTATCTACTGAAGTTCATGCTATATTGAACTCTGGATAAAATATTCGCACAGGTTTTAGGAATACGTATCTGACTGAAAACAAATAGTCCACATAATTATTATCATTTTTACCTTTGCTTACCAAATAAATATGACTTGTTGTCTATTTTGTTTAAGTAAAAGAAAACAAACGATCTCTGACTATAGATTCTGGTCTAGGTAAGACTATTATCAGTTATATACACCTTATTTTCTACGGTCACATTCCACGTTATATAGCTTACACGTATAAGCTATTAATTTATACTTTTCTTAAGACTAATATTGGGGTGACATAGTAGGGTTCATCAAGAAATCTGATTATGATGGACGCAGAAAAGTTTTACATAGCTACCCAAACACTTACTAATCACCCCCAATAGTAATCAAAAGATCTACAAAGAAATTTGAGATATCCATGAATCTCTCTGATAGGTTCAAAGTACTTATAGCAAATCATGTCACTAAACCAAAATTATCCCATCGCTCTGAGAGTGAAGATGAGTTTTTTTTATAAAAAAAATTCTTGACTTCATCGTTGGTTAATAGCGCCTTAACGATGTTATTAACCATATATACCTCGAGCAAGTGGGAACATATGCCCTGCTTCAGGAATCTCATGGTAATGAATCCATGGCAGCTTCTTAGCAACGTAACGTTGCAGAGTCACAGGGATATGAGCATCATCATCTCCCTACCACAAGTGCACCGATTCCTCGTTGTTCGGGAACAGGTTCTCGAGTTCCATTGGATCGAATTCCCATTTTCCAAATCCAACAATAATGTCACGGATCACAGTCTCGTGTGTTCCTTGCTGCCTTATTTCTGCCTGCAGGGATAATTTGATTTGATCAAATGAAAAAAAGGTGAATAAGAAGAAAGTGATGAAGAATGCTAATAGATATTACCTCATGTTGCCTCCAGGCAGTACCAATCTTAAAGATGATCTATTTGTCTGATTTGGATAGCGAACCGAGGTTGCGGGTCACAACACTAGACCCAAGGAACCACTTCTGAGAGTTCCACCAATGAGTAAGCCAAGGAGATGTGACAGATGGACCATCACGAGAGCCACATAGCTTTGGAGGAGGCGGCTGGATTGCCTGAGAAGTCAAAGCAGCTAATACCAACAGAGTACACGAACAACAGCTTGTAGAGAACACCTGGAACTCAAGATTCATACAAACAGAAACTGTTTCTCCTTCTCTAAAATGAATCTTCAAGGGCAAGAAAAAATGCTGTGAATAAGTGAAATTTCTTAAGACCAACTGACCAAATCAGTTAAGAGAGAGCTCACTCATGGGTATTTATTAAGATTCCTTAAACAAATATTCTTGGAATATAAAACTAATATCTCTGGGTAAATAATTGACAAACCATGAACTTATTAAACTAAAAGAAAAAGACAATTAAATTCACAAAATGGACAGGACTACAGTAAAAAAAATAACATTGATTAGGTTGAGACTTGAAATAATCACCTGAAGCTGGATTTACTAATTTTTTTATTTTCTTATTTTTCCCGTGAACTTGCCATTTTCGTACAAATAAGTAATATTTTTTTTTTCTTTTGGAATTTCCATGTTTTTTTAATATAAAAAAATATCTCCAAAGCGCCAAAAATTCTCAACAAAGATAGTTGGACCGTTCCACTAACCCATCTTCTCGTCTAATCACATATTATAAATACACCATTGACCACATACTGACATTTAAACCACAACGCTTTCTAAACCGGAAATTAATCGGAATCAAACATGCCACGTCGTGCTGATTCGGCTAACCGGATAACTGATGAAAAGAAACTAGAAGCAAACGAGCCTAACCAACGCGGTGGCGAGGAAAGTAGTGAAGAAGACGGCGAGGATGATCTATTCGAGATAAACCTGGAGGCCGTGAGTGATACAAATTCGTCTCCGCCGTATGATTCTCAGAGATTCCCGGCGCGGACAGGTAGCGTTTTACTGGCAAACTGTCTATTACCAGCTGCCGACATCTCTGGTGCCGTGCCGACAACGTCAAGGGCTTGGAGTGATTTGGTTTGGTTTAGAGGGTTTCTCTATGTTGAAAATTTAGGGACTGAGAGTAAGAAGCTTAATTATATTTGAAAAAAAAAAAATACTTCTGTAATGTGTGTTGTATAATCGTATATGAGGGTTTATGGATCCTCGATTTAGGTTTACATACATATCTTTATATACAACTCATTGATATGTATATTTACTTGAATTTTTTTGGCTAACCTCTTTGTGAACTAAAGATGTAAAAATGCGTTGGAGTCCTCATATCAACGTATGAGCTGAGACATGTTTTGATCGAGGCCATCAAAAACAAGTTGATTTGCTAAATGCAGAAAAGGAGTTGATGAAGAACATTCACACAAAACCTATCCTATTAGAAAGACACGAGATTCTCTATGTGATCGGGGAAAGTATGTACCCAAAAAGAGATTTGTCCTCGTCTGCAATTCCTTCACATATGACTCTTCTAACGCTGTTTCTATTTGGATCAAAATACAGAACATGAAACGGACCTAACAAAGCTTTTGTCGGTAAATAAACGAACTCGCCGGCATCAGTCACACCTTTTAGTTGTAAAAGGGTTTGCGAAATTGGATCATTGAGAGGGAAAGGTAAAGGAAAACGTCTAAACGACCACTGGTGTTTCTATGCATTCTCCAAAATCACAGTTCAATGGCATCATCGGAATCAAAAGACCCCAACGCAGCTAACTTTCCCTCGTAAGTTAAGAGGTCACGCCTCCATGGCACTTGTATCATAAGGAACTTTTCAGATTTGACATGGAAGCTCATCAAACAGCGACCAGCAAAATGAGATGTAAGAAAGGCTTCATAATACAGAACCCCGTTGATACATCTTCCACGATAGTGGTATAGGAAATGTTCAAAGCTACCTTGGATGAATCTCCAAGATTCTTGAGCTCTTCCCAATGTAAGAATCCGAGGCTGATTGCTGTTTTTTCTCTCTTTTATAAGATGAAGGCCATATGTTGGCATACACAGCGCTTTGTATGTACCGTCGATCGGGTCGTGCCCTATAAAGCCTGTTGGGTCTCTCCAGCAGCTCTCGGGTTTGGCCAAGGTTAAGAACCGCCGCATGGTTGGGTTCCAAATTACGAGCCCCTCTGATCTGTTAAAGCATATCAAGCCGTTGACTGAATTGGAATGTAACAAGCAACAATTGTCGGGGTATTTCATTAAAACACTGTCATGACAAGTACAAGTAGAACTCTTTCCTTTGAACTGTTGTAACTGACCAAACACATGTACAAGTTAGAAAAGATCTCCTGCTTTGTCTGATCTCTACGCAGATGTCAAGCTAGCAAATTTTAGTATTAATGTAATTTCCATCTAAGAGAGTAAGAGTTGAGTGGATTAACTTATTATTAATTTTGTGGCACAGGGAATACTATCAAGGAGAGTAAGTGCAGTTATGGGGGAAATCGATAGTAGTAAACTATACTAAAGCCAAGCGTCCCTCTCCTTGCTTCCCTATAGACACCTAATCAGTATTTCATTCCACTATGCCTTAGTCCCAAGCGGCCAAAATGCTAAAACCAACTCAGATTTTTGGTTTGCTTACTTGAAACCATAGTTTAAGCCAAATCCTAACAGTATCAAAGCATTCCTACTTAAAACTAAAGGTATAATCAAAGCAGATATATAACCACTTCGTATTCGGAAAGCAAATGGCAAAAGAAAAACTTTAAAAAGAAGCATATAAAATGAAATACTGATTAGTAAACCGCAATATAATCCCGATGAGCATTTTGATACTCTTCACAATTCTATTATCAAAATAATCAATAAACAAAAAGATATAAAATGAATTGTGTAAATATAATTCTCAAAGTTAAAAAACCTCGAAAAATCAATACAAACATTGAATCAAATTTTCTTAAAACATGTTTCTAAAGATACCAAAAAAAAAAAAAAGAAGGCTTTACACATCTCTCTACTATTCCCACCCAATTCAACCTCACCGTCACATCAAAACAGCTTTAAATTGGCATCGGAGAGGAAAATCAAAATATAACGAGAAGAGAGAAGAGACAATAGATCAAGAAACAAGCGTACGAGATCAATCCACGATGCTCTTCTCCACCATCAGCCAGAGATACAACCAAAGCCGAGCAAGCTCTCGTTGACCACAACACGAACGCCGCCGCAAGCGCGAACCGAACCGGTCCCGCTCCTTGCGGCACGAATAACGACACCGCCGATAAGATCACCACTGGAAGCAAACAGTATCCAACCAAGCTCGTACACGTGTGGAGATTAAGGTTCCCGTTACGACCAGCAAGCATGTTGAAGACGGCGTAGAGGAAGATTGAGGAGACCACGATCCATCCGAGTATGACGCCGAACTGGATCTTCCCGGCGAGCAACTGGAAAAGGCAAAGCGCGAGGTAGAGAAAGATCGGGCCGGATAGATCTGAGTCCTGGTGAACGGTTTGGTTGATTCGGAAAGGATTCAGAATCGATCTAGTCTTCTTCCAGATTTGATCCGGATGGATTCCGAGCTCGTCGAGCAGAGGCTCCTCGTCTTCGAACGAAGCTGAGCCTCCTCCAAAAGACGATGATGAGTTCATCGTGCCGCTGAATGGTCCGGCGGGAGTCGCGGAGGACGCGGCTGCGGATCCGATGTCGAACGACATGAATGGGATCGCGGAAGAAGATGGACGAGGTGGTTGAAACGGAGCCGCCGGGAATCTTCGTTGCTGGACATTAGTTCCGGCGGGGAAGACCACAGGTGGAATCGCGAAGTCCTTCGTCATCTTTCCGAATTTTATTTTTTTCCGAAATCTGAGATCTCAAAAATCAGCAAAATGATTTCAAATTAGGGTTCAAGTTTGGATCAATGAGAACGTTCGTGACGTTTCCAGAGATTTTCTCCCTTTTTCCTTCTCTTTTCTGGCTTTTCCTTAAACTGTGAAGCGTACCGAGACAACTTAACGTACAAAAAAGAAGGCGTCTGAGGGTAGTTTCGTCAATCTATGTAGTAATTTACTTTGTATATGACGAAATGCTATGCACTAAGCTTCTTCGGCATTGGCATATTGACGTATATCACCTACTACAAATTACAATAGTATCCTCCTTATAAGTTTTAGTAAATTTGTCTCACCGGCCCAGTAAACGTGGCAAGAACTTATTGGCCGAATAGATTATCCTTTTTATCAGGGAGACCGCCGGAGTAATAATTCAACCAGCGAAGAAAAGCCGGTGACTTTCGCATTTAGCCGGTGGATCTCTCGCCGAGGATTTCGCCAACACTCCTTCACTTCTTTCTGAACATGGCTTCCGATGGAGATAACATCTCGATGACGGTGGCGGTGGCTTCCTGCGTCGCTATGGCACTATTCTACGTTTTGATCCTTTACGCTCCCACCGTGATTCTACGCCTCCCGTCTGCTTCTTCTTTCTCTGACTTCATGATTCGTCGTTTCATTTGCGCGGCTATTTCAACCGTCGCGTCTCTCGTATTCACAGCTTTTATACTCCCTGTAAGCTAATCTTAGTCGCATTCTTGATTTTGAATTTAAATTCTCCGTTGGTCTCTATATATGCATTTGGTTCATGATTATGGTTACAGTTAGACATACCAACCTCAGTTAGTGGTTGGAACTTAAACAAACGGTGAAGAATTATGTATGTATGTGTAGCTTTGTTCAGAGTTGAATTTGCTTTACTACTTTGTTTCGAGTGCCGTAGTCTTGCTTCAGATTTGTCTGTAGCTAAGGCTTCAGATGAAGACTATGCTATGTTTGGTACTATGCTTCTAAGAATCGCTGAAACTTCTCTCTTCCTTTTTTTTTGGCTCGAGAAATGTTAAGATAAAAAGATGGGAGGTCTCTCTTATACTTGGAGTTTATGGCATAAGGAAAGATCATCTGGTGAGTTTTTTTTTTTTTAATCTCAAATCTGTTTGCTCGTTGTCCATCCCTGAATTCGGGTGACAAGTGAGGATCACCATGATTGGCCTTCAGAGTAGAAAAGGCTGTTTGTTTGCTTGATACACCATCCATCTTAAAAGATTCTGTATTGTGAATATGGAACAGTGGCAGGGAGTGGTGTATCCTCTTCTATTGACCTCGCTCATTTATGCCGGATCTTTGGTCTTGAAGTTGTTACTACTCCTGGAGTCATGGAAGGAAAATGGTGGAGGATGTAGTTCCTTTAATCACATCAGAAGCTTTGTCCAGACAATCCCTGCTTGGATCTTGACAGGTGCTTCTAATGTCTCCGTTTGGCGCAGTTTTGTCGTGGTAATCAACTGTTCTCTACCTCTTTTCAATTCTGCATCGAAACTGCATAAGACTTGGCCTATGCATCAGTTTGGCTTGTCATGTACTTTGTTTCTCCATACCCTCTTTTTTTGTTGCATAAGAAACTACTAAATGGAACAAATTTTGATCTGTTTAGAGTTTGCATTTCTTGTGATTTCAGGCACCATTAACTGAGGAGCTGGTTTTCAGGGCCTGCATGATACCTTTGCTTCTGTGTGCTGGATTTAGGATTTACAACGCTATCTTTCTCTGCCCGATCCTCTTTAGCTTGGGTTTGTTTATCTCTGTGAAATGACAGTTTACAACTCGAGTTGAAATGAAAATCGCTGAGATTAGTCTTAATCTTTTATGTAACCCACTTGAACCATTTTAGAGAAATATACATTACGCATAACCGCAGCTATATCAAGGCCTCACTGGTTGTTGGTATGTCTCACTGTAACTATAATCATGATAACAATGTTTGTCTCAGACGCGACCAATCAGCCCTGAGCCTTTCACTTGTCCTTTGATCAGGTCTTCAGCTTGTGGCTACACAGTCGTTTTTGGTTCATATGCATCGTTTCTCTTCATCAGAACCGGTACATTTCATGCATTATATGATTACATGTATTAGCCCCTTCCAATATTGTCCTTGATAATGATGTCTCCTGCATTGTGTAATATTTACAGGACATCTCGCTGCTCCTTTGTTTGCTCATATATTCTGCAGTTACATGGGATTGCCTGTGCTACACTCACGAGGAAAAGGTAAGAAAAGAAAGACATAAATTTCAAGGTTGATAACAAATGCAAATGCAGAAGAATAAGCTAAAGATGCTCTCATGGTTCTTCTCTTAGGCTTGGTCGGTGTGATTGGGTTCGTCACACTCCTCTTTCCTTTAACAAAGCCTCTCATGTACAACGATAGAACCAACATTTGTCCGTGTTGGCTTGGCTATTGTTTGTGGAATTGAAACTCTGCAATCACATCTCCGAATTTTATGTTTTCTAATTTCCACTGATCATGTCTTATAAGTGTTTTTAACAAATATTGTGGTCCGTTTTCAAGTTGTATGTAACAGATATTGTTTAAAGAAAAAGTTAATGGAGATTAGTTTAGGCAATGCTTAGATCGTCTATAGTTTCACTCTTTTTTTTTTTAACATAAATACCATTTTTCATTAACGAAACATATAATTAGGTTATGGTAACCCAAGAATAGAGTAATACAACTTTAAAAGGCTAATACAACCTAAAAATAG
Source organism: Streptanthus diversifolius (assembly GCA_039880935.1). NCBI lineage: Eukaryota > Viridiplantae > Streptophyta > Magnoliopsida > Brassicales > Brassicaceae > Streptanthus > Streptanthus diversifolius. The sequence continues at coordinate 19,409,818 of JAXGFM010000022.1, read as the reverse complement.
ATTAAACAAACCCAAAATAGGCCCAAACAACATCAGAGCCACTACTAAAATAGTTTCACTCTTCTATATGACAATTTATGTAATTAAACAAAATAAAAAAAAAATCGAAAATTCAAATGTCGAAAATCAGTCCCTGGTGGTGTACTTAGGAGATAGCAAGAAAGATATTCTAATATTCTACGTTGCATTTTCTAGTCTAATAATTATCCCAAGTCAATAGGCCCACATTTCGTTTAATTTATTGTATTTTTAAATAGAGAAACAATGATGAAATGTATGAAAGATATTCGAAGGTTAAGAATTGTTTTTTGAAACCGATTGTTATGATGTTGTGAAGATGGTAGCCTCACCGGAGGAGTGATCAACGTTTAAAACCCATCTAGAGAAGTATAGACTTTGCCAAAGTGTTTTTCAAAGACATAAGAGTTTCATTCATCCCAAGATCCTAAAACACTACAGCCGACAAGTTAGCCTGAGGTGCACAGAAATTCGAAGAAGTTATGGAACACATCAGCTTAGAGGCACCAACTTGGATGAAGAGAGACCGTTGAATTACTCAATTTCTATATGTTAACAAAAAAACAATTGTACATAATCTTACATCAGAAGATGATGCCTTGCATGATGTTCTAAAGAAAATTTGGGGGTAATGATCAAGCCGAATAGTTTTCTGAAAATTATACGATCTCAAAGAGATGTTGAGTTTCCGAGTCTAAGTTTATGGTGATGTCTTAGGACTATTTATTATACATGTTTAAGAGTAACTATAATCTAAAAAAACATTACGAATTCCATCCCATTTATTTTGCTTGGAAGCAAAATTTATAGAGAAAATATATACAAGCGAAACCAACAACAAATCATATTCACAAACAAGAAAAGCTTAAGAGTCAAAGAACTCAAGCTTTACAATGAATCGGCAGAAATTCGAGGGTTAGCCAGTAACTACAATTTACCACTCGGTGTAAGAAATTCTAAATATGGAGAACTAAAAGAGAAGAAAAACTTTTCTTCGATCTTATATCAATACATTATCAGTACTTCCTTATTAGTTACATATTACTTTGAAAACAAACTGGTCTGAGGCTATAAATCTCTTAGCGAGCTAACATAATAAAGAAACAAAATATCTTAAATAAACAAAGGAAAATGTAGGATAATAAAAAGGGTCTCCAAAAATAAATATAAAGATACTGGTTGTTTAAGAGAAGAGCAGAAGGTAGTACAATGTAGTCCCAGAATCCACCAAATCCTAAAGAACCAAACCCCACATGAAAAGGCCAAAAAGAAAATCTACTTAACATGTAAATGGAAACAAAAGTAAAATATCCCTTGAGAAGATAGACAGAGAGACACAAAGCTTCTGTCCTTTTTGTAGTAAATAAATTAGAAGAACACACTAATTAGAATAAAAATTAACAACAACAAAACTACTTTGATGATTAATAATACTAATACTAACCACTAACACCAATAAAAAAGAAGAAATAAGAAAAGATGGGTTCTTCTAATTGAGCAGGGTCATGATGATTTTTTCAGTGTACCAAATCCAATTCTTGTCCTAAGAGTTTTGCTGCAATCAGGATTGTCCAGAAGCAGAACTTGACGAAGAGAGGTTGCTATTGCTTCCTTGATTTGTTCCATTAGGGTTCTTGGTTTTGGAGAGCTTCTGTTTAAGTTCAAAGAGAAGCTGTTGATTCTCCTGATTCAGAATCTGAGCTTTCTTCCTCAACCTTTCGTTCTCCTTTATTATATAACAGTTTTGCAGGTACAGCTTCGAGTTTAGCCTCTCCATTTCGATAAACCTTACTCTGTCAAAATTAAAAAGAAAAATCTGAAGTTTTGTTAAAAAAAGAGAAAAGAAGAAGATTTGATTTATTAAAGCTCTATGTTATGATTATAGTTGAGGTTAAATCATTGCACCACCACATGGGTTGTGCAGCTTCACACGTATAATGTGGAATTATATTAAACAAAAATCATGACCACATTTATATCGTTTTCAACCAAAAATGTCAATATTTCTTTTAAATAATAATCAGAAGAACAATCATGCTCTTTTTGGTTGCGAGAATAGAAAAGATAAAGCCACCACAACAATGAAAACAAAAATAAAGTAATGATGATGCAGTAAGTATAATGATGAAGCTTGAAAACGAAAATACAAAACATTTACAGATGATAAAAAGAGAAAGAAACCGACGAAAACAGAGCCAGAATGATCTTTATTGTAAAATTTAAAGGAGAAAAAAAAGAGAGTTTCGAAACAGGGAAAAAAATTGAAAAAAAAGACAAATAAAATAGGGTTTATTCGGTTGCCTTTATCTGAAAGAAAAGGATAAACCTTTAAAATTTTCAATCAATTTAAAGTTTTGTTATATATAAAAAAAATCACAATATAGTTGGGTGGTTATGTAAATGATAGTCACGTTGCTTGTACGTGAGGGGAGATACATATCTAGAGAAAAAGAGATATATATATATATATAATACCTTTAGGTAAGAGTGATGGAATCGGGTGAAGAAGAAGAAGAAGAAGTGAAGTGTGTTTATATGTTTGTAAAGGAGAGAGATATGTATGAAAGGTAGAGAGGGACAAAGAGAACAAAATGAAGATAGTGTCTCTTATATAGAGCCACAAAGAGACATAAGAGAGAGAGAAGGGGACATGCCCCTCTCTCCTGACACAACAATCATGCTTTGTGTTGTGTTTATGCTTAGATGGCGGCCGAATTCGCAGCTCTCCATATTTTATTTTTGTTTCTTTTCTAAATAATTTATTAATAATTTGTTGGGAGGGAAAAAGTGAGAAAAAAGATTTGTGTTGCGTCATGTGAATGATGATCCAAAGAAGAAAATTTAGAGGGGTTTTTTACTTTCTTTGCTCATTTGAAATGTTCTCTATAGTATAGGGTTACTTTCGTCTTTTAGTTGTTTCTTCACATTTTGGTTTTGGTATGAGATAACCGCTCTCTCTTTCGAACGTTTTCTATCTCTCACCCGCCAAGTAACCGTTTTTAATATCATCATAGACCAACTAATTTTATAGATGTCATCGCAATATTTCAAACAAGTAATGTTCACAATATATATATATATTTCAAACACGTAGAATCAACTCCTACAACTTTCATTTTAGTCCAAAAAAAATAAACTCTCATTTAGTCCATAAAAATAAACTCTCATTTTAGTCCAATATGCATCAGTTTACGCAAGACCATCTTCTAGCATAGTGTAACTAGAGCACTGAGCCAGGCTTTGGTACAAAACTAATTTACTTTAGGAAAATTTTAAATTATGGATATAATTTGGGGTCTTAAAATGTATAAAAACGTTCAACATATAAATTTACGCTGGATTGTTTTTTTTTTTTGCTGAGTACCTCCAAATAGTTAGAGGCTAATGATTTTGCTATAGTGTTATCGATAATAAGATGACATTTTTTTGCGAAATTCAAAATCATAATGTTACTAAAACAATAAAAATAGTTCTTAACTTCTACCCTAAAGCCAAATTTAATAAATAGACCAACTTGAGTATACTTTAGATAGGAGAAGAGGTAATTTTGTAGTGAGTAAAGGGTAAAAATGTAATTAAAGAAGGGTTTAAACGAGTTATTGAGTGAAAATGATGATGAAGAGGAGGGCTATATAGGCCATCGTCCCTTAAAAGATTCGCAATGATGGTTGGGGATTGGTTCGAACCATCATCATTCATTATTCAATTTTAATTTTCTTAGATTGCACCATTTTCATTACTCTCTTTACTTCCTTCATTTCCCGGTTTGGTCAATATTGGTTTAGTCAACACTACTCATCATCAGCCATAATAACACACGTTAGAAGGTGTTCGTATCCGATTTTTCTTCATGACCCTTTTCTTGTTTCATCATCCCTTATTTTAGATAAAGATCGAAATAATTTAAAAAAGAGAGAAATTATGGGGAGGAAAGTTTTGGGACCCCAAAAAACTAAGCAAACAAAAAACTCTCTTATGTGTTAATGAGTGTTTCACTGCGTGAAAAAAGATCATATAGTTAGTAGTTTACAGGGTGGATTTGTTTTTGTTTATATGGGTTATTTCGTCATTTCATCATTTAGCTTCACTAACCATCGTCCCTCGTGGACCTCGTTTGGTTGCATAATAATACGAACTTTTGCACTTTCACGTTTATAATTACTTTTTCTTTTATCAAATCTTGTGATTTTTTTTGGATTTTGTTATTCTATTCACGGAATAAATTCGGAAATTTGTGAACGGTGAATGATTAATTGATATGTTGTTGTCCTATCTTTTGTTTCCTTTTGCGTTAAGCGTTCCAAATTGACAATGGTTTTAAAGTTTCAAAACACAAGTTCGAACCCATAATTATGATGTGTATCTTGAAATGGGACTATAAATAAATAAATAGTGGTTGCACTTCTTGCTTACATCAAAGGCAATGATAATTAATAAGTAGGGAGGTGTGTGTGAGTCATCCATGTTATTGTTAGAAGAATTTGAAATGACATCTCTGCCCCCAAAAGGTTTGGTTCTCTTTATCAAACAATCCCTCCCTTACGAATTGCTTTTCATTTACCCTAAAAACTCTTCAATTATCCCCAAGTTCTCTTTTTTGTTAGGATGCTTGTAATGTGGCAAAATTACGGTTTGTATAAATGCTGAACAATATATTATAAGATACAAATTATAATCAAACTTTAATTAATGTTTAAGGCTCCCAATAACTATTTCAAAACTTAGTCCTCTTAATATTTTATTATTTAAAAGATTTTTAAATTTTATTAGCTAATCAACTTTTTCAAAAAAAATTAATTATGGGTTTTCTATTACTGCTAGGATGGTATAAGTTTAGAGTTTAGCGTAAGATTTAACAAATTATGATTACTGTAAATAGTTTATCATTTGCTAATTTAACAGATTTTAAAAATGTCTTAGCAAATATATAGTCGGCATTTAAACTCAATAAATCACTTATGTTTTGGTAATAGTGATATAAACTAGTACCTCTAATTTAGTTAAATATATGCTATATTTATTGGTTGTATATGCAGGAATCAAAAAGTATGGTCTATCGTATGTTAAATCGTGTGATTATGAAGCTATTTCCCACTTTTAATCATTGCAATTTGTCATCAGTTCGTCCCTTGAGAACTTTATTTCTTTTTATGTTTTGGGTCTCCATAAAATATAAAGTGCGTCCATATTGCATTGCATGGAAACATTATCATAACATCTCCTAATTTTTAAACATCTACGAATATTTTATAAAGATTTTGTGGGGTGGAGCACTAATGATATACATGGGTCTGAATTATATTACTTAAGAGATAAAGGGCTCTTTTTGCAGCTGATACATATCACAGTTCACAGAGACGAAAATATTATACAAACGCTGGGAATCCATTAATTCATTTTCTATGTATAGTTTCAAATGTGATTCTTACAAAACTATTTTCATTCGATATAAATCAAACGCTCTCTATATATAGTTCGTTGTTTATAATGTCGTTAGATTTCGAATCGATATATATTTAAATTTGAAAAACAAAACAACTCGAGACACTCTAGTTCTATCACATCGTGGAACAGACCTCAAGTTTTTTTTCGTTGATACCGTATGATAAAGAACATAATATGATATATAGTACCATTATGATTTTTCTATTTACATGTTTGAGGAAGAACTTTGTTATTACTTCTTTTCTTCAGTTATGTAATTTTATTAATTGAATTATTTCCATGTAAGAAATGTAATCTGTAGAATAGTACACAGGTCACGAAAACGATTACTTTATCTGCTACATATCTATTAAATATTCTATAAAAAAAAGAACTAAATTTATCATCTCATAAAAAATTCGCTTAGTAACTCCAGCCATAATGTAAAAACAGTAACTCTCTCTGTCTTTAGTTATTCAGCAACTCGACCGATATCAATTATTTATGCAATTTTTTCCTATAATGATATTCCCACGTAAATCTCTATATGTTCTTGTTCTATCTACCATTCTTGTAATTCGCACCTTGTTAATCTTTTTAATCCTTATGAAGTTTCTAATTTTTTTTTATGATTTAAGAAGTATCTAAACTTGTGTCACCATCTAATATAACATTATCACCTACTGGATTGGTTCAGGAATTTGTACTTCGATTGTCTTTCATATTTTCAGAAATTTCTTGCAACTAGCTAGCATAAAGTTGTTGTTAGTTAAACAAAATATGTAATATGTTTGCATGGCTGTGGAATTTGTCATGCAACAATTATTTTGAATATATACATATATATATATTCAATATTTAAAAGCAAAAAAATGTTGTTAAGTAGAAAATTAATTAATAATCTCAGTCTATAGACTTATATTTTTTTCCGATCAGTATTTACGACGTAAGTTATCTACCTCGAATAAAGCTTGAAATCGGAATAATGACTCAATTCTAAACAAAATGCTCAGCCAACTATCAAAGTTTTAATTATTCTTAAAAAGATTTTGTTTTTAATTTTCAACGCATTCCGCTTTCGTCCTGCATTTTGGGGTTCCACTTTGTCTTGTTTTGTCTACACAATTTTTCTGTTAATGATATTTAATTTCATAAAAGGAAAATAAAAGTTGTATAAAATGAGTTAAAATAGGAAAAGAAATAAAACAAAGAGGAAGCACCGTGTTAACTTTGCTCTCTGGGTGTTACACTATCGTGCAAAGTTGTATCTTTATGCACATGCGCTACTTTATATTAATTTATAAACCAATTGGTGTAACCATTTTATCTTTATTTCCATATTATGTGGATTCATAATCTCAACGATTTGGCCCACGATGAATATTCTTTTCGATCGATTTAAACTCGCTGAGCGAACGTCATATCAAACTCAAAATGTATAGAACATTAACACGAAACACGCCATTCAATGTTGATGTAAGATACCAAAAGCGTATGGTCAAGTGATTTGTCTGAGTGGGTAAGATATTCGCCTTGGACATGGACGGAAGAGTGTATATATTAGGAGCTAATATTTTAAAAAATATTATGTAATTTTTACCAAATATTTTAAGCTGATCCCAACCCAAAGTATATATTGGTCCTTATATCATGTTAATTCAAGTGCAACTCAATTAATATATCAACTACTAAGAAATAAATATTATTTCAATATTACTCACTATAGATAAATATATAGTAAAAATAGACGCATTAATAATTATATATGATGATATATTAGTTTGTTGGTAATTTTGTAAATATATAAATTTGTGATGATATATTCCCTTTGTTCACTGAGGTTTATGCAAAATTTCTAACTAATTTTATTCTCATGACCCTTTGAATTATTTTGTTTGCTCACAACTTCATATGATTTATAGTTACGAATCGAACTTGATAATCTGTTAACACCGTACTTTATTTAAACTATGATAAACATATAAATATTCACAATCCAACAAAACAGGACTAGAAAAGGTGGAATATAAAACATGAAGACATTCGAAATGTTATAATAAATGTAAACTTGCAAATAAACCAAATGAGATTAACTTGTTAGGTTTCTCAAAAAAGAAATGTTGAAACCAACTAATAAGAATCATCAAGAAAACATTGAAATTGATGTGCATATAGCTAGAGGTGTCAAATGGACGGTCTAGCTCAAGTTAGAGGATTATTTTTTGGTTTGGTCTGGCTAGCTAGTACTCGGTCTAACTGAAAACTTGGTAAATTTGACAACAGCTATTATTTATCGAAGCGAATAGAACCTTCAACCTCATAAAATCTGACTGACTAAAATTTAAAATTTTGGAGTTACTTGAGGAATAAATAAAAGCCTAAGAGATGGGAGACAAAATGGGTCTTAGGGTAATCACGAATTAGAAGTAGGAGTATCCAGTTTCATAATAAACCCTCTTCTTCTGTATCATCAAATGATGACCAAGCCCCTCTAATTATAATATATATATATAAAAAAACATTTATTCTCTCTCTTTTCTGCTTTTTTAGCTTTCTTTTTCATATTAACTTTTTCAGCGTATCTTAAATACCAGTTACTGAAAATTAGTGCAAAAGGGGAAAAAAAAGAAAGAAAACTGACATCATGACTTAAGGAAGTTAAGTCATGGACGAGAAAGAAAAAAGAGAACTTATTGAGTTCATTAAAACGCCAACAAGGACAACATTATTCAATTATTCAATTTCAATTCAAGGACAAAATACATCGCAATCAAACTGCAATGTTTATTGTTAACACTAAATCGTCCCAACGAATAAGTTTTAAAGATGAAGAAATTCTTTTTTATAGAGTTCTTTTTTTCCCAAAAAAAAAAAAAAATAGTTTTTAAAATCCGGAATGGAAAATTAATTCTAGGCAGATTATTTATACATATATATAGTCTTTAAATCACTCTCCAATTCTAGAAACATTAATAGTCAATTATGTCAATTAATCCAAATTATATAATTCCAATCTCCACACGACATTGTTCGATTAGTTAGGAAAACAAACAGCAAAATGTCAAAGATCAAAAAGTACCAAAAATTGTCTAAAATAGCTTATCAAGCTTTCTAACTAAAAGATATCATTGTTTAAATGTGCCCACCTATGGGGAAAGAAATAGAAAAATGGCCCCGAGTCCAACTATATTAATTTGCTTTAAATGGTTTAGTTAAATAGTAACAATTTGCACAATTCTATTCATGTGACAAATCATGCCCCCCTTGATGGATCATGCATCTGTATACACACACATTTACTGTAGTATATAGTTTGGATGTAATAAATGATTCAACGATTAATTTCTTAATTAAAGGTATAGAAAAAAAAAAAAAAAAGAGGTAGGAGTACTCATGAGTTCTACTCCCAACTTCATCATCATGATGATCAGCATCATCCACCATTTTTTTTGCCTGTAGATACAATTATGCAAAGTGAGCCCAACTTGTTACAACCATCTCATTGAATCCTTACTTTACCTTCTTTCACATGTTCTAACTCTATCCTTTTAACTTTTCATCATAATAAAAAAACAAAGTTTACGAAAAACACATATATTAGATATTGTCGTGCCTACAATTTCTAAATAAATATTTAGCTAATTAATGATATAAACTTTTACACTAACTTTTAGATACATCAATTGTAATTAAAAAAAAAAAATTTGGTTAAGACTTGTATCTAAATGTTTATTTTCTAAAATGTAAACAGACAAGAACCAATCAACAAAACTACTTACAATTAAGGTGTTTCATGTATGTGTCTGTGTCTGTTTAAGAAGCGTGTTTTAGGCTTTTAGCAGATGAAAGTAGTTTAAGTTTCTCACTCGTGTGGAGGTGTAATATGGTTGGACGAGGGTGATGACTGACACGTGAACGACTTTTAACGATTTTCTATGATTCCTCGTTTACTTGTTCGTTATGATCATTGGGTGTGATTATACTTACGTGACCCACCTGTGACCCATCATATATATGTGTTTCATTTGAAAAACAAATAAATTAGTAATAGTAAGGCTTAAACGTATCAGTAAACGCAAACAATCAAAGCCATACACAACTCTCAAATGATCTCGACTACAACATCCGGCTATCAGATTACCATCCGTTGATCCAAGGAAATTCATAATTTTCAAACAAGAACAGAGACCAAAGGAACTAAAAAGAGAAAGAAGACAGATAGTTTTCATTTATTATCTTTTATTTTTTTTCACCAAATTTTAGCATTTATACAGTTCAAATACAGATCTTGAATAGAGATTTGGGTTAGAACCAGAAGAGATGAATGTATGTAATGATGCCATTTCAAATGAAAATATTTCACATTCTTTTATGGCTTCATCAGCATGCCTTTGATATATTCCAAAACTCCGTCTACATCTACCGTCCACGCCACTGATACTGGTGAATATCCCATCCATGGATTACTCCCGTTCCATCTGCAATCCAATCAAAACCGCCATTTAGAGAAAGGTCTAAAGATTTAAAAGTGTTTTCCTTTTTTTTTTTTGTGAAGAACAAAGTTTATAATAGTTTTACCTCTTGAGGCCTTGATCCATGAGCGTGTGGCCAACGCATATCCCTTGAGTCTCCACCCGAACAACGCCTTTCTTATATGTGAATAGATCAGGCCGTACTACAGCCACAAAGCTGACCGGGTCATGGAGGTACACTCCTGAAACCATCAAGAACAAAAAATCAAAACTTGCAAATTTCATAAGCATGTTTAGATCAAAGTTTCTTGCTTTTTACCGTAAACACCATCAGATTTGACGTGCCAATCTCTGTAGAATTTGCACATGTCGCTTAACAATTTCGCGTGTTTCCCCTTGGAGTCACGCAGCGCTAAGAGGTCATCATCTGAAACAAGGAAAAAAAAGAAAAACATACACTTGCTTTCAGCGGATTATAATGCGATATATCGGGAATGTTAAAAGGAGACAAGAGGTGGGGAAAAGCTTCTTCACCTGTTAGCATAAGTTGGGTTGTGATGTTTATCCCAACGACAGTGATATCGGCTCCAGATGTGAACACGACATCAGCTGCTTCCGGGTCACCATAAATCTGCATATAGAGGAGCAGAGTCACAAAATGAAAAACCGGCACTTTTTCTTTTCGTTAGTAGAAAATTAAGAAGAGGTTTTGAGGGTGTTTTACATTAGCCTCAGCTGCGGGATTAACATTTCCTAAAGAAAAGAAGGCTCCACCAAGTATAACAATTTTCTTCACCTTACTCGCAAATGAACTATCGCGTTTGATGGCCTGAAACAAAAAGACAAAAACCGTATGGTCAAAAACAAAAATCGGATTCTAATATTAAAGAAGAGATTGTTTTATTCTTACAACTGCGAGGTTTGTTAAAGGTCCGAGGGCGAGAATGGTGACTTCACCCGGATATTCAGAGACCTTCTCAACTAGAAACTCAGCTGCACTTTTCTCACATTTCTTTCCACACGGAGAAGGAACAGAGACATCTCCAAGCCCATTTTTACCGTGCACAAAATCAGCAACACGAGGAATTCCACCCTGAATCAACACAACAAAGCCTTAAGTAGAGCTAAAGTCACAACATCGGTTTGACTTTGTCTAATATCAAAGATCTAAATCTGTGTCTCAGAAAAGGAGAGAGAGATTGTACCTTTAAGGGTTCTGAACTTCCTTCTGCGACAGGAACATCAGGGAAGCCAGCAATCTCACACTATTCTTTTGCATAAACGATAAAACAGAAAGAGATCACAGACACATTCCAAAAACATTTTTAAAGAAAACTGTACCGAGTTATGTGATGCTTTTTAACATACCAGGAGTAAGGCGTTGTGAGTAGCATCTTGTGTTGAAACATTACCAAACACAGTAGTCAGTCCTAATATCTCCAGCTCCGGTGTTTGAAACGCCATCATTATCGCCATGCTATCATCTAACCACACATTAATACATTAGTTTTAAAACCATTTCTCAGATTCTCCTATTGATCTTGCAATTGAAGGAAACTTGTTTCCATTATTCTAAACAATGTTTTTCTCGACAAGTAAGCCTCTTTTTGCTATTAAGCAAACATCAAGTTTAAAGATCCAAACTTTGCAACCAAATGAGCTCAGATCAATGATTCAATAAATCACTCAGAACTCTTAAGCGTATTGCTTGAGATTTCGATTTTTCGAGCAAAGTCAAATCCAACTACCACGGTCCACAGAAATGAAAAATCTCATACTAAAGCATCAAGATCCATTTATTAAATCTCACGTCTTTGTGAAGCTAATCAATTCTCCATGAAAAGAAGAAAAAACAGGAGAAGAAGCTCACCAATTCCTGGGTCTGTATCGATAATGAGCTTCTCACGCTTAGAAGAGAGACCTAAAACGTCTCCATTTGAGATCCCACCGTTGCAAATCTCCATATTAGAACCCAGCAAATGAATTTAAAACCCACTGAAACTCTTCTCGTGATAAATAATTTCTTTCCTGATATATATACGTATCAGATCAGAAAGGCCTGAGCTTTCACGAGAGAAAGATATACCTCAAAAAAGCCAGAAACTTTTAAAAAGGAGGAAGAATCGAAGTGGATTAGGCTGCACAACTATGGAAATAAAAAGCAAAGATTTATGGCGAGAAAGAGAGAGTCGTCCAGCTTTTTTCTCCCTGTTTTTGTGGTGACAGATAGATTTTACTTTCAATTTTTACTCAACTAAACTTAAAAATATCTTAATCTTATTTTAATCCTTTTTTTAAAAAAACCCACCATACTATAATTATCTTTAGCGATAAACCCTTTTAATATTAATTTTCATTTTGTATCATTCCAGTTTGACAGGAACTCCCTGAAATAACCAATTTTCTTTCTTTTTCTTAATAAGAAAATAAACCAATTTTCTATCTTGCAATTTTGTTGAAAGTGTTTTTTTTCTTCATTAATAGGTGGAATTTTGACGTAGACGGGTTGGTTAAGGAAAACATTTATTAATTAGAAGGAATCAAAAGAATAAAATAGGGATCCACATAGAATAATAATAAGTTGGAAATATGGAAAAAAACAAACAATTATTGGTGTTTGGAAGTTTGGAAGGAAGGGACCTTTTTTGTCAGATGCCAACGAAGCCAGTTATACATATGTCACCGACGTCGCATTGAATCAAGTCCAGAACGCAGTTTGTGCATGCAAGACCCATTAATAAAAGCCCAATTTTTATTGGGCTTAAATTGAAACTCAAACGTACGTTTAAGCTTTTTTCATGATGCCGTTTTAGCTCTGATTTTGATTTTAAGAAATAGACGTGAATTAGTTCACGATTTATGGAATAACTATTCGAAATTATGCAAGTATAAATTTATATGCATATATACTTAGGTTAGGTGGTCTATCTTTTTTTACTAATTTTCCTGTGTTACATGATAGATAAATCTACAAGTATTTATTAGATTTAATCATTTGTTTGTTAATGGTGGTAAGTAATATTATTTTATATAAAAAATTACTTTGGTTTTGTTTTGTCTTTACACTTATATATCATTTCAAAAATAATAAGTATGGTACACTCTTAATCATCTTGTTCTTACGTAAACCCATTAAACATAAAGGGTTCATAAAGAGAAAGTTAACCAAGAAAAGAAAGTTGACCAAGAAGTCCATGAAGAATAAACAATAAACCCAAATAATTGGTGTTAAATAGACTTTACAAAAATGAAAAATTAATTGTATCTCCAATCTCGAAGCATCTAAAATTCTGGATAAAAAAAAATTCCAAACGAAATTCTTGCCGACAAAAAATCAATAACTAGGAAAGCATAAATAAACAAATCTATACTAGTAAAATAAAAAATAGTTATCTAATGTACTATATTAGTACATATATGTTATTGAATACAAAAGTACTTCTGAAAATTAAATTATTTTTATTAAAATATATTTCCTACATTTTTAAATTTTCAATTTAGATACAGTTATTTGACATATAGATAAATAATAAAACATCTATATACTTTAATAGATATTAAAAATTCCGAAAATATCTAGGTTTTTTACAGATTATTTTCTCAAAATTTTTGAATTATATTATTTAATATAAAATATATTAAATTAATGGATTAAAATTTATTTTTATAAATATGAAATCACATCCATTTAATAAACTAAAATATTTTTTTATATAAAATAAAATATTATACAAAATAAAATAACAAAACATATAATACATTAAAAACTAAATATGAATATATATATAAGCTTTTTGCGGGTATCCATTATGAAATAATTTGGACATTGTAAGAATCTCATTATGCACCATACCAAAGTCTAAAGTGATACTAACCATGTTTTATAAGATACTTCTTTTTAAAAAAAATTCTATAGTGGACAATAGTTTCCCTAAAGTTCTGAAAAAGTAACCCATGCATACAAACCAAAATTCATTCACAGACACCACCAATCGTTAGATAATCTTGTAGTAGCATATGTTATATTGTTGATAGAGGGGGAAAAACACATGAAGACTTAAAATAATAAACGATTAAGAATGATGATTGATCCTGTGATAAAGATACTAGTCATCATGACAAAGATTTGGATAAAATGCAACTTGCTATCACATATATAAGAATATAATTTGATGAATTGTATATAAAAAAATATCATACTACACTTTATGGCAAATTAATTTCTGAATATGAAAATGAGAGAGAGAGAGAAGTAGGAGATAAGATAGAGAGGGAAGTTAGACTTCCATTTTGGCTCCTCTTCCAACCTGTCTTTTCACTTATGTAATCACCCACATACATCATTATTTCAAAATATATACTAATATATTTGGCACATATTTAAATATATGTCTCTATATCAATTCATTTTCATTTTTGATAAAATTTAATAAAAAAATTGTTATTAGCAAGAAGGCATTGAAGAGCGAAATCTCTCATTCTCAGAAAATTTAATTATTAGAATAATTTGGTTATAGACAGACCCAATTAAAAGAAAATGTCTCGCTTTTAAGTTTGGTTGCTGATTCCGATAATTCTTTTACAATAGTTTCGTCGACACTGTTTATATATGTCGACACCACCAAACAAAGTGAAACAAACATTAAAAAGCAAAATGAAAATTATCAGTGGGTTTGTATAATCACAGAATTTAAAATTAATGCAAAAGATTAATTTTTTATGTATCATCATCATCATTATCATCATTTCGCCGTTATTTTCTCTCTCTTTCTCTTTGGGCGTTTGACCCTTTATAGAAAAACCAGTGAAGCATCATCTTCTTCCTTCTTCTCTTATTTTCTCCAAAAACAGGTTAACAAACAAACGTCTCTCTCTCTCTCTCTCTCTCTCTCTCTCTCTCTCTCTCTCCTCCGCCATTCTTCTTTTTATAATCTTCTTCTTCTTCTTCATTTTCTGCTCTTTATTTTTATTTTATTTTGGTTTTCTTTAATGTTTGGTTGCCGAGAAAACGCAGGAATTTAAACAAATTCTTGCATAACTCTCGGTGACGATATATTACTGATTAATTCAGCATATTTATAAAATCGTTGATTGTCTTCTTTTTTGTTTCCTCAGCGAACTTGGTTGATTCATTCATTGAAATAACTTATCCAAGCTTTATTATTTATAAATTAATGGCGGAAGAACACCGCTGCCAATCGCCGGAAGGCCACCGTCTCTGCGTTAACAACTGCGGTTTCTTCGGAAGCTCAGCCACCATGAACCTCTGCTCTAATTGCTACGGCGATCTCTGCCTCAACCAACAGCAGCAAGCCTCCATCAAATCAACCGTCAAATCCTCTCTTTCTGCCGCTTCTCCTACTTCCTCCTCGGAGATCGAATCCATCTTCTCCTCCTCCTCGTCATCAACGATCACCCCCGTTGCGGAACTACAGATCCCGGAGGAGCAACAGCCACAGATTCCTAGGGCGACGGAGGAGCAACAGCCACCGCAACGGCCTAACCGGTGCACTGTGTGCAGGAAACGGGTTGGGTTGACCGGATTCATGTGCCGGTGTGGGACGACTTTCTGTGGGACCCACAGGTATCCGGAGGTTCACGGATGCACGTTCGATTTCAAATCGGCCGGCCGCGAGGAGATCGCCAAGGCTAATCCGTTGGTCATAGCCGCGAAACTCCACAAGATATGATCTCAGCCGTTGCTTACGTTGTTGACCTTCCTCTCTCGATCCCCCGATGCGCTCGGTGTATCTCAGCCGTTCATCATGTTTAAAAACATATACTTTGTTATTGCGGACACGTGTTACTTGAATAAAGGTTGAGACGGTTGTTCCATTCACCTTTCTATTATTTACCGTTTCTTCCGAAAGATTTTAAGTTCTCTTTTATATAATTATGTGGCTTTTTGCTTGTAAGAAAAAATATTTTCTTTTGGGGGAAAAAGGAGAAAATATATAAAGTTGTTGTTGTCTCTAGCTTTCAAATTTTTGTTTGGGAAATGTGTTGTATATACAGACAACTGAAAGACGGTTTCGTTGACAAAATACAAAAGAAAAGAAACGACAATTTCATCACCTCTCTACCGGTTTAGCTTTTCGGTAGGACGATATCCAAGTCAATGACATGAGGTCCAAGTCTTTGTTTATGATAAGATCAAAATGAGTTTAACCAAATGGCCTTAGAAGGTCTAAAGTGTTTGAAGTTGGAGGTAAAGAGTAAAATTTAACCAAAGGTGAAGAGTTTGGACAAGACGTCTATGGCTTGATATTATGCATTAATCAAAAATGGAGCTAGTCTTGAGGTTCATGATCTGACATTGAGTCTAGTGATTCGGTTGCCTTTGCCTTACACTAGTGGTATAGAAAACCACATAGATACACCAATTTAGCCTAAGATTGCGTGTACTACCAATGAGCACTGGTCGCTTCCAAGAGCGGTTACTACGAGAAGCTGAAGATACATAGTCTTTATGGCTACAAAGGCATTCAGGTAGCATGCTGTTAGTGTACAAGTACATGTCTTACATCATTTAGAATTGTAGTGTGTTGTGAAAGAAGAGAATTAGGTGAATTGAAAATTAGTATATAAGCTTGTTGTGAAAGAAGAGCATCACCATTGTTCAGATATTCATAATGAATATCTTAATTATTAAAAACTATTATTTTACTATATATATTTATTAAATAACTAAATATTAAAATACAAACCAGTAAAAATGTAACACATATATGTACATAATAAGAAATCGGCTCTTCTAGTCCTTAATTAAAAATCGATTCCAATTTCTATTTTTTATTTTTTATTTTTTTATATAATTTAATGATAAAAATGGTTTAAAAACCTATGTATGGAAATGCTGTTAGTACTTCATGTTACTTAGCTTGAGTTATTCTATATAAATTATATTTTAACTTTTTGCATATCTTTATCTGGGAGTGTCAGAATTAATTAGGGTTCACTAACCAAGTTGACAAAAAGTTATATCAAAAACAAATATAATAATTTTTTATAAATTAATATTTGATAAATTAATAATCACTATAAAATGGTAAAAAATTCCGTTAACGTAATAAATATAAAATTTAACAAAATTTGGAAAAAGAATAAGATAATAATTTTTTTAAAAAATTATATATAAATATATGGTCCTAAAAATAATATAATGCATATATAAGTAAGATAATATACTAAAATATAAATATACTATTTTTACTTAAAAATTATGATTTTATTAACGTTTTATCTCTAATTTTACTTATTGTATTAAAACTTTTTAGTGATGCTTATTTTTTATATTTAAATTAAAAACTGATAAAGATTTTTAGATACGATAATTATTTTTGTATTTCTAAATGCTTTCAAATGTCTTGTAATATTATTTTTAATTTCATTTTTATTATTGAGGATTATTGTTACTATTTTTTATATATTTTAAACTTATGAACATATATCATTCTTACATGAATGCTAGTTTATGTTATTAAAATTTATTCTAGTGTGATAACTTATTTTATCTTCATACTTTAAATTTGTAAATTTGTGTATGTTATTTTTATTAGTAGATTCATTTAAATTTTTTTTAGAATAACATCATTTTCTATTTTTTTTTAAAAAAAATTATTGACTAAAATTATTTTTTCGATAAAAACTTTTTTCTTCATCTCACTAAGCTTAAGAAAAGCTTTCACCTATCAAATTAAGATTCAAAACAATATAAGATAATAAACGACCATTTGATCGATGAAAAAGGACTTTTGTTTTCTCATCAAATAATTGTTCTCTTTCCGTTTATATTGGATGATATATTTAAAACTTTTCAGAATTACTAAAACATCTTTTATCTCTTAATGACCACTTGATGAAGAGGACTCAAACCAACAAAAAGACATAGTGTTATATTGTATGTGTTACCTAATAATTTCTAAAAACAATATAATATATATATCACGATATTTTTCACATTAATCTATTCAAAATATCTTTCAATATATTATTACTATTGTCTGAAAAAGAGCCAAACCAATAAACTAGAGTTCGATGTTTCCTATTATGCCTTCTTATTTTCTGTGATACTTAAAATTGTTTTCTTTTAAAATAGTAAAAGATCTGAACATAAGCATTATTCATTAATCAACTTTAAAAGTTGTGTTACAAAAAAAAAATGAACAAATATATATTGGAAACAAATATAAAAGTTTTTTAAAGGTAAGAGAAAAATATCTAAAACTTGAAACCGGGAACCAGAATGAGTATTAAACTCAATTAATTAAATAAATGGGAAACCGCTAATATATTAACCATACGCCTGAATTGAAAGGCTAAAACTAACACACGCACAATCTCATCGCCTATATATACATTCAAGCATTTCAGACCTTTTCCATGCATAAGCACATACACACATACACACATACACAAAAGCAATTATATAATTTGATTTATGACCATGAACATAACCAAAATCACTCCTTCGTTTCTTTTCTTGAGTATCATTCTTCTATCATGTATCAATATGTACCCTTCATTTTCTTCTGCGTAATCTGATTTATTTATCGTAAATATCAATTTACATCATTCCGTATACAGAATTACATATAAAGTTTTTACTTTCAAATTAATTTCAGTTTATTTGTTCTAGTTCAATGGTTATGTTTGTAATCTTTCGCCCGGCTAATAACCATTTTTTCCCCCCTTCTATTTTCTTTGGTGTCAAATTAAAGCATCCACATATATACAATTTGGATTTGGTATTAATTTAAAACGTGATATTAAATTTCTAATGGTTCTAGATTACAAAAAGTGTAAAAGGATCGATTTCTCCGTCGAGCGAGGCGACTAAAGAAGATGGCATGTTTGGTTTCAAACCAAAAACATTGTTTGTGTTTGGAGACTCGTACGCGGACACCGGGAACACACCTATCACGATCTCCGCCTCATGGAGGTTTCCTTACGGAGTCACTTTCCCAGGAAAGCCTACCGGCCGGTTTACTGATGGTCGTGTCTCTACTGATTATCTTGGTATGAAACTTTTCTTTACAATATTTTTTGTCTAAAAAAATCACCATACCAGTAGTATACCACTACTGTTGTTCTTGCAGATTGTATTTAGTCCTACAGTAGTGGTCTATTGCGTAAATAAAAAACATACATTTTGTTTTTGGGCTAAAAGTTTGATAAGGACATCGATCCAGCTTCCAAGCCCAAAAGCCCACTAGACGACGCAGAGGCCCATCAAAGCCCATTTAAGCCAGATAAGAAACATTGGAGGTTCCTTCTTGAAGATTCTTCCACCCCCGGTGTCTTTACAATTACCATTCGGTAAAGACACCAAAAGACATGCTAAGAAATTGTACTCTTTTTCCTATCTTCGGTTTTGTCCCACTGGGTTTTCCGAAGAAGGTTTTAATGAGGCAATACTCTTAGTGTGCACGACGAAGAAGACTTGTTCACTCTGTCCCATCTTCCACAAGTCTTCAAGGCGTTCTATCAAACTCCAACTTATGCGTCATTTTTATTAAAAATAAACTAAGTATGGTTTAGAGGTTTTTAAGCCCATTTGTTATGTTTTAATTAATTGTGGCCTTAAGCCCAATTTAATTATGTTTTCATTCTTTTGGGTTATTGGCCCATTTGTAATCTGAATAATTATAAGCCCTAGACTTAAGGCATTATATAAGCCTAAGTTATGAGTAATAATAAGATAGACTTTTCAGAAAATTAAACCTAGACATGTGTCTTACAAAAATCGGTGTCACCCTCTTCTAAGAGAGTTGCCGTGTTCTTCAGCCTAGGGTTGAAGTTCTTGGTGTATCACGGTTCTTCCGCAAGCCGTGTGGTCCATCTCAATCCCCGCTTCATCTCACGTGCCCAGCCTGGTCGAGTCTCTCCCACGCTAGCACCCACCTACGCGGCTGTTGATCGAGTCTCTCTCTCAGTCGCCTTGCTCCGCGTCCAGCCTGAACCTCCATCAGGTTCCTGCCGTGTCCGAGCGTACATCAAAGTTTTTATTAATTAAACGCTCAAACGATCTTCGCCCAAAAGAAAAATGCATGTTTTGCCAGGAAGTCTGCTACAGTGTTTGCTCCACGAGCAATGTGATAAAAGAAAAAGAGTGCACTACAAGAAAGTGGGTCACCCGAATGCTGTAGGTCGTAAAGATCAGACTCAGACACTAGAGTTCTAAAGTCCATGAAGCTGCCTTCTGCTCGAGTCACTCCACCAGATTTTTCCATGTTGTCGAGGATATCATTAAAATCATCGGATATATACCATGTTGCATCCCGGACAGTTTGGAGAACCGTTAGTTGTTCCCATATAAAAGGTAGTAAATAATGGTTTTCCCTCATATATAATGCTTGTATCAATGTAATTCTTATAAGAGGATATGATTTCTCTTTATAGCCTCAGGTCTGGTAATTTTCCAAGTAAACCAGATTGAAACCTGTCTTTCACGTTATCGACACTAAAAAAACAGACCAAGTTTTTCTATTTTGAAAAAGAAAATAGATAAAATCTACTGTAGTGATTGCGACCGATGACTGTTGTCAACTCCTCGATAATCGTGCCTGGGAGCGTTTTTCTCACCCTCAACGCTATAGTAAAACCATACATTCAACTTATAAAAATCAAATTCTGAGTATGGGGACGTAATGTCAATATCAAAACTATAGGGGCATAACATAAAAGACCAAAATTATTGGTGCGGGTTATCAAAATAATAAAAAACATTAACCGGACAGTATACATAAAAAGGCCAAGACTTGAAGGACTGTATACAAAGAATCTTGCAAGGTCTTCGTCTTTTGTTTGATACTTTGATTCTGGCTGGCTTCACTTTTATTCTTTTCACGCTTTTTCCTAAACTCGATTGCGTTGTTGTTTGATCATTACTTCCTCATCCTCAAATTCGTCTCTCCATCTCGCTTTCTCTTTCCCGAAGCTTTCGATGAGATCTTCAGGGAAGGCGATGCCGTCGATGTCACCTTCCTCTATATCAACGGATAAATCTCTACCTCCGACGGATACTTCAATGGCCATAGTGACTTTCGATAAGTCAACTACTCAGTACTCTTCGTCTCCTTCGCCTCCACATTCGCTTGATCATTCCAGCGAATCGGAAGAAAACGAGAAACGTAGTAGACCCGAGAGTAGGAGAAGCAAAAATTCGGTAAAGGAAGAACCTTTTGCTTCTATGGCTCAGGAAACTCCATCTCCGATAGTGGTGGTTCACAATCACAACCCCTCTGTGAAAGAATTCGTTCCTCCTGTGGTGACGACGATGAAGAGTGCGCGAGTGGGTTCCAGAAGAAGCAGTGGTCAACGATCGGGAGCTGTTTTGGCTATTCTGAGGAGGTCGAAGAGGGAAGAGGTAGTAAAGTATTCAGCTTTAGGGTTCCGGCTAAGCGAGGTCGTGCTGGCCTTGATTTCGTTCTCAATCATGGCTGCTGATAAAACCAAAGGCTGGAGTGGCGATTCTTTCGATCGTTACAAGGAATACAGGTATTTTCTTCTTCTTATTCTCAGATGGTGATGTTCTTGAATCTGGGGTTCAGGGTTTAGTGATTCGAATTGTTCAAGCTGAGTCCCCACTGTTGGATCGTAATTTATGCAGTCACTTCAACTATGAAATCTATGTTTTGGTTGAACTTGTTGGTGGTCTTAAAACTTTTAGCTTCTTTTGTATGGGCTGAAGCATTGTGTTGTATTCGGGTGATCGTAAGAATTTGTTTTCAGTTTCTTATTTGTCTGTCTTTCTCCATCACTTGCAGTCAGTTAATTATGAATTGATTTTGATACCAAATTTACATCGTTGCAATCTTCTGATATTGCGAAAGGTTTTGTCTGTCCGTGAACGTGGTTGCTTTTATATATTCCGCTTTTCAAGCATGTGACTTGGCGTACCATCTTGTCAAAGAGAAGCACTTGATCAACCACCACCTTCGACCTCTGTTTGAGTTCATCATAGATCAGGCGAGTCATGGTTAACTTACTATCGTTCCCCATTCCAAAGTTCCTTATCTTGCACTCTCTATGGTATTCTCGTTACTTTCGTTTTTTCTATTGACCGTACTTGGTTGCATCTCGGTGATGAAAAGACATAGTTATAGATTATTCCTGAAACTTTGACTTGGAACTTTCAGCTGGTGTTGTTACCCTGTCTCCTATGAGGCAAAGAAAAACACTTTGTGGTTAAACTCCGATATTTTTGACTTTTTCTTTATGCTATAGCATACGCATCTACGTCTGAATAAGAAAAGGTTTGTGTTCTGAAGAAGATAAGTTGCTTATTCTTTTTGTTTTTGCTATCAGGTACTTGCATATCTGCTTATATCTGCATCAACAGCTGCAGTTACCCGTGTTGACGATTGGGTTTCAAACTGGGGGAAAGACGATTTCACGGAGATGGCGAGTGCCTCGATTGCTATGTCTTTCTTGGCCTTCCTTGCCTTTGCTTTCAGCTCCCTTATATCAGGCTATAACCTCTTTAACCAAGACTCTCACTGATCCTACCCCACTTTTTTGTATAGTTTGTCCCAGACCCAAGAACACACATTACTTGTGTCAATATTATATATGAGAAATAAAAGATTATACATTTTCTTAGCGTTGTAATTATTACACTATGAATTTTTGTAGACATAAAAGTTCCAAGAAATTGTGTAATATTTGAGGTTAATAAGAGAGGCATACAGACCTTTTGATTCTCTTAACAAAAACGTTACAAACCCTGAAACAACATATCTTTAACCGGAGCTATAACTCAGAGCACAAAACAGAATTCTATCTAGTTCTTGACCCTTTTGATTGTAAACGAGACCTCAAGCTTTTTTTAATTGTGCATCATTTTGAAACCATGCTAAAAAAGCTGAATTTGTTTCTTTGCGTTATTCCTGAATGGGTGAAGGTACTTCAGTCATTTACAGTTTTGTGTCACTAGAAATGCCTCTATATATGGAGGAAAAAAAAAGTATCACCACTTGTCTCTTCCTCTCTCTCAGATTGTTTCAATTTAAGAAACAGCTAGGTTTCTTTCATCTGTCCATCCTCTTGCAGCCATAGACGCTTGCTTGGGTTCGATCTCGTAACATGAATCTATGAATCTGTGAGGAACCTACACATGATGCCCTCAAATAGAACTTATAAAGTCTTAGATTCTAGAGAACCATAATGAGAAATTTAAGAAACTTGCTAGATACCCTCTTGCCAAATGTCAATATATAAATGGTTCAGTTTTAACAAAGTAAATAAAATTTTAATTGTATAACTAAATCATATAAAATATTACTATTAATTGTTTGAGATACCCTTTTGAAATATGTTAATTGATGGAGATTTATTTACAAGAAAACTAAAACTTGTTTTATTCCTATAGAGAAATTTTAGCATGCAAGTGAGAGAAAATACCCTCAAAGTCAATCTTTATGAAACAAAACAAAAAAAAACTAGAAAATCAATCTATTAAAAAAATGTATGGAATAGTTTTTAAAAGAGAAATATATTTCATAAAGTGTGTTTTAAACTAAATCATCTTATATTTTTTTAATGGAGAGAATATAATTGTTTTTCATACTTTTTACCACTATATCAAAAATTCCATCAGAACAAACTTCACGACAAAGCAGCTCGTTGATAAGTTCGCCAAGTTCAAGAAGAAACTTACGTGTAACCAGGCGAGTTATGGAGACGGGTAAGGACGTTCCTTTACTAACCCCCATGACGATGAAGTCTTTAAGTTGTCAATGATCATATGGGCCAAAAAAGAATCAGAAAGGGCTTCTATTGCGAATGTGGACCAAGGAAATGTGAGTGTGCGTTTTTTCTTCTGTTATCTTACCATCTCAAAACATTGTGTAAACTGATATCACTAATGCCTAATTAATGATCTTAGGTTCTAGTTTCGAATAAATTTGTGCCCTTTGCGAAGCATGAGCAGGTGAGAAACAACATAAGCACGGGGATTACTAATGGTGAGAAAGACAAGAGTGTGGAAGATGGTACTTAAAGAAAAGTGGTATGGAGATATGTTTAATGTTGAGAAAGATCAGGAGAGAGGAAAATGGTGTGGATGAGTTTTGTAATCTGCATGAGGCACTTGAGATGGCGACACTGTTTTTCAAAGTTTAGGTGAATATTAACAGAAATTGCTTGTTCATAATTTGAAAAACCTTGGAGCTAACCATGAATGGAAGGCCTTGCTTGATGAGTATAAAATAAAAACAAACTCTTAAAAGTTAAAAAATAAATGCTATAAAATTACCCAAATTCTGTTGTAATTAACATAAATACATAATTCAGTGCCTCCAGTTAGATTTATTATTTGCCCATGTAGTCGTAATGCCAGTCAAATTTATATATTTGCCCATATAGTAAGTTGACTGATATCATTCTGAACGTAAAAAGGGTATTTCAGTCATTTGAGCTCTCAGGTTCTCGAAATTCATGTCTGGAGAAAAAAAAAAAATTAAACCAAACGAGAAGGCACAGAGAGAGAGAGAGAGAGAGAGAGAGAGAGAGAGAGAGGAAAATTAGGGTTTTCTTGGAGTCGCCAAGTTTTGATCTTTGATCAACGAACGATCAATGGTAGTTGGGAAGCGGCTTCGTCTCGGAGGTGAACATTCCAGTGACTCCAACCCGGACTGCTTCGAAATACGATACGAAGACCAACCTATACCTTTCTCTCCACTCAGGAAGATGCATGAAGACGACGTCTCCGGTATGGACGCCATGTTCAGGCGGAGAAAACAGTTGAAGACGACGACGAAGACATTGGTGTCGTCTTCCTCTAATTCAAAGATGATCTGGACTAAAAACGATGAGCTCATCATTCTTGGGGTTTGTGTTTACTCTGTTCTTTTTTAACTCTCTCTCTGTTTTCTTGTTTTGTGTGTGTGGAAAAGAGTATTGTAAACTATGAAAAAGAAACCAAATTGAGCTACAGATCTGACTCGGATGCTTTCTACGGCTATATCAAAGATTTCATTGAAGCAAACTTCTCTAAGAGGCAGCTCACCGATAAGATTAGGAAGTTGAAGAAGAGGTTTCTAGATAACAAAGCGAGGTCTAACGATTGGAAAGGACTGTATTTTACCAGTACTGACGAGGATGAAATCTTTAAATTGTCAATGATCATATGGGACACAAATGAAACAGAGTCTGCTTCTAATGAGAATATCTACCAAGCCAATGTGAGTTTGTGTTTTGTTCTGTATTAACAATCTATTTGTTACCTTCTCAAAAACATTAGTGTACAATTTGATATTACGAATGCGTAATTGATCATTAGGTTCTTATTTTTTAATTAGGATGTGCCTTGTGTGGATCATGGACGTGTTGATGAGAAGATGGACCAATCAAAGGTAGTGAGGTGTTTTGTTCTGTTCTACCAATCTCTTTGTTACACCATCTCAAAAGGTTATTGTAAAATTTTGATATTACGAATGCGTAATTAATCTTAGGTTATTGTTTTTGAATAAGGATGTGCCTTGTGTGGATCGCGGACGGGTTGATGAGAATATGGACCAAGCAAAGGTAGTGACTATTTTGTTCTGTTATACCATGCCCCTTATTACCATCTCTAAACATTATGTAACGTCTGATTTTGAATAATGCGTAGTTGATCTCAGATTCTTGTTTTGTAGAAGGATGTGCCTTCTGTGGATCATGAAAAAGTTAATGAGAATATGGCCCAAACAAAGGTAGTGAGTCTTTGTTCTGTTATACCAACCCCCTTATTACTATCTCAAAACATTATGTAAAATTTGATACACTAATGTGTAACTGATCTTAAATTTTTGTTTTGTATTAGGATGTACCTTACGTGGAGCATGAACGACCTAACGAGAATCTGGACCAAGAAAAGGTAGGTCGCGACTAGCGATTGTTTGTTCTGTTCTATCAAGCTCCTTATTACTGTCTCTATACGTTATGTAAAATCTGATATACTAATGCGCAATTTGATCTTAAATTCTTGTTTTTATTAAGGTTGTGCGTTCTGTGGAGCATGAGCAAGTTAATGAGAATATAAACCAAGCAAAGGTAGTGAGTCTTTGTTCTGTTCTACCAAGCTTCGTATTTGATATTACTAATGCGTTACTGATCTTAAAGTCTTGTTTTGTATAAGGATGTGCCTAACGTGGAGCATGAACGAGTTAATGAGAATATGGAAAAAGAAAATGTGGTGAGTGTTTCTTCTGTTCTACCAAGCTTCTTGTTCCAAACATTATGTAAAATTTGGTATTGCTAATGCGTAACTGATCTTAAATTCTTGTTTTGTATAAGGATGTGACGTACGCTGAGCATGAGCCGGTGAGTAACGTAAGCATGGAGGAGAATGATGGAGGTGAGAAAGAGAAGAGTGAGGAAGATGGTCTGGATGAGTTTTTTTCTCTGCAGGATGCGCTTGAGGCAACGACATTGTTTCAAAATTTAGGTAGATATCAACAGAAGTTGCTCATTCAGAATTTGAAAAACCTTGGAGCTCAAAGAAGAAAAGATCTAACAGATGAATGGAAGGCATTGCTTGCCGAGGACATGAAATTGTATGCCAAGAAACTGACTTTAGCCGCAAAGCTTGCAAAAGCAATAGGAGACTCTCTTTGATTCAAGAAACAAGAAAGTTCTGCTTTTGGAATGATTTTGATGTTTTTTAGGTTCTTGCTAGTAATGATTTTGTTGTTTTTAAGCCATCTTTTGAAAAGGGTTGTGGCTTTTTTTGTTGTCCTTTTAGGGTGTGACTGGTTTTATGTTATTAGTCACTCTGTGTTGTAACAATGTTTCTCAAATGAATCTAAAACAATTATGATCATTTAGTTTTTAATACTCAAACAGGAAACGAGTGCAGTGTGCGTATTTGACTAAGAGAGAATATGAGCATACTTTGAAACCAATAAAAAAGTAGAAAGAAATCTCCTTACAGACTTACAATATAGACTCGACCAAAGAAAGTTACAAGAAGAAGAGATGTTAGATGAAGAAGTTGTTCTGATATATCCTTCTCTGTTTCCCTATCTTAGACTTCGACCAGCTTTGAGCTTTTCTACTATAAGAGCTCCTCCCTCTCCTCTTGAGCCTCAACTCAGACCACAGCCCATCACCTCGACTTGAGTTGAACCCGAAGACTAAACCGAAATCAATTCTTCACAAAAAGGAATGCAAATTTTCGTATGCTAGGTAGTAGATACAATAGCTCACCTCAAAGATTAGATTGTGGATGGACAATTTGATGAGATATTATTTTAGGAAAATGTGTCGTCCAAAAAGCTTTTGATAAACATAAAAATAGTAGATACACGTGTAGAAAAGAACATTAACGATACGATCAAATAAAGTGGTAGAAACAACAAACACACATCAAACCAAAAAGGCACATATCGGGCACTCGCCTATTTTCTGACAATTTTGTTCCCCAATTATTGATGGATTTGTCATATATAAAACATCTAAACTTTTTTTTTTGAAGAAAAACAAAAATCTAAAACGTGTGGTGCGCATAAATCTACCGTTCATGATCTAATGTATGGAATATAGAGAGATACAATAGGGAAAATAACAAATTAAACGAGTTCCAACTTTTAGCATCAAGATCGAAATGAATGTAAAAAGAGCCTAGCCCGCACATAAAGGAAACTCATAATTATCATCGGGTTGGTCGTTTAATCGATCTTATGATTAAAAGTTATAGCTTTTGCTATTTAGGGTTATTATTAGTATATAGGCTTTTAATGAACTTTAAATTTTTGATTATTTAACTGTTATGGATTTTATGTTTTTCTCGGTGTAATTATGAATTTTATGTTCTTATGTTATTGGCTCTATGAATTTAAATTCAAAATTTTCATAATTAAAAATTTAGTTATCAGACTTTATCAAACTCTAGTATTATTGACTTAGTATTTTTTTATAATCTTATTAACAAAACTCCACAATTATAGTAAAATCTCTATAAATTAATAATATTGAAATTTTAATTTTTTTAAAAATTATAGAATTATTAATTTATAAAAAATTATTTTTAGTCCATAATGATTTTTCAATTTTTTTGAAAATGATGTTATTATAAGAAATTTAAATAAATCTACTAATAAAATAACATACACAAATTTAAAGTTATAAATATAAAATTGCTTATCGCAATAAAATAGATTTTAATAACATACATTGTGAAATTCTTTATAAAAATAATATATATGCATAAATTCAAAATGTATAAGAAATGATAACTATAATTGACAATGATGAATATAAAATTAAAAATGATATTATAAAACATCTGAAAACATTTAGAAATACAAAAATAATCATCGTGTTTTAAAAAATAAATATTATTAAGATTTTTTTTATACAGTTAGTAAAATTATAGATTAAAAATTTATAAAATTTTAATTTTACATAAAAGAAAAATATACTCATATTTTAGTATAGTATCTTAGTTATATATGCATAAATTTATCTAACTATTAATTTATATTATTGTTGAAACTATATATTTACATAAGAGTATATAATAATTATTATTTTATTATTTTATAATTTTTACATTGGTTTAACTTAAGATTAAAAAAATATTATTTATAGTAATTATTAATTTAATAAATATTAATTTATAAAAAAAGTTAATGGCTACTTACTCTTCCATTTTGGACTGGGTTTCGATAGCCTATCTTTAGGCCCAAAAACATTCTTCTTGCTCTTTCTAATCCAAGAAAAACAAGAGCACAACAGCTGTAAGGCACATGATTTTTTCTACAATATATTTCATGTGCCATTTTATTTTCCATCTTGTGCTGCTACATATGTTTGGCACTCTCGACAAAGACCATAAAAAAAGTTCCACGTAAAATAAGGGAAAATTTTAACTTCCTTTTTGGTTATTTGGTCGGCAAAAATTAATTATGGAAAAGAGAGTGATGTGAAATGTAATGAAGACGGAAAGAAAAAATAAAATAAAAAAATAAAGAAGCGACGAATTTGGACGTAATTTCCAGCGTAATATTAGACCCGCAAATATATACTATTGGGGCCCACTTTCGCCTTTCAACTTTTATCATCACCCAAACAAACATTTCTTCTTCTCCTAACGCTAAACACCAAAAATCCCCCACATTTTTTTTTTTTAAAAAAGAAGACATTTTTACTCTCTCTGTGGAATCTCTTCAAGCTCAAGTCATTAGGGTTTTTCTTTATTGGGGAGTCTCTATGAGTCACTGGAACTTATTTTGCCCCCTAATGTTCTTCTTGGGTACGCCTCTCTTCTCTTCTATCTACTATTTCTGGGCAATGAGTTTCTGCAGTGTATATAGTGTGGGCTTGAGCTTTTTCATTTGTTTTACTACATTTTGAATTTGATGTGAGTCTCTTTAAATCTCTCGATGATTTGACATCTCCGATATTTATTTATGAAGTTGAATCTTCACTTCAGCTACTTTTTTCAGCATTCTGTTTAGCTTCATGAGATCTTGGATCGAGACTGGTTCTCTCGATTTGGTTCTCGCTAGATTGGTTAACAGGTTTATTTGGTTCTTTTGATTCGTCATCTTTTCTATATGTTTGAGTTTTTTTTTTTTTACTTTCCTTTTATCAGTGTAATTGATTAGTCCATCGCTATCTCCAAAAAAAAAATGTTCTTTTGTTTTTTAAAGTTTAAAGTAGCTAACTTTCTTCTGTAGGGTTCATCATTTGAGTCTTTAAACTGTTCATCTCCTTTTTGGGTCTGTTGCTTTCCTTTACTTCTCAAGCTCCTTACCTTGATCATTGCATTTCTCTGTTACATCTTCCTTTTACTCGATAGAAATTGCTCTTTCTTTTGGAATGTTGTTGTTTGATTTATGTAAAAGAATCTTTCCTAGTCACTTCTTGTTTGATTCAAATGATTGTGATTGTTGCAGGGTGTTGTACTCGGGTGTTTAGAATGAACCAATGAAGCTGAGTCTCTAACGATCTTTCAGAACAAAGCCCTTACATGATCTCTATAACAGATTTGATTTCTCACTACTTGTGGTGTCTGAAGTCTGGACTGATATCAGCATGAGAAGTTACTGTTTTAAACCTGTATTGTTAAAGTAGCTCATTCCAAATGGGAACGTTCGCGGGTGCTTGTGAAATTATTGAGGAGAAGGATGTGGTGAGGTTGGCCAAACATTCGAGCAGATATTGTAAGCCAGCATTGGGATCAAGCAAAGGTATGGAGCGTCCTGCAGTTAAACAAGGTTATCAAGGTTCTATGGAGTATGACATTGATCAGCTTTTCCAGTCTATAACTATAAAACCATCACCCAGAAGAGTGATGGGCTCTTCTTTCCATGATCTTGAGACGAGCGCAAGCGCTGGTCCGAGTCGGAGCACAAGCCCTTCGAAGAAAAGTGGTATGAAAAAGCCCTTTCCCATGGGAACTCCTCGATCACCAAGAGTTGGTCCCTCTGATTCAATTTCACTGAAGCAGGCCCTGAGAGATCTTTGCATCTCGAAGGCATCAGAAATAGCTGCCCAGAAACGGTTGTCAAAATCTGCAGCTGCATCTCCGAGGGTTTCTGAAGCAGACAGGATAAAGAGTCTTTACAGACAAGTTTTGAGTGAATCTGCGGGCAGGTCTGGGCTTCATGTGGACAAGGGTAAGAGCCTAGTTGAAATCTCTTTGACGCCTATAGACGACATACCCAGCTCTTCCCAGAGTGTGCCTCAGCAGTTTGATGTCCTTCAGACAGAGCCTTCGAAATTCTTGTCTGAATCATCTCAAGCTGGAATCATTATCCGCGTCAATGAAAACAGATCAGGATTGCAGACAATGGGAGATACTGTGTTGCTGCATAAATCCAACAATTCTGGATCTTCTCTCAGTTTTGGTAGTGGAGAGTTTGAGATAGAGATAGATGAAAACGCGCCATCTCCTCATGTGGTCATTAAAGATAGTTTGGTAGAAATAGACAAACATGTTACCTCGCTGCCTTCATGTTCTGGCAGCGAAGTTGATGCTGAAGAGGCGCTAGACAACAGCATCTTCTCATCAGCTACAGTGAAAACTGAGCCAAAAGTTCTGTACTCAGGGCTAGAAGGAAAGCTGGATAACGGACCTAGTTCAGGAACAGGGAAAAGCAAATTGGTAAATAAGGTAACAAGAAATATCCCACGTCCCAAACCTCGGCCAAAAAGGAAGATTTTGGTTAAGAAGAAGTTAAGAGTCGCTGTAGCTTCAAAAATGGTTGAGAAAGTTGATACTTCCTTTGAGCTTAGTGCAAGCCAAATTCTGTGCCAGAAATGCCACTGTGCGTTAAAGAGCATCAGCACTGAAAACCATCCGCCAGCAAATAATAGTCATAATACTGAGAACTGCTCAAATGGTTTGAGATCTTTCTCAGAAAATGTCAGTATTGAAGCAAATCAGGAATCACTCGCAAGCTCGCACCTCATTCCCATTGTAAAGTGTAATAAAGAGGCCAACAAGGATTCCTCCGATTCTTGTGAGGTTAGTGATAGCGGAGAAGCTGACATTGTCATGAAACAAGATGCCATTCAAAACAATTACAGTGAGAAAGGTGATGCGAATGAACAGAAAATAAATAATCCAGCTTCCAGCGAAAAGTTTGAATTCTCTTTGAGCTCAAAGGATAGCATAGAGAATTACAGCAGTAGCACAAGCATGAGTGAGGAGAGCAATCTGAGCAGGTTTAGCTGTGGCAATAAACCTCACATGTCTATGGATGTGAGATGGGAAGCAATTAAGCACGTGAAGTTGCAGTGTGGCTCTTTAGGACTCCGACATTTTAACCTTTTGAAAAAGCTTGGTTGTGGAGATATAGGAACAGTTTATCTCGCTGAGTTAGTCGGTACGAACTGCCTATTTGCCATAAAGGTCATGGACAACGAGTTCTTGGCCCGAAGGAAAAAGACACCAAGGGCACAAGCAGAACGGGTAATCCTTAAAATGTTGGACCATCCTTTTCTGCCTACCTTGTATGCGCAGTTTACTTCAGATAATTTATCGTGTCTGGTAATGGAGTATTGTCCCGGTGGTGATCTTCATGTCCTGAGGCAGAAACAGCTCAGTAGGTGTTTCCCCGAACCCGCAGCTAGGTAAGATTACTTTTTACATTGCTATTGTTAATTTGTTATGATCACACACGTATTTCTCTGATTTAGCAATGTCGATGGTATTAATGTAGTAAAAATGATGACTTTTGCTCACAGGTTCTATGTAGCAGAAGTCCTCCTTGCGCTTGAGTACTTACACATGCTTGGTGTTATATACCGTGATCTGAAACCAGAGAACATTCTGGTCCGAGAAGATGGTCACATCATGCTTACAGATTTTGACCTCTCACTCAGATGTGCGGTGAACCCGACTCTTCTCAGATCAACTTCTCCGCCAGGGAAAGATCCCGCAAGGATGTCTGGTCCATACAACGCATCCAATTGCATACAACCTCTATGTATAGAACCATCGTGTCGTGTCCCATGTTTCAGCCCTAGGCTCTCATCAACGCAAGCTAGAAACTCGAGACCAAGAAAACCGAAAAGGCCTGATCTTTTGACCCAACAGTTCAGATCAATGCCTCAGCTTGTGGCTGAACCAACCGAAGCAAGATCAAATTCATTTGTAGGAACGCACGAGTACTTGGCACCGGAGATCATAAAAGGAGAAGGACATGGTGCTGCAGTAGACTGGTGGACGTTTGGGGTCCTTCTCTATGAGCTTTTATACGGGAAGACACCATTCAAAGGTTACGACAATGAGGAGACATTGTCCAACGTTGTGTTTCTGAACCTCAAGTTTCCTGATAGCCCGCTTGTGAGCTTCCAGGCGAAGGATTTGATCAGAAGGTTGCTGATGAAAGATCCAGAGAGCCGTCTCGGGTCAGAGAAAGGAGCTGCAGAGATTAAGAGACATCCTTTCTTTGAAGGATTGAATTGGGCTCTCATCCGCTGCGCCATTCCTCCTGAGCTGCCGGATGTCTATGAGAATGGTGCAACAGAAGCGACTTCTCCTCAAGGAAATAATAATGGGTATCTTGAATGTAAAGCCATCGGAGATCATCTTGAGTTCGAGTTGTTTTAGGGGATAGGGAAAAGACAATACGGTCTAAGCAGACAGAAACTCTGGTTTAAGTTATCAAGAGTAGCGTTGTTGTTGTAATTCATTTCTAAGTCTAATGGTTATATCTTGCCTCCCTTTTTCCTTTACTTTTGCATTGGCGTCAACGCAAATCAATCGATTTACAAAAGGTTGAAAGCAAAAGCCCAAATAAAGCAGACGCAGAGAGTAAATAAACAGAGATTGGTAAGAGAAAACAAACAACCCAAGGACACAAAAACATTAACATCAGAAGCTCAGGAGCTACAACTTGGACCAAAAAGTGTAAGCCACAACGAAAAAAGAATAGCCGTTAGTGCCAAAAGTTTCAAGCCTGACATGTGGTTTCCAGTGGATTTGGGCCTTTGACGTGTTGTGAGATGAGTAGATGACAAATAAGAGACGTGTTTTATAGTGTTATTTTTGTCCCACATTTTATTATTTAAACTTAATGGGAATTAGGATTGTTTAAATACGAAAAGTGAAAACAGAAATGAAAAAAAGTTAGAACTTGGATCCAACCAAGATATTTTCAATATTATCATCATCCACCTCTCATCAGATTACCACTAACAACCATTGAATAATACGAAGGAAAGTTCTCGTGCACATCATCAGATGTTTGACCCAAAAAGAAAATCAGTTGTTACAATTTTCTATTATAAAGTATATATTATACAAAAGAAGACAGGATTCGAAAAAGAGTATAGGACTAATTTGTTATCTGTTGGGGTCAATGAAAAATGAAAAGAACGAAAACAAAATCAGGAAAGTTAAAGTCAATTATTACTGAATGCACCAGCCCCACATATTCTTCCTATGTCCTTACGCTAGGGCGATATGGGCGGCCTCTGAGGTTTGGTATCTGAATGCACCAGCCCCACAAGACTCCTTTTATGCAAATCTTGCAAATTGCTTGTGGGGAAAGAACCATCATGAACTACATATCTCCTGGCCCTGGATTCTATGGCGCATCTGGAAAGCTAGGAATGAATACCTTTTTGAAGGAAAGAGTCTCTCTCCGCACGACGCGGTTGTTCTGGCCTCAGAAGGTGCTTTGGAATGGACTCATCTGAATGTTGATAACAAGATTCCCAGTCATATGTTGGAAAAAGCTCCCTCATTACCATCTCTCTCTCACCCTCCGGCTCAATCATCCATAAGAGGACCTCAAGAAAGGATAAGGCGTTGGAGCAGCCCTCCTTCAGGTATGTCATGTTGCAATATAGACGCCTCTTGGATTGAAGCCCTAGGATGTGGTATTGGCTGGATCCTTAGGAACAATTTGGGAGCACGCGGGTCGCAGGCACAATGGGATACGTAGCGCCAGAGTACGCGCTGTACGGGCAATTAACAGAGAAGAGCGATGTGTACAGCTTCGGTGTGGTGCTTTTAGAGCTTCTGAGCAGGAGAAAGGCGATTGTGACAGACGAGGATGGGCAGCCTGTGTCGGTGGCTGACTGGGCGTGGTCGCTGGTCAGAGAAGGACAGACGTTGGACGTCGTGGAAGACGGGATGCCGGAGAAAGGTTCTCCGGAGGTTCTGGAGAAGTATGTTCTGATAGCAGTGCTCTGCTCTCACCCTCAGCTTCACGCAAGACCAACAATGGATCAAGTGGTGAAGATGCTGGAGAGTAATGAGTTCACTGTTATCTCTATACCTCAACGACCAATCCCTCTGGTGGCTTGCAGGGATGAGATTGACCGCTCTGTTAGCAGCAGCAGTGGCTCCGGGAAGCTGACTAGCCCCACGGGATATCAGGCCTTCTCCTTTGGAGCTGATGGATCCCATCACAAATAGCTTTAGTTTTTGTTTTTTGCTGCCAACTTGTGAATAGTGTTAGTGTACATTCATTTTATTCTTTGATGGTTCTGTCACTTACGTATGATATATAGCTCCAGTAAATTTATCTGTTGTAACGTAATCAATCCAGAGAAAATTGAAAGATATATACACTTGTGTAAATTGTGTAGAAACGAGTGCTTGTTGGAAAAAGACACGAAAAATACGGAGGTCAATGAGAGATATAAGCCGCCAGAATTCATATTAACCAACCAAAGATATATCACTTTCATTGATCCTCTCGTTGAATTAATTAGAGATAATGGAAATCTTACATATTCGTATCTTGGTGACCTTGACTAAAAAAAGTTGTACATATCTATTTGTCTATAAGAGATCTGATTCTCTTGAGACTTTTAGCTTTCTTGTTTTCAATAGTAATGCTGATCGCATTCTCGGTGATCTTCTTGGCAGCTACTAGCTGGAAGTGATAGATTATGGGTGAAGAAGCTGGAAGAGATCAACAAGACTGTTGGATCCTTGCGATAATGGATTCTACCTTTTACACAAAAAACTGTTTTGGTATTATACATGGATTTAACTTCCTCTCTTAAAGCGCAAAAAGAGTGTAATGGAAAAATTGGCTTGCATCAGGGTTTAGAAGTTCAGACCTAAAGATGGTTTGTTTCTCTCCTTGTGAGTTTCATGGCAGAGCTCCTCAATCAGATTAGAAGGGTTTTGTATTCTTCCAGTAACTTTGCGATGTCATCCATCCGCAACTGAGAACAGCAGTGTAAACTAGACATGTCAGAGCATCTATTGGAAATAAATAAGGATGATGTTTGTTTAGGATGCATACAAATTGTAAAGCGAAAAAATATGGAAGAGACGGAAATAATTAATAATGCATATCCCCAATGCAGTTATATAGAAAAAATAAAGAAAACTTTAGAAAATTGTACAAATTCTCAAATCAACTTAAGAATAGAATAATTAGGCTCAGAGCCACATAAAACAGGGTGAGATTCGTACAAGGGTCATTCGAATCATGATGCAACAAGTTGATTGGTTGGTGTCAAATGTTCAAGAGGAAAGTATGTATGCAGTATTACCTCGGAAGAACTTCTGATATGATAAAACGTAAATGTCTTCTTTCCGGGGAGGCCAAAATCAGCACATGTTAAGCTGCT
Organism: Streptanthus diversifolius; assembly: GCA_039880935.1. Taxonomy (NCBI): domain Eukaryota; kingdom Viridiplantae; phylum Streptophyta; class Magnoliopsida; order Brassicales; family Brassicaceae; genus Streptanthus; species Streptanthus diversifolius. The sequence continues at coordinate 19,373,870 of JAXGFM010000022.1, read as the reverse complement.
CTGTGCTCTGAGACACACCAGCCACAACAATGAAAACAAACATGAGTAAGGAAAGGAAGAAGCAAATGTGAAATTTCATACTATGTACTAGTTTTCAGAGGGTTACAAAAGAATGCATTTACAATCAACTTTATGTGAGGTTTTCACAACCTTAAGAAATGAATCAGTTTTGACAATCTCAGATTAACAAGTCTCAAGGGATTATTCAAGAAGCAACAATAGTATCGATATGAATTCTATATGACACTCCTAAACTCTCACGAGATTTATCTAAATTATTCCAATGTCATGTGGTGATTCCAGGCAAAATCAAGGAACAACCATTTGAATTGACACACAAAGATAATCTACGTAAACAACTACTGAGTCCAAAATAATTGGCATGGGTAAAAACTCACGTGTATTTTCGAGTAACCAGTCGCTGATAATCTCGAAGCAAGGAACCAAGCTCTTTTAATTGCAAAGTCACTGGAGTGGACTCTTTCCAATGTTGACGAAGTGCTTGAGCTGCCGTCTTTTCATTGGGATGCATTTCAGTACAAGAATAACACAATCACACATCCTGAAATAGACAAAAGGAAAGATCACCTGAATCGTAGAGGCCTGATTACCAACTACATCTCCCTCAATCAATCGTGTTCCTAACTCAACGAATTCTTGATCTTCCGACTCCTCCGGAATACGAGGGTGTAACCCTGATGGAACAGATATTCCCATTTTCTTTTGCAATTCAGCAATAGTGGATCCTTCTTGTCCCCTTTTCTGTTGTGACCAGACTCTTAATGTTAAAACAAGTTGAAAAGCTAATTTAACTGCATTGGCGAGAAACACACAAGATGATAAGCAGGAACTCCAATTACCTTATTCAATTCTCTCTCCTTCGTTTCAGGAGGATTTCTAAGTTGAGGTACAGAAGGCCTCTTGGCTATCGGATCATCTGAGAAAAGCGAAAAAGAAAGAGGGTGACCGTGACGTCTTGGTGAAAGCGTAGAAGTTCTGAGTTAGGTCCATAACTAGAGTTCCACATCCAGTTCTTTCAATAAATTTAATTAGATCCGTAAAACTTCATAACTTCCAATACAAACTTGATAAAGAGAAAGAGTCTGCTAGAAATTGAAGTGTCACTAATTGCCTACAACCTAAGACCAACACCATGATAGGTCGTCTAGCGAGAATAAAGACTTTCACCATGCAAAATCTATCCACAGATAATACTAATGATGCGTGTACAGTGTACACAGAATGAAAGTAGGTTGGAGGTAAAACATCATAACAAACAAGAATAAAATACCTTCGGGAACCAACCACCAGAGATCATCGAAGGTCGATTTTCCATCAAAACCACCAATTAAAAGATGACGAGCTCCAATACTAGTCATGGTATGGTAAGCTCGAGGAGGAGGAGGCTCATCATTGCTTATCGGTAAGCGCTTCCACTGAGCAGTTACTAGAATGTGAAAATAAAAATTTAGCAACAACGCTTCGAAAACAACGCACAAGAGTTAATCAGATCACTAGATTGTACTATTATAAACAACGGAGGTTGATTTTGGATTTGGAGGAGACGGATCTAATGAGACGAGTGAGCAAGAATCTACCTCTGTCCAAAATTATAGTGTCATTATAATAGACATCATAGCGACTAAGCCATCCACCAGTTCCATGTCCCCCAAATAACAGAAGCTGCATAGAGAAAATTAATGATGTGAGGGATGCATGCCATGCGAGCCTATCCATACACGAAAGCAAAAGCAAAATGAACAGCATCTTGATTGTAGACATAGTTAACACGGAGTAAACAGGAATTGAAAAAGACATACATAATGTCCTCCGGATGTAACTGTATGACCACATCGAGACGATGGTGCTTGGCCTGGAAGCTTGAGTTGGGTCCATCCAGGTGTTTCACGCTCTTTCTTCCACAACAAAGGCAAACCACAATAAGATCAGCAAACAAGACATAAGAAAGAAGATAAATTAAGAGGATAATCAATGCATATTTTGGAAATTTAATTAAGGATGAACCTTCATCTATCAGACCCTTCAAAGCCCACAGATCACCCATGATAGGGCCACCACCTCCTGTTAAAGATAACAATTTCACACACCATAATTTCAGTTTAGTTGTTATCAGCTCAAGCAAAACAAATTGTGATCATGAATTATACCTCAGAACCAAAGAAATATCAAACTAGCTGATTTTTCTTAATAATATGAATCTACTAGTTGAGCACTAACACTCCTAAGCTGCCGTAATTGGTTTAATAAAGGGAAAAAACTAAGTAACAACATTTTCTTCGTACTGAATATGCCAAACACCGTAACTTATTTAAGGAATGGTGTCAAGGCGAATAATTCAACAGCAAGAATCTAAATTGTTTTGGTTCTGGCATACCTCGGCCACCAAATACAAGTAAGCGTTTCTCAACCATGGTGGCTGTATGACCACATCTAGGAGGTGGCAACGACCCGGAAACCGGCAATTCCATCCATTCGAGGGACACTAATGGATACCAAGAAAGTTAGCATTGTCAGCAACTAAAAACAGTTTATTGCAAAACTGAAGTAGACGACAGAAATCAAGTTTTACTTGTGTCCATAACATATACATCTGACAGCCATTTTTTACCATCCCATCCGCCACACCTGCCAATGATCTAGGTTTAGCCAATGCAGACAGCAAGAGTAATTTAAACCTAATAAGCTAAGGTACATCAAAAGTTTGATGATACTCACAACACAATTTTCTGGTTGCCAATAGCAGCGGCAGCAGAAAAATCACGAGGGGTAGGTAAGTCGCCGAAGCTAGTCAGCTCAGACCACTGCCATATATCTGCAACAAATGTTACGCCGCCATGAATAGTGGTATCATAGAAGTACCAAATCAAAGTATTAAAATTCCCAGGCAGCTCTCAACCGACATTGTTAGAACTTACACACATACCTGTATCTAAAACCCAAAAGTCACCTAGCCTGAAATTATTAATAAATAAGCATTTGTGACCGGTAAAATTAGAATGTAAAAACGCAATAACTAGAAAAATATACTAGTGTGTACCTCTTGCCACCGGAACGTCCACCAAAGATGAACATATGGCAATCAATTGTGATGGCAACATGGAATGCACGCGGTGTAGGACCCACTTTTCCTTCGGACCCGCTGCCAGTACATTCTGGCTCAAACCAGAGTTTGTTCTCTAGTCGACAGGAAAAAGAACAAGATATCATAAGACAAACCTATCATCACATGATTAACAAGCTGAATGGGAAATCATTAACTTGTTATAATAACCATCTATACTTGGAGACCGTAACGAAACTAATTTCACTGATACTCAAAACAAGGCGTAGGAGAGAAAAAGACAATAAACTAATGATAAGAACAACGAACCAAATATGAAATAATCATTAATGAAGTACTAAAGTTTCTTCCGACGATTGATCTAAAGAAATTACATTTATCTTAGAGTAGACAAAGAAGCAACATTTGGAGAGTAAGATTCTCTGTATACTGCATTTGAACAAATAATGAAGCTTTTTACATAAACAGAATCACTGAGAACGCAAGATAAGACGATCAGAGGAATATTGATGATTACCAACATCATACACAATTATGTCGTTGAGGAATTTTTTATCGACGAGACCGCCGAACACCACCACCATGGATTTTCCGACATTGACAGCTGTATGTCCACTGATGAACAAACAAACACAAAGATAATCAGCTGATTTTAAAACGAAATTGAATCGAGAAGAATATAGGAAAAGAGAGAGGGAGAGTTAATAACCTCCGCGGCTGTGGAGGATTTCCGCTGAAATCGGAAGAGGAAGCTCGAACCCAGTGATGCATACGGTGGCGATGATGTTTGAAACGCACGGATCACCGCGTTTTGATTTCGCTTCAAGTAGACTTCTTCTCCCAAGTCAAAACAAATTTGCAGAGATCGAAAAGACTCCGTTTCGGCGAGTCGCGTGATCTGATATATTTAATCCAGACCGGTTTATCCCGTTACTTGAAAGATTCATGTTCGGTTCGGTTCGGTCTTTGATCTGTCATTGAGTTACTGTACTGTTTTAAAATCATCGCACTCCATCCTAAAACTGAAAAAGGAACTTAACGATATCTCTCTCTGTGCAGGACCAATGACACTAAGAAGCTTACTCGATGAATTCGTGATCCTCGACGTGAATCATCCATTTCAACCAGACGTATCTTCTCCGTGTCAAGTGATTTCGATCTCAGCTTCGGAAATTTCATCCTGGGATCTGTCAGAGATACTCTGCTACAGAAGAGTAAAAGTTCGAGCTCATCGAACTAGGCAAGTTTCATGCTTCTCATCTTCAATCTAGTTTTTTTTTTGGTAACAAGTGGAGGTGGTTCTTGGTTTTCGTTCCTATACGCAGGCTCATTCAAGAATCATCTTATTTACATGGCCTTCTTAGTGGAAGCTTCAGGTAAATTTCTGCTTGTTCTTTGTGTGTATGTTTGATTTTAAATTCTGCTATTTTTATAGTTTGTGTTGTGTGTATTAATTTTCCATCAAAGTGCTGATAACTTTATTGAAACTGGTTATATGCACTCTATTTTGGTGTGGAGAGACTTTTCTCGAAATGCAAAAGCTGGCTTTCAGTGTTGGCCTCATCGAAGGATCATGCATCACCGCAACTTGAATTTTCTGACCTTATTCAGATGTGGAGTTTCGGTCTCGAGCGTGGTTAGAATCTCGATTAAACCTTCTTTTAACCTTTGGTTAAACTAGTTAACTTTTTCTGAATCATGCTTCATTTGATGTCCACACGGAAATAAAAAAAAGAAAGAAAAGAATGACACATGTGGATAACAAAAATTGAAAAAATGTGTAGCCTTTGGAGTTTTTGGATTTGCTCATTCAACATACATGCTTAGCCTTCATGGAACTGTGGTTCTCACTTTAGGATTTTGTATTCTGGTCAATTATTTTGCAGGTCCGTTTTAGTCTTTTGCCGTTGTGGTTTATTGCAGGTAATGTCATGAGATGTGTGTAATATATCTCCTACTTGGCAATATAGCAGAAAGTCATTAAATTTGTTCCAATCTTTCAGAAAGAAGCAAGTCTCATGGTTTCTCAAAGTTGCTGATCAAAGCATTGAATTGGTTATTAGACTAACGAAAATGTCATCCAAATGCTTGGTCGATAGTCTAAGAGATGGCCCTCCTGCTGATATTAGTGCTCGACTGACCGATTACTCAGACGTCTATTCTTAAACATAGATTATTCCTGGATTTTAGCGAACCAATTGATTAGTAGCTGAGTCCTTGAAAGGTTTGTGTCATCTGTCTAGTGTTACATTTGCAGGAATTAGCGAGACATCGCTTCTAAACTTGATAACTTGGACACACAAAATGAAGAGTCTTTGCTTTAGGGATACAAAAGTTTCAGACACTGTGCTATGTGAATTCTCTGGCTCTTCCTTGGAAGCTCTTGATGTTTCAAATACCACAGTCAGTCATCCAAGTGATGCTCTAATTATGTAATCCATAACCATAATGCTTCATCCACACTAATACTTGTAGCTTTTTACAGATATCTAGTATGGCTCTTGCTCGTGTAATTTGCAAAAATCTTAATCTAAAAAGCCTTAAAGCCAAGACATGTAAAAATCTGCTACAATAACAGATTGACGGGAGAACTGACGATTTCTCTCCGTTGTTTAACTGTTTAAGCAATGGAATTGGATTGGAGGAGCTTGAGAGACCTGCAGTTGCTTTTCTTCGAGCTATAATTGTTGGTTTGGGTGCGTCATTGGGTGAATATGCTTTGAAGCTTCTACCTTCAGCTTGTCCTTTGCTAGAGTCTATCGTCCTTTGCTTTCAGGTAGTTCTGATACTTACATTATTTTTTTACCGATTTTTTTTGTATGTCAGGAAATATCTGATTCTTCCTTGACAAGCATCGTGACATCACTGAAGCACCTAGAAGAGATAGCTTTGTCTTATTTTTTCGGTGACATATCCCTGCAGAGTTTTAAATTCTCTATGCCGAACCTGAGAAAACTAAGGCTTGAGAGGGTAACTCGTTGGATGACCAATGATGATATATTTGTTCTCACGCAAAGCTGTCTGAACTTGACCGAGCTTTCGTTAGTAGGATGTTTACGCTTAAATTCAGGTACAACCTTCTTTTTTATTACTGGGGAAACAAACCACCTATGCTTATATAATCCAGTGCCATTTCTTAGTGTTGTTTTGATGTTTATTTCTAATTTTCTCAACCTATTATCTCAGCTAGATGGCCGGGAATGATTTCTCTTCATCTAGAGGTTCGTTAGGACCCTTTGGCTTTATAAGTTACGTTTTAGTGTAATCCTCAAATAATTTATCAACAAACCGGAACCTTTTAGAAGAACAGCCACTCACATCTCACATATCAAATCTTCTTTTACGACTATTTTAACCATTTTTGGGTGATATGAATGTGGGAGTATAACAGAGAACGGTGTCGCTTCTCTCTACGACTGCATCGCTCTCGAAGATCTTTTACTTGGACACAACGTGCGTTCTCTTTTATACGTCACCACTCTTTTAGTGCTATATATGTTGCAGCACCCTCAAATAGTATTATAAAATATTTGATGTGTCGAGCTTTTTCTGACGATTTTCATATTCCTGTCTATTGTCGATTCAGGTCTCTGGAATACAGAAAAACTTCCTTCTCGATGCCTTTTTTACGTGAAGAAAGTTAGTTTCTTGTTGCTTAGTTCATCTCAACAATTAGCAGGTTCCAAAGCTTCGGCTCTTATCCCTGGACATGTGTGATGCAAACAATATTCAGATGGCAAGATTCGTCGATGTTTTTTTTGGATTGGCAGGAGAAAGATCAAGGTCGTTTCCTAAGAATAGTGAAGATCAGTAGATGAAAGTCTCAGAGATGCGCTCTGGGAAGAGAGTTAGCTCCAGTGCATAGAGAGACGCTGGTTATGTTTTGGAATGGCCAAAACTTCACTAAAACGCTGCTCAAACAAAGACTTTAGTTACCCCTCTACACTGAGTTTACTTATATGGATTTTGAGTTTGAAATTCAACGTATCGGTTAATATCAAGCCGAAATTTTATTTCTAAATATGATAATAAGAAGTCTTTTTTTTTGCAAGAAAGTGACTATACTTTTTAGAAGGGTTTGGGTTGGTTGGATTACAGTTTAATGCAAATTTATATGGTTGGCTGTTGAGGAATAACTAAGTATCCTTTGTGATCCCATTTTGGATTGGGATCTGTTGCCCTTCAAATCATTTTCAATTGAGAATGCAGAATAATACTAGTACTACGTAATACAGTTAGTTGATGAATTTTAAGTCTCTTCATGTGCACCACAATTAATTGAATCATTTTTCAGCTAAATATTCAATTGAATATTCTTATAATTTATGACGCTTATAATTACTAACTATGCTTGAAAATGTTGCGGAGAAAAATCGAGAATATGAAAGTGGTTAGTCATCAAGAATATGTTTATACCATTGATCCGGAAAAAAGAAATTGAAATGATATGATTAAAATTGAGTAGCCAAACCAATTTATTAAAATAAATATAAATTTAGGGTTGCAGAAACTATCAAGAACTATTTACCCGACCCAACCCCACAAAAGAGGTTCAGAAGGACCATAACTAGTGATCTAGGTCATAAAACGCCCCTGCCTCTGCTTATTATTGGGACGCTATGTTATTTTTGTGTCGTATATTTGTAACTTGCAATGAAAGTTTTTGAAAGGTCAAATCTGATGAATGTGCACTACTGTTTTAACGCATAAATTCATGTAACCGTCCATATAAATTTACATAAACTAATGACGCTCACTTATAAGGCAAAAGGTAAGAATAATATAGAAGTAATCTTCGTCATATGTGACGCCATACATACACGAACATGTGTGCATGTCTTATTAAATTACAAGAGAGTAAGAAGAAGAAGAAAAGATAGGCTGGCTTATTCCATAATAGGAAAATTATAGAATAAATTATTCTTATTAATTAATAAGCTTTTATTTTTGAAAATGGGAGATGGAAATATAGACCGTCTACAATGCTGATCTGCGAGTTATTGTGTCTGTATAAACTGGAAACATGCATATACCGAATTCCATTTTTTATTATGTTTGCAGCTTTCGTGTGAATATTATATATAAGGGAACGAGTGTTTTTTTTCTTTGGTTTAACTTTGTAAATTATTTCTTCCAAAATTAAGTTTGTGAATGTTCCAAAAACTTACATTTAGTACTGTAGAACACAAAAACATTAAGCAAGATAGTGCTTTCAGCTTGAACAGAGAAGAAGACAAAAAAATTATCACAATTTTGGTTGCAAATTTCTTTTACTAAACAAATAACGAAACATTTTGGGAACTCTCCATATCTTAAATGCTTTGAATTTGATTATTTATGAAAGTGGTTAACTGGTTATGATACCACTCATCATTATTACTGTATTATTTCCAGAAAAAAAAAAATCATTATTAACTGTATTATTTCCAGAAAAAGATAATCATTAATATTGTATTAATAGATTGCATGGGGAATATCCAACCGAAGACTGTTGTCATGTGATGAAAATCCCTAACTTTGTGGACTCCGGTATCTCTTGCGTTGTTTCATGACCGTTCGATTTTCTCATCCAAACATGTGTGGTCACGTTCATTTTTATTGATTACCAAACAATTGATCTGTCTATAGATAATACTCTTAGATAATATTCTCGATATAATTAATATGGATCACTCAATAGTTTTACCCAAATTAGCCTTAAATTTTACTTCTGTTAAAAGCTACCTTGCCTTCAGTTTGTCAATTACTCTATTTATATAGGATTTAATATATAAGAAGAGTTCATACTTCCTTTTGTTTTTATATATTCAATTCGAACTTCTGCAACAACAAACAAAACCAAGTTCATAATTATCGAATATTATATACAGATTCCATGCAAAGCTTGAAATCTTCAAAAGATATGCTCTGTCTCAGCTTAGTGCATTGTATTTGAAATCATCACATGATTGTTTTTATTGGTAATTTTTTTACCGTGTATTTGTGATCGCATAGTTTTGTGATCCCACAGTATTTGGATATGTCTTCTTAGTATCCAGGATTTCAATTGATGACTTATTTAGAGGAAAAAAATATGGAGAAATGTGATGTTTCTCAAGATTTACATCATTTATGAGGAAATGACTTTTAAAAATCAGGCATGTTTTTTCCTAATCATTTCTCCAACTCTAAAGGAAATATAGAACATTTCTTTCCTCATAAAAATTGAAGAGGAACAATGAGGAAAAAAAATTAAAATTTACTTTTGATTCTAAATGAATTAAAACTATTTCTATAATATTTGCACCTTTTTATAAAAAAAATTATTTTTTAAAAATAAATTATTTAATTTTTGTTAAATTTTAAATACATTCATCTTATAGTCACCAGTCACTCTAATACAAAAAAAGAATTTGATTTATTTTCCAGCTTATTATTTGAATTATGAGACAAGCAATTACATCACAACGGACATGACAAACACATTCAATCCAAGTATTAACAACATATTTTATTTGATTTGCATAAATAATTACTAACATATTTAATTTGGACCATTACCTAAAAATATTGCACGTACAGAAAATTCATCAGTTACCACCGATTTCTAATGTCATATATTATTCCCTGTATCACTATAATAAGAGTAAAGTTAATAGAAACATATTAATTATATATATATTTAGTTTTTTTTTTACATTGAAAACACTATCTTATATTTAATAAAAGACAAATTTAACCAATCATAAAGAATACTAAGAAATATAAATAGTTACAAAGATCAATACATTTATTTTAGCATAAAAATTATAAACCATCTTTTAAAATAAAATAAAAAACGCTTGAAACATTATAAGACCCAAGGACTCAAGTAGTAATCAATTATCACTAACCAATGGAGAGTGCAATGAAATGTGATACATGCATTACGAGATGTGATATGTCGACAAATATAATGGTGATCGCACAAAAAGACAAGGTGGTGATTGCGTAATTAGTAGTGTCATTTACTTTTTACTTTTTCAAAAATCATAATGTGAATGATAATCTTACCATTCATGATGGATACGTTAATTTCCTACAAAATTTAGAAAAATACAACACAGGATTTGACAACAAACAGTTATAACATACACCACAAAAGTCCACCCTAAAAGTTTTTAACTTCATTTCTTTTCTTTTTTTTTGTTTTCTTTAGCTTTATATGCATCTTTCTAATTTTTGTTATAAATATAAAGTCACATTTCTCTTAATTTTCTCTAGATCTCCTCGACTTCTTTATAGTCATCAATTTCTCTAGATTTTACTGTTTAACAGAAATGATAACTAGTCGAAAGACAAAATACTAATAAAGTCGCAATTTTTTTTGTTACTTATAAGAACAGCAGATTCAAGTTTCAATTGACATTTGATAATTTCTGAAATTTTATATACAAATAATAATATATACTAGTATTATTTCTCTGCTAATAATTCTATATATTTTTCACCCGCCTCTTCTCTCTTCTCTCTTCTCTCTCCTCTCTCTTTTAAGTTTATCTCTCCGTTTTAATGCCGGACGGAAACGAATAGGCCTGAGATTCCGAATCTCGACCAAAGCAACATAAACTGCCTCCTTCCTTCGTAACTCAAAACCAGACGCGACTCGTCAACAATGTCGACGATGTTAGGCCGAGACGAAGATCTGGTCCGAACGATGAGCGGGAGAGGAAGTTTAGGCTCCACCAGTCACCGGAGTTTGACCGGAGCTTCGAGAAGTTTCAGAGACGTGTTCGTTCCTCCGGCGACGGACGAGGTTTTCGGGAGAAGCGAACGGCGAGAGGAAGATGATTTGGAGCTCCGGTGGGCGGCGCTTGAGAGATTGCCGACGTACGATAGGCTACGAAAAGGGATGTTGCCGCAACAAACGACGGCCAACGGGAAGCTCGGATTTGAAGAAGTTGACCTCACGAAGCTCGCACCTAAGGAGAAGAAACATCTCATGGAGGTCATTTTGAAATTCGTTGAAGAAGATAACGAGAAGTTTCTATGTCGATTGAGAGAAAGAACAGACAGGTTTCTTAAAAAAAAAATTTCTTTCTTTAATTGGTTTGAATCCGAGTTAGGACACAGTACAACATTATTACAAATCTCATTTCTATTTTTGTCATTTCTGACAAATTTGGAATTTTTAATTTTTTTTTTTTGTTGCGAAAACAGAGTGGGAATCGAAGTTCCGAAGATTGAAGTAAGGTATGAGAAGATATCGGTGGAAGGAGATGTACGTAGTGCAAGCAGAGCGCTTCCTACTCTCTTCAACGTCACTTTGAATACAATCGAGGTTCTGACTTTTTTTTTCTTTATATATATATTTTTTTTGGTTTAACTTCATCTTGTTCGAGATCTTTGTAAAAAAATAAGACTACCGAAAAAGATAAAACCTAACTTTACGGCTTTTGGCGTCTTTGGCATAAATGTTTCCTTTTATGGGATGTAGTCTTGTTGGTCCTAAATTGTATATTTTAAAAACTTTATGTGTATATGTTTAAAGGTTATAAAAGTAGTAATGTTGACTTACAAATAATCTATACATTTGGGTTACCTAATGGCCTTTCTTTTAATTCTTTGTTGTTGTTGGTTTTGAAGCCGTTATATAAACAATCATATTGAAAGATTTACTCAAGACTTTTCTGTTTTTTGTTGTTATATATATAGAGCGTTCTTGGACTTTTCCATCTCCTTCCATCTAAAAAGAGGAAGATTCAGATACTTAAAGATATCAGTGGCATTGTCAAACCATCAAGGTATCTAAAGCAAATGCGACGATGATCTTTGCTATATTATACCGTGGAAGGAAAATATATTAAGTTACATTGTTATTATTTATAGGATGACTTTGCTACTTGGTCCACCAAGTTCAGGAAAAACAACTTTGTTACAAGGTTTGGCTGGAAAGCTCGATGACACCCTCCAGGTTTATTGTCTATCATTGATAATATGTATGCCTCTTATGATTGAGTTTATGTTTTCGGGTCTATTGTTACTTATCTGACCTGTAAGTGGCAACCAGATGTCCGGGAAGATAACTTATTGCGGTCATGAGTTTCGTGAGTTTGTTCCTCAAAAGACATGTGCTTACATTAGTCAACATGACCTTCACTTTGGAGAAATGACGGTGAGAGAGACGTTGGATTTCTCGGGACGATGTCTGGGTGTTGGGACACGTTACCAGCTGCTAACTGAGCTCTCAAGGAGAGAGAAAGAAGCCGGAATAAAGCCAGACCCTGAAATTGATGCATTCATGAAATCTATTGCCATATCAGGGCAAGAAACTAGTTTGGTTACAGACTATGTTCTTAAGGTATAGCTTTTCTTGCGTCCTCTTGTTACTAACATAGTAAAAAAGTAGTATTTTGGGCTCATCTTTGGTAAACTTGACAGATACTTGGTCTTGACGTTTGTGCTGACATACATGTTGGAGATGTGATGAGACGAGGTGTTTCTGGTGGACAGAGGAAACGTCTAACAACAGGTAAAGTTTTAAGTATTTTACATATGTCCACTTTGATTTCCCCGTGATTCATTACAGTGTCCATAACTTCGGATGACTCTTGTCTAAACTGAGCAGGAGAGATGTTGGTAGGACCAGCGACAGCTCTTTTCATGGATGAAATATCAACAGGTCTGGATAGTTCCACAACGTTCCAAATTTGCAAGTTCATGAGGCAATTAGTTCATATCTCAGATGTCACGATGATTATTTCGCTTCTACAACCTGCACCCGAGACATTTGAGCTATTCGACGATATTATCTTGCTCTCAGAGGGCCAAATTGTCTACCAGGGCCCGAGGGACAATGTTCTTGAGTTCTTTGAGTATATGGGTTTCCAGTGTCCGGAAAGGAAAGGTGTTGCAGACTTTCTTCAGGAAGTTACGTCTAAGAAGGACCAAGAACAGTATTGGAACAGGAGAGACCAACCCTACAGATATGTCTCAGTGAGTGATTTTTCAAGCGGCTTCAGTTCTTTTCACATAGGGCAACGACTCACTTCAGAAATCAGGGCTCCTTTTGACAAAGCTAAAACCCATCCTGCTGCTTTAGTGACACAAAAGTATGGTATATCGAACTGGGAGCTGTTCAAGGCATGCTTTGATAGAGAATGGCTACTTATGAAACGCAACTCCTTTGTGTATGTCTTCAAGACCGTCCAGATAACTATCATGTCTTTGATTGCCATGACGGTCTATCTTAGGACAGAAATGCATGTAGGCTCGGTGCAAGATGGTCAAAAGTTTTATGGTGCTCTGTTTTTCAGCTTGATCAATGTGATGTTTAATGGAATGGCTGAACTAGCTTTCACAGTGATGAGACTCCCGGTTTTCTACAAGCAGAGGGACTTCTTGTTCTATCCTCCATGGGCTTTCGCCTTACCAGCGTGGCTTCTAAAGATTCCATTATCTCTTATCGAGTCTGGAATATGGATCGTTCTTACGTATTACACTATTGGTTTTGCTCCTGCTGCTTCCAGGTACATTTGCTTGCTTCTAGTGCTCATGAGTATCACTACAGAACTTTCTTTAAATTCTTCTTTTTCTTTACATTCTCCTGAACTAACCAAAATTGTGGCATTAGGTTTTTCCGGCAGTTGCTAGCATACTTCTGTGTGAATCAGATGGCCCTATCCTTGTTTAGATTTCTTGGAGCCGTTGGAAGATCAGAAGTAATCTCCAACTCGGTCGGGACCTTCACATTGTTAATTATATTTATTCTTGGAGGCTTCATTATTGCTAAAGGTAAACACATGATCTCTTTTTACGCAGAAACTAAGTAAAATAAACTACACAAAGTTTTTAAAGGAAACTAAAACATTTGAGTGGATACAATGAAGATCTTAAAGATCATTTTCTTGGTATCATTTTTAAGTGAAACCATATTTTCTATTCTTCTTCACAGATGATATCCCGCCATGGATGACTTGGGCCTATTATATATCTCCTATGATGTATGGACAGACTGCTATTGTTATGAATGAATTTCTAGATGAGCGATGGGGCGCGGTAAGATTTCACCAAGTTCTCATCTGGTTGACTTCTCTTTGTTTATAGTGATGTTATATCTGTTATGATACATGATGCAGCCCAACACTGATACCCGCGTCGACGCCAAAACAGTTGGAGAAGTCCTTCTGAAGAGTCGAGGCTTCTTTACAGAGCCATATTGGTTTTGGATCTGTATCGTGGCACTACTTGGATATTCGTTGTTGTTCAATCTCTTCTACGTAATAGCCTTGACGTATTTGAATCGTAAGTAGTCTTATTACCAAAATTTTGGCTATTCCAGACTTTGTACAAGAATCATTTTCTGGCTGAAAAGGTCTTGACAATAATCACTTTCTTTCAGCTCTCGGTAACTCTAAAGCGACAGTTGTGGAAGAAGGTAAATACAAAAAGAAAGGGAATAACCGTGAAACAGAAGGTGAACTCTTTTACCTCGTTAAATCTTTTGTTTTTAATTGTTCTTTATCTTCACACTAGACTATGTACCAAGGACTCTACATCTTGTTTCTGACTCTTCTAAAAATCTGCAGATTCTCTTGTGGAACTCAGTAGTCGTTCAAGTAATGGGCCAAAGAGAGGAATGATTTTACCTTTCCAACCGCTTTCGCTTGCATTCAACAATGTGAACTACTACGTGGACATGCCTGCGGTAAGTAAATTGTGTATCATACTTCTTTCTCTATTTTGGACTTCACCAATTAAGTTTCATTCATTGTTTTCTTAAATCATTGCAGGAAATGAAAGCTCAAGGAATTGAAGGAGATCGCCTTCAATTACTAAGGGACGTTGGTGGAGCTTTCAGGCCAGGAATATTGACAGCATTGGTCGGTGTCAGTGGTGCAGGTAAGACAACCTTAATGGATGTCTTGGCCGGAAGGAAAACAGGAGGGTACATTGAAGGGAGTATTAGCATATCCGGTTACCCAAAGAACCAATCAACATTTGCCCGAGTCTCTGGTTATTGTGAACAAAATGATATTCATTCTCCACATGTTACCGTTTATGAATCCCTCATCTATTCAGCATGGCTTCGTCTTTCTGCTGATATAGATGCCAAAACACGAGAGGTAAGTATTACTAAACATAAAATTTCTTTCTTTTCTCTTGATCCTTGGCAAGAATTCATTAAAAATGGTAACCTCTTCTGTTTATATATGTGATTGATAGATGTTTGTTGAAGAAGTGATGGAGTTAGTGGAGCTCAAACCCCTTAGAAATTCTATAGTTGGTCTTCCTGGAGTTGATGGTCTTTCAACAGAACAGAGGAAGAGGCTTACTATTGCAGTTGAATTAGTAGCAAACCCTTCTATTATCTTCATGGACGAGCCTACATCTGGTCTTGATGCAAGAGCTGCAGCCATTGTTATGCGCACTGTTAGGAACACAGTTGATACAGGGAGAACTGTTGTTTGTACCATTCACCAGCCTAGCATCGACATTTTCGAATCCTTTGACGAGGTTTGCCTTCAAAACTCTACTTTTAAACCCCAAAACCAGAACAAATTAACGTATCATCTTTGGTCAATGCAGCTTCTATTGATGAAACGAGGAGGGCAAGTTATATATGCTGGAAGTCTAGGACATCACTCACAAAAACTTATAGAATACTTTGAGGTGATGCTCTAGTTTAATCTTATGAATATGTGATACATGTCTATGGAAGTAATTGTCATATCTAGAATCCTGTATTCAGGCTGTTGAAGGGGTTCCAAGGATCAAGGATGGATACAATCCTGCAACATGGATGCTTGACATCACTACACCTTCAATGGAGTCACAGATGACTTTGGACTTTGCTCAATTATTCGCCAACTCCTCTCTTTATTGGTATGTCTAAGAGAGACGTTACTATGAGTATGTGACCAGAGTCTTATACTATCTTTCTAATCTGAACTGTCTATTTCAGGAGAAACCAGGAACTCATCAAAGAGCTCAGTACTCCACCACCGGGATCGAAGGATCTCTACTTCCAAACTAAGTACTCGCAACCGTTTTTGACTCAAATCAAAGCTTGCTTCTGGAAACAGTATTGGTCAAACTGGAGATATCCTCAGTACAATGCCATCCGGTTTCTCATGACAATACTCATTGGAGTCATGTTTGGTTTGATTTTCTGGCAAACAGGAACGAAAATGTAAGTTGGTTTCTTTCCTTTATTACATTTTTAAACTATCATCTTATCAAAAACGTGACTGATTCACCCAAAAACCAAAAACAGAGAGAAAGAGCAAGATCTGAATAATTTCTTTGGAGCCATGTACGCTGCGATACTGTTCCTCGGTGCCACCAACGCTGCAACAGTTCAACCCGCAATTGCCATTGAACGAACTGTATTCTACCGCGAAAAAGCTGCTGGAATGTACTCCGCCATCCCCTATGCAATCTCTCAGGTTACATTTTAATTTTTGTCTTATGTTATATCCTAAAATATGGTTAGACCAAAAGGAGCACTAAACGAATCTAAAATGGCGTAGGTCGTGGTTGAAATCATGTACAACACCATACAAACCGGAGTTTACACGCTAATTCTTTACTCAATGATTGGATACAACTGGACTGTGGTTAAGTTCTTCTGGTTCTACTACTACATGTTAACAAGCTTCATCTACTTCACATTATACGGTATGATGCTTGTGGCCTTGACACCAAACTATCAAATCGCCGGAATCTGCATGTCCTTCTTCCTCAGTCTCTGGAATCTTTTCTCCGGTTTCCTCATCCCAAGACCGGTAAATTATTAACCAACTTACAGTTGATGGTAATGATCAAAAGTGTATTAGCTATAACTAACTTTTAAGTTTTGGTTTTTTGGGAATGCAGCAAATACCGATATGGTGGAGATGGTATTACTGGGCAACACCAGTGGCTTGGACATTGTACGGAATCATCACATCTCAAGTAGGAGACCAAGATTCGATAGTGCATATTACTGGAGTCGGAGATACCAGTCTCAAAACGTTGCTTAAAGATGGATTCGGGTTCGAACACGACTTCTTACCAGTTGTAGCTGCTGTCCACATCGCATGGATACTGCTCTTTGTCTTCGTCTTTGCTTACGGTATCAAATTTCTCAACTTCCAAATAAGATGATGAAGAACTTTTGTATAATATTGTTGAAAATCTTTGTAGATTAGTGTTGAAGGTTGTTGAATTCATGTAAAAAAATTTTTATTACCGTTTTATTATTTTGTTTTCATTTGGTTAGTAACAATAATAACAGCTTAAATTACCAAATTATACATAATTTAATATTTTGATATACATTTTTTTTTCCCAAAACTATTACTTTGGTATATTTGCGTAAAGTTTTGACTCATCCCCCAACTCTTAGAAAAACTTTTTCAGTTACGAATCTGGATCTGACAAGTGACAACACAAAATCATAAAATGTATAAAATCATTCTTCTCTTCTTTTACTTTTTGGCTCTCTAATATTTATTTCAACAACAACAAATGTTAGGAGGACATTATATAGAATTTAAAATTAAAATGCTTCAATGTTTTTTTTGGTAAAAAGATGCAATTATTGAGAAACTGAGAGATACTACTTTCTGATGCTCTCTGTGTGGATGAATATGACGGAGACGGACGACAGACGCTTAATGGGTCCCAATAAAGATCTTACATTACTACACGTGGCAAACTATGCTCCGTCCTCCGTGTGATTTTTATTAGTTTTCTGAACTTTTTTTTTTTTTTGGTCGTTTTCGTATTTTAATTTATTTATCTTCATTTTTAGATTTTATTCCTTTCAATTTTCGCTCCTCACTCACTCTCTCCCAAGTTCTCTGCAAAACCTTGTTTTCTTTTCTCTCTCTCCCACTCGCAATGGTTTACACGATTTCAGGCGTACGTTTCCCTCGTCTTCCATCGATTAAGAACTCTTCTCTCCCGAGTTTCAGTGACGATCGGAGAAGCAACGCCGTCTCTTTCTCTCTCAGGAAGGACACTCGTTCTTCTGGTACTGCTCCATCCATCCTCTTGTTTCTTCTTTTTTTTTAAAAAAAAAAAAAAAAATCTCCGTGTGTCTCCTTCTACAGGATGCGTTTCGAGATTATTGATTTTCATGGAGGCAATGTGCAGATTTCGTTTCTATCCCCTGTGTATTAGTTTTTTCTGTGTTCATTGCAATTGCTTGGATGATGTTTTGGTCTGCGTGTTCCGTTATTAGAATTGAGGAAGTTACAAGAATGATGGATAAATCATACATGTTCGTCTCTGGAAATCTTTTTGTGGTATTTAGAATTAGAACTTTTTGGGGTTTAGTGGACGAGAGTTTTTGCATCCAGAGATTTTTCCAATTGGACGGTCTTGTATAATTGTTGTTTGTTCAAAATCTATCAAGTTTGATCATTGTCGAATTGACTTGATTTTCCTCTGTGGAATGAAACTTATCTTCACTTAGGAGTGCTTAGGTTATGTTTACAAAATCTGAATTTGATTCTGCTATTTTTCTTCTTTTTTGACATCGACTGTGCTGATTTTCTTAGGGAAGATGTTTGCTCGGAAGGCATCCTATGATTCTGAATCTTCTTCCCTAGCTACCACTGCGTCTGAGAAGCTCGGTGGCCATCAGAGTGATAGCTCTTCATCCGTCACGGATCAAGTTGAACCTCGGGAATCTGTCTCTGATAATACTCAGGTTTGTTGTCTTGTCGTCTACTCGGCTTTGTTATGTATAATATGTCTTTTGTTAGTCAGTCATACACTCTTACCCATACTTGTTATGTTGACTGCTAGTTAGTGTGTATCGATCACAAATGAAGGTATGTATGGAACCAAAAACGAAGTTGAAGTAATGCTGTGACGAGACACAATCTTGAAAAAATGAAATGAATGCTTTATTCCTTTGTCGTGTGGACCAACCGTGAACATGTGATCGTTTTAATTATTGGTTATTTCCTATGAATTAAAATCGAATAGATGTTGAACCAAATAGTACAAATTTTAAATTCAACGTTGTGTATGCATCGATTGCATTATTGATAAATCTCTCATAGAGCGTGTCTGACTCTGGATGATATTCTTCCGTTAGGTGCACTGATATATAGTTTCTTACATTTACAATGCTCATGATAGCATACATTTCTCCCCTCCACTGTTCTCAAATGTTTATTTTTAGGTACATGACGATGTAGATACCCACAAAGATCAGACTGAGGGACAAGATCAAACTACTGCTCTTTCAACATCTGGAGGCCAGAGTTATAAAGAAACTATTGCAAGTATGTCACAGTCTTTCGACCAAGAAGTTGTACAGAGGAGAATTCCACCTCCTGGAGATGGGAAGAAAATATATGACATCGATCCTATGTTGAAGAGTTATAATGGTCATCTTGATTATCGGTAAACAGTTTATTATATAAGCTAACTTTTTTGCAAAGAGTAAAAGTCTCTCATCATCGTGTTTCTCACCAAACTATTAAACACTGCATTTAGTTTTTATGGATGGGGCATTTATTTATGTCATATCTTGATATTCATCCTTCACCTGCCTCAAAAACTTGTGTTTCTATTCTTTGGTATATTCTAATCACCGAGCCTTCAGATATGGGCAGTACAAAAAACTGCGTGAAGAAATCGACAAGAATGAAGGTGGACTAGAGGCATTTTCTCGTGGTTACGAAATATTTGGCTTCACTCGAAGGTAAACATCATTTTAATATATTCAAATGCTGTTTCGATAACTTTAATAATTCCTCTATAGCATTTTCAGCACTCTAGTCACAGTAAAAATTTAGTAAATACTCTACAGATAGTTGGTATGGCAGTTGCTAATTATTATTCACTGGTTTGTTAGCGCCACTGGTATTACTTACCGGGAATGGGCACCAGGAGCTAAGGTTTGTTTTATCACATTTTTCTACCTACCAATTGGTTTTTAGTGAATCTGTTTTATTTTTTTTCCGTCATTAGAGTTTCAGTATTTTCCTTTATATGTCAAATGTAACTTTTCAAACCTGAAGAGAATGAACTCATTTGGAATCCAATTTACTCCCACATTTAATCCGATTGACCATGTGATCTACACGTATTGCAAACATACAAAATTTTTTGTGGAGGTGTATATTTTTTCTTTGAGCTGTTGGGATTCCAGATTTCAAAACTCGTCAAGTGGTTTTGTATTTAGCACAAGCATGAACGATCAGCCTGGGCGCACAGCTCACTATACCAAATCTCATATATGAAAGTAGATTGGTGCCCTATTGTTGTGACATCAGTTTTGTCGTTTCAATATCTAGATTACTGTTTTTTTTTTCTTACAAGATGGTTGGCTGAATTTTCTTTCCCAGGCAGCATCACTGATTGGAGATTTTAATAACTGGAATTCTAAAGCTGATGTTATGACTCGGGTATGCTGTTAACATTCTATCATGAGATTATTGTTTAGTCTTCCATCTAAGCAGATAGTTAAATTTTACTACAAAATTTAGTGAATCTTGTTGGAAGCATGCTTTGCTCTGTTATCATTCTGTTCCTTTCTGAAATTTTGATCTAAGACGGCCTTTTCACTGAAATTCTGAGCAGAACGAGTTTGGTGTGTGGGAAATATTTCTCCCGAATGATGCTGATGGCTCGCCAGCAATTCCCCATGGCTCCCGCGTGAAGGTAACATCATATAGTTTTCAAGTCAATGCTCAGATGTATAACAACTTACTCCTGCTGCACATTCTCTATATTAATTTCAGGAGGAAATCCACATCCTTTTCCTCATTTATTTGTAGTTCTGAATTTATAGAAAGAAACATATTATTATACGGCAGACAACTAAACAGCTTACATTCCAAGTGAATTTTAGAGTTATGATTTTTTAGTGCATTACCAATGATCTCTTGGGAAAATAAATATGGGCACAGGATTAGTAGTGTGCTACATATTTTCCATAATGTTTATTTTATGGTCATGCATTGATAGATTCGCATGGATACCCCATCTGGTATTAAAGACTCCATTCCAGCTTGGATCAAGTACTCTGTTCAGGCACCAGGCGAGATCCCATACAATGGAGTATATTATGACCCTGCTGAGGAGGTACAAACCTGTACTCACTTAACCTTATCATTCGTTTTGGTGTTTTTATAGAAACGATCTAAACTCTTCAAGATGTAGATATCCAAGAAAGAACATTATATATTATGTTTAACTCATAACTGGTTTCCAGCATTAGCTATGTGTATATGGGGTTTCGTATTTTCTCGTTTTTCTGGTCCTCTGATTTCGAGAAAGGCCTAAAGAGTACTTCACTGTTTCAGGAAAAATATGTGTTCAAACATCCTCGTCCAACGAAACCCACATCACTGCGTATATATGAATCACATGTTGGAATGAGTAGTACGGTCCGTTTCTTTCCTCTTTTTTGGGATTGTGATAACGACAATAAGTATTAAAATATCACCGACAGAGGTAGAAGTTATGCAGACTGCATAAACTATATGTGACAGGACAGTTCTTGTAGGTTCTTGACTTTGTCCCTTGTTGAGGATAGTGGAAAGTATAGTCTAAAGTATGATCTAGGCATTTGAAGAGAATTTGGGAAGCTAATCATTCTGAACAAGAGAATCTTATAGTTGTTTGTTGGCTCTGTCATCTTAGAGAATGGATAGTTTCAATATAAGAATGCAAAAGAAAATTTCAGAGCTCCTTTTTTTGTTTCACTTTGAATGCAGAAGATTTTCACTTTTGACAATATGATAATGGGTAACGTTATCTTTTATCTGCAGGAACCAATGATAAACACATATGCCAACTTTAGAGATGATGTACTTCCCCGTATAAAAAAGCTAGGCTATAATGCTGTTCAGATAATGGCCATTCAAGAGCATTCCTACTATGCCAGCTTTGGGTATCTTCCTCTCCGAGATATAGCTTGTTATTTACCTATCATCCAACGCGTTCCTGTTAAAACCTATTGTTCAGCTTGATGAATGAGCATGTGACTTTGCTACATGCAATGCAGGTATCATGTGACAAATTTTTTCGCTCCTAGTAGCCGCTTTGGAACACCTGATGATCTTAAATCTTTGATAGACAAAGCTCATGAGCTGGGTCTGGTTGTTCTGATGGATATTGTGCACAGGTATTGGCCTCCCGTTAACAGGCTTCTTACATCAGTTAATTTTATCGTGGAAATGGAATTTTTCATGGATAATCATCATTGTCTTAAATTAAACCAGCCATGCATCAAAAAACACACTGGATGGCCTGAACATGTTTGATGGCACTGATGGTCAGTATTTCCACTTTGGATCGCGTGGTTATCATTGGATGTGGGATTCTCGTCTTTTCAATTACGGAAGCTGGGAGGTATGCCTCTCTCCCCAGAGCCAATATTGCAATATTAATGGGATAGTCTGTTAGTGTACAACCATGTTGGTGGATACCTCTGTCTCCTTGTCAATTTAGGTGCTTCGGTATCTTCTGTCCAACGCGAGATGGTGGCTGGAAGAATACAAGTTTGATGGGTTCAGATTTGATGGCGTGACTTCGATGATGTACATTCATCATGGACTGCAGGTGATATCTTTTGCTAGGTCAATATATATGATAGTAATTATCCTATACGCATCACTAACGTACAAATATGGTGATCCTAACTTTTCTTGTTTGTGGC
Organism: Streptanthus diversifolius; assembly: GCA_039880935.1. Taxonomy (NCBI): domain Eukaryota; kingdom Viridiplantae; phylum Streptophyta; class Magnoliopsida; order Brassicales; family Brassicaceae; genus Streptanthus; species Streptanthus diversifolius. Next base: position 19,351,161 of record JAXGFM010000022.1, on the reverse strand, counting down.
AGGTCGAATTTACTGGGAATTACAATGAGTACTTTGGATATTCTACTGATGTGGACGCTGTAGTTTATCTAATGCTGGTGAACGATATGATTCATGGGCTATACCCTGAGGCTATTGTTGTCGGTGAAGATGTAAGTCGTGTGCGCTTTCGTTAATACCAGATTATCCTTGGTACCTCTCTTCCGTTCTCTCAATTGGCTTCGTTACAGGTTAGCGGGATGCCAGCTTTTTGCATTCCTGTTCAAGACGGTGGTGTGGGTTTTGACTACCGCCTGCACATGGCAGTGGCGGATAAATGGATTGAGCTTCTCAAGTATGTCCTCAGGAATTCTTGGCCTTTCAATAAGACTCAAGGTAACTTTGTTATTATATATTGAACTGATTTCTTTTGTTGTAATTTCTATAGGAAGAGAGACGAGGATTGGCAGGTCGGTGATATAGTTTTCACGCTTACCAACAGGAGGTGGGGCGAAAAATGTGTCGTCTATGCAGAAAGTCATGATCAAGCTCTTGTTGGAGACAAAACGATTGCGTTCTGGCTAATGGACAAGGTACAAATTTCGTTCCTGATAAGACTCAGCAAACAGCATAACCTAACATCTTACTTTCTTGGAATCCTTAAGCCAGGGTTGTATTCAGATAGAATTACGACTCAATCATCTGTTTTTTACCTTGTTTTTAGGACATGTATGATTTCATGGCCGTGGATAGACAGGCCACTCCACGTGTGGACCGCGGTATCGCGTTACACAAAATGATTCGTCTCATTACAATGGGATTAGGTGGAGAAGCATACCTCAATTTCATGGGAAACGAATTTGGACACCCCGAATGGATCGACTTCCCGAGGACTGACCAGCACCTTCCTGACGGCAGAGTCATCCCTGGAAATAATGGTAGTTATGATAAATGCCGACGTAGGTTTGATCTGGGAGATGCTGAGTATCTCAGATACCACGGACTGCAAGAGTTTGATCGGGCAATGCAACATCTCGAGGAGATGTATGGTTTCATGACTTCAGAGCACCAGTACATATCCCGCAAGGATGAAGGAGACAGAGTCATTGTATTCGAGAGAGGTAACTTGGTCTTTGTCTTCAACTTCCACTGGACCAACAGCTACTCTGACTACCGTATCGGTTGCTCTGTTCCTGGAAAGTACAAGATCGTTTTGGACTCCGATGACTCTTTATTCGGAGGCTTCAACCGACTAGATGACTCTGCCGAGTTCTTCACCTCTGTAAGCCCATTAACTAAACAAGAACAAAAACGAAAATGCAAAGAAAATGATACCGATAATCTGCTATGTAGGTTGGAAGGTACGATGATAGGCCTTGTTCCTTCATGGTGTATGCGCCGTGCAGAACTGCTGTAGTTTACGCTGCAGTAGATGGTAATGAAGATTCTTCTCTGGTACCCATAAGTCTTTTGCCCGACGATGTTTAGGAGCAATTACGAGTTTGCCTACTGTAAGCTTCTTTGTACTACAAAATTTATCCCTTATCTCCCTCTTCTTTAGTTTTACTTGCAGCATCATAATAACTTGAAAATATTTTAATAACAAAAGTCGCTGCATTTTTACCATTGCTCTAGCTTCATATACTTCATCATAGATTCTACTTGGTGATATGAACACTTGTTTAGTTCCAAAAAGATAAATCTTTGAGAGGAAAATCTGCAGAGAATTGTAACAGATACAGGGAAAAGGGAAGATGGTAACAAAAGCCTCCCCTCTTTATACAGCAAAATTTGAAAAAAAAACAAAGCAAAACTAAAACACAATGCTGTGTCGGTTTTACACTGTTCAATGAGAGGCCTGCGTCGTGACACCGAGTTGATGGAGAACACTGGTTGGGGAAGACGATGAGGAAGATCTCAGGGCTTCGGCCAATGGTCCGCCCATGTGGTGGTGGTTGTGATGGGACCCTCCACTGCTCCACCAGCTCATGTTTTGCTGGTCCCTCCCATTGTTGTTGCTCCTAGCTTCCTCTTCGATGCCTGTAGACAGCTTCAAAGAGACGTCCGAGGAAGAGTTTCCCGGCATGGAGATTGAGAGACAAGTGGCTGAGCTCATGGGGCTTGAATTATTGTCGGCCTCAGAACGAGGCCAGTCGTCAAAGAAGTGCCTCAAAATGTGACCTCCGTCTGATCTGTTGTTGTCAAACCCATTATGGGATTCGTATGGCCTCTTCTTGTTGTTGCCGTCTTGTCTCATCTCTGAACAACTGTTAACAGAATCCACATCTCATGATTTGACTCACAGTGGGTGAAACAGAACAAACCCATATAGATAAAACAGAGCACAAAGTAAAATATTGTCAACAGAGATTCGACAAATATGCTCAAAAACAAACCCTTTATACTGTTTTTAGGCTTTAAAAGCACCTTTTTAATGCATGTTTTAAGAATTGATTAATAGTTTAGATAAGATTATTATTATTTATGAGCTTTGTATCATGTGATGTGTGTGGATAGGGGAGGTGGGTGCAGAAGAATCTAAAAGCTTTAACTTTTCAGCAAGATATGAGACACATGGGTCAGCTTTCACTAAGGTTCACTATTCCGTATCCAACTCTCTCTCTTTCTATTTCTCTGTTTGAAAAGTCATACACCTAGCTTCAAAGAAAATAGATTCTATCAAATCCAATGTTATCATTATCTTTCAACAGAAAAATAGTAGATATTTATTTCACAAAATGATGAAGCCAACAAACAAACAAAAAACCTAAAAGATGATAAGAATGTGTCTCTCAGTTTCCAGCATTATCCCTCTCTTCACGACATTGCTTTACATTCAGTGAGAAATATGAACATACAAACCCCAAGGTGTGTAAAAGTGTGTCATCAGTTTCATAGTTATTAAATATCAGAATTGCTTTCCTCTATATCTTTATGGTGGAAATTCAATTGCAGAATTGGATAAATTTCGACTCAGTATCATTGAAAACAACTGTCCAAGTCTTAACCAAAATCTTATTGGCTAAAAATTAATGAAAAACAAAAAGTCAACGTGTTTAATGATTTGACCAACAAGATCAACAGCTAAAACAGACAGAAAAAAGTGTCTTTTTATTACCTTTGACTAAGGTGGAGAAGTTCAGATGAAGAATTGGACGAGCCAGAGAAGAAGAAACAAGAAGACCCTCCTTGACCCACTTCCTCACCACCGCCAAAATCAAACGAAGATGTCGTTGCGGCTGCGGCAGCGGCAGCCATTGAAGTGGTGGTGGTAGCATTGACGGTGGGAGTTTCCACAGGCTTTCTTGAACGGTTGCGGCCACGGTGCATGTGGCGCTCGCAATACTTGTGGCCAGCGAAGACGTCCCTTGAACATCTCCACTTCTTACCATCCGTTCTCCTACATCTCCCTGGCTCAGGATCCATCGCCGCCCTCCCCAAATACCCTGTTTTTCCATTCATTTCACACACAGATCAGATCAAGAACAGAGATGCTATAAACTATATAACTTTCATACCAATCATAGATGTTAGATCTTCAATAAGGGCACAACATTTAAGGAGGAGTGAAGTATTTTACACTAAATTAGACAAAAGCAAAAACCCATCACATGCTTCTTTAGGATTTGCAAAACAAGATAATACTAAATCGAAAGTCTGGTTCTTGGGAACACAACTCCAACAACAACATCACAAAACCCATGCATTTCATTTATAAAATAGATTAACTTTCTCTTCAAACAAGGAGAAGTGATTAAAAAAAAAGCATATTCTCATGATGAAATGAAACCGAGAGAGAGAGATAGACTCAGACTCACAAGCAGGCTGGTAATGAGGGAGGTGTTGAAGAGGGTGGTGAAGAAAGTAGGAAGGAGATAGGTGGAGAAGACTTTTCTTGATGGGTAAAAGTAGCTCTTGAGGAACAGCAGCTCCAGCCAACATGTACCTGTAGATCAGTGCCTGTAGTTCTAGCTCTTGCCATTGTGCCCAGCTAAAGAAGCTCCCCACCTCTACAAACCAGAACAACAAAAATAAAGACAAACCCACATCAAACGAAATGAACAACACCCATATCACTAATTTGACTATATTAAGTGAAAAGTCCATCTGTAAGTTTCAGAAAGACTCACTGGGGAACCTGGTAGAAGAATCATGAGACAAAGAAGAGAGTTTCGAAGAGGTAGGCTCAGGGACAAAAAGTGGAAGAGCAGTAGAAGTGGCGGTATAGGATTGAAGCTGATCAAAGACATGCTTTGGTATCTTAGCTGCAGGAGGTTGTTCTTCTGACTCTGTCTGTTGCTGCTGCACCTGCTGGCTTCTCCATTGTTTCAGTTGCAAATCCATAGGAGACAGAGAGAGAGAGTTTGTGTGTGTGTTGGCTGCTTTTGGGATAATTAGTTTTTTCAACCTTTTTGTTTTGTTTTCAGGGTTCGATTTTAATAGCTAAGGCAACAACAGCAAAGTCTTGTTGGGGTTGTGAAGAGCAAAAGAAGAAAAGAACAACTTTTCCCCCTCTTAGAAAAATAAGCTTTGCTCTTTGCAGTCAGTTTCTGTATCTGAGCTTCTGCTGCCTGCAGAGAGAGAGAGAGAGAGAGAGGAAGAGGTTTTTATTAGGGCACTTGAGACTTGGAGAGAAAAAGACAGTGAGACAAGACAGATGGAGGAGAAAACTATATAGTAATAACTTTATTAAATGGGTTCACAAATCTTCATTAATCTCAAGATTATTAAAAGCATGGTTTCTGCAGTAAATAATGCATATAAAAAGAAGTCAGGAAACCCAGAAAGAACCACTCTCTGCAAGATGAAGATGGAGAGATAGTAACCTGCAGTTTTTCTGTCTCGCTGCCTTGGAAATACCACTTGCTTATTATCTCCTCCATTTTATAAATTAATTCTTTCCTTTTAATTCGTTTATTGAGAACCCAAAACATAAAAGCCTGATACGAGGAGATATTTAATTAGTGTGACAAAATAATAGAGTCCTTACTAATCAGATATCTCATATCTGATAATATAGAAAATGATTCGTTTTAAGAATATATAATGAGTAAGCGTTACGTCGGTCGATATAATTTGCAAATTGCATCTGGTGACAAAGCGAACAACTTTAAATTTGAGTTAGTAAAGTTCGTTAAATTCCTATTTAATCATGCGGCACTGAATGTACTATCCACTCTCTTTTACTCTATTTTGACCTTTAAATTGTGTACTCTCTCGTCCATATCTTCTATCTAAAGATCAACGCTCTAGATGGTATGTAACATTATTTCAGTGGAATCGGTTGAATTGTTAGTTATATAAAAAAAACATAGTTACTTGATCATGGGGCTAATGGGTAATAAACAGAATTGGCTGGAAAAAAAGGTCAACTAACAGAATTGGTAGAAGAAAAAAAAACGAGGCTTGTGATATAAGTTACAAAAAGGAGTATTCATGTTGAAATTAGGGATCTTTTAAACAACTGAATGTATTTGTAGTACAAGAGACGTCGGTACTACTGAATTGGTAGCAGAAGTCCGACTTTGGTCTTAAACTACTGCAAATACTTGGTCTATATGCAGTTGCCATTTTTGGAACAAAAACCAACATCGTAGGTTAAAAGTTTGGCAGAAGTTTTGGTTCAATTTTTTGTTGTTGGGTTTGTCAACGGTTTGATTTTGTTTTCTATTCATTTTTTGTATACAAATCAATTTCTTTAGAGGAGGTTTATAGTCGGTTCGACTCAATAAAAATTAACAACTGAGAGAGAGAGAGAGAGAGAGAGAGAGAGAGAGAGAGAGGTAATAATGAGAAAAGAGAAGCAGGTGGGCTGTGTCAGAAGTGACTAGTATCATCAAGTGGGTGGTGAGGGTTTCTCTCTATTTTATTTTGCTGTGACTCATCTCTGATTTGACTACTCATAGTACTTGTCTCTTTCTTTTCACTTCTAACCCCTCATTTCTCTATTGTTTACATTTTTTAACTTCGTAAATCTGTAATAACACTTCACTCCGACTGAATTTATGTATGTTTTTCCACTAATTTCAATATATAAACCCAACGTAGTTCATTGGTGTTTGTTTTCTAATCTTTTCTATCGTCTTTTTGGATTCTGTTACATGTTACCTTGTAGATATATTCAAAAATGAATATCTAAACAATTTAATATTATTATTTTTAATATAGTTAAAATATTTATTTAAATAAAAAATCTAGAATCAATTAAAAATAAACACATGTCATAGAGTTTCTAAACCTGGTTCTAAAATATCTTAACTAAGAAATAATTTCTTTTTTTCATTAAAATAATATTAAGAAACCCATCTAAAAACCTTAAATATGGAGGTGCTTTAACGATCTATTGTTGGAGCAATTTTTATGAAAAAGTCAACTCTGTTAAACGATGTAATAATATGTCAAACCAATAATTTTCATTGTATAAAACAAATAAAAGTTGGGGAAGAGAAGAGTAGCTTTTCTCTCTTTTTTTTTTTTTTTTTTGCGTCGGCAAGAGATATTTGTTTATGTCATGCGTTTGTTTTAAATCTATTGATTTCAGAAAAATTGACAAAGAGGAGTTATTGTTAAATAGTACAATCAAATCTGAAACGAAATCGTAAAATTATAAATTTGAGGAAGAAGGACAGAGAATAAGAAGGAAGAGGCAAAAGAGGGCGAGAGTTCACATGTCCAAGAGAAGACAAATACGTTTTTCTGACACAATCTGTCAGAGACCATTTTTTTCTTTAATTTCATATATATATTTCTTTTGTTTTGTTGTAGGAGAAAGAAACGTATATTATCCCAATATTACAAACAAAAATGGTCAGATTCAGTCCACGTAGGTCCTACTTTTTTCTTTGGACCAATCTTTTTTTATATTATTTTTTTTTTTTGTAGTAAAAGGCAAGTCACGCCGGCACGCGAGGCCTCACGTGATCCCACGTGCTTATTTATTCCCTTTCTCTTATGCTTCCCTATTTCTTTTTAGTTTGATAAAAATATTTAATTTTTTATTTTTCTCAAAAATTACCGACTCATCTTATTTTGCAAAACTTTGGTTTTTTTCTCTCTCACGTGTTTTAAAAGAATAGCGAAAGACGAATCAAACATATTTCTACTTTGATACCATACATATTGCAAATATATATTTAGGCGTAACATTTATGTTTACTAACATTAACATAAGCACATGCCTAGCTTTGTAAGTGTAAATATCCATCCATCTCTCCCTATTGGTTTACTCCATAAATTAACCACAGACTACCAAACTTGGACCGGACCATGTTTTTTATCAATAATTTGAAAGAAAGAAAAGGAATAAAAATAAACAAAAAGGAAAAAGAAAAGAATAGATCTTTCTGGCGAGAGCGCGCACACACACAATGACACAACACATTGACACAAGGTATCTAAGGGCATGACCGCACGTGTCAACATGCAAAGATCAAACATGCGATCTTTTAATGGTTTCATATTTTATATGTTTAAAAAAACTCAAAAGAATCCAATGTAAAAGACTAATTTGCCTTCATGTCATGCCAATCTCTCTCTGTGTTTAAAATCATTATACTAAACATGTTTTTTTCAATAAGATAAACCGTCTAGTAGGTCTATTTATGGGTTATAAATCGAAACTATCATGTGAATTTATTCCAAAACTACATTAGTTTTCTTTTCTTTTGTTTTACATAAAGGTTTAACGTATTAGAACCGTAATTCCTACTGATCTAAACAGGTTAATCAATTCACTTTATATCAGCCAACTTAAAACGTAAGATTTTGAAATGCACTCTATTTTGGAAGGTCCTCTAGTAAACTAATAGAGGTACATAACTAGGGTCAAGATAACATTGCATCCGAGGTTTCTGTCAAACTGTGGTATGTCATTTGTCATGTGTCATTTGGTCGTATACAATTTATGTAATTTACTCAAAAAGGTTAATGCTATGTGTTGCTTGAAAAAACATTACCAACTCGAAGCTCACATATGAGATATCATGAACGAAAAATGATTAATTTGTTAATCTCGAGTAGCAGCCAATTTTGAGCCCAAAACATATGATATGATGTACAAAACAATATGGTAAAAGGTGAAAACTTATTTGGGTGTAAACTTTACGAGCTGGACCGGTTTAGACGGAAGTCATCCTCTCAACTCAATGATGGAAAAGCGTATTTAGGGTTTTGAGAGTATAGATTGTTAATGAATGGTAGTCATTTTAGGCCCATGTACAGAGCCAATGGTTTCTAAGTGAACCTCCAATGTAGCCCATTACATTACATAATTTTACAATTAAAGCTTAGTCGCATTCCGCAATAAGACCTTTGTTAAAGGCTAAGTATATGCTTTTGAGCTATCAGTATAAACGGCCATCTAAAATTAATTGGTTTTATTTAGCCCCAAATTGTTTCCACCTTTTATATTTTTCTTCCATTCTGGTAAAAACTTGTTTTTTTTGTACAATGAGTTCTACCGATGAAGGGCTCCATTTTGACTAGTTTGTTTAGTCAAAATTTATGTTTTAAGTTTTTCATAGTACGTAACTCGTATGATTAACTTGATTTATCGTAAATTAGCATGGCCTTTATTTTCATTTATTATCTCTTTGTTTCGAATGTTTTGAAGTTTATGTTTGGTTTCCTTCGACAGCCGAATTCTTCTACCATGTTTTATCATCAATCTAGTCTTTTTCTTTCTAAGAATAATTTGTCCACACATTCACGATACTTATAACTCTTATTAAACAAATACTATAATTTATAGAATTGTTTCATCTAAATATGCTCTCTCGGTTTGTGACTTTGTGTTTTCTTACCTAGTGGGCGATTGGGTATTTTGTTCAGACCATTTTTCCGTATATAAAACAATTATTAGGGTAATTATTTGTCAGTATAATGTCAAAAAAAAAAAAAAATTGTCAGTATAACTTGTTCTACTCATTAGAGGGTGATGTTCCATCGTCGTGGAGTTAGGATTTATATATGTGCTGATGCAATTAGTGAATGTCTGAATGATGTCACTGTATTTGAGGGAACTTTTACATAGGATTCGTTATAAACAAGTGTAATATATATGTTATTTAACACCTGTCTCATATTGTATGTATTGTCCGATTGTCTAGATATTCGATGTCCTATGTTTTGAATATTTAAAAGCTTTTTAACTGAAAAAAAAAGACAATCAAAATCAATAAAGTTTGCACATCAGTTTGTTGGGAGTGGGTGGCACTTGGTAGTTAGTTCAATTTATTTTGGCTTTCTCTAAATTTATAAATCGAACATTGTTATGTGTACGTAGTATTTGCATATACATAATACATGCCGTAGCAAAACAGCAAAAGTTCGACTATCTGTTTTAATCAATATAATTTTCCTTATTTTATGCTTTTGACACGTTTTTTTTTTCTAGCCTTCTTCTGTCCAAAAGATGAATATATATCATTTTTCTTCTTAGACTTTCTTTAGAAAAAAAAAGCTTAATAAAATTCATTCGGTTAAATTTACATCGTCTTTATTATCTAATCAAGAACTAATCATTCGTATTCATGGTTAGAAATGATTTTCCTTGCTTTATGAACTTTTTCATAAATCTTTCGTTCTAATTGAAAGCAATATAAATATAAATCTAGAATCTTATATACTATAGAAAAATCACGAGAGAAAAAAAATTACAAAATATTGTCTAATTCTAATCGTATTCCACCATGTCACTTTGGCTTTCACCATATGGCTATATATCTAGCAGAATTAACCTTTATATAACCGTTAGCATGTTTCATCATTTAATATAAATCTACAATCATGTTGACATTAAATTTGCTTTAATCTTTTAACAATTTGTTGTCATCATTCTCTATAGTTTATACTCTAAATTGCTGTTATGACATTGACTTCAAATTTATATTTTAGGTCAACTAAACTATTTTTCAAAGTTATTCGTCCACCTAGATTCAATCAAGTTTGCATTTTGCAAACGTTTTACTCGGTCGGGTCCCGTGGTCATTCGAGTGCGATATAGCGGACTTTCGGCTTCCAAGAGAGCTTTTCATATCTTACAGTAGTTGCATCGTTGATTCATTAGCAGTTTCATCTCGTAAAAAAAAATAAAAAATAAGAAAGTATTTAATTTTAGCACAAGTCGTCTCTATACATTAATACTTTTGAAACGGTTCTTTGTTTTTTATTTTTATTTGTTCTTGAAACTCTTTAAAGTTTTATGGATGCTGATACCCTTAGATATATCACATTCTCGGTTCAAATAAATGAACAATTAGGTGAAGATATGCACCAATGTACCTAGAGACTTACCTCACAAAATCGTGAAAAGTTAAGGAATGAATACTACTAAATGATTCAAGAACTCTTACTATACTTTTTCAAATCTTATCATGAATCTAATGTTTATTGTAGTTTTTGAATTTCTTGTTATTTTTGAAGGAAAACTAGTTTTCTAGTATGTTGATTTTCTTACTATTGTTTTCACCTTCTACGAGAAAGTATTCGAATAAATCTTCAATCATTTGTTTAGCTTTCGTTTTTGGTAAATAGTTTTGGCATATCTATCCCCTTTTGTCTTCTTTTATATAAACTAAATATTAGAAGAAGGAAAATAGTCTCATTAAATAATGATATACACTAACAACTAACAAGTAACAAGCAATCATCCCGATAGCCGCCCTCAGCCATTAAAATACCTCCTCGAAGGCTTAGGATGCTCTAAAGCCAAATTATCAAACCAAATAGTAATACTTGCAAAGAGAAGAGGAATATGACTCAGTCTCATACCAACGCCGGAGACGGAGCAGGAGCCACCACAATGGCAGAGCCTCCTCAGAACAACGAAATGATCTTTCATAGGAGCCTGAGCACGAGCAGCTGTTTGTCAAAGGAAGACGAGGAGGTGACTCGTACAGCGCTTTCAGCGTTTAGAGCTAAGGAGAGTGAGATCGAGAAGAGGAAGATGGAGGTTCGTGAACGTGTCCAGGCTCAACTCGGTCGGGTCGAAGAAGAAACCCGCCGTCTCGCCACAATCCGCGAGGTTTCTTTAATATTTTTTTTCCCTTAAATATAAAGTTTGACGTTATGAACCAAGTTGGTCCAATAGTTGAAAGACTCATCACGAAATCAGGAGACCAAGATTTGTGGTTTTAGAGGCCTTAAGTGACACGATACACATCATTCTACATACTCCGAGGATTAGTTTTCGTTTTTTTAATATGATGGTGTTCTGTACAGGAGCTTGAATCTCTCTCAGATCCCATGAGGAAGGAAGTTTTGATGGTTCGTAAGAAGATTGATAGTGTTTACAAAGAGCTCAAACCATTAAGTTACTCTGTTCAAAAGAAGGTGATAAACCATTGTTCTTTTAACATTAGTTTGATTTCATTTCGGTTTAGCAATCACTAAACTAAACCCTAAACCCCAAAACTCGGGAATTTGTGTCTTTGTGATGGAAATGAAACAGCAAAGGGAATACAAAGAAGCAGTTGATGCATTCAACGAGAAGAATTTGGAGAAAATTCAGCTGATCACCAAACTCATGGAGGTTAGTTTCTTGCTCGTATCTAAGTTACGTGTTCGTCGATTTGTATATTTTTGCATAACTGGTGTCTATTTTCTTACTGAGGAGATTGAACAGTTGGCTGGAGAAAGCGAGAATCTGAGGTTGAATAAGCTCGAAGAGCTGAGCAAGAGCATATAGTGGATGTGACAAAGATGAATCAAAAACTTGTATATTGGTTTTGGATCATGGCTCATTGTACTTGTGATGTATCCTCTTTTGTAAAATGTGAAATCTGTGGGTGTTTTTTTTGTTTTGTTTTTAATATATAAATATTGGGTTGCTTGTAAAAAAAGTTATCATTCTTACAAAAAATCTATATAGTACCTTTTGCATGTGATTTTAATTATGTTTCATATAATATCTTCACATACTAACTGTAGATTTTGAATGATTATTTGATATAGTAGTGTCTAGTTAACGATGAGAATTATATTATATCATGCAATTTTTATCGATAAATACATACACATATGTCCAAAATATAATTTGTTCATCTCAATATTTAAATGGGGAACCAACCAAGCGAGAAAGTTTTCAAGACATTTCAAAACTTAGGTACGCAAGAGCAAGTATCAATTTTCCATATAAGATGCATTTGATAAGTTCTCGCTATCGGGTTGCTAGCGAAACTCGTAATGATTCATTGTGTTGGCACAAATGATGACAAAATTACTAATCTGAACACTTTCTTTATATGTGTTTTAGAATTTTTCAGATTAGTGAGGCCAATTGTATATCAGCTCTATTTTAAAGTGTTGGAGTTGTTTAGAATTTAACATATTCGGTCATCAGAATGTTCTCCCTTATCAGATATTTAACACAAATGTGTTGTCCATTTTATGGGCTTGTATTCATCCGTATAAGAGTTTTTTATGTGATACTAACGCAACAAAAGTTTCTTACTTCAATAGCCCAACCCAATCCACTGGTCCATGATGTTACAAATATTTTTCTCCTTGTACCCAATAAGAGAACCTTTGTTAGAGCCCAACAAATGTTTTTTAGCCACCAATGTAAACACCCACCATTATTATCAAATTACTTCGATCCCTCTATCTTTTTGTTTCCTTAGTTTATTTCTTTCTGGCAATTACATAATTTCAGACTATTTATTTAGTTAAGCACCATTTATTTACAGTTTTTCTAACTATAAAAATAGCATACTCCATCATCAATATGAGATTACTTGTGAATGGGATTATTTCGATAAGTTTACGTGTAGTATACTCAAATGTTCTATTCTACGTGTAGTGATAATAATTAATATGACAGGAAATGGATTTGAAAGAAAGGTCTCTGGACGTAATATCTTTAGTCAAGTCAATGGTCGTACATGAGACTAAATTCTCAATGTTTTCCAGACAAATTATAAATCTTAAAAACAAATATCAATGACTTCTAGATCAAAAATGGACCAAAGGGTAGAGGAGAGAATGATTTCTTTATTAAATTGTGGAAGTCCTAAAACAGAATGAGCATGTTTTATTTATAGCTTATATGTATTTTAATAGTTTTCGTTTTAATTAAAATGATGGTTTTGGGTTAGCCTTCTTATAAATAACACACTTAGATTTATATTTTATTTCTGTCATTTATTTTATTTCTAGTTTTTTTCTCCGATAAAAATAAACGAATAAAGATATTCTTTGTTTGATTAAGTTTTATCATTTTCTAGAAAATGGTTTGATATACTGGATTGATTACAACTTGATTCATAATTGTGTATACTAGATGTGCTGATAATGTCATGACTGGGCATGTTGAATACAAAGATTTAAGCTACCAAACCTTTATCATCATAATCCAAACAAATTAAGTATGGGTTTTTTATCCTTATTTATATATATAATAATTTTGAGGTAAAATAGTTCATTTAAAAATAGAATATTCAAAACATTTTTTTTTTAGTTTGTTTTTTCTAAAACTTAGAATTGACTCTATGTTTATGAAATAATATATTGATCGCAATAAAAGAGGATTAATCAAATTATGGTTTAGGTTATATATTCGTCGTATTGGTTTAGAATAATTTATTCGAATACGACAAGCATATAACTATTAAAACAGAAAGCTAATCTCATGTGTTGCAGTTTTTTATGTTAGTCACTGAATAGTTTTTAAATAACAAACCCAACTTTACATGTTTTCAGAATGAATATAAGTCTCATCCCATGATTTATCCAATTGCAAGAATGAAAACAATATCTAGTCCACGATTACCATTCAGTATCCACTGTTAGTGAAAACTTGAAAGTTCTAATAAGTTTGCCTTTACAGGAATAAGATGCATTCCATCAATAAACCATTTCTTAACGTTAGTAAAATAAAATTATTAGGCTTACAAATCTTATTAGAATACTGGAGTAAAATATTGTTTTGATGAGATGGAAAGTGGTTGAAGTTATTGTATAATGCTAATTAGATGATTTGATGAGTCTTTTTTTTTTTTTCTTTATGAGAATTGATTTGATGATTCTTCTTTGCTTTGTATGTACAGCTATGACGTTTATTGTTTAATCCAAATAAAAGTGATTCGACCAGAATTTGATATTTAAGATATTTTTTGGTTTCTGGTGGTATACTAAAGATTCATTTATAGAATATTTTACATATGATTGGTTGGATATGGTTGTCACTTGGCAGTTGTGTCATTTTCTTGGCTTTGCTTATTTTAATAAAATAAAAACAGTCTGTAATATTTACAAAAGTATACGCCATTACCCAAAATTGTATTCCAAAAATACTAACAATAGTTTAAGGCCACATTTTTGTCTACTTTTGCTTTACAGGCATACCCTCTCCTTTCCGAAAGAATGTTAGTATTCCATTTTAATATATTTTTTATAAAATAATTACGAAGTCCATATTTAGGAGAAAATCATAAAATAATAATTAGAATCGATTCCTTAAAAAACGGTCGTAGAAAATACAGAAGACAACGAATATGATTAAATAGAAGATTAGGTTAATGATGTAATTAAACGCTGTGCGTAATAATGATTTAAAATGAAGCACAACACCTTTTACCCACACAAAGACCACCGAAACCCACTAACAATCCAGCGAACACCAAAAACACAGACGCCTCCACCATTAAAACGAGATCTTCTCATTGATAAAAAGATAAAGAACAAAGCTTTCGAATTATCTCCCAAATCAGCAAAAATAGGGTTAGTCGCAGAGCCCCACTCTGAGGATTCGAGTTCCTGCTTTGGTTTAAGGAAGAAGAACACCAAAAAGCAAAAAGAGAAACCGAAGATGACTCAGACCAACGCCGGAGCTACTACCGGAGCCGCTGCTGCCGCCATGACGGTTGAGCCTCCTACTCAGCCTCAGACGCAGACCAACGAGATGGTTTTGCACACTGGAAGCTTGAGTTTCAGCAGCCATATGTCGAGAGAAGACGAGGAGATGACTCGTTCTGCTCTTTCTGCGTTTAGGGCTAAAGAGGATGAGATTGAGAAGCGGAGGACGGAAGTTCGTGAACGGATCCAGGCTCAGTTGGGTCGGGTTGAGGAAGAAACCCGACGACTTTCAACTATTCGTGAGGTTTTGATTTTTTTAACTCTTTTCTCTTCTTTCAATTTAGAGAAAGTTGTCTCTTTTCAGTATAAATCCTACAGATTATACGTTTTTTCTACCTATCTATTGTATGTGGTAGAGATTTGGATGTTTGTTGCTGCTTCTCTGTTTAGGTTTTTTTTTTTTTCAAGATCTAGGATTGGTCAAAGTGAGAAGAAATGTTTTGACTTTTTTTTTTGTCTCTCTTTGGGGATGAACAGTTTTGATTTGATGGAGTTATGTTCTGTTTCCGAGATAAAGTTGTTGATTTTTGTTGTTTCTTTGTACAGGAGCTTGAGTCTATGGCAGATCCTATGAGGAAGGAAGTTTCTGTGGTTCGTAAGAAGATTGATAGTGTTAACAAAGAACTCAAACCTTTAGGTTCAACTGTTCAAAAGAAGGTACACACACGCACTCTTTGAATATTTGATTGCATCGTTTGATTTCATTTCGTGTTTTAGCATCCTCCGTCAGAAGTAGTCTAAGAAACGTTTTGAATTCATATATACAAACCAAAGATTAGATCTTTAGGCAACCAAGTGAACCTGTAAAGCTAGAAACTTTAACTATTGACTATATATATGAGCGTTTGTGGAGAGACTGAACAAAACCGGATGTTTTGGTAATGGAATGAAACAGGAAAGGGAATATAAAGAAGCGCTTGACACATTCAACGAGAAGAACAGGGAGAAAGTACAGCTGATCACCAAACTCATGGAGGTTAGTTCCGAGCTCTCATTTAAAATCCCTATAATTTGCAGAAAAATACGGGAACAAGCCCGAGATTTTTTTCGCTTATTATACATAAATGGTGTTTGGTTTTCTTCCTTGGGGAGATGGAACAGTTGGTAGGAGAAAGCGAGAAGTTGAGGATGAAGAAGCTGGAGGAGCTGAGCATGAGCATAGAAACCGTGTGAATGTGGTTCAAGATACTAATTGGGTTTAGGATCTTTGGTTCTTTGGTGTGATGATGTACCTATAGTTTTACAATTTTTCATTTTGTAAGATGTGTGTATTTTTTTCATGATTGTGGGTGTTTTCTTAT
Organism: Streptanthus diversifolius; assembly: GCA_039880935.1. Lineage (NCBI taxonomy): Eukaryota > Viridiplantae > Streptophyta > Magnoliopsida > Brassicales > Brassicaceae > Streptanthus > Streptanthus diversifolius. The sequence goes on along the minus strand of JAXGFM010000022.1, from coordinate 19,335,049 downwards.
TGTTAGTTTTGAAAAAATCTTGGGGGTTGGTTTGTAAAATTTGTGGGTTCTCGTATTTTTTTTTTTTTTGATTAACCAAATTAGGGAGTGTGAAATGGAAGATTCTTAGGATACTGAAACTCATCACAGTGATTTTTTTCCCCCTTCTGTTCTTGCTTTTCTGTAATGTTTTTTGTATTTGTCTTTTCTTTTTTTTCCAAGAATATAATTTTTCCCCCTTTTGTGTATCTCGCGTGCGCTTTTGACTCTAAAAGCTGTCGGAACGGCAGAATTTTCGCAGTTGTTTTAGGTGAGAACCCTTGGAACATTATAATCACTTTTATTCTACTGGGTCTGATTCTATCATGTTTCATTCCAATTAAGTATAAAACCCAATCTTTCAAACGAAGAAAAAAAAAGAATCTATTTACAATTTTGCAACTCTCAGCCACAATCTAAGGTTATATAAACCATGGAAATTTGGAAACAATATCATTTCATAAATATGTGGAGTGGAACACATTCACCAAGGCCTACGAACTAAGATTCGTCTCTCTAGAAGATTTTTATGGCCAGAGGAAAAAATAAAATGAATATTTAGATGGAGCAAATTTACAATAAAAACAATAATCCATTCATGCTCCATTGTTGGAAGAAAGGAACCTTGGAGCTTATAAAGATCAAAAGGCGGCATGATAAGACAAACTATATTCGAACAAGCTTACAACCACCAACCCTGGAGAGGAGTTTCTTGGGTCATGCTGGCACATTATTAAAAATCCAAGTATGATTTTGTTTGGTATCGAATTGTTATTATAGGCCGCCACGTACGCTCATGTCGAAAGGCACCTTATCGCTTAGGTATCTGAACGAGTCTTATGAGCTTTATGCTTTGCCTGTCTCTAGTTTATGGACAATTGGGCTCTCTTCCATAAAAACTTTCTCACTGATTTTTTTTTTCAACGTCACTTCGAACATCTCCACTATTATTTAAAGAACAAAATATAAAGTCATATGATGAGACGGTAGGAACTTGAGAGTAAATCAATGTCGTTTTAATTTTTTGGTAAGGACAAAAGCTTACAAGTGATCTATACTTCTGTGCATGTGGTTTTGAGGATGTCATGATTGAAATGTGGACCAAAGCTTAAGTGTAAAGACTCTTCGAGTTTAAAAGCATTGCTCGGAATATATTGGTGAAATGCTATAGCTGATTTTAGTTGATGAACGTAAGTCATTGTCTACCTCTATCTGCCTTTTTTTTGTAATAACAAGTAACTTTTTTCTCCTCTGTTGATGGTGCGATCAAGATAAAGATCTCAGTTATTCGTTATCTTATCCGATATAGGGTGCAAAAATATATTTCCATAACAAGTGATTTTACTCTAGTCGGTTGATGGAGTTGTGTTTTTGTGTGCTAAAGTTCTGGAGAGTGGCAATGTACACATGTGACGTGATGTTAAATATGCCATGTTTAGCAAAACCAATCAGTTTTTCACTAAATTTTTTTTTTAGGTATCCTAACATGTAACTCTATGTTTAAAGTAGGGTGACTATGAAGATGGGTTTAAACTTGGATTTTAATTCTCTGGTCTCATTTACCAATTTGGAGTATCACTTAAAGTTTAGTTTGCTGAGAACTTGGTTAATGTGTTAATGGCTTTAAACGTATATAATTTTCGACGGAAACTCTGCATACGGTTATTTTGATGTTCCCGTTACAAGAACTAAAACCAGCATCAATCCAATGTCATGAGACAATAATGATAAAACAATGATATAAGACAAGTGAATTACTCGTTGTAACGACCGTTTCTTTTGCTTTATTTGGTGGGCGGAGGTATGCATATTGAATTCGCCACGCTATGCCTCTTTTAAATAATTCTATAGAATAATTCGTACTTTTTGCTTTTTCGTGTTCATATTTTCATATTTGTCTTCTGGTATTTGGTACGTTATGTGTATGTAAACAAGACAATAATAAAAAAAAAAAGATCGGCATGCAATGCAGTTTGTGCATATAAGTGAGCACAACAGTAAATAAACTTTCATATTTGTCATGTTTTGTGATCACAAAATCCTTTCTTGTTTGTCTTCTCAATAATTAATACAAATCATAAACCACAAATTTTCTCTTTTCGTTGAAAGACATGAGACGTGTTACATATAAAACCAAAACCATATATATTCTATGTAGATAATGGACCGAAACGACAACAGAAAGCTTAAAAGTTAGTTCATAAACCAAAATAATTTGTGAGTGTATAGTGTATACATATTCAGATTATTTATACAGAATGAACTAGTCAAATTTATACAGTCTGGAACTATTAATGTATCATCATTTTAATATAATTCCATTTACACGGCTTCGGTTTTCTTGTCAACTAGGTGAAGTGATTATACTATACTCATTTATATATCTTATTCGGTTTTATATCACAAAATAGGCTTTATGTCCATATTCTCGCAATCTTTGATATAATTCGAAACTTTAAACGGCTTAATTTAATAACTTTTGAATTTATGTTGCCACATTATTAAAATTAAAGAACGAATTTCTTTATATCGAAATATTATGATTGGCCACGTACACTCATGTCCAAAGGCGCCTTAGCCCTTTGGATTCTGAACGACTCTCATGACCTTAAGTTTTGGCTGCCTCTAATTTATTGACAATTTGGCTGTTACGTTGATGGCATTTCTCTCTTCGATACAAATTTTTCCGCTGAATAGTTTTTTTTTCCTGTCACTTCAAACATTTTCATTTGATATATCATAATTTTTACGAGTTTTTTTATTATGATATAGATCTTCTTTATATAATTTTTTGGTATTTTTCAAAATTTTTTTGAGTTATTAAAGGTTCAGATTTTGACTAAGATATAAGATTTATTTATAATTTTTTTATATTTTCCAAATCTTTTCGATTCATTATAGGTTTAAATACGTTCATCATTTATTTTGAGATTTTGAAACAATTTGAAGCAATTGAAGAATTGTAATGAACTTGGAATGCATATTTGGACATGGCGTCGACCAACACCACCTTTCGTTCTATTGACACCAATTCATGATTACAATTCTTTCACACGTTTTCAAGACTTTTAAAGAAAATGAAATTTGTTCAAAGTTTTCATTATTTTGCAATTAAGTCATTTTTGAGTTATAAGATCATTGTTTAGACATGTGCTTTATTTTATTTAGAGAGACTTGTAACAGAATTTTTGTAGAAAGAAATCAGACTTTTTTAGAGAAAATTTTGAATCCTTTTTTTTGTTCTATTGATTTCTTGTATGTTTTCTATTCAAATTATTATTTGTGTTTCATCCATCATGTTTGAGTAATTTGCTTGTTAGGTTTAGGGTTATTCAAGGATTTATGAAAAATTGTTAGATTGAGTTGATTTGTTAGGAAAAATTCATTAGAGTTATTCATCTGATTTGTGATTAATGTTTATTCCAGCTTTGCGATCTAAAAACTGATTTTAGGTTAATGTGTTATTTGATTTATTGAACTATTTTAGATGAGCAAAAATCTAACTACAAATAAATTTCGTTTAGAGATTTTGTAAACTAATCAAAGATGATCATTAATATTTGTCTGAATTGTTGAGTTTGCAAAAAAATTTTGGAATTATAGGTTTTGACATAAATAATATATGCAGCTTCTTTACAATTGTGATTTGAGTTCTGTAATAAGTTCTTAATTAAATTATAACATTCTGTTTAATTTACAACTGATTTATTGTTTTGTTGTCTTTATGTACATTGATTTTGTTTAGTTTAATTCGAAACTAAAATCTATTGAGTGATCTTGAATCTCTGAATTTTTGATCCCTTAATACTATGACTGCCTTTTTGAATTTGCAAAATAGTTCATAAAGATTAAATTTGAGCATATCACCACTATTATTAAAAAAAGAAAAAACAGAATACTGTATGAAGTTAATAAGTTTCATGAGATAGTAAGAGCTTGTAAAAAACCTAATATCGGTTTTGTATTTTTCTTGATAACACAAAGAGCTCACAAGTGTTACATACTTCTGTGCATGAAGTTTTGAAGATGTCGTGATTTGAAATGTGGACCAAAATTAAACTTCAAGGATGAATCTATATATGTTTTAACAATGTTTTATGTATGGACGTACTATATCCAACAAATTGGAGTCAATAATTAGACCGTCTATATAGCTTGGGCTACAATGCGTCTAGCTAATTGTTCTCAAAAGAAATTAATTAACCGATGATAATTTTCAAATGTCGTTTTTTATATAAGTTGAAACTATACTATTTAGTATCTAAATACGACTCAATCCAATCTACATCCAAACTATATAGAACTGTATATTCCCGTTGTACTATTTATAAATGCAATATCATATTTAGAAAATAATGTTGGCTAATGTCTTTTCTCTAATTACTAATGGGATTTTTGATTATCTTTTAAAAAAATAAACTTTTTTTCTTTTCATTTTGTATAACAAAATAAATCAAATAGTTAAACAACATTATCGTTGAATTGAATGGAACATGGTAATGCAAAGAAGAAGAGAGCATGAAGATCATGGTAAGAAAAAACAATTTGCAATGGTCCCAATCTCATGGTAAAACAAATTCTGAGGAACGATGGATAAGGTACATTTAATTTGAATTGAGTGACAGTGTTTCATTCATTTAAAACTCATTAAAAAATGTTGTCACTCAATATTGATGGCTATTTATTATATACACATTAAAAACTAGCGTTGTTGAAAAATATTCAGTACTACATTCCCAATTTTCCCCCTACATTTCCCAATAGTTTTAAAGAGCTTGAACTTGAGTATTTGGAGTTCTCTTTTAGTGTTTAGTTGGAATGAGTGATGCTTATCGGAGCATTACAAATACTAGTATATAGCAACCAATTTGAACACACAATCAAACTTAAATGAATAATCAAAATACAAAGTAGGTTTGGAGATCAAGTACATGCACAGTAGTTACCAACAGTTGCCAGCAAAAGGGAATTTCCAAATAATTTCAAAATAAAGTTGATTTCTCGAATAGACCATATTTATATAAAAATACGTGTGCGTCCACTTACACGTTTTAATAACGACCGTCGTATTATTTGTTTGTATAAATAAAAGGAACGGTACGTACAGCGCGAATTGCGTCAATGTAAGCATATTATGAAATTATCGTGCCCACGAAAAAACTGCACATATGTGATATTCTTTTATCGCTCTCATTTTATTTTTTCAATAAGCCTAATCATTTTCGTGTGTACCTACCTAATACCTATTACACAATAATGATAATATTTCAGAAACGATCATAACATTCTCCGTATATATCAATTTCTAAAGACAAAAACTCAAAACAGTAAACGACGTTCCATTGTTTTCTTCTCGAGATACATTATACTCTATATATATGTAGAAAAAGTTATAGAGTAATTTGATAATATGTACTTGTACTCAGCTGAGGTGTGGGAAGGCCTAGCTCGAGTTATTATGCAATCACACTTCACAACTGACTGTACTGGCCTGGATCTATGTTCCTCTGTTCGTCTCTCGCTACGTGCTGCAAGCCATAGTTTATGGGCTATGGAGGGAGAGAAATCTGCGCAGGCATGGACAAAAAGCTTCACCACCTTCACGACTAATCAAGATGATTGATAAGATCGTGAGGAACCGTTTGATGACTGCTCGGGTAAGAGGGAACAAGAAATTGGAAGATGGCATAACCTACTGGTTTTAGTCTCCAAAATTAAATTTCATTGTAATTCTAAACTAAGTCTCAAAAACTAAGATGGCATTGCACATGTAAAAACGATTTTTTTGTATTGTTTAAAATTTAAAATTGTCTACGTGTGGTTGAGAAACGTAATTATAGCAAAGATTGGAGCCTTCTAAGTTTTACTCTCTCTCTCGCTCTTTTTATCTACAAAACAACGAGACGACGGCAATGATTTAAAAGACGGAACACAAACCCTATGACCAAATCAGCATGCTTCCCGAACGTCCGGTCACACAATGGATCGAGAAACTAGGCACCCCAAACTATAATCAACATCATGAGTTCACAATTCGATTTTAATTCTCCTTTGTGGTTAATTAAAGTCATTACTGCATTTTGGAACATTCTAAACCTATAATCGATTTATTCATTAATTTTGTATGTGAAAGTTTCTTTCTCAAATTAGGTATCCCTTAAGAACTCGTTAGTCGTGACCCCGATTTCATGAATGTTATGTCGAAGATGCGAGAAACAATTCGTTAGTATTCAAAGACATAATAAAGAAAAAATAACTAAAGGGCTTATTCTAACTTATAATGATTTACGTTGCTTTTGTTTGCAACTTTTGCTTCTGTGAACAAAATAACGTAGTGTATACGTAAACTTGTACGTAATGAAATACGTAGATACGGTTTTCAAATTTCAACAATTATATACAGATTTTTTCTTGCAATATTTAAATAAGTACGTACATAAATAAAAATCCGTCGGTATATTCATAAATTGACATTTCATAGTACGACTGGGGAAATATATAAATTTATTGGTCGATACACAGTTTTTGTCATAACAATAAAACTAGTTAAAAGACAAAACCGACATACACGGTGTCGTTTTACGTTCCACGCGTTCAGCAAAATCTTTTTGTCTGCTGCATGCTCAAATGATAAAAAGGGCCGTAGATTTGGCTTATTAACAAATAATTAACCAGAATAATCAGGTGTTACTTTAACTAACACTACAGCATTGTATTTCTTGTTTGTTTTTATATATTTCAAGTTGATTAGGTTAGTATTAAATCTTACTAGAGATGGAGGCATCCGAGAACAAATAGTGTCCCTACAAGCTGCTCTCTCCTTTAGCTATTATTTATTTAATTCTGTATATTACCAAATTGCAATTAATTGTTTTTTTATACAAGTGATGATAATTAGTGGACTTTGCTTTTTATGAAAAAAACCATTCATAGTGAAACAACAACAATAATAAATAAAGAAAGAATCTTACGTATTATTAAACACACATATTTGTCAATAATTGAAAATAGGTATGAGTGGATGAACAGTAAAACCAATTATGTGTATAACATATGATTCCACAACTTATTTTTAAATAAAATTTTCAAAATTCAAGCCAAAATTAAACTGTAGGGCCACATGAAATTACAGGTCGGACCATAGTGAAAAATGAAAATATCACCTGTATATACTATATATATTATATAAATATAAAAACGTAAAGTCCACAGATGCTGAGAATTTAATTAAAGGAAGTACCCAGCTGTAAAGCCTACAACTTTTCTATCTCATTTATGGTGCAAACCATTTTTTGTCCTGCCCAATGCATTTTTTTTTATATAGTAAGTAGCACTAATATTTTATTTTTTTCATTTGTATAATTTCAATTTTCAAGGAGAAAAAATAATCCCATGTGATATATGCATATTATTATTTTGTGTGTATGTACAATATCAGCAAATTTTCACGTGTGGACAATACATGATTAATACAAGCGTATGTACGTAGGACAAATTAGTCGTTGGATTAGTAGTTACCAACAGTCGCCTTAGCTAATAAATTAGTTTTGTTTTGTGTTTGTTAGGGTCAAGATAATATAAAAATTTATGATGTTAATCATGGCTATGTTACGACAAAAAAATATGGACCTGTTCATTACTCGAAAATTATATGAAGACGAAGAAAAAACATGCCCTAATTTTTTCTTTAGTCGTCAGTATCCGTCTATCCGATCCATAAATTATTTGATAGTTTTGTTTTTGCTAAAAAAGCCTAGAATATATATTATTTAATAGTTGTGATAAATTTGATTTGTCTTGATTTATACTATAGGTCGATTTCTTTTCTTGATTTCAACACCGTCAGATACTATTTCCCGAATGAACATGAGTTATTAGTATTCCGAACCACTGCAATTTGAGATTTCTTAAAATAAATAATCAACTATAGATTTCGTGTTATGCCCGGTAACGTTAAATGTAGAACATGGAGTGTTTTTTTAACTTTAATTATCTATCACTAAATCAGATATATTCAGATTAGGAATTACGTCAAGTGCCAATCCGATTGTTATCACTAAAACCATATCTTATTGCTTTCAAATCCAGTTAACGTCAGTCTATTTATAAAAAAAAACAGAGTATTTCAAATTTTATTTTAATCTAAATTTTGTTATTCATATTCAAAGATAAAATATTACTGAAATTAAACCCAAAGACGGAAAACAAAACACGGTAAAACAAGTTAATATCTCCGGAGACAATGCCTGATAATAAGAAAATACTAAAACAAAAAGTAAAATCGATTTAAATCCGAATCTAAAGGTGTGATTCTTCTGAAACTCCTCGAGAACATCGTTGCTGCTCTTGAGACATCTTCTTCCTCCCGAGATAGAATGATGAAAGACCGCCTCTCCATCAATGGGGAACCATATTTTCATAACCCGGCAAGACAGAACCTCATAAGAAACATTAGCATACGAGAAGTGCTTGTGTATTTTCAAGACAAAAACCCACTACAAATTGTCGTTTTCTTTTTTGGAGATGCATATTTACTAGCAAAAATAAAAAGTTAGTAGCAAAAAGAATGATAAACTGACGGAATATAATCTAATTACGATATAGAAAAATCTAGAAATGGTTAGGACTTAAGTTCCACTCAAACTCCTTTTTCTTTGCGCACGTTGAGTAATATTGTGGATACCTTACACTGAAACTATTGTATTTTTTTCTTCCAATCCTAAACCTTTTTTTGTATGGTCTTTGAATCTATGACTCGCATACCGATACTACAACTTTAAAGTCTTCAAGCAAAAGACACATGGAAAATCAAGTGCAAACCAGCACCCCAGTTTTCGTATTCCTAGAACAGGTGGACGGGAACGTACATGAATCATGACCATAATTTGATCCTTACATGATGACAAATTGATTATGCTTGCATTAATCGAATGCATTTACAATCCAGGTGATTGAAATTTACTGCTCAGTCGAATTTCTCTTGGCTAGTAAAAAAGAAGTTGATTAATATCAGGATCCTACATATTTAAACTTCACCTTACACGTACACTCTATTTTTCAGGAGTCTTTCAAGGCCCACTCTGAAAATAATATGTCAACTAAACTTTCTTTAAATAAACAAAATTACCGTTGCACAAAGACACATGTCAATTAGTACAATTCAAGATGAAGAAAGAAAGATTATAAAGAAACGAAAACTTTTATTTAATATTTATTTTTCAAGATGCTAGGAAATAGCCAAATCCAAGCATTGACTCTTTATCCAATGTCTTACCCTTTGTCTATAACTGTTCCTCATCCTTCACTCTCTATTCCATCTCTCTCTCTCTCTCTCTCTCTCTCTCTCTCTCTCTTCTTATAAGAAAGAGCAAAAAGCTTCCTTCGTTTTACTATTTCCATGATTCTGAATTCCACACAAAGAGAGAAAAGCGAGAGAGAGAGTGAACAAATAAAAGTTTAAAGTAGTAATTTTGTCTTCATGGCTGCTGAGAAGAAGAAACACTTACATGAGCTTCTTGAAGATGACCAAGAGCCTTTTCATCTCAACCATTACATCGCCGACCTTCGTTCTCAGATGGGTTGCTCCGATATGCGTGTCAAGAAACGAAAGTCCGAAAACGCCGCCGTTCTACCTCCTGGTTTCTTCTCATGCGAGCGCTCTTGTTTCTTCGCGACTCATAATAAATCTCCTGACCCGAGAAAGTCTCCTCTCTTTGAGCTCCGTTCTCCTGCGAAGAAGAAGCCTCGTGACGGTAGAGTTTTTCTCCAGATTCCGGCGAAAACCGCCGCAATTCTACTGGAAGCCGCGGCGAGGATTCAGAAACAGCAGTCCGAGAAGGCTAATAAGACCAACAACAGAGCTCGGAACAGAGGAAACGCCTTCGGTATGTTCGGGTCCGTTTTGAAGCTGTTGACTAACCGTAAACCGAAACCGAGTTTAGATGACGCTGATGGAAACGCGGTTTCTTCGGAACGCGGGTGGGAACCGACGAGTAGTAGCAGGAGCAGCGGGCGAGAGCGTTTCGTGGAGATTGGCGATAAGTATTTTTGTGAGAGCCCTTTTCATTTCGTCCTCCATACAACTCCTTCTACTTCAGGTCACCGGACTCCCCACTTCACGTCGGCGGCTACTTCTCCGCCGCGACGCAGTACCGAGGTTTGTCTCGATCTCTCAATTAATTATCTTTATCCAGCAAATGCTTATTAACTAATACGAGACTTGTGAAGATAGTCTAAATTTTTATATCAGATTAGCAAAATACTCATAAATCAAAACCATAAACTCCAAACTATATGGGAGTAAATACTATAAAAACTAAAATATTAAATCCGAATTTTAATCCAAAAATTTCAAATTAAATGGTGAATTCCAAACAGATAACCTGTTTCCTTACTTTTTAAAATATTTAGCAACTTTTATTTAGAACTTTTAGATTTTATTCAGTTATTCCTAAATAAATCCACCGTCAATAATCTACACTAGTCATAAATTACTATACAGTAAAGGAAAGTAAAAAAAAAAACATTCTATGGAAAAACTGAAAAAAACATCTTCTGATTAGAGCAGAGACACATGGCCGGCTGAAAGTTATCTGTTTGATATGACTGAATCATGTAAGTTCTTCAGGAGTACGGTAAATATGTTTTTTGACTTGGGAATGACAAATATGCCCCTATTCACGAATGAGTATATGCGTAGAGCCTCGGTATGGTAGGGGTGTTTATGTCATTAGCATTTCCCCACTGACGATTATTGCATCTCACTAGCTATTCAACTTCAGAGTTTTCAAACCAATTAATTCTCTGGCAAATTACCCAAAACACATTTTCTACCTTTTAATCCAGTAGATTAAGTCTTAAAAATAATGTGTTAGCTAGTCTTAGAAAAAGTCAATATCAAGGTTTTTTCAAAAAGTTACGTTCCTTTTAGGCAAGTATTAAATTGTATGTTAGACAAAATTCAAATGTAAAATTTACCCTACTTGTAACTTGTGGGTGTAGTATAAAGAAAATGCATAGTAAAAAGTTATAGAAGTAATAGAGGAATAATGAATGTAGATATATAGCTTAAAATACAACCTTCATGGATATAAATTTGAATAGCTAAAATTAGTTGTGATCCAAAGGCAGAAATAGTAAGAGACAAAAAATGGTGAAACCAAAAGTGTATTAAATGAGTTGTAACAGGACGAAGATAGCGATGAGACAGAGAGCTTGGAGAAAGTGAGAGGACAAGAAGAAAAAGATAAAGAAGAGGAAGACAAGGAACAATGTAGCCCTGTTTCTGTACTTGACCCTCTTGAGGAGGAGGACGACGAGGACCACCACCAACGAGAGCCTGACCATCTCAATCTCCTCCCGTGCAGCTTTGAAGTTGTACAACGTGAGCAACTAATCTACCATCACATCACATGGGCCAAAGGAGCTGGAAACATAACTTAGTATTGGTCCCCATTTCGTCTTTAAGGGTTTGAAAATTGTTGTGTTTTTGGATTAAACAGGGGCGAAAAGGCGGCTACTCAAGAAGCTTCGTAGATTCGAGAAGCTAGCAGGGCTGGATCCGGTAGACCTCGAAGGGAAGATGTCAGAAGAAGAAGAACAACAAGAAGAAGAAGAGTATGAGGAGAGCGAGGAAGACGATAACATAAGGGTTTATGATTCGGATGAAGAATATGAAGACGTGGATGACGCAATGGCACGAGAGAGCGGATGCGCGGAAGAGGAGAAGAAGAAGAAGAATGATGAGAGGCAGAAGAAGTGGAGAATGATGAATACATGGAAGGTAGGAATGGGTGCGGAGGAAGACGTGGGCGCGGTGGTGCGGAAAGATATGAGAGAAGAGACCGGAGAATGGACAAAACACGGTGGAGAAGTGGAGGAGGCCGTGTCCGACCTCGAACTCTCTATCTTCATCTTCTTGATTGATGAATTTTCCCACGAACTTGTCTCTTCTCCTCCATGAGCAAATAATAAAATTTTATTAGAGACGGGAAAATTAGTAGATTTTTAGATTTCTCTGACTTGATAAACCGAATTAACCTCCATAACGTTAATACTAGATTTTCTTCATTTCTTATCACTTAGAACGCTTCCAAAAACATGTCACAAACGTTTTTTTTCTCACTCAACCATATTTTCTCTTCTTTTACAAATCTTCACTGAATGCTCTTTTTGGGAAAACTTGATCTTTTCATTTGGTAGTAAAAAAAGTTTTTCTTAACATAATTGATTTAAAGAATATTAATGGGAAACATTCATTGCTTAGGATATTTTTCTTTGTCAAGCATTGTTTAGCATTTAAGAGTTAATAATCTTTCTACTTCTATATCTTGTTTGCAATTCCATGCCTCTTGCTTTGTTTCACTTGTTTATGATTGGGTTGTTGTTGTACTAAAAAAGTAACCCCAAAACAACAATTTCAACTATTTAAGATCGGTTTATTTATTGTTTCTGGTGTAGCGAGTTAGTTGTGGATTGATCTATACTATCACACTGTCCAGCCATGCATTTGTGATTCATATATAGCTTTATAAATAGTAAAGTTATGAACTAATATCAATGTTTCTTTCATTTAGTAAGCAAACTTCAGTGATACTATATATTTAACGAGACACTTATACAAAAAGAATCGAAGTGATAGTATCTTTTAACAACTATATCATGCACGATACCATCGTCTTTTGCGCGCGAGAAGACATCAATGATAAGATGAAAAATGTCTAATTATACGAGCGAGGTTCACATTAACCTCCACATATGGTTTTGATTAAGGTTAATTAATAACATTGCATGAAGTTTTTCAAGTTAAAAAAAAGTTGTATCACACCAATTACATTCAGACCATGCAACATATGGGTGCGCCTATTTTCCTACATTCCTTGAAATTATTTTTAATTTAGTTAGGCATTTATAACAACAATTTGGATTTTTCTTATAATAAGAATTATGAGAAAGAGTTTTTCTTTCTTCTGTTTGATAGAACCAGAGCTATTACGTGTCAAATGTTTTTTTATCTGATGTTTTAATGATGTAATTCATGTTTTGTAAATACAGACAAAATTGGACTGACTTGAACTTCATGGGTCACTCAACTATAATTTGTAATCTAATGTTTTTACTAATATTGTCACCAGACACCATATCAGTATCTGAATCCAAACTCTGTCTTTTTGGTGAATGTGGGTTTTTTAAAAAACAAACTCAATGTCCCACCGAGTTTGGACGTAATACTGCTTAATTGTCCCAAACAAACCAGATCATGCCTATCTAATTTTCATGCCTTGTTACAAATACTCACATTGAAGGATAAAAAAATGGATCCACGTCTGAATTTCGCGTGCCTCACGAACGAATCAATTCTAAAATTGATATAAGTATTTTTATTTCATTAAGTCATATGTATGATTGCAACATGGTACACCAATATATGTTACAACATATATGTTTTAATTAACGATGTCTCCTGTACTAAAATTACCATCTAGCAGAACGTGATGTTTTTTGGGATTGGATTTAATTTATTGGATTAAATTACTAAAAGGAACGCGGCGAGAGAAAGATCATGTGGATGGACCAAGTCATGAGTCATGACTACTAATTAATCTTTTCATTGTTAAATATCTGATGGACCAGCCTCCATTATGAGACGATCAAGTGGACCAACAAAAGAAAAATACCAATTACAAAGACTCTTTTATTTCCAAAACTACCCCTTATCACCTTTTTTAATTGATCATCCTTCATCAATTCCATACCAATAAAAAATGGTGGACACGGCGGAGCAACCGCCTAATGTCTCCGTACACGACGGAGGAGAAAGCCTCCTCAAGATCCGCATTGAGAGGATGCATAAGAAGCTAAAGGAGCCACCGCGGTTGCTCAGCTCGGCCGCCGGAAAACCAACTTGCTCAATCTTCAGAGTACCTCAGAGCATGATTGATTGCAACGGCAGATGCTATGAGCCTCGAGTGGTCTCCGTGGGACCGTACCACCGAGGCCAAACACATCTCCGAATGATGGAAGAACACAAATGACATTACCTAGATGCTCTTATCACTCGAACCCACCTAACAAAATCATTAACTCTAGAGGATTACATGAAGAGCGTGAAGTACGTTGAGGAAGAAGCCAGAGAGTGTTACTCCGAGTCAATCCACATGTACTCCGACGAGTTCAACGAGATGATGGTTCTCGACGGCTGTTTCATCCTTGAGCTGTTTCGTAAAGTCAGCCAACTTGTTCCTTTCCAACCGGACGATCCACTCGTGGCCATGGCTTGGGTTCTCCTTTCTTCTACAGAGATTTTCTACGTCTTGAGAATCAAATCCCTTTCTTTGTTCTTGAAACTTTGTTCGATCTCACAAGGGGAGATGACGAAAAAGAGACCAACGCTTCTTTACCGTCTCTAGCGTTTGCGTTTTTCAACAACACGATGGACAGAACAAACGATGATCTCGCCACATTCAAATACCTAAGAGCAAAACACCTCCTCGACCTCGTCCGGTCAAGCCTCCTGCCGGAGAATGAGCTTCACGCGCGATCGGTAAAAAATCCGGGGGGAGAAGAAGACGACATCAAACATCATCCAAAGCATCTCGAAGCTCCGGGGGAGAAGAAGACGACATCAAACATCATCCAAAGCATCTCGAAGATCCGGGAGCTGAAAGACGAAGAGAGCTTCCTCGTTGTGAGATTCAGACATGGAGCGATCGAGATGCCGAGCATCACCGTCGACGATTTCATGAGCAGTTTCTTACAGAACTGCGTGGCTTACGAGCAATGCCACGTGTCGTGCTCAAGGCATTTCTCGACATACGCCACGCTTCTAGACTGTCTGATGAACACTTACAAAGACGTTGAGTATCTATGCGACCAAAACATAATAGAGAACTATTTCGGAACAGAAGCAGAGGTCGCTGGATTCGTGAACAGTCTAGGCAGAGACGTTGCGTTCGACATGGCAGAGTGTTATCTCAATGAGTTGTTTAAAGAGGTGAATGAGTATTACAAGAGTAGTTGGCACGTGGAATGGGCTAGTTTCAAGTACACTTATTTTAGTTCTCCTTGGTCTTTTATCTCTCTTCTTGCTGCTTTTGTTCTTTTGATCTTGTCTGTTATTCAGACTATCTTCACTGTTTTCCAGGTTTATCAAAGAAAAATTTAGTTTCATTTATTACAATTCAACTAATCTGTTGGTGTATGATTGAATGCCATCCATTCATGATATTTTTCTTCCGTTATGTATTACTCACGTTTTAAAGATATATTCAAATTAGTTGATGTTTTTTTTTTTATTTTCAATGAATATTTTTTAGTTTTTAATGTATTATAATTGTTATATTATGCAGTTTATATAGATAATAAATGATGTTTTTGTTTTAAAAAAATAAATTAAATGTTTTTAATCTGTGTTTTTAAAACGTCAATTAATAAAAAAAAAAACAGAGAGATTAAAATTTATGAGGATTTTTGTTGTAGTATTGTATTAGTGGAATACAATACTACAACAAATTTGATAATGTATTATTAATTACAATAATTTGTCTGTTGGAATTTGTTGTCCAAAGATAATATGCATCTATAGATGTTCCAGAAATTGTCTGGCGGTGATGGATAATATAATATTTTTTTCCTGGAACATCGAATTGAGTTATTTTCTTGTAAAAAATATATATGTGAGATTGCATCTAGATATTTATTATTATTAAGAGTGAGTTAATGACAACCATTCTGAAATTAATTAAATAAGGGTTTTATTTTAAAACGATTGGAGATTGTTTGATAGCATGACGGTAGGAAATGGTCAATTCATAGAAAATGTCAACGATCCTCTTTGCTCCGTGGATCAACTCATTCCACGTGACAGCTCAAGCTTCATAATCACAGTCAATAGTAAAGCCCATTGACCATTAGAAAAACCCAATGATTAACATACCACATAATTTGTTTTGAATTGAATGTAAAATTATTATTAAAAAAAAATTGGTTACAGTGAATGCATCTTAGTTTCTAGTTCTTTGGATAGTTCACAAAACTTTACATCTCTGAGAGTGTGTAAACGAAGGGCTTGTGGCAAACCATAGTTGGAGACAGCCTTCGTATTGTTTGTCTCCGATGATTCTGATGGAGCTTATCCTGTTCCATACGTTCTTATCTATCATTTTAACGAGTTGAGGTTGTGTCCTTGCGTGTTCTTTATGTCGACGGTTATTTTGTTCCTTCCAAATGTGGTATGTTATCGCTTCAAAGCAGTACCTTATAAGAAAGTTCTTTTGTCGATCCCCACCAGACCAGGGTCTTATTTTTTAATTTATTTATATAACCATTTTAGATGGTGTTAGAAAAGAAAAAGAACGTTAGAAGGAGGGAAAACAAAATCTACAATACGAGTAGTGAAGGAATGTTTCAATTTTCAACATCTGTAGTATCTATGTTTATATTTCTTTGGCCAAGTCTCTCGAAGAAGACTCGGTCGTCGTTTTATTCTTCTACTTTAACTTATGCCACAAGCCCCAACTGCATATATAATCACATAAACACACAATCCAACATACATTTACACATCGATTACAGAACAAAACACAGATTATTTTGACGTTTTCGATCTCTTGCTTTCAGATCGTTTTTCTCGTGAATCATCTCGATTTACACGAACGCATTATGAGCGATAAAACATTGGATTCTAAACTTAGCAGACTAAACAACATATCTACGCTACTAGATCGTAAAGAGAATCAAGGCATAATTCAAGATGACGAGCGTTCTAAGCTAGGCAGCCGCGTTAATATTCACACGACGCGCTCCCGAGGGGGCAGTATAGTCGAGGATGTCTTCGAGAAGCTTGAGAGGTTCAAAGTACGTACGGTTAACATCTTGGTGGCAGGAGAAGCTGATGAACAGAAGAAGTAAATCAAGTACCAAATTTTTAATTCATTCATCCATTTCTATATGAGCCTGTAATGGTCACAAATCTTGTGGGCTATATGGGTTATTATCGTTTCAAAAAGCCCATATACATATTTCAAATGTGTTTAGACCTTTCGTACATGTATCAATCTCTTCCATACATGTCAAAGGCTTCTAATTTTGTGAAGTTTTAATGTTAAATAAGCTGTTTCTTTGAAAACATATGCTCTTATAAATTCGGATATATTGTGTAGTTGACAAGCGTGTCTGGTGCTCGAAAAAAAATCCAACACTTTAACAATTCGATTCTACCAGCTAGTATGCGGGAAAAATATAATATTAGTTTCTAGTATTTTAGAATATTATCAATTATTATTGTAGTTTTGAAGTTAAACAAAATACGTTTACATTTCCCGTTTATATTTACAACTTCCAAATTGTATTTGGTCAAATACAAAGATATTGCGTCGTCTTTTAATTATAAACATAAAAACTCAGTGTTGAGTGCACCATTTCACTGATCAAAAACAATGTTAAACAAATCTATGTCTCTAAAAGACTTTTTAGTAAACTTTAAAAGTAATCGAATAAAAATTATAAATTACTTATAAAGAAAATCAGCAAGGTTATGATTCGATTAAGACTAATTATCAACTTGTGTTTTATCCCCACCAAACCCATTTAGCACCTTTTTGAGTCTTAGAACCTCAAGTATTTAAACCAAAAAGGTAATGTTTGCAAATGTTTTCTTTAACCGGTTGCTAGGGTTATGAAAATGTTCAAATGCATGCTGTAAGTTACCTCTTAGAATAAGTTACTTAAGTAAAAAGTATAAATAAATAAGAAGTCGCTTTTTTCATCAAACTTTCTATATGTCTATAAATTCAAATAACATTGAAATTTAAATCAAATCATATACGAGATATAAAGGCCGAGTCAAAAAGGCTTAATTTAATGACTCAAGGTTCATATTAGGAAAAGGAGAGTGATGGCTCCACTCGACTAAAAGGGGGAGTAGTTCCGATCATCCAATTAGCTTCACGAGAGAGGGACGTTTTTGTAATCAACGCAACATCGTCACTTTTGTGTATCCATCGTAAAACAGTTGGTCATTATATGTTACCACGATGATTATTCATGGTATTGACGACCATTATGTGATTTTTTTGGTTCATATACATAAAGCCTCGAAAATGTGTGGTTTCATGGTTCAAAATGGTATCATTCTTCTGTGAAATTAGCTTTAGAGTATAGGGATTATAGTGGCATAGTCTATAACAAACAATAGTTATATGAACCATTAGTTAAAGTCAACCCCTATAAAAAAAACTTTGTCTATTTGTAATTTTAAACAAATGAGTTTCTGTGAAGCATTGACTGTGATTACATTTGCAAGTACATCAGACTAGATTGTAAGACAATAATTTAAAGAAAATAACTTTCATATAGAACGACCTTAGCTTATGGTCATAACGGGGCCTAACCATTCATGCAATGAATCGCTAGACACCATTTCTTTATTTTATTTCATATATATATATATATATATATATATATATATATATATAAACACAAAATCACATACTTATATATATTATATGGTTAATTATTTTGTTTAGTTATCAAGGAAAATCCCATAAGTAATCGTCTGCTCCGGTGTAACCATCAGCTTCGGAAGCAGCATCAAAGGTGGGTTGACGAGGCGGGCTGAGAAGCATTCCTTCAGCCATATTCATGAGAACATTAGGCATGTCGAATATCAAATCCTCGTCCATGAACCCATTTGTATTCTCATAACTACCATTCATCATCGTCACGTTACTCCGTTCCACATTGCTTGAAGCGCTGCTATTACTGGCCATTACAATCGCATCCCTAGCAGCACCAAAAGCAGCGGCGGCTGAAGCGGCTGCGGCTTGGATGTCTCCTGGAGACATGGAGGCTGGTACAGGCAAAGAGGAAGCTGAGTTTGGGAAGTTGAGCTCAGTTTGAGTTCCCTTGAGTGCTAGAGCTGCCACGTCATAGGCGATCGCCGCCATCTCCGGGGTCGAGAATGTCCCTAACCAGATACGGTTAGGTTTTCTCGGCTCACGGATCTCAGAAACCCATTTGTCTGAGTTCCTTCGTTGTCTCACTCCCCTGTACAAAGGGTGGCGGCCGCCATTTTCTTTGGAGGTTCCTGGCATATTGATAATGAGAATTAGGGTTTTGAGGAGAGATGAATGGTGAGTTTGATGGAGGAGAGGAGGAGATCGAAGCCATTTTATGGGGGGAGGGGGTGTTAAGTTAGTTGAAGAGTGAAGAGTGAAGATAAGTGAAGAGAAGAGAGTGAAGAAAGTGCAAACCAGTTATGGATGAAGAAATTAGGGTTTGAACAGGATTGATCACAGCTCGGAGATGATGAAGTTAAAGCTGTAAAGACAGATTTTTAATTGCTTCTCTGGTTGGAAAATCGCGTTTTTTGGGTGGTGGCCAAATAAGTCGCAGATGTATATATGTTTCTATCAAAAGTGGTCGTTTTCGTCATCACATGTTCACGAATATATGTTTTCTCATGATCTTGACATCACTTTCTATTATACTATATAAACACTGTGATTAAAAATTACACTACTTACTTTTGCTTGAAATAAACCGAGGTGAATTACACTTCGATGTGGCAGCTTGGTAATATATAATAAAAAAATGCATATATCTAGCCTTATGTAATTCGAGAGGCACATGTAGTTATTCTATGCCATGTAGTTAACACCTTGACTTGTTATATCAACATTTGGCGGTGAAACTAAGGAGTAAATCATGTCTTCGGACACAATGTTCTGTTTTTTTTTTTTTTTGTAAAGAACACGATGTTTTTGTTAAAAGAAAATTTTATTTATGTGTAATTTACTTGTGGTGAAACTATACTGAACTCTGATAAACATATCCATGTATTTTGCTATATATATACTCCATTGTCTATGGACTATGGTATAATTACGACTTCTTCAGTTAAAGTCATAATCAGACTTTAATATATGCGTGTAGTTTCTACATATTGCTTACTTTGGGGTTAATGGTTATTTCATAATAGAAATGAATATAGGGTTGACTTGGTGAAGGATATTTATACAATAATCACATCCAAAAGTGTTTAAGAAATGCTAAGAATAACTTATTGTTTGCGTGATCGCTGTTTAGGTCAATTTCTTTTGAGGCTTTGTCACTCCACTAAACATTAATATATTGTAATAGATTTTCTAGATTTTTCTCATTGAAACTTGTCAAATCGATTTGGGTAAGAAATCCATTTCACGTCTCGATAAACCGTGGAATATTTTTCCGCATCAACTATTCATATATAATTAAAACTTTCACCAAACTAAATTAATTTTTTCTTTATTATGTACTTAATTACTGTTGGTATGTGCCCGTCAGCACTTGATCTACAAGGCTGCTACCAAATATCGATGTGAAATTTTTTGACATCTGAGTTTGAGAGGTTGATCACCAATATTTTAAATCCCCAACAAAATCCATAATTATGAGTCACTGATGGATGAGACGAGCATATAACTCAATTCATAACCGAATGGAGGAATAACTCATCAAACGTAACACAAAATCAGATTCTAGTTTGACCCATTCCCGATTCCAAAACTGTGAAGGAGAAATGGCAAAGATTACGATGAACTTCTAATGTACTCTTAGATATAATACTAATATACAAAAATCCATTGAAAATCCAATAGAAAAGAAAAAAAAAATCCATTCAAATGAGGAAAAGAGTCAAAAGTCCAAAAAAAGAGTCAAGACTCAAGAGTCTTCTTGAAGGCAGAGAGATCTTCAACAGCTTTCTATCTCCAGCAAACGATCTCGAAATGGACGATTCATAAGTCTCGTACCATCTTAAAACACCCTTTATTATTTTAAGAAAAAGAGGAACGAATACAAAACTCATCAACGATTTAGATCCATATATATATATATATATATATATATCTAAAAATCTATGTATGATTCAGAAGATCCTCTCCTCATTCATAAAAATAAGAGAACATGTTAAAAAAAAATGAAATAATTTATATTAAAAGTAATTAAAACTCATGATATAATATATACTATTAACGTGAATTATAGTGTCTTAATATGTTAATTATGGCCGGCCATTGTGGACTTTATATATGAAAATAAAATGTCCGGTTTTTATAAGTTTTGAAAATTAACTTGAGGTTAGGAATAATCGAAGCTGATTACTTTGTGGACAAGATAGAGAACGATTATAAGTTTATACATATTTTTTTTTGTAAAAAAGAATGAATTGTAAAATAACTTTACTGTTTTTCAAAACAAAATCTATAAATGTCTACAACCAGTACGTATGTCTTGTAAAATCTTCTTTGACTCAGTTTTCATGCTATATAATAATAGGTCTTAAAAGGCACCGTGTATTTTTAAAGCAGTCGGTAAATCCTCTCTACAAAAAAAAATAGTGGCAGTATCAAAGGTTTACAACCTACAAGTTTAGTTCAATATCTATGTTAAATGATCTCAAGCTACTTTTTTTAACCCTTTCTCAGGAAAAAAAAATGGTAGCTTAATATCTATTCAACTTATTCAAATAGATTAATTAATAAAATATACATAAAGATGATAAAACAACTTTTAGTAAAATATTACATTGTTGATGAATTTGGTAGACTTTGTTTATGAAGTGAGTAATGTACTCGAGTACGTGACCGCCTAGATATTGAAATTTTGCCATAACCAAGACACAATACTTAAATAAGAAGAAAGAACTGCTTTCAAATCCCAACAAAAATAAAAGGTTTCAAGACACCTCAGAAAAAAAAGATTTTTCGAGGGTTTTCCATTTTAGAAAGAACTGAAAAGATAAACTCCGAATTGTTTTTTTTAAGGGAAAGCACAAACACAAACGATGATATTGAAAAACTACAGAACCTTCGACTCATCCTTCAGTATTTGTAATTCTTAACGTGAAGGCTCTCTGCTGCACCTTCACCGAGCTGAGCATCACCTTTGTAAGCACCAAGTGTAGCCTCAGAGTTAGCCTTGCACCTAACCAAGAACGCATCTTGCGCCTTCTTCACATTCTCCTCTTTCCCTCCCCAAGTCTTGAGCGTGCTCTGCTGCAACGCCCTTCCAAACGAAAACGACAGAGACCAAGGCTTCTTCGTCTTCAGCTGGTTCATCGCGTTCAGGTTTCTTGTCGCCTCTTCCTCGCTCTGTCCACCAGACAAGAACACTATGGCTGGAACAGCTGCTGGCACGGTCCTCTGAAGGGCACGGACAGTGTGCTCTGCGATCACCTCTGGTGCAACCTTGGCACTATCTGATCCAGGAGTCACCATGTTTGGTTTCAAGAGTGTTCCTTCAAGCAAGACATGGTGATCGCTCAGGGCTTTGTAGCAAGCAGCAAGGACACGCTCTGTCACAGCTGCACACTTGTGAATATCATGAGACCCATCAACAAGAATCTCAGGCTCCACAATCGGTACAAGACCGTTCTCTTGACAAATCACCGCGTATCTAGCCAAACCATAAGCGTTATCGTGGATAGCCAACTCAGACGGCTCGTTCTGACCAATCTTAAGCACCGCACGCCACTTGGCAAAACGAGCACCAGCCTCGTAATACTTCTTGCAACGTTCACCAAGACCATCAAGACCCTGTGTGGTGGTCTCACCATTGGTTCCAGCTAGCTCAACGGTACCCTTGTCAACTTTAATACCAGGCAAAACTCCTCCTTCCTTTAGAATATCCACAAAAGGCTTACCTGTGCACACACAATTAAAACCATCCAAAAAAAAAGATACAAATCAGAAACAAAAACCCAATAAGCAAATAAACTATACACACAAAGAGAGAAAGAAAGTATAAATTATACCATTAGAGCTCTTCTGGTAGAGAGTTTCTTCAAAGAGGATGACACCACTGAGGCAAGGAAGAGCTCCCGGAGTAGTGAAGAGAAGCTCACGGAGAGCTCTTCTGTTGGACTCAACGTTCTCGACGTTGATGCTAGAGAGACGCTTTCCGATTGTACCGGTTGATTCATCTGCCGCAAGGATACCTTTTCCAGGTGTTCCGATGTAGGCAGCGTTTGCGATCAGCTCATCTGCGAGTTTCAAATTGGAAATTAATAGAGAAATTGAAACCTAACTGATTTTTTTTTTATTAATTAGTTTCCAAAGGTTCAGAGTGATGCATGTAGGATACTGAATCAACCTTAAATTGTTAAACCCTAAGTCCCAAAACCCAACTCGCGAACTATGTAAAGACTGATCTATCGATTTGATGAGCGTAAAGAGATAATCTATTAAATTTCTGACATAATGAATAGAGTGAACTCGATCTCGACGACTTTGAACAAAAAGAAACAGATTACGGAGAGAGAGAGAGAGAGAGAGGTGAGGTTACTTACCGGCGTATTTGCTGGAGAAGGAAGACATGGTTAGGTTGAAGAAATCGATGTAGAAAAATTTGGATAAAGAAGAAGAAAGTGATTGAGGGAAGAGGAAAGTGGGTGTTTATAGGTGGAAATGAGGAGAAGATTCGAGAAAGCAGGTGAAGATTCTCCAAGGTAATCGTTTTTTTACCGCGTGGGGTTGGGGGGGGGGTAGTTACTGACTGGTTTTTTAAACGCAATGTGCTTCAGGACTACGATGGTAACTTCTACGACACTTCTTCTATTTAAGGCGTGACTCCGGATTATATTTCTACCCAGAGGCCCAATGGTCATTCCATGGATCCGGATTATATCATTTTTTTAACCCGTGGCCAGTGGCCACCCGATTATGCGATTATACCATTTTTTAACACGTGGCCAGTATTTTAATGATTTTTGTTTAATTTAATAATTTTAAAATATTATATTATTAGTTAAATATTGAATCAATAATCTTTTGACATACGACAGAAAGTCTCAAGATATTTTTAACCAAAAATTTCTAATTTTTTATTTATTATTTATTTTTAATTAGATAATACTCTCATTTTATCACAAATGTATATGTTGTTATTGATGATTTGTTACTATTTTAGTTGAATTCTTTAGTAGTAGATATTCACTAGTTTCTACTATTTAACGTTTCAGTTGACAGTTGACGTTTTGAGATTTATAATAAAAAAATTATTAAATTTATATATATTAACTATTTATATTCTACTTTGTTTTATTATTCATTCAATTGTGTTTAAATAGATAATTAATATTGTTTTTTATTTTAAAATGTAATAAATTAGTTAGAATTATGTGACACAATGATGATCACTTCTGAAATTTATGACATATTTTTGGCGTCAAGATATTAAAACCACTAGACTAAATTAATAAAAAAAATATAATAAATTAAATATAGTTAATGTGTTTAATCCTTCAACGTTAAATAATACAAACAGAGAAAGTATTTAATGATGTTTATTAATTTTGACATAACCCTCTTTTTAATTACCCTACCTATTAGGTGTTGGTCTGTACATATTATATCTAGGTATGTGGGAGTATCTACTTTTTTTAGTAGGCTTGATACTTAACTTGTTATGAACAGAGAATAATTTTTTTGTCTTGATACTTGTATTGTTTTGAATGGATACTTGCGTAAACTAATATCCACATTTTTGTGAGTAGTTGCAAATAATAATGGATAATAACAAGTAGTTTATGAGTATTAACAAGTAATTTATGGATAACAAATACAAGGCGGGTAACATGTCAAATATTAATTTTTTAAAAAAACTTAATATTTAACTTGTATTTACAATTATTTTAAAATATTGTTTGATACTAGTCATTACTCTCTCCTGTTTTTTTTTAATTATCGTTTTCAAAAAAATCTCGTAAATTAAAGAATTTTGTTAGTTGACTATTTTAATCTTATCATAAATAATTATTAGTATAATAATTTTTGGGTATAATTAATTTTTTATCTTTATTTACTATTTACACTAGATGAAGTTATTTTTTGAAATGTTTATATCAAAATTTTATTGAAAAATGAGAACGACATATAATTAAAAACTAAAAAAAATATAAAACGATATTTAAATAAAACTAAAAAAAATAATAAAAAAAAATCAAATACGAACCAGATAGCAAATACGGGTCCAGTAACAGATATCAATGCCTAAACCTAATACACGCCTTTTCTTTAATGGTTATTAATTTTGTTAAATCAATTAATTTTCTACATTTACAAAAATTGACTTTGGGATCTGGAACTGTGAGACAAATGAGTAGTGTACTAGAAGAAAAACTGCGACTCTCCAGACAACGAATAATCAAATTTTTTCGAGTAGTATTTATACAAAATCTTCAAATTCTTCTGGACCTTTCTTGTTTATTAGTAGTAGTTTTTATACCCGCTGCCGTATTATTCCCTAATTCCTCTCTTCATCTTTTGTTTGTAGAAATATCGAAAAAGTCACTATCATCATTGTCAAAAATATCATCTGATATTTTTAGATTTTTTTTTCATTATTATGAAGATTCAGATTTTCTTATTAGAATTTTTATAAGATTTGATCGTTTATTTTGCCGATGTATTGCTTTGGAAATTTGTTAAAATGGCCATCAGGAATGCAAGAAACTAAGTTCAGTATTAACTATTTTATAGACTGATATTATATTTCTTATGCTTAAGGGAATATTTTATCTTCTCAATATTATTTCACATCAATTTCCCTTAAGCATGAGGTATATTTCACCGAACCACAAACCGTGAGAAGAAATCAAATAACGTATAAACATATATAGTATAAGGCTATTCAATAAAGTCTGCATATATATATATATATATATATACATACACATTCTCCATACGCATAATTCGTCTTCCACATACTGTTCAGAAAATAAATTCAGTTTTGATGACGTGATATTGAAGGCAAGCTTCGACGATATCAAATCAAGCCATAGATTGTGACAATTCTATAAGTAGATAAGTCTTTTTCTCCTTTTTTTTCTTTTAATAAAGAAAAAGAAAAGAGGATTATTACATATATCCCGTGAAAGGAAATGAAAGATTCATGAGAACATTGAGAGTCCTCGTGAAACAGCCCCACATAATATAGACAACGTAAATTTAATAGTTGTTGTTGTTTTTTTTTTTTTTAACTTTCAAATTTAAAAGCTGTTCGGAGAGGAATTTTATAATTTTTCGGGTGGGACGTACATACTACATTCAAAGTGTTTATGCATTGAATTTTGTGACCTTGTGGGGAGTTCCAAACACTCATCCAAAGTTGTGGTTCGTCCACTTGCATGCAAGGTTGTCACTTGGTGATTTTTGTTTGCATAGAGTTAGGAGCTGCCTTTCGATTTGGATCTTGATGTAAAAAGGGCCTTCAAGCTTCCGGTGCCAGAATTTACAAGAGCAAAGAGTAACATCTATTTACTAATTAGTTATCAGTCGTGCCAAATGTTTTTGAATGATGCTTACAAATAAAGTATCTATAGAGAATTTGTAGAGCAAGAAATGGATTAGCTAGGCTAAAAGCAAGTCCAAGAGTTGGCCGAATATCTCTATCCTGATCGTTTATATTTTTTGAGATTATTCTTTTAGTGACATACACGATCTATTTCGATATTGCCAAGTTACATGAAACAACAAAAATCTGAACTCGAGCCAAACTTACGTATGTCCTAACAAGAACACACACTTTCAAATATCATGAAAACTTTTAAAAATGAAGATCAAAGAGGTTAAAAATGAATGCATCAGTAATAAAATTGTTCTTCTTTTTAACTTTTCATTTTTTAGAGACACAAATGACAAGAGAAGACGAATGTTTGGCTTCTCGTAATCCAATCTTATTATTTTCTTCTTCGTCTTCTTCGAGCCACAATCTGCTGTCCAATCCACTCCTCCTCCTGAACATAAACACGGCAAAAGGAGGAGAAGACGATGAGGAAGAAGACGACGAGGACGATGTTGTTTTCGACGATGAAGTCAAAGATGACGACGTCGTTTCTTTGAAGAACCAGTCGTGTAAGTCCCACATCATGTCGATGAGCATTCCGTCGAAGAACATTGTTTGGTTCCCTCTGAAATTCCATTTCAGCTTCTTCACCTGAAACACTTTCCTCTTATCCACCCAAACCGACATCGTTTCAGGACTTTTCGCTTTCCACAAATACCCTTCCTCTCCACCATCACCGGCTCCTCCGCTGCCGCATTGGATCTGAATATCGTGTTTAGTTCCAGCGTCGGAGAATTGAGCTTTCGTCGAGAGCCAGCAAGTTCCAGAGAATCTCTCCGTTCGCGAGACCCGCCAGGACGACGTTTCTCGCCGGAGACTCTCGTGGTCAACGTCGCCAATTCGGAGAACAATCTCAGAATTAACAACGACGGCGACGGAGAATCCTCTGGTTGGTTCGGGTCCGCCGCTCTCGTACTCTGCCTCGGATATGTCCCAGATGATCTCAGCGTTGAGTGAACCGGAGGAAGAAGTCAACTTTCTTGACCCTTTTGATTTCCTGAGGAAGACAGAGTACGATTTCGGCGGCGTCGAGATGACGACGGTGAGATTATCCGACCAGGTGAACGAAACAGAGACGGGTTTGTCGGAAGAAGGGAGATGGGATTTATAAGTGGTAGTTACTGTGTCGGGGACCGAAGGAGGTAATGTCGGAGAGATGTAGGAATGATTTGAAGGACCTGAACAGTACGCATCTGATACTTTAATGGCGTGTTCACTGTAACAAGCCGCGAGGCCTCTCATGATTCACGACTTTTTCAAGAAATAAATTACTGTATTTTTTTTCTTGGGGAAAGAAAACAACAGAGTGAATGTGAGAAAGATAGAGAGGAGGAAGCTTTAAGAAAAAAATAAAATTTAGAAGAAGAAGAAGAAGAAAGGTTTAATCTTAAATTTTGAAAAAAGGGTTATAAATTTGGTTTTAAATGCTATACGTGTGGATAAAGAGAGATACTCAAAGGAAGAAAGAACATTTCTTTTTAGTTTTGGGAGGGAGACAAAGTTTAGGAAAGAAGATAAAGTTTTGGTGGAAAAGGAGCAATGGAGTTTAGAGATTCTGTCTTGGGAGATTAGAAACGACGTGGAAGAACTTCGACTTGACAGAGTGAAGGAAGTTTTAAACGAGATTTACCCGGGAAAAGTAATTATAAAAAGAAAACCTGAAGAAATAAGTTTAGGGTTTTAAAGATTTGGTACGGAAGTTGCAGAGAAGATATGAAGAAGAAAGAGAGGAGAATTCTTCTTGTTGTCTTGTATGTGTGTTTCATTCGGCCATGTGAACATGTGTCTCTTCTGACTTTTTGAGTTTCTGTCCCGTCTGTAAAATATTTGTTTTTATTTTACACTCCAGTTGAAATAAAAACTTAAAAAAAGAAATCGAACCATTAAATGTAAGTTAGATATGGAAACAAATAAGCCGACGACAAGAGATCGAGAGATACATAATTTTAGATATTTTGTACCATTTTCCTTGCATTATCAACATGTAATTATTTTAATACTCGTCTCTTCGCTTGATATTTTTCTTTGAGACAAATGCTTGATTAATTCTTTCCTGATTTTAAGCAACAAAAGAATTAGATTTGAATAGTATATTGTTGTTATTGTAAAAAACAAATTCTCTTGCTTGGGTCGTAATAGAAACGTCTTTTATGAAAACTCAAGGAACGGACCATGTATAGCTCTTTCATTATCACATACTATATATTACACGAGTCAGGGAAAGACTTGAATCACTGGACCTTGATTGACAAAATCTTAAACTTGTCAAATTTATTAAGACATCTCTTTGATAGCAACGTAAAATTAGTGTGGCCTAAAGTCTCTAAACATAAATAAAAACTAGATTGGCTAGTTAGAAAATTACTAAAAAGAAGTGATTAGCAAAAAAGAAAAAGAAAAAAAGAGTCTCTTCATACGTGTGTTTTCTCGGATAGAAACTATAGAAAGACATGAAACGAAACATGATGAATGCACAAGAAACAAATCACGTCTTGGTCTTGCATTTCTGAAAGTCTTGATAATATTCGGTTAAAATGGCATCATGAGTCATCAAGGACGTCATGAAACATTAGCTTATTAAGCTTACTAGTCATTTAATCATATTACCTACACGACTACATCAACAACAAATAATTAAAATCTCATTTTCCACACTTAAATTACCTACACGAATACATCAACAACAACAAAGGTTCGGTGGTGTTTGTGTTACTGTTGTAATTTCAATTTTCTCAAACCGTCTTTTCTTTGTGTCAAATATTGACCATGTCCGTTAGTAAGCAAACTATTAAATCAAATGACGTTTTCGAACATTTGCATATTTGTAAGCACTGAATAGTTGCATTTACGAATAATCAAACCCTTGACTTATCCTCAACGAAAATGTAAAAACAGAGAAAGAAAGATAGCCTATCCGATTACACATAAATTTTGACCAGATCTTATTCACGTGAAAACTGGGTTTTCCCAAAAGGAAGGAACAGCGAAGCAAGAGGAGATTTCCTCTGCTTTTCTAGCCCTCTCCCCACCTACACAGCCCATAATAACACTACACACTCAATTTCACTCATAAACCTTTGCATTTATCTCTTTCTCTCTCTCCAATAAATGTTAATTCAATCTGCTATTTCCCACATCTGCAAGCTAGTAAAGGCAACTTCTATTCTATGAGGATTCACATGATAACCACAACTACACTCAATGAGATAATATGATAAAACAATCTTTCAACGGGAATAGTCATTGCTAAGGTAACAGATATGGTAATGGTTTGTTGCTTTGAATGTTCATGATACATAACCTGACAACTCTGTGTTCATAAGAAACACGAGTGCCCTCATATTCGTTTGTGACACCTGAAAGAAAGGCTTAGAATATGGAATGTGCAATATTGGGAAGGTCTGCTTGCTCTTTTCTATTTTGTATAGAATGAAAAAAAAGGAGAGAGAAAGCATACACGAGAAATTTCTTTAAAAAAAATACTGCACATCTTTTTTTCCTCAACTCAAAGCTTGATACTTTTCTACAAAACTAGCATCACGAGGATTTCACAAACCTGTTTCCCCTGTGATGCCACCGCTTCCTCCAGCATAGGTTTCTTTGGCCTTCATATGGAGGCTACTCAATAATTTCCTAGCAGAATGGAACCAAACGAGAAAGAAACACGTGAAGGTCATGATTAAAGAATGGAGTTTCAGATCAAAGAGTCTTAGAGATTGACTATAGAACTAAGTTACCTGTTTGATTGCATTCCCAACTCCCAAGCTCAGAAAAGAACTCTTTGTCAAACAACCTGCATGGACGATCGGTCCATTGGCCTCACTCTCGGCTGGAGGAATGGTAAGGTAAGAAGCTCCCTTGAACATCCATTGAGCCACTTCTTGACTGAAATAGTCCTCAAATATCTCCCCACACAATATACATGCGCACTGGTTCTCATCAGCAGCTACGGCTGGACCATCCTCAGCGGCATTCTCGGGTTCACTCAGGAATTCCTCATATTCAGGTTCTAGATCTCCAGATTTTGCTACTATCCAGTCATCAGCCTTTGGAAACCAAACCCTACATTTACTGTTTGTGCCACTTAACTCGAGCTTCTTCTTATCGTGCAGCTCCATGTGCCTATCAAGTTCTTCCTTTTGTTTAAGGCGAACGCCACAGGAGGTGCAGAGATGTGGAAGGTCATCAAAGAGACTACTAATCACCGAGGGATGAAGTTCACGTATTTTATCTGCCCTAAACTTCAATCCTATGAGGTTTTCCGGATCCGATTTTGCTGTTTCTACTGGTGCTACCTTCGGGGCAGTGGAAGGACCCTTCTTCACCAAAGCCACTGGCTCAGCATCTGTTGGAACCACAGACATAGAGCTACTGGTAGAATGATCAGGACTATGGTCCTGTGAAATGGAAGGAGCCGCACATTGCACGAGAGATGGCAGCTCCATCTTCGAAGCAGAAATCAAGCCCTTTGAAACTAAAGAGCTCAAGAGGCACGAAATAGGATCTGAGGCCTTACTATTCAGTTTTGATGTCTGTGCTGCTGTGCCGCCGGTAAGAGACACTGCAGGCGAGCCAAGTGGTGCAGAGGATTGTTCAACTTTTAAACGACCTAATAAATTGTCACCAGCCACTGAAATTGGCAATGTTGGTGGCATATTCGTAAGTTTAGAGGCTGCTGGCAGGGTTAGTGCCCTTGGGTTAACCTCACTTTGAGAACTCTCTTCCTTGATCGCACCACGAGTTAAATTATTAGAAAGGATTCCACTCTTCATGACAGCTTCCAGCAAATCACTCATGCTGGCTTGTCCTGGAGCATTTCCAGAGGTTGACTTAGAATCAAACTTTTCAACTTCAGATGCATCAGGTAGTTCAAGCGAAGTTGTGTCTTTAAATTGGCTACTTGAAGAGAAGGGCCGTACAGAGTCACTTTGAGATTTAGCTGGAAACCGGGAAGCCCTAGGATCACGTTGAGGGAGGGAGTGAGCTCTTCTAAAATCTTGCTTGTTCACATTCTGTTTAGAAGTTGAATCATGTACAGGCGTCTGTCTATCTGACACAGGTCCTGAGATTGGCAAATTTCCAGAGCTAGCAACCCTAGATTGAGGCTTAATTCCCTTTCTAGCTGCATTAGAGGTTGTAGTAATGGAAGGAAAAACTTCTGAATCATGCAAAGACCTCGGAGAAGACGTCCAGCGGCCAAAAACACTTGGATCTTTTTGCTCGCTGGAATATGAATTTGTCGAATTCAACGGATCAAGCCTTGGGTCGAGAGCTGGATACCTTGGTCGTTTTAAGAGGTGATTGTCAGATTCCTACAAATAGGAAAAGGTTAAAAGACAAGAAACTAAAAGAGATTCATCATAATAAAAAGTAATGCAAATTACTATCATAGCTAACCAATCTCTCTGATTCATCTGGAGCCTGAAATTCGATCTTTGGGTTGACAGTGGCCACATGTGTTTCGGATAACCTTGAGTGCATGTCCCACATAAACTCTTCTTCCTCAGAGTTTTTCCAACTATCATATGGCACGCCTATATTTCTACTGGGACCACTTGATTCCAAATTTTCTAGTCTCGCAGTAGCGTAGTTGGAAATTCTGATTTTGGTGTGTAACCCTTCCCTCTGGTCAGAAATCAGATCAGGACCCCTGCTCATAGCTTCATACCATTGTTTTTCATTCCCATCATCAGTAACCCGTGAACCAACTTTCTTTATCACTGATCTAGAATTATGCGGTAGATCAGAAGCATAATCATATTCCCCTGCTATTGACTCTATATCTTTCTCGTAGAGGGGTTCGCTGAGTGAGTCTCTTTGAGGTCGTTGAATGGTCTGAATTCAAAACACAATTAGAATACAGAACATATGTTAAAAACTGTAACCATGCCAAGGAAAAATCATCTTACATTCACTTTAGCTGGACCTGCCCACGAGCTTCCAGATGCTAAGCTTGAAACTCTTTCCAGTCTATCAGGATCCCTAGTCAAAGTGGATGCGATCTCAGGGACATCCGCAACCATTACTTTTGTCTGCACAAAAAAACCAAAAAAAGATACTCAGGAAATTTCAATGAAGTTACTTGGTTTTGTCGTCACCAATAAATTTCAGTGGCCGCAAGTTTACTTTGCTTACCCGTCCTGACTGTTGGAGGCGTTGCCTTTCTAGATACTTGGGATTCACATGGATGCTATTTGGTGGTCGCTGAGATTGCAAATCAGCTCTGCCTGTGGTAACAGCTGCTGAGCCCTCACTTCTAGCATTAAAGCCAAGTTCTTTCTCAATTTGCTGAAGTGTTTGCGGATGGAATACTCCTTTCCAGGTTCCAAAGAGATGCCGCATGTTAGAATGCATAGGAGGGTCAACTTGTCTGTAAGCCTTAACAAATATCTGCACATAAGGAAAAAGAGAGAGATCAGAGATGAAGTTGCTAGGCAAAAGAAACTACATACCTATCAACAAAACACCAACCTCAGGCAGCCTGGCACCAAAGTACTTAATGTAATCCCTTCCAATGTTCTTCACTATGCTGTCCAACAGGTACAATGTTGGCAGCTTCTGATCACTTGGTACCTGCATAATATATTCTTCAAATCAGATATTCAGAAAAAGCCATTTTGATCTCATAGACCACAACTGGGGGAATCCTGAAGAATTAGAAACATATATACATAAATTATCTTCAACTAGAATTTAAAGCACAAAATAATGATGGCATTCAAGCTACTACTAACATATATCCTGACAAACAAGGAATCTAAAAATGGACACAGAAGGCCATTAAACAACGTTAGCAAAATCTACATGACCCAAAATGGTAGGTTGACACTAATAGAAGTCAAACAGCGAAATAGTAATCCTTATCTTCCCATCGACTTGACCGAACAGGCTCCAATGCTTCTCTGCTATCCAAAGATGAAGAAAAGTTGTTTTCGCGTTCCAGAGAGCATTCAGTAAGTAGAAGCCACTAACAGAAATACAACCTCACTTAAAACAGAGCTTATAGAGCTCTTGTCAAATGGTAAAATGATATACAACTGAACAACTCCAACGCTGTCAAAGACACTCATATAAGCAAAACTCAGTACAATGATATGAGGAGCTGATGTATGCATTCATATGGACCAAACTGTTGCATGGGCAACAGCTAATTTAAGACAGTTAATAACGTAGTAACGGGAAACAGATAAATTTACAGAATTGGATCCAATAAATGACATAGACTAGAAACTTTGATTCACAAGAATGATCTTCGACTTCATAAAGAAGTATAAAAAGGCAAATAATTTCGAGAAAAGACGCTAGGGTTGCTTTCAAAATTCGATTTTCTCATTAAACCTCGTATACAGATCACAATCTCGAGCACCACCTTCACCTTATTTACTTTATAAATTATACAATTACTCAAACAAGAAATTCGAAAGAAATGGAGTATAACAAGTGGGCATGAAAACTGGGTGTTCACCTCGAGGATGTTGTCGCAAATGGTGGAAACGACGGCCTTAGCAGCATGAACATTCTCTCCAGCGATTATTGTGAGGTTCGTTATTATTGGCTTTGAGTTGAAAGTGAGCTCAGATAGTGCCGACTTATACTGGTTCACAAGCTCGTAATGTGGATGAACCGGTTGTGGCTGATAAGCCTCGCGGCTCGGATCACTGGCGAGACTACTCTCAGTTTCTCTTCCGCCACCAGCTCGAAACCTTGACGACGCCGGTGGTACTGCCACCCCCGCCGTACCGAGCGTTCTCTGCGACGTAAACTGCCGCGTGTTTGAATTCACAGGACGGATTGATTCATCGCTGAGCCTGGGTTTCTTCATCGGCCCTGGATCTCTGGATCTATCAAACGGTCTACGCGAATTCTCCATCTCAAGAGCTAATATAATAAATACACGAAACGAAATAAAAACTACGAAAATTTTCACTAATTCAAACCTAATCAGCAAAAATCGATTGCGATAACAACAATTCTCGTAAGAGGGAGGCAGAGCATTACAGCAATCAGTAGCTTCAAAATACAAATCAATAGAAGAAGAAAAACCTAAGTTACAATCTACAAGTGAGATGCGAGTCTGCTAAGAAAACGGAGAAGATAGGAATGCTTCAAATTCGGCAAAAATGGCAGAGATTTGGACAAACTCCGATCAATTAGGGTTGAGAATTGGGGAATTTAAAGAGACGATGGCAAAAAGCTAAGATCGGAGCTTGTTCCAGAGTATTAGGCCCAATTAGTGGCCCATCTTATGGTCCGGTTAAACCATATGAATTAAACCAAGTTGCTTAAAATATCCGTACATCGAACCAAAATCTTAATTCGGTTACACCAGTAACCAGAAAAGCTAAGAGCATACGGAAAGAACATTGCAAAACTTTAAAATTATACATTGGTCCGGAAACTAAACAAGTTGAATTGTTATTTGGTTTCAGAATCTGAAAACCAAGTTGAATTTGAACATCTCACGAGGCAAGACATGATTCAAATCTAGTTGGGAGAGAACAATACATAAAAGGAAGAAGACAGATTCAGCTACTGTGACTTGGTATTAATACAAACAAAGACAACTAAAATGGAATTTACAGACCTGTTACAACTTTACTGCTAGCTTTTATGTTTTTTATATTTTACATTGGCCTGTTTGTTTGCTTACCCTGTGCAGCACCCCGATTAGCCTGTGGCTTCATTTTGCTTACCGGGAAGTGCAATCTCGCAATCAAAGGCTTCGGTCCTCTTGTCTTCCGGTCGAAACCCCTTACACATACGTACCCTATAAGTTTTAACGATAAATTATGTTTCAGACAAGTGAGAACTTATATCTATAATCGAAGGAAAGGAAGATGTTGCTATAGCTTAAGCAAATTGTAATGCATTTACCTCTCCAGAAGCATTGTTGAATTGCTTCCGTTGGTAAACCTGAAAAAATAGCATAAGTAGTAATAATATTTTTTCCTTATGTGCATTAGAATCTAATCATGGTGAACATCATGTATACCTTTGAATATTGTTGGTATAGATGTTCCAAAATACACGGTTCTTCTAGTTAGATCCCATAACCAATCCCTTGGAACATTAATTGGGGTTAGGCTAGAATCATGATCCGCAAACACCTATATTAACAGAATACATCAGAGAGTTCAACGCATATAAATAGATGAAAGAATTGGATATCAAGTCAAAGTGTAACCTCGTTAACTTGGAAGTATGTCCCATTGAGTGGGAAGCTACCTCTCATTGCTGTTCTACAAGGTATCTGTATGAAATTACAACATATCACTTGCAAATATTCGTCGAAACATGTATTAACTAGCGGCAAAGGAGTTGGATGCATTTGCTTACCAAGATGGTTCCTCTAACAGTCTGTGATCGCGCCTCTTTAATACTATTGCATGAAAAACAAGTTGCTTCATCACACAGTTTGCCAGTGTGTTTCGAAATGCATTTGCTTACAGCGGGTTGAACGGAATCAACCGTCTCACCTAGTTTAAAAATCATAGTGATTAACGAATCTGTTTTATTTATCTGACTAAATGATTAATAGACTCGCAGATCATTTGATAATTCATAGATCACCTGGCGTCCATATAGCAAGCAGATACGAACATGGATCATCAGGTTGTCTCTTTTCCAACTGTCATAACAAACACAAACAACTAGTTATACTTTAAATATAGACAACACTATGCATAAGTTCTTGAACTAATCTCTATTGTGTGTTTCAGATATATTTGTAGCTGCCAAACATTAATTGTGAGTTGTATTTTCAACCAAACTAGATTTGAAAATAATAATCTCTATTGTGTAGATAGCATCATGGCATATGTCCTTAAACTAATCTCTATTGTGTGTGTTGGATAGATTTGTAGCTGCCAAACACCAATTCTGAATTGTATCTTCAATGAAATTAGAATGTTTATAAGATATCTAACATACCTCAGCTAGAAGAGGATGGGAGTCTGGAAGTTCATAGCTGAAAATATATGAAAACAAACAGAGTCAAATGTCAAAAAAGGTGAAGTTAATCAACACCTTACATATCTAAGCATTTTGTTATTGCAATTCTTTGTGTCACATCCTGTCAAAGTATTGGGAATTTGTCTTCTTCCCAACCTACGAGTAAATGTTCGTCTGCCATTAAATGATTTATTGTATCTAAGCTTTCATGTATCAGAGAATATGTTTCTTGTTTCATTTCAACCTAAGAAACGGTGAATAACAGAGAAAAATGGACACGTACACTTGGTGTTCTGTCCTCAGCTGACTGATATTCTTGAGCTTAGGCATTGGAAGAGATGCAGCCTCAGCGGTAAGTGCAACTAGAGCAGTAGACATGTACCCGTCTTTTAGTTCTTTGTTGTGTTCAATAATTTTCTTCAAGTTATTTGTAAATGCATCCATGTTCAGCCTTATTGTTGGAATTTCTTCAGGATCCTCATAGAAAGCATCCTCTATATCAGCTATTGATACTTGTGAGCGCTCTGCCTCCGGTGATGCTGGCTCATAAAAAGCATCCTCTATATCAGCTATTGATACTTGTGCGGGCTCTGGCTCTGGTGATGCTGGTACTTCAATTATCGGTTCACAACTTGTGACCTTATTTGCTACTTCTGAGTGCTTGACTACTTCTAACCCCTGCTGTCTCCGCAATGGTTCTGGCAGGCTATGTAGAGACAAATAAGGTGTCCCCATGCCTTGTTCTGAACCGGGTAAAGCAAACCTCGCACTATAAAACAAGTAAAGGTTACTCAATTCTCTGTACCAGTTCAGAGCTACTTTAGAGACTGAACATGTCCATTTACTGAGTGATATAATAAAGGGTTCATCGTAATGGTACTAAGGTTTAAGGGAACACGTTGTAATCAGTATCACCTTGCAAACGCACTAGCAAAATGTCTACATTCCCCTCTCATGGGACATGCATTGCAGTTAGGTTTGCTCTTTGTGCAGAACACCTACGAGTCAAGTAGATCAAAACCTCATCACGTGTCCTGCCTGTTTTTTCACTAATGTGTATATATTATACATACCTTTCCAAAAGTAATCATTTGGTAATGTAATTCATACCTGAAAGATAATATGTCGTCAAACTAATGAATGGGTTATAGAATGAGCAATAATAAAATATAAGGTAATGATAAACATGATGAGAGGTCCTACAATGTTTTTTGGTCGAGTTTGCATAAACGTGGCCAAAGATACTTCTGTATAGACTCAAGCACAGGATACCTGTATAAAACCAAACCCAAGATGTATCAGGAAAGAGTAAGATGCAATTTCAAATTAGAACCATATTGTAGAGTGCTTACATTTCTAGAAGATGCAGTTGAAGGGACTCCGGGAGGGGTTGGAGAGGTACCCATCCGAGTCTAACAGCTATGCGTCCAACATTCGTATCAACCTGTCAATAAGTTTTACCTTAAGTTCATACATCATATAATTCACATGACAGGGACAAAAAAATACAACAACAAAAAGAAGAGATGATTCAAGCTTACTGGAAAGGCAAGATGGTGCAGCGTTAGAAGCCTAACACATTCCACGCTTTTTAGGCCCAGTCCGTTGAAGCTCAGGAGATATTCTCTGCATGTTTGTATAATATATGAGAAACGAACAAAGCAATATCAAATAATTGACGCTTAACTGCCTAAGTAGTAACCTCTATATATATTGCGGTTAATAAGACACAAAACACTTTTCTTTAAAACTCACTTTGCTTTGTCGGGAGGAACGTCTCTCAACCATTCGAGATCAAGACTTCCATGTTCGGTTAGCAGTCGATTAAGGAAGCCCTGCATTAGTTTCATCATTTCATGTTCAGAGTCAAATACTTAAAAGTGGAGGTTATAAATAAAATTTGGCCACGTAGTGAATTTAATTGTACCTGTATACGTTCCGCAAGTTTATTGTTAATTCCACGGCTCTTAATTGTTTCAGCGACTTCACTAACATGTGCCGTTCTTATGGCCTCCCAGTCCACAGAGTCCATTGTCCTTGCTGGTTTCTTTCTTTTTCCTTCTCTACCTTGTGCTTCTCTTCTTAAACTGTCCCAATCAAACCCCTCCTTTACCTCCTTTAAAATCTTTTTCCCTTGCGCATTGAAAGTAGCCTTATCCATAGGATTGAGCTTTTTGCGCGATGAGTCTCGTTTCTGCATTGATTCAGGTTCTGGTTGTTTATCTGTGCCTTCTTGGACATCAAGACAATTCGTGCTTTCATTAATATCTGGAATCGGAGTTTCTGTCACGAGTTTTGTCGAAGGAACGCTGCTAGAGCTTTCCGGTATCTCTGGTTTCTGAACACTCAAGACATTCCCAAAGCAACAACGTATCTCTGGTTTCTGAACACTCAAGACATCCCCAAAATAATAACATGGTTCATTATTGTCATCAGAATATTTTGTGTGCCCTTTCAATGATTTGAAATCCTTAACCTCTGAGCAACAATCACCAGGAGAAGTGTTTGG
The DNA here is from genome assembly GCA_039880935.1 of Streptanthus diversifolius. NCBI lineage: Eukaryota > Viridiplantae > Streptophyta > Magnoliopsida > Brassicales > Brassicaceae > Streptanthus > Streptanthus diversifolius. Next base: position 19,296,189 of record JAXGFM010000022.1, on the reverse strand, counting down.
GGATACCTGTAAGCTTCCAGGACTGCTTGAAACCCCAACTTCTTGCCTTGAACATTGATTCTTCTGTTTGGACTCTTCTACTGAGACAGTATCAGCTGTGATAAAGTCTCTTCCTTTGACTTGTAGCTGAGAAGACTCCACCGACTCTAGGAGCTTCAGATAGGAAGTATAATGCTCTGATTTTGAGTTGATCTCAGAGATTGATGCTGCTCTCTCTGTTTTTTGAGGAGTATCAGAAACCAACGAATTCTGACATGTAAGTGCAGAATCTTCAGATGGAAACAGGTCTTGGATAAGGTAAGTCTGATCTGTCTTATTAACTTCTACGCTTGAGCCAGTTATGTCTGAATAAACCTGCGCCTTTGAATCCGTGGTTTTAAAATCTGATTCATGGCCTGAGCTGGCAATCTCACTACTGCTCCTTGAGGTGTCATTGCTGTTTACATAAGTCTTCTCCTCATCAGGCTGCGTGTTGTTTAAAGTAACCAAAATCTGATTATGAACGGGTGGGGTTGAGATCGATTCCTCTGAGTCCAAGTAAGTTATGCGGATAGAAGGCATCAGGCTTGTTTCTACATCGAAGTTACTGCTGGGTTCTACTGGTGCAGGATACTCTGCAGCTAGTGACATGAAAGCAGAGCTACGGAGCAAAAAAAAAAAAAAAAAAAAATTTAGAAAAGAAGTTAGTTTTGCGTCTTCGTGCTTGTATTGGATTTAGTGTAGACATAGAATTATGTAAGAGCTTAAACCTTGAAAGATGGTCAGAAACGTTTTGAGTGAGAAACACTCCAACGACAGAATCAACAACTGATCCCTTCCAAGGTGTAAAACGCCGATCCCCTGTTAGAAAAACGAAGACCAAACCAACAAGTAATAACTAAGACATACAATTTATAGGTCAAATACTTGTACAACATGTGGTGTATTTACCTTGTACAAGATGCATTCGTGCTATAAATGAGGCTGCTCGTCCTCGAAACACATTTCGTTCTTCTTCCCACCATTTCGCCTTCTGCTCGTCTGATCCGTCAACACCTTCGCTATCAATATTCTCCATCAGAAGCTTCCAGACCCTGTCTGTCTCATTATCTAGATCAACCTTTGCTCGTGCACGCCGTTTTTTAACAGGAGTTGAAGGCACAGTTGCTCCAGCGCCACTGGTGAATAGTACAATCTGGTTTCCTGTGCTGTTCAAAGCATAAGGAACAATAGCAGATTCTGAGTTTTCCCTGTTGATGTCTAATACACGTAATAGCTCACTGATTGCTTCAACCGAGAAACGTTTTTTCCAAATTTCATCTGGAGAAAGACCTGCTGGAAAGAACATCACCATTGTCAACAGATAGTCTGCTTTCAGTAAATTTAAGATTCAAGAAAGAAAGAAAAACCACACTTGCGTATGTATTCATTACCATCAAATGAAGGTGGAAACTGGCAAAGATTCGGGAGAACACTGGTCTGGTTGGTTTGTGACTTCTCATACTTAGTAGTTCGCTTCTTTCTGCTCGAAGCCACCCGCGTCTCAGCAAGAACGTTATTATTTTTCCGTGTTCTGCTAAAACATCCTGCTTGTAACTGCTTAGAAACTTGTGTAACTTTAATTATGGAAGACACATCACGGAATCGAGCATGACCTGTAGTTCTCTTCTTTGTTGGTTTGTCTATCTTATCCAAGCGAACATTTGACTCAAAATTCTGCCTTCCTTGAAAGGTAGATGTACATTTTTCTTTCATAAATTGGACTCTCCCAGCACTGGCCTGAGATGTGAAACTGTAGCAGCTTGAGTCAAAGGCAGAAACATTCTTTAGTGCGTCAAGTCGTTCTCCAGAGAATGATGTGTTCGAAATGGCATGAGATCTCATCTCTTTCTGTTGCCAGTCTTTGAAATACAACCAATGCATTTTCTTGTACTCACACAGCTCATCGTATTGAATCCCTGACAGATTTATCTCACTAGTTGGTTCTTTTACTTGTCTTCTCTTTGCAGCTGGTGAATCATTATTCCTCGGTTCCTTTCCCATTCTTCTACTTTGGCTGCGCTTTCTCTTAGGCGTGCTAGGCACTGCAATAAGGCAATCTTTTAAGTCTTGATTTCCAGAATCTGACTGTTTTACTCTCCTGGCTGATCCCGTCTCATCATCGAGTTTAGTTCCACTGCTTTTCGACTTGTTTTTTCCGTCTTTGGGTTTGAAACTTTCGTCCTCAAAATCTAAGGCTCTTCTACAAACCTTCTTAGCATGAGTTGAAGCTTCTACATCTGCTGATTCTTCAGCTGGCGTAGAATCTTGATCCTTAGCAACTTCCTTTTTCTTCCGCACATATTTCCTCTTAGGCGTGTTGCTTTCTTGAACTTTAACAGCAGGCTTCCTAGGAGTTTTCGGTTTGGGATCTCTCTTTGGTTTAGCTTCTTTAACAACCTTTGGCCTATGCTTCTTCCTCTTTGGCTTTTCAGGAGTCTTGATGATATGGTCAGCAACATTTGTACTCACTGAGCTCAGATTCTCCATTACTTCACTACCATTTGGCAACCTCTCTCCACTAACCATTTTCCCTGCAAATGACAATCATCAGATGACAGCTTTCTCATAAAAATTTCTCCTTTTATAAGTTTCTTCAAAATTCAGCAAATCAATTTCATCATCTCAAATCAAAGCCCTCTCTTACTTTGATCAATTCCAGTCTGACCGGAGAAAAAAACTGATGATGCAGTATTGGCTAGAGCCAGCAAATCACCAACCGACAACTGATCAAGACCACTCATGTCTTTGTTCCCAACGAATCTCCTGCATGCATCACTTTCTTGAGCAATTACCCAACACTAAATCTTTGAAATTTACAGAAATTTAGGACAAAAACACTTACTTTTCCTCTGTCTGATTCCGATTTGGGTAGATCGGAGCAACTGGTTTCATAGGTGTTTGAGGAATCCATGTGTGTGTTTGATAAATGCTGCTGCTTTCTTCTCTGGCTTGTTTATCCATTTTTTACTTGAGTTTTGACTCCTTACACTACTTCTTCCATCATCGGAATTAGTTGATTTTGCGCCGGAATTAGAGAAAACAAAAACAAAACTTGCAAAGTTTCTATTTTTAACTGAAAAAAGATAAACCAGAAGTTGAAAATTTCTTCAAAGAAACGGATCACCAACAATACAATAAAAACGTGAAATATTCATGTTTCAAGAGTCTCAAAATGTTTTTTTCTGTTGGGGTTTTAGAGAGATCTCCAGGAGTCATTGATTTTGGGGGAGTAAGCGACATGAACGACGACTAATCCGCAGGTAGAAGAAGACTTTTCAGATTCACAACAAATTGATGAAAAAAGTAAAAAAACACAAAAAAACATAAATAATCAAAGTAAGAAAATTTACCTGTGGGATCAGTGGTGGAGATCAAAGTGATAAGAGTTGGTTCGGTGGTAGCTCTGAGAGGATAAGAGTACACCGTTGCTACCTCTCTCTCTTGGTAACGACGAAGTTGAGTGAGTTAGAGACAAGTAATATAGAAAAACCAAAAAGACTTTTGGCCATGTATAAGTGTTTTATGTCTATTTGTATTTCTATCATAGCCGTTTATTCAAGTTAGAAAGAGCGGTTATTCAAGCTGGAAAAAGCCGGAACAATCGTTTGGTTGAACGAAAAAGTTTTAAAACTTATTTTTTAAAAAAAATTGTATCATATTTCATGAACTAGAGGAAAAGTGACATAATAAATAATAATCTAAGTTAAATATTTTTTTCTCGATTCTTTTTTTTATTTAACATATAATTTATCAAAAACTATATCACAAAATATTAGTTATCTTTAAAATTTATAATATATATCTGAGATTTAAACTCATTACTTCACAATATTAAAAAGATATTAAAATTAATATGCTAAAATGATAAAATAAATATAATTTATGGATATGCTTATACAAAATATAGCTAATATAATATATTGAAATATGAGTATAGTATTCTTTATTTTTAAAAATAAAATAGTTTTGGATTTTACATCTAATATTTTTTGTTGCATAATAAACATTATTTTATATTATAATTGTTTGAAAAATTATAAACGAAATAATTATTATTTTTATGTAGCTGTCCCTAATGACTTTGCATATTTATTAGGAGCGGTTAAATTATCCAGAATCCAAAATTCAATCTATTATTTGATCTAATATATTCTAAAGATTTAGGTATTAAGAAGTAGACAGGGTCAATCCAGAAGCCAAGCAACCAAAGGTTGAGTCTAGGACAGCATAAATTTTTATTTTTTTTATAAGCATCAAAAGAATATCAAAAATTTTTTAAAAAATATTTATAAAGTATCAAAGGCATAAAAACAAATTTGGCATAAGACATCAAAATTTATTGGGCCGATTCTAAATGTAGATACAAATCCAACTATCTGAATCCGAGTAATAAAAATGGTTATGGCGAATATTTGATCTGAAGAATGTATTATATAATGCTTCGGCTTCTTTTTCCAACAGTGTACTCATCTTTGGGATAGCTCTGGCTTGTCTTTTTCAAATGCTATTATAGTTTTGTTATTGTTGTAGGTTATAGTGTAACTAAATAAATAAATAAAAAGAGATTCACTCGCTATGTTTTCAAAAATATAGTCTTTTAGCTTTTTATTAAGATTGTCAATGAGAATCTTACTATCCTAGGATAAATAAATAAAAACACAAAAGACTAAATAAATTATTGCGAAAAGAAAGAGACAGAAACTAAAAATACTATAATTTCCGGTAAGGTCACTCTCCATGCGGTAACCGTCGGTGGCAGGACTCACGTTTTACGCACTGTGTGAGACGTGGACCCAAATGCTCCTCTCCTCTATCTAAGATTATGTTATATTTACCTTTGTATCATATTCGTTTAACTCGCTTATTGAATATATTATATATCCATCGACATGCAGAACAGGCAAGGACACAACCTAAGTTCGTTAAAATGGTAGATAAGATCATAAGGAGTAGGATAAGCTCCATCAGAATCCTCGGAGACAAGAAATACGAAGGCTGCCTCCAACTGTGGTTTGCCACAAGCCCTTCGGTACCCACTCTCATAGATATTAGAGTTTTGTAAACTATCCAAAAAAACACTAGAAACCAAGATGCATTCATGTTTTGTTTTTAAATAATAATTTTACATTCAATTAAAAAAAAAAATTATTAACCATGAAAAAGTGCTCAAAATGATAATAAATTATAGGGGATTCAGCAAATGGACTACAATTCTCACCCTACTCTGATCCTCTTGGGTAGCACAGATTAATGGATCTTCTCAGCCACAGAAATATGCAGTAGGTTTCTTTTGAAAATGTAACGCTAGTTATTAAATGTTATGATATTATTTATTCTTTTTTTTTGTCAACATGATATTATCCATATAAACATGGGGGAACTTAATCAAAGAGACAAAAGAGACAAAGACCATAGCGAAGTCCTTTCTTCTTTCATGCAAACTGGGACAGTGCCAAGTGGAAGCCAAATGTCATCTTCCTTTGCTTAGAATTCAAGGTTACGGGGAAAAACACTAGTTACACTACGATTAACGTAGCCCTTATTATTTTAAGGGTCAGCTAGAACGTTTTTATGAAGATAGCTTAATCAACAAGAAAAACAACTCCCCTAAACCCGGTTCACCTCTTCCTCAACCGGTTTCTAATGGCGAGAGAACAGTCAAGAAGCTACGGTTATCCAAAGCACTCACTATCCCCGACGGAACCACTGTCTTTTACGCATGTCGAAGGATGGCTGCTCCGCGTGCTGACGCGGTTTTGCTGACAGATTCAAGCGCTCTTCCTTCGGGATTGTCACCGACAAAAATATAGCCACGCGGGTGATTGCAGAAGGGTTGAGACAAGAGCACACTCTTGTGTTTCAAGTCATGACAAGGAATCCGATTTTCGTCACGTCAGATTCACTTGCCATCGAGGCTCTTGAGAAGATGGTTCAAGGGAAATTCAGGCATTTGGAAGTTGTAGAAAACGGTGAAGTCATTGCTTTGTTGGATATCACGAAATGTCTCTACGATGCGATTTCTCTGATGGAGTGCTTTAGCTGCTGCAGTGGAAGGCGTGGAAAGGCAATGGGGAAGCGGGAACTCAGCTCCATATCATTTCATCCAAACCTTAACGGATCGTATGTTCTAGTCTGCCTTGTCGACAATCATCACTGAGAACTCAAAGGTTGCACTCGTGTCACCTTCAGATCCTGTCTTCGTAGCTTCCAAAAGAATGCGTGATTTGCGAGTTAACTCTGTGATCATGGCGGTTGGGAACAAAATCCACGGGTATAGAGGACATTCTGATGAGAGTTGTGCCACAGAATCTATCCCCTGAGCTGACTCTTGTTGAGAAAGTAATGACACCAAACCCTGAATGTGCATCAATGGACACAAGAATCGTCGACGCTTTGCATGTAATGCACGACGAGAAGTTTCTGCACCTTCCGGTTTTAAATAAAGACGGATTCGCAGCAGCTTGTGTTGACATGCTGCAGATAACTCACGCGGCTATCTCAACAGTTGAGAACAGCTCAGGATCTGTTAACGACATGGCGAATACGATGATGCAAAATTTATGGATTCAGCTCTCACGTTAAATCCACATCCACAGGAGGATTACGAAACACACAGCGATATGTCGACAATGTTAATGAACTCAGACGGAGCAGATACAAGGAAGCAGTCTCGTCAATATCAAGGAAGTGTGAGCTCGTTTGCTTTCAAATTCGAAGATCGTAAAGGACTAGTACATCGGTTAACTCAACGGGTGAGAGTTTCGAAGAGCAGATGAGTGTTGTGATGCAAAAATGCGATACAGATTCAGGGCTTCAGATTATGTACCAACACGATGAAAGTGATAAGGTTTTGATAAGTAGGGAAAGTGATGTTGTTGCTGCTGTTACTTTTGCTAGGTCTTTGGGACAAAAAGTTTTGCGACTGCATCTGGATTTTACCGAGACAATGTGTCTTGAGACGATTGCAGATTTGTCTGAAGGAAGTTGCGGCGGAGGCGATGGTTTGGTTTGGTGGCAGACTGGCGTTGTGGCCGGGACTATTGTCTTGACGAGCACAGGTTTTCTTGTTTACTTGAAACGTTTGTTAAGTCTATCTATTTGTTTTAATATAGGTTCACTTCTTTTATACAAACTTGGAGGATCATCGTCATTTATATATGTTTATTCGATCGTTAAGAATTTCTTTTTGTTTTACTATATAAATCAAGGCAACTGTCACAATTTTTGTTACTAATTAGAAGAAATCATCAGCATAATAATATAGTATATATCTACTAAGCATGTACGTTGGTCAATGCTTTCATGAAACAGAAAAACTACAGAAATTAATAAAGTAAAGTAAAAATAAATGTGCAGGCTGTGGGGTTCGAACCCACGCGCACTTGTGTGCAGAAGAACTTAAGTCTTCCCCCTTAACCACTCGGGCAAACCTGCTTCTGAAATAATGAGACAAATAATTGTTTATAACCGTAATTTATTGCACAATGTTTGAGTAACCATAAATAAAACCGAGGAGACGAACAATTCTGGTTACAATTAAAGATCTCCGATCCAATTTGGTATGAACTCTGGTTAATAGGATAAAATATCAAACACAAATACTCTTTCTTCTTTACGTGTGCTTTTAATCTTCAGAGTTACAATTGTTACTTCAAAAGAACAACATTTTAACAGGCGTTTGAGACAATTTGCAGCCATAACGTAGAGGCAATTTGCAGACAAAACCCTATATGTAGCGTTCAAAAGGATCACACACGAGAAGTTCAGAGTAAAGCCGAAATTAGATTATAAAAGAAATGTTGCTGTCCTTCACAAAGGCAGGGGGGCTATCTCAGGTTTCTCTTACAAAAATAAGCAACTTTTCTCCCAAAAAGGGTCCCAAGCAATAAAGGTAAAAAACCAACAAAGAAAAGCAAACGTAAGGTTTTTATTTAAGCAAAATGACCGAACACAACTCTGATCTTCTCGTCTCAAAGAAGACCAATTTGCTTCTAAAAGGCTTCCACTCTTCTAGTATGGCTCCACAGGCTTGCGAAAGTTAGCTCCAGCGTATACTGCCTCTGATCCCAACTCCTCCTCAATACGCAAAAGCTGTTCATGTTAAACAACCAGCGAAACAGATTAGTCAATGAAAAGTCCTTTATGCTCTTGATTCTTGTCAAAACACAGATCATTTTGTTTGGGATGTTTAACCTGGTTGTACTTGGCAAGACGCTCGGATCTGCAAGGAGCTCCAGTCTTGATTTGTCCCTGGAAAGAGAGAAAGAGGGAGATCCAAATGAGAATCAGACAACAAGGACTTGTTGCTTGGGAATTTGGATTTTAAAATGGTTTAAAACTTACAGTAGACAAGCCAACTGATAGGTCAGCAATGAAGGTGTCCTCGGTTTCACCACTTCGGTGACTAGCCATCACTCCCCAGCCTGCTCTCTTCGACATCTTAACTGCCTCAATGCTCTCGGTTACTGACCCGATTTGGTTAACCTGTTGGCCAAAGATTTAGTCAGTAATTGTTGAAAGGTTATAATCTCAATTAGGATAATTTGGAATGGGGAATACCTTCAAGAGAAGAGCATTGCAAGACTTTTCTTCGATTGCCTTCGCAACCCTCTGAAATAAGAAAGAGTAAAACAGAGATATAAGCACTTTGAGCGACAATTCTAAGGAAAACAGACAGAAAGTGGTAAGAACATCTGATTAGGTTACAAACCTTGGGGTTGGTGACCAACAAATCATCACCGACAATCTGAACATTGTCTCCACACTCAGCGGTCATCTTAGCGTAATGCTCCCAGTCATCTTGGTCGAATGGGTCTTCAATAGACACAATTGGGTACTCAGAAACAAAGGACTTGTACAGGTCCTTGAGAGCATCTCCAGAAATCTTCTGAGAACCATTGTTGTTCTGCAGAGAAACAAACAGAGCAGGAGCTCGAAGTTGAGAGAAATGTTTTTGCGTTTTATCGCTCAAGAAAAAGGAAGCAACTAATATAGAAAGAGAAGTTCCACCTCTTCTTTGAAGTTCAAGTCGTAGGTCTTGTCCGATGAGTAGAACTCTGAAGCGGCAACATCCATTCCAATGACAACCTGGAAATCAAGATTGGGATCCGTCAGTTTCACGAACTATGTTTCGGGTTTAAGGACAGCTAAATTACTACGGACAAGAGACGGACCTTGCCAGTGTACCCAGCCTTCTCAATAGCAGTCTTGAGCAATTCAAGACCTTCCTTGTTTTCCTGAATGTTTGGTGCAAAGCCACCTTCATCGCCGACGTTTGTGGCATCCTGGCCATACTTCTTCTTAATCACAGACTAAATAAACATAAGAAGACATGTTAGTCAAACGTGAATTAACTGAAGTTACATATCATTTATGAGGGCATCTTAAAGACCAAAATGATTTGAGGTTTACCTTCAAGTTGTGGTAAACTTCAACACCCATTTTCATGGCTTCTTTGAAAGAAGAAGCACCAACAGGGAGAATCATAAACTCCTGCAAACACCAATAGCCAATCAGAAATATTAACCACTGAAGAAGTTTGATATTTTAAATGTCAATGAAAAAGAATCAAAATGAACATGCCTGCATAGCGAGCTTGTTTCCGGCATGTGATCCACCATTGATGACGTTGAAAGCAGGAACTGGTAGCACAATCTTAGGGTTACCCGCAAGATTGGCAATGTGCTGCACCCAAATATCAAGGAAAAGAAAGAGTTTAGAACATCTAGTACCAGAAAAAAACAAGTAGCCAAAGTAGCAACCGTTTTATAGTTAGTCTCGCAAGATCACCCCACCTTGTAGAGAGGAATGCCATTGACAACTGCCCCAGCTTTGCAGACAGCAAGAGACACAGCAAGGATAGCATTGGCTCCAAGCTGTACACACAAAAAGAAGAAACAAGATAGTCAGAATCGTCATTCATTCTTGAGTAAAAGTGAAGACATAAAACATGAAATTCCCTTGAATCACCTTTTGCTTGCACCAACCCCACTCATTCTGGGTTCCATCAAGCTCATGGACCATGAAGTTGTCAATAGCAGTCTGCTGAGTTGGGTCCTGCAAGCAACAATAAAGAAGAAGAAAAATAAATGAGCGTCAGAAAAAAACAACAGCTTGAGAAACAAATTTGAAGCAATAAACGTAAATTAAGAGAGTCCCACCTTTCCAATCAATGCTGGGCCGATGATCGAGTTGACATTGCCAACAGCCTATTAACATCAGAAAAAAAAACAAATCAGAAAAAGAAAAAAAAAAGAGAGATCAAATTCATATAAAAACACTTGTTCCACTCAAATCAAAACACAAAGAAAGACAATAACGCAGGTCTCACCTTAGAAACACCCTTTCCAAGGTAGTCAGATCCACCATCCCTAAGCTCAAGGGCCTCGTAGATACCAGTGGAAGCTCCACTAGGAACTGCTGCGGTAACCTTGACACCAGTTGATGTGTGGACATCCACCTAAACCATCAATCAGATAAATCCGATAATCATCAGCTTTCTTTCTTAAAAATTAAAAACCTTTCATTAAACAAACATGTAAAGGGAGATCGAACGATAGAAACATATCCAAATCGTAAAATCCGGATGAAAGGAACAATAATAAACAGTAGACAATATTCCAGGCAAAACTTAGGAGATCAAACAGATCCGTCGAAATAATCATATAAGCAAAATCGATGACTCATCATCTTCTCAAAATTAAGATCCATACAAAGGAATAAACACTTCCACTCGCGATCAAAACACAATATCATTCTCCTACGCTCAAAAAGCATTCCACGTAAAAAAAGAAGGCGATTGAAACATCTGACACTCATCAGACAAACAGATCCAGAAAGAACAAACAAAAAAATGATCGGGAAATGGAGAAGAAATTAACCTCAACGGTGGGATTGCCACGGCTGTCGAAGATCTGCCTAGCCTTAACAACGGTGATAGTGGCCATGGTTTTAAAAGGAGAAGTAGATCTAAAGAGAAAGAAGATGGGCGTTGAGGTCGAGGGTTCTGAGTGAACGATTATACAGTAGATGATGAAATCGAGTGGTCTGGTTTGATATATAAAGAAGAACACTGTTAGGGATTGCCGTCGGATTGTTTTAATAATAACCGTTGGATGATAAGGTTAGGTTCGTCGTCAAATACAAAGAAGACAAAACGATGTGCTGCACGCCTTTTGCAGACGAGAATAGTTTTTTTTTTTTTTTCCTTTGCTCCTTGTCCAAGTAATAATAATACGACTAGTTTAAACTCCTAGAACAAGTATTAAATGTCTTGGGTCTACATTTTGTTCCATTTTCAATTAAATATCTTGGGTCTAGATAAAAAGAATAAGGAGGGAATAATGGGCCCCAAATTTTGATGGGCGTTGTGCTCAAACTAGGGCTGGGCAAATAAACCGAATTCGAAATTCGAACTCAAATCCAAACCGAAGTAACTAATTCGGTTTGATTATGATTCTTTCCAAAAATCCAATCGGTTCTTGAATTTTGGTAGTTTGGGTTTCAGATTCAGGTTCGGTTCGGTTGTGGTGCATCTAAAAAACCGATCAGTTCCTAAACCTAAGTAGTTCAGATTTCGGGTTCGGTTCGGGTAACTCGAATTAAACCAAAGTAAATCAAACTTTATGTTTATTAGAATTTTTCTTTTTTTCTTCTTCCGATTCTCTTCAATAGGGATTTTTCAGTTTTGGTAGTTTAATTAGGAATCGAACCTGAACCGAACCCAATAAATATATGAATACAAAATGAGACTTAAATTATAATATTAAAACCGAACCGAACCCGATATGTACTGAACCGAATCCAAACCAAAATAGATAATTACATGAACGAGTCCTATACCTCTAAACTCAAAATACTTGAAACCCGAATTATCCGAATCAAACCCGAACCAAAATCGGAATGTCCAGTCCTACTTCCAAGCCTTTAACATACTCCTAGGGTCCTACCAGTTGTATAGAATTGGGCTTGTTTGTTGGTCTAGACGTCTAGTCATCTTCATTTGTTCATCACCGCTGGTTTTTACTTCTTTCCAACATTTTTTAATGTTGGGTTCATAAGCTTTAAAGGAGAGATGGAAAAATGTATCTACATATGCCCATGCATATATACATGAGGTGGAATTCTCTGACTGGTAGTCCTAAGTCAAATTCACTTTAATGTGAACTGAAAAAAGATTGTATGTATCCCCCAAAAAACGCCAAATAAATGGGCATTGATCTCGAGAAGCTAAATCGGTTGTACCTTAAATGACTAAACCCTCTTATTATAAACACACCATCTAAGCCTTGACGATCTCAATGACAATAACAATGGCTGAAGAAACGTATAAGAAGGGCATCATTGCATCCGACGACAATGACGATGAGTTCTCATGTGTCACAGTTTCACAGCAGACATAACTGAGTTAGATTCTGGAGACACTTAGCTTAGGACCCAAGAAAAAGAATAAAAAGCTCTTAATCTTAAGTCCGATAGTCTACTTCTACACCGAGCGCATATCAAAAATAGGCATATGATGCCTAAGAACCGTTCTCCAGATGCATCTCGTGGCCCAAATCTTGGTAGCATTTCAATAGTATCTCAGTAACAATGTTTTCATTTCCATTTTCTGTTATAAATTAACTTAATTGGGTTCGATTGTTGTTTTATTGCAATGCAATGCATGCAGGAAAATACAGGAGTGTTTCCAGTGACTTACGATCCTACAGACAAAAATTATAATTTTCTTGGTATCAAACCAATTTTTGGACATCTGATGTTTTTATCTGATATTTTGCCATGTTTTTCGTTGTGATTGGGCTGGTTTGGTTCTGTTAGATCCAGGAGGAGAGTTATTTTCTTACTTGGATGAATCTGGCAAAGTCATAGGATGTTCAGGCTTACATAAGGGAGCATTCTTTTGGACAGCAGAAGATTGATTCATCTCATCCCGACTGGTCTTTCTACCGCAAAGCTTGAAGATTGTCTCTAATTTTGCATGATGATGTTTGTTGAAGTTTATCTTTCTCAGTAACTATGTTCTTTAGCTTGCTATTGAGTATTGAATACATTAAAAAAACCCTTCACTTATCTCAAATGGAATCCCATCTGCTCTTTCATTGTTATAAGTTTTAGCAAGATTTGCGATATCTTGAGACATTGGATTGTAAAGAAACCAATGTGCTAGCATCAATGAAGAAAGTACATTTTCACAGGAACGTGATATAACAGCAAATATCACCTTTTCGTAACAACCACAAATTTGTTAGATAGTAAAGGAGAGTTTTGCTTGTATTTGGATGATCTGGCTAATGCTGTGCAGGCTTATATAAAAATATCATTCTTTTAGAGTATAAGGGTGTTCTTTAACTTATTATTCAACATATAAAAAAAAACCCCTACTTATTTTTCTTAATAAATAAAGTTGAATCTCCGCTTTTCTTCATCATTTTTAATGCTCTGTTTCTAACTAATGGCAAGCTTTGCAATATTTTGAGATAAAAGAGAAGCAATGTCAATGACGACGACTTTTTTTATGCTCGTTAGATCGTATGAAAGTCAATTTGCTTATGAAAATTCAAAAGAAAAGTAGCACTAAAAAAGTAACTTACCCAAATCAGTTTTAGAGGTATCTTGCAAGCATCAATGGAGTATAACATTCTCCTATGAACATAATAATAACTGCAATTATCCTCTGTTTTGCAAGGATACTAAGAGGGGTCTCTCGATGCTAGTTGTTTGACTTGTCATGTGGATGTCAAAGCCAATTCGTTTGGTATTGTGGGTGTAGTGTAACAACACAGATTTGGACGATGAATAGGAGGACGCTTGAGTTGTCGTCATTAACAGATGACAGGTGGAATCCTTTTATTGGTAGTTCTAAGCCAAATTACTACATGAAGATGGAGTAACCAAAGAAGACTTGACCTCGTGAAGCTCATCGCCACCAACTTAATACTTAAATGACTTGACCCTCTTAATAGTATAAATCCAACATATTAATAATTTAGTCGAGACGATCTTATTGACAATAACAATGGCAGAAGAAAAAAATAATAAGAGTTTCATTTCGGCCGACTACACTGAGTTAAAAACATAATAATTCACTACTCCAATTAGTATAATCCTGACATTTAAATGGCCGATATCAGAACAATTTTAAAACTTTTTTTTTGACTTAGAACGATCGAAAAGAAAAGATTGACCTGTTAATTTAAATAGGTTTTACAATGAAATTCAATTGACAATTAATAGATTGACTTGTATCTTTTATATATTATTTAAATTTTTTTTTAATTTCTGACACGAGACATTATGTCTTAATGCACTTTTTTGAAATAATGGTGTTTTGGCCATTAATCTTAGTATATTTGGGCAATGAACGTTTGACCAGATAAGAGTGAATCACGTAAATGTGTTTAGAAAGAATTAAAAATATTAAAAAATATTTTTAAAATAATTCAAATCCTAAATTAATATAAAAATAATATATTAAAAATAATATTGAATTTCCTATTTTTAGATTTTATTTTAGATTATCTAAATCTTAATTGATTTTTCTAGACTTATAAGTGATATCATTTTTGTAACTAAAAATCCCTAAAAGATAAAAAAAAAAAAAAATAGATGGGCTTTGACCTCGTGAAGCTAAATCGCCACCAACTTGAAATGACTTGACGACCCTCTTAACAATATCCTATAAAATCCCACCATATTTGACGATCATAATCAGAATAACAATGGCGGAAGAAAATAATGAGAAGAGCAGCGTTGTTGCATCCGATGATGATCACTCAAGCGACACAGAAGCAGAACTGAGTTCGATTCTGGATAAACTTAGTTTAGGACCAAAGAAAGAGAAGAAGAAGAAGAAACTCCTGGTTTTAAGTCTGAGTGGTCTACTTCTTCATAGAGTTCATAGGAAAAATAACCGCAAAACTCCAAAGAACCGATCTCCGGATGCTTCTTGTGGGCCAAATCTAGGTAACTTTTCCAGTATTTATTTTCTTACTTTCCAATTGTTTTTTTTAAAAAAAATCTGTAATTATCTTAATTGGATTTGTTTTGTTTGTATTCTTTAGTGTTTAAGAGGCCATTTTCTGAAGAGTTCATGAAGTTTTGCATTGAGAGATTCGAAGTTGGGATTTGGTCCTCTGCTTGCGAGTTAGTCTCTTCATTTTCCATCTTTTATATTTCAGATTAATTTTCATAACTAAAAGTACGATTTCTGTGATTCCTCGTGGTTTTGACTTGTAGGAAAAATGTTGATATAGTTCTAAACATTGTTCTTGAAAATCTTCAAGATAAGCTTCTTTTTGTGTGGGTAAGACTTTTATAATATATATATATATATATGTGTGTGTGTGTAATCATATTTAAGCATTTTTTTATACTTTTTTATTGTAGGACCAAGAAGAGTGTACTGACAGCGGATGTAAGACATTAGAGAACAGTGATAAACCTCTGTTCTTCAAGGATCTCTCTAAAGTGTTTCAGTACTTCAAAGGCTTCTCTGCTTCAAACACTATCTTTATTGATGATGAACCATACAAAGCTCTTCTTAATCCTGTAAAGATACTTTTGATCTCTACATTAATGTTTATTAGTTTAGTTGTTGCTCCTAACTTTAATTGATCTTTATGTGCACGCATGCAGGACAATACAGGTGTGTTTCCAGTGAGTTACGATCCTACAGACAAAAACGATGATCTTCTTGGTATGAGATATGGTTTTTTTAACCTCTAACGTTTTCATCTTTTATCTTTAACCATGAATTTGTTGGTTATGATGGTTGGTTTGGTTTTGATTCTGTTAGATCCAGAAGGAGAGTTCTGTTCTTACTTGGATGATCTCGCAAATTCATCGGATGTTCAAGCTTATGTAAAAGAGCATTCGTATGGTCAGCCCATGATCGATTCTTCTCATCCGGACTGGTCTTTCTACCGCAAAGTCATAAAGGATTATTATCTTGCATTTGATCATCTGCTAGTTTAGTTTTATTCAAATTAACTCTGTTCTTAACTTATTGAGTGTTGAACACATTTCTAATAATTCAGTTATCCTCTCAAAT
This sequence comes from Streptanthus diversifolius, assembly GCA_039880935.1. Taxonomy (NCBI): domain Eukaryota; kingdom Viridiplantae; phylum Streptophyta; class Magnoliopsida; order Brassicales; family Brassicaceae; genus Streptanthus; species Streptanthus diversifolius. Next base: position 19,280,117 of record JAXGFM010000022.1, on the reverse strand, counting down.
GTTTTATTTCGAGTTTTGGCAAGCTTGATGATATTCTGAGACAGAATTAGTGTTGATGAAAACGAGTTTTATTATCTCCATTGGATTATAAACTAACCAATGTGCTAAATGTTTGATGAAAGTTAAAAAGAAAATAAATTACTGAAAGTATAACTAAAAACAAATAAAGTCTTGTTTGATGCATTTTGCTAGCATCAATCCAGTCTTACACTCTCCTAAGAACATGAAAAAGAAGCAAATATCCTCATTTTGTAAGGATCTTATTAACTTAGAGTCGGATGACATTACGGGTTAAGTTCAGATCCTAACCCATAGCCCTCCAGGTTTAAATATGGACAAGGGTCTCTTATTTCTGGTTGCTGGACTTGTCCATTGTCTGCGAAACCCTATGCATTTGGTAAGGGTGTAACAATCAAAGATTCAGAGTCATTGTCCCTCATCAGAGACGGACAGAAACTTCCAAGGACGACCTGTAAATATAGATCATAAGATATGAATGTTTGATGTTTCAACATTACAAAGATGGTTTTTTTTTTGGTTCTTACTTGGACCGGACTTGCTGCAATGAGACAACCGGGTAAACTACCACCGAAGACACATCCATCAACTCCACCAATCGAAATCTGCCATCCTCCTGTCTCATTTCTCACTCCTCCGCTTTCAGTTATCACCGTTGTACCCTTCAACGATATTATCTCATATGCATTCGACACCAAAATGTTATCATCATCCTATCGAAACTCATGATTAACAAAGTTCTTCACGTTTTGAAAAGAAAAACCGATTATATTCATGTTCAAACAACTTATAATATGTACACCAATTCAGTTTTAAGAATTCAAGAATGGACTGGAAGATCGAGTTCATCATGTATATACCTTGAACGTCAAGACTCTATTGGTGAAGCCTAGCGGTTGAATCTTGACATTACAAACCCCACCATTTGCTGACAAAATGCAGGTCTTGCGAGAACTATTCTGCGTGAAGGACATAATCCTCTCGATTATATCCTGTAAAATGACCAGAAAAGACAAAATATAACCATCCAATCTTCAACACATAAAATGCATATACAAACAACGACCAAAGCTCTAGATTATTCCGTCACAAAGCTGCAACGGTAAGTTCATTATTCATCTCTCAAGTGTTGGCACAACATAAAATATGAAACTGAAATTAAGTACAATATGGATCTATCGACATAACTCTAGTTTTCTTTTGGAATCATATATTTATCACACTATTACAACATGTCCTCTAAATTAAAACTTCCAATATATTTCGATTAACATCGAATTCTGTTTTTATATGTATTTCAATTCATTGTGAATTAAGCTGACTTCATATGACAAAATGAACAATCAAAAGGAAAAAAATTGAACATGAGTTCACAACTATTAAAGTCTGTTATCAAAAGCATTGTAAACTTTTGGATTTCTGTTTTTAATCTTCAAGTGGGCTGCATAGATACCGTTGAAAGGCTTTGCAATGATTTTTTTGTGGCCAAGATCACCAAATCAAGTTCACAAGATGAAAATTTCTTTGGAAGAGCTTTGTTTTCTTAAAGATGAGGGACTGGGGGTCATTAGGCTTCAGGACTCCGCTAAAGTATTCGCTCTCAACTTCATCTGGCGATTATTTCATTATGGATATATAGCTTGGACTAAACATTACTATTGGGGAATGTATCTTTTTGGGAAGTTAAGGAGAATAGTCGTGGATCTTGAATTTGGCAAAAGCTTCTCAAATGCAATTACTGAGAGAGATTGTTAATTTTTACACAAAGAGAACTTTGAGTGCATTTTGACAGAACCCATCCTTCCTCCAACATGACTTGGGAGAATATGTTTTTTTTTTTTTCTGGAAGCATTAATTATGAGGATAAATATCGCACAAGTTTCTCTCCCACAAGCTTGGGATGAGTTACGGAAGAGAGAGACAAGGTTGAATGGTGATGGATAATATGGTTTTCATTAGGTGTGCCTAGACTCTCTTTCATAGCCTTGCTTACAATAAATAAACCGCCTCTCGACTGGTGTCCGAATGAGAAGTTGGGGGTACCAAACAACCATGTATTTTTTTTGTGGTGAGAAGGACGAGACTCGGGATCACCTGTCTTCGCATGTCCCAACCTATACAGTTTGGGTGCGCTTAGCAGGAGCTATCCTCGTTATGAATGTAATGCATGTCTGAATTGACACGGTGAGACTTCTAATGGATGCTCAGTTGGCTCATATGGATTACATGCTGCTACGCTTGGTTTTTGAGGTCTTAATCTATCATTTATAGTGTGAACAAAATTCAAAACGACATCTATTATCGTTACAATTTTCTTCTTTATTGGAGAGATCATTTTCATCACATTCCTCCATTTTGTAGAGAACAATTCCACCAACTTTTTCTTAAAATGGAGTTTAAACAGCAAAAAAATGGATACTGGTTTGTCTCTAAACACTACCGAATGTGTTTTCCGGCAGTAACCATTCAACTTGGTAGTTTGATGTCGTTACCATTTATATCAAATATTGGCTACGTATTCATGAAAATAAAATGGGATACATGACAAAATTGTTGACTTTTCACTAATACATGTACATGTTGATAAAATCCATGTGAAAATTCATAACAAAACGATAAATATCGAAATTTTCTAATCAATTATTTTGAGATCTTACATCTTAATTATTGGATTATATGATGATATCTAATACAAATTCCCATCTTTATAAAGCAAATCTACAGTTTTTTAAAACTATGATTAATATGAATGGGAGATGCAAAAACTTTAGTAGATTTTAAACTTTTTGTTAAAAAAAAAAAACAATAGGTGACAATCACAACGCCAATTGCGCCTACCTTTTCTCCATTTATAAATTAGTTAACATCTCAAGAAATTAAGGGAAAAGAGTATGTAATTCGGGGAAAAGGTTAGGGTGCAAAGCTGACTTTGTCTCTTGTGTTTTCCAAACATCATCAACTGTCGCGTCGTACCAATCATTCATCCACCATGTTGTTTGTTATTTTTTTGTCGGTACACTAGTTAATTTGAAATTATTTGATTATAATCAAATAATTCTTTTTATAACCTAAAGTTCATACAGGAGAATGTTAATTTTATCGATTATATCAACATATATAAGTGGAAATGACGAATATTAGTCTTAGCTCAACAACTATATTTTTTGTTCTAATTATGTCAATCTTAAAAATTCGAGTTTTGAGACTTAAATTTCAAATGGAATTGCAAGCTAAAAGAAACTTCTAAATTGTAAGTGTTGTAATAAGTTGAGTTATTCACTATGAATATATATATATATATAATTTTTGGTTTGTCCATTTGGATAGTTAATTAAAGCCTTTGTTTAAAAAAAAAAGTTTACAATATTTCAGAATTCTTAGTGTCAAAAGGATGTTAAAATGTTCTGATATATGTTGATATATTTTGAGTAAACATGCGGTGATTTATACTGAAGATCTAGCAGTGTTTATAATTCCTTGTGCTAAAAATCTCAATGATTATATGATTAAAAATTAAGTGAGAGCTATCAAGCTTCGAGATTGCCTTTGTTTCCATTTTTTCACATTATTTGGATCGTAAACAAATCCTTGCAATTTGAATATAAAACTAAATTTCATTACTAGTCGATCTAACCACACAAGTTTAAGACTACAATAAACTTATAAAATCAATCTGAAACTAGATTTGGCCATTTGGGGAAAATGAAAATCTTAACACACTCTGTTGTTATTTAACGCTTTGATTGCTATTGTGCGTAGCTTTCTCCATTGGCTCTCGATCCCTTAAATCTTATTAAGCTGGCCATACATATGGACTACAGGAACTTTCTTCTAATTTGTATTCACTTCAAACTAAAATCTTAGGTTTTCAAACTGAACATTCATAACACGTCCTATTACATTTATCTTTAGATGTTATTAGTTTTATAGAATGAGTCTACTGGTTAAGCCTATTTCTATTGTCTTATATACGAATAACACCGAAAATAAAAATCTTATAAATCGCTCATGTCACGTTTTAAAATCAACTTCATGATCCCGAATGTGGACTATTAAACTTGAAAACCTAAACTTAAAAAAAAAAAGAAGAGACTCAGCATCTACATAGTCGAAACGAATTGCACCAATAACTTCAGTTTTCTTTACAAAGAGGCACACAAAAAAAAACCATTATTGACTGTAAATAAATTTTTTCATACTTTGGGTAAATTACTTTTTGGGGATTGTAGGGTTTATGTTCAGCCATACAAAGTCACACCAAAGGAGTGGAGAACATCAATCATTCACACAATGACCATTCTTACATTCCCCTTTTTCATTTCTTCTCTCTAATCATCTCTTATTTTTTTAACATCTACATCATACATACATCTGATTAATTAAATTTCCATGGATTTTTATTTGATAAACCTTACTGTAATATGTATATTTATTTGCAATTTTAACATAGACCGTACATTATAATACTATATAGCACTTCATTTTCTTTGTCTCTATGACTTCCTAATCAATGTTTTGTGTACAAATTTTTTTTTGTTTACACTGCATTCGAAAAAAAAACATAACAGACGATTTAAAAAAGAAGAAAAAGAAAAAGCAAAAAATACAAGATTCCATAGTTTGTCGTTTTTACCAGAATTTCATTTTATTTATCAGTTTTTTTCAAAAAGAGATATATCATTTCTCTCTTCACACTCACTCTTCTCTTCCCGCCAAACCGCCATGGCTAAACCTCTTACTTTCCTTCTCCTCTTCCTTCTCATTGAGCTCTCTCTTTCCTTTTCTCAAAACGACACAAACACACTCACACTCTTCCGCATCCAGACCGACGCACATGGCAACCTCGCCGAAAACTGGACCGGCTCCGACGCTTGTTCCTCCTCTTGGCGCGGCGTTTACTGCTCGCCGTTTTCACGCCGCGTCACTGGCCTCTCTCTTCCTTCTCTCTCCTTACGAGGACCGTTGATCTCTCTCTCTTCCTTAGACCAGCTACGTCTTCTCGACCTCCACGATAACAGACTCAACGGCACCGTTTTACCCCTCACTAGCTGTTCAAACCTCAGACTCATTTATCTCGCTCGTAACGATCTATCCGGTGAGATCCCTAGAGAGATCTCCTCCCTCAAACGAATGATTCGTCTCGATCTCTCAGATAACAACTTAAGAGGAGTCATCCCTAATGAGATTCTCGGGTTTACCCGTATTCTAACAATCAGGCTCCAGAACAACGAGTTAACGGGTCGGATCCCCGATTTTTCTCTGCTGAAATCGCTTCTTCTATTAAACGTCTCTTACAACGAATTGCACGGCAAAGTCACCGATAATACAGTGAAGAAATTCGGAGTCTTGACTTTTTCCGGTAACGAAGGATTGTGCGGGTCGGATCCGTTACCGCCTTGCTCTTTCACCAACGACCCGGAATCTTCCAACACAGATCAGATCGTTCCGTCAAATCCGACGTCGATTCCACATTCTCCGGTCGTCGCCGGAAATCCGACGATCCACGGCCATCGATGTTTACGACCTGGAACAATCGCCGCAGTTATTGGCGGCGGCGTAGCGGTTATCGTTATAGCTTCGTTCGGTTTTGCTTTCTGCTGCGGGAGGTTAGATCGTAGCGGCGGATCGAAGTCTGGAAGTGTGGAGAGTGGATTCGTTGGAGGAGGAGAAGGCAAGAGACGAAGCAGTTACGGAGGAGGAGGTGAAGATAGCGACGCGACGTCGGCGACCGATAGGAGTCGGCTTGTGTTCTTCGAGAAGAGGAAACAGTTCGAGCTTGAGGATCTGTTGAAAGCATCGGCTGAGATGCTTGGGAAAGGAAGCTTAGGAACTGTTTACAAGGCGGTGTTGGACGACGGAACAACGACGGTGGCGGTGAAACGTCTTAAAGACGCGAATCCATGTCCGAGAAAGGAGTTCGAGCAGTATATGGAGATTATCGGAAGGCTTAAACACCAGAACGTTGTTAAACTCAGAGCTTATTATTACGCTAAAGAAGAGAAGCTTCTTGTTTATGAGTATCTCCCCAATGGAAGCTTACACTCTCTTCTTCATGGTTAAACTCTAATCTTTTGCAAGTTTTGACCAATTGGGTGACGATAAAAAATTGATTTTTGTAATTCGTGTTTAGGGAATCGAGGTCCAGGAAGGATTCCATTGGATTGGACGACGAGGATCAGTCTAATGTTAGGAGCTGCGAGAGGTTTAGCGAAGATTCATGACGAGTATAGCATCTCCAAGATTCCTCACGGAAACATCAAATCCTCTAACGTTCTCCTCGACAGAAACGGCGTCGCATTGATCGCTGATTTTGGTTTATCCCTTCTTCTAAACCCGGTTCACGCTATCGCCCGTCTAGGAGGCTACCGTGCGCCGGAACAGTCTGAGATCAAACGCCTTTCTCAGAAAGCTGACGTCTACAGCTTTGGCGTGCTTCTCCTCGAAGTTCTCACCGGGAAAGCTCCCTCCATGTACCCGTCTCCGTCCAGGGCTAGATCAGCAGCGTCTGTGGCGGTGGAGGAGGAGGAGGAAGCGGTGGTTGATTTGCCGAAATGGGTGAGGTCAGTTGTGAAGGAGGAATGGACGGCGGAGGTTTTTGATCCGGAACTTCTGAGGTACAAGAACATAGAGGATGAGATGGTGGCGATGCTGCATATCGGTCTCGCATGCGTCGTGCCGCAGCCGGAGAAACGGCCAACGATGGCGGAGGTTGTTAAGATGGTTGAGGAGATTAGAGTTGAGCAATCGCCGGTGGGAGAGGATTTCGATGAGTCAAGGAACTCGATGTCGCCGTCGTTGGCCACCACCGAGGACGGTCACGTTTGATTTGTCTGTCCGCTTTGTAAAATATATCTATCGCTGCATTTTGGTCGATTTCAAGGTTCTTGCTTTAGATCCCCGATTTGCAAACTTTGTCCATGTGTTGTGTCTTCACGCACGGTTTGTGATTTCGTAACGTTTTGTGGATTTATGAGACCGTTTCAAATATTGTGTTTTAAAAACCAATCAACGTATAATGTGAAGAGGAGGCCCATTAATTACTCTTTAAAGCCCATTTTGGCCTATTGGTTTTAGGACAATTAGCTTCTAGAACGGTGGTGCTTTTTTTGTCCATTCGTAAGTCGTAGTTGCCTTTTCGGTTTAAGAGTCAGCCCTTGGTATTTTGACCTTTCGCACACCGTGTGAGCCCATGCATGGATTACGGTTTAGCCAATTAACTGGTAATAAGTATAATTGGTAGTTAAACTAATCACGCGATTGGTGTTTCTTAAGTATTACTCAATGGGCACGCAAATGGAAATAAACAAGAGTTGACACTTCAAGGGTGGAGTTAACTGTTAAACGATTCGCATACGTTTAAACCCATGAACGATTAAATTATGAAATGTGTGAAGCACATGATTACCTATATAATAACTAGATAAATTATCATGGATTCCTTTGATGAGATTACATTATAAGCTTCTGATAATTGAACCATACGTCAGTTTGTGGGAAATCAAATGGATTCAAACTACAACAATTTCGCAAAGCTGAATCAACGATATTCCTTATACCGCAAGTTAACCGCTCAAACGAGCGTTGGTATTCTCGAAATGTCCGGTCTGTCGGATTTTTGACAGCTCCCAATAGGCCCAAACCTTGTCCACATCTCTGCTTCAAACATCTCCCATGTGATGAGGTTCGGGTCCATGTTGAGAGCTTTGACGGTGGCTTGCCTCCTATCATATAGCAACACTCTTCAAATTCTGAAATTGGTAAGTCGACCGTTAAGTTAATGTAAAAAAGAGGGAGATGATGCTAAATCATTAGTGAGAAGGAAAGGAAGGGAAAGTAGGAATGATGTTAATAGAACTACAAGTGGCATCAGCTCTTCTCTGTTGCCTACTAATATGTCTTGCATTAGACTATATATCCAAATCAGTGTGTAAGAATATGGTCTTCTTAATGGCCAAATTTGGTGGCAAAACTATCCCACAAGTAGATTCTCACTTTGATGTAGCTATGAGCCAGCAAATACCTCCGAGAGACCTAATGTTAAAACCCTTCTCCCGTTTCTTCATCAAACCCCAAAGAGATCAGCATTATGCTAAACGAGAGTTGAAAGTTCAAGCTTGAGAGTGAAGTATTTAACCCTTCGCATACCGTTAACTAATGGACAAGCACATTATTGGCCATTAATTGGACAAATTAGCAAATGAATTCTTTTTCATTTAGTTCGGTAGCATCTAAGTTTTTTTCTTCTTCTTCTTCTCTAATTGATAAGATTTTATATTGTTGGTTTCAACCATACAGTTTCAGTCGGTAGCATAGAACAAATATATTTATTGGAGAAATGAAAACTTTTCAGTGAAATTTGTTCTAGCTTTCGTTAAGCCATAAAAGGCAAGGTTAATAGACGAACAATTTATGTTATAGCTTTTATAATGAATAAAACTACGTATATTTATGATAGAAAATATAATTCCACAAAATTACATAAAAATAGGAACTAAATCAGCAGAATCATGTATATGATCTAACTTTGAAGATTTTCTATGTGATATCATTCAAACTGTTTTAAAATTTGGAAATTTGAAAATTCTGGATCTGAATTTTATATAGAGAATAATCTATTATATATGTCAATAGCATTAGAGCAATATTTTTATGGAATTTAAATACTCAGCGCGTCAGGCTTGCTTGACCCCTTCCCCACGAAAAATTGACTTGAAGAGGAATACTAGAGCCTCACGTTCCCACGTGTACGACCAGATGCTGTCACTTTTGCTCTCTGCGCATCCCGTTTAACCCCTGTTGTTTGAAATTTGCTTAATGTTCACTCAAGTTTGCTTAATGTATTTCAAGTCCCTTTAGTTATAGATTCTTCCTACCTTTAACCCCTGTTGTTTTCATTACGACAACTCATTCAGTATATGAAATTTTTTTATAAATTGTGATAATTTCGTCTCTTGTATTGATTATTATACACAAATACACCAATTTAAGCTATATTTCTATTACTTTAAAAGTGTTTGAATTTGATTTAGTACTTTTATTTTTATTCAAGTATTCCACAAATGACCAATATCATTCAAAATCAGCGAAATAAGAAAAAAAAAAAACAAAATCAGATCATTTGAGGTTTACAGTTTATTATGAAAATAATGGGGATACTTCTCATTAGATTGTGAAATTTGGGGGGTATAAAACAAAGAAGGAAGGCAAAACTATAAAAAGTCGATGACTTGTTTTATAACATTTTGTTTTTATTGTGTGATATTTAAACTGTGTCGTATACGGAGGCATATTCGACTGTCAAGCGCATCAAAAACCCAAATTACGCACACTTTTCTCCGCCTCTTCGTCACTCAAAAATTCCTCCGCGTCTTTCTCCCGTCACCGTCGATCGCCTGAGATCTCCGAATTCCGATCAGCAGCTATGCATTCGAGTCATCTCCTTCTCGAGGAACCGATCAGGATGACTTCCATCCTCGAGCCTTCCAAATCAGTGAGCTTACCTGTTTCTCCCCTCTCTGTGTTTTTTTTATTTGTGTGATGGTTTGTTTTGTTCCTTAGTTCTTCGTTGATTCTATGTCACGCGTAGATCTGTTTGCGTTAGTTTTCACCCGTTGGAGCGATAGTTTTTACGAGATTGATTTCGTTTTGCGAGGTTTTTGATTCCGCTTGATATGTATATCGCAGAGTTTCTTCCCGGCTTTGACTAAGATTGTGGGGACATTAGGTCCGAAATCTCGATCCGTCGAGGTGATATCCGGTTGTCTCAAAGCTGGAATGTCCGGTAAATATCATCGATTTACTTCCATATTTGTGCTTTTTCGTTTATCCACTCTGATTATTTCTTGTTGTCGTTTTTGTTGTGCAGTGGCTAGATTCGATTTCTCTTGGTGTGATGCAGATTATCACCAGGAGACTTTGGAGAATCTGAAGACAGCTGTGAAGAGCACTAAGAAGCTTTGTGCTGTATGTTCTCTTCTCTTGTTTTGGCTCTGCTAGATTTTTGGATTTTGACAATGCTCTTAATTTGTTAATGCTTTATCTCATGAATTAAGATGGTTTTTGGCTTCTCCAGGTTATGCTAGACACCGTTGGACCTGAGTTGCAGGTTATAAACAAGACTGAGAAAGCTATTTCTCTTAAAGCCGATGGTCTTGTGACTTTGACTCCGAGTCAGGATCAAGAAGCTTCCTCTGAAGTTCTTCCCATTAATTTCGATGGGTTAGCTAAGGTACTATATGACCCTTACCGTATTGCTCTTGGAGTTTATGATATTTTTGTCTATAGGCAACTGATAGATGTTATATTGTTTGATGTTTTCAGGCTGTTAAGAAAGGAGACACGATCTTTGTCGGACAATACCTCTTCACTGGTAGTGAAACAACTTCAGTTTGGCTTGAGGTAAAAAAGAACTTGCATATGGAACTCTGCGGTGTTCTCTGTAATTTCGATTTTAGACTGTTAAATGTTTTGTGTTGTGAGAAGATTAACCATTTAAACAAACCTTCAGGTTGATGAAGTTAAAGGAGATGATGTCATCTGTGTGTCAAGGAATGCTGCTACTCTGGCTGGTCCATTGTTCACGTTGCATGCGTCTCAGGTTCACATTGATCTCCCAACCCTCACTGTGAAGGATAAGGAGGTCAGTGTTGCTTCTAACCTTCATATCTCAATGACTATTTTTTCCTATCTCACGTAATATTATAGCTTGCTTATTCGAGTGCTTTAACTGTTTTGTTCTATATTGGTTCTCCGCAAGGTTATAAGCACATGGGGAGTTAATAATAAGATTGACTTCCTCTCATTATCTTACTGTCGACATGCAGAAGATGTTCGCCAGGTCCATATTCTTTTTCATAATTGTTGTTGTGGCTCCTTTTTTGCACAGTACTAATTCTAAGCTTCTGATACACTTTGAATGATAATGGTTGATTGTTATGCCACAACACAGGCCCGTGAGCTACTTAACAAGTTGGGTGATCTCTCTCAAACACAAATATTTGCAAAGATTGAAAATGAAGAGGCAAGTTAAATGCATTTATTCTTGTTTTACATGTCTCAGTTTGGAACTCTTCTCACTGGCAATGGGAATGGTACTGATTATATATACCTATCTATATTTGTTTTAGGGACTGACCCATTTCGATGAAATTCTACAAGAGGCTGATGGAATTATTCTTTCTCGTGGGAATTTGGGTATCGATCTACCTCCGGAAAAGGTGTGATGTTGGTCACTCAAATCAAACCCTTACTCACTTTCTAACCGATTGGTGGGTGTATTATTAGTGATATGCCATTTTCTGGATCGAAGTGCTAAGTTGATCCTAAAACTTGCAGGTGTTTTTGTTCCAAAAGGCTGCTCTATACAAATGTAACATGGCTGGAAAGCCAGCTGTTCTCACTCGTGTTGTAGACAGTATGACAGACAATCTGCGGCCAACTCGTGCAGAGGCAACTGACGTTGCTAATGCTGTGTTGGATGGTATGTTTAGTCTCTGAAATATGTATTTTGTGTGCTGATAGCATCCTATAGGAGGAAATACTTATTTTTGGATCATAGTTTTGGTCATTACTTAAAAGAGGTTTTCTTCTTACACTCTCCACAGGAAGTGATGCGATCCTTCTTGGTGCTGAAACCCTCCGTGGTCTGTACCCTGTCGAAACAATATCCACTGTCGGTAGAATATGTGCTGAGGTAGGCTTCATCTTATAGTTCTTAAGTATTATCATTTCCGTCGCATTCTTGTTATCTCAAACAACATCTTATCCATGGTTTATCATCTGATTTCCTCTGTACTTAGGCAGAGAAGGTTTTCAACCAAGATTTGTTCTTTAAGAAGACTGTCAAGTATGTTGGAGAACCAATGACTCACTTGGAGTCTATTGCTTCTTCTGCTGTAAGTCTCTCGTCTGTGCTACTTACGTAACTTAAAGTCTGTGTGTTTGCCTTTCAAATTGATGATTTATTTCTAACTTGATGGCTTAAATTTGCTTGATATCAGGTAAGGGCAGCCATCAAGGTTAAGGCATCGGTAATCATATGCTTCACTTCGTCGGGAAGAGCAGCAAGGTTCACACCATTCCTTTTGGCTTAAACTGCTCCTTCATTTTCACTCTTTAGCTATCTTCTTAATTTCTCTTTCATGTAAACTCTTTCGAAATCTTCTTAACTTCTCTTTCATAAAAATTCTTTCGCTATCTTCTTAATTTTTCTGCCATTTCTCTGAAGGTTGATTGCTAAATACCGGCCAACAATGCCCGTCATCTCTGTTGTCATTCCCCGGCTTACAACAAACCAGTTGAAGTGGAGCTTTAGCGGAGCTTTTGAGGTAATCTTGATTTTCTTTGCGTTAAATTTAGAAAATTATATTTTAAAATGAAAATGGGAATTTCTTATACCACTTGCTGATTTTCAAGATGTATGATGTACTGTTGTTCTTTGCTTACTCCTGCATTTCCACGATATGTCTAGTCGGCATTAACGGTCAACTTACTTGGTTCAAAATAATAAGAACTTTTAAAATGTGCTATAAGAATCTTTTAAAATTAAAAGGAAAGTTACCCTCCGGAATAATATCACGTTCTTCAAATCCTGTGAATGCATGTATCTTATGAGATCTAAAACTTGCACAAGAAAACATGAAACCTTTTTAACCTTGGCATGAAAATTGTCTATATGAAGTGCATCTGACTATTCTTGGCCAACTTTTACAACATGTTTGTGTATAATGTGGTCTCAGGCAAGGCAGTCACTTATTGTCAGAGGTCTCTTCCCCATGCTCGCTGACCCTCGTCATCCTGTAAGTCTATATCTTATTTCTTTCTCACACTAAATATAAAAGAATTTGATTTTCCGGTTGCAAAAAGAAGCTGCCAAATTAGAGTTATAAGCGTTGGTTTGGCTTGAGACAGTGTTTTTATCTGGTGATATTTTTTTTTTAATCTTTGTTTAGGCGGAATCAACAAGCGCGACAAACGAGTCGGTTCTGAAAGTGGCACTAGACCACGGGAAGCAAGCCGGAGTGATCAAGTCACATGACAGAGTTGTAGTCTGCCAGAAAGTAGGAGACGCTGCCGTGGTCAAAATCATCGAGCTTGAGGATTAGAAGCTCTCGTGTCTTTCGTCTTGTCATTTTTCTCTGTTACTAATCATTTTCTTGCCTGAAAGAAAATACTTGCGATTCTTGTTTAGCTGGCGAGATGTGTCAGCCAAATACCGGAGTGAAATATTGATGTTCCCAAGTTATAATATTAACCACTTTCCACTTCATGGATAATATTTACATTAGTTATACCCTTTTTATGCATTTGCTAGCTTGCATTCTTAGCTCCCCATAATAGTAATCTCTCCAAGTCATCCTATGTATGCAAGATTTTATTAGAAGCAAGTGTACGAATTGAAAGGACATAATAGCAACAAAAGCGCCCGTGGCCTAATGGATAAGGCGTTTGACTTCTAATCAAACGATTGTGGGTTCGAGTCCCACCGGGCGTGCTATATACACACTTTTTTTGTTTTCATCTATCGCCCTAAATTAGTAAATTTCCACTCATAATCTTTAAAGACCTTTTTTATTATTTCTCAGTTTTCAGTTTTCACCAAAAGAATAATAATTAGTTTTAAAAGTAAGATATATATATAATATAAAAAACTACTTTCATATAAGCTGCTTCAACAACCGCAAACAGTAATATTCGATGAGGAAGTGTCACCAATCGAGGTGGTCTAAATCTAATATAACTGAGGTAATCTTTCCTATATTCAATGTCATAATCGACTTGTTTTATCTTACAATGTGCATGATTTTCTTTCTACGAAGAGGTATAAACAATAATCATAAACCCAGTTCTCTCACAAAATTGGATTGATTGTGTCTTGTACTGTGAGAATAATAAATAAAATAAAAATCACCGGAGAGATTGAAATGAGAGAGAGAAACACATACAATAAAATAAAATACGAACTTTCTCTTCTAACATCAAGTAGCACACAAGGACACTTCGCGATGGCTCTCAAGCGTCATCATCAGTTCTCTCTTCTACGCGTCTAGTCGCGACTACAACACGTTATCAGAAGGCGAGCGACCGAGCCAGAGAGAGAGACATGGGATTGTCCTTGTCGACCCTAAACGGCGATACTAACGGTTCGGCTATTAGACCGAGCCTCGGAGATATACCGGAGAGCTGCGTCGCTTGCGTAATTCTGCACCTTACGCCGCCGGAGATTTGCAATCTAGCTCGTCTGAATCGAGCATTTCGAGGGGCCGCTTCTTCTGATTCTGTGTGGGAGAAGAAGCTGCCGCGTAATTACAAGGATCTGCTTGATCTATTGCCGCCGGAGAGTTATCAGAGTCTGTCGAAGAAGGGTATTTTCGCCTTGCTCTCTCGTCCTATCCCGTTCGACGATGGTAATAAGGTCTGTTGGAAATTGAAGAATTAGGGTTTTTTTCCTTTCTATGATAACAATGTCTCCTTCTTGATGATATGGGCTCGTTGCAGCAAGTGTGGATCGATAGAGTGACAGGACGGGTTTGTATGGCGATTTCTTCAAGAGGAATGGCTATTACGGGAATCGAAGACCGTAGATATTGGAATTGGTTTGCTACTGAAGAATCAAGGTACATACTTTTCCTATATTTAATTGAACTTTGAGAAGATTCAGGTGCTACTACTAGGTATCTGGAATCGATTGCATTGCAGACTTGGTTTATGATCGTTTCATGAACTGTAGGTTCTTGAAGGCTGTTTTTGCCAGGTTCTTGATTCTTGAAGGCTGTTTTGGATCATTTCTCTTTTCTGGCAGATCAAAATTGGGATTGAAAGTTTGCATGAGTGTTACAGTTTGACTAGTGTTCTGTCTCAGATTTTAGGTTTTGATTAATGGTTGTTGTGATGACCAATCAAGAATGGATAAAAAGTTTAATTGAAGTTTCTGCGACAGAGAATATGGATTCCTATTTGAAAGTTATCAACAAGGCAAATCTAAAATGATTTAGATTATGTGTGTAATCTGAAAAGACAAAAAAAAGGGTGACTGCGTATGCATATGTCAAAGTTTCGATGCTGTTTTATATGTTCTTCTTGCTGTGACAGGTTCCATGTTGTAGCCTACTTACAGCAGATTTGGTGGTTTGAAGTAGATGGGATGGTGAGATTCAATCTTCCTCCTGGTATATACTGTCTATCATTCAGAATACACCTCGGAAGATTCTCTAAAAGGTTGGGAAGACGCGTTTGCCATTTCGAACACACACACGGTTGGGAGATAAAGCCTGTAAGGTTTTCACTCTCAACTTCAGACGGGCAAGAGGCGTCATGTGAATATTACTTGGCTGATAAAGAAGGAGACCAAACGGGTAGGGAACACAAAGGAGGATTCTGGAGAGATTATAAAGTTGGAGAATTTGTTGTGGGTTGCTCAGAACCATCAACCGAAGTACGATGGTCGATGAAACAGATCGATTGCACACATTCGAAAGGTGGAATCTGTGTGGACTCGGTCTTCATCATCCCAAACGACGTGAAGAAACGCAACAAAAGGAAAGCTGCTGTGTACTAATAGTTAGAAAGAAAGGAATGTACATCATACTTTACATATATACTGCATATACTTTGAAGGTGTAAACTGTTTGTCGTCTTGAGCTGGTTCTTCAATTAGGTATAGCAAATAGCATTGTGAATTTAATCGAGTTTTTTGTTTTTACTTCATACTCCGTTTGTTCCAGATTCAAGGCTCGAAATCGTGTTTCTTTTCTATTTTTACTATTGTTTCGGTTTAGATCCCTTGTTGTGATTGTGATAAACAGCAACACAATTCTCTAATACGAGAAAGTGATGTCAAAAATAAATAGTTTTTCAAGGCTCCATTTGTAATTTGCAAGTGTTTAAACATTACTTGATATTCTTCTCAAATGTTCCACGATTGAGACTTTTTCCTTTCTTATTTTTGTGAAAAAAAGTATTTGAATGAAATTTGGCCTACATAACAAAAAAAGTTATTTATATGAAATTTGTCTTACATAACATGAAAGTGAAAGGACACAAACTGAAATTGATCGGTTTTGACTAATCTAACTTGAAAGAAAAAAGGGTTTTGTTCAACTGTAAGGACCATTTCTTTTCACTGAAAGCGACCATTAGTATATTACTAATTGTTAAAACGTGTATTCTTGTTACTCGAAAGTCCATTTCCTATTGAGTGCTAGTTTTGTTTTCACGATGGAGATTGCAGACAATGACAATTTCGACTTTAATTACCAAAAAAAAGTAATAATGGCAAAATGAAGGAAAGTCAGGTTTTTGGCACTATGTCAAAAGAACTTAATTTTCAACTTTGTCTGAAAAAACGAAACTTATAGATTTCACCATCTTCTATTTAGCAAGTACACGTATATTTCAAAGCTAACCGTTGGTTTTGGTTATTAACTGACATGGAAACTTTAATCTATGTAACTAACAGAGAAAGTCAAAAGTTGGAAAGAATGAAATATAATGTGCTTCTGCTTTATACGAATATCTTCAGCAATGACACACACGCATTACTCTGTCTTTTGAGCTTTATTTCTCTTTATGGTTTATCATTATGGTTTTTACCATTTACTCTCTCAATTTACTACCATCTCTATCTCATTTAATTGGATCACGTCGAAGTACTCCAATCCCAATGGAAATGCAACGTGTTGAATCCAGTAGATTTTTTTTACAATTTTAGATAAACAATTCTATAGATTTTGCCATATCATGAATCTACATTTGTTTTTTATAATCTTCCCTACACCCAAAATCCTTATGGAGCTCATTGTTGGATTCACTTGATAGTTAAGTTCATGTCTTTAAATTCTTATTTTTTTTCAAACTAGTTAACAAAAATAATTTAGTCTTCGCACTTAACAATTCTATATAATGTGGTAGTGTTTCGTTGTGTCACTCATTACCACATTCTTTATATGCTGTTGAAAAATAAATAAGCAATCACATCTCAGTAACAAAATCATATATATTAAGTTGACTTACACTTCAAGTTTTTATTGTAGAGTTTTTTTTTTGTCAACTTTATTTTAATGACTTTTAATACCCTTTAGAGTATTATGTTTGTATAATGAATTTAAGAGGTTCCGACCACTAGTTTAAATAATACAAACATTACTATTTCATGTGGCCCAACTTTTGTTTCTACACGTATACTCATCAATCAACCTTTTCTGATGGTTCTGTTTCTAAACATGTACGAAGAGAGCAACAAACAGTGTGAAGAATACAGGTATAGTGATAAATACTAACAGCAAATTAGTGATGAAATATTGATTTTATCAAACATGGCAGATCCGTCGACTCTATCGGTTTTGTCACTATACTCTGTCTAGTATTGAGATGGCACGGTTTGGTAAAAAGGTTCAAGGGATGTTCTTCAGACATAAATTTTGGTAAAATATTGATCTATTTATTCTATTATCGTTGATTATAAATTATGTATTCATAACCTTGTGTTGTTGAATCTCAGAATCTAATGTTTCTAAATCATGATACATATATTTTAAAATTTGGTGTTAATCAACTAAGATTTTAAATATTTTATGAAAATTTAGTGTTATTCAAATGAAAAAAATAAAATAAATGCATTTAATAGATATTATGAGTTATTTTATTGGAAATTCAAATATAATATACATTAATTTTTTTATAGTCCCCACATAATGTTGTATAAATCTCATGCAAATTATTTATTATGAAATTTAGAGTTTTAACTAACTTGAGATTAAAAAAACAATGGGAAAACCAAACAAAAAGTTTATAATCTGCATTAAAACTTCTTTGAGTATAATATAATAAATAGGTGCAAAAAACCTATAAAAACTGGTGACAAAACAAGAGTCCAGACAATAAAAAAAGACAAGTGCAGAGAGATGAATGAGGAATCAAAAACTACATTCAACGTCTGCCACCACCACCACCCAACTTAGCAGACTTGGGTACAGCAGCCTTGGGGATATTGCCCTTCACTTGAGACTTTTGTTGCTTGGAAGTAAACTCGGCCTTCTTTGCCTTCTTCTCGTCCTTGGTCTTCTTGATTCTCTCCTTAATGTCACTGCAGAATCATCACAATTCGTTTTGAGTCAAATCACATTTGTCAGGTTCCAAAAGATTGAAAAAATTACAAGTATTGAACAAAGAAAACTAACCGTAGGGCAGCTTCTCTGGCTGCATCACGAACTTCAGGCTTCTCTGCTCGCTTCTTCTGAATGACCTCAAGAGTAGCGCCAACGATAGACCTAGAGTAAGGTTTCTTGGTTGCACGTCTCCTCTTCTTCACAGCCTCTTGAGCAGCGTCCTGGAAGAGATCAGAAGACGAAACTCACAAATTAGTATGACTGTCACAGAACTAAAACTATAAAAACAAGAATCGAGCATAAGAGTTTAGCTGACCTTCTTGTGCTGTTTTCGGTACATGGTAGTCCATGTAAGCTTGGAGGGCTTCAACTTATTGTGGAAATACCTCTTGCATTTAGAGTTGATGAACAAAAACACCTGATGAATCATCAAGGTTAAAAAAAAGGATTATTATCAATACAGAGCCACAGCAAACAATTCTTTTAAAAAATGGCAGACATATGAATAAAAGTACCTGAGAGTCAGCTCTGATAAATCTGATCCCCCTGCCTGGGTAAATCTTGTGGCCACTGAAACGGCAAAGCTCAGTCCTACATTGTCAAGACATAATCAATGGGTTAGGAGATATCATTCAACATGTCTCAATCCAGAACCAACTTGGATCACACAAACAAAACAGGACACATATTTAAGCTGTATTATTTTGGAAATGTCCTAAGTAAAATCACAGTGGAGGAGCAGGGAGACCAAAACAACTACTTCGATACACAGAACTATAACATAAACAGTGACAAGATGTTACAGCAAAGTAAAGGAGAGCAATCAGACCTAATTGTTGCCCAACACAAACCATATAAAGTACAGAGCAATCAAAAATAGCATACCCATTTTGACCATAAAATAAGCAGAATTAAACGAAAAGAAAAAACATTTACGCAAAGCGGTATCATGGACAGTATCGTATTCACAGAGATCATTAGTAATAATGCAAGCCCTAATGAGCTGAGCAGTCAGAAGAACGATAGAGATGAGATTGATTACTTGAGAACCATGGCTCCGCCGCGCTGACACTTTTTTAACAGTCGAAGCCTTAAAAATCTATGCTTTAGATAAACAATTTGTATTTAAGACTGAACCCTAGTTTTCAATGAATATAATGGGCCTCTCAACGAAATTAAATGTTTCAGCCCATTAGATATGAGAAAGTCCATTAAAGAACATTTAACGGCCTGGGTTATAGAATAGAGAACTTCCATACGATCCGAAGCCCATTAAAGAACAATTTGATGGCCTCTTAGACCAATATTACTAGCCGAACTGATATCTTAGAAGATAAACTCTATTTCCCAATACGATATTATCCGTTTCCAAATTACCCGCAAAAACACAACATATCCAAAGTTTGTTTTTCAAACTTTATCCGATAAGCTTTTATTATTTTAAATTTTAGAATTATCCGAAGTATGAGTACTCAATTTACCAAGTACTCGGTCTAATAGATACGGAAGAACTAGAAGCTCAATTATATCTCAGTAGTAAGTATTTATTAGGTTTCGATAAGAAAAAAACAAAGTTGGCATCATAGCTTATGTCTATAGAATCAATTCTAATCAGGGTTGGATCCAGGTATCTATTACTAGCTTGCAACATCACAAAGTAGACTTAAATTCGGAAAACAAATATATATATAAGAAAAAGCAGAATAGACTATCCATGTGGGTGTATATATGGACCAAAATGTTAAATGATCGAATCAATCTACTGCAAAATCTCTCAAGGCATGTGGTAGTTGGCAAAAAAATGTTGGAACCACAATAATCATTGTAATTACTTAAATTCTTGTGGCTGTAATCACTTCAATTCTTGTGGCTGTAGCTAGATGTAAAGGATTGCTGCTAATACAAAGTGCAAAGATCTTCTCAGCCAAAACGTTTGGAATCACACAGAAATGATATAGTGGGCTTGAGATTTGTCTGACAATGTCTTTTTCTCAGTCAAATGTCTGAAGATGATGTCACTGTCAAGTGTCAACGACCTTACCAAAAGTCCTAATCTACTACTAAATCATGTTTCTGTTTTCTTGTACAACTTTCATTGCACATGTGAAAGAAATGTACTTGACCTTTTTTGTCTTTCTGGCAAGCATCCAAATATGCAATAATACAACGTTTGGTAAAAAAATTCTAAGTTTGATTTAACCTTTGTTCCTGAAGATGGTCAACTGATGTATTGACCAAGAACAGATAACAGATGACTTGGGTTACAAGCAAACCTACATAGCAGTACAATCAT
The DNA here is from genome assembly GCA_039880935.1 of Streptanthus diversifolius. Lineage (NCBI taxonomy): Eukaryota > Viridiplantae > Streptophyta > Magnoliopsida > Brassicales > Brassicaceae > Streptanthus > Streptanthus diversifolius. Next base: position 19,259,702 of record JAXGFM010000022.1, on the reverse strand, counting down.
ATTTGATAACTTCTTACAATGATAATGTTGGACAACCGAAATTGGCCAATAAATCAGAAGAAAACACTCAGAAAAAGTTTTGTTCAAATATTCTTCAAGCAAATCGAGGAGGATTCACTGACTACTGCAGAATCCCAAGAATCCCATGAACTCATGGTTATGTATCATCTTTATGCTGTTCTCTATCCCAATCACTCCCATTGTGAGAGCACTCGCACAAATGACTCCCGAGAGAACGAAGACGATGATCGAAGCTCTTCTCAGGATCGCCACAAGCTTTCTTATAAAGAATTGTCCCCAGAAACCGGCAAGAATCGATACCGACATCAAGTACATTGCTGCAAATGAAACAAAATACCCATCGTCAGTTACCTTTTGTTTAATCTGAATGTTTTTTCTCCGGTTGTGTATGGTTTAAGAGATCTTACCGTATGGTATTGGGAATCTCTTGAGTAGATAGAACTCAACTACCGATAAGGACGAAGAAAACATCATCACAAACGTAGCTGTCGCACTAGCAACCTGCATATTCAACCATAGGAAAAGAGATCATTGAAACAAGTTGATTGATGTTGAATTTAAATCAACTACTGATAGGATTGTGTGCGTACCTGTGGGATGACCCCAATCTCAAGAAGCAAAGGACCGAGAACAAATCCACCACCAGATCCAAGGAGACCACCTACGATGCCTCCAACGAGTCCACATAGAGCACAGAAGATAAGACTCAGAGGTGTCCACTCGATTGTCGCCTCACAGATTGATTCAGTGTTTCCACTGCTTAGCCTCTTTTTGTTCTCTCTATTCAATTTTACTGCTTCAAATCCAAACACCGCCAAAGCAACTGGGAACTGCAAAATCAAAAATGGTTCCAAATGAAGATCTAGCGAGATGCCAGAGGATAAAAGATGATATGGGACATAGATAATGTTACCTGTAAGATGAAAAGCACCCAATATATTGTGCTGCAGACCTTGATTTCGTTCTGTATAAACCCAAGAGTTAGATTACTGAGAACTTAACATCAAGATCGAGAGTGTTGAAAACCAAAAGGCTACAAGAAGAAGAAAAAGATTATATGCCTTGATAATTTGGATGATCAAGAAAGCCGACCACACAGTTACCAAAAGCAGAAGCCGTTTCCACTTGAGGTTGGACTTTATAATTTCCTGTAAAGTAAGCAACGAATAAATACCGGTTCTTGAATTTTTATGCACGTCATGAAGAGCCAAAGAGTAACTATATCAACTTCCATGCTTACCAGTTCTGATTTCTCTTCTCTCGGATAAAGCGGTTCATATTCTGTGTCGATTAAAACTGCACAGAATCAACAAGTAGACAATATGGTAAGTTTAAGATCAACCCTCAATTCATCATAAACACGAATCAAAGTATGAGGCTTTACGCACGTTCTCCCCGGGAATTAACCATGGAACCGTTGTGCTGTTTCGCTATTTCGTTCTGTTAAAAAACCATATAAAAACATTCAGTGATCCCCCACACGAAAACAACAACATTACTTGATGAAAAAAAATCCTAACCTTCAACAAAGTCTCCTCCTTCCACATCTCAATTCCTTTAAAAAAAGATCTTGAAGAGGTACCGACGAAAAGAATGATGATAAGGACAGTGATGAGCCAGTAAGGGAAGACAACACTGAGAGAAACACCAACAGTGATACCGAGAAGAAGCATCGGTTGAAAGAGGAGAGCAAGATCATAGTCTAAGATCGGTACTTCTTTATTCGGATGACGAACTCTTACATTATACCAAACTGATGATGCAGATGCTCCCATTATCATACCTTTTCACACCAACAACATCAAAATTAAACTCATTTACAATGTCACATCATCCAAAAAAAGTAAAACATTTTCTCTTACATTTTGAAATTGCAGCTGCAGATTTTGTGTCGAATTCAAGAATGAGAGTGAGCATAGGAACGAATATTCCACCGCCTCCAACGCCGCCAACGGTCCCACACGCAGATCCTAGAAACGCTATTACAGTAGACAGCACAAGTTTCCAGCTAAACTTCAAGTCCTACACAATTTTGACACACATAAGAAACAAAAGAAGGAAAAAAGAGAGTAAAAAAGTCGCATTTTTATTAAAAAAAATTTCCAAGCTTTGGGGTGTACTGTACGTAAGAAATTTGAATAAGTCCCAATACTTTAATCACTACGCATGTGTTTATTCAAAACGGATTAGCCGTTTCTCTATTCAAAATTATAATTTCATCAAATTAATTAATCCACGATATTGAAAACAACTCAAAACAATGACGAGAATAATATTCCGAATGTTGAGAAGAAAAAGATGAATCTTTAATTACCGGCCACACTCTTTCGGTGACAGAGAGCGGAGAAGAGGAAGAGAGATGATGAACATTAGGGTTATTCTCTCCGACGTAAGAAACAGAGAATATGGCGACGGAGAAGCCCACGAGAAGGTATAGGAGAAATCCTCCGGTGCCTCTTTTCATCGACAATCCCATCTTCTTCAATATAAACCCTAAATGATAGACAAAAACTGGTAAAGCTTTGTGAAAAATTGAAAAATTGATATTTGGTGTTTTTATCTGGTGATGAAGCAGAGAGAAGCGTCTTATAAAAAGCAGAGTCAGAGAGGTGAAGACGGGAGAGATATAGAGAGAACTTATTATCAACTATACTCTTGCGTATATTACTACGGTACTACCTTTTTCTATCAGACTTACACGTGGCAGGAATTTTTGGGTATCGAAATTTGTTTTTGATTCTCTTATTTAAAATTTTGAGGCTGTAATCTTTCATGCCTTGTTTTAATCCATAAAAATTTCAAACAATAAATATATAAGGAAATACTATTAAGAAAATAGGAAAAGTATATCAATATAGTCAAACAATCATCAAATAAAGAAGATTTTATTCCTTTTCTTTTTTTTTTTACTCGAATTATGTTTTTTCCTTAACAGAAGATATGTTTCCTTAAACATTAGGATGAATCTGAAAATATTTCCAGATAATTTCTTCAGATTTTTCTATAAATAAAATTAGAATTAAATGATATCACATTTGTATATATAAAACAATAGATATCATACAGTTATCTCCCACGTTTGTTAAACAATATGAAATATTCGAATCTTGAAATCACTAATAGGTAACAATTATAAAAACTGTTACTCTGTTAGGTATACAATTTATAATAAAAGAACAATAAAGTAATTTTGATCTTTTCACTGAAATTATCTGCTTCTAAAATTTTTAGGCTATATATATATATATATATGCTTCTTTCGTTCTAATACATGTAATTTATATACAAATAGTCGTCTCTTTCATGGAATAAATAAAGAAGTATATAGAGTGATCAACCAAAAAAATAGATTCTATAGTCTATTACTACTATTGGATTGTTTTTCTAACATTGCCAATCCATTAATGAATATCTAGAATAAAACTAAATACAGTAGATATAACTGGAACAATATAAAAACAAACAAATGATACAAGTGTTATTGGGTTGATATATATATATATATGCCTGCTCATAAGTAGATAGATAGAAAAGAAACAAAACAAGTCCGATGTCAGTGATTGGGCGAGATTGATCCACAAGAACATGCAAGAAGAGCCTAATCGAACCCATGTGGTCCCTGCCCACCTTCAGGAACAAGACAACCGTACTAATTGTTTCCATAGTGTCCTTTTTATGTAACCACCAATCAAAATGAACCAGTGATTGTAAAACGTCGGATAGAAAACAAAGATCTCATATCAAATCACATCGTTCATAAAGACAATGCACCGGCTACTTTTGGTGACATAGTTCTAAAGTTTTATATACTATTTATTGTGTTTAACTAAAATACATATGAAACATTATCTCTACGACATTATTTTTGTACAAAAACGAGTCTTTATTTTTTTCGGGCTACGGAAAACAAATGCTATAGTATATAGACAGGCTGTAGTGGTGTGATGTGAACTTAAACCTAAGTCCGTCGAAGCTTTAAAATGAACCATTAGTTTGGTAGGTAGCAAAAGACTACGTCGTAATTGTCGACTCAAGTTGATCATTATGACAGCTAATCTCTAAATGTCACTGCGGAGATTCACTTTCATAACCAAGTGGGAAATTAAAAATCTTAGTCTAAAAGATGTTGCATAAATAGAAAGATTTCTCTTTTCCAAATTAAGAACACAACAAAATATCAGAGAATTTGTTTTGCTAAAACATATCCAACCAAAACAAAGGCCCAAAAGTGTATTCGTTTTCGTTTTTATGGCCTGACCCGGATCCAATACACGCTCTCTCTAGAGCTTTTCTTTCTCTTTCGGAGTCTCATCATCCATCCGTCCAACATCGTTAAACGTTTGACCGGTCATTTGATCCGACGCCTTCAAGGAAGTCGCCACCTTACCAGGTTTTGTATCTTCAACTTTGACTTCAGCCACCGTCCTCCCCGTGCCTCCATGCTCACGTGCCGCACGAGTCCTCCACAATACCCGATGGCATCGTCAGTTTGCTCTTTATGGCCTCCCTAATGCACCAAGTTTGCCTGTATTTGACGGTTCTCCCCTAACTCAATTGCGTCATGCCTCCTCTATAACACCCACGATGAGACTAGGGATCACCTTTTCTTCATTTGCTCATATTCTTATTCACTTTTGCAACTTGTTATGCACATGATTCATACTTATTCAAATCTGTTTGGTTTTATGCAGTGGCTTCCTCGTTCCTCACCTAGTAAGCACCTCAAGCTCATTGGCCACTTGCTATTCCAGACGACGATATACTACCTATAACTCCAGGCTCCACACCAATTCTTCTAGACCAGTCATACAACTTGCTCGGGATATTCAGATCACTATCAAGGCCAAACTGATTGTATTACTTCCCTCTACTTCCTGTGACACCCCCTCCTTGCTGGAGACATGGTTCGGCCTTCAGTCTCATACGCCGCCTTTTAGATTTATTCGCTGATATTCTTAGTATTTCATCTTTTTCTTCAGCTGTGCTCTTTTATCCTACTTGGCTTTTTCCCCCTCTTGGGTTTTTCCAAGTAGAAATTTTAATGAGGCAGTCATTTTTACTTGTACTTTCATATTCATTTTCACTTCATTTCTCATTTTCATCCTCATTTCTCTTTTTTTCTAGTTTTTTTTTGAAGTTACTTATTCACTTATTCTCTTAATTTTACTTATTCTCTTAATTTTTCTGACAGTTACGCTGTAAAAGTAACATTTGGTTTTAATAAAATTTATCCTTAGAACAAAAAAAAAAGAAATATATATAATCCCTTTCGGTTCATTTCCCCTACATGTATATATATATATATATATCATTAATAACGTCAAAAATAACACCCAATAAATCAACGCCGTCAAACTTCTTGATATATCAAAACTTCAATGATTGTTACTTCCTTAAACTATACTTACCTAACCGCAGCAGAAGCTTTGGTCTCGTGGGCTCTTTCAGCTGCCAAATCAGTACTTTCCCTGCTCTTTTGAGATGCCTCGCGCACTTTTTCTTCAGCTTCGTCTTTGAGTTCTTTACCTTCCAGTCTCATCTCCTCCATCTTTCGTCTCGTTTCTTCTTCAGCCTCCTCCATTTTTTCCTATATTTTCAACGAACGAAACACCCTTATATATATGAAACATTTCACCTCACATAAGAGTGTAAATTTACATTAAAGAACACAACGTTTCAAAGAAAAAAAAAAACCTTGGCACTATCTTTGGTCTCCACAGCTTTCTGTTTGGTTTCCTCTGTCTTTCCAGACAAGAAACCCATAGCTCTCTTACCGTATCAATTGCACTATCCTTCAGCTCTCCAAGCTTACTCACTCCAGCATCTTTCCCTTCGGTCGCCTTCTTTACCGTGTAGTCCTTATACTCTCCAGTGTTCTCTGCCGTCTTATCCCTAGCTTCCATGACTCTATCCGCCGTGTAATCCTTATACTCACCCAATTCTGGGCAGTCTTTTCCTTCGCCTCTTTGGCCTTATCCGCCGTATAGTTGGCTGTCTCCTTGGCCTTCTTCACCGTCTTATCTTTTGCTTCTACCGCCTTATCCACTGTAGTCCTTGTATTCGCCCATTTGTTCCGCCGCCTTGTCCTTCGCTTCTACCGCTTTATCTGCGGCGTAATCCGACATTTCTTTCGCTTTCTCCGCAGTCTTGTCTTTGGCCTTTGTAGCTTTATCAACTGTATAGTCTTTATATTCACCCATCTTCTCCGCAGTCTTATCTTTAGCCTCTGTTGCCTTCTCAGCCGTATAATCCGCCGTGTCTTTCGCCTTCTCAAGGGTTGCATCTTTGGCTCCAGCCGCTTTCTCTGAGGCTACCTGAGCTCCTTCTCTGGTCGACTCGGCCGCTCGTCGCTTTTTCCGACAACAGCATCTCTCGCGTGCTCGTATGTTCCTTGCACAGCCCCGAACACCGATCCTATCACCCCTAGCATCTCCTGCTCTGGTGGATGTTCAATTGTTCTCTCCGTTACCTTATACATCGTGACGTCATCGCCACCGTGTTTGTTAATGTCATGCAAGTCTTCAGCTGCGAGCCTCGCTGCGACCTCGGCTCTTTCCGCCTTTTGTTGTTTCTCCGACGCTATTTCTCTTCTCGATTACTTATGTTATCAGTCGAGGTGCTTTTGTTGCTTCTTATAGTAAATGCTCTGTTACTGTGGAGACTCCATATGGTAGATAGGCAGACGTAGGAGCTGCCACGTAATATGCTTTTTACCCATTTTCTCTTCTTCTCTTCCAAGTAGCCTTTCCTGCGATACGTACCCTAAGTAGGTCGTTTTATCCCCTCGGTATGTACCATTACACGTGAACCTTTCATGCATGGATCATTAGTCTTAATAGTCTTGACTTAAGTCTTAAGCAAGCATGATGGTCGGTGACTGGGTTGTATCCAATTTTTAAGATCATAATTTTGAGCTGCTCGAGGAATTTATAGTATAACTGAATGTTGCTATAGGTGACAAAGGTGAATGTGTTTTCTTATTTCGTTTTATCACAATTCGATAATGTAGTCTGTTGAACGTACTGTATATATATGTTTCGTGTTGGTTGTGTCTACGTTAAAACTCAATTTTTATTCATCGTAAAATCTTTTTTTTAATGATTCATCGTATTTTATTTTCATATAATCCTTAACCAGTTTTTCCAATATTATTATATATAAGCTAATCTTAAAAAGTGTATGCAAATTTGTAACCCACTCACATTTATGGAAAAATATACCAATAGGTTTATACTTTATGAATATTTATTTTCTTAGCACAGTTCTCCAGCAAGGTCGAACAAAAACAACATTGTTTTTTGTTTAATTCAATTATTCACATTGGTGCACCTAAAACTTTTTAAGATATATATTTTTACCCATATTATAACTTGATTAATTCAGGTTAGCATCTCATTTATGTTAACAAATTTATTTTGTATTGACAGAGACTATAGTATTGAAGATCATATCTATATTAATCACGTTAACGACGTTAGGGCATCTCTATCGGTAAACTCTTATTTTTAGTATCTTAGCTATTAAAGAAATAATATTTTAATATATATTTATTAAATAATTAAATTTTAAAATATGAATCAATAAGAATTTGACAAGTGTCTGATACAGAGTAAGAATCGGTTCTTACCGTTCTTATATAAGAAACGTTTCTTCATTCTCTTTCATACTTTTTAATTGTTTTTAATATTTTAATAGTAAAAAACTTTTTAAGATACCATGGATGGAGATGGCCTTAGTCGTGTTCTCACATAGACTAGTAGTCTTATATTTAATTATGTATCACACTTTTTATTATTTTCCGACAACATCGTGACGCGTAATTGATCCCCGAATCATCCAAATCAGTCACGTTTTGCATATGATTTGTCGTTATATATGATAATACTTATTGTTTGTCATGAAATTAAATTAAACTAACCGTGGATTACCCACAGCAAACTTTGGTTTTGAGCTATAGAATCGAATTTTTATATTTCTGGGTTTCGAATTTGAGTTAACCATAATAATTTGGCAGTCAACATAGCATTAACATAATACATAAAACGCTAAGTACATGTTGGTACGTTCGTACGTGAGAGTGAGGTGTATCGTGTAAGTGGAGAATCTGATGCCCAAGCGAGTAAAGCAAGCAATGGTCAAAAAAGCAACCGATCTAAATTAATTTATTTGCTTAATTTAAAAACCCAATTAAAAGGAAACAAAAAGGCACACACCAAGGGAAAAGAATAATCTTACAAGACATGTCTCCTCCACAACAAAAAGATGTAATAAATTATAAGAAAAGACCAGTGATTCGTATACACCATTTAAATTTGTTCAGACCCTCTCACAAAATCAATCAATTCTCTGACCTGAGCTTCGATCATTAATCAAAACGAGGAAACATTGTTAGTGAGAAAGAAATCTTTGGGATTAAAAGTATTGATAACAGAAAGTATTAATGAATGGTTCAAACTCAAGAGGAGGAGGAGGAGGAGGAGGAGCTATGAAGCCGATGATTGTGAGAGTTGGTGTTGCTCTCGTATTATCAGCAACTGGTTTGATCTTGGCAAGGTTCGTGTCTCGAAAAGAAGATAATGAGGTAACTTCTTCTTCAAGCAATCCAGAGTCTTCTTCATCACCAAGCAGAAGAAACGATGGAGAAGAAGAAGAAACAGAGAGTCTATGTGATCATCAGAAGCGAGAGATTCTCGGGTTTAAATCAAGACTCAAGGAGCTTCAGAGGAAAGAATACGAGATGGAGTTGCGTTTCGAACGTTATTGTAACTCGAAAGAACAAGAAGTCGTGCTTATGGAGCATAAAAGCATGTTGAACCTTGAGAAAACTCAATTAGATTTCCTGCGTAGAGAACTTTCGGCGATGGAGGAAGAACACAAGAGGGCCCAAGATTTGGTGATTGTCTATCTCAAACTGGTGGGAGAAATCCAAGAGTTGAGATCAGACAATTGGTTTCTTGAGGGAAAAGCAAAGAAGCTCAGGAGAAGAGGAAAGCATTTATACAGCGTTGTAAACGAAAAGAGCAGGAGGAGTATCGCCGTGGAAAAAGTGTTATTCAAGTGTCTTGACGAATTGGAAATGAAGAATACCGTTGTGAAGGAACTTGAAGCTGAAGTGAAAGATCTGAAAGTTAACGTTGATGTGTTGCAAGAAGAAAAGAAAGAATTATCCAGGAAGTCTTCAGAGAATTCAAAATCAGAGGTAAGTAGTAACTTTTGGAAACCAAAATCAATGCATCGATTTCAATTTTATGTTGGTTGACTTGTTTTTGCATTTGTGAAGATGGTGAGTGAAGATGATTATCGAAGGCTGCTAGAAGAGTATGAGGATTTGAAGAAGGATTTTGCTAACGGAGTGAAGGAAGTGATTAACCTGAGATGGAGCAATGCTTGTTTGAGGCACGAGGTGATGAGAAATAGAACCAACTATGGGGAGGTCGCGTTTTCTCCAAATCGAAACATGCAAGACTTGGAAATGGAGGATCAAGCCGATGCTCTCGCATTGACAGTAGTAGCTGATCATGAGCACCATGAAGAGAATAACCATCATGATGATCAGCATGAGCATCATCATGGAACTTCACGGAGCAAGAGGCTGATGAAGAGGCTGAAGAGATGGGTTGAAGGAAATGAGAAGGGAAAACCAGCAAAGTTTGAGGAAAGATGTTTCGGAAGGCACTCTTTGACGGTGGAACCTGAGGACGAACGGATGTTTCATTCAAGAAGATCTTGTTCTAGCGTGTAAATGAAATAGCCTCTTTACAATAATAGCTTTCAATGTCATGTCATTGATTTGGTGAATCTATGGTGCATAAGAAACCAAAGCAAACTGAAAAATCCAACTGACAAAAAAGCCTATATATTACACATGAAAACAAAACAAAACCAACTAAGGTTTTACAAGGAGATTTATCTACAACTACAACAGAGAAGATGTGCGAATGGTGAAAGAATCAACTACACTACTCTAAAACAGAAGTACAAAGAAGACGTGAAACTCTATAAAATTTACGTCAATGAGAAGAAAGTACAAAGAAGTAGAGCCAATAGGACGCTCGAGAACAATTTTAATAGCATGTCCTTTGTTGAGATGCTCAAGCATGGGTGCCCTGAGTTTACAATATCCTTTCCTGAAGTTACTGACACATTCACAGATATCGAACCTAAAATAAAGTTTTACGAAGTTCAGATGAAGATAACCGATACTTGGCTAAATGATATGCCTATGATAAAGATTTAAACTTACAATCATATTCTGCCCATCCAATTCGTTGCCGAGCGAGATCATATACAAAGACTTTATCTTTAAGGACAAGATCTGCAAAACACAACAGGAACACGCCGTTGGGAAACAAGCAAATACGGAAGTCATTAGTTTTGTTTTAAAGCTCAATGCCTGACCTCCCAAAATGTTTTGTTCCTCGAGAGCTTTCGAAAATCCAATGCACCACATCGACGCACCATCCTGCTAGATAGAAGAGACAAAATTAATAGATTACATATAAAAACCAACTGTTTTAGCTATACTAGTTTTATGTATATATAGACAACTATTAGAAAAACTTACATAGAAACCATAATGACATAAGTAGTCCTGAGGTCTTAACATCATGGATGCACCACCAGCAAAATTGAGAGTAACCGAAGGAAACATGTCATTTATGCTGTAACAAACACACCAAAACATGAGAACTCTCTCTAAACTTCGACCTAGAGAGAAAAGGATTTGAATATTGTAGTTATCAACAAGGAGGCATACCTAGTCGAGACCAAATAGCACTGCTCTCCATTAGATATGATCGGTGTTGCCAACTGCGACACGTTGCTTAATATCTGCAGATAATACACAAGTACATCATTTATTTGAATTACAGTTTCTCGGGCGGAAACACACAAGAAAATCACAAACTTACAGCATTAAGCAAGGGATCATAAGCCTCTTTCACCAGGTATGTCAAAGTGGTTCCAGTGTCAACAATAGTACCACGTGTGTTCGATGTTTCAAACGCCACCGCATCGATAAGCAGCATCTGTCCATTCACGCTAATACTCAGCAGATTTAAGTTATAGTGAGGCCTGTAGCACGTAATCAAAAGATGAAAACAGTTTCTTATCAGTATCACAAGCCACTAAACAATTTCACATCCCAAACGCTAGACAGAACCAGAATGCCCTATTAACCTGTTAGCTCTCTAACTAAACAATTCAACGATTGTTGCTGAGCTTTCAACGCAGCTACAATCCACTTCAAACCATCTCTGCTACATATAATGCTCATGCTTTAGACTAACACAGAGATATATCACACTTTTCACCTTGTGACTACATAATACAATCACAGAGTAGAACTTAAAAAAGTGGTTAGGGAGCTTACTGTGATGGGACGAGAGGACTGTAAACCATTCCGGGGACCAATATCTCGCCGAGGACAAAGACACCGCCTCCACTACCATCTCCTTTCAAGCAATGAGAAAACACTGGAGGTGTAATCCCTCGTGAAGACAGCTGAGAAACAACTGACAACGTCCCCTTGCCAAAACCGAATATTCCATCCACTGCTTTGTCTGACTTTGTCAAGTCCCCAGATTGGTAGGTACTACAGCTGTTGTAAATACACGGAAATCATTTCACAAAGTTTAGATCAGCCATACACTCTCATGCAAACACAAGCGCCAGTGTTCTGATTGTAAAAGCCCTCACCCGAAAACAATGGGAGCTGATGAGTTTGCAACTAAAGACTCTCCCAAAATCGCGTCAAAATAGAAGGTGTCAGTCATGTAGTAACCCGAAGTCCCACTTCCATCGCCATAGCGAAAAGAGTAACCGCACTGGTTATTCTCAAAACACTGTGCAGCTGTTGTCTGAAAAGCTGAAGAACAAATCGGATCTGAACAAGTAACAGAGCCAGCAGTCAAGGAACCAGGAGCATCAAAGAAATGGAGCTGGATCTGAAAAATGAATTTGGAAAAAAAAAATGCAAAGGATAAGCCTTTCACACTTTTCTGATGCTGATCCTCACAACAAATTCTATTAAGTGAAAAGCTATACTTACTCCAAGTCCACTGGAACGAGGGCAATTAGTGCAAGAACCACAAGTGACCCACAAGATATCACTTCCAGTATCAATCTGCACATTGAACTCTGTAGGAGGAGAACCCAATTTGACCTTTGTGAAATAAAGCCTACCAAGAAACAGCAGACAGAATGTATATATATCACATAAGAGAATAATTCGTCCACAAAGAGAAAAAAAGAGCTGGTAAAATCCATTAATGTGACATACGTAGTCGTCTTGGAGCTGCAACAAAGAAAAGAAAGGAGACAAAAAGTGAATAACATCTTAAACTCAGCAAAGATAAAGCCAACACCAAAAAAAAGGAAAACATAATAAAACACTCATAAACCCTAATTTTGTCAATTTCATCACCGAAAGTTAAAACGGTAGTGGAAACGATCTGAAAATCAATCTGAAGAATGAACAATGACAAAGAAGGCAGGCATTTTCTGATTTGTCCCTAGAACAAGAAATTTAGACTACTTCCAAAAAAAGGAAACGCCTCAGATTAAGTAATATACCCGACGAGGAAAGGATCGGAAGAGCCTTGAACTGGGAAGTCCACGACGCCGCCGACGGACCTTTGACGACCGCCTCCGCCAAGTAAGATTCGAGCGTGCCTGACACGATCACGCGCCCTGAGCTCACTCAGCTCAACTGGCTCGTCGAGAGGAAAAGCCCTTTGTAGAGGCAGAATTTTGGCCTGAGTAGCTGCGTGATTCGCAAACGCCGAAGGAGACGGCGACGCGAACCCAGTAATCGCCGCCGCAAACGCCACCGTCAACATCAACATCATCAGGCACCGAAAGACACGCATTCAAGTAGGGCGTTCGGGTTCTGGTGGTGTTCTCGATAAAAAGACAGAGTTACAAAGACAATTTTGCTCGATTCTTCGTATCGAGGCTAGAGGGAAGGGAGAGAGACAAGAAAACAAAAAGAACTGTGAGAGAAACAACGTTCTAAAATGTTTTAGCGGAGATATAGTTGGGCTTCAACATATATATATATATATATCCGAAATTATTAATTTGGTTTTTGGTTTGGTTCGAATTATGTTCATCTTAATTCTATTTGAAAAATTAACGATTGGTATTAAATTACTCAGAAACTCGTAATAGGCTGCTACACGACAACCATACTAAATAATTCAAACAATATTCTAAACCATGTTTGTAAAATAATCGGTTGAGTAAAAAAAAAAAAAGGAAATCATAATTCACAACAATATGTAAGATGAATATAGTCAATTTTAATATTAAAAACTGACTTGCAGGTTAGTCGCCTCTAGTTTTTCATTTATAATATGGGCACGCCAAGAAATGAGGCTGGTAAATTGTGGTGTGATTTTCTAAAAGGAAGACAGAATTGAACACATGCCACGTCAAAATGCATTTGCTTTTTTTTTATTTTTCTTTGTAACGCATATTTAATTTTAGTAATCTACTGAAAAGAATTATAAGTTTGTTGACTATTTGCTAAATTTCAACAGTCTATTTTCACACACAACCAACAAAAAGATTCAAAATCAGAAAGAACAACATTACAGGTTTTAGATTCAGAGATCATAATAACATGATTATGTAATCCAATAATATTGATTTTCAGATAGATCTCTATAGTGAACTATTTTTCAAACTTGATTCTTCTCGAGGAAAAACCAAAAAGCTTCATCTGTTTCAGGTTCAACCAATGGATGAAGTTTTTGCAGCCAGATGGATTAAAGAGCGTCGATGATACTGGCTTCTTAGCTTCTTATATTTCTGCACAAACGCTGCTGTATCAATCTCCTTCTCCATAAACTTCTGTTGCAGCTCCTCTGATTCTTCATCGGCCCTGTTTATAGCATCTACGATGAACAAAAAACTGGATTTAGGTTTATCCAAGCAAATGTGCATAATTTTGTAGCACATGAAGGGATATTGAGTGAAGGTAACTAATGTTTTACCTTGAAGTCTATGAAGAAGAGAACCAGGAGAGTAGAATTTGAGGATCTCGTCTCTTTGATTCTCAAGCTCATTGAGCTTCTCCTGAGCAGTTGCAAGCTCACTTGTACGGATTATTCTGCACTGTGATAGAAAATGATTTATCAGATAGTGATAAACTTTCATATTCTCAATATAACTCACTCAAACTATGAATAATATACCCACTTGGTTTCTGAGCTCAACTATCTGTGGTTCCTTCTCCAAGTTTTCTCCTATTATATTACCATTAAATATTTTATATTTCTTGATATAACTTGAATTTAAGTTGTTAAGTAAAAGTCTTGCGAGAACTCACTAGCTAGATGTAATGTTTCTTTGCGAAGCTCTTCTCTGATCTGGTGAACATTAAGAAAAAACAAATGAAGAGGCTACATTTCTTAAGACAGAAGGATGATGTTTTATTTCATGTTTGAGACTTACGTGGTTTTGAATTGTGACCTGCTCAAGCGAGTGCAAAAACTGTTGGTACGCATCCTTGTCGGTAAGAAGCTTCCTGAGCTCATCCACACTAGAACACAAATATATTAAACAAGACAAGATATGAGTGATGAGAGAAAGAGCACAAGACATATAATAAACTGACAAGTCCATATATCGATTCCATATATACATTTCGCTCTGTAAATCACAAAAAAAATTCAGTAACAAAGCTATCAGAACAACTAATAAGCTAGGGTTTGTTCTGAAGTTAACATAAACCTGTGACGCATGACATATGATACACACTTACACACAAATAATGGAAAAAAAAGAAGCAGATTTGCAGAATTTGGAAGCTAACCTTTTGTCTTTTAAAAGTGCAATAATGCCAGCGGCTTCACCTGGTGAAACATGTGATGGGATCTGCCCTGAGGTGTGAGGCCGGGATGAGCTAGGCGAGGTGACCAGAGACGGTGAATACCACGGTTGTGCAGACGCTTCTGAAGAAGGACGAGACTGTCCTTGTTCTTCTTTTGATCCCCTGGATTTTTACAAAAACATCCTCAAATACTATCTCAAAATTGTTCCAAGACCCAACATACATCATCTTTAAACAAAGAGATAGATTTGCGCTTAAGGATTGCAACACAAAGAACAAGCTATCCTTTTTCTTGTCTGAAATTGCATTAAATCATTGAGAATATGTACAATTCTATCATATGGAGCCTCAAAATCTGATAGCAGCAATTAAACATAAACACAGTGGCTTTAGAGATTCCACGTCAGCAAAAATCTACACTAAACGTCATTAACAGTAAGTAATTCCTTAATCACGAAGAACACATAAATCTGATATTCTCCCAAATCAAAATTAGATACAAACATCAAACGAGCGGACGTAATAGAGATTAAAAGACGGCATAATCGCGAAGAACAAAATAAGCTCAATCAGATGATGGAGTTGATGTTTTACCAGAAATTGAACATGGTTCGTGGAAGTCCACCGATCAGCCAAAGGTCTTTTCGATCAAGAAGAACCCAATCGCTAATATTCCGTAATACAAGAAACAAAAATCGATAAACTTCACAGCAGATGATGAACGATCGGAGAATCCGCAATTTCCTAGAATCCCTTTTTTGTTATTGTCAACGAGAAATAATACTTTTTTTTTCTCTTCTTCGTTTCATGGTAATTCCTTTTTATAGCGATGGTTCGTTAATTTGACATATACAAATATATGGGCCTTTATAATTGGCCCATCAGTGTTTTTCGGCCAAGTCCCTAAATGGTCATTATTAACATGAATGTTGGTTCCACAAATGTAATAAATTCGGTGAAACGATGGATTTGACTCATTGGTGGACTGTGTAGTACTTGTTCTTCGGGAGAATCTCATAACAATGTAACCCTTAATTGCTAGAGCTGAGAATCATATAAAGGTGTGCTACCAAATGGTGAGGTTCAAAAAAGGAGCATCCCATGCTGCAGAAAACTGGTTCATTCGCGCACCAAAACATTGACAAGAAAACTGAAACCATAGGATCGTTAGAAGAAAAGTTGAGTTGAAACAACCTAAGCAGTCGTATGTTCATCCTTTGTGTTGAAGTAAAGCGTGTCATGGATTTGGTTAAAAGAGTGGTGGGTTTAAGTTTTAAATGAGCTCGTAGTGCATGAGTATGGTTGATACTTTGAAGTATCTTAATTAATTTTCTATTATTAAAAAATATTGTATGTAATATTGAGATTTATGTTTCTTTTTCTCTCAAACTCAGTCGAATCAATCTTTTTCAACGAAAGTTGTTATGAGGTGAGTAAAATACACAATAGTCCAATCAGATTTTTCCACGTATCTCTAAGACATCTCTTAAATCTCAGTTGGTAGAGACGTTTCACAGTGTTTAAAAAATATATATATATATATATATATATTTTATATATTTTAATTGGTTTTGTTAAGACAATACTCTATAAAACTGTGCATTGCTGATGGTCTTACAAATTACACTTGAGATTTGTGTAATTATTTGTAGATGCCTCCTTTTTGTTTATTTTTTTACTTTTTAGGTTCAAATTCTTACCTTTTGTTCTTTTTCTGATAAATATTTGTTTTTACCAATATTTTCATATTAAAAATATTCTAACAAAAAATGTGTTTGTTTGTATTATATGAAGATTGTTACTTTCTTTTTTGATTTATGTTTGTGCGATTTCATTTTTACTCAAATTTTCCAAAACATTATTGTAATAACAAATTTATAGTGAAATCTGAGTCATGCAATTGTAATAGTTTTCTACAAAACCATCAAAAAGAATCTTACCGATTTAGTAATTAATACTACAATTTGGGTTTTTAAAGTAGCCTATGTCAAACACAGTGAATATAAACCATTGTTTTTACTGTGATTTTCGCACAAGGATTTTTTTTATATTAAAATTAGCATCTGTCATCTATAACAATTCTAAAAATATATTTTTAATTAAAATTTTAGTATTCTAATTTAGATAGAGTAATAAATAGATAATAATATCAGACATAACTACAAACAATTTTAAGATATCGTTTTTGTGGGAATGCTAGTGATAGTAACAACATCTTAAATATGTTATTTTGGTTATTCTATTCTGCGCATAATATATATTGATTTAAGTAAAGGGAAGACAACTACAAAATATACATGCTATCAGAAGTAGTGAAGAACCAAAATATACATGCTATCAGAAGTAGTGAAGCACCAATCTTCGGCGATATATAAATCCACGAATATTGGTTTTAGTTTCGTAGTCCCTTACTTTTGTTAGTTTAGATATATACTTCATTAACTAAAGTAGTAACACAACAATCGATCAAGTTGAATGAAATCCATGAAGCTAGTTGCAATTTTTCATTGTGTAGTATAAGTTATCGTTAAGGAACTTTTAGTATCTTTAGGTTATTTTATTAAATTTGACAGCCAAGGCCGGCCATGAGGACAGCGGAACGAAACATGCGTTTTGGTTCTCAAGTTTTAAATAGTTAATCGATTATGTAGCTTCCAACTCGAAAAATATATATATAAAAGATTTGATTCTCAAACAGTAATTGTTTCAAACTCAAAAAATCTCAATCAGTCCTGTTTTTTTTTCTCTGATACATACTGAGTCCTGTGGACAGACAAATATCATTTCTCTAAGATGACACCAACATAAATAGTTGAGAGCAAAGTTTAGAACGTGAAATTTGTTAGTTTCGTGTCTTGTCACTTTAATAATATAGTTTGAGAACGTTACGGATGCAACTGGTCGTCAGCAATATGTCCAACTCTTGAAAATTTTATATTATTTGACTTTATACATAATAATTAAAAACTATACGATCTAAACGTTTGACTTGGGCAATTGTTATTAGACAGGACTTGGAAACGTCCTCGGATTATTTATTCTAAACTGAACGATGCTAAGTCACAATGTGCATTAATGTAATACAATCCCTGATATCTATACTCGTTCATTAATTTCACATATAAAATTATATAATTAATAAAAGACGTGACAATATCTCATATTTTCAAGATTGTTGAGATAACTACGTAATATTTATATGTACTCCCACTTTTTTCTCGTTGTCCGTTTCAGATTTTTAGCATAACATTTGTCAAACAAAAAAAACCTCAATTGACCATAATTTTAATGATAACTTCCAAAAATCAACTTGTATTTTAAGTGTGTAATTTTTAATGCACTATTAATTTGTGTGAGAGTATCAAAGTACTTATAAAACGGATAAAGTACGTAACAAAAACATCAGATAGTATTGTTAATTAAATAATTAAACAGTTATTTTTGCGGTTACATTAATTAATTTCAAAATTGACATGTTAAATTTTTGTTTCAAATAACTATGTTAAATTACATTAAATTTTATATCATTTCATAACGAGTTAATTAAACTTTTAAACTCAAATGGTAGAAACAAACGAATTCATAGCAAAATCGGAAAAATAAATCTAGCTATCGACATTAAAGCATGGTTTTGAACAGAACGAGAGTTAATTGCACACTTTTGTATTTTGTATAAAATCTCTATAAACTATTATTTTATGTAGGAATTATGTGGTATAATGGTAGCCACCTTTGTATTTATTACACCATGTTTGGGGTTCGAACCCAACATCCCGTATGTTATTGAGGATATTAAAGTCATTAAACTATGTTGATAAAAAAAACTATTATTTTATAAATTAATAAAAGAAAATTCAATCTCGAATCAGACTAATATAAGACTTTTATAATATTAAGATAATAATTTTTTTAACTTTTATGTAAATATTTGATCCCAGCAATATTATAAATTAATAATTGTTAATGTTAAGCATATATACATAATGCAATTAAGTAAATTATGATGTTAATGTGTTATTTTGTCTAAAAGTTAAAATCTTGCCTTAAAAGTTATCTCTAGGTTTTTTAGTTTATCAATAATCTCTGGTATTTTTTTAAAATTTATATTCAAATATTGTGAATAGTTCTAAAATCCATAACTATTTCGTTCAGTCATCTACAAACAAAAGGTTTCAAGCTTCAGTAATAAAAGCGAACAAAACATTCTTATAAGTCGATCTCGATCCAGGAAGACGATGTGTCTAACCCTCGGAACTTTTAGCTTGAAAAGAAAATAAATAACAAATCAAGGGGCACTTTATGGCTTAATGTTACGTCCAATAGTTTAGTTAGCTACGTTCCCATACATAGATGTGACGTGGATTTCGTAAAACTAACCAATATGTTCAAGGTGGCGTCGTTTGACTTTCATAAAATATCCAATATTCTCACACATAATATAGTTAAATCATTTTTTTAAAAAATTAAAATATATATATATATATATATATATTGTAGTCTTCACTTGGATAGAAAATATAATCTTTAAAACAATCTCCAAGAAGGTCGTATGAAAATATTTGTTTCGTATGAATCGAGCTAGTGCATGCATGCTGACTTCTGTATTAATCTTAACTACGTATATTATTGTTTTTTTTCTTCTCATCAACAGCTGGAATGCATCGATGAAACTAAATATTACTCTATATATTTGGGAAGATTCGTCGAATTACATTTTTTCTTACTTAGTTTTATATGACAAGAACATTTAGTTAGCAACTTTTCTTATTCAACCAAGTGTAAGTTTTTTCCATAGCTTTGAAAGTAGGAAATGGACTTAACATATGAAAAGCTTATTATTTCAACACGTAGTTATTAATTTTAAGACCAACCTGGTTTTTACTAAACAAATCTTAAATTCAAAAATACTACTACCAATATTTTAATACACGGACGTCTACGCAGAGTTTAGGAGATAAGTTTTTAAGTACATAGGGAGAAGGATAAATTTACAAGTATGAACCTGTGTTACAATTGAATTACATTTAAAAGGTTTGGGGACCTACAAATATTATTTAAAATAAACTATTTATATACGTAATAATATATTCTTCATAAATTTGATTTAATATCTGTTTTAACATGTAAAAAATGAAATTGAAAGAAAGTCATTTCGCTATATTTGAAAAGTTAAAAATGAACTCGTTTTCAATACTAAAATATGGAATCCACAAAATACACTCCAAAATTCAATCTAAGAAGCTCACAGTTGACGCTTAGCTCAAATTGTGAAAGCTATTGGTGAAGAAGAAGTCTTCACCCCCTCTGATATAACCATATATATATTTTCTCATATTAGGCTTAGTCTGTCAAATTGATGGAGTTTGGCATGATAATGACCGTGTTAGCGAGTTCGGATGGATTTTATATGGTGATGATGGAATTCGATTTTTGGATCTACAGGGTATAGTCAAAATTAAGTTTATCCCCTTTATATTCAAAGTTTGAAGCCCTACGGTGGTCAATGGAATATTTGTTTGAAAATATTGTAAATTAGTGATTATTGAGACAATTGTGCTCAGCTAATACGAGTGTTGGATGATCAAGAAGAGTAACCAGTAATAATGTTTATCACTCTGTAATAGTGTTGGAAGAGTTTATCTCTTTTACAAATTTATTTTCATCTTTGATTATTTCTTTTTTTTCTTGATATCATAATATTTATAATATTTATGCTGATTTTCTTTGCGCTTAATACAAAAACATAAATTTTTTTTTTTCACATTTTTATAGTTGGATTCCAAACTATTACTTAGAAGCAGTCCTTTCATTTTTTATAGTCATGGCTATTTTACCCAAACCCAAAATTCTAATTTAGAATTGACCCTTAAAATCCAATTCAGGTCGGTTTCAGTTCTTCTTGTTTTTCTCTATTGAGTTTTAAATTCTAAAATCTATAGATATTGATTTCGGTTTGGATTCTATCCTTAAATCCGATCGGTTATTCAAAAGATCCAAAAATAATAATATATTAAAAAAATCAAAAATCAAACTCAGATTTATGTAATAACAGGTACCATTAGACCATTAATGTCTTTTGTATTAGCCTACTTCATATTAGTTTTTGTATTTTCAAAATTTTATTTGGTTATTAAATACTTATTTGAAATTTTGGATTTTTGTAGGTTTATTTTGGTTTAAGATCTGTTATTTATTTAATTTATGATATATTTTTAATTTTTGGATAATAAATATCCAAACAAATTTGGAATCAACCTGGGTCCAAAAATTATCGGGTAAAAAAACGGAAGAACCTGAAAAAATAGAAATACCCAAAAAATATGAGAGCGGAACCAAAAAATATTCGGGAAAATAGTTTTTGGATATTTTACAGATATACTAATTTTAGACTGAATAAAACCAACCTGAATCCAAACCAAAAGTCTATAAATACATGTATGAGTTCTAAACTTTTTTATCCAAAGAATCAAATCTGATTGAACCGACCCAAGGACTCAAATGCCCATGACTATGCTAGTGTATGTCTGAATGCTATTAGAAGTCCCACTACTATATAGCTTTACCGTCTAAATAGTGTTTAGAACTCTTGAGTACAAATTTATAGAAGTCTTTAAATAACAAGAATGTTAGGTTTAGGAAGGATTCTAAAAGTGAAGTTTATTAAAGATTATTATTATAATGGAGGACCTCTTCTTAAACTTTGTAGCTTTTCATAAACCGAACGTTTACTCGGTTATGTTAATTTTGAGTATTGAGAATTTTGATGGTAATTTAAAAAACATAACATAAAATGTGTTATATCTCAAAGTAGCTTGCAAAATTTCAGATTAGTATACACTAGCTCTCCACTGTGTATTCTTCGAATGATCAATTCTTTTTTTTTTTTTTAACAATCAGTTGTTAAAAAAAAGTCATACGTTCTTTTCTTTTTGACAACAAATTATTTCTATATCTATTGAAAGAACTTGTGCATTGTGACAGCCTTAGGTGTAATCGAGGGATAGTATTTGCTGGAAATCGGTCCAGATCACTTGATATATGTGACGAACATACAAAATATAAAAATTGAATAAGATGTATATTAGAGGATATAGTTTGGTTTACTTTGGTTTACTCATATTGTATAGCATGGTTATTAGCTTTGGTTTAGAGTCATAGTCTTTAAGTTCATTGTATGGTATATTGTAAATTAAGTGCAGAGTTACAGATATATTTTCTACATCTTATTCATTTCATATTCTCTCAACTTCCATGGATAATCTCAAATGGTACAAACGTAGAATATCTTTCATAAAAAAAAAGAATAGATGTAAAGACTCTTATGAAGTACATATTAAATATATATTAAGAGAATTACATACTTTTAAGGAATATTTTATATTTCTGTAAAAGTCAACATATATAAAGTTCTGTTGAGTTGACGCAATTCCTACCCAACGGGACCCAAGCAACGAAGTCTCGTTCCAAGTTGTTTCGTTTCGTCAATATCCTCTATATAGGGATCTTTTACCGTAAAATGCTATGAAGTTTTGCAATATTAGGTTATAATTCTCAAGCCTCTTTATTGTCTTTAGGGAAGGAAAAAAACACAAAGACAACAATACATCAACTAATATTGTAGTCAAATTGATTTATTGGTCAAAAATAAATAATTTTTAATTTTTATAATATAATATATATTAATAATTCGTGTATTTATTTTCAAATTTTATAGTACATGTGTATTTATTTTTACTACATAATCAAATTGCTATAAATTTTTGAAATATGTCTATAACTATATCCTTTTGTTTTGAGACTTTTGTTTTTACAGATTCGATAATTATAAGAATGGAATGTATACATTTTTCTATTCCTAATTAGTACTTTAAATTTATACGAGCACGTATGTGTGTTTAGATTTGAATTTGAGTAATTTTAAATAGTACTTTTTCATCATCCAAACCAATTAAAACGAGGATAATTATTCTAATATTAATTTGTTAGAAGATTATTTTAATCATCACTACATAATTAATTATCAAACTATCATTTGACATTAGTAATAGTCATAAACTATTATTAAAAATTATAAAATCTTTAAAGTAAAATTTTAATAACTAGAGTAAATAAGGATAGAATTGTGTACTATGTTGGTGACAAAAAAGATTTATGTTATATTTTTCATATCCAATGTGACATTGTGAATAGCTGTTTGATATCCCATTTATAGAAAAACTAAAAATGAGTATCTCATTTATAAAAAACTGTTTTTGATATTTTTTATTAAATAAATAAATTTTAACTGTTTTAAAAAATCAAACCACTTATAGATGGACAAGTATGTTAATTTTTTGTAGAATATCTCACCGGTTCTCATTTTAAAACGTTTTCTCTTCTCTCGCTCTTACTTTTTTTTTGTTTATTTAATTACTGAATATCTCAATGAAAATCCCACGTTGGAGATGCTTTTTGTTTCTAACACAACACAAGATATCGCTACGTCCATATTTTTGTTTCTATAAGTATCATATACAAACCTTTTTCTTAAACAAAACATATCAAGCCTTTTTTTTTGGTTGTGTGAGTAAAAGTTGAGTAACTCCAAAATAAACAAACTACGTAGACTTTTGTAATAATAATAATTATTTTTCTCTATCATTTTCAAATGTATTCAATATTCTTCGGAGCTAGACCCTACCATCTCGTGGTCTTATCATCCAGAAACTAAAGAATAATGATACTAATAATATGTCAACGGCTTTTTGGTTAGGAGACGAGTTAAGAAGAAGAAGTCAGTCTCCCAGGATTTGCTGAGAACAATACCAAAGCTGGTTTAGCTCGTCAAATTATCAATTCTCGACTATTCATTTCAACGTTGCATCATCAAACACGTATATATAAATACCTACACCCACCAACATGAAAAACCCACCACAACTTACCAAGTCCTGAAACATCGATTCCTCGCATTTGCATATACATATATAATTAATATCTGTATATTGTCAAAGAGAACATCAAGATCCATCAGGTAAATTACGTACATCTCTTGAGTTTCGTTCTTTTATAAGTTATCTGTATATATCGATTGATTGCATGATGGATATCCGTGGTAATGTCTCATTTGCAGTGCAACTGAGAAGAATGTCGCCGTCAATGATAGCTCCGGTGGTGGAAGAAGAGAACAAGAAATACCAAAGAGGTGTGAAACATCTTTGTGAGAACGGTCTGACCAAAGTGCCAACCAAATATATATGGCCTGAACCTGACCGACCCATCTTCACAAAATCCGACGACAAGCTCGTCAAACGAAAACAAAACCTAAAGCTTCCCATCATAGATTTCGCCGAGCTCCTTGGACCTAACCGGTCTCACGTCCTACGAACCATAGCCGAGGCCTGCGAAAACTACGGATTCTTCCAGGTTGGTTCTCGAAACCCTAAATTACATTGACTGATATATATAGACCGGTTAGGTACAAAGAGCTCGGCGAAATCTATGATGGGAAGCTTTAGGTTTTGTTTTCAATTGATGAGCTTGTCGTCAGATTTTGTGAAGATGGGTCGGTCAGGTTCAGGCCATATATATTTGGTTGGCACTTTGGTCAGACCGTTCTGACGCTGGGGATGCCGCCGCACTCCGATTACGGGTTCTTGACTCTTCTTCTTCAAGACGACGTTGAAGGGCTTCAGATTCTGTACCGTGACGAATGGGTCACTGTTGATCCCATCCCTGGCTCTTTTGTCGTCAACGTTGGCGATCATCTCGAGGTATTAATTGTCATCTTATTCTTAAAACTTGTCTTATTTTATTTTTAAAAAATTGTTCGACCAAAAGAAATTGTCTTATTCTTAAAATGCTTTTCTTATCTATTTGTGTTTACCAAATTATGAAATGACATTTAATAAATAAAATTTCATTATCTTTTTTGAGAATAGATTTTTCATTTTTTTTTTATATTTCAAGAATTGTTAATCTTTTTAGATAATTAATAGGTTAGCATAGCAACAAAGCCTAATGATATATTTTGATTGGAATAATAGATTTTTAACTAAAAGATGCTTCTACGTTCATAAAGATAATAAAAGCATTGCTCGTATACAAATATTGAAAAGGATATTAGTAATTGGGATGGACTTGGATACAAAATAGAAACTTCTATGTCCTTAAGTGTTAAGATAAACTGATATAGCCTTGACTTGGATTGTTGGTCCATCCATTGAGCAGGAGATTTAAAGTGTTAAGCACATTAAATTAACTTCCAAAATTTTAATTTCATATCATTCTCAGCTATATATATCGTTTTTGTTGTTGACAATTTTTTCATTATATGCAGATATTTAGCAATGGGAGGTACAAAAGCGTGTTACATAGGGTATTGGTGAACTCCACAAAGCCTAGGATATCGGTGGCGTCGCTGCATAGCTTCCCTTTGACGTCCGTCGTGAGGCCATCGCTGAAAGTCATCGACGAACATAATCCACCGCAGTATATGGACACCGATTTTGCCACTTTTCTTCAGTATATATCTTCTCGCGAACCAAAGTGGAAAAATTTTCTTGAATCACGCAAGATTCACCGTATTAGATGAACGGAAAAGATGATCATCTTTCTTCTTTTAATGTTAATAACATTAACGTGAATTAGACTGTGTTATAGATTGACGTCATGGTTAAAAAGAAAAAGAAGAACAAAATACGCGAAGCTTTCTCTAGCTTTGTTATTTTAATAGTATATATATTCCAAATAGAGGATAACATTTAAACTAAACCCAACCAAACCGAATCTAAATGTCATTGTAATCTAAATTAACCTCAAATTTACTGTAAAAAATACTCTCTCTTTTTTTGAACAAAACTTGTGTATCGCAATCGAAGATGTCCAATTAATTAGAATTCCAGTTAATTAGTTTGCTTGCCAGTTAAGTAGTCCAAATAAGATCTAGGTTTACCGGTTCAAAAAGTTTAGCTGGCCTGAAACTTCTATCTCTCGTTTCTATTCATTACACTAATAACAAAATGAAATCGATCTCAAATTCATGTACATGAGCATAAAATGAGTTGGAAATGATGAGGGGTTGGTTAACTAGACTCACCAAAAAATATAGTTCATGTCGATCAAATAAGGTCTTTAATTTGAGATCCGAGAGTCATAATCCTTTTTTCACCTAGATCTTTAATTCAAAAGATATCCGTAGTAATATAGGTATCATGATCAAGAACTATAGAGGAGATAAATAAATGGTTTGATCATCAAGTTCACCATAAAAGGAAATGGGAGATAGCGGTTTTAACAGATTTCAAAAGAATATTTGGGAGTCACAAACTATATATATATATATTCTGAAAGTAGTGTTTAATGATTTAAATTTTCATGAATTCATATCTCCCATTAATATTAGACTTTAATAGAATTATGATATCAATAAAAAAACAAAATGTTGAATAATAATAGATTTTTAAATACAATTTAAAACTTAAACTAATAATTATAAATTTTAAAAGAATTCAAAATTCAAAATTTTTCCAAGAATAATATAATTCATAAACCCATAATAATTGATTTTAAAGTTTCAACTTCCACTAACCCCTAAAAATGTAGAAAAACGTATATAAAAAATATGGAAATAATAAAAATTATAAAAATTAATAGTACATTTGCGTATTTAATCTAGCTACTTTTATGGACTTATAACAATTGGTGTATATGTGAAATCAATTCATTTTCTGAGCGTGATGTATGATATTTGCAGGTCAAGACGAGGGACATCCGAAGGGATATGAAAGGTGTTTTAGAAAATTTATGGGAGAGCCATGGACGCTTGAGTTTCTTTGTTGTGTTGAAGATCCTAAAACTTGCTTCGCTGGCTATCTTGAGGAAGCAGCGAATATATAATCCCTTCTTTATAATTGGCTTTGACTAATATATAAAGATCTATAGGCTTTGACTAATATATAATCCTTCTTTATAATTGGTCAGATGAAGATATCAAATCGTATTTAATCGAATATATAATATGTGACTTATATATGTTTCTTTAGTTTCAATTCCAGCCTTTCCTTCAACTCTAGTCATTAATATTATGGCATGACCAACTTTGTGGAATAACTGGACTCATGAATGAAAATGACAATTGTAATATTAGTGGTTTTAAGATTTATAATTTAAAACATTGGAACGTTGTTGTATGTTGCCGTGAGATTCGTTAAACATGCAGATGAGATATTCAGAAAATGAATGTGCTTATCGTCTAACTTGCCATTTCCTATATACAGCGATGATCTTCTAACGGAAAATTTTATTTTGTTTATTGAATTGCAATGCTCGCATTGTTGTTTCAGTTTCAAAATGCTTTGCGTCTAATCATCTTTCACATTGGGAGTATGGGACGGGTTGATTTCTAATATACTCTCATTTGTGGAGAGTTTTTCTAACCTACTCTCCTTATTTCTCAATTTTTGGAAAGACAAAAATACTCCTGTGTGTATATGAAAACTAAACCCTAAATACCTACAGGTGTCACGCGCATTCCTCGGAACCCAAGCACCATCATCTCACGCACATATTTAAATAATAATTCTGCACATATTGGGTTTCGAACTCGCATCCTCAAGATCATACTAAGAATACGCTACCATCTATGCCAACATGTTTTTATTAAAATGTATTACATATATTAATATAAAACCCATAAAAAAGACAAAATCGTAATTTTCTATATTATAATTTAAATAGGAGTATTTCAGAACATCACCTTAGATTTAAGAGTATATTAGAAATTGATTCGTTTGGGACATTACCCCTATTTAATTATAATTTTGTTAAAAACCTAATCATGTTTTATGCTCTTGGAACAAAGAAAATGGTTTGTTTGAACATTGACAACCAATAAGATGTATATGTCAAAAGTTAGTATTTCAAGCCAATGTGCTTGACAAAACAAAAATAATTTAGTTTTTTTTTGCGTATAGTCAAATGCAGTTTTGTGTGTGTACGTAGTCAAATTGAGCTTGCGGGCTTATTTAGAAAGGATTAAGATTTGTGCTCATAAGTCTTGTGAGTACTTAGTTTCAAGTCATTAGGCTTGCTTTTTTTTTTTTTTTGAAGTGCTGACTGTGCTATTGTACATGATCCCAAATTTTTATTTAATATCATTTAGTACTTTAGGAGACTTAAATTTTCAATTTCTAGCAAAAAAAAGGGCTCAGTTTTCAAATGATAGACCAAACTTTTTTAATAAATTAACTATGACACAGGGCCCAAATATTCTTTAAGCCGGGCCTGATAGCTATCTTGATTCTCTCTGCTCCTTCTTTTTGTTTTTTTCTCTCTTCTCTTCTTGAAATTATGAATCATATAGAAGTTTATTCTTTGTTTCGTTTGACGGATACATCAGAAATTCTATGATTGAGTGAGTGAATTTTACATACATGCGTTTGAATTCCCCCTATAGACAATTATATGAGTGTATTTTATGGTTGTGATAAAAGAGAAAATTCTATTAGAAATTACCAAGTATTTTAGTTATTCCAAAATACGTGCATGGATATTTTAGGTTTGTTGAAAAATATATGAACAAAATAAGTTCAGAAAACATTCAAACTCTTCACTGTACTTCTATCATCGATTTCGTGACGCTACAGAAATTATAAACGTCACTAATTATGTTAATTTTTTTTTTAAAAAAAAAACAAACAAACAGAAAAAAACTCTCCCAATGATGTTGCATTTGCGTTCTTCAGTTTCAACGTTAAATTTTTTGTTGTATTCCTTTTTCAAGAGTAGGCCAATAAACACTTAAGCTGACAAAAAATAGGCCGTCCTCTCGTACCCAAACAATAATATTGCAGAGAAAATTAAGTGCTTTAAATCATAAGTATATATATAAGCTGGGATTGACATTACCATGACTTTGACTTGGCAACCAAAGCTAAGAGGATTTGGATTATCGATTTGGCTTTCTTTGGTTTCATAACCACTCCAAAGATTTACTAAGTACGTTATATATACATTTTAAAAGTTTTACTCCTAAATAAAAAGTTCTAGTCCTTTTTAATTAAAAGTAATGGTAGTAACTATATAGCGTTCATAATTGAAATGGTTTATAGTTAAGGATGTTAAGAATTCAAGACAATGTTCAAAATATATTTAAAATGTAAATGATTCAACAAATGGTTATGTATTTCTCATAAAACCATACCAATGCCAAATCTGGAGTAAATAATTGTGTTTTGC
The DNA here is from genome assembly GCA_039880935.1 of Streptanthus diversifolius. NCBI lineage: Eukaryota > Viridiplantae > Streptophyta > Magnoliopsida > Brassicales > Brassicaceae > Streptanthus > Streptanthus diversifolius. The sequence goes on along the minus strand of JAXGFM010000022.1, from coordinate 19,230,628 downwards.
TTTGCTTTGATCGTATTTTGTAAATTAGAAAATATTATTTCCTTCGACGAGGTGTCAAAACTATACGTCTTAATCTTCACCAATATAAATCAACGCAAAAACAAAAACATAATAGTTGCTTTCGTACGTAATGGTTTTGTTAAGCATCCTTACCCATCTTGGCGTACAATTTCACTTGTCAATTCTTTCTTATAATCCCAACTACTATTTCTTTGGAACCCTTTAATAGTTTTTCAACTTCATAAAACTTATACCTTTATATATATAAGAATGTTGTAAAATTATTTTTGCTTTGAACATTATAAGTTTTTGAACATCATAAAACTTACACCATTCTATCTTAATGAGTTCTATGAAAAGATACGGAATTATTGAATCAGAAATGTTATTGGAAGGTTGATGCAATAATAAATGTTTAGAAGCCCTTATCCTTCACTTTACTTTCACGCCACTCTATCTCACACATGTATAAACTAGCCAACATGTCCCCAGGTTTTTATACTTAGTCCCCAATTATCTTAACCATGCACATCAATCTGGTTGTAACCACCGTCATAGCCCTTTTGTCCACCATTCTTGCTCTCCATACAATCCCATTACCTTCCTCTCTCTCTTCTATTGCTACAGACACCATAACCAATTCTAAACTCGGAGCATTATCAATAGATTCAACACTCTTTGGACACAGACACCATCATCATCATCACCATCAAGTTCCAATAAAGTGTTGTGAGAAATGGAAGTCAAGGCTTACACACTTGTACAAGACTTCTCTTGTGTTGACTGTTGATTTGCACGGTTGTGGAAACTTCAGCAATGTTCAAAGCGCCATTGATTTTGTCCCTGATTTAAGCCCTTCCAAAACTCTCATTATCATCAACTCGGGTGTTTACAGGTCGTCTCTTTAACTTCAAGCTTTTCGTCATCGCTCTTGATAACTCCATATTCTTTTCTTAAGTAATAACAAATAGTTTTAGTAATGTTTGGTTAAATGTAAGCAAGCAGGGAAAAAGTAACAGTTAATGAAAACAAGACAAACATTGTAATGCAAGGAAGTGGATATCAAAACACATCCGTTGAGTGGAACAACACAGCCAAATCTGCAGGAGGCACTGCCTATAGCTTCTCTTTTGCTGTGTTTGCAGCTAACTTCACAGCTTATAATATCAGCTTCAAGGTACGGAAATCGAAATTGAAACAATGTTATATGATCAACTGAATTCTCAAATGCGTATTTGTTTCGAGTGGTGGAAGAACAATGCACCAGAACCAGATCCTGGTCAAGATGATGCACAAGGAGTAGCTCTAAAGATTGAAGGAGACCAGTGTGCTTTCTATGGATGTGGATTCTACGGTGCTCAAGATACCCTTCTAGATGATAAAGGAAGACATTTCTTCAAAAATTGTTTCATCCAAGGGTCCATAGATTTCATATTTGGCAATGGAAGATCACTCTATCAGGTTAAAAACTATACAATACATACATGAGCAGTCCAAAACATGACCATAACCAATATATATTCACTTGCAGGATTGTACGATTAATTCCATAGCAAAGGAGAATACATCAGGGGTTAGTGGATCTATCACGGCACACGCAAGACAATCAGAAGACGAGCAGACAGGATTCTCTTTCGTGAACTGTAAGATAGATGGAAGTGGGAAAGTGTGGCTTGGACGAGCTTGGGGAGCCTATGCTACCGTTGTGTTCTCAAACACTTACATGTCTGGAATCATCACTCCAGAAGGTTGGAATGATTGGGACGACCCGACCAGAGAAAAGTAAGTTGACTAAAAACAAATTTCAAATCAAACATAAAAAAAAAAATATTACTTACATTTTCGTAAATGCATTTTATTTCCAGGACAGTAACTTTTGGAGAGCATAAATGCAATGGAGAAGGAGCAAATTACAAAAGAAGAGTTTCGTATGGAAAACAATTAACAGATTCTGAAGCATCTTCATTCACGGATATTTCTTACATAGATGGAGACCAGTGGCTAAGTCAAACTAACATACTCTCCGAGTTTACATCTGAAGATAACAGATACGAACTTATCGGATTTTACTAATGTATATAAGGATTATGATGCATAGACACACACGCAAATCATTCAGATATTGATGATATAAGTCTCTAAATAGTCACATTCACAACTAATTTTCAAACAAGACCGTATTTCTATATATAATATATTTGTATGTGTTTAATTATCTCCCTCGTTCCATATCTCAATGATTCAAAATTTTTAAAATAGTTGCTTAATTAAGACTAAAACTGTATAATTTAAATTTTTAATACTCTTCTTGTTCTAAATTCATTTATTTGGCGTAACTATTATCAGTAAATGATCAGTTTTGGTTCTGAAGTCTTAAACTTTTGTTATCACTTTTTGTTTGCTTATTTTTTTATTTGCATTTTGCTTATTCTTCCTATATTTATCAATTTTTGTTTTTTTTTGTTCCACATTATCAATTTTTTTTTTTTATCAACTGGCTTTCTTTTTATTTTTTCTTCCAAATTTAAACAACTAATATATTTATGGTATATGTATATGTAACCAACATGGGGATGAAGTATCAAACACTTGCCTAGATAAAACAACAAGATACAAAATATTGTTTAATTGGATGATGTTAACCGCCAAGTTTATTTAGCATTATTGATAAAGAAAAAATCATTTAGGACATAACTTGAGATCTTTGAAAACGGATTAGAAAAGAGTTTGAGTGCACTAACTTGTCACTAGTTAGATCGCCCATATGGTTTCATCCATCTGAAGAGATGATTCGGACATACATGTTTGATAACAAGAGCATATGGTCTCTCCAAGCCAAACCTTCCTGGTTCCATTTATATTGCAGTTGACGAAACCATACATTAATTACGACATGATAGAGTACATGAAGAAGAATAAGAGCAGAAAGTTATATAGAAAACTGTAAACACCATGATTGATAAAGACTAGAATCTTGGAAAGGCTTGATTCAAGGACAGCATCACCAGCACTCTGAATCTTGCTGAAGTTGCCACAGCCATTAAGGTTAACAGTTAGAAGGGGAAGCTTTGTTTGATGACCTCTTTTCTTTGGGACACCTTTCTGGTAAATCATGGTGTTGTTTTCCAAAGAATGCCATTTAATTTATATTGTTAATGTTTGATCGTTGGTTATTGTTGTAGCCTAAAAAGTAAACAAAAAAAAGAGCTTTCGTTTCGCATCTACAAAAATTTACACAAGTCTCTACTGTAATTTGTAAGAACTCAATTCATCCACTCTTTCATCCATCTTTAACGAGTCCTTGGGTTGTTTCAAATAATAATTGTCTTACGTCAGTCTCGATTTTCTAGTCGATGATTTGGTGCTAACGAACCGGTTTCTGCAGCATGGATGCTCCTTTGAACCTCACCATTTGGTAGCACACCTTTATATACTTGCTGAGCTGTAGCAGTGAAGGAATCCATTGTTATTAGATTCTCCGTCGAACAACTTTCAGAAATTACAATTCACAAATGAGTCAAAATAATCGTTTTACCTCTTCAGGTGCGAGTTTTCTGAACCCAAATTTGTTCATCCATAAGGGCTCTGCCTCTTCAGCTGCTGGAACCACGATGCTTTCGACATTCAGGAATGAGAGTAGCTTCTCAACGCAGGAAAATAGCAATTGAAAGTAGCCCTATTTTATATAAAACCCCAATGAAACTCGGTTAAGCAAGGAACCTCATAAGTCAGTCAGAAAACATAATTTTTTTTCTACATATGGTTTGTAATTGGAATACCTTTTCTCGGCTGCACATGCGTGTTGCAACTAATGGAAGTTCTGCAACCTCTCGGCCAAATACTCGTAGTAGTCCAGCAGAAACAATAGTTGCACTGCATGAATTAGCAGCCGAAAAAGCCAAATTAATGGTTAACCACAATATATGGCATCTGGTTAGATAGAATCGAGGAACAGATCTTACTTCACAGTCAAAACAGCACAGCACATTCCTCCGTAGTCTTGTCCTTGCATACTCTTCCTAAACAAAAAAATGCACTTCTGATTGTTATTGATATTAATGAAAGTGTTAAAAAATTCAAAGTCTGAACCAGGCATGATGGAAGAGTCCTCACCCGTAAACCATTCTTGGAATAAGATTGCGCCCAGAAACTGGATCAACTATAGGATCAAAGCAATCCTGCAAAAAAAGACAATAAACATGATATAAATTTCAAGGAACTATACTAAAGGAACGTTAGTCATATGATGATTCCATGAAAGATACAAAGGAATATAAAGGTAAAGCAATAAGCTCCTGCATTTCGAAGTTAAAACAACAATTCCAGAAGAGGGTACACTTCTTACTCATGGTTATACCTTACTTTAGTTTCAACTTGTAGGGATAAAATAGAGATATTCGTAGATACTAAGCAAATTAAGATGTAACTATATAAACATGATTTAAGTTTTTAAGGAACTATACTAAAGGATATGTAGACCTATGCAAAATTCCTTGTCCTATCGCGTAGTATGTAGTGCACTTTGCAATTTACCCTGCCCCATAATTTTCTGGCGATTAGTTAACGGAAAGAGATGTAGCCATGAGCTACGCCAATTCGTCATTTGTTTTACAGTAACAAATTCAGATCGGAACAAAAGAATCGCTATAATATTAAGCTATAGATTTTGAACTGCAAAGCCGCTTACATGAAAAATAGCTAACGCCTGAGACAGCAACATCCGGCTTTCAGGAGAAGTAACTTTGCCGCTAATCAGTCTCCATCTGATGTCAAGATGACTAACGGAATCAACACCAATTCTTTCTTGCTTCATGCGTATTACATCCAACGAAGAATCAGAAAGATTCTCCGCCCCACCAAGCAGTAACTTTTGCAATGTGGAGTTGATCCTTGTACAGTCCAAAGAGCAAAACCAATTTCCTTTAGGTAATTCCTGTCAGAAAATCATATTATCCCGTGTAAGATGAAATCAGGATAGACAATTTAAAAGTACTGATCTAATATGCGCACAAACGCATGATGGTAAGCTAGGGATAAAGTTACATGCAGTCACCTTTAAATCCACAATGTTCTGACTACTTAGACATCCAATGTGGTACTCCTTTTCACACTGTTGCAGAACAGAGATAAGTAACAGTAGTAATTATTAGTTTGATATGCAAATTACAGAATAATCTAACTTAAAAGCTCGCCACGATTGTGAAAGTACCTGATCACATATTATGATTGTCCGTGGCCCAAATCCGGATCTGCAAAAATCAGAACCACTACAGAAAAGAAAAAATTATCTAAAACAATTAATATATATACTGGGTTAGTTTAATTTGTTTAGTGTTGGCCAGAAATACAAGAAAAAAACGATTATTCATCAAAACCTATGCTTGTATGACATTTTAACATAGACCTAATGGTCTGTCAAGACAGGTAACATACTACCTTTACCATAGACTTAATGGTCTTCCGAAACAATTAATTCTAAGATACACCTGATTGTCTCTCAGTACAGGTATACCCATGTAACTCGAAGGTCAGTAGTCAAATCATTTTAAGCATACAGCACATTCAGAATAAAAACTTAGACTCAGCCAAAATAGTTACCAGCATAGTACACAACCGTTTGTTTCAGCTTCCATGTTCTTGACAACTCGAATGCATCGTCCGGCTAACTGATCAGTATGATCAACTCCTACTTGACCAGCTGCAGAAGAATTAACATTGCACTCTCCAACAGATTCGCTCTTGGAATTTTTCTCGCAGTATTTGCAATGCCAGTTACCACGAGGAATACTTGGAAGGGAAACACATTCTACATAGACCAGGCAGATATGTTGGGAAAAAGTGATCGAAAATCTCAACAGTGACCCAAAAAATAAGAATATCAACAAACTCTACTGTTTGAGAGATATGATCTGAAATTCAGCAAAGTGGCTAAAATGGCAAGGGCTTTTCGAAGTGAACCTCTAGATCAGTATTACAATCATACAATTAACTCAGCCTGCATGCCATATTTTACCAACAAGTGTAGATACCGACTAGAGGCAAAATCGTTAAAGAAATAACGAAAGAAAGTGAGATGCATGCTGTATAACTGATTTAAGTATAGCTTTACCTATGTGGAAGGCTCTTGGGCAGCTATCGCAGCGCAACAGATTTCCACCATCAGCACAAATGACACACAAGTCATCATTTTCATTAGCAGAATATTTCCGACCTTGTGAAAAAGTCATTGCCCATTCGTGAAGAGACACTCCATTAGATGTATATATGTAATAATAACTGCATCACATAGAGAAATAATCAGACATCAAAGGAATGCAAAAAAACCCAATGTAAAAGAGACAGGAGAAATTTCGCACGGTTTTCTACGAGAAGTCCAGCCTGCATGAGCTTCGAACAGAGAGGGGCTCACCTGCACGCAAAATGCCATATTAAGAACTAACTGATAACGCATGAATCATGATGTAGTGCATAATTTCAAGAAATACCTCACATTTGCAGCAGTAACAATATATTCCAGCACCCATTTTGTAACCTCCGAGCAATTTCTGCCCACAGTGATATTATGTCTTCAATGAGAAGGCTAGGTGAAGAGAGATATAACCATACGTAGGATAAGGTAACTAACCTGTCCACGGGCATAGTATCCTAGTTCAGTTCCATCTGGTAATCCCCCTCTCTCAAACACTAACTTATGCACTCCCAGATCCCTGCATGAAAAAGGAGATATATGTAAAACATAATAGAACGAAACCACCAAAATAAACAAAAGTAAAGTTGCAAAATAAATGATACTAAGTTACTAACTTTCTCGTTGTTCTACAACTCTTTTTCGAAGAAACAGAAAGGGACACGCTTTTTAAAGTTTTGGGGGTCACAGAATGTTGGGCCGACCTTCAAAAAACATAAGGAAACGAGACACATCAAAATATTATTATCAGCGTTAGTTTGGCTAACATTATCATGAAGTAAAGATACCAACATCTTCTTAGATTTAGATATGCACTTGTTATGTGAAGATATATTTGTAGAAGCACTGAGAGCCTTCCCAACCAAAGCTTGACGTAATGCCCTGAGACGCAAGGTAATGATTTAGAATTTGATGACCAGATTCAAAGAAAAAGGAACATGCATTACATACAACATGCCTAAGCGAGAACAAAATTGCAAATAAAGTCCTATCAATGCAATGGTCGATGAAGATGCATATATACACACACACACACACACACAAAAACCAACAAAATGGTACAAACTTTCTTGTGATCTTTTGAGTGTTATTTCCAAGTGTTGAGATAGATACAGGAGAATTTAACGTGGATTCTGATCGCCTGAAAAGGCAGAGCAAGACAGCAGAGAATTGAATATTACTACTGAGGCATGATGCCCAAAGAAAATCATTTTTCGCCACACATAAAATGAAAATGTAAACAACTTATGACTAAAGAGTACATAGAATAAAGGTTACTAACTTTCTTGTTATCTTCAATCTGCTCTTAACCAGAGATGTTACGCATGCAGGAGCACTAGTTGGGGTCATTGTAGCAGCAGGGCTGGCCTGAGATTTTTCTATCTCTGAGCATGACAAACACAGAAACCCTCTATGGCCAAGAGAGGAAAAAGGGAACACGCCTAGAAATCACAGGCATTAAGCTCAATTTTCACCGAAACTCTAAGAAACTGATACATTTTAGAACAAGCTAGGGAGAAATACCATAACGGACTCACCTTTGCATCTTTTACAGGTGAAGCGTTTATCTTTAGACGCACAATCAACAGCATCAAGAATTTTTGCTTGAAGAGAATGTAGGGGAGCGTTCCTACAAATCTTCAGAACATCTAGCAGGCTCTTGCCATTCTCAAAGCAAATATATTGTGATGCTCGTTTGTATTGCTTATTAGCATGAATCTCAAATTTGGAAGTCGTAATAACCTACAAAAAGTATGTGTTTATGTATACCAGAGTATGTCTGATAGAATTACAAGAGATCATCAAAGTCAACCTGCATTCTGAGTTGCAGAGTGGAAACAGATTCTTACTTTAGCCCAATCACAGGAGGAACAGGAACACAAAATTCCACCATCTTTAATGATGCCACGGAGACCAAAGCCTTGAGACTAAACCATAAAAAACACACACTTCTTAGATTAAGCTAGCATGAAATGGTCACGAAAAGCAAACAAAGAAAAAACAGCCCAACCTTAGTAGTACCCATGTAAACCACCGACACACCATCGAGTATACCGGTCTCAAAAAGTTTCCTCACTGTTCCTGGCCTTTTGAGGACTACATTGGACATGTCAGCCAGACTCACATAATGATTCTGTGCATCTGAACCCTCAGAGTCAAAGTCTGATTCTGCCAAAACCTCTTCATCCTTAGGCACTAAATTGTTTACCTTCTTCAATCTCAAAAACGATTTATAGATCTGCTTTGTACGCTTTAACGATCCATGCCTATTCTCCTTTGACGGGCGATAAGGTTTTCTCATGGTTCTACCTTTAGAATCCAGGCTCCCTTCCGGCAGAATCTCTACTGGAATCGCTTCATGTAACAACTCTACAAACTGGATGTCGTCAATTACAACATCCACTAATGAGCTACTACTGTCAGTCTCAGTAACCACTTCTTTGAGCTTCTCAGCTAATCTTCCAGTATCTAAACGCTCCTCCATAGCAACTTTCTCGACGGAGCTCTCAACACTGACGTTAGTTTCAGCTATCGAGTCGTTATCGCCCGAGGGAATAGTAACGCCATTCGTTGGTTTCGACTCCTCGAGACCATCTGACGTTTTATTAATTCTCCTAGTTCTGGTGTAGACAATAAAACCATTGACCTGAGTCGCTTTGATTCTCTTGCAGCTAGTCCTATTCATGTCACAACCTTCCCCACACGCACCGTCTAAAGCCATCCGCTTAACCGGAGACTTCCAAACCAAATTGATCCGGCCGCCGGTTATCAACCCGGGCTTAAACTCTTCCTTCATTGCAACAATCTACTTCACAACCAAAAGGAAATCTACACAGTAGTGACGAATAGATTCAGCAATTTAAGCCCAATTATAACATGCTTTAACCAAATCGGAGCTTTTCGAAATAAAGTGAATCTGGCGGAAGAGAGAAAACGAAGCGAACCTTAAAAGAGTATTTAAACCACCATTTGATTACGTTGGGAGTTCTGAGACGAATCGGCGAAAACATAAGGAGTGGAAGTGAGCATCCAAATCATATCTCGAAATCGATGAGTGAACTTAGGGTTCAGGGAAAGGTTCAGACATGGATCTGCAAGAAGAAGAAGAAGAAGAAGAAGAAGAAGAAGAAAAAACAAAACCGTAGGGGGGTGGGCAGTGGGATATTAGGATTTTGCAGCCATGGGAGAAGAAGATAGAGAAAAAATTGCAGTAAATTACAGTCCACTCGGCAGTGGCAAATTTTGTAATTCTTAGTATTTTGCAAATTGCTGTAAATTAGGCCCAAGGCCCGGATTAACAACGCAAATTAACGCGTTTTCCTTCTCTTTTTTTTTTTAATTCTAAATAATTGCGTTTATGTTTACCGTTTGTTAACAATTTTGGCGTAAGCGGGTGAGTTACATATACACTAAAAACTCAATAACTCGATAAATTAAACATGTCAAATATCCAATCTCAAATTGGACCGATTCAAAATATAACACAATTTCATAATAATATTTTTTAAAATACTATGATTTCATTAACATTATAAAATAACAATTTTATATAACTAATCTTGTTATTTCATTTTTTTTTATTTGTCTTGTTGATATTGATGAATGTATTACATGATCATTAAAAATGCAACATATAAAATACAAAGAAAAATAAATTGTTTTTGTTATGTTGAATTTTTCCATAAAATTTTAAAAATGCTTAAATGCTTAAATTATCTTTCGTTTCAATTCTTATTTGTGATTAGTTCATAATAGATATAGATATTGAAGACAATTCTCTGATGGAGAAACTTATCCCATAAGAATAGTTCCACTTAGACAGCCAAAATGCATAAACATAAAACATAGTTGTGTTCAGATTAATGATGGAAAGTTTAAATAGAAAGTTCAGTAAGCATAAAACATTTTTCTTCATTCTTCTTCTATGACTTTGTAGTGGACAAAGCATAGCTCTAGGTTTTCTTGATCACCATATGAGACGAACAACAATCCAAAGCTTGTTGGTATTATGCAGAGTAATGTTGAGAATGATTATAAAAAAAAAACCAAATGTTTTCAAGAGAAAGTTCATACTTAGAAAAGCAAAATCCGAATACTTTAAAAAAGAAATTCAGTTTTCTAACCAATATGAATATGTAAACTCTTAAATCTAAATCTGGAATTTGCACTAAATTAGATATATATATATATATATATATCGATGATTTTCATATATAAATAAGAAATAAAATTTTTGGTATGTGCTTTTGAATATTTACAATTTATGTCTGTGTCCAAATTCTATGCACACTGTCAAAGTTTATTTGGGATTTTGAAGCCATTTTTCCTTTCACATGACAAAAAAAAATAAAAAATCTACATTCTACATACATTAGTCATAATATCATGAAGCCAACCCAACTTAAAATTGGTAATGTTTTAGTTTCTTTTTAGAAGATTAGTTTGTTTGGTTGTTACTTTTTTCTTTCTGATATATGTTTTCTCACTTGATCGTATAGTTGGAATATGTGAGTTCAATAAACTTAATTTGAAATAGGCATATATACAATGACATGTCTAAGACTAGACAACCAAACCGTATTATTTTGCGTTTGTTAACCACTTTGGGATAAGAGGGTGAGTTACATAATCTGGATAACATAATTTTCTGTATATCTAAAATTTTGATATTTCGTTTTTAAAAGAATACTTTGTGTTTATTGATATTTGATTTACAATAGATTACATTATAGAAAACAAATCTGAAAAATAAAATACAAATACATACCAAGACAGTTTTATTTCGAATCTTTAAACAGACATTTCATATCATAATATCAAGTGGACTTTTGTGACCAGAAAAAGTATATATCAAATGAACTTTTATTACGTTTAAACTTTTATTACTTTTGGTGACAAAACAATATAGCTGATTGGTAAATGCTGTTATTTTAGGCTTTGATTTTAAGTTTTGGTTATAGAGATTTTGGCTTTAATAACTGTGGTTGTTTGTGAAAACCTAAAATTGAAGTGTTTTAAAAGATATTTTTTTTTGTAAAAAAAATGGCTTTAAAAGTTTTCAAAAAATTTTAAGCTGTCTAAATTTTTAAAATGTGATTGGTAAAATTTTGACTTGAATACCTTTATAAAAATCTAAAGTCTTTAAAACCACAATACCAAGCAGAACCAATACCAGCTCTCATCATTTAAAATAGATTTTCTTTCTTTGATTGCACTTATTATTATTGTTCCACAAAAAGTTACTTTCAGTAAAATCCGTTCATTATATCGTTGAACAAACTTTACAATTTCTTTTTTTTTGAAATTCCATAAATAACTGACATTTTTATTATTTTTGCTGTTGTTCTTCAATATTTTGCGGATCGGACTGGCTGCTCAAAGCGGTTCAACCTGAACCGAAAGGTTACCTGGTTTGGTTCATCATAGAAGAAAGAAACATGTAATTGCTGAATATAAAGTTTTGTTTGTTAGATATGCTTTATTTCTTGTTTAACAGCCGTATACATTTTATTTGTCAAACAATTACATTATTACATAAAATAAAAAATTAGTAATGAAAATATGATATACATCTACCACATATGTATACTATATGAATCCCGTTGAACCGGTTCGATTGGGTTAACCCACATCTCAGAAGATTATCCGGTCTGGTTTTAAAAGCTTAGTTTTTTGCAATCTACATTTTCAAATGCTAGCACATTTCTTTCTAAATATAGCTTCCAAATGCTAGCACGCCTAAACTTGTTCTAAACTATTTTCTTTTACAGTGTTAATGAATCTTTGTGTTTTTTATAAAATACATTTTTGTTGAAATTCAAAATTGAAGTTTGGTCGATTATGAAAAAAACGATTAAAAATCATGAAATATAAATAAAAATTTGTTAACAGTATAAACTCACAGTTCACAAAAATAAAATGTAAAAGAAGTTGAGTTCAATATCATCAATATCAGATATTCAGGGTAATGAACTTAAAATCGCAAATGAATTATTACAAGTTCAGCTTTTACATAAACTACTCTCAGATAAACTAATGATATGATATTAAAAGTTTTGACTTTTTCATCTTTTTCCACTACAACACAAATAGGTTTAGTGATTTGGAAATTAATATTATGCTTAAGTTATGTTAAATACAAATTTTTTTTTGTTTAAAATGATATGTATATTCATGTTTCTCCAAATGGATCCAACAAAAAAAAGAGGTTCATTGAAAAAGAAAATACTTTTTTTCTACAAAGTCTGCATATTTCCAACTTGAATATAATTGAATCAAAGTGGAGTGGTAACACGGTAGCGATATTAATGAGAGAATTAATTCACCATAAGCCCCATCAAAATAAAATACAATATAAACATTAAAAATCAATATTCAGCATCAACTCATAAACTATAGGATAGTAATTATCAAGTGTATAACAGATAACACAAACACACAGATGGAGAGAGAATAAAAGACATGAAAGGCAAAAAATACAAACCAGGGCAAGTGAAACTATGAACCAACAAAAGTTGAACGTACAGAACCCTCAAAGGAAAGAAGATACATACATCTTCTTATTCAATCACACTTAGAGGAAATGCCAAAGGATCCGATCGAGTTGCCCTATAGACATATATAACAGAACCCGCTGGCTGAGGCAACTGGTTCAAACTTCCTGAGGTCTTCAGAGAAGAGCCAACACCACCGTCATGTTTCAGTGTTGTGGAAAGAGGGTTTCATATGATGCTTTTATGCTTTCTTTATAGACTCACACAAATACTTGCATCTCTATATTTCCTTCGTACGCTAGCAAAATTTCCTGATATTTGATTTTTTCTTAAATTATATACTAATATTTATTAATATTTTACATTCTCGCTCTACATTTTGAAAAAACAAAATGATGGGTTGAGAAATATGGGAATCTTTCGAGGGATATGCCATATTTTCATTGCCTACCCTTTTCACTTCGGCTTCAATCACACTCCATGAAATATATATTTTCGGTCATAAATCATTTTACTTTACTTTCTCGCTTACTTTAAGAAAATGGGATCCGATTTCATTAGTTATCTTCTATAATGAATACATTAATAATATCTATGAAGTTAAATAAAGAAGAAAAAAAACAATACGTGTGAAAGTTCATAATTCCTAAGATGGATCATAAGTATGCTATGACTTGACGTATTGTATTTTTATATATATATAAATGTGTAAAATGCCTACAAAATCATTAAATCACTCAAAATTTCTGGCATGCAATTTCTTTTTTGTTATTCTGGTTCGTATTTTATACCTAAGAAATCACATAGTTACATAAACCATCACACGAACCACCATATTAGTTGCTATCAATTGTTATGTTGTCGATTCAGGTTAATTAGTTTGCATTCAGTGGATGTTTATATGTGCAATTAACTGATATGTATCATTTTAACCTTAATCGTTAATATTTTGGAATTATACTCATGGCTGTAAAGCGTAAAAATTAATGTTATACCGCATAAACCACTGTTTTGTATTTTGTTATTATAATAAAGATAATATTTAAATATTTGAATCGTAAAAAATGCGAAGCTAATCAAAAACTTCTTGTTAAATATTTAAATATTTGCCCTTTTTGCATCAACATTAAAAAAAAAGTTTGGTTTGAGACTTTGAGTTATATGAAAGTAGTGCTACACTACAAGAACTAACACTGCTATAGATTTTACCTTTTTTGTTATTGATTAAAAAAAATAAAATAAAATATATTGTGAACTACGACGAGAATTAAGAATCTTCTATTGGATATGCCATATTTCCATTGGTTACATTTATTTTTTATTGTAGCTCCGATAATCCATCCATTTATATTTTCAAAATTTGGTTTTACACTTCCCGTTTATTTACATTGTGATTGCGCATATCAAAGAAGTTGATTTCAAATCGGTTTGATTTATCTTAGCGGACTTTACATAGTTTGGATTAACTGATACGAAGTAATATTTAAAAAAATTGATTCGATGTTAAGATTACATGGATTTGCAAAAAAGGTTACAAAATACAGAAAATTTACACTCTCTCTGATTCTGTGATTACAAGTTTTGGTCGTGAGGACAGTGACACTTATATGGGAGTCTTGTTTCCAGTTCAAGCTCTGATGATGAAAACTTCCTCCATGATCTTCATCTCACTTCTGTCTGAGTCAAAACATCCACAGCATCTCTGATCACCAAAACCACGATGATGTAATACAGAGCAGCCGCGGGAGATGGTCCAAGAATCATCATGTGAAATTAAGACTGTTGAGTTGATGATGATGTTGATGGAAAGTAAAAGCTTTTCCTATATACGAACCAACCAGAACCAGGGAGGTCGTTATTAATCTGAATCTGAATCTGAATCTGAATCTTCACTCCCTTCTGGAGTCTCGAAACAACTGGAACGAGCCAAATTTCTGAGGGATAATGATCTGCCTGTCTTCAGAATCTTTGTTCGCTTTTGTTTTGCAGCAAATCCGTTCGCTGCAAGAGTGTCAAACAAATCTCCCATCTCCATTTTCTTTCTCAAGCCATTGTGTTCGTCCATAAACCTTCAGAGAACCAAAAACATAAGACGTTTAAAACACATCAGATTCTAACACAAACGTAAAATGAGAATGTATAGCCGTGTGTCCCCTGATTAAAGCAAAAGAATGAAAATCAATTTGATCCGCTAGATGAAACAACGAATGAATACTTCTATAAGGTGAGATCTAAGATGCAACAATACATGGAACAAATTATACCTTTCTCGTATTTCTTTGAAGGCGTCTCTAGTTGCATAAGGAAGACCAGTTTTTGGATCTCGGTACCTGTATCACCGATAAACAAAAATAACGAATTTTAGTTGTGAAATTGCAGAGCTAGAACATAGTTTCTTTTAAGACGTAGAAAGCAAGTAAACCGATAGCTTCTCTTGAACAGAGCTAAAAAGAATCTAGTTGTGTTTGTTCCATTAAACCTTTGTGTTTACCCAGTGACAAAGTAGATGAGTAGAAAAAAATTCTTACTTGGCAGGTAATCCAGTAATCACACATACAGCTTTTTCTGGATCTGCAAAAGAGAAAACAAGCTAATATAAAGATTTAGATCAATATGGATTACAGGTAATAGAACACATTTCTGTTCATCTCCAAACGCCACTCGAGAAAATTACTTACACGGAATAGACTTCGTCGAAATCTCTGAATTGAATGAAGCACCATTACAGAATTCTAAATAGTTGCATCCTGCAAGTAAAGTTGGACGTTTAAACAAATATTGTTCCTCTATTATGGAAAGAACCAATAAGATGAGAAAAATATATTACTGGAGAGCTTACCATCTTTTGAAAGATACCGAACCTGAGGACCCATGTACACCGCTTTATGCACGATGGCTTTCTTTTTTACTTCTTCTTCCCTTGCCAAGACACGTTCTAAATTCCTCAAGTTCATGATTTCTACAAAAAAACCCCACTTTAGCCATCGAAGTTTCTGATATAAAAACGGATGCATGATCATAAGCCCAAACCTGTTTGAGCAGCTTCCAGCAGCATTTCTTCTTGGGTCATCCGTTTTTCCTCCCCTACTTTTTTCCTTATTATTGGCTGTGCACACACAAAAACGAGTTCAACATGACAAAACTTAAAAACAAAAATATCAAAAACTGTAGCTATTAGTGGAAATAGCTAACGTAGAAGAATCCTAAGAGAACCTTTGTTGTCGCCTGTATAGCAGCACGCAATGCATCTCTTTCTGCTTGCCGTACAATCACTGACGTCCGCATAGACTTTCTTATGACCTTCTCACCTTCCATGTCTTCTTGTGTTTCATTCTGTTCTTTTTCGTCTTGTTCACTGCCTCCCAATTCTTCACCTGGCTTCTCATCTTCAGGAGTATCTTCCAGTTTCGACACTAACTTCTTCTTCTTCTTTTTCTTTGGAGCAGTTTTACCAGGGTAAATCAACCGCTTCTTTGGATCCCTGAAGCAATATTGCCAAAATTGCATGAACTAAAAGATAATTTGTAAATAATAGCAATCATAAGGATGAACTTCGAGGATGGTCAAACCTCTCTTCCTTTTCATTTTCTCCTACTGCATCAAGTTCAGGCTCCTATTCCCCAAAAAGGTAAAAAGACAGAAATTTTAAAATGGGAATCGAGCAACACTTTGATGAATAGGTACTTAATAGACAAGCAACACAGTAAATACATCGTCATTGAAGTCGCTATCAAACTCATCAGCAACTTCAGCTTCTGCTTCATAGTTATCATCGTGTTCTTCCTGCAGATACAAAAGGAAAATAAATATATAAATGGCAACCTACATGCAAAGTTTCTGTAGTAGCATGCTATTACCTGAGGAAAACTACAAAGAAGAGAGTACGGTATATAAAGAAAACCTCTTTAAGAGCTTCTTGATTCCAAAACTGTTCATCTTCTTCTACTTCGTCATCAAGCAACTTGGTCATCCTGCAAACAGAAGACTAATAAAAATAAAGATTCCAAAGGAGAGGTCTGTTATCACTTTTACAATGAGAGAAAACACAATCTCAGAGTGAAACCCCTTCATCAAGTAAAAGCTTAGTTCGAGTGGTTCTTACCGTTTACCCCGTGTTGCTCGGCTTGTACGATCCAAGAAAACCATTTGCTCTTCTTTATCGCTTTCCATTGGTAACTTATTCGCCTCTTAGCTCCTGCAAGTTCACACCTGTAACGAAATCTGACAACATACGAAAGGGAATCGAGGTTGGAGTCGCTAACGAAACATAGAGCTTACAAATTTCGAATTCAAAATCTAAAACTTTATGATTATATCGAAATCTCTGACAGGCAAAAAAGAACAAAACCCAAACTTTGAGTGAGTGATCGAAGAAGAGCCTACGAAAACATGAGTGAAAATTCATTTGTTGCTGAGCTTAAAGTCCATACAAATTACCTACGGAGAATGAGTAAGGAGGAGTTTCTTCGACGAGCACGTCCTCGCCGGCGACCGCCGCACTGATTCCTCCTCTGATTACACTCTTGCAGATGGCGCACTGGTTCGTACTTCGTGCACCATAGTTAATGGACTTTGATATGTTAGTGGGCCTTCTAGTAACTAAAGAAAGTACAAAAAAAATTATTTACGCCGTAGGGCACTTTTGGATAAAATATCCACATGATTACGTCATTAGACTCTTTTACACATTTTGGAGTTATTCAAAGTCATTTTTACCTTTTAACTAAACCAAACTAATCGCTTTTCCCTTTATATCTATATTTTTCCGTTATTTTCTTTATAAATACAAAAGTTATATAAAAAAAAATTCACCTCTAATATAATCTTTTGAAATCTAACAAAAAAATATAACCACTAAAAAACAATATATCATATTTTCTTGTTAACTATCATTTTCATCATCATCACCACAATCTAATCATCATTTTAGTCGCACCAGCAAACATTTCTACCAAAATTATTCAACATGTCTAGATCTTCTCACCATTTGAGCATTCTCAATTTGATTAATAATGGTAATGCTAGCAATTACATTTACTTTTTCTTTTTCTATTTTTAATTATGTAAATCAAATCTACTAAATTTACTTTTTTTATTCAGATTTTATCATCCATTATTGAGACACCATCATTTTGACAAATATGGAATAACAAAAGAGATGAACTCGAAATATTGAACAAAATGCGTGAATAAGACATGTGTATCCACTTACTAGAGAGCACATATTCCATACATGATAAATGATATTAAATGTTCAGCATGGAATAGATGGTGTATCCATTTTCTTATAAATATGGTTGTCCATATTCACAATAGGAGATTTAGAAAAGGCTGAATCATTATTTAATTCAGCCTAAATCTCTCAACCAGTTCTAGTCCATCAAAATATGCTCATTGTATCGTGTTTGTAGGAAATTATCCACCATATCTTATCCATCGACATTTGTCCACCATATATTTTCCATAAACGTTTGTCCATTATATCTTTTATTTTTGGAAGATTTAATAAAAAATCTATACTGCACAATTTGTAACTAATTGATCTCATATTGTCAAATGTTGTTGGATTAACAATATTTGCTCTATGTCTTGAAAACAAGGTTTGTTCTCATACTGGTTTTGTAACTCATTGATTTCAGTTGGTATTGTTTTGTTGGATCCACATGTTTTTTGTAATCTTTATAAAATTTTGTACATGAGAGACAAAAAAATGGATTATAAACATGGATGATGATGTTTCAGTGAGTTTATTAGATGGATATGTTTGTTGTCATAAAATTTCATACCCAGTATATGATGATGAATCTTCTTTTTTTCAATCCATCGAGTTTCTCATTCTCTCAATTTTGTTAATGATCATCTTCTGATCAAAGAGGTTAGCTAAATCATCTTCTGAGTTGTTAAACTGTTAAGAGCATATCGGTTTTTTATTTGTTAGTTTGGTAACATTAACATTGGCAATAAAAAGTTGGCCAACAGATGTACGACAAACCGTGAACAACAAACCGTAGTCATAACCAATAAATAAATGAACATTAACAAACTGTGGACAGAATCAAAAATATCAAACCGTGGCCTAAATTGTGGATAGATAGATAACATATATTAGAGACAATCTTCTTTCATCACCTTATATCTTTATTTGTAATTCTAATAATTCTTTAGTGTTCACCACTTAATTTGTCTGTGCATACGTATATATAATTCATTGGCTCATGAAAAGGAAAAAAAAAACTAGAAAGTTAAGAAAAGATAAAAAAATGATGTTTGAGTGAAAATTTAAGCAAATTGACTTATTACTTGCAAAACACATATATTGTTTGTACTCATAAGCTCCAAACAAATAAGAAAAATATATTTGAGAACTACGTTAAAAATAAAGTGAAAAATGTTCACAGCAGCAAAAATAACAAAATTAATAAAAATTAAAAACCAATCTTGGACTCTCTATTTCTCTCTTTGGACAATCACATTTAGATTTAAAGTTAACATCTTTATAAAAAAGAGAAACTATAAGAAATAACATCTTTTATCTAATCTAGTTTTTTATCCACTATTTATTTTCATGCAATAAACTAAAATAAAAATAATTATAAGAATTTAATTTACTAGTTTTAAAACAAATGCATTAGTTAAAAAGATTATACAATCTTATATTGAAACATCTAAGTTTGAAAATGCCAACTCCGTCTGGTAAGTAATCTAAATCTTATAGAATTTTTCTAAAGATAAAAATTGCTACGAATTTTTAACAAGGCAATTAAGAATTTTTAAATGGTTATAGAGAAAATAGTTTAAGAAACTGTAGAATATAGTAAATAGATATCACTACAAAAAAAAAAATCTCCGACTGGTAATATTTTGGTAATCATTAAAAAACTGAAATAAATGTAAGTAAACTTAATAATTAAACCATTTAATAAGTGATAAGATGAGTAACATTTGAAACCGTAAGCTAAATTAAAAAAAAAAAAAAAACCGTCTTTGGCAAAGAAGCTCCTCGTCGTGAGGATGGAGAAATGGTTCCTGATGACATTTACAAGAAAACAAAAAAATGCTGATAAGTCTAATCAGGAGCGGCTAGAAGCAATATCAAAGTTGAACTCCTCGAGTCAGGACCACCACAACAGGTCAACAGTTTTCCACACGCTACTACACTTCAAAACAGCATACAATTAGACAATTTCACATATTTTCATTGAACTGTACGAATACCTTTGGTTTCTTAAATGTAATGTGTGTTTTTTTTTCTTTTAATGTAGACGTCTAATTGATAGAGAGGGTTTACAACAATTTCACATTACCATTTGGGATACAATCAATTCTTGATTTGTGCTTGTTCCATTATGTCTTGTAAGAGTAATGTGATGTTGGAATGAGAAGAACCTCCTTCATCAACAGTCCTGTGAGCTAATTCTCCGAGCTCTTTGACTCTTTCTCTTCTCTCTCTACCTTCATCACTGTCACCCATCAATTCTTCTACTGCTTTCTTGACTCCATTTTTATCCACTAATACTCCTATTTTCTCCTCTTCTCCCCATCTCATGGAATCTTCAACACCGACTCGCACACCAACTTTTAATATCTGCACCGCTAATTTCTCATTGCAGAATTGGTCTCCAAACAATGGCCATGTGAGCAATGGAATGCCCGAGGTGATTCCTTCAAGAGTCGAGTTCCATCCACAATGTGTCAAGAATCCTCCGACGGCAGGATGTGAAAGGATAAGCATTTGAGGCGACCATCCTCTTATGAGAAGGCCTCTTTCTTTGATTCTTTCTTTAAATCCGCTCTCTGAAATCCATTCAACCAATTCATCATACCTCTCCCAACCTCTTATGACCCAAATGAAAGGTCTTTGGGATTCCTCGAGGCCAAGCCCGAGCTCTTTTAGCTGAGACAGAGGAAGATTGCATATACTTCCAAGGCAAATATATAGCACCGACCCTTCTTCTTTAGAATCAAGCCATTTGATACACTCCTCTTGATCAATGGCCGCCTTATTTCCCCTCTCAGCTTTGTCTACTCCTACCTTGTTGCACAAGGAAACCGGTCCAATGCTCCATACCTTACCTGCTTTAACCTTCTTGTAGTCTGTAACATAAGCTGGCTCAAGTTCTTCAAACGTGTTGACAATCACACCATATGAAGTGTTATCCGCTTTATCCATTTCATCTAAAATCTCTTTCCAATCTCCAACACCATTTGTGATCATCGGAAGCTGAGATTTTGTGAACTCAGCTCTGTCAGGAAAATTTGGAATGGGGAAGTACTCCTTGTCAGACTCTATGGTTTTCAAAAGATCGTAGTTTTGGCGCATAATATGCATACAAAGAAGGTGGAAGCAACACATGCCATGAAAAATGATCTTTGGTATACCAAAGTTCTTGGCAATTCTGTTTGTATAAGGCAAACACATGTCGGCGATTATGCAGCTTGGCCTAGGTTCAATCTCTTTCAAGAGCTTTTCCACCGGTTCCTCGAGCATGTTAATCGCTTTAAAGAAAGGCACTGACGCCCCCAATGAATGGAGCAAGTCTAAATTCTCATGTCCGTCTGATGAGCCCGAATCTTGAGATGGAAACTTCACTTGCACAAGATTGATGGGCAGGCCGGACTGGATGGCCCGGCTAAGAACGTTCTTGAACCGGGCAGCGTTGTGAGGAGTAGTGACAATGGTTATAATTACACCCCGCTGAGCCAAGAGCCTTGCAATATCGACCATGGGGATCATGTGGCCTTGAGCCATGAAAGGGAAGAGAACAAAGTGAAGACGAGGATGGAATTGTTGGGTTGTTTCGGAAGCCATGACAAACTCTCTAAGTTCTTTTTTTTTGCTTTGATTTGGATTGTGTGTGTGTGTGTCTGTGTAATTGTCTATGCTTACATATATTACAGTAATAATTAAGTGATGTAAGAGAGAACATAAGAAAATTGGCGTATTCGTTACAATACACAATATGGTTCACACAAATTAGTACAGAACATATCGTGGCGGGGACTCATGTGTCCTTTTGTATTCAGATATATTTCTCTATTTTTCTGGCAATTTGTATTCATATAACTATAAACCAAAAAGAATTAGAGAAATCTTTTTGAGAACCACGTCGAAAAAATAACAGAGAGTTCACAGCCTCAAAAAACAAATTTGGATAACAAAAAAAGAGAGAGAAAAGTCAAATTTGGCTCTCGGTTTGTCTCTATAGACAACTGGAGATTTACAACAAACCTCAAAGCACCAAGAAAAAGGCCCAAAACTTAGAGTAATCGTGTTCAGAAGAAATCAAAGTATATAGGACAATGACATAATATGCTGTCTCACTCTGGTTTTTGCATGCTAAAAATCTCCCAAGGGCTGATATATATATATTAGTCCTTGTTTTGAGGGGTTCATATTCGGTCTAGCCACATAGTTTTACAGATTAACTTGCATATAACGTCGTTTCTTTGCTAATTAGGATATCACAGACCAAACTCTAGTCTAATCCATAAAGCTCGCTGAGTTTTCTTGTCATTTAAAACATTAATAGTGGCAAAACTATTTTTGAAATTTTAGTGGGAGGATTTTAATCCTGGTCCCCCAATTCGCTAAAAAAGACAAAAAAAAAAAACACATGTGATCTATACTAGTGAAGCCAAATTAAGTTGTTGTTTGCATAAGTGTTGCGCCTAAGAAAATTATTTTAACTTGCAACTGTAGTTTAATTTAAGACAAAAACACAATTGCAAAAACAAAAGAAATATAGATGACGTAATCAAATGTTGGGTTGTGCTAACTGTGATATGTCTTGTAACAGGAATGTGATGTTAAAATGAGAAGAGCCTTCTTCATCTACAGCCCTGTGAGCTAATTCTCCGAGCTCTTTGGCTATTCTTCTTATCTCTTTTGCATCATCACTGTCACCCATCAATTCTTCCACTGCCTTCCTCACTCCTTCGTTATCCACCAACACTCCTATTTTCCTTTCTTCCCCTTATTTCATAACCTCTTCAATCCCAGCTCTTACACCGACTTTTAAGAAACTGCACGACCATTTTCTTGTTGGAGAACTGGTCTTCCAAACAATGGCCATGTGAGCAATGAAACACCCGAGGTGATTCCTTCTAGAGTCCAGATCCATCCACAATGTGTCAAAAATCTTCCAACAGAAGGGTGTGAAAGGATAAGCACTTGAGGTGCCCATCCTTTTATGAGAAGCCCTCTCTCTTCGACCCTTTCTTCAAAACCACTCTCTAAGATCCACTCATCGAGTACATTATACTTTTCCCAACCTCTCATGACCCAGATGAAAGGTCTTTGGGATTTTTCTAGGCCTTTCCCGAGCCCCTTGAGCTGAGACAGAGGAATACTGCAGATACTTCCAAGGTAAACATATGGCACCAACCCTTCATCTTTAGAATCAAGCCATTTAAACATTCATCTTGATCAATGACCGCCTTGTTTCCCCTCTCAGCTTTGTCGGCTCCTAACTTGTTGCACAAGGAAACGGGTCCAATGGACCATACTTTCCCGGCTCTAGCCTCTTTGTAGTCTTTGACATAAGCAACCTCCAACTCCTGAAATGTGTTGACGATTACACCGTAGGATGTGTTTTCTTCTTCGACCAACTCGTCCAAAAACTCTTTCCAATCTCCATTTGCATTTGCTTCGACGGGAACTTAAGGCTTTGTAAATTCAACTTTGTCAGGAAAATTAGGAACAAAGAAATACTCTTTGTCTGACTTTAAATTCTGCAAGATCTCCAGGTTTCGGCGTAGAATATGCATACACAAAATACAAAAGAAAGACATTCCATGGAAAAGGATCTTTGGAATATTGAACGTCCTTGCGTTTTGCTTGTATAAGGCAAACAAAATCAGAAATCAGGCAGTTTGGTCTAGGTTTCATTTCTTCCAGTAGTTTCATAACCGGCTATTCGAGCATGTTAACCGCTTTAAAGAAAGGTATCATCAACTCCTTCGAGTCAAGCGAGTCTACATTCTCTTTTCCTTCTAGCAGCCCAACTTCTTGATATGGAAGCTTCACATGCACCAGGTTGATGGGCAAACCAGACTCGATGGCACGGTTTAAGACATTCATTAACCTCGCTGCGTTTTGAGGTTTCATGACAATTGTTATGGTCAAACCACGATGAGCCAAGAGCCTTGCAATATTAACCATAGGAATCATGTGGCCCTGAGCCATGAAAGGGAAGTGAACAAAGTGAAGAGGAGGATGAAATTGGTGGGCTTTTAGGGTGGCCATACTGCTTACAAATCAAGAAGGAACTTTAAGTTTTGTTTTGCTTGGACATTGTGGGTAAGTGATCGTGAGGTTCTATAAGATGGATAAGAAGACTGTGGATGATAAAAAAAAGGTTTCAACAAAATGATGTAGCAGATGACGTAAACACATAAAGTTGTTGTACATAAAAGACAGAGATTATTGCAAGAGGACATTTCGTGGCCAATACTTTCTTCAGGTCGTCCTTTTGTGACCATTCTGCGTCTTCGAGTGTCCTTTACTTGCCGGAAAAGCTTACCAAGAGATTATTTATTCAGAATAAAAATAAGATATTTGATCTGCAAGACACAAAATCAAACTGGTCTCTTTCAGACATTACCAAAGTCAAATTGTATTTGAAACTGTAAGTTCAATTCAATTTTTATACGTAATAGTACAAAAAAAAATGATAAATCCAAAGCCGCCGAATCATTTTCAGACGGCAAATATATATCTACCAGAAGTATCAAAAATAAAATTCAACTAAAATGAAGAACCCGCACTCGCAATGGAATAACTCAGCAGTTTTGTTTTCCCTCTATAAAATTATAACCCTAATTCATTCTATAGCGAAGAACGCAGGGTTTATGTCTAAATTTTAATTCGTACATTTGTTATACTGAAGTCAATAAGTTATAACATGTTATTCTATATTCTATGATAAAAGAAACATAGAATAACATGTAAATTGTCTATTTTGTGACAATATTACATGTTATTCTACAATTCTGCTATATAACCAATATACCACTTCAAAATAACATATATAATTTTTCTTATAGTTATACTGAATAAAAATCTATATTGGAAAAGTTGAACAAGAATCTGTTTACAAAAATCTTTGTATAGCATTCTTAGTATAATATAACATATTATTTACGTATCTCTTAAAATATTTTATGACTCGATCAAATAATTTGTATTTGTTATAAAAAAAAAAAATAGTAGCATATATAGAAAATCTAGTGAACAATTTCCATAAAAGACATTTTATATCACAGGTTGATTTTGATTACACGGTTTGGAATCCACCAAAGATTATAGAAAAAACCTCACAGGCTACTCATTAGATCAATACCGTACGTCCGAGAAAAACTTCAAACGTGTTTTTGACATTAGAAATGAGGTTAATAAGTCAAATTGATAAATGGTTTTGACTCTTTGTTTATTAAATGTTTTAGATATGTCTAAAAAGAAGTTTAAGCCAACTTTTGGATGTCTTGACTTCAGAAAGTGAAGTTATTTATTCTGCTGAACGTGTTGACTAAGTCTCCAATTCTCCAAATAAAAGCAAACTAAGACTGTGTAAACGTTTATATTTCTTAAACAATGACGTAATTAATTCTTGGATTGTGCTAGTTGCATTATGTCTTCTAAGAGGAAAGTGATGTTAGAATGAGAAGAGCCTTCTTCTTCCACAGCCTTGTGAGCTAATTCTCCAAGCTCCTTGGCTCTTCTTCTTCTCTCTTTTGCATCATCACTCTCACCCATTAATTCTTCCACTGCCTTCTTCACTCCTTCTTTATCCACCAACACTCCTATCTTCTCCTCTTCCCCCCATTTCATTGGCTGCTCAACACCGACTTTTACACCGGCTTTTAATACCTGCACGACCAATTTCTCGTTGCAGAACTGATCTGCAAATAGCGGCCATGTAAGAAGAGGTAGACCAGAGGTTATCCCCTCAAGAGTTGAGTTCCATCCGCAGTGCGTTAAGAATCCTCCAACGGAAGGATGTGAGAGGATAATCATTTGAGGAGACCATCCCTTGATCAGAAGTCCTCTGTCTTTAATTCTTTCTTCAAATCCGCTCTCCGTGAACCACTCAACTAACTCTTTGTTTTTCTCCCAACCTCTTATGACCCAAATGAAAGATCTTTGGGATTCTTCTAAGCCTAGGCCTAGCTCCTTGAGCTGAGTCAGAGGAAGATTGCAGATACTTCCAAGACAAACGTAGAGCACAGAGCCCGGTTCCTTAGAATCAAGCCATTTAAGGCACTCATCTTTATCAATATCTGATTTCTTTCCCCTCTCAGCTTTGTCTGCTCCCACCTTATTGCACAAGGAAACGGGTCCAATGGACCATGCTTTACCGGACCTTGCCTCCTTGTAGTCTTTGACATAAGCAGGCTCGAGCTCTTGAAATGTGTTGATTACCACTCCATAGGATGTCTTATCCGCTTCTTTCATTTCATCCAAGAGCTCCTTCCAGTCTCCAGGAACATATGTTTCGACAGGAACTTGAAGTCTTGTGAATTCAACTCTATCAGGAAAATAAGGAACGGTGAAGTACTCTTTGTCTGACTTTAAATTATCCAAGATCTCACGATTATTACGTAAAACATGCATACACAGAAGACAAAAGCAACACATGCCATGGAAGAGGATCTTTGGTATATTGAACTTCTTGGCGAGTTTGCTTGTATAAGGCAAACACATGTCGGAAATTAGACAGCTTGGTCGAGGGCTCATCTCTTCAATGAGCTTCTGGACCGGTTCTTCGAGCATGTTAACCGCATTAAAGAAAGGTATAATCAGCTCCATGGATTCAAGCGAATCGAAATTCTCTATTCCTTCTGGCAGCCCAACTTCTTGATTTGGAAGCTTCAGCTGCACTAGGCTGATGGGCAAACCAGACTCGATGGCACGGTTTAAGACATTCTTAAACCTCGCTGCGTTGTGAGGTGTCGTGATAATTGTTATGGTCACACCGCGCTGAGCCAAGAGCCTTGCAATATCGACCATGGGAATCATGTGGCCTTGAGCCATGAAAGGGAAGAGAACAATGTGAAGAGGATAAGAATTGTTGGCTTTTTCGGAACCCATGCTGATGATTTAACGCTAAAAAAAACTCCGAAAAATTTGTTTTGATTCTGGATTATATTTGTGAGACCTTATATAGAATAAAGGTGCGTGGAGAACAAAACAATAACTGAACTGAAGACGTAATAGATGACGTAAACAAATTTTATTTGCCACACACCTCCAATCCAGTCCACAGATTGATATTGCTACAAGACATTCTTGGCAAACACTAAGAGTTTGTCCGTTCGTGACCCATCTTGCATCTTCTAATGACTATCCTTTACACGATGAAGATAATAATTCGCAGACACAAAAACAACAACTTGGTTGCTCGCTGATAGCTACATCTACTGCAACTCTTAATTACTACAATAAAGGTACATAAATTAGTAGTTTAACCCCAATGAGAAATCAAATTTGCGTTTGAAACTTTAAAGATGGGTTAAACTCCAATATAAAACAGTACAAGAAGATAATGCAACTTTGGACTCTTTCAAGTCAGCAATATGTATCAGAAGCCTCAAAAATCACAATCAACAAAAGAGGAACAGAGGTCCAGAGCTTACAACACATTCGTGTGAATGTTTCTTTCCTGAGTTCGGTAATGGAGATGACCACACTAGTCGCAATTTACAAGATGAAAACATAAAACGCTTTACAACAAACACATTATGACACATAAACCTTGACGGATTTCACGTTGCACACTGTACCTATGGATATATATCTCAAGACCCCAGATTTTTGGCAGTAACCGGTTGGTATTCACACAGACCGCCATACACGTATTATTTCTTAACAGCCTCGGGATCATTGGCTTTTCTACTTGAGTCCGTCATATCAAGTCGAGCTCTTCTCCAAAATGTTGATTTGGTTGATCTTAGCAGCAACCCAAAGGCTGATGAGCATGCCGCTCTCACAACTGAATCTTGTGACCGGGTCATCTTGTTAACCAGCGTTTCAAACACCTGAACAGGAGACGGGCTTGAGAAACTTTTAATACTTATGTGCGTGTCATATGTACTTTCTCTAATATACCTGTGGATAGTAGAGAGAGATTATATGCTGATCCTCTGAGAGTGATAACATGGTGGTGGAGAAGTGTATTGCGTTTGCCTGAATTACTGGCCATGGTGCATCAAAAGCCTGCACCGGGTAGTTGTCACTTCACTTTTATATATATATATAGGAACAATGATGATTAGTTCATTGAGACAAGCGGAACCTGGACGGTTGAGGCCATGTAATTATCAACTCTTTCTGACTCTTGAACCAAGTGCCTAGAGAGATCCCTTACGAAGTTTTCATAGTCGTTTCTGAAAATATAAAGAACCTTAGAAGATAAAGGTGGTCATTGTGCACAAAAATAGATTTGGTACTTGTAGGACGGCGAGACATACCTATCGTCAGAACCAAAAGCACGTGAATCATACAGGGTAGAATAATTTTGTATGTCCATGAGTGGAGCAAACCGCTTGAGGGTTACCTATTCACATAGTAACAGATATTTCGATTCAAAGTTGCCTCAAACACAACAACGGAGAGATAGGCTATGAAGAAAATTACCCGACAAGCCTGTCTTATGCTAGGATCGTCGTCGTGGAGGTGTACTACCAAGCGGGGAAGGGTGGAATGAATCTGACATTAGACATATTCATCCAATGAGCTTTAGATTAAAGCTGAAATATCTTCTTTCTTCGTCATCCATATCAATGAAAAGGAAACGAGAAAAAGATAATGTGTTACCTGCTCAACAAATCCCTCCCGTTGCCCTCCGGTAGCATATTTACTTAGTGCTCCAAACGCTGCAAATGCATTGGCTCTCATCTTCGGGTCCATGCTAACCTGATACAAATTATTATTTCAAGGTTAGTGGCAAAGCACTACAATCAGAACAATGTACTTAACAATTTAGTGGACTTCTAAAAGTGATTTTGCATTTTTTCTCCCGTTCAAGTTTTACTCTGGTTTTAAAAGCTTTATTTTATCTCTTTGTTTCAAATAACTTACTTGAAGGTTACGAAGCCGAACAGATAAATTCAGCAAGATAGGTTCAACAGCATCTTTAGATGCTGACTCTGTGACCTAAACACAAGAAAATAAGCATATAAAGCTCAAACAAATTGCGTATAGATCTGACAGACAGAGTTCAGAAACATTTAGCTGTTAAAGGGTCTGGACATTACCATCAATAAACATGACACAGCAGTTAGTTGCACTGACTCATCCAAATCATCGAGCAACGCTAATATTACACCAATAACTTGAGTTGTGTAGTGGTTCATACAAGTAGATGGCATCTGGCAAAACCCCAAAGCAACTAAGTTATGCATTCAGGAACAACAACTTCTTATAGAAAGCAGTAGAAACCGAATAAACTTCCCGAACCGCCGTATTCCATGGTCAACTACCCTCTAGTATATGTTTCAAGTAACTCTCATAGCATCAAAATGTTATAAATATGTGTATAAACTTGTTTTACTTGGCTGAATATAACACACCTCCATAATTAATTATTTACGGTTCTTAAGAATAAATTGTCGATCTAACATCATTATCATAATCTCACAAGAGCATACTCTCTGGTCAACCTACTTGAGAAGGTGATACGGAAATAAAAGTTGCTCCGCAAAACTCTTTCTTGCACTAGTTTTCTTAAAAAATTAAGATATATATTTCAAAAATGCTCAGAATAACTCTTACTTGCACTAATCCTCTTAGACAAAGGCGCCTTACAGTCGGAGAATCATCTGACACATTTCGGCAGAGTGCTTCGACCATCTCCTCCATTACAGAACTAAAATCACCACTGCAACTCAGAAATATTAGCAGATGAAACTTAAAAAGAATGCAGTTGTAAGGACATTGAAAACATTATACCTGTAGCGTATGAACTCTGACAATGCAGCAGCAGCAGCTTCCCTTTGGAATCGTTGTGGACGGTTTAGTGCTTTCGTTAGAATTACGCAAATATGGTGAACCTGTAACAGCAGTACTTAAACACTTAAGTTCCAAGTCTGAAGGGAAACTGTAAACTCCCTTTTTTCATCACTGGATTTCTTCTATGCTACTCTGCTTAAAAAGGTTTCAGCGACAAGAAGTTCAGATGCGTAAGACACCAAGTCAGTAAGGCTGTGTTTAAGAATAGGTTAGACTTCCCTAACCTCATTCTTTTTCAGACAGAAACAATCTCTCATGTGTACTTAACTACTATGCACATATCTCCATATCCATGATTTCCCGAGAAGAATGGTCAAGAGAAAATCCATGTTGCCACAATTGACTCAACTAATGAACCAATAATCAATTAGTGGGCTAGGCTACAAAGACCCTGTAAACATGACTGCAGTCATCCATAACTAGGTACCTCCTTCGGCCTCTTAATTGAAATGCATCCAGCAATATCGCCAATAAGATCAACCCACTTTTCTTTTTCTCTATGCTCCCCATTACGAGCCAAAATCTAAGCAAAGAGAGGTATCAGGTCATCATACTAGATATTAAAAAGAATCAATTAAATGTTGAAAGTCAAAAAGTACCTTGCCCATCTCAAAATCACCAACACACTCACAGAAAGCCTGGAATGAAGTCAGAAGTACTCTGCCAAGAAGGAAAAATATTCAAAGTCTTTACTAAAATAAGAGTATCAATTGTTACGTGCCTATAGTTCTCTTGAAAGTAGGCGAATTACCGTAATGGATCCTGCTGACCAGTGCTGGCAAGTCCATGACAGCTTCCCAATTGAAGAGTAAGTGCCCCAACGACAGAAGAGTAGCTTTTCTCAACAGCTTTCTTTCCAATTTTTCCGCCACCTCTGTTACACTTAGTATATTAGCCACCAAAAATGCATCACATACACACAAGTAAAACTGATGGTTTAAGAAATGTACCTAAAAAAGGCAGTGAGAGCAAAGATGGCAGCTTGAAGAATATCATCTTCTACATGTGTTTCAGAAGAAGAGCTTGTATTATCTCCCTTATGTGAATCACCTTTAACTAAAGAACAACGATTGAGAATAGATATCAAGTGTTCCATGAACGAAACTGAAAGCTCCGTATGTTGAGAGAAAGCCTGCATCAAAATTTGATTGACAATGAGATGCCTCGTCCAATTATTTTATACTGCCCAAATGATAACGAAGCGCTGAAAGAAAATTTGATAAGGAAATAGCATCCCAGAAGCCAAAATCATTTCACCAGAAAGCCTAAACCTGAAATTTTAGAACCCAATACAAGGGTCACATGATACTTCTTTTTGACTAAAAAATTATTAAGTTGCCTGAGCATTACTAATCAGGGTGAAATTGTGCCAAACAGCAGATTCTTACAAATGAAACCACCTTGCAGGCACAATCACAGTTCTAAGAAGACGTGTCATGTGCAAAATGTTAATTCACTCCCTTAAGTGTTGTACACTAGAAGTACAACAAACTTCAAGTCAGTCAACTATTCCCAAAAGTTTTGTTAAGAATTCGTAGAAGATGATACAACCATGAAACAAAAGACGATAAAATAATTTCATATACTCTCATATAGTATCATAGTTCAGAGAGGATGCTACTTACATAAAATGCATCTTGCATTGGCCAGCCACCACGCATCCTAGTTATGTCCTTTGTCACGATGTCCCTCCCAGCAGTAGCCAACACTTCATTAAACACAATCGATGACTGTGTGTTCTCTGCCAGTGCAGAAATCTTCATGTGATTTAAGGTAAAACAGAGCATACGAGATATTTGATAGTGAGTTTCATAATGAAGCAGTATCAAAATTTACGTGCAAATCGAATATGCTAGCAGAATTAAGTAAAGGATACAGCTCCAATAGCTTCAACACGTAGATTCTTCTCAGTTATATGAACTGCTGCCGAGAGCAAGGACTGAGTCGTCCTGCCAGAAGAGAGGCAAAAGAAGGAAGGGAAACAAGATCATCAAATAACAATGTGAAAAAAGGGACTGACTCCCTCTACTTTAAGCTTTGATGTACCTTGATATATCATTGTCACTAAGCTGACTCCCTCTACTTGAAACAAACTCAGTAACCGCTTGAATGGCTCCCTCCGCAGATTGTCTGATTTTGTCACAGATAGCTGCAGTGCAATTGTGCAAGGCTGCTACGAGCTACATGACATAGCACAACATAATGGGCCATTATCCAATTAATGACATGATACTGTATACAAAAGAAGGAAGAAAACAAACCTCATCCGCCGTTAAAAGAGCACAAATGGATGAGACTATTCTGTTAAAAACTTCGGAAGGATCAATAGAGGCATCCTGAAAGTCGGTTCAAACAAATCTGACACCCTGAGTATGTGGCATAAGAAGAAAAAAAGGAAATAAATCTGAGCGTATCAACAAAATGCTTACGCTTTTCAGAATGGCAATGACATCCTCAAGGGAAGACAGGGCTTTATAGGCGTCTTCAGAATCCAACCCACTTGAGAGTGTAGCTTTTGGAAGGGAAAGGGAAATGCTGAAGAACTGGTCAAGAATCTAACAAAAATAATTGTATGAGAA
This sequence comes from Streptanthus diversifolius, assembly GCA_039880935.1. Classification (NCBI taxonomy): domain Eukaryota; kingdom Viridiplantae; phylum Streptophyta; class Magnoliopsida; order Brassicales; family Brassicaceae; genus Streptanthus; species Streptanthus diversifolius. Next base: position 19,198,360 of record JAXGFM010000022.1, on the reverse strand, counting down.
ACCATCAGGAATTATTTCACACTCAGATGAATTGATCCCCCCCCCTCATTTTGTGACACAGTTGTTAAGTACTAATCAAATACCTGTGCAGAAATTTTTCGAACTTCAGAATTTGTGTCAGCACAGCGTGGGAGGTAGGTTATGACCCTATCTCCCAAACACAATACCTCGCGGTCAGGAAATAAAAATACCGCTGTTGTTCAAACAAATAAAAGTAATTAGCTGGTGGATAATGTATGGGTAGGTAAAAAGAAAACAAATGGTTTTCATACATGGTAGATTTGAAAAATTCCCCTGCATACTGCGGTCTACATATTTTCTATGTGGGCAATCCCCTAAACAACCAAGAGCACAGTAGCCAGCAACACAAAGCTTGCGAAACTTTAGAAGCATCTCATGAGCTGCCACACAACCTCTTTTTCTTTGATAATCAATGGGTGACGAAACATATTGATCAAGCTGTCTAAGTAGATGCAAAAGCTGCTCAGCTCGACTTCTGCCATCCTCTCCACTAGTTCATGCGCATATATCATTCAATAAGCGAAAAAAATATTTTCAAAATTGCACTTGTAGTAGGACACAATATTTGAGATTACTGTAAATTCACTACCATAATCATTTGGTCAATCTATCAAAGGTGTAACATGTAAGTTATGCATGGTAATAAAAACAGATCAAATGAACTTATAAGAGAATGTCAATTATAAATTATGTCTCTAGTAACGGAAAGTATTATCATTATAAACTGAAAGAAGAAACATAGACGATGGAAAATGTAACTTTAAGAAATTCCATCGAAGAGTTCAGTTTTTTAGAATGTATTTCATCTATGGAATGAAAAACAGATCAAAAAGAGACTTCCAACTAACTTGTCCAAAAATTCCAGAGAATCTAGAGCCTCATTAAACCTAAGTGAATTAAGTCTTGTCAAGTAAATACCTTGTAAGGAGGATGGCACACAAGAGAGTCACAAGATTGTCTATAAGGGGACTTATGACATCTGATGGATCATTAGGCAAAGCAAAGAATCCCAATGTAGCCTGTCCAAGAAAACGTGCATAAATTCAAGAGAGAATATAAATAAAAAAGAAATGACACGAGTTTTAGACTCGGTTTAAACCAGACATTACTCACCTTCATGACACGATTTCGAGTTTCAACAGTCAACTTCGGCTCTACAGAGACCAGGGTTGTGCAGGCATTTAGAGCAAGTGCCTGAACAAGATTTTAGTCAGAAAGAGAAATGGTATCTGCTTGTTTGAAAGAAAAGCCCCATGGTACAGAGTCTTGTCATAGATTACCATACCTGAGTATGTAAAAGTTCAAGACTAGATTCTGCAAAACCTTCATTTTCATCTCGACCCATCAAAGTCAGTACATAATCAAGCATCTGATCTCTTCTTTTCAATGGGAATGTAGAACCACTTTCTGAAGCATTTATGACAGCACGACCTTCACACAAAGATACAAGAGATCAGGGTCCTTAATACTCCGACGATCTCCCTACCGTTATACCCAAACCACGTGGAGCGGTCTAACTTAATACAAAATTATCTAAGAGAGAAATGAAACCAATCAGTCATCGAAAAACATGACTCCATCATCTATATTTTCTAACCCCGTACTAACCTAACAAATCAATAGCAGTTATAACAGCTTGTTTTGCTGTTTGGTGTCGCACATGAAGAAGCCGTGAAAGCATATTCGTGCCCTGCAGTACACAAAAATGAAATCTGATTACGAAATTGAAAATTGAGAATAAAAGTGGTGCTAAAACAATATAACAAGGTCTCTATAGTTCTAACATAAATCACTGTTTGGTCACAGAAATTAATTCAGACTTCCAACTCTTAATACGATATTTAAATTCATTAAGTGAGTTTTCCTAGCGTATGACTCAACGTCAATCTGAAGCATAAGTTTAGAACACATCGTGACAGACAAAGCAGACAGAGCAGGACGGATTATAACATAAATCGAAATGCAATAATCTAGAGAAAGTTGAAAGACATACGACAAGTGCATCTATTCTGGCCTCAATAACCGATGAGGGGGCATATTTCGCAGCATATCCATACATCAAAGCCAAAGCAGCATGTATATCATCACTGTCTTCTGTTTTATAGCTCTCAGAGAAGAGAGATAAGATCCTAGAATTGACACAGGAACATCAAGTCAGTTTTATGTCATAAATTTCACAAACCTGTGGTAAAAGTTACCAATTTTAGGAATATATGAGTAATGAAGGAACCAATCATCTAATATCAGGAAACCATTTTTTAGAACAATTTCTGCTCGTGCTTTAAATATCTACTTTAAACACACATGAAGAAGACTTGGGATAGTTAGCTAGAATTTACAAACTTTAAAGATAAAGCCTTCCACTACTGAAAGATATATGATGATATATATTAAAAGAGAGAAGGAACGTAATAGTTTAAACAATTAGTGGCAGATGTGCAGGCATATCTAGATTTTAACACTAGAACGTGTATGTGGCGCGTTGATTTCATTAAGCAAGATAAACCTTTGGAAAATACTCTGCCCAACATTATCCAAAATGACTTTCAACTTTTCCAGTACAGTGTCCAAGTGAGAAGCAGCGACCTACACAATCAATTAGCATATTAACATAGGCTGAAATTCAAGATCTGAGCGCGAAAAAAAAAAAAAAAGACAAGTACACTTAAATTACCAGCCCCATTGCCTTCGCTAAACCAAGTCTATTTGCAGGTATAGAAATGTCAGCCTGTTCGTACATCCAATCAATCTTTTCGCGAACATATGCTCTATCATTAACTTTCTGGAGAAGTATACCCATGCACCTGAAATTAAAGCACAAGAGGTTTACAACACTGTTCAGCGCTCAATTATTGATATAAATACTGGATGTCTGCTATAACCTAGTGTCTGTGCAGATTTCAGAGAAAATTTAAAAATTATTAGCCATCTACCAGGAAACACTAATATCATAAGGAAAAGGTTCAGCCAAATGGTGAGGTACACAAAGAATGTATATGTACAAAGATAACAAAATAGACAACCGCATGTCTTTCCTGTTATAAACTTTGATGATATGGTGAAGGGAATCAGAAAATCACTAGTTAAAAAACCCAGGAAGCAAATGTCAATCAAGGATTACGTTTTTTCATTTTTGAAGATTGATAGTGAGACATTGATGTCTGAAGACATCAACAGTCCAATCCAAATACTTGTGTTCAACAATTAGGTCAACATAGTCACCAACAAGACGTAGAGATACTTCAACTTCAACCAGAAATCATAAAAAATGAAAATCAATAATTTTACCGGTGCAGAAGTGCTGCATGGTCATCATCCGGAGTATAAAGACTGTATTGATTTGCAAAAGCATTTCCAAGAGATATAACCCAGTCAGCATCCTGGGTGACATCCAGTGATTCTGCTAGAAACTGTATGTGTAATAGAACAACGATCAGAAGTAATGCATGCAACAAGCTTGATTGGTCAAATTAATCTATAAAATTGCCTTAAAATTTAAGAAACTTAAGCTCATAAGGATGCCAGTTGAATAAACTTACATTGATTATCATGTCATCCCAATTTTCCTGGTAAGATGGATCAAGCTTCAGATCTTCTGTGTCAAAGACATACGCCTTCATTTTTGGAATCTAGAGCTTACCAAATGTGAGAAATAATTAGGCTCACATCCACAGGACACACGATGCAAAAAACATAGATACTAGAAATCTACGGTGCAATCTGACCATATATCGCTCTCTAGTAACCGATTGGATACCATAAGTAAAATAAGAAAAATTGAGTGCTTTGAGTAACGTAGCAAACAGCACTGTACCTCATCTTGCCAAAACATGCTTATATTCTTTGGAAAAAGAGGGGACAGATAGCCAAGGACCTGAAGAAAGTAACAACAGAGTAGTTAAATAAGACAACTTCAAAGATGCAGTACTCAGATTTGAGAAGAGGGGACAGATAGCCAAGGACCTGAAGGAAGTAACAACAGAATAGTTAAATAAGACAACTTCAAAGATGCAGTACTCAGATTTGAGAAGACGAAGCACATATGAGCCATTAAAAATAGTAGGCGCTATAACGATCAAGCATTTTCTCTTGATGAAAGAAGAGGAATAAACTAAGTATACTGTGGAATTATAGGACGTAAAAAGTGAGCCTATAACAGAATTTTCTGAGTTACTGACAAATACTTACCGTCAAAATTTGGGTTGCTAACTGCTCCTTTGCCAGAGGGTTGTGCAAAAGAACCACCAAACGGGTAAACAACTCCTGCATTTATAATAAATTCGGATACGTGTTTTCAATTTTGAGATCTTAAAATACACAACAAAACTTAGATCGTATGACAAGGCATGATAACAAATTTACCTCAGGGCTAGGAATATCAGCACGAGCTTTACACTCGATCAACATGGGGGTGGTTGAAGATCTACGACGACAAAGTTCAGATATGCATCTACAGACCTATCAAATTAAATAATTAATAGTGTGAATTCAGGTCTGGTCTCTGATAAAAATAAAAATAAAAAAATAGATAAAAGTCGAAATAGGCAACAAAAGAAAGATCTTACTGATGCAACAGCGCCAGTGTAAACCCTAGGGATAATCATTTTCAGTAGGAAAGGCCAAAGGATGTACTGCAATTTCAAATCCTCGTAAGCATTAGAATCCGAAAACTTTTGGTAAACGGGATATATCGTTTTTGAAAAGACTAAGACAAAATCGAAGCACCTCCATCTCTGGGATTGTAACGGTCAAGAGCAGAAGACCTTTTCCACAAACTGCTCTTAGCTGTGTTGGACTAATTGGTTCCCCTTTTGCCTGAGAGAAATATTTATAGCTCACGTAAATTTCTAGAAAGAATATGCTAGTGATGCTTACCACTGTACATATGCTAGTGTTGTTTTATTAGTACATAACTTACAAAATAGAAGTAACCGAGACATTCTTCAAACTGGTTTAAGTTATGTACTCAAAACAACACTAGGGGCAAGTATCAGAACGAAGTGCATGAGATAATGGCAACAAATAAAATAGTTTTTCACAGCATTTAGAACACTCGGCAGGAAATGAGGATAGATAACAAAAAAGAAGGTAGTCCAAACGCAAAGGGTCGGGAAATGAGAAACATCATTCAACTGTCCATATTCTCTTCCTTGTTTTCGTATTTTTCTTTCCGTTTCTAATTTAAATTGTGGAATTGGTCTTCTTAAATAAAACATATTTTAATCATATTATTCAGCAAGAAACAAAAACGGTTTCCTCTTCCGTGTCATACCTTCAAAGGCACACATAATTCTTCCGATGTCTCAGTTGAGCACCATAACTTATTTTGTAAGTAAATTGTAATGTTAATCGGTCTTACCTTCAGATTGTCAATCTCTCCTATTGCAGAATGGCGTACAAGGTATTCAACGAATAGTTCCCCAGATGGTCCGACCAGATAGCAATGTGAAGCCATGACCACGATCAACTGTCATTAAAGCAGAAAAACAAAATCAAGAGGGGGCATGCTACAACATGAATATTCTAATAGTAATAATACAACAATATATGCCAACTCAGTACCTCTGAAAGAGCTTTTCGAACAGCTAAATTTTGCTCATCTAACAAAGACCTTGCAGCGTCAACCAAAAGGGGCCGTTTTGGGTGCCAAGCTTCAAGTAACCTCCAAACGCAATGAAAAATCATAAGTCAGGATGGGAAATAAACTCTAAATTAATATGCTATACTGATGAAGGATAAGGAAATACACCTCGGAAGCAAATGTTTCAAGACACAGAGAGCACCAAAAGTCAACGGGTCTTCTTTCAACTTGCATTTCTGGTGAAAATATACACGGAAGACAGGATCTTCAAATTTTACTTCAAGATAAATAACCAGTATAAAGTATCACACAGAAGCATTCCAAGGAATATTTTATTGAGTCTAATATAAGTGCTAGGTATTTCCACTCTTCGCAATGCAAAAAGAGAGAATATCTAGAGCCGTATCCATCAAACAAAGTATGTCCCTACATTAAGAAGAAATGTAAACAAATCATCCGGGTAAACCATGCCAACAGTCAGAAAGCACCGCTGCACTTCATTGTATGCCTGCAACACAAAGAATAAAGCACAGGCAAAAGATTTATACACCGCACTTCCAAAATAAAGGCTGAAAAAAATGAAAAAAAAAAAAACTGAAACACTATATGTTGCATTAACAGCATATAATGAAAGCAATCACTGACTTACCTTTCGTCCCACTGAAATACCTGAGCACCTTTTGCTTTCACTATTCATACTGATTACAGGAAGTAGTGTTGACAGAACAATTGTAAGGTCCTGCAAGGAAACCAAACTTAACTGAAACACAGCATAACAATTGTTTTTTATCCTTCTAATTCCAAAAATAAACCATCACATATATAAAATAGACGTGCAAATTTGTAGATAATGAGGCACCTTAGCAACAACAAAAAAAAAGATAGAAACACTATTACCTCAAAATCAAGCAGTGGAGGACCAGACTCAGAAAGTAATGAAGCATTTAATAAGTTGTAAAGACTACATGTCGCCAAAAGAGCATCGTCATGATCTTTCTGATACCTAAAAGTTGAAATGAAAGGAATGGATATTCGCTACATTTAGAATTAAGTTAAAAATAGAGACAAGTCTATACAAAAATCATCCCATGCCTTGGTACATACTTCTTTCTAATGTTAATAACATTTGCGGGACAATATATGAAGCCGACAGCAACTTTACTATGCTCTGGGCTTTTGAGAACTAAGGGTTGAGAAATAAAAATAGAATCAGATATAGAACTTACAGTTCAAGTATTGCTGGAATAAGCCTTGGTAATGCTGATTTCAGTTGTGTACGTGTGATAAGACCGACCATCTGACCCAGAGCCTCTACAGTAGATACTCGTACCTTTTTCAACAGAGGATAAACAACTAACTAAGCACACTTTCAAGTCAAGAGTCATAACTGGAGACCATTTGAACACTTACTAGCAGAATCTTGCAAAGATTTATCTCTCTGTATTGTGAATATACTACTGGGGGAAAAGAACCAGAAGATAAACTTTCCTTTCTTCTATGATCTTATAAATGAAGTTATATATGCTCATTATTTTTCGTCTTATATATAAAATAACGGTCTGTGAACAATCATGAACCATGTGCTTACGCTGGTAATCTCTTAAAAAATACATTTTGAAAGGAAAACGCAATAATATGAAAACCTAAAGTGGAGAATAATACTTAAAAAGATCATGGACTCACCTTATGATCTCGGGAAGTTGTCCAAACTCTCAACAACAGCTCAAAAACTGAATTTAGAAAGGACCTGCATCGGGTAAAGCCCTTGATTTGAGTGTGTTAAACACAAAGCCTAGCAGAAATAAAGCAAAAAAAAAAAAGTGATCTCACATGACATCGCTGTCAAGAGGAGAATCTGAGGTAAGATCTGTGATGTATAGCCACACTGCCTGAGACCAGCACTTAAATGCTAGACATAAAATCAATGATTCATTTATGAGCCAAATAAGCAAAAAAAAGATGGTACTAGAGACAAGCTGGGTTATTTGAAATATACAGGCTCTTCCTTGTATCTGATATTGGTGCACATGCAAATTGTCTGATACTCTGATATGGATTTTTCATCTTTTCCACCATTGAGAGTTCGAAGATGTACAGATCAACAGGTTTATATCCTAATTTTTTTTACTATGTATTATATTTCCATATTGGTTCAATAAATGAACAAACTCTAACATGATGACCTTTCTATTAGACCACATTAGAAACAACTAACCAAATAGTACAGAAGAAACATCCAGCTTATTATAGGATAAAGGAGGAAAATTGTCACTTTCTATAAAGAACACCACTACCTAATCGAAAACGGATTACAAAAATTAAACTCTACCATTTGCAAATATTGGTCGGTGTATATCCCGAACATTCCCAAGTATAGGCAACACCCTTGAAAGTACACCTTTCAGGCGTGGAGTGAACTGCGAAGCTTCAAAGAAAATATGAAAATACTTCAAAATATCAAAGGACTGCAATTTTTTCCATTAACTTTTCAATGTGAGAAGTAAAACAGAAAAAAAGGAACGTAGATCAGAGTTAGAAATTAACCATCAGATGAGGCAAAGTCAGCAAGAATTTGAACCATGGCAGGCGAAGCTGAAGCCGGACTAGACAGATGAAGAAATATTTCTTCCATCATCTGTCATGTCATTTAAGAAATATCATAATTATACTAAAAACAAAGGACTTGTACAATATATCAAAGTTAGCCACCTACTTCAGTAGACTATCATTCTTTAAATTTAGATTCACATGTATGCGGAGCCCAAGAAGTAAATCTCATCACCGATCATGTTGTACAGTAACCCTTATACAGCAACCTTTTGTCTATACTCTATAGTAAAGGCAACAACTCGGGGAGGTACAGTCATATGGAACTAGACAAATAGTTTTCTTAATGTCCAGAAATCCCCCTCTGAATTAGCAAAAAGGGGAGGAGAAGAAAAAAAAAGAATCCTTACAAGATCAGGAAAATGTGTTCCAATAGAGACAAGCAGCCCTGACGCTTGCCTTTGCCAGTCAGCATTTAGTTCCTACGTCATGATGAACCAAGAAAAGATACTAAAATGATCAGGAAACATATACGAACAATGCAAGAAAGTTTGTAAAATTTTGAAATTCATTTCTCCTGTTTTGTCTATAAATTATTACGTAACTGATATTTGATGAGAACGTCTCAATCATCTAATCCTGAAATCTGTACGTCAAACTTCTAGGTAACCTCTACTACAAGAATGAGCGACACATGATTTATCATCTGTCAAACGCATAAGAAAGATGCACAAACCTTCTAATATTTAAATGCCACAGAGACGCTACAGGGGAAAAAGCAGAAACATCGAAACAGAAAATTCCAAGAGCCAAAATCCACGAGGCACCAATTAATAATCTTAAACAAGCCATTAAATTTTCAAAATCGTATCAAGGATCCAGCTTCACTATGAAAAACTGCCAAACTACCCGAAGTATAAAGGAAAACTATCGGAAGTATATCTTTTAACAAAATGGTTCAGCTTTGACAACACACCTTGGAAGATATAATCTCAGCTGTAGCAATCTTAGCAAGCTTTCCCATGAAAACTTCATCACTCTCCCCTTTCTCTAATGCACCAACACTGAACGCCATTATTTGAAAAACCCCAGCCATGTTACTAAACCGCTGAAAAACCTAGTAAGTGTCAGATTTATGCACCGGTGAAAGGAAACAATAAAAAAGACGAAGAAAAGAAACAAGCAAACTAAACGTCACCCTTCGTCCTCCACGTGACACAGCATAACAACAATCTAGAACCAGAAGCGGATTCCTGGAAAAGCACATACCACTTCAATAACGGAGATCTCCCAATACTCATAATGCATGTCTTGTGTATGAAGTAAATGAGCAACAAAAAAAATGGTACATACAGTGAGGCAATATCTCTCAGGGAAGCCATCGAAGCTTCTCTGACCACAGAGGAATCATCAGATAGAGACGATACCAGAAGTTGAACAGCCTCTGCCAAAAAAAAAGGATCAAAATGTAAACTTTCAGTTTCCTAATCAGGATGTCCAAAATCAGACTTGATCACGTAAATAGACATTCGCACAACAAATGTTGACACAATTACATAATTTAAAAAGCTTCGATCAAAAATACATCGATCAATAGAGAAGGAAAAAAACCAAAATTGAATATTGGGGAAACTGTCACCTGGCGCGGGGATTGAGCTCACCAAACTTGAAGAAGCCATTCAAAATCGATCAGCTCCACCAAATACAAAAACCCCGGAATCTCGAATGTCGAAATTCGATAGCTGGGATCGATCAGGATTGCTCCAGCGGAGAAGATTCGAACGTTGTGACTGGAACAAGAAGTTTCTGACCGAGAAAGGAAAGCTCAGCTGTTTATAACTGCGTCGCCTCTTCTCGGAGGACTTGAAAGTTAAAAAGAAGAATGTGTGGGGAAGAAAACAAATATATGAAACCAATTGAAAACGATGGACCCATGCCCGACATGCCGGGTCGGGTAAAATATCGGGTATCAAGCCCGTTGCTTTTGGATCATCCTCTTGTTGGATAGTTATTATTACACTGAGAAGGAGCCTCGCATTATTGGCCCAATAATGCAGCGGTGCATAGGTGGGATGGAAAGTAAACCGAATCAAACTTTATCAATTTTATCCCCAACCAAAATTTTTGTATGGGTTTTTAAATATGGATTATAAAATATTATTTTTGAAAAAATTAACATAAATTTTAAATATATATAATTATTTTATAAATTATTATTTTAAATTTTAAATTTTTATTTTTACCTGCCTATCAAAAAGTTATAATCTACATTTTTATATTCTATAACGTATATAATAAATTCGTAGTAATAAATTATAATTTTGCTAGATATATTACTGTTAATTTTACGTTATAATATCGTAAATTAAGTTTTGTCCTCTAATAAAATCATTTAATTTATTACGTCACATTACAATTATTATTTAGTCAACAGTAATGATGTCAAAGTTTTATTTATTATTGGCCGCCTGGATGGATAGATTAGCGGGTGTGGATCGTAGTTCGCCAACGTAACAATCATATTGTTATTATTTTGTTAACAACTTGTTCTTTATATATTTTTCTATCTATGAATTGCTTTTTCTTTTTACAGTTTGTTTTTATTTAATAAAAGGAGTCAATATATGGCAGAAAAAAAATGTCATCGGCAAGGCTTAGAAGATAACATTTTGCCTTTCGTTGCTAATTAATTTTGTTAGATAAAAAAGTAAAATATTTGATCCAAAAAGGAATTCAGTTTGAAATAAATAAGTAACTTTATCATTTTAACTCAACAACAAAAAGAATATTACGTACATCAATAAATCTTTTTATCATTGGAAGATATTGATGAAATCTAAAAAAATTTAGATTATGGACTATATTTTTAAAAAGTAAGAAACTAGCTAGCTATATATACTTTGACACTAAGAACAACTTCAAAAGCAAAAAACAAAAATGAAAACCAGTTTTCTTAGGAGAAACCCTGATTAAAAAAAATCATAAAAAAAAAAAATTAGAGACACTAGTCTCTCTAAAAATCACTTCACTTTGAAAAAAATTAATTTTATTAAGATATTAATATATCAAAATTTTATATATAATCTATTACTAGTTTTTAAATAGAAAAATTTAATTATTATATCTAAAATAAATAATTAAAATTTTATATGTATACATATAAACTTGTATATTAATTTATTAGAATAGATAAATTCAGATATCTGAACTTGAAACTACATATCTAGATCTGAAATTTAAGAATCTGAAATTTTACTATCCAAATTCGAATATATATGGATTTTTGAAATATATATGAAGTGCATGTTTGGAAGAAAATATAAACCTGATACCGAATATTATTATCATTCTTATTCAAATTTTTTCCATGTGAAAATATGTACATATATATACATTTCCTTTTATCAAAATAGATAGATATGCTTTTACAAAGAATTAACACTACAAATTACTAAAATATTTTATATTAAAATACTAAACCAAACAGTTTTGACATGCTAATGTGACAATTAGCAAATGATAAAAATGGGCTAAACTAAAATATACTATTGTAGTTACATGCATTAAGTACTTTTTGGTTAAACAATAAGACATATACATTCATATACATAGTGTTATTAACAAAATGGTACAAGGTTCCCAGAATCCCAAACTAAAGGAGTAAAGGGTTTATATGCAACAAATTAAAATCTTTTGTCTTGATATAAATAACTAGTAATTACCATGTCACTAGTTGGAACAATATTGGGTTTTTAGTTGAGGAATTGTTAAAAAGAAAAACAAAATTGAAAAAAAAATGAATTTAGTGATTTATACAATGTAGCGTGAAGTTTGTAAAATTAGACATCCACAAGTAAGAACCACAATGAGAAATTGAAACTTTTGGGCTGTGATACCATATTAGTAATGGGCTTAAGTCATCCCAAACTAATAGCTAACGAGGGAAGGATTGTCACATACTCGTATATTTTAGTCCACAATCCAATCAGCATTCGATAAGGGATATTTGATAGTTATATATACGACAATATAAATGGTCCAAATGTTTCTTTCAAAACATTCGTAAGTTTAAATGTTGAAAAAAAAATTGAGTAAACCGACCAAACTAAAGCAACCCTAAAATATGAAGTATTTATGAGGGTTTTGGCTGGTTACTGTTTTGGAGAATTATATGAGATTTTGAGAAGAAAGAACTAGAACGCTCGTGATAGAAAGATCAAATAAGGTATGCATAATGCAAACCATTTGATATGAGACGTGAGCCATCAATGTTCATTAATACGATCACCGATCATCCCAAAAAAACAATGGATCCACCTAAATATATACCTAACAATCCACCGTGATCTAGGTAATTTTAAAAATATAGTACAACTAAATATATCAAAGAAAAAGCTTCACATGTTTATCACAGGCACAATTGTTATTCGTTTGAAAGAGACGATAGAATATAATGTTATATGATATAACAAGTCCACTTTAGTTGGCTAGGTTACGGTATTAGAAGTTTTTTTAAACACACACGGCTCTTATTCCATATGTGTTGACAATAAAGCCATCGCTTCAAACGTTTCAATTTTTATCCAGAAATGGAGGATCTTGTTTATATAGAATATATAGTTAGACTGTTTGAACCATTCATAAAACTTGGAAAATGTTTTAGAAAAAAAATTTATGACTATTGTTTTGTAAAAAAAATTACCACGTTTCGAACTAGGAAGCATGTAATAATTACAAATTGTAGTTTTGCATGCAACATGCAACATTCAAACTACAAACTATTTTATTGGGCATTTTAGATTTTCTTTTATCGATATCTTTTATTTATCACTTAACCTCGATAGATTTCTTCAATGTTCATTTATTTTATTTTCCAATTCCATTGCATTTTTAATTTTCATGATTCCCCCCCCCCCTCACTTTTTAAACTTCTTTTCTCTCAGCAAAATAGTAACAAAAGCCACACCACCCAAAAAGGGACAGATTGCAACGTAGTGGTAGGACATTAATCCATAAATGATTATTTTTCTTAAGCGAAATATTATTGGTTCACAAACCAAAAATGCTATTAAGAAAAAGATTATCTATGTCTGGTAAGTGAAAACTGTGAAATGGTATGAAAATGTTACAAAATAGTTTAGTGATTATCTGTCTGACTTTCTCTCAAGTGATCGGATCACCAAAGAAGATTATTCAGTTAATTAATGAAACAAGCTTTTAGCAGATACAAAATTCAACGCTCTGCATTTTTACCGTTTTTTTTAAAAAAAAATTGAGCTATACTCTTAACTCTTAACTTATAGGGAAACTTATAATAATACAAAGTTTTCTTCATCCCTGAATTCAAGAAATTCATTTTTAGGACACTGATAATAGACAAGATAACAATAAATAGTGGGGCTAACTGCGATTAGAATAAAATGGATGATTTGGCACAGAGATTATTAATGGTATATAATTACAATTAACAATAAATAAACAGTATTTGTCCATAAGAGAAGGTTAGCACGTAATGTCACTAAGGATATTAAATTCATGAAACCAGCCGTGACTTTTCGACTCAGAGTTCTTTCTTTTTCGAATACAAAAAACAATAAAAGTAATTTATGTGTTTACATAATGTCATAATGACCTCCCCTGTAATAAAATCCTTATCTTTTTTAAGGAATTTTTTATCTAATTCTTCTAAAAGGCAACACATTTTTGTTTTTAAATGATTTTTCCTCCGTTTTAATTATGTCATTTTAGGGAAATTTTTTTATTTTTTGTAATTGTTGTTTTCAGTTTTTAATATAAATTTATTAGTTTTTAATATTTTATAATTATTTCTATTTTACATTCTATTTCATTTTTGTGTAGATTTTATTTAGATATGAAATTAATGACTTAATATTTTTTAAATCTGTATACTAAAATTTAAAACGACAATTATAAAAACCGGAGGAAATAGTTTTTACTGCCGACTATATGAATTTCGTCATGGGACTAAAATTGGTTACAAACTTACATCTAATATTAATGCTGCAATCAATATTACGACAGGCTGAAACTGTATAAAAAAGTTTGGGAATTAGGGATATGAAAATTTGTGAAACTTGAACTAAGAATAATGCTGAACTCGGAACTAAAACATGCTACCAAACAAGAAAAGAGAAAGACGTAGATAATATATGGTTTTGTATATAGCAATAGGTGTTCAAACATACTATGGTTCATATTCATAAATTTAAGTCGAAACCGCAGATATCATATAGGATAGCGATCGTGTAATCCTTTATCAGATCCAAAGGGAGTAAAGTTTTGTGTTAGATTCAAATGGCGTCATATTTTTAAATGTTTTGTTTAAGAGTTATATAAGATATATGCTATGAATATTGTTAGTATAAAATAAAATAAAAAAAGTAAATTAAAGAAGATCGATAAGATATGAATTATAAAAAACATGTTGCACATTACAAAGAAGAAGAAGAAGAAAAGCTCACTCAAAATAAAATGTTTGAGAATAACAATTGGGAGTTCTATTTGTTTTAAGAACGAGAAAATGAAGTTTGTTTATAGGTAGTTTCTTCTTTTTTTTATGTAGAGGAAAAAAAAGTAAAACCATTTACCGCCACGAACAAAAGAAAATTGTATCTTCCTTTCGACCTCTCGATCATTCGAGAGAGAATATAAAAAAAAAAAAGAAGACAAAAGCCCCCATATATGTAGAAACATGACAAGTCATTATCCGGCACGTAGTGGTCGGTTATGCTTCGCTGGATATACAGCGATATTAATTGTTTAGGCTGTTCGAAACTATATTCAAAACAAATGTATATCTCACCCGCTCCAATCAAATAAACTCAAACCAAATTTATTATAGATTTCTTATTTCTTAATTAATTTATCAAATGGTAATCGATCACCAAAAGGGCGCCACCTCAGATATAAGTAAGAGTAGAGAGTAGACCAGGAAAACCATCAACCCATCTCACTCTTCTAACATCCACAAAATTTAATCTCAGCCGTTCGATCTTTCTCCGATCATGCCGATCAGAAACATCGCCCTTGGCCGTCCCGAGGAGGCCACCCGTCCCGACGCCTTAAAAGCGGCCTTGGCTGAGTTTATTTCAACTATGATATTCGTCTTCGCCGGCTCAGGCTCCGGAATGGCTTTCAACAAGCTCACAGAAAACGGAGCCACCACTCCATCCGGCCTCGTTGCTGCCGCACTGGCACATGCTTTCGGACTCTTTGTTGCCGTCTCAGTCGGCGCCAACATCTCCGGTGGACACGTCAACCCCGCCGTCACTTTCGGCGCTTTCGTCGGTGGTAACATCACTCTCCTCCGTGGTATCCTTTACTGGATTGCTCAGCTACTCGGCTCAGTCGTCGCTTGTCTCCTCCTCAAATTCGCCACCGGCGGTTTGGTATGCAAAGAACACCTATTGCCCTGTATTTTTCAACTTTTTGTCACGTTAGAAATGAAGCACAGCATATCAAAATATTACTCGATCTAGTAATTAGCAGTCGTTTTGAGTTGAATTCCGTACTTTTTTTACGGTTTAAATTTTCACTTATATTTTGCCCTAACTTCTCCGTCAAGTCACTAATTAACTTTTGTGAATTTTCTTTCTAGGTGGTGCCGGCTTTTGGCCTCTCCGCCGGAGTAGGAGTGATGAATGCTTTTGTTTTCGAGATCGTGATGACATTCGGACTGGTCTACACAGTCTACGCCACCGCCGTCGATCCGAAAAACGGGAGTCTTGGAACAATCGCTCCAATTGCAATCGGTTTCATAGTCGGTGCCAACATCTTAGCCGGAGGAGCATTTAGCGGAGCCTCCATGAACCCCGCTGTTGCTTTCGGACCAGCGGTGGTTAGCTGGTCATGGAACAACCACTGGGTCTACTGGGCCGGACCTCTTGTTGGCGGTGGAATCGCCGGACTCATCTACGAGGTTTTCTTCATCAACACCACCCACGAACAGCTGCCCACCACCGACTACTAAATTAATCTCTCTGTTTCTCTCATGTCTTTGAATTTTAATATTTTTGTTTTTCCGTTTTGTGTAATTTCGCATCATCATGTGTTTATGACCGTCCGATCTTTTAGATGAATCATTTTCCGTTGATTTCTGGAGTGGCCAATTACAACTACATATTGTGAATTATGTATCTGTCTCATCTTAAGCTTGTCCAGAATGCTGTGTGTGCCATTTTATCTATCTTGATCACTTTAAAAGACATTAACTAAATCCAGAGACTTATGCAATGGAGTAGTTGTATATACCAAAATAATTGTATGCTAGATAGCACTTTTTTATTTGAATATGAAGAATTTTTTGGAAAATGAGAAAACAAACTATGACTATACAAAACTAGTTTCTACAAATAATAACAATTTTTTATCCTATAAAACTATTTTGGTGCTAAGGGTAAATTTTAATTGCCTTCAGAACTTTGATAAAGTTTCGGCATATTAATTAACGTCTAACATATTAGTAACAGCAACAGCTATATATATATAATTTCTTCTTTTCTTTAAAATACTTCATTAATTCAACCTCTTCCGTTAAATGGGGATCATTTGAACTTACAGATCAAACACAAATATGAAACATAGGATAAACTAATACAAGACTTTTTCAAACTCGTGTGAAGCTAAGATTAGAGACCTTAAATGATAGAAGTGGGTGAACAATTACCGCGATAATGAATCTGAACCACTTAGAAACATAGCTTTCAAAATCAGGATATTTGCTAGTATAGTTGGTCTTCATGCTCAATTTATCCCATATTTCTACACTTTCTCATATCCTTCGTGGCTACAAATTTATACGTTTACTGTTGAATTTTGTTGAATTTTTCTTATTAATTTAGAAACATGTATACAGAATCTTGTATGTAATTATTTGAAAGTTTTAGTTCTTGGCGTTTTGCAGTAAAATCAAAATGTAGGGTCACTAGCTCACTTTATTCAGGGTAGTAGTCAATACTCAAAAGGCAAGAATTATAAATTAACCATGAGATGTGGCAAAACCAGCAAGAATTTGAACCATAGCAGGCGAAGCTGAAGGGGGACGAGACAGATGAAGAAATATTTCTTCCATCATCTGTCATGTCAATTAAGAAAATGTCTGTTTGAGGAAAATGAAGGCGGACGTGAGGTTAACTATATTCATGACACAAACTAAAATGGCATAATTTGAGTTATGTACTTGAGAGAGCCATATAATATAAGTGATTATAGAGCTAACTTGGCTTGAAACCGAATAAAATAAACCAAAATAAAAACTAAAACAGTATTCCATAATCCAAATTAAAATAAAAAATAAAAAAACATAAAAACCAGAAAGAAATGATTCAACCATCTTTTGCTACCACCACCACCACATGAACGAAAGCGACCACCTCAGGCCGATCTTCTGACTCTCTTCTTGTGCTCTCTTCTTGTTATCTTTAAACTCTCTAAGCTTTCGAACCTCCCTTCTCCAAAGTTAGAGACGCACAAATCAAATACCTTGCGATCATGAGATTTGGCAAATATGGGTTCTTTCCTTTTGCTATCATAAAACTGAAATAGTCTCAGCATCTTGAAAAAGATTTGACCCATCGACACATCAATGCTAATAGATCCCTTCACCCACGGATAAAACCGATTAACGTCCTCATGCGGATTTTTACCAGTAAGGTTTTTGTAATCGAGAAAGCCTTGTAATATCGCAATCTCATCTTCTTCGCTCCAATCTTGTGGGCGGTACGTCTTCTTCTCCTCTCCACTCTTTGTCTCCCAAGATTCGTGATTCGAATCATTGCTTTTGGTAACAGCCGCGTCTCTTCTCTCATCAGATCCTTTGCCTTCGATTTCTTCTTCACCTTCTCCGATTCTTTTCTCCACCTCGTCTTCCTCGTAATCCACCGGCGGATCTTCCAACGGCTTCGAACGCTTTCTCGACATATCCTCCCAATTTAGGGTTTGTCCGCTTTTTCTTGAGAGAGAGAAAGTTGAATGATTCCGCTTCACCACCCCAATTTTTTTATATATATATTTCGTTTTAATAACTTTTCCTTTCTAAATTGTTAACCCAATATCAAAATTAATCAGACCCGAAATTTTATGGACGTATGCTGCAGGTCCATATCCATATTTTTCAACATTTTTTCTGCTACTAATTTCACAAAATTTATGTTGAGCAAGAAAGCAAGATAATATATGATTTTCTCGATTGTCTGATTAAAAAGAAATATTAATTTGAACTACAACCAAATAGTACCATCTTTATATAAATTTCAAAATGAATACCCAAATTAAATTGATCATCAAGAAAAAAGTTATTATATAAACTAACTATAATATTGGAAATATGATGGGTATTAGATAAAATATTAATTATTTACAAAATTTGAAAACAATCTATGTGGAGATAAATTATTATTAATCCAATTTTGAATCTCTTTAACAAAAATGGACAAATGATCTATCTAGTATAAGTTTGGATAACATTGAAAAAAAACTATATAAACCTTTAATTCAAACAATGATTTGATAGTATTCAGAATTTTTTTATAACAATATTCAAAAAGAAAATCTTCTATAATAAAGACTCACATATCTTTAAACATGACTATTTGAGCTGAGTTTGATAAATATTTCAGATATACCATCAAACAAATAAGTAATCGTTGTTTTTAATCCTAAAATCACGCCATCATCCTTAATAAATGCATATTCTTAAGTAAGTTTTTTTTTTGTTGCGTACTAAATTTGACCGACATTATAAATTTTATTTTGGTCTTAATAATAAAATAAATTATCATTTTGCAGAAAATCATTCTTACTTCAATCCTGGTTGTTTTAGATTTCTCAACGAGTTTTAGTTGACATTTTTTTTAGAAAATTAAAACCTGAAAAAATTTAAAATTACAAAAGTCAAATAAAAAAAATTCAAAAAACTATAAATCAATTGTAAAACTCAACTCTTCAACAAATTATAAATTAATAAAAAAATCATTCTGGTAGAATGAGAGTTAAGAGAACTAAACTATTTTAAATATAAAATTTATACATTTTTGATTGATATATAATTTTTAACGCAAATTTATGTAATGGATAAAATAGATAATAGGGTATTCATAATCATGTTCCGGATCATAATAGAATACTCTAGCAAAATGGGTTCCGTTAGTACGCATCTTTTGATCGTAAGAACACTAGTAAAATGGGTTCCGTTAGCACGCATCTTTTGAACGTAAGAACACTCATACGTCATCCCGATCTTCTTGGATTTCTTTGTGAATTTTAGTTATGATTTTGGAAACGAAAATCAAAACCTGAAAATTTTTAAAAATGCAAACATAAAAAATGCATAAAAACAAAACTTTGAATTCTAACTCTTGTGAATGTTGTGACAATCCTATGAGATTCTGACAGACTTGAGAGAATGTACCAAATGTTATAGTGCACAAGACCGTCTGGTGACTATATAACCATGAAGATATGTCTCACTTTCTTATTATGAATGCAACTGGAGTGAATTGAAAAAGTTCAATAGAGTCAAAAGATGTATATATTATTAAAAATGAGCCACTAGAACTCCAAATACATCATCACGTTACTAAATTTTCAACAAATTGTAAACCAAAAAATTCATTTTATAGTTAAAATAAGAATATTTCTAATTTCGGTCAGATCTTGAATTTAACAAATGATAAATTGGGAGTTTGTTATAGTAAATTGGGAGTTTGTTCTACTAAATATACTATTGGATCTATAAAAGTAAATCTAAAATCTTTAAAACTCTAACTAAATCTAGAAATCCTTAAAATATTAACTAAATCTATAATTCTTTAAAATTATATTAATTTTTTTTTTGTATAGTTACCATTAATACCACCTTGTAACTCTCTTAATCCGTCTAGACTAGAATACGCTACTTTTAGCACGATCATTGTTTATCCGAAATTTTGAAAAACTTTCCATGAATTCGAGTAAACAAATCACGTACTGACCCACTCGTCCATGAAGTTTCCCGAATCAGTACATGATTTATCTTTGGTTTGGTCCGACAAGAATTTATTATGGTTTATTTAACCAATCTAAACAAAACATGCATAAACTCAAACATTTTTACAAAAGAAACATATTTTATAAATATATCAATTCAAGTTATAATTTTATGGTGCACCACCACCATTATCTTCTACCAAATAGAAGGAAGATTTTTTTTTTTGTAACAAAGAAGAAATAGCATAAGAAATACCACTTATTACCAACCACTAAGTGATTATTGGTCAAAAATAATGATTGCCTATTTAGGATGTTTATCAAGCCCCACCCGAATAGAAAATCATTATTAGATAAAATAGTAATTATAGGCATAACTTAAAGACAATCTATGTAGAGATAAATTATTATTAATCCAATTTTAAATCTTTTAAACCAGAATCGAGGAATGATCCACCAAACATAAGCTTAGAGAATATTGAAAAATAAAACTATATAAATTTTTAATTCAAACCAATGATTTGATAGCATTAAAAATTTGTATGTAACAGTATTCAAACATAATTTTTCTATATTAAGACGCACATATTTTTAAGCATGCCTATTTGGGCAGAGCTTGATCAACCTATTAGATATAACATCAAACAAATAGGTAATTGTTGTTTTAACCCTAGATCACACCATCATCCGTAATAACTGTCATTTTTTTTTGTGCACAAAATTTGACCAAAACTATAAAATCTTATTTTGACCTCAAAATGATTATTTTGGTTTATAATTTGTAGAAGACCATTTGTATTTCAATGCCGGTCTTTTTAAACTACTCAGCAAGTTTTAGTTGACATTTTTTGTTAGAAATTTAAAATCTGAAAAAAAAAATTAGAAATGCAAAACCCAAAGAAAAAGAAGTTCAAAAAATTGTAAACCAATTGTAAAACTCAACTTTTCAACAAACTGTAAACCAAGAAATTCATTTTAAAATCAAAATAAGAAGATTTCTAATTTCGGTCAGATCTTGAATATAAAATAATGCTAAATTGAGAATTTGTTCTCGTAAATATACTACTGGATCTATAAAAATAAATTTGAAATTCTTTAAAACCTTCACTAATTTAGAATTCCTTAGAATTCTAACCAAATATAGAATGATTGAATAACTATAATGATCTAAATATTAGATGTATTTACCTAGATAACATATTTTAAAAATTAATTACTAAACTATTTTTCGCTTTTTTAAAAACCCAGTCGTATCCCTATTGAGATGTTGTAAAAAAAAACTTTATTACGATATTGTCACCACATTCATGTTGTTGCAGAATTTTTTTCGCAAAACTATTTTTATTTTATCGCATATTTTTTTTCGCAGAATTATTCTCAAGTTATCGCAGAATTATTTTTTCACAGTTTTTTTTAGTTATCGCAGAATTGTTTTGCAGAATTATTTTATGTTGTCGCAGAATTATTTCTTGCAGTTTTGTTGTAGTTATCGCAAAAAATTTTTGCAGAATTATTTTATGTTATCGCATATTTATTTTTTCACAGTTTTGTTGTAGTCATTGCATAATTGTTTTGCAGAATTATTTTTTTGTTGTTGCATAATTATTTTTATGTTGTCGCTGAATTATTTTCTCGCAGTTTTTTTTGTAGTTATCGCAGAATTATTTTGCATAATTATTTTTAGGTTGTCGCAAAATTATTTCTCGTAGTTTTGTTGTAGTTATCGTAGAATTATTTAGCAGAATTATTTTATGTTGTCGCATAATTATTTTTTCATAGTTTTGTTGTAGTTATCTCAGAATTGTTTTGCAGAATTATTTTTATGTTGTCGCAAAATTACTTTTTTGTTGTTGCAGAAATATTTCTCCCAGTTTTGTTGTATTTATCGCATAATTGTTTTGCAGAATCATTTTTTACGTTGTGGCAAATTTATTTTCTGGACTATCTGACGTGACAAACTATTAACTTGTCATTGTAGACTGTCTGACGTAACAAATCATTAATCTACCGTTGTAAGCTGTCTGACGTGACACGTGAATTTCTTTCATTTTTTTGTTTTTCCATTTCATTGACACTTGTAAATTGTTTATTGGATATCTAGATTTTGTGTTTTTCTTATCCACTCTTATCTTTAAACTCAATTATTTCTTGACAAATAACAAAAATATATTTTATTTTAATACCAAAGTTCATTATTTTTTAAACTCTATAAATAGAAATTTGTTTTATTAAACCCTATAAATCTTTTTAAGACATGAATCATACTAATTAACTTTAAAATATTCAAAAAGTTTCTAATTATATAATTAACTAATTATGTGTGTTTTATGGTTTGTATGTGTAATATTGTACTATGTATTTTTAATAAAAATAAATATGTTTCATAAAAATTAAATGTGTTTTAACAAACCATTATATAGTAGAAAAATAAAATGGGTGTTAAATTAGAACTTATGTAAAAGGAAGAGAATATGATGTTGAAGTAAAATTGTTATCACTGATTTTTTTGTTAAATGATAAATTTGTAAATTATAACAACTATATAGGTTTTTAGGTATTTTAATCAATAACTATTTCAATATGATAAAGAGTAAGTCATTTTAGTAATAAATAATAAAATATGAGTCATTCTAGGCAAATTTCAGATATAGAATTCCTTATAATTCTAACTCTCTTAATTTCTTTCTCGTACTTATCATTGATACCACCTTATAACGCCCCAAATCCGCCTAGATTGGAATACGCTATTTTTGGTATGATCATTATCCATTCAAACTTTCAAAAACCTTTTCAAGAGTTCGAGTAAACAAATCATGTACGACCAACTTTTCCATATTCGGGTTTCCCGAATCATAACATAATTCATCGTTGGTTTAACCCGGCCGAGATTTATTATACTTTACTTAATCGATTTAAACAAACATGCATAAGTTCAAACTTTTTTTATAAAAGAAATATTTTTTATAAACATATCACTCCAAATTATAATGCAATGGGGCATCACCATCATTATCTTCTACCAAATCAAGGAAATTATTATTTTTGCATAACAAGAAGAATTTGAATAATAAATACCACTTGTTACCAACCATGAAGTGATTCTTGGTCAAAAATAATGATTGCCTATTTAGTAGATTTATCAAGCCAGCCCAGATAAAAAGTCGATTTAGCATCCTTTTGATTAGTCATGCTTATATTCAAATCGGATCGTTAAAAGAGAAAATTCATTCGATCTACTAGGCAGAAATATATATTAAGCAGTTCGACCATACTGCTCGTGAAAAGTTTGGAGAGAGTGACACATGATGGCGACTTACAAAGCAGATTGGCTTCACAACTTATGGCCGATCTACAATTACCAGAAAAAATGGAAAAGTTGACACATAAGTTTATGTTGTCCTTTGGAAACATGGATGTAGGAGATACTCTAGCCACGATCTTTAACCTACAGAAAAAGAATAGAAAATCAACGATAAATATAATAGTTTTTTTACTACATATGAAAATGAATTTCCTCAAAGAGACGAGCTATTATATACCAACAAAAATTTTAAGTTGTTCTCAACCTTTTCATATTCTAATGAACATTTCTACTCGCACCATATTGGAATTTTTTTTAAAGTTTATCTCCATTAATTTGTAAATTTTTTTGTAAATTATGGAAATCAAACTCCAAATCTATTGATATACAAGCATTAATAACCCTTAATCAAACCATTAATGACTAAGAGAATTTCCACAGAACCACCTATTTTAAACCATTTATATTGAGTATAGGTGCTCTTTATAGACTTAATCAATCAATGTTCAGTGACAGATTCTTATTGGTTAGTTTTCTAAAATTATTTTAGACTCTTATTAGTTGGTTTCCTAAATTATTTTTATTGAGTGATTAGTAGAAAGGTACAAAGAGTCCATATATGAAGTGTGGACATTCACACAATTTCCCAAATTAATCAATATTCAGCAACAGGTTGGTTTCCTAAAATTATTATTATTGAGAGATTACTAGAAAGATACAAGAGTCCATATATAAAGTGTGAACATTGATTAATTTGGAAAATGTGAGTTTTCACTCATTTTGGTTACACCTAAATGTCATTTCATCAGTGACATTTTTTATTAGAAATTAGAGAACTTTGAATTATAATTCAGATGGCAAACTACAACTTAAAGTAAGATGGTAGAAAGTTTAGATTTTTTTTTTTTTTTTAAAGGCCGAAAATAATGAGTTTTACTAATATTGTTTTAGGATTTAAATTCACTGAAACGAGTTTGTGTCAAAACACTAGAGATGTCCTTCACGGGCACACAAAAATATAACATAAGATAAATTCTGGTGAAAAAAAAGATCACTTGATCTTCTTCTTCGACCTCAACTGCAAAAAAGATACAGAAATCAGAATTAGTAACTCAAACTGGGTAAAAGTGTAAAAGAAACAATCAAAAGAGGCTGAAACTAAACCTGGTTGCTGTGGCCACACTTCTTCTTCCTGCAGTTGACAGCCCTTGGGTGCAGACGAGCATAACACCTAAATCAAGATTTAAATCAACAGGAGACACGATTTCACAAAAGGCTCTTAGATCACATCAACGAAACCACATTACCAACAAGAAGAAGAAGACATTCTAGGAACAACTTAGTGTTAACATGGATGCAAATTAGCACAGGACAATTTGTGTTCATGCTTCTCAAGCTACAATAACAGTATCATTCATTGCAGCGCACAGGACAACTTGTGTTCAATGCGTGCTTCTCAAGATACAATAACAATCAATTATTGCAGAGGAAGGTTCACCAAAGTGATCAACACTATTAACAGTCCACAAATTCGATGAGATTATATAAAATATAGCAATTCCCCAATTACTCTAATACAAAGCTACATTCATCAAACAGGGTACACGCAAAAACTTAAAAAGAGATTTAATTTACAAACTTACTTGGCAAATCATCTTGTCTTGATTGTACTTACGAGCCAAAGCTATCAAAGACGGCTCAATGATACCTCCTCTTAGCCTCAGAACAAGATGCAGAGTCGATTCTGATTACAACCAAAATGAAGAATTGAATGAACAAACGACTAAACGAACTTCATTTTCCAGAGAATTCAACGAAAAAAACAGTCAAATCAAAAAGAGAAAATGAAATAAAAGAAGCATTTTTTTACCTTTCTGGATGTTATAGTCAGCCAAAGTGCGACCATCTTCGAGCTGTTTTCCGGCGAAGATCAACCTCTGCTGATCGGGAGGGATTCCTGAAACACAGAGGAAAAACGAATCGATAAGAGATGTTACAATTACAAAAGTAAAATTTCAACAAAAAAAAAAAGTCTTGTTACCTTCTTTTTCCTGGATCTTAGCCTTGACATTGTCGATGGTGTCACTGCTCTCCACCTCGAGAGTGATGGTCTTGCCAGTTAGCGTTTTCACGAAAATCTGCATCTTCGCCTTCGTCTTCTTCGCCGCAAGTCTCAAAAAAAATTCAAATTGTGTAAAGAAGAGTATTTATAGTACTCCTCCATTTCTAGGGCTTCGATATGGACTATTAAGATTGGGCCCTCAATAATCAAGCCCACAAGATTGTGGACATCTTGACATTCTTTACAAATCAGAAGTCGAACGAAAACTTTTGTTTGACTACGGGGGTTTTACAATAAAAAAAATTAGTGAAGGTGTAATGCTGTTATTTGGGCTACAAATATTAACGACATTTTTTTTTGGTTTTAATATCTATTTTAGCATAATATTTTTTTTTTTGGTTTTAATATCTATTTTAGCATAAGACCAATTATTTATTTATTAAATATCCAACCTAAATGAAAGAGCGTTGGACGCTAAAAACTACGAGAGCCCAAAACTTAAGTTGGATAAAAATTGGAATAACAGGATTTCCAAATAAAATGGCTGAAGACTTGAATTGGTGACTTTTGAAACTACTCATAACCAATGAAGTCATTTGCAAAGGGCATATTACTAATAATAGTAGAAGAATGTAGTTCAAATTAAGAAAAAGTAATTAACTCCGAAACTCTTTCACAAAACTCAAAAAAACATTGTTCTGACAAAAGGAAACACGAGATAAATAGCCAAAAACTCAGAGCCTCCTTCCTCTTCTACCACCCTTTCGACGGGTACTGTCCGTTGGGATCGGAGTAACATCCTCTGAAACGACAATTACAATATTATAAGTGCTCAAGACACAACTAAACTAAGACTTAGTTGAGATTAGACTATGGTATGCAACTTACCAATGCGGCCAATTTTCATGCCAGAACGGGCAAGAGCTCTAAGAGCGGATTGAGCACCAGGACCAGGTGTCTTGGTCTTGTTTCCACCCGTGGCACGGAGCTTCACGTGTATAGCAGTGATTCCAAGTTCCTGTGTTTTGGATAGTAAGCAGTCCACAGATTAAAGTTACGTCAATGGAAAACTGGAGGACTTCAGTTTTCTAATGAATTTCTTAAAGTCGTATATGCAGCAAATACCTTGCATCGCTGAGCAACGTCTTGTGCAGCAAGCATAGCTGCGTAAGGTGAGGACTCATCCCTGTCAGCTTTCACCTTCATTCCACCTTAATCAAAAAAGCAAACCAAGAAAATTTTATTACCCATTTGTATATCCCAGATTAAAGCCAATGGGATAAATAAATTAATGTACGCTCAAAAGATTGAAACTCGAGAGTCCATAGACTAAAAGACATATCATCTAACACCAATTAAAAACTACTAGGACAATAATACCAGACATCAGTAAGAATTAAAAACATTGAGACCGATCAATAGATGCTTACCAGTGATACGGACAAGTGTTTCACGTCCAGATAAATCAGTAACGTGCTGCAAAATGTATCAGATACAATGTCAGCTTCCCACATAAAATGATAATCGGATCTCTCTTATTTTTCTGGAGATATAATAAACTCGTCAGAAAACTCACAATGAAAGTATCGTTGAATGAAGCAAAGATGTGGACAACACCGAAAACTTGCTCTCCATCACGAACAGCTGGTCCAAGAGTCACAGTCTCTTCCTTTGGCTCTCTCGTCTTTCTCCTCGACTATACAAAAAAAATTACACTTAACACTAACTTTCATTACGCTTCTACGTTAATTCAATTAACATAATTCGAAATCCAATCTCCAACAAATAACCTCAGATAAAGCTTGATCATAAACATATTAAGATCACACCAATTTAATACTTGAACAATCCAACCCCCAGATAACTCACTAGATTAACAAATTGAGGATCTAACTTTTAAAAAACAATAAGATCGGGAAAAAAAACGAAAATCTTCACATGAATACTCTAATCAGAAAAAGGGAAAGCTTTACAAAGACGAAGCCTACCATGGCTTAGGGGAAGTAAAGGATTTAACTCTGATATGAAAAAGGCTCTTCTTCCTGTAGTTTCCGCCTACACAGAGTTTGGCTAGAGGAAGAGGAAGAGGAAGCGGAAGAAGAATAATCGGTTTTATATTAGGGTTAACGACTACTCCTCAATGGGCTGAATCTTAACTTTTGGGCTACCATTTGTTCATTAACATTGGGCTCCGTGTACTTAACATTGGGCTGGTTTGTTGATTCCTCCTGTAACGTCACCGTTTCATGAATTTGAAAACAAAAAAAGCTATTGACAGCTGTGGGATTTGAACCCACGCCCTTTCGGACCAGAGCCTAAATCTGGCGCCTTAGACCACTCGGCCAAACTGTCATTTATTGATGTTCTTGCTACATCAGCAATAAGTACGTATCATTTATTGATGTTCTTGCCACTTGAGTATGTATCTATGTACTGATTACTTGATTGTTTTCAATCTTTCTCTTGAACTGCCGACCAGTTTGTTTACAGAGATAATGATGCAAAGACATAAAATAAAAGGAGAAATAATGTCGACATTTGGACTCAAGAGTATAGTTTTTATGAGACTCGAGCAAGTTCCACAGCTCGTTTGAGGGCTCCTAAGAGACTTCTCATGATTCTTTCTTCTCCCGGAGGTGCCTTATCTTTCTTCCGTCCGTTACGCGTCGCTCGGAACACTGGTCCTGAACCTGAACCACTCTCTGGTAAACCAAACAGTCTATGTAAACAGGAACATCAGTTTTGCCTTAATCCTCCATCACAATGAATCCTAACATCCACCTGTTCTTTTTTTTTTTTTCTCAATTAGCTTTCTAGTTTGATCAAATTATGAAGTTTTGAACTTTTCATAAACTACAATTTATATGATCGTTAGCCAAAAAGTGTTGACAGATAGGCAAATAGAAAAGGAGGATTACATTGAGAGGAACAGGAAGAGGTATACTGGCTCCTTGGCAAAGACTGTTCGCCCACTGTTTCAAACAAATATTACATAAAAGAAAAATAATTAGGCATTTTAACAAATATTATCGCTAGAAGGAGGGGTTGAACCTTTTGACCTTGTGGTTAACAGCCACACGCTCTAACCAACTGAGCTATTCTTCCAGCTTTGCATGTTAACAAATTAACTATTTTAGCTGAAAAAGGAGAGTTTCGAATCTCGCGATATCGGTATCTATGGGAAGCTTCATGGTACCCAGTGAAACGCCGTCTTCCTCCACCGGCAAAGCATTTGCTGCTGATAACCTCTTAATTTTCTGGCGACGGTCGTTTCTGGTGCTCGCTCCGCCATTCGTCGGAGGGACGAGCAACCGGGAATGAATGGAAGGACGGCTAGGGAAACTAGCCGGAGATCGGGTGCTTACGATAGGCGGAACGAATAGAGCCGCTGCTGGGTAAGCCATTTTCGTGACAAGAGGATCTGAGAGTCGAAACATGATGATTCTTTCTGAATTCGTTGATTTCCAAGCAAACGTTGTATAATCAAGGATCCCTATAATCAATATTCGTTCTTTGTGCAATGTATGTTGAAAGCCCAAGAAATTAGGATAGATGATTTTATAAAAACGATCCAAATTACAAAAACAGAGATAGTGAGTTGACTGATTAAAATCACAACCTTGAAATATGTTTGGTCAGGAATAGTCAAAACTTGACCAAAACCAGTCCATAGTAGTAACAAGGATCAGTAGAGAGTTATAGTTCTCCATGTCATCATTGATATAACTAATGCTTCTAATCAATCACCTTGGTCCTCAGAATCTTCACTTCATGGATTGGCCTAAATTTTGACAATAGAAAAGAGTTTATTAATCATATGGATCCTCAATGGGTCAATTCTCGTTAATTTCAAAAGAGTGTAACTTTACCTGTCGGTGTTATCGGTTTGGACACTACCGAGCCTCTTGATCACCTCCATACCACGGCAGACTCTGCCGAATATCGTGTGCTTTCCTGGAAGATGAACATAAAGAAATGTCAATGAGAACAACATTTTCTCTTCATAGGATCCTCAAAACATCATAGCAAATTAAACCGGTGTTTTTTTTTTCAGAGATGGATGTGTTTACCATCCAATGACGGTGCTGGTGCTAAAGTGATGAAGAACTGACTTCCATTTGTGTTGGGACCAGCGTTTGCCATTGACAAAATCCCAGCTCCTGTGTGCTTCAACTCTGGCTTTATCTCGTCCTCAAACTTCGAACTATCACAAGAACAAGGCAAAAGACCCATATGAAAAATGCTAACACAACAATGTAGGACATGCAAGTATCCATTATCTTTAAACCTAGAAAGTAGTAGTTGGTGTTTCAAGCCTCTGGCACAAATCAGTGCACCCAAAATAAGAATGAAACGGACTATGAATAGAGCAACTTGAGCAGTGTTACCAAACTTGAGATATCTAAAACGTAGTGCTAGTTAGTCGACTATATGTGTAACATGTTCAAAGGTTATAAATAACGTTTTGCCCAATTTCAAAATCTGTTTGCACTGAATTTAATTAATCAAAAGCTTAACTACTTTACTAAAAACTTTCATCAGAGCTTAGCCATATCCTGATCCAAGTTCGTTCACTAACACATCCATGGAATCAATCAGCAAACCATTAAGAATGGAATGTACCCATAAATGGATTGGCCGCCTCTGCCAGTTCCAGTAGGATCCCCACCTTGAACAATGAAATCCTGAAAACAAATCAATTACCAAATGAAACTGTTTCATTTAGATTGTTCCTTCATCACAGTGAGTGATCTCACATACAACGAAAGGTTAGATTGGAAACAGGAAACGGACCTTGATGATTCTGTGAAACAGAACGTTGTCATAGTAACCTCTCCGTGATAGCTCAACAAAGTTCCGGCAAGTTCTCGGGGAGTGTTTGTAATACATCTGAGTAATTCAACATAGGTGGGAACTTCAAAATCAAATCACTGTAACCCTAAAACCCCATCTAAACCCCTAAATCTTCACAAGGAGAAGTTGGATTCGAGAATAATATATCGGAAGTAAGCAAATAAAAATCTAGATCTCAAGTTCGTGCGAGCTTTTCGACCGGAATTTTATTTCGTTATTTCGAAAAGTCTAAAAAAGGATATAGAAGTAAGAGAGAGAAAGAGAGACCTCGACGGTGAACGGACCCATGGAGGTCTCCAGTGTAACCTCCGGCGGACTTCCTTCAGGTCTCGCCGACATTTTTTCAGAGACGGAGAGAGGGAGAGAGCAGCAGCCGAATCTCGTCAGGAACCGAAAGGAGACGAAGATGAGAGCAGAGAGTCGTGAGACGCTTCTACCGCCCTTAGCGGGTCGGATCTGATTCTTCCTCTATCATGGGTCGACCCGAATTTTCAAAATATTTAGGCCTAATTGCAAATTCATTGTATAATCCTTTTGTCCCACAAGGCCACAAATGGGTCATGAGAGAAAATCCACTAAATGTATCTACAAAAAAATTTAGCATGTTTTTATTTTATTCGAATTTGTTTTTAAAATGAAAATATAATTTATTATTTTCATACAAATGATATCGTGAAATCTCTGCCATGATTTAAAACAAAATAAGATAAAGTTTGTTAAGAAAGTTAACATCTATTTTATAGATTACTTTGTAAAAGAATTATATACAACCATATCGAAATTTCATCTGGTTACATAAACTGATAAAAAGTAGTAATTGGGAACAATAAAACGAAAGAATCAAATTTGCATGCTGCTTTCTTTCGGGAGTTACTCGCTAAAAGCATGATTAATGAAAGTCTTTCAACATGAGTTTTTAAAAAATATTAAACCAAAATATATCAATATTTAACTTTGAGAAACCCACAAAGTTTTTAAAATGAGAGACTTATTTTGGATTAGTTTTTCATGTTAAGTTTTTGAGATATCCACTAATTAAATACTAACATATTTTGATGTTACATTTTGAAAAACCTAATATGAGCGACTTTAATTGGATTATCTAATCCATTATTTTGCGTCGAACTTGACTTTATGCTTGCCAAACCATTTTTCTTCAGTCGATGACCCTAAATTTCTCACAGGACAAAAGCACAACTCATAATAGTAAATTCTCACCATGCACGTCTGATTGATGATTAATATATTAATATATAGTTGATAATAGGAACATTTATGATATCTTCATCTTCATTCATAAAAAAACTTGACACATACGAAGCGGCACCCCATACAACATTGGTACAATTAAAAACTTCGACAATAGCCCAAAGCTTTTTGACGGCTTATTATACAGAGGATTAGTATATCTATTACCCACATATATATATATATATATATTGAAAATATATAGTCTCTTACGAGTTATATGACACTTCACCCAGTGGCCCTTACGCTCCACATAGATATGATTTCACGGTCAATAGCCACCACCGCCTTCTCCGCTGCCAGCACCACCACCGTATCCAGATCCAGCAGCAGCATAACCTCCACCACCTCCTCCCCCACCTCCTGAACCACCACCACCTCCTCCTCCACCACCATGTCCTCCAGCTCCACCGCCACCACCATATCCCTCTCCAGCTCCACCTCCGGTACCGTAACCACCACCGTGAGCTCCACCGGCGCCAGAACCTCCTCCTCCACCGCCTCCACTTCCACCGCCTCCACCACCTCCACTTCCACCTGCACCTCCACCTCCATATCCTTCTCCAGCACCACCTCCTTTTCCACCACCGTACCCACCACCATGTGCACCCCCAGTTCCACCACCACCTCCTCCTCCGCTTCCTCCACCTCCGCCATATCCACCAGCTCCTCCGCCTCCGTATCCAGCTCCACCACCTTCACCGCTTCCACCTCCATAACCAGATCCTCCTCCAGGACCACCACCGCCACCTCCACCAGCACCACCACCATGTCCACCGCCTCCACCCCCACCAATTCCACCAGCTCCACCGTAACCAGCACCTCCTCCTTCTCCGCCTCCACCACCAACACCACCGCCAACACCAACATCAACACCAACACCATAACCAACATTCAAACCACTTTTCTCGCCATAGGAATCGACTTCAGCCTCGGACTCGGAGGAGTAGAGAAGTGCTCGTCTTGCAGAACATAACCCTAAACCTATTAAGAAACATAGAACGAAGAGATTTTTGAGGTTAGCCATATTTCACTCTTTTTCTTACTTGTAGTGTGATGAGTTTGCTTGAGAATGTGTCCGTATTTATAAGCATGTCATGAGACCCAAACGCGTTTGTTGCACATAGGACGGATATCATAAAGTTCACTTGTTGGGCCTCAATACTAATATATCAATTCCATCGTATGTATCTATGATAATTTCATGTTGCTTTGTGTTGTCATGTCATGATAAGGAATACTTTTATATATAGAGACAAACTTTTAAGTGGATAATTCACATTATGGTGGTACCACAATATATATTTAAGGTATAAACGACCGAAAATTTTGTTAAGACAAGTTACAACCCAAGTTACAACCCATCTTATTATAGTGGTTGAAGTATAAGAGTTAAATTTTATGTTTTGAGACGATTTCATAGAGTATGGTATTTTCTTAACTACAATTTCATCATTACTTTTATTATTGATAGTTCACTTTCTTTTTTGAAAGAAAATACATTCCTGTCGGTTTAGAAAATACTCGAGTTCTACCTCTAGAATTTTGCGGGCATGGTACTGGTTGCTGGAGCTAAGCTAGACTGACGTATATTATAGATGATCGGTGAGTTAAAGTCGTAAGAAGTTTGAAAAGCTACATTGACCACTACATAGTAACATTAATGGATGGTTTTTCAATATATCACATATACTAATAAATGTAAATGTGTGAATATCGAACATACGAACACTACTAATTTCAGATTCACTTATCACTAAGTAGTGGTACTTGCGTGTGTATGTCTGGTTGTCTCCCATATTTGCATAAATGACATATATATATATATAATCAACTAATTAATTGTACATTACATATAATGAATCAGACCTAATTTATACATATTATCATATTGTTCTATATGGATATCTGACTCACGCATATGTCTACACTAACTTTCAAAATTTCTAATCAATTCCTAACAACTTGTGTTTATTAGTGGCTCCTCTACTATTTTACAAGGAAATATATATTCATATATATATATATAAACGTTGCATAAACGTAATTACACATGCTAATATACTTTGAATATGATCAACTTGCAATAGCACGATATCTTGTTTAATATACCTGGGCCTTGGTTTTTGAGCCAAGTAGTTTATGGGTGAATTATGGTTACATTTATAGTTTTGTTCTATCTTGTCACTATTGTATATATTTTCTGTTTGTAGTAGTAATATTGTTCTCCTTTACTAATGAAGGTAGGCAATATAACGTTAGTGAATGCTTTTTGTGATTCTTTTAGTTTCTTCACATCCAATTAACAACACTAACATTTGAGTTCTAGTTTAATTTTACAAAATAAACCTAAACGTTAGACAAATCTAACTAAATACGAATATTATGACCTCCTATATATGTATGACGAGTAATATGTTTATGAACAATTGATGCATGTATCGGCAGAGGAAGTTTTCTTCTACACACTTGTCTTCGACAATCTAATCGACCCTATCTCAACGAATTAAAATTTTCAGCTCTTCAGAGTTCCTTAAATTAAACAGATAACCATTTTTTATTTATTTCGCTTCATCAACGTTATAGAAAATTAATATATACTCATCTATATTGTGTACAACGCAATGTTACATATTCATTAACTACCTACATTAGTTCACAATTTTATACTAAACACATGTAAAATATGAGACCATGCAATCCAAACGAAAGCTAACAATACCGAACCGGAATCAAATCATTAATCAAAATGATGACTTTGCCTAGGGTTCAATTGCAGTTTTTCTAAAATCAAACGAACGGAATTGAACCAAAACCGAGAATAAACTGAAATGGCCATTCGAATGTGAAAGGGATGGCCGCAATGAAAAAGTATTTAGTTTTGGACATGTAAAAGTGGACCCCAACCATTTCACTTTGTTTCGAGTGGCCTCCTTTAATATTACCCTAAACTTTTGACAAATGAGATTAGGCTTATGATTGTCATGAAAGATATAGAACACACACTTATATAAAGTCTAAGAATTTACATATATATATATATATCCTATGGTTAAATATGATTGTGGAAATAACTAACCAAATGGTTCATTAAAGCTTATACATCAGGAGATTATAAGTTTGATTATCAAAATATATGATTTATGCAGATTAATGAAAACAAGCTTATAAAAAAATCTCCAATCTAATGCAAATGAAACCATTCGTCAAAGTATGATACATATATTGAAATTCTAATTATCATGGATCCTTGTGGAGCACATAAAAGTTTCCGTTGAAATATTATCCTTCTAATTGTTCTCAAAAGAATTTGTAATAAAAAATATTTCAAACGGCAGAAAAGTGTTAAACAGTATTATATATAATCGGAATATGCTAACTAAAAATGCTAATTAGTACTGTGTATGGTTTTGAGTGTATAACTGCAGTACTTATTAGCATTTTGAAATGCTTATGAGTTAATGTATGGTTTTGTAAGTACTGCAGTTTAAAATGCTTATGAGTGAATTTGTCAAAAAAAAAAAAAGTAATAAGGAAACGTTAACTATTGTGAAAATAAAAGAAATGTTCATTATTTTACTCGTTTTATCTTAATGTAACACAACCTAAGAAAAGAAAGATATTAAGTATACACTTGCCAGAAACATTGCTTAACACCAAGCTCAAAGCAAACATAGAAATCTTGTGACACCTGAAGTATCTGATCTTTAAAAAGAAAGCAAATGTCCATACTTATTTCCTGATAACTTCACTCCTTCGCGCCTCAAATATTCGTTCACAATTTTTTTCAACGAATAATTTAGGACATGTGCAAACAAATACTGTCTGATGTCTAAAAGTCCCCAAATCTCCACTGATGTGTGCATCTCTCAAGCTTTTTTTTTGTCCATTGGATGCTGACTCCAATGACGAGAGTATGTGACAAGTTATGACGGTTTATGAAACAGATTCTATGGATCATCAGCAGATTACCAAGGTGGTTCACCTCTATAATATTTGTACTTTACTGTATATAACAATTAATAGAACTGAATTCCTTTATTTCTGTGGGAATGGGCTGGACTGGATTTTGGGCTTGGACCATATATCATATAGGGTAGTGATGCTGATGCCACAACAATGGTCCAAGTACAAAGTCCTACAATATCTTTTAACATAATTCAGGAATGATCAAGATCATGCACAAATAATCATATGAGAAATGTGTGATTTGGTTGAAAATAACCAACTAATTTGAAATTCAATTAAAAAAGTTCGTTTGTACAATTGGCATGGAATAAAATGAACATAAATCACACGTTATTAAGCTCTTTTGGCTGCGTACGGATGCCAACTTCATTAGTTTACCTAGGATTAATGTAGCTTTTCTTTTGTCTTGAATTATTAGCTCAAACCCAATTAAGTGGAGAAAGTAAGAAGCAACAACTCCTCCACCCTAATAAATCAACTAAACTTCAATAGTAATCATTTATATAAAAAAAGCTCATCATCAAAAAGCTACTAATTATTAATTCTATATCACTGCTTAATACAAAGCACTATAAAAACACTTGACCATCTCCCATTAGTTTCCCATCACAAGTACAAAGCATTTTCAATAACAAACAACACACTTCTTTTTTTAAAAAATCCCAATTGCAAGAGAATATGGCAAAAGAGTCCACCACCATTGACGTTGGTGAGCCGAGCAACGTGACCAAAAGTACAAGCCATGTCGTAGTGGACGAGAAGAAGAAGAAGAGCTTTGTGGCAGCCACCGCAGGACGCGGCTACAAGAGAGGTTTAGCCATATTCGATTTCCTCCTACGTTTGGCGGCAATAGTAACCACTATAACCGCTTCCTCTGTCATGTACACCGCCCAGGAGACTCTTCCCTTCTTTACTCAGTTCTTACAGTTCCAAGCTGGTTACGATGACTTTGCCACATTTCAGTAAGCCCATTTTCATTTTCTTAACGTATGATTACTAATTTACATCATGTTTTTTACACAACAAATGCGTATATAGTAAATCTCGAACTACGGTGAAACATATACGTCTTTACTTTGTTAAACTTGTCCAGTTAGTGACTTAATGAGGTATATCAATGTAAATCGTTTTTGAAGGTTCTTTGTGATAGCCGTGGCCATCGTCGCCAGTTATCTCGTCCTTTCACTTCCCTTTTCCATCGTAACTATTGTCCGTCCATTTGCGGCCGCACCCCGGTTGATCCTCCTCATCTCCGATACCGTAACTTCACTAGAAAACCTATTCCAAGTATATATATATATATATATGTGAATATATAGATTTCATAGAAATTCATCCTCTTTTATTTTTTTTTATGGTGAAGGTGGTCTTGACGCTTACCACAGCAGCGGCTGCTGCGGCAGCAGCAATTGTCTATCTCGCACATAATGGCAACACAAACACCAATTGGCTACCCATTTGTCAGCAGTTTGGAGACTTCTGCCAAGCCGTGAGTAGCGCAGTTGTAGTCGCTTCTATCGCGATTGTCTTCTTCATCCTTCTCATTGTCATCTCAGCTATTGCCTTAAAAAGGCATTGATTTCTTATTTTTCTACCTGTCAAGACCGTAACGGATCTAGATGTTCTTCTTGTGCTTGTTTGTGGCTTGTGCTTTGCATCATGAGAATGTAAGTATCATAGTATTTTTTGGTGTGGAAAAATGTAACTGAACTTGTTTATGTTTTAAAGAAATTTGTGAAGCTCTTGTTTCATCTAGAGGCTCTTAAATATTGATTGATAATACTAAAGCCGAAAAATAAAAGTCATCGAGACCAAAGACAAAACCCAACAAGCGACACAAAGCCTAGAATCCCAAAAGCGACGGTTAAAATATCAAATACCAATTCTACCCTCAGCTTCTTCTCTTTCCTCTCTCGCTTCTTCTCCATAAACTCTTTTTTTTTTGGCTTAAGGGTAAATAACATTAAAAACCAAAAGTCACATTACATGTGGAATAAGATGAATGAAGGGGAATAGAAAATTACAAGGAAGAGGATGGGAGTGACATTTCCCATAAACTCTTCATGTCTTCTCTTCGATTCCATTTCTCTCCTTCTTCCATTGCCCCTTCTACCCTCCATTACTCTCCTGAAAATGACCAAACTGTCCTTCCCGTTCAAATGCGTTCCCTCCATCTTCTCCACCTTGAGACTCACTTCCTTCACGTGCACCTCCTCCTCTCCGCACGTGACCACCGTGATCACACATTCCACCGTATCTTCCGACAAGACTGAATCCACCACCGTTGCGAATTTTGCCTCGACTTCACCGCTTAGCCAGTTCCGCTGCACGGACACCGGCCTGTGACTCGACAGATTCGCCGCACGCTTTCCGATCGGATCGATCACGATCCAGCTCAAAGTCAAATCCTGATCAAGATCACGACATGTGTCTTCCGTCCACCGTCCTCGCTTAATCGGCGTCTCAACAGAGTCCTTCGGATCCACCAGATCGATCCTCAGTGGCGAGTTACGGAACCACGCCGTCGTCGTCTCCGTCTTCACCACTCTACTGAAAATCAATTTCCCTCTGTAGTGTAGATCCACGGCGGAGATCAGTTCGGGGAACGGACGGTCGGGATCAGAGACTGAGCCTGCGGTGTCGAGCACAGAATACGCGTCGGAGAAAAAAGAACGGGAATCATCGGAGATGGTGGCGGTGGAAGGCCACGTGGAGCGGCAGATTGTGGACCAGAGGATTTCATTTGAAGCGAGCTTGTGAAGGTGTGAGGAGGCGCAGGAGACGGAGGCTAGTGTCGGGCCGTCGAGGCGTGTGAGGATGTGAGCCTCTATGATGTCGTGATGGACGGTGGAGAGTAATTCCGTTACGGTGGAGCTGGAAGAGCCCGCCATTTCCATGGTGGTTGCTCACGGGTTGAGTGATTATTTACTAATTGCGAGTAATTATTAATTAATGATATTTGATTAATGAGTGAAGGGGGTTTATATAAGGGGGAGCGTCAAACCCGTTGTTCGACAAATGGGCCCATCTTTTTTTCTTTTATTACTATAATACTGAAACCAAGGGCAACTTTATCT
Organism: Streptanthus diversifolius; assembly: GCA_039880935.1. Lineage (NCBI taxonomy): Eukaryota > Viridiplantae > Streptophyta > Magnoliopsida > Brassicales > Brassicaceae > Streptanthus > Streptanthus diversifolius. Next base: position 19,159,715 of record JAXGFM010000022.1, on the reverse strand, counting down.
TTTTCTAACGTCATAAATAATAGATTACTGACCCCAAAAAACATTATGACGACAAAAATGGTGAAAATGAAATCTAATATGATTGCCTCTTGTGAAATCTTATTTAGTTTGTTTTTGTTTTACTATTAGCTTCAAATTCTGATTTGAATTGATAAATTTTGTCTCTTAGCCATTTATTAAGGCAAATTAGTTAGTTTATCTAATTTTGTAATTATCTTTTTAATTTTTTTAATAAAAATGATATATTTGATATACTTTTAATTAGTTTATCTGAATTCACTCTTGTTACAGATCTATTGGTTTTTAATAATCAAATAATAGTTTTTCACTTTTTATGCTTTTATTATCTATATATATGAATTAGTTAGAAATTAAAACAAACATGAGTAAGCATTAAAAAAAAAAAAACATGAGTAAAGAGATTATGAATGACATTTAAGACCATCAGTAATGGTGAGACTTTAAAAGTCTCATATGATTAAAAATAAATAAAAAATAAAAATAAAATACAAAAGTTATGAGATTTAGGAGTGAGAGTCTCATTAGAATGAAACTTTTGAAACGTCTCATCTACAATTTCTTTTTTTCTCTTCATCATTTCTCTTTCTTCTCTCTTCTTTTTTTCTTTCTAATAAAATAATAATATAATAATATTTATGAAACTCACTCAAATCTCACCATTGCTGATGGTCAAAGATACAAGCATCACCACTACAGATTCTTACAAATATCTAAAACGTTAGATATCCAAATGATTACAGTTTTAACAAAACAAAAAAATCTTCACAGTAGTTTTTTGTCAATATAAAATTAACGGTTTTAATATTTTTTTTAATATTACGGAATACTAAATTCAAACTCGAGACATATGTTATAAATTTTAGAGGTGTCCACCATTTTACCACATAATTCTGACTTTCGGTAGGAATTAATAAAAACAATATATTTATTATATAAAATAAAATCATGAAAAACTAATCTATAAACATTTAATCAGTGCCCTAGCAACCATTGTATTGGAGAAGGCCCGTATATTGTCTTACAAATGAACAAGTAAACATAAATTTCTCTTGGTTTCTTTTTTATATCTTTTGTACACAAATGAATTCTCACTCGTAGAAATCTGATGATTAATTTCCACAGAAAAACCTCTGATCTAACCTTCTAAATCTTTTGTTTTTTTTCTTCTATTGACCACTATGATAACCATATTAAAGTAATTTATTCCGGAAAAAAACATTCACGTAATTTCATATAGCAAAACATAGCAAGTACCGGAATGCATCCTTTTGTACGATCGAACTTTGATCTATAAACACACAAAAAAACAAAAGTACAGTCGGAATATTGATCAAAATTGTAAAAGCGTCTCGTAAAAAACATAGAGTGATGAAGATCAGTCCATCAAATACGTACAGACATATGCGACGATGTAATGTGTCACAACAAAGGAGTCATAGAGATACGTAAGAGGGCGGGAAAGGGATGGCCCATGTTGACCTCTTGTACAGCTCTTACTGATTAAATTATTTTATTCATTTGTATATTAATATATATATATGAAACCCGTCTTTATTAGTAAAAATATACGCAAAAGTAAGCATTAATATATTTTTTATAAGCAAACAATGCTTGGCGATTGATGTAATTACATAAACAAGACAGAAGAACAACGAAATACTATTTATATTTTAATGTAATTTCAGAAACAACAGGGAATGGACAACCTTATATTTAACATTAGATTCAAGGTTAAGTCTAAGATATCACCGTCGATTAGGTTTATGCAACGTTGAATAAAATAATTAACTGGTATGTAATTACCAAAAAGAAAAGGCTGAACGAGAAAAGGAAAGGCCAACAATGATTTACATCAGCATGATTGAACTATTGAAAAATAATTAATAAAAAACGTCATCTTGACATTTTTGTAAATATATTAAAAAATTATTTGAATATACTATTATGCATGCATTCAGTTAATAAACTGCTAAATAAATTGTAATAAGTTAAACTTAAAATTTATTAGTTTAGATTATATAGTAACTTGATATATTTTTTTTAGCAAGTTCGTTGTTGATTATTCTCGATTTACGTATAAAATTTGTAATATAGTTTTTTGAAATATAGTATCTAAAATTTTATTTTAATAAAAACATATAACATATTGTTTTTAGTAATGAACACATTTACATTCATCTCCTTACTAAGTTTCTTAGATAGTTTTAGATTTTCTGTAAAAGTATTAAATCTATTTTTCTTTGACCTCCTTAAGCTTAAGATTAATTCAAATCATATATCGGTATAATTTCATTTTAAGTCTATAACTAACAAACGTTATCCGAGTTTAGTCATAAAAGAAATGTTACTGGAGTTTCATTTGTGTGATATTAAAATAAGTCGACAACATTATTGTATGTGTTTTTTTTTTTGTTTCCGGTTCCTACTCTCAACCTAATTTTTCCCTTTTGACAGACTACATCCACTGCATATATACAGTTAAATTTCAAACCGAATTTCTTATATACATTATATTGTCAAGCACTGATATTGGCGAATGATTACATACACAGTTCGCGATACCAATTGAAAAACAAATAAAAAATCGCTTTTTATATTTGTTCGTACATAAATTGTCTTTTCTCCGGTGGAAGTAATTGCTTTATTTTATTTGATAGTTTTATTTTGTGCCATTTTTTAGCCTTTCGAAAAATCTAAGAAGTGGGCTGAAATGTATTCTAATTTGGTTTGGTTTAGTTTTGATCAACTTTATTTTTCTGTTGAAAAGTTTAATTTTTTTTCTATTCGATCGGTTAGACTTTCCATTAGATGTTGTAATAACTATTTTTGATAACAGATGTTGTAATAACATTTAGAAGCTAAAGATACATAAGGTTTTAGGAATTTCACGATTTTTTTGTTGGGTTACCACTTTTGTATAATCAAGAGAGCAAAATGGGTACATCAATCTCACAGATAAAGAAATACAAACCCCATTAAGGGTAGATATAACTATTGAAGGACTAAACATACACTCTCTTACAAAGAAAAAAAAAACATATCTTGTAGAACGGAACGACTAAATGTGAAAACCAATCCTAAAGGTCTCACAAAATTGTACTAAAAAACCAAACTAATATTTATTTGATGATTGATATGTTAATCGAGAGGACCGAAAATCATAATATACTGATCATTTTAAAACCATGTTACAATCATCATCCCCATTTACAAGGCGCAATATTCTCGTTGTATAACAAAACCAATCCTTATCTACTACATTTCAGGTTAATAGTGGAACAGCCAACTGGCTCTTATACCATAATCGTTCATACCAGTGCATTCATGTTTGCTTACTTAGTCCATGAACTTCACCTATGTTCGACAGTCAGATGATGCGTTAATCTAAAGACTTGAACGTTATGATATGTTAATTCTGCAATCATCACATAATCTTTTTTATGTTTTGGTCACTCATACAATACCAAAAATCAATTTCTAATAAATTATTCTTTTTTTAAATTACTTTAAATTAAACACATTTAACTATAGAAAACAAATAACTAAAAATATAAATATATTTTAATAATATGTATAGTCAAATTAATTCTTTTAAATCGTCACATATATTACCATAAATAAAATGAAGTGTACTAACACTTCATTTTCCGATATTTCCATAAAGATCGAGACTATATTTAACAGGCCCAAGTCAGGGTCCATGTATCAATCGGACGAAACGTTTTGTCTGAAAGTCACATGCTGCTGATTATATATATGTTTATTTTGGGTACTTAACTCTTGTCCATAGTATACATCAATATATTTGTAAAGATTTTATATAATAACATTCATCTGTCCATATAGTGGAGCGTATTACTTATTAAGTTTATTGATTATCACGTTGATTACACACTTAATCACAGCATTTGTTTAAGACATGATTTGTGTCAGTATACTTGTCCATTATTCTTGCCATAATTCTCTGTATTTAAAAGCAATATTGTATCTAAGTGCAATGAACTTGCACATATATCTCATATCTCTTCTTGAAAGTATATTTTATTATTAATCCAGGTGTGTCAGATACCTACTAAATCAAACTTGGATTCTCTGCCTATTTATAATTATTACATTAGTTACATAATCAAAAGTCTACGAGTATCGTACGTGTATATGTACACAAATGTACATGCACATTGTACACATACGTAGACGTAGGTGTACGTAGTAGCACGTGGGTATAGTCTAGCTACTTCTATCATAATGTTTTATTTGTCACTATATGTTGACATTTTGATGCTTTATATATTTAATTATATCATATATTACTAAGATCAATGTATCGTACTTTAGCCGAAATGCTGAATTAGTTCAATTTGAATTGAGTCGAAGACGCTACTTTTTGGCTGCTACCAAATTTTGAAACGACGTGAGTTAGGTATGAAGACTATTTTATTAGTTAAGGAGACGAGAACTTAGGAAGATACTTATTAATTAATGACTTTCCCTTAAAGTATCATAATTAATGAACTTAGGAGAATACTTGGGCTATTTAATACTTTCCGTTAGTTTTTTTCTCGATATTTTATCGGTTTAGTAAATTATTCTGTATACAAATAAAGGATTATATTTTCTTCAACCTAGAAAATACTTCTTAATTATTTGAATGAAGTGTTTTTCATTCGTTTAAAATTTATGCTATATAAATTATATGGTATAATGGTAATCTCTAAAATTTATTAGGATTTAAATCTAATATTTCATAATATTAAAAAAAATATTAAACTAATTTAACAAAAAAAAAAATCAAGCCAAAAGCAATGAAGTGAGCATAGGTTGATACTTGATACAATGATTCTGCAAGCCAGCTTGCCAAGTCCTCTAAATGAGTGTTGAGTCTGCTAACAGCACGTCAACAATCTCTTTCTCCAAACCAACAAAAAAAAATTGTTAAGTAACGATAGCATTAGAATTAGCAGTTTATATATATATAGACTTTTATAATTTCTTCGGTTCTAAACACAAATTACATTTTGAATTGTATTTATGTTATTAAAATGCATTTATCTTTTTATTATTAAAAAAAAAATTGACAAAATTTCCATACAATGAACCTCTTAAGCTTCCTTCACTACAAAAATCAGTCCCTATCGCCTCCATTGTTGTCCCATTTTCGAACACCATCTCCACCTTTCGAATATGAAAATCTCACAATCACACAACAATTTGTCGAAATAAATGTCTTATATATAAAGTATATGTAGACAAAATATGTCCGTGATGATTTCGTAAATTCATGGACCACCAAATTAAGAAAGAGATTGTATTCACTCAAGACGAACATATATTGCATTTTACTATCCTTTTCCTCGGCTTAACTTTAAACATGGAGTTGCTAATTAATGCTATATAACCTTTTCAGCATATCTAGTGAACCACATTTTTGTGAGTCTTACTTATAATCTAACATATATAATTTGGTTTTTTTTAACAAATATTAACGCATTCCTATTTTTTCCAAATATTCTATAAAACTAAACGAACGCGTAATCTGTAGTAAGTTTTCATCAGACATCACCTTGGACTAGAATTCAACATTATATACTTCAGTAACTTTTTCTCTTTTCCGTAACTAAAAAAAAAAATAATGATTACAAAAATCAAAAGATGCTACAAATTTATAAATAAGAGTTTTAAAACTTTAGAAGTTGTCTTAAATCTGAAGCTGCAGCTTCAAGACCCCAGTGATATGTTTAAAATCCTTTTTGAGACTTATCTTCTGATACTTTTAAAAAAAAAATTCTTGGAAACTTGTATGGTATTTTTGGAAATAAATATAGTTATTTAATAGTGAATAAATTTAGAATGTCAAATATAGTTAGATTCCGTCAAAAATCAATTTAAAGAACTTTAAAACTACAGATATAGTCTGTTTAGTTCGATCCGGCAAAATGTTTTCTCCAAATTAACTAAAAATAGTACGACTAATCTCCGGTTATCTCATGGTTAAACTATCATTGCTATCACAAATCAAAGCACTTTATTTTCATTTCGTCCCACTGCTAACTCACCGCCACACCACCCTCTATTAGAAACGAGATAACTCAGTTTGTATTGACAACGAAAGAAAAAAACAAAGAAGAAAACACAAATTAGGAACTATGGGTTTTCTTTTAGTTATCATACTATATGGGACAAAATATAGTCAAGTCGGTTATGCTAAAAAAAACTATAGAACATCACACTGTATAGTTGATTGGTTTATGAGCATGAACTATGGATTGTCGTACGTAGTTATTTTGGTAAATCTTTGAATCAAATTGGAAATCGAATAGTTCAATATAATTACATTTACTAATATATCGAATAGAATCCAAAAGACTTCAAATTTAAAATTGGTCCATATAATTTCCGATTGATGGTTCGCTTATTCTAACCGAATTATTGAATTGCGATTCAAATTAATAATTTATATGTTAACAGTATTATTTTATATAATTACTTGAAAAGTAAAGCTTTACGTCACAGCTTAACATGAAGATTTTAGTCGTAAACGTCGTATGTATATGCATCATATATATAACCTTTTATATAGTATTAAAAGATAGATATTTAGTATTGTAATAAATACGTTATTGGGATCATAAACGGGAGCACAATAATTGCGAAAAGGGAATCAAAATGAGTACAGCAAAGCAAAATACCCATAAAGGTAGAGCATATATGACCTTCGTGCATGGTCAAGCTTATTAGTCTCACTGACTTCCCTTGCAATTAATCTCATATCTTTTTATTTTCTGAATCCAAAGATCTCTCCTCAAATTTTTACAATTTCTTGGAATTTGTTTGTCTCTCTCTTTATCTATCTATATTTATATATGATTCCCTCTTCGATTCTTCGCTAAGGATCCATGTTCCTTCTCTGCCATTCCATTACTGTTTTCTTTTCTTTTTCTTATACTTTTTATTCATTCTGTTTGTATATAATAAGATGCATTCATTTTGAAGAATAAGCACAGGTAACATTTTGCATGTTATGATGCATGGTTTATTAATATCAATATGTTTTCGAAGATAATGTAGATATGGAAATCTCTTTTATTGTAATTTATGGGTTTATCTGAGAAAACCATATTACATACTAATTTGTTTTCCTCGGTAACTTTGTAGCTAAAAATAAAATATTGTCAATAATTGCTACGGGTCATGGGAAAAATAAAAGTTTTAAAAAGTCAACTGACATAAAACTAAATCTTGAGGAATACGTTAACTAATTTTAAACGTGTAGTCACAGTTTCAGGCAGAAATTTATAAGAATTTTTTTAAAAAAAATTATAAGAATTTGCTGACAAGCCAATATGGTATATAACCAAAAACTGAATGATAATTGTTCCTCTTGATTTCATTTTTAGAAGAACTCTCTAAATCTTATTAACCGATACATATTTTACTATTTAAGGTAAGTGTAAATAATAATGGAGAAACATTAATGTCAGAAGTAGAAGTGAAAAAAGAAGGGTTTACCTGAAAGAATGAATCTACATGGAAATTGAGAAAGTTTCGCGGCAATCGAGGATGAGGTAACATTTTATCACTTGACCCATTTATTAAAAGTACAGAAATACATTAACAACCTTTTGGTGGACAAAACTTTTCTGAATCATCTTCTTTTTCTTTTATACTATTTAGATGCAAGTTGTCGACAATATATGACGTATTTTGTTATACGTAAATCGTTACACTTAATTGTCCAAGTTGTTAAGTTGCATTTCTTTATCACAAACCTAAGTTGTACTACAGATGTCGAATTTGAACTTACATCACACAAACCTAAGTTCTAAGTTGCTTAATGATATACGTGTCTAATAACATACGTGTTATGGGGTTATAATTAATTTTTTTTTTTTTGTTAAACCATTAGAAATAGTTTTTTTCTTTCTGAAATTTAAAATTTTATTTTATGACCAATATATAGATTCTAAACTAAAACTCAAAGTAACTACAAGAATATTTGGAGAAAAAACTAAAATCTTTTAACATTTAATTCGATTACAATTTTCAAATATAGTTTTAACAATTGCAATAGAATAAGGTATTAAATTCTTACATATATCCACAGAGTACATCAATGGACCATTAACTCACTATTAATCTTTTATATCTAAAGAGTTTCAGGCCGACGTTCCCCGTCATCAGTGCTCGAATTCCGGATAATGAATATATACACTATTTTTTGGGTCGACAGCTGATTCAGCGATCGATTTAGCAACATCAGATTAAATCACCATATAGAAATACATTTATTGTCGAAGTCACACTTGATTTTTTTAATTTTTTTTTTTCAAAAATATAATTCTAGTTAGAGGTTGTAGGAAATTTTAGGGGACTTACATGGACTTACATACTTCTTATTCAGGCCTCTAACATAGAATATTATTCAACCTAAAATCCTGAAATGTGTAATCAAATGTTATGTCCCATAGAACAGAGTCCTAGTGTTAATCAACAGACCAAACACATTTAATCTATATATTATAATAACTTGGACAATATTTATTAAAATAACCTTTTGAGATCTTAGAAAAAAACTAGCTTTTGACTAGGACGTAATAACTTGTGACTATGCAAATTCAAATTTAATAATAAAAAATCTCATGAGCAAAGCCACTAATGACATATTGTGATAAATATGTCAGAAAAAGGAAACAAAGAGGACAAAAATAGTCGGAATGAGATAAAAAACAAGAAGCAAGTAACAAATTAGAAAAGTTTGTTTTGGGTTTACGTAATACGTACATTATACATTGACGAATATATATTCTTGTTTTATTTTATGTTTGTTTGTGAGGGGAGAATGTGAGGATAGGAGTGAAACACGACTGAAGAGTGGAGCAGACAATTGAAGACAGATCTTATCTCTATTTCTCCCACGACTCTTCTCTTTGGAAACACAAAGCTATGTGTTCTTTTTTAAAAAGTAATTATTATCCTGATCAATTATTTATTTTTATCATATCACATAAAATAGCCTTAGACAAACAATTTTCGAAATTTTATGAACAATACGTAAATATTAATGAGATGTGTCATGCACGTGATGGAAAAACTAAATAAGGAAAGGCTGTACATAGAAATCTTCTTGGTTAAGAGACAAAAGATCTTTTCTAGGCTTTGGTCCATGTATCTGCCTTTCTTTTCTTTTTCATTTTGTTTTTCAATATTTTCTATCCTCATTATCATTAATAAAAAACTAGACCTACCTTACTATTTCTAGAATTATAAAATTCTTTCTACTCTATGAAATTGTAGTGCCACAAAAGGTATAATGAAAATGAATGAATAGTATTGTAAGGAAATTCTATGCAAAACAATTTAAATGGAAAAAGAATAAATTATATGTATTGGATCAGAATGAGATAATTGGATGATTTGTTGGGTGGTGAATGGAATGCACGTGCTTGAGAAGTTAGTAGTAAGCTAGAAAATGAAGGATAATGTGATAACATGTGCCTGATCCCGACAAAACACATCTCACATGTAAATATAGATATGTTACATATATAATATGTAAGGAAATCCAAAATGTGAAATCTATACACCTAAAATATCAGGAGATATCAATCCCTAATATTTATATATGATATTTATATGCCAAACAAAAGCACCACATTTTCATATTTCTGTGTGATTAGAATACGGTGAACTTTTTACATTTCTATCAGGAATATTATTCCATTTTCAATGGATGTCATATATCAAATTTATATGTCCAATTATATACACTTTAGTTTATATATTACACTAGAAACGCATACGCATATCTTACATACACTTGATCATAGAATTATAGATGATTTTCTCTTTCTTTGAAACATATATAAACATATATAAATAGAGGTAGATACATGTAACCTGCCTAAAGGAGCATTGGTATCTCAAAAAATATTTTCCATCTCTCTCTCTCTCTCATCACTATTCGTCATCTGTTTCTCTCTCATTCAAATGTCAATAAACCAATACTCAAGCGATTTCAACCACCATTCTTTCATGTGGCAACAACAGCAGCAGCAGCAACACCACCACCACCAAAACGACGTCGTGGAGGAAAAAGAAGCTCTTTTCGAGAAACCCTTAACCCCAAGTGACGTCGGAAAACTCAACCGACTGGTCATCCCAAAACAGCACGCTGAGAGATACTTCCCTCTCGCCGCAGCTGCTGCAGACGCGGTGGAGAAGGGACTACTCCTCTGCTTCGAGGACGAGGAAGGTAAGCCATGGAGATTCAGATACTCGTATTGGAACAGTAGCCAGAGTTACGTCTTGACCAAAGGATGGAGCAGATACGTCAAGGAGAAGCACCTCGACGCTGGTGACGTCGTTCTCTTCCATCGGCACCGTGCTGACGGAGGAAGATTCTTCATTGGCTGGAGAAGACGCGGCGACTCTTCTTCCTCCTCCGACTCTTATCGCCATCTTCAATCCAATGTCTCGCTCCAATATTATCCTCATGCAGGTACCCTTTCTAATTAATTAATTATCTACACATGAAATTTGGTTTTTCTTTCTTTAATAACTATAACAAGGAGAAATTTTCGGACCGAAATCCTGAAATTCAAACTAACTCCAGTATCTATATATTGAAAAATCCGATTATTTGCCATATAAAAATATCAATACCAACTACAATTATAATCTCAGTGAAACTCAAATTATTTAGTCATATTTAGTAAAATTTATTAAAATTGGAAGAGAAGTCATTTTGTCGCTTCTAATTTTTTGTCAACGTATAAATTCATTTTCCATGCACATATTCAGTACATAACAGAATTAAAATTTAACGAGTCATGTGGTATTTTTATTTATTTATTTTGAGTTAAAAAGTAACAAAAACAAAATTTAAAAGTGAAAATCTATTTCATGTAATATTTGAAGTTACGTGAACAACTGAAAAACTGTTTATAATGTTTGGCGCGTGAGAGGGTAGACGCTCTTTAAAGAAAGTAGAGAAGTAAAAATAAAGAAATGATGGAAGCCCATAGAAACAGAATCGGATTCGTATTATCAACACTGCGTGACATTTGTTGCGTATCCTTACACCTACCCTTAAATTCATTTTCACTACACTACATCTACATATATCTCACTCTTATACATCCGTGTTTCTACACAACATTATTTTAATCGGTATCTTGGACCGTAACCAAAACAGCATGCACTCGATCTAAGAAATCATCCAAGTCCAAAACCCATATCATTGAACATAGTTTGGAGTATATATTTATCTGGATAATATATAACTGTTTCATGTGAATGAGAACATAACGATTTGCACTACAAATGTAATTCGCATATATGTATCCATATATCTAAACGTGACGTGTCATTGTGATAAAGCTTGTCATCTTAGTACCAAAATGGGAAAACTTTTCCAATAAAGTCGTGTTCCTTTTGGGAAATTACATGTCTAAAGTATATGTAGTTATCCATTATAGATTCCTCAACTTTTATTTTTTTGATAAAAAAACCTCGATTTCAGTTTCTACATTAGTTTATACAATTTTGATACATTAATTTGATGCCAGGGGCTCAAGCGGTGGAGAACCAGAGAGGGAACTCGAAGACATTGAGACTGTTCGGAGTGAACATGGAGTGCCAGCTAGACTCAGACTGCTCCGAGCCATCTACACCTGACGGTTCCACCACATGCCCAACCAATCACGACCAGTTTCATTTCTACCCACAACAACACTATCCTCCTCCGTACTACATGGTACGTTTCAGTATATTATTTTAAGTAATAAACAAATAACTTAATACATTCTCGTTTTGTTAAAAGTCTAAGTAGAGTAGTTAAAGATCAAAGTAAAGGTCCATATCATTTAAACCGACGTTTTTTTTTGTTTCTCTTTCACGCGTTTGCATAGTCAGAACGCAGATAAAGTTATTCGAGTTGGTTTGACATTTTTTCCATTTTATATTTACCATGATGTTGGTCTATCTCGACGTCCTTCAATTATGTGCCCTATAATGTTATCTCAATTTTTTCCTTATACTGAAAGTAAGAAAAGAAACAAATTAAATAAATAGTCTCCTTTTTTGGGAGGACAGAAGAAAATCGTGAAGTTGTACTGTTAACCTATCACGCCGACTAGTCTTTCTAAACTTATCCTAGAAAAAGTGCGGTCCACTATTGTTATTATTGTTGCTACTACTATAATTACTATTAGTATAACATTTATTAGTGTTTGTTAGTGTTGGGCATACACGTTTTCCATTTATATCATATGCTTTTTAGTCTTCAAAAACAATAATTTTGACAATTCCGTCAAACTTTTCTTCTATACCTAATCTTTATACATGGACAAGCATTATGATGTGTCGATCTTACGTGTGTAAGTTGATGTATGTATAAACACGTCTATTGTTGGTTTTTAGTACCGTCACAATATATCCTCTTTGACAACGAAACTATTTGGTTTTTGGACCCATCAGTAACGAGATGCTGCCCCAATAATAAGACATATTAATCATATTTCGGGAGATTATTTACATGTAATCTTTATGTTGAATACATAAGCCAATAAAATGGAAAGTGTAAATCTATTTGATACTTTTGCAAGGGACTGTACAATTAAGCAGTTTTTATATATTAAGATTTATTTGGTTTTGCAGGACATAAGTTTCACAGGAGATGTGCACCAGACGAGAAGCCCACAAGGATAGAAAGTCACTTCACATCTGGTCCCTGTCATGTTTTAGATGTTTCCCTAAATTTTACATGCTTCATTTTGTATTATTTAAAGCAAAATCGCATTGATCTTTCTTTTAACTTTCTCAATTTTCACTCTCTTCTTTTTTATTCCTATGTATTAGATTTTTTTCTATTAGTTAACAATTGTATAGAGTTCAAAGTTCTGGCTATTCGAGAGTTACTTTTTTATACGTATATTAATTGATAATCGCATGGAGTGAAATATCAACCGGTTATCTCGATCTATTAATGATTTTGAAAAAATACAACCTAATATAAAATTTTGAAAATAACTTTAAATTTATTTACTGAAATGTCTCGTGACATAATAGTGATTACTTCTAAAATTTATTACACATGTCTGTGGTAGATGTTCGAATCCAATACCCCATAATATTAAATGTAATATTAAAACTACTAGGTTAAATTGACAAAAAAAAATTTTGAAATGTTTTTACGAATGATATTAGAAACTTTTGTACCTAAGTTGAAGTTTTTCTCTAAAATTAATTTTAAGTGTATAAAAAATAACTAAAGTAGAAATAATCATGACTCCACCCTGAGCTCAGTTTGTAATCGAATCAAATACGATCGCACAACACTCGATCTATCTTTTAAGGGAATGTCTCGCCGAATCTGTAACTCGCAACGTCTACTATAATAACAATGAGTGAGAAAGTTTTTATGATATAATCTCGATCAATTCAAATAGAGGTTACAACAGAATAATTATTAAACGGAAGAAAAAGCTCGAGAATCCTTTCCTTCTTCAACGGCTCCATTTAACAACTTCTTCATGGGCCTATAAATGCATCAAGCCCACCAACCTCTTTTATCAATTTATCTTCACAAGAAACCCAGCTAGTGAACCGAGTTCGAAGGCCGGATTAAACAAGAGAATTCAAGCTTAATAACCAAAAAAGCTTTGAAAATAAGTGGATGGCTTAATATACGAACTCGTTACATCGTGTTTGTACATTCTCTTCCTCTTAAAGTCTTAGCTCAATGTTTCTCATTTTAATGTTTTTAATCCAAATCGTACAAGTTCCGCTATGGAGAACATAATGTGAGTGATTTAATCAAGTTCTGGTGATACTACGAATGAAAGATCCACAACACATTGGTTATAACGCCTAATCATTATCATCATCATCATCATGTGTCTTCATTTGGCAAAAACATTTGAGATTGCTTTCAAACATTAATCTTAAATTACCAAAACCATTCTAGATTTTGATATATTTCACGGATGGAACACTACTGAGTGAAATATTTGTCCATTAGGGACACAAAAGAGAAGACAACAATGGTCCCAAAGAAATAAGGATTACCCAGATAAGATTGGGCCTACATTTCTTGAAAGCGATAATCTTCACATTTATTCATTCTTTTATATTCAAAGATCAAGAACAGTAACATGACATTCTCCAACTTCTGAGCTACAAATATTATATCTTTCGTATTCGTGACACCAACACACTGTCCCCTCCTCGCCACTTTAATCACGTCGCTGAAACTTCATGGACCCGAAAACAATCACATTATATATAATGTCTTAGATATCTCAATTATTGTTACAACATGTGTGTTTCTATGTCATGAGTTTGTTTCAGGATAACTTTTTATGTTAAAACCTCCTTCCAAATCCCCAAAAAAAAAGAAAACTAATATATATATATATATATTATAATGGAGAAGTCATCAGATTTCAATCTATTGTTTTTTCTGCACTAAAACCACTGGTACACATTGATTTTTGTAAGCATAATCATATATTTCAGATTATTTGGAAACAAGCTAGTTAATTAACGATTTTTTACATATTCTTCAATATAAATTTAAACTATAAGGTGGAAAAAGGTAGTAATTTTTACATGGACTGGATTAGAAAACGGAGGAATTTTCAAATATATCCAAAATTGGTGAGCTAAGCTGAGGATAATATTACTATAAAGAGTTTGTAAATTAGTAGAAAGGAATCATAATTATGGTATAGCGATGAAGAGAGGAGGATAGATTTCGTAGGAAGTGGACCAGATTCTCTCAGCTGATGCATGCCACCAAATGGTCCCTTCTTTTGCTCTCTCAAACTTCCATAACGAATATTTTCTACTTCTAATTATTTAGTCTTAGTAAAATGTATTTTGGAACATGTTATGAGTTAGTAAAAAAATCCAAATATTTATTGTTATTTGTTAATACCTTTTTCTTTTGCATCACGTTCTATTGACCTAACCTTATGAACCTAGAATATAATCTATCAAGATTAATCTTTTATGGTAATAAAAAGAATTGCAAATCACGCTTTATCAGTTTCAACTTTAACTTAAACTACAATATTTTTCACAACTTCACCTTTGATAGTTTTAAAAAGAATTACTTAAGGAGAAAAAGAAACATAAAAATTACTGCAACCTTCATCATAATAATAGCAAGCCCAAACATTTTTCTACCTATGGGTTGAACATTTTCAACACTCCCCAGTACCTCAAGGCTCAAGCTCATGTGAATATTGTCAACCCAAATACTCAGGCCTGATTGTTTGATATCACTATGATTGTTTGTTATCACTATGTTCTGTTTGCTGCTTGTCATGGTTTCTTCTTTTTGTATAAAAGAGTTATCTATTTTTCTTTTCTGTAAGATACAATTTATTCAATATATAGAAAAAGAAAGATGCATGCTTTGTGAAAAAAAAAAAAAAACATAAAATAAGATTTTGATATCTCTCATGGTTCGTAAATACAGGATCCGTATATATTATTTTTGTATGGTTTAAAGTTTAAAGTATTACAATGATTAGTTAGCTCAGAGCAATGAATAAATATTGTTATATAAAGAAAGTGTGATGAGTCAAATGAAAGGAAATGAGAAGCATCCATGAAGCTTATGGCATAATTAGAATTTAGAAGACATACAGCTATCAATCGTTATCTTCATTTTAAAAAATCCACATGATTTGTCTAATATCTCCACTTATAATTTTATAATATTTCGAAGCTTCAACTTCGACAATATTAATTATATAGTAAGATGGTTTAAACTTTTTAAAATAGATATGATCATGATAGAGATATCTCTCCTCCCGTGTCGCAATCTCTTTACTGGCGACGCGTGAGAGGCACGTGAGTAAAAGGTACGTGCGAAATGGAATTAGGAGAGACTCACATGGCCCTGCCTTCAATAAAATATAAATTCACTGATACGATTTATGTTTATTACTCTTTTTAATGAAGACTTTTATTTATGTGATCTACTGCATTTTAAAGAAAGAAACAAAATAATAAGTTCTAGATTCAGAGGTATTATTTTATGGAAGAATCATTCCCACTCAAAGGTAAACTATCTATTCTGATAAATAAATCATAGATGTACTTAATATTTCGTATTATAATGATACGAAACTTGAGATACATCATAAATATATTGAAATAGGTTTCAGGTGCGAGCACTTTCCATGAAAGAGAAACACAAAATATGTTTCCGATTCGGGGAGGAGACGTGTAATAACAATTAAATTCGTTTTAAATACAAAATAATTGCAAAGTTTAGGATACTGTCTGATTTTACAAAATTTCTAAAACTTGACGTCATATCTTTTGTTTGTTGGTCAGTTAGTTGGTTGATTGTTGGTTTAATTGGTTGTTGAGTTTATCTTCTTATATTATTTAGCTCTCTTTTTTTTTCCATCTAAACCATTGACTTATTTTAAAGTCTAAAGTATGATTTCGTATTACGGATTTGTTCATATCTCTTTCGGTTTTTCTTGGATTTTGGTTTTAGAATTAGAAAGAATAGTAACTAAAATAATTCCAGTTCATTGATTAGTTTTAAATGACTTAAATTTTGGTTTTGATTTAAATTTCTGTACTAGTATATTATTGAAACAATAAAAACAGAATTCCATCCACTTTTGGTTTTTGAAAAAAAGTAAATAACACAAATTAAAGTTCGAGACTTAAACTTGAGTTAGCTTTTTTAAATTAAATGTTTTAACATTATTTATATGTTAAAAACTACAAAGTAAGTGATGTTTTGTACTTTCAGCACAATAACTTTTTTCACATATCCGGTAAAATTTATTAGTACTATTATATCTATTAATTATAAATTGTAGGATAAATTTGGTGTATAATAAAAATCATAATTTAAAAATTAAATAAAATATTATAAATAAAGAGTTGTCGAGTGTCAATTATTATTATTGTTTTTTTGGAAAGAACGGTAGGATTTAAACTCTTTACCTCTAACATAATCAAGTTTGGTATATTGTGGAATTTAAGCGGGAAATTGGCCTGCTACATCCACAGTTTACATTTGTTGTTACCTTTGAAGAAAAAACAGTACATATAGAGATGCTTACTTCTGGAGACATGAATTCAATATGGGAAGTAAATTAAAATTTTGAATTCTATATGGACCTAATATTTTGTCTTTCTTTAGGAATAACAATTACGTTTTTTTGCCACGTGCAACATAAATTTGTAGTCCCCTAGTACGGAAAGCTTCAATTATCTTTTTGAAACCTCGATCATTGACACTTAGCTAACTATAAAAATAGTTAATAAAATAGTATTGCCATTCGTATGTATATTCACCGATCATGTAGCACGGTAAACAATGTTTGTCGAAAGATTTTAAAAGCAAAATTCAGTTCAATTTAAACCCAATAATTTGTGATACACAGTTGAAATGATAAAATGAACTATCCTTTCAAAAAGTTTAAACTACTCATATGATTGGAAGAAAAAGATCTGAGAAAGGAAGAAAGTAGTATCATTCATTATAATAAATACGAAAACAGCCTAACGGGGAAAAGGTACTGAATTATAATTGAATGAACCCCAACCAAACAACATTAAATTTTTGAAGCCATTAATTTAATACAACAACCAAATAAAAAGAAGAAAGAAAATATAAATAAATATATAGACGTGAAAATAAGTAAAGAATTATACCCCACCAAGCCTCCCTGTTCTTCCCCTCTTCAAACCCTTAAAATCTTCCCTCTCTCCCTCACTCACTCCATTAACTCTCTCAGTTTCTTACTTTGAATCCAATCCCCAAACAAACAAACGAATAAATAATTTTTTTTTCCTGTCCTATTTTTCTTTTCTAAAAAAACCAGTCAGAAAAAGAAAGAGAACACAAAAAAATGAAACTCCCATTTCTAAACAAGAACAACTCTTCACTTTCGTGTTCTTCAAATTCAAATTCAGTTTCATCATCAACAAATTCCACTTCATGGCCATGGGCTTCTTGTCATCAAAACCCTAAAACCATATCTTTCAGAGCCACCATCACTTTCACCAACCCTATCCACGAACAAGACGACGATGAGCTAGACCCACCTGAGATTAAAGAATCGATAGAGAGTGTGATAAAAGGGCTAAGATCATCAGAGAGAC
This sequence comes from Streptanthus diversifolius, assembly GCA_039880935.1. Classification (NCBI taxonomy): domain Eukaryota; kingdom Viridiplantae; phylum Streptophyta; class Magnoliopsida; order Brassicales; family Brassicaceae; genus Streptanthus; species Streptanthus diversifolius. Next base: position 19,141,553 of record JAXGFM010000022.1, on the reverse strand, counting down.
TCATCTTCGAAAGCAAAGGAGAATCCAATTCGATACTCGAAGAAGCTACGACTAAGCGAGTACAAGAAGAGGAAGAAAAAGAAAAAGACGAAGAAGAAGAAGCAGAGGAAGATGAAAGCTTCATGCTCTTGTCCTTAGAATCAAACGACCCTTACTATGATTTCAAGAGATCCATGGAGGAGATGGTCGAGGCGCACGCGCTTCACCACGACTGGAGAAGCCTCGAGAAGCTTCTCTTCCAGTTCTTGAAAGTCAACGCCAAGACCAGCCATCGATACATATTCGCTGCTTTTGTTGATCTACTCTTCCACTTAACACTCCACACGAATGAAGCCATCAATAACAACATTGCCAGAGACAACGTGGACGGCGTTTCCGCCTCACGCGCCGCCGCCGGAGAGGCAAGTACTTCTTGTTGTAACAGTATGAGTCTTGGCGAATCTCCGTTATCTCCTTTGTCGTTCGACACGTCGTGTTATTCGTCTTCTTCCTCCGACGAGACTTCCTCCACGTCCGTACGATTCTTGCCGTTGTCTTCGTTGTTAGAGATGGATGAGAAAACTAAAGACATTTTGGTTTAGAATGCTTTTCTTAAGTTCTTCTTAATCTGTTTTTAGTTTAATTAAAATTTGTGCAGAATCTTAACATTGCCTACCCTGAATATTACTATATTGGTATCTATTGTGCTTACCTTTAAAGTTTTTCAATTATGCGGAATTTCTTTTTCCTTTATATATGTAGGATGAGATAGTTCGATCGGACAATCTTATTTGATGAAAACAAAATTAAGTCCCTTGAACCGGTTAGTTGATATCAGTTTTTGACACAACGTACATGACAAACATATTTATGATATCTACTCTTTTTATGTTTATATATTTTTCTAAGAAAAAACAACACAAATAATCATAACTATAGTAGTTTTTCTTGTAATTAGTAGGGGTTCATATAAAATAACTTTTTCAGTGACAACATTAATATATAAAATAATTATCATTGTATTTAATTTAGTGAATTAAATAAAATATTAAAATATTTATACTAAATTGATAAAAGAAAATGAACATACAATATTTTCTCATGGAAATTTTTGGGATTTTTTTTGAATGGGATCAGCCAAAGTTTAATATAATAATATAAATTAAAACATTGCCTGAACGTTGGATAAGCGAGAACGGGAAAACAGCAGAGATCTTCGCTTCAACGGCAGGTTGGACTTTAAGATGAGACATGTGGGACTGTGAGTTTTTGACACAATCCTACGAGATTGTCTCCGTAATATAATTTTACGCACACACACAATAACAATAATAATAAAAAATGATGATAATAATAATAATCTATAGTTAGAAAAATTATAATAATATATATTTCCAAAAAAATCATAGCTCATTAACATGGGATGAATTTATGTACGTTTTATTTAATCTCTGACATTGTGTTTTTGATAGATCTTATCGGAGCCCTTGATTTTGAATTTTACTGTCGTTTATTTATATGACAGAGCAGTTTTTTGTTTTGTAAGAGACTTGGTTCATAGTAAATCCAAAAACAATTATGACTGCATAAAATACCCAGAAATGGAGAATAATACAAAATATTAGATGCTGTAAGATATACCTGCATCCAGGCCCTGCATCTCTGATTCTTTTTAATTTTAAATCTTCCACAAATATGTAAAATTGTTTTTAAAAACCCATCTAATACATTAATTAGACTGTGATCCAGAGTTTAACTTCTATAAACTAACAAAAATTAATCAGAAACCTAAACAAAAAGTACCGATCAAGTGGTGATGAATTAAAAGTCATCTAAAAATCGTTTACAAACCTTAATAATTCCATCTAATAACAAAATTACATATTTTTACTATCTCTAAAATATCCACTAGATAACACATAAATTACCATTTTTTGTTAATGCATATACCACCTTTTAAAACATTAAGAAAAATGCAAATTAATGTCCGAAATGGTTTTGTTAAATTGTTTTGGATGAGTGGTTTTTGTGTTCAGTGAAAATGACTATTTTTATGAAATAGCTGATAAATGAGAGTAAAAATTAATCTACTGTAAAGATGAGAAAATGCCTTGTTTAAGTATGTGTTGTTGTGACCATCAAATTATGGTGTATATTTGTTCCGCACGTGAAAAAAAATATGAAGGCTGTTTAGTGAAGGATAGCTCGGGAGATATCAAAGTTAGAAACTTATCAAGTGTGAGTGATAGTTTAGGGAGTATGAATACAAATTAAGTTTGGAAATTTCGTCCATACATCATAATTCCCTTATGTATGTTAGTAATTTGTCGTACACAAAAAAAAAAAATTAGGAGGACTGAGGTTTGGAACTCTCTTCCAACTTCTCAATCGAGTATATCTTTTGTGAACATGAGATCTATGTAGTCGATATTTTTACCTCATGCAAATAATTACATCCTCTTCATGTAGGAAAGAAAACTTGATGAAATGTTCTTTCTTAAATTTTTTACCATGTTGAGATTTGGTGACAAATACACTTGAGTGGTTCCTGGGCTTCCATCATAGTTATGTAACGCTTCTGAGAATAGTAATGGTGCATATATTCCTACTGGGTTATTAAATTCATGGACCCTCGTGCTATATAACTTGTCTAAACTTAATGTGATAAATTTGGTCCCAATAATATGAATTTTAAAAAAGCAATTAAAAATTAAACAACAAATGTTTATTTTACAATTTCAAACTCTTAGTTGATTACAGTAAAAAAAATATACTTTAAAAACTTACAAATAATAATAATAATTAATAACACTAAAGTAGTGATAATATCACAATTAACAATTCTTATCCCTGATTGTTTTGTGTTTCACTCGTAAAATAAAATAGTATTTTTATTTTTACTTTATGATATCAATGTAAATTTGATAAAGTTAAATATCCAATTTGTTAAGAAATTCATAAAACTGTATATAGAATAGAAATTCAAGAGTTAGTGATTCACTCTACTTATGAATTAATAATTTTCTAGAGGTTTTATACAAATTAAGAGATAATTAGTCTCTCTATCCCAAATTAAATTTCGTTTAAGAACTGTTTTGTTGTTTGAATTGTTTTACTGTTTTCTACTACTACAGTTTGAGTTGTTTAAAAAAATTAAGAGATAATTGTTTTACTGTTTTTAAATCTTTCGATTTAATTTCTTTTCAGTTTAAAACAATATAAAATAATAATATAGTTGACAATTTAGTTAAACGTACAGACTTTTAATTTGTATACACCAGGCCCATGCATAATTTAAGTTTAAGTGAAATAGACTTGATGTAAATTAGAAGCTTAAAAAAAAACAATTTCGAAAAGAAGAAGACTATAAAAATTAAATAAGACAAAAAAATGTAATCTAAAAACTTCTTGGCAGAGATGTTGAGAAGAATATCTCTGGCATAGTGGCATTCAGAAAAAGGAACGAGTGGCTCAAACCAAACCTATATCATTTTCCTATCAAATAATCGCACTTTGCTAACTTGTCTATATACAGTATATTCTTTTTAATTTTATTTTAAACGTGCAAATAAATATATTGATTTTAAATTGAATTTACTGGAATATACAAAGTTAAGAGACACGATAGTTACAAAAAATCATCAATTACAAGAACTGATCTAACTAAATAAGCCAATTTATTTCAATTGTGATGTCCTGTAAAGTCTTATAATCTATTTGTTATTATTATTTTTAATATTCTAACTGGATACAATAATTATACCTGGCTAAGACATTTGTGATGAAATTCCAAAATGCATTTGGCATGATCATATGAACTGTTTCTTTTCATCCAAATCAAAATTCTAGAATTGGTTTCTAAAACATATCAATATATTCTAGTGACCAAATAGAAAATCACCATATTTTTTCGTAATTATGTTTCTTATGTTCTAAATGCGCCTATTAAAACACCATTTTACCCGCTGGATTGTATACTTAATCCTTTCACGAAAATGATATTGAGAATGTGGGATGTCAATAACTTTTCATAAAGATAACAAACTTGATATGTGTTAAGCCTAAACACCGATGGACTGCACTAACTATAAATGAAATGCATCCAATATATGAGGAATTTTTTTTTATAAACAATCGTTTCCAGTCACCAAAATCATTACTAGCCAAGACATCATTAATGACTTCTTTTAAATATATGAAAAAGATATGTGTATGACATCTAAAAACCTTGGACTGGCACTGTCTATTGACAACTAAATTTCTGAGCATTGAACGAAACGATGCCATCCAACTTAGGTAACCAACGTAGCCATTTCGACATCAAAGGGAAAGATGTAATAGTGATTATTTGGAAAGTTATTTCACGACCAACTTTTTTTTTTTTTTTGAACGCGTTCACGACCAGTTTTTTACTAGTTTATTTCTTAACCCCTATGGAGTGCACTAGGATGAACGGTAGGCATATATCCAATTCGTTTGGATAAAACAAAAGAAAAATTGATTCCGTGGATGACATGAAGCAAAAATATAATGGAAATCGATCGTCCTTTGAACTACGTTAAAGATTGATTCCATGCGTATCCCAAATTTCTCAAATCTTGATGCTGTTAAAAATCTATGGAATCACGTTAAAGATGTTTTTCCATGAAAAAAAAAAACAGTTCAAAAAAAAAAAACAAGGTTGAACTTGCTAAACTTGACAAAATGTTATGAATAATAATGGAGCTTACTACAGACACATGATCCAACTGTAATGGCACTTTGACTAGTTACCGGAATCCAAGCCTTTTCATATGGAATTGCATATGCGATCTTGGAGGCAAGATCGTACATACTAGGAAAAATATATTGTACAGAAGTTTCTTTGCGGACTAAATAGTGTCACATAAGTTAATTCTATACTGAATTCTAGATATCATGTTGAGGTTAATTTGAATGAAGATGTGTGAGTTATACGTTGAATGGAAAAAAGTTAGGTTTTAAAGAGCGGTCACATGTACATAGTTTAATCATGTGACAAACACGTACGTATGCTAATTAGTTGCATAACTTAACGGTTAATGACAACAGTAAGATAAAGACAAATTCTTAAATAGGTTTACAAAATTCATAGAATTGATGTGAAAATAAAATAATTGTCAAACTCTCTACCTTCGAGATTAACCTTTCGCAGTAACTATTATTAAAATCTCATCGAAGCTTCGAATTTTTGTATTAGAAGCCATTTTAACAATATTTCTAATCACCTTCTCCATTTTAATATATATATATATATATATATATTTTTTTTTTTTTTTAAAAAAAAAAAATCATTTTTATTGGCTTCTTGTTACAGTTTCTTAGCATCTGTTAACAGAGAAAACAAAATTTAATTTTTCTAGATGCAATATAGTGTTTAGATTATTCTTGAAGTTTGGGCATATATACAACATGTAACCATCATAATTACAACCACAAGTTGTACAATAAAAAGTCATTAAAAAGGAATAATGGAAGTAATAAAATATGAAATACTACACTAAATGGATGGGGACCAAAATTTCAGGCCGTGTTTTGCTCTCTCGAAATTCGAAGTTCACATTTATTAGAAAGACCAAATCTCAAGTGAAGATTAGATATCAACTTAGCCCATATTACCAAGCAACACTCGTTGATTTTGTCTCTTCTTCATTTTTTTACTTCCTTTTTCTTTTGGTATTATGTATGTACTCTTTAGCTCAGCTAAGCAATGTAATTCGTTAGGTCAACTTATGAAGAAGAAATTCAGCGAGAGATCTTCCTTATATGGCTTAGTTTTCGTTTGGCTATAAATTATTGGATACTTGTTATATATATAGTATTGTTTAACAGTCGCAAAATCCTAAATGCTAATTTTCATACTACTTATATAATGGTTCTGCTCTTTAAAATTACATGGATTATTTCAATATATATGTGCTAACAACTCTATTTCAAAATAAATCATGACGGCACTACGTAGATTCAATAATTATAAAATGAGGAAAAAATCTTACATGATTAAGTACCTTACTAAACCTGTTAGGAATTGAACCAATATGTAAAAAGATTAAATGAACCTATCAACTTTCAATATTGTTTGAAAAATAAAGGGATTAATTAACATGAGTTAAATTTCTAGGAAAATGGAGATAGGTTTGTAATCTCAAATCAATTGTTTTGTGAGAAAATATGTATTGGGTTTCTCTAAAACTTTTGGACAACTACAAGCCTGCAGTGTGTCAGTTATTCTGTCTGAGTTCCAAATAATCAAATACAGCCCGACCCACGTTTCCAATCGTGGACTCTTCCAGTGAGTTGACTTTTATATAATGTGAATGTGACCAGTTATGATGTTCGTTTAATAGCTACTAGTTTTGGTTGCAGTCGCAGTCGTAATTTTTTTCGTTTGACAGTCGTTGGTTTTTAGTCATTGATTGCAGATCGCAGTCGCAAAATGTCAATCGTAAAAAGAAGTTAGCGACTTAAAATTTATCAATCGTTGGTCGTTGATCACAGATTCTACGACTACCAAACGAACAATCATTGGTCATAATCGCCGATAAACGAACAAAGACAATACCGTTAATCACTAAATTTTGTTTCAACTCTTTGATCCTCTTTATTAAAACAGAAATTTGAACTTATCAAATGATAAAAATTTTTTTGACAAGAACAAGATAGCGAACAATTTACTTGATTTAAATGGTGATTAAAAAAGCATTCTCGTATATCCCTCTGGGCTTAAGTACCAGCCCATATTTGTTCAAACTCGTAGACAAGTGTGGGCCAATTCCATTTTTCAGTTATAGGGTTACAATTTTATAACATTTCGTCTGCTTTAATATGATTGAAAAATACACATCAACAAGACAACAACATATATAATTATCTCTAGCGTACGACAAACTCACAAACATATTTATTTTAGTGGTATCTATTAAGCATTTTTAGCACCGTGTCATCCGAATTAATATCAGCACATTGCATATTATTGAAAAAATTATATCTAGTCCACTTTTAACATATTCTTTCATTCATTTCAAAATATATTACATGTCTAAATAAAAAACACGAAAATTATTTTTAAAAATTAAAAGTTGTCTAGAAATGTAGAAATTAGGGCTGTGCAAAATAATCGGAACCGAACCCAATCCAAAAAGTAGTACCGAACCAAATTTAGAATTGACAAATAACCGAACGGGTCCTAAACTCTTATATCCGAAAAACCAAACCTGAATCCAAACCGAACTGAAAACCGAATGGGTAACCGAAATATCTAAAATATAATTATATTTTCAAATATATTAATTATACTTAGACTTATAATAATTTAAACACCCAAATTATAATAATAAATTTAAATTTATTAGTCAATTTAAGATTAAAATAATCAAATATTCAAAAAAATATTAAAATATCTAAAAAAATTAAGTTATATTTGTCAAAATTTAATTAATTTTCACTTTTAAAATATATTATGGGTACCCGGACCCGACCCAAATTTGGTTGGAACCGAACCGAACCCGAACCGAAAATAGAAAATACCCGAACGGTTTCTATTCTCTAAACCCGAAAAATTGAATTACCCAAACCGAAACCGAACAGATATCCGAAAGACCTAGTATAAGTTTTTTATATTTTGAAACATAATTTTTTCAAAAAAAAACTTAATATTTTAAAACGGGATGAGTATAATTCTTGTTCAAACTTCAGTAACACATAATTCAAACACCTAAACCCAAATTGCTTTAGTATATAGATTGTGAAAAAACTATGCAGATAGCCTTTAGTCGTTACGGACCTTACCTATGTTATTAACTCATCAGTAAGAAATAAAACCTTTAACTTGGAGACAGTAAAGATTTCTAGATTAAGAATTTCAGAAGTTTTGAGAAAAATTGGCATCTGAGCCTGAGGCCATTAATGGAGGAACACGAGAATCTCATATATAGGCATAACGTTATTGCTCTTTTTATTGATTTCGTTTGTATATTCACAGATTTCTGAGGTTATCATTATTACTAGTTGCCTGTTAGTCTAATCTGAAATATACTTCAATATTGATTACCGTATTTACTTTTGGTAGTTGGGTCATATATTTATAGCACCCTTTGATTGTTTTGTTCATGTGTGTGACTTACAAGTTACAACTTACAAGCATAGTTGGATAAAGTGCAATTTGCAGATGGAACTACATAAATTTTCGTTTTGGACTTTTGTGGATGAACCAGTGTTTCTAAACTGAATCGAACCATCCGGTCAGATGGGTCATATTCTTATTTTTAAAGAATATAAGGTTCGGTTTAATTCCACAAACCAAAACCAATATATGCATGATGCAGATATATTCTTAAACAGAGTCTAATCGGTTTAAGTTGTGATCCGTAAACATAGTCTAATCAGTTTAACGAAATTAAACAGGAACCGAGGATATAATATAGGTTCGGAAATAAAGATTTGCTTAAACAAATACACACACATACATATATTGGACTTCAATCACGACTTCTATGCATGTCTTTGACCTAAAAAAGAGTTGATAAGTGAGTACCCATAAAAACTTTCTAATCTGAGTAATGATTAGAACTTTGGATTTTGTAGTGGTACTAAGTACCAATTGGTACCACCCACCAGGTGTCTCAAACGAACAAATTGGCCTCTCATAGAAGAAAAAAACCAGGTGATATATTTGGTTACAAATTATTTTTGTTCAGATAATGAAAATAAAAAGACATTATTCAAAATTCTCATTTGTTTTTTCAATTGGTTGCACGCAATTAAATTAATAAATATATTATTCTTGATACGAAATGCTTAAAATTTCATCTTTTTATTAAAGTAAAATTGCATCTTTATTTTCAAAGTTTGTAAATTTTAAAAGAGCTTCATGTCACAACACAAATAATTTAATAGATAGATAATTTTTAGAAGTTTTGAATGCACGTACAACAAAGTCTCCTCTATGGATTTTCATAGTTTTGGCATAATGTTTCCACTTACTAACGATAAAAATATATAATTGAGAATATTCATTGTTAAAGTGATATTTGAAATTAAAATTTGAAATAATGTAGTTTTAAAATATTTTACAAAAATATTAGACTTTATTAAAAACAGTGCTTAGGCAAAAATTTGTAAAAAGGAAAAATGTTATATTCAAACTATAACATTAATATGTAAAAAATTATATAAATTCGGCTTGTTTGGTTAAACAATACTTATCTGTGATTCACAGATTTTACTTTTTCAGTATTTGCTTAGACTTTATACATGTTGCCTAGTTTTTGGCTGAGTATTTCAGCTTGTTAAATGTTCTCAGTAGCTAAAGTTCTTATCAATTTTTAGTTGAAGCTGATGATGACCTATAAATTATTGGGACAGTGAAGAATTAAATTACTTGGGGACCAATGTTAACTCTCAAGAAAGGAAAATGTAATTTCTTGATGTAGAACTGAGTGGGTCAGTAGATAGAAACTAATAATAATAAGAACAAATATTTAAAAAGGATGGATCATATCGAAAGGTGTAAGAAGCGTTCGTCCAAAGTATCATATCATCATCAATAAGACTCCAAAAAAAGTCATCATGAATAAGAATACACATAGGAAGAAGTAATATGATGTAGTAAAATGGTACATTAAAGTTTCTGCCTCACTATTTATTACCATCTCTTTCTAATTATTACTAATATCAAATCCCAATGCTCTCGCATTTCTTTTACCGCCCAAGGCCAACATGTTCTCACCTTTTCTGTGAATATTGTATTCATTTATAGAGATACATGGAAGTATTTGAAATTTACTCTTGCGGGGCAGTAAAGAAACATTATGGAATAAAACTATTAGTAATGTACTACTACTTGTATTATATATATATTTTTTTTGCAATAATAATATAATTATACTATAACATACAAAAAATGAGCAAAAGAGTTTGATTCTACTTGAAAAATATAAATATATAAAATTAACAGGGTTTTAAACGGATAGTACATTTTCATCTAACACCATTTTGTTTTTGTTAAAATGTTTTTTTTTTCATTTTTTTTTCTTTTTGATGTTGCATACTAAATTATTGACATATGTAAAGTTGCAGCGGTATATGAGTAACTATAGCTATTTTGGTCCTTGGACTTTATCTTTGTCCGACGCTTGTGAAATTTTCAGTTCGAAAGATGTGTCGACCAATCCTACAAATTTCACCCAAAAAAAACATTGGTATTTTGGTAAAAAAGAGTTTTAGAAGTCGGAATATTACAGAATGCTTCCAAAATAGATCATACAGTCTGAATTTGGCAAAAAAATACTAGTATATAATTCGAGATTAATATTTAAGATATATACTTGCACACGTACGGCCGAACTCTTGTTATGCAATTAGTAACAATCTTTGATGGTGAATGCTCGTCTTAGTTAGGCCTCAGCATGTTAATACATCTTTAGCTAGCACATAAGATGTCGTTACTAGTTTGAAGACATGTACATACTTTAAAATATATACTTATCTGCAAAAGTAATAAACCTAAATGTTTTCTGCTATAAAAACTTCCTTTTTATTTACGGATTTTGAAATAATTATATATCGCCCATTTCGTACATCCATCATTCTTTGACAGTATCTTACGTGATAGTCTATATATATTTTGTCATATCACTACAATTTGAAGTTTCCGCACATCCGTACTTTAATGATATATAAACAAAAATAATTCACGTGGACCTGTTTTCGGAAGCTTCACGTCATCATCGTAATGAGAGTCACGAGTAGCACAACATCTTTGAAATATCTATTTTTATTCGATTTTGGCCGATTACAACTACAAAAATCAACAAAGAAGCATGCTGTAATATTATAAATATTTATCATAATTTTCTGTATAGCGGCTATAGCCAGAAAATCTGTTCCCATATACGTAGCGTAGTTTCAGGAGAGACTCTAAAAATGCTTTAATTTTATATATAGTCTTTTCATAGCCGAATCTCATGTATCGTAGTTCGTATCAGTCTTGAAGCATATTGCCTATAACAATATTAGTCTCAAAATATATTGCCAAAAAAAAACTAAAATGAATTTTGAGTGTAAATATGAAAGTCGAAACTCGAATCAAGACAATTACCTTCGTACAATTACTTTTTACATCTTACTTTTGAGTTAGCATATAACTATCTATCATGTTAAATACTATGCAAGTTGCCGACAGAAAAAAGTAAACAAGTTTCATAATATAATTGCATATTCATGATGAACCATCTAGACACAACTTGACCCAGAATTAAAAAAAAACATCTAGACACAACATTTCTTTGTATTGCAAGTATCTTAAAAGATACGTATATAGTATTTACCCAAAACATATGAAACTGTGATTTGTATGTAAGACACAATTTGACGAATAAGATTATAAGAACATGCATTATATAAGTATATATTTGTACCAATTAAACAAAAAAAAAAATATAGTTATAATTTCCGAAGCATGTCTACTTTTAACAATATTCGAAGAATATTATATAACGAAAGTCATTTTGCAATATTCTACCATTTTTATCCTTACACTTGGTTCAAAGAGAAACAGACAAACAACAAAACCCCAAAGCTAAGATAAGAAGTTAAGAAAGCACAAACCCAATAATGTATTGACACATTGGTAGTAGGTGAAATGGATAGTCAACGTGTCAATACATTATTGGTGACGTGACATGATACTTAATTAAAAGAGTTACATCCCCTAACTATCAAACGAAGTTACATTACATCGATCAGTGGTAATGGTGATTATGGTAATCACGTGAGGCCCGTGACGGCCCTTGATGACGGACGAGCGGAGACTCTTGGACGCTGCGACGGCGTTTTACGGCGGCGGAGAAAACTCCTTCCCAGATTTCGGAGAAAGCGCGGATGATGATGCCGTGGTTGTAAGGCTCGTTGAGCGAGAGAAAGCAGTGAAGAAGCTCTCTGAGATCGTCTTTTGAGTAAATCTCGTTCTCGAGAATCATCTGAAGCATAGACTGCCGGAAATCGAGATAAGGGTCATCGGAGTCTTTCTCGACGGCGACAGCGGCGGTGGAGGGTGTGGCAGAGGAGGAAGAGGTGTTGTCGGAGAACCAATGAGTGGTGGAGGGAATGGCGGAGGAGGAGGCGGTGGTGGTAGAGGAGGAGTGGCATTGGCCGTAGTTAGAGGAGTAGAGGCGGGGCTTTTTTGGGAAACGGTTGAATAAAGAAGACAAGTTTGGGAACTTACAGTTGCTGCATCCGATGTCTACAACAGAGACTGCCTTAAGGACCATCTTCTTCTTCTTGCTTTTGCCCGCCATTGTTGTCTCTTTTGTGACTCTGTGTCTCTGACTGCAAAGAGAAAATAGATTTGAGAGAGAGAAAGAGAGAGTCTACTTGGGATTGGTATTAAAGGATGCATGTGGGGACTGTGATGGATTAATGAGAAGTAAACTCTTAGTAGCTAGCATTAATAATTAATTTTGATATTCAATAACAATTACTTTTTCTTTTGAATTTGTTTGAACGTTCTTATAAACATAAGTATATGACTATAAATGCATGACAGCACGAGCATTAAAATTTGACATTTACTTACTCTACTGATTCTAAAAAGAAGAATAAATTTGTATGTGTTATTTGATTTAACTTTACTAAACTATTTTATGGTGTCATTCATGTGTCTCAAAAGTCAAATCTATATTTAAGTTATGGCTGGTCACCATATATATACGTCATACATAGTAAAATATATCTGATTTTCTCTAAAAGTTTAATAAATAAATATTTTGTAAATAAATATTTGATAAACGAATAACTTCAACAAAAGAATAATTTTTTCGATTCCGACTTGGACTAGTTGGCTAAATGAATAATCTTGATTAATATATTAATGAATAATTTTTTTGAAAAATTTAAAGACCCTAAGTAAATATAAATAAATAATCATCACATTTTATAAGATATATATATATATATTAAAAATATTTTTTTTCAATTAACAATATTCATACAATAAGTCATTATTTTACAAAAAAGTTTTTATAGTTTTTTGCTTTTTTCACCAAAATTCTTCACATCCTTAATTTTTCATAGGTCTGGGCATTCGAGTTTCGGTTCGGATTCGGTTCAGGTATTTCGGGTTCCGGGTATTTCGGGTTTAGAGGTCTAGAACCCATTCGAGTAATTCTCTATTTCAGTTTGGGTTCGGCTCAGTACATATCAGGTTCGGTTTGGTTCTAGTACTATATATTAAGTCTCATTTTATACCTATATACTTATCGGGTTCGGTTCGGGTTCAGTTCCTAAATGAATTACCCAAACTGAAAAATCTCGATTGAAGAAAACCACAAGAAAAATAAGAAAAACCCTAATAAAATATAATATTTTATTTATTTTGGTTTAGTTTGCATTACCCGAACCGAACCTGAAACCCAAACTATTTAGATTTAGGAACCGATCGGTTTTAGTTGCATCACAACAAAACTAAACCCAAACCCGAAACCAGAACTACCGAAATTCAAGAACCGTTCGAGTTTTTAAGAAAAACCGAAACCGAAACGAACTGGTTACTTTGGTTTGGGTTTGGGTTCGGGTTTCAGGTTCAGTTTTTTTGCCCAGCCCTAATTTTTTATATCGCAAACAAAATTTTATGAGTATGTTGCTCGTGTTGTAAAAAGTAGTTAGTAAAGTGATTACTGCTTAATATGTTCTTTTGATGACACATTTGGTGTGAAGTTACTATTATCTGGTTCTGGATTATTCTTATAATTTAGTACAAACTCAATAATTTCATTGTCGGTAGGCAATTCCATAACGACATCATTCTCGTTACCTGTTTCTTAGGTAATACAATTCATCACCAAAACTTGTGTTTATATAGGTTACATTGAATCTTAAAAACAAAAAGATTTATTTTTTCTAAATCTACATCAAATCTAGAAAACTTTATTTTTATAGTTTTAGAAAACTTCATTTTTCTAGTTATAAAGAATTTTCTTTTTCTAATTTGCATTATTCTTCAAGTTTTTAACGTCTAAAAACACTGTCTAAATAAATAAAAATTCATTTATTGATAACTAGAAAAATGAATAATATATTCATTTATCGACAAATGAATAATTTTGCTAAATTAATATTTTTTTTTGGTCCTAAAAATATTCATTTATAGAGGTTTAACTATAGTATGCTTTTTAACTGTCCGAGATCCACTTCCAAAAGGGATATACTTTCTCCATTTCATATAAAATACTGAATTAAACTATTTTATATTGTTTTAAAATTTTATTAGTTATGATTTCAACGTACTTTCCCCCATAATATCTAATTCACTCATACTCAAAAAGTTTTTAAAATAAATTAACTACAACACAAGTACGAAGAACAATTTTTTGTATGAATACATTATTCAACTTGTTTGTCAATTTGGATGAAAACTTGTCAATACAACGTGAAATGGAAAAACCATTGACATGCTTCCTTAAAAAGCTTGATGTGGAAATATACATTTCTCATTTTTGGGCTCATTAGAGCATTTTTATTAGGGCTATCTAACATATTTATCTCATAATTTTTTAAAAATAATAGAAATTAAGAAGGAGAATGTGGATAGCTTCTCAAATGAGAATTCTTTAGATATTTATGAGAGACTCATAAAACACTTGTCTCTATATGAGTAAAATAAATTTTCCTATAATTAAAATTAAACTATATAAGTAATTAACATTAAAATACTAACTTTAGTTTTGTTTGAGAATCTCTTAATTTTTTTAGGGATGAAGATGCGCTTATACTTCCGATTTAGAAATTAGAAGTATGCAAAATTAGAGGGTGCAAAAGGATACACATGTAAGATGATCAACACTTCTTTTCTGAAACCATGTCTATAAACGAAGTAAATACCTTCTCGGTGATATACTAGTAATTAGTTTAATTGGGTTTGCATTGGGCCTTGATGAGCTTGATGCAGCGCATTGAGATAATTTGTTACGCTGACCAATTTAAGCCCAAAGGCCGTAGCTCGATACTCCTATCATCCCTTCGTTTTAGCCTGAAGAATTTCCGTGAACATTTTTTCTCTCAAAGAACTGCGACTCTGAGTTTATTCTCGAATCTCGAGTGTCATTACGATTTTGAAGTGTACCATGTATTTTCTTTATAAAAAAAAGTGTGGACTACGTGATTTGCACAACCATTTTGAAAATTCTAGAGAACGTTCACGAATATGCTTGTTTATTTATAAATAATCTTTAAGAAACTGGAAATAATTGATTGTATCTCAAAAAAAAATTCTTCAAAAAAACAATAAGAATTATTTTGGTTATCTTTGAAATTCATGATATATGGTTGGGATTCAACCTAGCATCCCATAATATTTAAAGAGATATTAAAATCACTATACTAAATTGACAAAAATCATATATAGAAATTAGTCTCAATAACCAAACCAAAAGTAAAAAATAATTTATTATCTATTTTATTTAAATTTTACATTTTATAATGCGATGTTTACCGTATATCAAGTTTTGAAGTTAACTTTTTTTAGGTGAAAATTGGATAAATGAATCAAAATAAGTATGTGTCTTTCTATTCAATATATAAATATATATAATAGTATATAATTGTGCTCTATATAGAATATAACACATGTTTCTTATTTTAATAATATTTATTTCAGTTTCAAAACTTTCAAATTATGTTTTTTTTCCTAGTAAAATATGTTTTTCCTAGTAAATATGGAAATTTGAATAATTTCATTTTAGGAGATTAAAATCAATTATAAATGACTGTAAAAAAACATCTTAATAATAATTTTTAAAAATATATTAATTATAAAAGAGTATACAAAAGGTAAAAAAGGAAAAAAAATCAGAAACAACGTGTAAAAAAAGGAAAAATGTAAAATTTTAGATATTTCAGAAATATATATGTTTCAATTAGTGACCACGTTTTAGGAAAAAAATTATATTTTTTTTTGTTCCTCCAAATTATTTACTATTTAAGAGGAAATTTTTTTTTTTTTTTTTGTAAAGCCTTTGATACATGGATGCTATACGATTTCTCATTTTCATCTTATCTTGAGGAATAAATGAATGAAATTTGATGAGAAACAAAAGGACTATCATTTTTTTCTATTTCATTAAATTCATTTTGTTAAATTTTCTTTCCTTTTTTTCTATTCATTATGTTATCATCAATTGAAGCCATAGAATAAATGATCAATCATTTTCTGGATTAACATTATTTCTGCGTTATTGAGCCTAAAATCTCGAAAGGAAATTATATTTTTGGTAAACCAAAGCTTCGGACAATGTAAATTACGATAATAACCTTAAGTAACAAATGTCAAAGTTAACGGTCAACCGATAAACTTGTTCCTCGTACCCCCAAGATTCAAGTAGCGTATGTGGCAAGAAATAAACCCTTTACTTTTTTTGATTGATTTTTTCTTAACAATTTGATAAAAAAATAAGACCCCGATTTATTCCAATTATAGAACTCACCATCTTCATAAGCATCTCATATATATGAAACATTGTCCTCATCCATTTTCTTTCTTTTCTTTGCGATTCAAAGTTTTTGTTTTTCCTTTGCTTAAACCGGAGAGACACCCTCTCCTTTAATTTAGGTTTGTTACTAGCTTATCAATATATATTTTTTTAAATTCCTTTGGTATACATAATCAAGAACTAATAAACATAGTTTGATCTCATTTGCAGTTTTGATCTTTCTGGGTTCCTCGAAAAAAACCCAATTCCATTCATTCTTCTTCATACGTTCAAGAATTCATACGAGGACGAGATCTTCCTAACGTCTTTGATCTTCTTCAAAAGGTTCGTTGAAACTTATCATCTGCCAAAGCTATATATCCATTCGGGGTTACATAAAAATGATGAATCGGTTATGTTATGTGTGCGAGGAAATGTAAACAGGAAATAATTTCTGATTTGGTCGAAGATGTTGGGAGATTTCATCATCAGACTCTTGGTGTATGTCCTGCCCTACCATATCTTGTTCTTTGTTATTCATTTAATTAATCATACTTTGTTGTCTAAGATAGATAAATGTATATGTATACTTACTAAAAATGGTGATAATGGCAGACTAATATTAGGGTACACATACCCAGCTTTCGAATGCTTTAAAACGGTGGAGAAAAACAAAGTTGATATCGAGGAACTCAGATTTTGGTGCCAGTATTGGTATTTATTGATCTCATCCTTTTTTTAATCCTCATATAATCCTTTAACATTCATATTTATCCACTGTACATGTGTGTAACTTGATTTTATTAGATCGGTGAAAGTTGGATTTGTTTTGGCTTTTTGGATTGTTTAACTTTTATAAGTTAGGATGGCAACAAAATTCGGTTAAGGTTGGTGTTGTCTGTTAGAAAATTTGAACTATTTTCAAATAATCTTTCCAACAAGTCTTTGGTCTCCTAAAAGAAATGTCTTTGGTTTCGAACTATTATTATACATACATTGGTACAATTGTATTAGGATATTTGATTAAGATCTCAATGTATGGGATGCACGTTTCAATGTATGATTCAATATCAATATCTACTGGAAAAAACGTTATTTTACTAAACAGTTTTTGTTTGAATAATTAGGATATTGTTGGCGCTAATTTCATCGTTCGAGAGGGTTGGCGATATATTTATCTCATGGTCAGAAATATTCATGCCCTAATTCATCTGTTTCATTAATATGTAATATTCGTTAAACAATTGACGTATGCAATTATTATTTGCAGGTTACCGTTGTACGGAGAAATGAAAGTGGTGTTCTTCGTATATCTCTGGTACCCTAAAACGAAGGTAAGTAACATTTGCTTCTTTTTTTTGTTTCTCCTCTCCAACATATATCACCAAATAAGTCATTTGTTGGATAATACTTAATAAATGATTATCCATTTATAATATAATTCGGGACAAAATGGATGAAGGGAACGAGACTTGTGTATGAGACATTGTTAAAGCCATACATAGCTCAACATGAGACAGAAATTGACAGAAAGATTATGGAGTTGCGAGCTAGAACTTGGGACTTTTTCATCTTCTACTTCCACAACTTTGCTCAGGTCCTTTTTTTTTTCTTTTTATTTAATTTGTATAATTTTGAAACGTCATTATAACTAGAACATTCAGAATAATTATTTAATATCTATGCACAGGTTGGTCAATCCACCTTGATCCAGGCTTTTCAGTACGTACTCGCACAATCGGTTCGGTTTTCTGCCGCAGCTGCAGCTAACCAACCGGTACTAACCTATCGGTTTTAATGTTACGTAAAAATATCGTCTCTCAGTTGGTATATGTTTGTACTACTTAATAATCTTTTACCCATTTGTGTTCCTGGTGAAGCCGATGGAGCCGAGCGTAAACGTGAAAACACGATCACCGGTGGAGACGGAAAGTGATCCGCACTCACCTCCCGCTCCAAGACCGTTGAATAAATCACTATCTGCGTTGCGATCGCTAGAGAAGCAAACGAGCAGAGGGAGGAAGTGGCCACCACCGACACCACCACCAACACCAGGCCGAGACACAGCCGGAACGTTCAACGGAGAAGAAGGAGTCAACATTCCTGATACAATTCCGGGATCACCCATCACCGATGCTCGAGCCAAGCTTCGCCGTTCTAACTCCAGGTCCCAGGCCGCAGCATAGTAACGTACATAAACGTGTCTCTCGAGAACCCTTTCTAATTTGTTAAAATATACATTATATAGGGAAAGAAAAGTGAAAGTTTTGAAAATGTTAAAAAAAAACAAAACTGATTGATCTTTTTTTGTTTTGTTCTTGTGTTTTTGTAAATTGAAGCAGAAGTACTAATACATCGAGAGTATTTGTGTGTTTGTTGTTTTCGCTTAATGTTACCATCGTAGCTAGGGCGTTCAATTCGGATATCGTCATGTGGATTTGGATTATTCAGATTTTCGAATTTTCCAGTTCCTATTTCGGTCAACCAATCCTGGTGTGGAGATCATTTAGCAGATTATGACGATGCAATTGAACGGTCAAAAAAATTATAATCAATTAGTATTTTAATCAAAGAGCAAGCCAAACGGAGCAGACAGTCAAGAACTCTTAGGGATTAAGAACTTCTTTCTTATTACCAACATTCGAGATTGGTGTTTGGGGAATTGACTAGTTTCCTTTGGCCTTTGACTTGATGTTGACTCTGCCTCCTTTTTCTGAAACAGGAGTTTGACAGGGACTGTTTGGAATGCTTGTGAAACCAGAAGAACTCGAAAACCCATGATTAGATGGAGCAGTAACCACACATCCATCCCCAAAAACAGGCAAAGCGATATAATCTAAAAGATTTTATAGCATTTACAAACAATTGTCTACATTATTCATCAGAAACTTTCACAACAATGGGATCTACCTGAAACATTCTACATGATAAAAATGCCAAGCTTCACGTACCATTTACTTTGATATTAATTAACAGATGCTCAACGCTATGTGGATAAACAACTTGAGAGACTACTTATAGGATATAGGATACATAGATGATAATGTTGATGAACGACAATGTAAGGGGACTACATGGGTCGTGTAAAGAACAACATCGGGCAAATTCACTGATTACTGAAGAAGTAGGAGCAATTCAGTGAAAATTCCCACACAATTTAACACTCAGTCGCACAATTAAAGCGCGATATGTCATAGCAAGATTCGGAGTATACCTCTCAAATATCTAAAGACCAATGGCAAGATTCATGGGCTATAAGCTCTAAATTATCAAGATTTGACCCAATTATCCGGTTAATCAGTACATAATCATCTTCCTGTTTCCAATTCTAGAACCACATTCTGTGCAAATCAAATCTCTAAACTTGCATCCACTTGACTGCTCGGGCTCGACAATAAGTATAACCAAAAAACATGGAATCGACATTTCATTTCATTATACCATCCACATTGTTAATGAACACTCTTTCTCCTTTCAAGAAATTATCTCTCTCTTACAAAAATGTAGGCAAAGACGACCGGTTTCTTCATTCTTTCGAGTTCTTCAGAATCATTCAATGCACCTAAGCAAAACAAACACATCAATTAAAAAAAAAAGAGAGAGAGAGTTTCTCACCAATTCATCACCAGACCCTTTAAAAACCAACAAAAATAAAAAGAACAAAATAAACTCTCACCACTTGCTGTGCATGTTCCATTGTCCTAGCAAAAACTCTATAAATCAAGAAGCTTTTTGTACAGAAGAAAGTGGAGAGGTCTTCAATGGCGGAGAAGAATCACTACATACCTCCAATGTATCCCGAAACCCAGTTTCATTCGTCTTCAACATCACCGGCAACGGGAATCTCACCCCTTTCGCCGCACAAGCCTGGTGTCTCGGTTTAATCCGGTTCTCTAAGCTGAAGGAGAAATACTGAGGAAACTCAAGAATCTCCCTCACGTCTCTCCCCATCTCCACCATCAAATACTTCAGCTTCGGTTCGTAATTCTCAGCGATGCTGTAGTTAAACAGCTGCGGGAACCTCTTGAACATGGCGGTGGCGCTACGACGAGAGAAGCCCAATTTCTGAAAGTAATCGATTCGTGGGATGAGTTTGTGCTCGACGCTGCAAGAGAGGAGGTAAGTGTGTCTGTGCGGGTCGAGGATCCCGATTCTCTGGAGAAAGTAGAGCGTTGGGCGTAGCTGACGATCGACGCTGCAAGCGAGGAGACGAGGACGACGGCGCAATGCTTGACGGAGGTCGAAGATGGAATCAACGCCAACTTCGCGGAGGAGGAAAGTGATGACGGGGATTGTGTGGGAGGTTAGAGGGGAAGTGAGAAGCTCGGGACACATGGAGACGAGGCGGCGGAAATCGGGCAATGAAAAGTTGATTGGTGGAGTTGTCATGTAGTCGACGACGGATTTAACGGTGGAGAGAGCGGCGGAGAGGAGAGGAGGGTGGCGGTTGATTAGCGTGAGGAAGTCGATTCCGAGAGAATCGAGGTAAAGGAGCTTCTCGTGGATGTCGGTTTCGAGGGTTTCGGTGGTGGAAGGGAATGAGGAGAAATCTTGAGACTTTTGAGGAGGGAAGAAGAGTGATGAAGAAGAAGAAGTGTCTGGTTTGAAGGAAAGTGCGGGAAAATTGTGGAAGCGAAAGCGAGAAAACGGAGGAAAATGATGATGTTGGTGACGAGAAGGGAAAGTGGAGGACAGGAAAGAGAGAGCTTCTTGTTGCATTGTTCAAGAGACATCTCACTCACTACATGGATTCTCTCTCTCTGTAACAAAATGATGAGAGGATAAGACGGAACCAAACTGTGATCTGAAGATGGGGATTTGGAGAAGACAAAGGGGATATCATCATATCTCTCAATCGACCCGGTTCAATTCATAATTTTCAACCGGTTTTCTTCCAATTAAAATGCTTCTTTTTATTTTGGGCTTGTACAGGCCCACTGGCCCGTATCTATTATCTCGTGAACGGTATTTATTTAAAATGCAAGAAAATGTTTTTGGAAAAGGCAGATCTTGAACTACGTATTATAACAAAATTTTGTAGTTTCTTAAATCTCTTTTTTTTTAAAAAAACAATTAGAGATCAAATACGATGTAAGATAAATAAATACATTAATACACGAATCAATCTTTTTTATAATAATGGCCAGCGAGAAAAAGAGATTCAAGAAAAAAGTAGACTAAAAATACGTATGAACAAGTCTAACACGAGTCGTTATCAGATGTAGGAGCATCCGTAATATCGTCCCACGCCATTTTGGACACAAAGTCGTCGTGCTTTGGAACATACTCCTGCAATGACAAACATGAATTCAACTAATTTAATCATCCTCTTTGGGATTCACACATTCAATCTACTTATAAGAACAGAATGATCGGAAATTAACGAAAGAAAAAAAAAAGAAATAAACCTCAAGAAGTTGAAGCAATTGAGGAGCTGTCGGGGCGGAGACGATGATACGACGGGCGGTGGAGGAGGCAAAGCCTTCGTCCACTGCCTTATCTATAAACGTCAATAATGAATCGTAGAATCCATCCACATTCAATAGTCCCACCTGCATTTTTATTTTAACCTCACATTATGTGTCTACATGCTTCGTATATTCTAATGTATATTATTCAAAATTTTCGCATTCTTATACATTGCGCAAAGGTGTCTCCGTGTATGTGTATATGTTTACAACTTTGTTATGTTTCTTTTTTTTTTTGAAAACACACAACCTTGTTATGTTACCATGAAATTTCTAGAAAAAGAGTTGGATTTGAAAGCGACCACTCGGAAATGTCATGCAAAACACACACACCAACTCAACGTGAAACTAGATCATTCAGCATATGGAACCAGTTTCAGCTAAACTCTGTAAGTTGCTGTATAGATTACCAAGTTTTTTAAAGGTTTTTTGCCATGTTATTGTGTCGGTTGGTTTCGATGCACAACACTCTGTTGTTCAAAATAAGACATAAACTAAACAAAACCTTTAGCAAGTTGGTTGGAGAAAAGGGTCATTTATGATTTTTGTCTTGCTAATATGATCTGGAATCATCTGGCCACCTGGTCCTGTTTAAAGCATCCGCATTGACTGTCCTAGTCATAAACTTTTCCTCAAAGGATTGGTGTATGCAGGTGGCTTTTCTTTTGTGTTAGAGGATGAATGCTTTTGATAGGGAAACAAAGTTGATCGGTTTGGATTAATAGTGAAAAGGGTTTGCTATTGGGTGTGCCCGAAGCAACTACCTCTATTCCTTTTCTTTTCTTGTTCAAAAAGCTTTTGCCTCTCTTCGTTACAGAGGACATGTAGGACCAAAGAGGACAGTTTAGAGACTAAAAAGTAAATTACCAAGTGTTGTTTATGAATATTATTTCTCCTGAGGTTGGAGTAACATTGTGAAATCTGGAAATACAAAATTAAACACTTTCTTTTGATAGTTTTCTTTCTTCGGAAGTATAACTTGAACACATTTCACGTCTTTACTTTTCCTCGAAAATGATTGTTGGATCATTTTTCTCTTCTTTTGTTGTTGTTCTTCTTACAATAAAAAAACGACTAAAAGCTGAAAATACGATTGAGCAATAAAAGGAAGATCTCTTGTACATTCCTTTCTTTAAATCATCAGAAATTAATAATTACACATTCATTAACATTTTTGGACATATATATATATATATATATATATATACATGATTCTCTAATCAAAGTGTATAAAATTTGTTGAATATTCCTAGGGAAGGTAAATGATGGTGATCTCTTTTCTCTTCTTTTTATGCAGTGGCATGCTTTATGAAAGAAAGAGAGACCTATTCATCAAGGTAGAAGTGTAACAGGCCAATTATTGTAACATGATATCATAGATCCATCTTCGATTTTAGCATTTCATCTTGGATTTTATGCAACATTCACTGAATACCGAATGGATTTTGTATCCTTTGCCAAATTTGAGATTCATTTGTTCACTACCTAGCTTTAAATGTATATAATGTATTATCAAGTGAAGATTAGTATATCCTTGCCTTGTGGGATATTATTTGATGCATACATCTTTGGCCTTTCTAAAACACCTTTGTTTCTTTTTCTTCTTCTTCGTTTCTCTCGTTTTTTTAATGAAAGGATATTGTAGAAAAGCTACACACTTTTCTGAAAGTAATAAAAAGGAAAGAGAATGATATTTAATACATTTTTTAAATGCAAAAATAGTGATATAAAATTTAAGAGACTCTTTTGGGTTACAGAGCCTGGATGGTTAAAACATCATCAGCAGTTATATGAGTCTTGATTATCTTTTGGAACATAGTTCCTGTTAATTTTAGTTCCTGTTAATGTTATTTTAGAAAACTGTGTGTGCCAATGTTATCTGTTTTTTTTTTTTTTGTCTTGCGCAATTTTGGTTGCTTACATACTTGAGATATGGGGTAAGCTTTTGCTTGATTGGCTCTAGACCAGGTGACTGTTGTCTCTAAAAAGTGTTGGGACTTGGCTATTGTTTGTTTAAGGGGATGAAAAAGGTAGTGATTATATAACTGGAGATGTTATCTTTTGAATATATATTTCAATGAGCATATTTAGTTGGGTCTTTTAAATATAGAAAACAAATGATACACTTTGCATAAAAGAGAGAGACCCACTTAGTAAGCAGTACACATAACATTTTTTTAAAAATGTGTTATGTGAAATTTTTGATATAAAAACACTATTAGGTGGAAAAGCTGAGTTGCTTTTGGCTTTTGATACTGATTTGTCATCACATGCATTCCACTTTGCACTACAAAAATCAACTTTGGACCCTTAAATTCTTGCCTCTACTACAAGAAAAGCATACACATTCTTCATCCTCCTCCCCATATAATTCCAACTCCCACTTCTCTGCATATTCGTCCCCATAGACTTACACAAACATCTTTTTAGTAACTTCCTTTGGTGTTTTTGTTATCCAAATAAAGAAAGAAAGGATCAATACAAGACTCCTGTATATATATTGAATATGAGGAGTGGAGGTTGCAGTGTTCAGCAAGCCCTCACGCATGAGGCTGCAAACATGGTGAAACAAGCCTTGGCCTTGGCTAGACGGCGTGGGCATGCTCAGGTCACGCCTCTCCATGTTGCTAGCACCATGCTTTCTGTTTCCACGGGTTTATTCAGAACAGCTTGCCTCCAATCTCACACTCATCCTCTTCAATGCAGAGCACTCGAGCTCTGTTTCAACGTCTCCCTCAACCGCCTCCCAACTTCTACAGGGAGTCCTATGTTGGTCCCTTGTATATCTAACGCTCTGGTTGCAGCTTTCAAACGTGCGCAGGCTTACCTGCGGCGTGGTTCACTCGAAAACCAACAACCAATCTTGGCCGTTAAGATTGAGCCTGAGCAGCTCGTAATTTCCATTCTTGATGATCCTGGGGTGAGCAGAGTGATGAAAGAGGCTGGTTTCTCAAGTCCTGAAGTGAGGAGCAAGGTTGAGCAAGCTGTGTCTTTGATGATTTCCTCCAGTAAACCAAAAGCAAGCAAGTTGCTAACTGCGGCTGTCAGGAACGAGGATGTCATCAACGTTGTAGAAAGTCTGGTGGTTAAGAGGAGAAAGAACTTAAGGTAACGCCGTCTCTTCTTGTGAAACTACTAAGGTTTGGTCGTGAAACTCGTACGGATACACACTTTGTGAGATCTAATTCAATTTCTCAATCTGTATTTTGTTTCAAATAGTGAGATAGAAAATGAGACCATCATAGAGTGCTCAAAGATGATGAAAGCAGAGGGTATGAGAAGCAGCAATGTCATTACCGCTCTTCCAAGTTGGCTTCAGCTATACAAGAAGGAGAATCAACATAAGGACACTGTGAGTTATAATCTCTCATCATTCTCATTATTCGTATTTTTATTGTGTCCTAAGATTTGGTATCGTTTTGGGTTTTGGCAGGATCCAGATAACTCAATCCTCAAAAGACCATCTGACAAAACCCTCGAGCTTTCTTCTCTTTCTCCTTCTTCCTCTTCTTCCAATACTTATGCTCCTACAGAACCCAAATTAAGACTGTTTGTTCCCGAACATGACAAGGAGCTCACAACAACGTTCTTGATGAACTCTGCGGTCTCTTCTAGTGATGCAATAGACGTGGAATATGTCTCCAGGTTTAAGGAGATGAGTGCTGAGAACCTAGGATCTCTATGTGATGCCTTGAGAAGCAAGGAGCCAAGGCAGAAGGATGTAATCCCTGATATCGCAGAAGCAATCTTGAAATGCAGATCGGGATCGACACCAAGGCAGCTCAGCAACGGGAATCGAAAAGAAGAAACTTGGTTACTTTTCCAAGGTGTGGATGTTGAGGCCAAAGAGACGATAGGTAGAGAGTTGGCAGAGCTTGTGTTTGGGTCGCAGACCAGTTTTGTCTCAATAAGCTTGAGAGACTACTCTTCCACTTCCATGGAAGATCACAGAAACAAGAAAAGGAGGAGAGATGATGATAGCTGGAGCTACACTCAGAGATTGTTCGAAGCGGTATCTTGTGATCCACACAGAGTGTTCTTCGTGGAAGATATAGAGGAAGCTGACTATCTGTGTCAGATGGGTTTCAAGAGAGCCATTGAGAGAGGAAGAGTTCTAAGTGGAAGTGGTGAAGAAGCTTTGCTTAGAGACGCTATCGTCATCTTGTGCTGTGAAAGATTTATCTCGAGATCAAGAAATTGTTCACCTCCAGATGACCAGAGAAAGATGACGAGCCCTTGTATATCACTCGATCTAAACCTCTCTCTTCATCATTATGGTGATGATGGACATCGCAGTGATCATATTGGATTATGTGACGCTGTCGATGCACACATTCTTTTCAGCAAGTCGGCAACATGATCAACATAGTCATGATCTTGTTACACATGGTCAGGATCATGTGTTACTTGTTTCTTGTGATAATTTTCTGCCTCAACCGTGTAGTTAGGAGGCTTAGAAACTTTCTAGAGGGTTATGTAACAAAATTATCCAAATCATGACTTAAATCTCTTTATATATATCCAGCTGTTTAGAATTCATATATTATTCGACTGTATATATATAGTAAAATCATCGATCGAATCGACTTTATACTGCCAACGCCGGAATAAAAGGTTGATAAATATGAAAGGATATATTAAATATCTATAACATATAGCTTTTATACTTGATCAACGTATGGTATAAAAATGATCCATGACGTAAGAGCTGCACAAAGGGAAGGTCACTTTATTTGAAGGAACAAATAAAACTGAAGTAGATCAGACCAAGAAATTTAAAGAATCACCACTTTTTGTCATTTTTCGAATAATTTTCGAGTTGCCTAAACAAATAGGCAAGCAAAAAAGAAATTGTTTACGTCCTTTGGTTCCTCACTTCAGAAAGGTATGGGATTAGACTGAGTAAGATACATTCTTTTAAGAAAAATAATTAAAAGCTAAAGGTCAGCCCATGAAAAGATTGGTTAAGTAGGAAACAAGAGGCATCTTATGCTTTAGAATAATCAAAAACATAAATTAAGTGTACTAAAGTATAATGGCCACCAAAGGGGCTTTGTCGTATATGGAATAATCTTGTAACATAAACTGAGGCCGTCGTGACAATATCGAAAAAATGTGTATTCTATGATATTCAATTATTCATGAACAGTAAAACCAGTTCATATAAACGTAAAAGCATACAATTTGCAAACTGTAATGGCAGGCTCATTAGTTTCCTCTGGAAGCCTAGACAACTTGATTGATGTTTCACTGTTTAAGAATTCCACAAACTTTATATTTATGTTTTGATTGTCAATTTTCCCAAACCCATTAATGTAAGCTGTTTCGGCCAGTGGTTAAACAAAGAGGCCCATTGTGGAAACAATATTTTTAATAAGGGTTTACAAGAAAACAAAACTAATGGGTAATATTATTTCAAAGGCCTACCTTTTTCATTTTAAGTACAAAAATGTCACCTAATCTCAAGTTTGAAATCTGGAGATTCTTAAAACGCATAAACGTATCACTTAACCCAACGTGAAAGCGGTAGTTACTAAGAATGTTGTGTTAACTGAGTCTTACAAACTATTAGAACATGCCATGATGAGATAGCTGCTGAAATAGGACGTGATACAGCTGCTATGATAAATGAGACAGAAATAGAGAGATGGAATCGTTATAAATGTCTCATAGGTAGTGTGATATTACAAACAAATATGATAGATAGAACTGACACAGATGTTGAGGTAGTACTTTATGCAACGCAGATGCTAGTAAACTAGATGCAAAAGTTTTATGAAAGTGCTGATACATTGTTCAGCACAAAACAGAAAATACGTTGTGAGGATCAATTAAGAAGCCTGCAGTCGAATATATTGGAGAATGTATCAGCTGACGTCTGAAGTGTTTCATGAACTAGGTCCCGAAGTAGTACAAGAAGCTGAGTTGTGCAACTGCTTATGTAGAGCTAGAGTAGAGAAGTGGACAAGCTTTTGGAGACGACTTAAACATGCCAAGAGGCAGCTGCTGAGCTGGATAAATATCTTGAGTAGTATATTTATGATGAACAATGTTTTCTTATCTTTAGGAGAAGAAAAAGGAAAGATCTTGTGAAGACCCTAAAGTTTAGGGTTGAGTGATTGGTATAGATATCAAGAGACCGTTCCATGCAGACATACACACCTAGAGTATTTTCGAAATTGTCCCACCATAAAATTTTGTAGATCTGTTGGTGATAAATGTCTATGAAGATCGCAACGTTGAGAAAACGTGATGCTACGGTGCAGCCGGATGGTAGTCAAGCATGCGAGCTTCATACCTGTTTACATAGTTTGTCCATCAAAAAACAAAAGAATGGTAGAAATTTTAGTGTTGGATATCATACGCAACTGTAGTTGCAATTTTATTCTAGTGAATTTGTTTCTGGGCTAAATTTCGAGAATGTAGAATAACTGAACTTCGATAAAAAGTTTATGTTCTTTGATTTATAATCTTACATACTCATTATGCATTCAAACATATAAATATAGCCACAAATACGCACATACAGTTATAAAATATAATTAGTAACTGGCGCTATATTTGGACAGATTTATTAGTACATAAAAAAATGTTTTATTTATATATAACAATGAACCAGGGACGATGAACAAATGCATACAACAGGGTCTACAGAAGATAAGTAGTAATGTTGCATAGAAAAAGTAATTAAAAAACGAACCAATATATATGATGGAATGGAACATGATTAAAGCAAAGACTTAAAAATCGAAGTCGCACTTGAGAGGGAGAACGGTAGCGAAGGTTGTAGTTCCGTTGAAGGTACTTAAAGGAAGCCTTAGGTCATCGCAGTTAACCTTAGGCTTAGTCCTCCGAGACTTCAAGTCCCCAAGCTTAAACCTAACCCTAAGCCTAAACTTGATCTCTATATTATAAACTCCGGCGATCCTCTCCTCGGTGTAAGTCCGTGACTCTCCAGCATTAAAGATAACAAGGTTTTGCCCTTGGAACATTGGTCTGAGAACGGTGGTGTTCTTGTGTCCTTGATAGAAAGGAGTTAACGTGGTAGAACTAAACCGCTTTCCATCGTAGTAGGCATGAGCGTCGATTCTGTCGTAGTAGACTCCAATCCTCTTGTTAGGGTTGCGGACAGGAACTGTGAGGGCTAGGTTGTACCTTAAAATGTTTTCCGGGGAAGTGTGTTCGAAGCGCGTAAGGGACGCTTCGGTCACGTGAAATTTGATGGAGCGAGGACGGACGATGAGCCAGAAGATAAGAGCGGCTATGCCGAGGATGACAATAATGGCTATGATAACTTTGATGAAGAAGCTGAGGAGGCAGCAGCCACAACCGCGGCTGTGCCCAGGTCGGCGGAAGTAACCTTTGGGAGCCGGTGGTGGGACTGATGGACCGTAGAATGCACCGTTGAGAGGTTGTTCAGCCATGTTTTACTTTGTAAAGGTTTTGAATGAATGGATACGGCTAATGCAAGTCCTCTTTAGTTATATACATGTTTTCATTTATGCGTTGGTCAACTTAGATTAAGGAAGTTGTCACGTTACGCGGGTGATTTGATTGAATATTTGACCAGAGAATATTATGCAATTGTAGGCTTGTGAATTTGCCTCATAACTTCCAATAAAGAGTATTTTGTGTAAGAGTCACATGTGTTATTTACTTTTGGTCTCTCGTCGTGTCGTACGTTGGTTATCATTTTTATACTATTCATATATAAAAGCGTTCTCGAACCTAGGGGCGCTTGTGTCGAATTGTATTAATTTGACAAAGTCATGAAATTAAATTACTTGAAATCGTGATGCTAATTTTCCTAAACATCCAAATCTCAGTTGTTAAAATGAGGTTTGGTTTGTACTATGTAGTATATGATTCAGTAACTGCAGGGGCTTTAGCTATGTTATTCAATTAAGATTTCAAATATTTCATTAAAAAATATTATTTAAAACTAAAATAGTTTTAAAAATCTTTGTATATAGAACCATTTGAAATGAATTCTAATAGATTTTTACGAGTAAATAATAATAAAAAAAAAATCTAAATGAAGGTTATTAGTTTATACTATATTTTAATGGATTTAAAAATCCGAATAAAATTCAGTGCACTAGTTCAATGCTTTTAAAATACGGAGATAATTAATGATCATATTAGATAGAGCACAAATTGTTTGAGCCAAAAACTAGTCCATAAAAATAAATTAAATAGTTAAGTAGACCTTGAAATGACGCCTCAGCAATCTTCTTGTTCATCTTCAAACTCTGTCCTACTATTTTATTTACCTCCTAATTAATACCCAAATGACCTAATAGTAATTAATTGCTACTTATTTCCATCAATGTCTGAAGGCAAATGATAATGACACTCATTCTGCTGTTGCTGTTGTTGTTACCTCTTTTCAGTCATTACTCCTGTTCTTTCTTTAGTCGTTTACTATTTCGTCTCACTTTGATTCCGATTCTTTTGATCTGCTTTCCACCAAAACAAGACTGATATTTTCTCCTTTTTGTGCTCATATGAAAATAAAATTAACCAAGAAAATAGATACAAAAGAAGGATGCAGTTACTGAATCATTTACTACAAAGTACAAAGTTCCTCCATCATGCGGTGACTGTAACCACTCGAAAATAAACACATCAAACGATGTTACAGTAAAGAACCAAGAGAGAAAGAGAGAAATATTTTCCATATATTTTTTTTTATTACCTCGTTTTTAGGAAGACTTGAAAGATAAATTTCATAGAACGGATGGGTGGTGCTCAGAGACAGCTTACGCGGCCTTTCACGGTACAACCTCTTATTCGGACTTTCAATATATCAACTGTTACAGCCTTACAGGAGCTAATGCAACACATCGTATGGATCTCCTGTAGAAGACACGAGGGAGCATAGGAAGAAACTTGATCATCATCTTAAAAAAATTCATCGCTCTCTTTCTGTAACACGGGTACATATCTGTCTATTTTACAGTTCAGAAAGATCTATCATTCCTTGTCATATTTCTTGACATTTTGCAAAATATTGTCATGCCCACCAAAAGCTTTTACATTTTAATCTCTTCTTGTTAAGATTTTAGACTATGACATATATATACAGGACCGTTTTTCATAGATCAGATAGATCAATTTAGAGTTTTTCATAGATCAGATATACAGGACCGTTTAGAGTTAATTCAGAGATCAAAACTTTGAGGTAACATATAATATAGAGCCAGCATACCTGTCGTAAACCTTTTTCTTGATGCTTAATTTTCACACTTCCGTGGGAGAGCGTTGTTGACTAAGAGAGAGAGAGAGATCAGATCCTTCTTCTCCTACGTCAGAGGGTGGTTGCAGCCAGTGTGAGTCATTAGCTAACGAACGAATTTGATGCCATGAATCTAAAAGGCACAAAGAGGACAAGGAAACTGCACCAATGAGTAGCTTGGGTGTAACTAATGTAGGTTTAGAAAAATCATAACCACCAAATGAGATATATAGTATCTAACACAGAGACAGTGAACTCAGGTTTAAAGTCATCCCAGGAAAGGGTATGTGTAGCCAAGATCATAGTTTCAGAATTTTCCCTCGGAAAGACAAGGTCCAACGTAAATAAGCTTTCATCTTTTAATTAACATATAATTTCATAGAAACAAGTTGCTACTCAGTACTCTCGATAGTGGAATTCTATCTTTTATTGTTAAAGTTCCATCAAATCGAGTACAACTAATTTACGTCAGAGCCATATTAAAAAAAAATGTTATGCACGGTTAATAATTCACTTAATTACTAACTCTGGTTGTTGACAAAAACAAAAGTATTACTAATTATGGTTATTGACTCAACGTTATTCTTTTTCAACTACTGCGGAAAAAAACCCAATACATCACCAAAATTCATCTTTCTTCTTTCTTCAATTATGGAATTTGGTTCTTCTATCTCCAAGTAATGTTTTGTATTAAAATATGAATTCAAAAGAGGCGCGACGAATTAAAAGCTCAGCTCTAGAATAGCCCAATAAAGCCCAATGCATTAGCATAATTCATCTTTGAATTGTCTACCAAACTTTTGAGAGGATTGGGTAGGTCTAAAATGTTTAATCCATAAACCTATTCTGATTTCTTTTTCATCAAATGTGAGTTAGATAATATCCAAAACGTATATTTCTTCTTCATTTTTACAATTTAGATCTCGCTATTTTCAAACTATTATCTAGATCCACTTTCCCCTCATTTGTTTTTCGGACAAAAAAACATACGTACACTTTTGTAAGTCAAATTATTTTATATACTGATTGTTTCACCTAAAAGATACGATAATAGATCCGATAGCGGTATATACAAAGAAAACAAAAAACGAAGTCTTATGTAAAGAGAAAAATTCTTTTTTGGCATAACTCAATTATGATTCGTGCGACATTGTAAATTTGCTTTTTTATCAGGAACTGACCCCAAAATTTGACTTTTTACAGTTTATAAACATTCGAAGCACAAGTTACATCAATGTGGAATACGACTTTAGTTTTAATATATATATATATATATATAGATTTCTATTTTAATTTTTTTTGGTACATGCTACTCACTTTCTCATGACATGTGTTGTTTCTATGAACCTTAATCCCAATCAATTGAAAAGATAGGCGAAAGAAGGGTACGCGTATATATATATGTTTATTGCAATTGACATTGCATATTATTATAGTGTGAAGTTATTCAAAAAAAATTGGTAAAATGATACTAATAACAAAAATAAATAAAAAAAGACATGTAGGATACCACCCTATGTTGTAGTAATGTGAAAGTTGGAATCTCATAATTGAACAAGAATATAAAAAAAAAAATAAAAAAGCTTACAACTTGCTCTTCAAAAAAGTAGTTGCTAAGGCCCCATATCCCTACTATTCCCCATTCATGTTTTCAATTTTTTTACTTTAAGTTTATTTTGATTATTCTCTATATGAAAGAACATTATCACATATATTTTTCATATACAAGTTTGGACTACGCATATATAACATTTTTTGGGTTATGATATGACGGCAAGATCACGCCTAGATCACTTTACTCTACAAAAGTTCGGTAAAACCCCATATTCCTCATGGGATCGAACCACTGCTTCCTAAATGGATTCTTCTTTATCGTAGTTATATTTGACTTTAAAATGTAGTAGAACCGATCCTAAAGTATCACATATTAGATATCTAGAAAAGTTGGTTTATATATGTTCTATATTTTGACAAAGAAGATTAATTTTTAGGAGATCCAAGTTGTGAATATTGGCATTTGCGTAACTCTATATACATAGGATGGGCTCTACATTAAGTAATATTGCTGCTAACTACATAGTCCACTATAAATGTTCAATATATATATATACCAAGGCTGTACATTAATTATTCTACGAAATAAATTTATCTATTAGTAGTATTAGAGATATCAGGTAAGTTGTCTTTTGCTCATTAGATATTCTTTATTGTGTTCTCTCCTGCTCATGATATGAAAAAAGTTCATTTCATGAATTTAAGTATTATTTATGAAGTGATGTGCTTGAGAAAAGGAAACACAACAAAAGAATGACATGAGAGGTATGTACAACAATGATTCTGATAGTGAAGTGAATATTTCATATTTTATATGCACACACATGCATTGATACATATATAAACACATGTAGTTATACACACACATACATATACCCAGAATACAGAAGAATATACATATATATGTAGCATGTTATGAGGGACCCAAGCTCCCTTCGATCTCCATAGAACCAAATTCCATGCTTCATGTGTATTTTTATTAAAAATTCCGCACTCAGAATTCTATTCTGATAAAGAATAGACAAACAAGAACGATCTAACTTTCACTTTTACCAAATGCATGTATATAGATATGTGAATATAGTTTTGTTTTTTATTGGTCTTTTATTGCTTTTACTGCGTGGATAAGTTTGTATGTAATGTATCTCTCGCTTCAGTGTCTTGTAATCATATATATATACAAAAATAAATAATAATATCAATATTTTTACTACTATAGTGAAACCTTAGTTGTTTCCTTATATTTAAAAACTGATTTTTTCTGCGAAAATACATCATAAAGGTTTTGCGTAACAGTTCACGTCATCAAGTCCTCAACTAAAAACAAATTATTCATCAATAATGATATTCTGTCAATCTATCAATACAAAATTTATTTAACGAATATCTTTTTACAATGAGTCCACTGTCCACCGGAATCCACAATATTTTTATTATTGCCGTTTTGGCAAAGGAACTAATAACGCTCACAAATCTAAACAAGGTTATTTATTTCTCATATAAATAATGTATCATATTATGAAAATAATACCTTAGCAATTTTATGATCATAAAAGCATTAAATTCTATATCAGTAAACTGGAGTTAGCATCTATTGTGGTGTAGCCTTGTCCTTTACCCAAAATTTTAATTTCTCAAACCAATGTTATCCCTATGAATTTATGATTTAAAAGCTATTATTTTATTGGAAAATAAAAACTATGAACTTTCGCGAGCATATTTTCAATTATGATTATGAATTTTCATAACTTTATTATAATCATGTTATGTACGTATTAATAACTCAATAGCACATATTATATATGACTACAAACATGTACAGATGTAGAATTAATACAAACACTATTGATGTTGACTAATGCAGCTATATTACATGTAGATAAAAAAAAATGTATAGTAATTAAGGAGATCGATAAGATATTTGAAATCATTCATAAAATTTTCTTAATACATATTTTGGTTAAGTATATATATGCTGTTTAGGTTAGACCTCAGTTTCCTAAGAGACTTTGGTGGTCGTGGGTTTGAGTAGAAGGGTTCTTTGCCTGACGCTTAAATGCATGATAAAGTGGTACGCTATACAACCCTTTTCCCTACGACATGTTTCTTTGTTGAAATTTAATTTGACAACAACAAGTGATGGGGAGCTTTTCTTTCTTCGCTTTTACAATTTGTTAAAGAACTGAAGTTATCTTTCCTAATATTTTTCGGAAATGATGATGTTTGACATTGATACATTAATAATCATGTGTCAAAAGGACATACATATACGATAAATGGAATGCCTTCTGAAGAAAAGACGTTGCAGTAATTGTTAAGTCTATAATTTATTCATTACTCCTGCATTGCTATTCATAAATATTTACAATATCCTGTTATTATTATAGACTAACCTAATTTTTCAACAACTAAACACGCATTCATTTAATGGGGACACATCGCATAATACATAAGTTTATAATCATTCAGATTTTAAAAATCTATGCAAACTTTTTGGTAACCAGAAAAAAAAAAACCATTTACTAATTGACTTTTATATAGCATTGCTTTTCTTTGTTCCATATTGGGTTTTCACAATCGGTTCGATATCTGAGCGCCTAATTTTGTTTTTTCTCCTAACACTGTTACCCAACGAATCATTATTCATAGTCACTTTCAATAATGAACAAGCTAGTGCAAGTTCTTTTTCTTTAAATTTCTTATATTACCCCGATCGATGCGGGTAGGCCTCGTAAAAAACGATTGGATTGCATAAAAATGGAAGTCAGTTATCAAAAGTCAGGCTTTGCCTACCCTTTGACCGCATAATTATACAAAATGTGATCATATCTCTTTTTCTTTTAAACCAAAGCTTCATTGCCATATACAGCCGCCGAAATAATGACTGGTTCTTCATGACTCCAGGCACTTTGTGACAACATATAACTAAGTTCATATATAAACTCATATATTGCCTTTTGATGTTATAATCATCTCAGCGAATTACTACTCTTTTACGTTTTGTAAGCATGCAAATTTGCAATCTATTAGACTCTTATAATTACCATAAAAGTTATACCAAAAGAAAAAAAGAGGAAAATCTCACGAGCAAAAATATCTAACCACTCTTGTTGGGTTTATATATATTAATAACATGGTATATTTTTAGACATTAATATTATTAGAAATTTATGGTTCGCGGATAGACCTACCAGTATATTTAACCTTCAATGATAAATATAATAAATCTAGAGAGGCTGCCACTTGCTCGTACATATCAAAGCTCCTCCATCTCTATGATTGGGGTTTTCACAACATTATCTCATCATGGTTAATATGACTCTGACGTGTCACATTCCTATTGGTTACCTGATGACAGCAAATTTGGATTGTTCCTGAAATGTTTAATAGTTCACTGGCTCTTTGGTCGGGTTATGGGCTTGTTCTAATTTTGCATGTTTTTGGTATACACACGTATTATGATGTTAGGCACACTTTTGTGAAAAGTCTTTTTAGTCTCTAAAAATCTTATCTTCATCATAGTTAATGCAGATAAAAAAATTTGGTTCGTGTGTCGTGATATTCACGAGCGACGGATGAGCGCGTATTATAAGCCAACATACTGCGTCTTTTTTTGCCATAGCCCTGTGATGTCACAGTGATCTCTCTTATGTTTTTTGTCCTCTTTGAAACTGCGTAGGCCTTACGTCACGCGCCACTTCCCTCTTCTAACACGCAACTTACAAAAATAATATTCCACGAGCGCGTGTCGGGACGAATCTCCGCCTTCAGATCCAAATCAGCCAACGGTCTATAAAAAAGGGTAGATGCGTAACTTACAGGATGGGTCCAGGTGATCTTCGACCATTGGTTTAGAAAATGCGGGACGACGTCCAGTGGTACTAAGAACGGACACGTGTCTATAAAACCAAACCGACAAAGACAAAAGTCGGAGATACACGCATATATCTCTGGCAATAAAAGACCAAACCCAATCGCCTAATCCATATTGTTATAACTAATCGTGATTAATTAATTGATCTTCTTTATGAAATTTCTAGAATATATTGTACTAGTATGTTTTATTTTGTTTCGAAACATAATATGTTTGTATCTATTACAAATCTTACAAAATTATATGTTTTAAAAATAATGTTTAGTATATATTTCAGAAGATAACTAATAATAAAACATATCATATACTTCTAAATTTTATAAAAATATTAAATTAAATTAAAATTTTATATCAAATTTTTCAAATAAAATACATAAATTACGAGCTAAAATTGTATAAAAGGATATATTTATAAAATATATTCTTTGTGGATCCAAATTATAAAACAAAATTTATGATGTACAAAAGTAACATTAGTTCATTTTGATTATTAAGTATTTGGACCGTTACAATATTTAAAATGAAATAATAATTTTTTATTAAATAAATAAAAAATAACAAAAAAAATTAGTGCTATAAACTCTCTTCAAATGTTGACAAAAAAACTCTCTTCAAATAGATATAATTTTTGATTAAATGTAACAAAGCGAATTTTAAAATTCACAGAATTCCATATAACTTTATTTAAACCATTATACATATTTAAATAATAAATATATGAATTCATGAACTTCAGTGTGATTTTGGTTTAATATTTATTTGATTATTGGTTGAAATAATATATTTTATTGATTTGAACCCAATATAAACATAAAATCAATAATATTAAGATTATGGTAACCTCTAATAACGTGAAACATTTCAATAAACGTAAGAAGTTGACAGTTGTAGTAAAAATAGAAAATCAACAAACAGCAATAAAAATAAAAGTTAAATAAACTGGTCTTAAAATAATAGATAAATTAAAACATAAAGCGCATAAAATAATGTATATATCTGAAAATTAATTTTTTAAGAATTAAATTTTATCAAATCGATTCTTATATTTATATATATTAAAAAATGTAAGAGATTTATTTTATAAATTAAAAATTCGCAAAATATTTTAAACTTAAAAAATAACAAACAAAGAGAATCTACAAACTAAAACTTAAAAATTTTCCAAAATGGTTAACCACAATCTTAAGTATTATACCTTGCAGATTCGTATTATTTTTAATTGTCTATTCATTGTTTTGATAATTTATTAATTAAATATTTATATATTTTGATTTTTCTATATTCTAAATTGAATTAATCATATATTGGTCTGTAACAGTTATACGTATATAATTAAACCTATAAAATATATATTTTTCTTTATAATGTTCCATCATATAAGAAATTTTAGATAGAAATATAAGTTTTAAAAAATATATTCATTATAAAAATTATTAAAAAATTATATTAAAACACCATTATATATATATAATAATAAATTTAACCAACCATAAAAATATTTTAGAATATAAATGGTTACAAAGAATAAATAAATTTAGTTTGTATAAAAAATTATAAAATAGGTTAACAAAACTTTTAAAGAAATTTATATTTTGAAACAGAGAGAATACGATAAACCTGAACGGAAGGAGCAGTACATTATAAACATTTATGTAGATGGAGAAAAACGATATCACGGTGGGAAATTTTATAAATAAATGGAGTTGCTGGAGTAAATATGGAGAAAATAAATGTATAAAGGTGAGGAGAGAGAGAGAGAGCTGTGGAAAATTGTATCAAGAATAGGATTGGCTGCCTTCTTGACTCTAGGGCGACACGTGGGACCCTGCTATTTGTGGAACTACACGGCCTTTATAAAGGTTTTTTTGAAGAGTTTTTGATTGGGTTGTGGGGCCCACGCTGGAGGACGAATCTTCTTCGCTTAAAAAAGTATTTTTCTATAAGAAAATAATGAAATAAAATTTTGGAATATTAGCGAGGAGAAAGAGCCAGCACGTGTGGGGTCCATGTCAACACTGTACACGCGTCAACTCCACAGCTTCCATCTGATCTTTCTTTCATTAAGAGAGAGGGGGAGGTTTTCGTGCGTTTGGCACGTGGGAACAAACACGTATGGGTCCTCTTTTTCTTTCTGGGGTCGGAGTAAATTAATATTCGGTTCGATCTCATTTTATTTGATAAATCGATAAGAAGGAAAATATGTGATCGAGATTTTTAGGTTATAAACTTGTTAGGTTTTTATTAGATACTCTTAGTTGGCTGCATT
Source organism: Streptanthus diversifolius (assembly GCA_039880935.1). NCBI lineage: Eukaryota > Viridiplantae > Streptophyta > Magnoliopsida > Brassicales > Brassicaceae > Streptanthus > Streptanthus diversifolius. The sequence goes on along the minus strand of JAXGFM010000022.1, from coordinate 19,102,693 downwards.
TGTGTAATCAACTTTTTGATATTCTTTGAAGAAAATTTAATTGATGAGTCAAAAAAATCTTGTTTAACATAATTATACTATTCCAAATCTCCATTTTTTTTTTGTTAACTCCAAATCTCCATTTTCTAAATAAAAAAAAACTTTCAGGGGATGCTTCGATGGTTTTCACTGAATCATGAAATTTAATCCAATTTCAATTTAATTAGGTATAAAGATTCACTATATTAACTATATTAGAATCAGATAAAACGTGCTCAAATCTGAATGTTTTTATTTAGTTATATGTTTTTATTCATAACTAACAGTAAATTTTTAAAAATTGAAATCATCTATAATTTTATTATTTTATAAAAAAAATTCAGTTGTGAGAATCATATGATACAATAGTGAATATCTCTAAAATTCATTACATATGTTTTGTTTATGATTCGAACTCAATCTCTACAATATTAGAAGATATATTAAAGTAATTAAACTATATTGACAAAAAAATAGTTATCAAAACAAAAAGAAAAATGGTGACTCCAAAATATATCATATAGTGATATTTTTAACTAGCTTGAGTTAATTAGTTCAAAACTAAGATCAAACTCAATTTACAATTTAATGAAAATATTTTATATCAATGGTCGTGGGAGACCATCTTTCGCGTAAATCTTAAATATTAACATAAATTTATATTAAAAATAAACAGAATACCAAGGTTGCAATTATAGTTTATAAAGGGGTCATTAGATTTTCGTTTACTACTTGATTGATATAAGTATACCACCTAACCTATTTCACAATTCCATCAAACCAAAGGCTTAAAGTGTCAATTAGGTTAAACTGATCACTCGTCTAATTAAAACTCAAAATCAAGTCAACTTTATTGGTCACGTAATGGGCTATTCTAAGAAAAATCGAAATAATCAAACTAAATGGTGTCTTAGGAGCACAAATCATTACTACGTATCATAGGATCTCCAATTTAATTTATTTTCTATGGATTTCCGAATTGTTTAGTTATTAATATTTTTTTATAGTTTTCCTCATCTTTGTAAAAGTTACTTTTAATGTTACTAACATCGTACGTACACATCTGGATGTGACTACAGTTTTGCAGTCCTTTGAGAGACATCCCTTTAAAATATAGTGACAAGTACATAAGCTGAATAATTTATTGGAGAAGATCAATGATTAAACCAATGACTAATTACTCTCTAAAAAATCAGACTAAAATATTAAATCGTCAAGAAGAAAACTGACACACAGTCATTGAAATCTCGAAGAGAGAATTTAAACAACATGTCAAACATCCTTCATGTATGACATCTATTTGAAAGCGGATGTATATATATACTTTTAAGTTTTAAAATAGAGTTTGAATCCAGAACTATATAACCTGTTACACATGTTTACTAGTTTTATAGTTAACTTGTTATGGTGTATATATGTATGATTATGAAACTGATAGTGCGTTGGCAGCTAGAGTCAAATCCATATGAAGCGTGACTGTCTCAGTAATTGGAAGAAAACCATCCTTTTCATTCAAAAGGTTGTACTTGTACAGTGTTAATTTGGGAAATAAACATTTCCTTTCACAGAAGATAAACTTTCACTTGCAGTACATTTTTATGGATTTCTACAGAAAATTTGTAAAAGCTAAAACTTTTTTGAAGAAGTATTTAGGTAACTGTTGATAGACCAAGAAACTATTTGTGCTACAACGTAGTGGGTTTCGTTGCGAACTTGGACACTGGATTTTATTACCTTGTCTTGTAACCAATTAAATTTCTCGCAAAAATGTTCGTTATTCAAAAGAAAAATCAAACGGATGGTTATTGTGAAACTGGTTACTCACAGTAAAAATACATCTTAAATTTGTAAGTTGATATAAGTTATAGAAGTCATATAACACTACCCAAAATTTTGATATATATATATAGGGATTTTTTTGTAACTATATGTAAACTTTTGTAGCAATTTTTTGTTATGTTGCTCCAAAAAGAAGTCGTATCTATATGATTGTTGCAAATCCCTAATGAAATTGTAATCATCTGTTACAAGTAGTGACACACTGAACTGTAATATTTTGACGCAAATTGACTAATTATTTATTCAAAAACGAATTAGAAATAATTTATTGTAATATAATTATCACAACCGGTTGATTGACTAAATTCTAATATGTTGCCATCCATGGTAATTATTTGACTATTACAGTTATAGTGGAAGGTTGTGATATTTCCATTATAATTTGAGACACATTCTGACATGTTTTCTAGCAAATTGAAATAAATGTATATTCAATTCATATTTTCGAATCATGATTATCAATTTATAAATTATAATATCAAACATAAAACATAATCAAATCTGGATAGTTAGTATAATCTTTCTTTTATTTTTAACAAATTATATTTTTAATATATATATATATATTTAAATGTAGGTTGCTTAAGAAAAATTACATTCTAAATCAATTATTTTTTCTTGAAAAATTACATTCTAAATCAATTATTTATTATGAATGTATCTTTTATAAAATAATTAAAAATATAAATTAATATTATTAATAACTCAATAATTTGATATCATGTTTTCTAATTTTTCAATATTATGATTTTTAATACCAAATAAATAATTTAAAATATGTGATTAAAATTTAAAACTATGACTGTTATTTGACTCAAACTAAATGGTACCAAACTGATGGAAAAAAGAATTTAGTTTTCAGTTACAAGAACTCCCAACTGAAAGATAAGTTTTTTAAAAATTACCAATTTTGTTCACTTATAAAATTCTAAACTGATAAACATTTCAGTTTTTTTTCTCCTAATTATTTTCTAAAATATATATATCAAATTAAAATAACTTTATGAACATATATTTACGAAGATTAAAAATTAAACTACATGTAATTAACAGAATTAATTTAATTATAAGAACAAAAAATTATATTAAATCGAAAAATTGCTACAACTTAGTACACTAGATGAATAACATAATAATTTGAATTATTATATCCTAAATCACATGCTTATTTAAAATAAGAATATAAAAAAATTATACTAATTTTTATTTTTCTCTCCAAATAAATTATAAATGTTTTAATTTTTATAAAAATAAAAATAAAATATTAATCAATTATTATAAACAGTTATACTTATGCATAAACATGGGTGGATCACCAAATAATATATATGTTATAAAACATTGTTTCATAGCATACGAGATTTGTGGACGATAGACAAGTTCACATAGATATTATCATACTGTGTTTCGTGGACCAGTGGACAAGTTAAGGTGAAGTAGATGCTTAAATTTATCTACACAAAAGTTAATTATTTAGATAATTAACAATTAAATATATTATATATTTAAATTTTTGTTCGTAAACACTGTTTTAAAAATCTTCAACAATTTGTTGGCTCAAAAGAACTTACTCAGTTGAATATAGTGTTTGAACTACGGTTGATTAACCATTTCAATATCTACGAAACCATCCATACAAACTGTAATAAAATGTTTAGTCAACTTTCTCATGACCTCAAAGGTACCGAGTACCGAAGATACGATACTCGTATAAAATTAAATAATTTGGTAATACATTTATTAAAGAAAAAAACAGAGGCATACGTGGCAAACCAACAAAAGTACATATATATATATATTAGATATATATTTAAAATGGGACCCATTTTCCCATCATGCTTCATTATCATTATCGTTATCATCTTCTTTCTTCCTCTCTTTCTCAATAATTTAGATTTTTGTGTGATTAAATATTTTAGGTTTTCTGCAGAAGGAGACGTTTCCTCGTTTTTGTGCTGTTTGGATCTTCTGACACACTTCACTTTTTCGTATAATTTTTCTATTTCTCTAATCTCGCTTTGTATATTTAAAATACTCCTGATTTATATATTCTTAGGGCATGAATGGTAAATCTCAAGAGTAATTAAAGTAATTAAAGAATGAAAGAGAAATGGAATAGACAAAAAACGTATACATAAAAGGAGAACCTAGGTTAATTTTTAGTTCTCACCCAAAAAAAATCATCAAGAATATACAAAAAAATTTCTCATAAAAAAATTAGTCCTATATCGTTGATCAAAAATTTGCACCAAAAAAAAAAAGTTGGTGAGATATAAGCATAGCACAGAGAAGTGTTGATGCGTTTTTATACTTAACATCAATAAACAAAACTAAAATAGAAAGATCAATAAACACATAGGTATTAATGTGTATTTGAGATAAATAAAACTTTGGTAAAAGAGAAGTATATATCTTAGTTATTTTGCTAAAGAAAATTAACATTACAAATTTTGGACTTACTCGTAATAAAATTTTAATCAGTTCAAATTTTTTTGCCATCATCAGTGCATAGTCTGTACTTCATATATAGATGAACAATGTCTGCAAGTATAGTAATGTCAAGAAAGCTTTATATTCAGGATTGTAGTTATATCAATAAAGAATGATATGGATTGAGATGCGTGTGGGATTTCTTTTTATTAAATAAGCATAAATATAATGTTAAAATAAGAAAATGATATGATTCTAAATTGGACACGACATGCATATCACTATGGCTTGATGTGATAGCAATTGTTTCCTCTATAAATTTATAGTGTATAAATAACAAAATAAGAGTGTTTGGTTGTTAGGATATGTGGGTTCATTACCCGGTCAATACGTAAAAAGACCAAGTCATATCATAAAAGTTCCATCGTATTTCCATCCATTCGCAAGTCCACGCAGCCTAAACTCCTCAAAATACACTATATATATATATATATATATATATATGTATTCCCGAGGTTGAAAATTTGAATCTAAATCATATTTTTTCATTAATATTCTGAGATTTTCACTGATATTAATTATTTTCTTTATAGAAATGACCCTTTTTAATATTTCATTAAATGTTATTTAAAGTTTTATATTTAAGGTGATAATAATGATAGGGATAAATTTATAAATTGAAAATATCTGCCTTTTTGAACAAATTAAAAATATTTCTAAACATTAATCAATAAAACCGGAGAAAATAATATTTTAGTACATTATATATAAAATAATCATGATGAGATTTATTTATTAATGTGCAATACATATAGTACAATTATGAATCTTGATTGTTATTAAAACATTAAAGTAGGGTAGATTTTTTTTGAAAAACATGAAGTAAAGCTTTTTTTTTAAAAAAAAATGCTAGTTGACAAAAAAATGCTATATGATTTATTATTTAAATGATTTAAGTATCTATTTATTTTTAAAATGATGAAAACTATTTTTTAGTCTTCTAGAATACAATATTTCTAAATAAAGCTTAATGAAATTTCATATATTGTAAATTAAGTACATATAAAATATTTACATTTATAAATTATAGAAGATCAATATTCTTATAAAGTGTAAGGAAACTCATATATTTATAAATTAATGTTTTGATATCTAAAGAAATTCCAACATGGTTGGAATGTCCATATAGTATATTGATTGAAAACATAATATAATATTAGCTGGTGGTGAACCTAAACACACACAAAATGCTAACATTTTGCGTATACAAGTAGCAGGTGTATACGATATGAATTGAAGTTCAAGTATCGACTAGACAACAGTGTAAATTTAGATAGTGAGTTCATGTCTAAAATAATTAGTTCTTGTAGTTAAAGATAAAATAAAAATCAGCTTTGGTCATAAGATATACCGACCATAACACAAAAGAAGAAAAAAAAAATAGACGAAAGTGAGGGAAAATGGTGGCGTACTAAGACTAGGAAGACATAAAATGAGTGAAGGAAAAGATGGGTATCTTTTATCTCTCTCCCTTTCTTTTATCCTCTCTCTTTCTCTAAACATATTATATATTCATCTTTTTGTGATATACATATAATATTTCTCAGCTTTTTAGTTGTATTTTATATTTCCCCTTTGAGCGAGAAAAGAGTTGCAGAGATCTTTGAGTCTGACACAGAGACCAAACTCACATAGCAATCACACACACCTCTCCACAAACATAGGTATGTATGTAAGTGTATATTCGTGTGTGAGTGAGTCTGTCTCTCTCCCTCTTTCTCTTTGATAGAAATTCTCTAATGTAACTTTCCTTTTGCAGCTTGAGATGATCATGATACACGTGCATCCTCAGAACTCTATCAATCCAAGTTCTTCATCTTTCTTTTCTTTTTATAATAATTTCATTTATCTTTCATTTAACTCTATTATTTTATTAATTTATTTTCAATCATGATTATGTCTTAATTTCCATATCCTTCGATCTCTCTTTCTCGTAATCCATAATTCGTCTCTTCTTCTTGATGTGATCAACAGTTCTTTCTTTCTTTCTTTCAACTGTATAGACATATTTATATGCATATGTATAAATATATATATATATATATATATATATGGATCTTTATGAACTTATAGCGTTTTTTTGCTTTTGTTCTTTCTGTTTGTTTCTATGATCAATCAGCTCGGTGAAAGATCAGAGTAAACGACACCGTTCATTCGTGAATAACAGTATATATACTAATTAGATGGCTGCTTACTTCCACGGAAACCCACCGGAGATCTCAGCCGGACCCGACGGTGGTTTACAGACGTTGATCCTCATGAATCCAACGACCTACGTTCAATACACTCAACAAGACGACGACTCAAACAACAACAACAACAATAGGAACAACCACACAAACAACAACAACAACAACAGTTTTGTTTTCCTCGATTCGCACGCGCCTCCGCAAAACTCGAGCCAGCAGTTCGTCGGAATACCACTCTCCGGCCATGAAGCTGCTTCCATTACAGCCGCCGACAACATCTCTGTACTTCACGGATACCCTCCGCGCGTGCAGTACAGTCTCTATAGTAGCCACCAAGTGGATCCCACTCACCAGCAAGCCGCGTGTGAGACTCCACGCGCGCAGCAAGCCCTCTCTTTGACTCTCTCGTCTCAACAGCAGCAGCAACATCAAAACCAACACCAGACTCTCCATCACATCGGGTTCGGGTCCGGACCCGGAGAGGATATAAGGGTCGGATCAGGCTCTACAGGATCGGGTGTAACGAACGGAATAGCGAATCTCGTGAGTTCCAAGTATTTGAAGGCAGCGCAAGAGCTACTAGACGAAGTAGTCAACGCTGATTCTAATGACATCAACACTAAATCCCAACTATTCTCATCGAAGAAAGTGAGTAGTGGAACTGATAATAAAGCTGTCGGAGAATCCTCCACCGGCGCTGAAGAAGGTTCTGGTGGCGGAGGAGAAGCTTCCGGGAAACGTACGGTGGAGCTAGGAACGGCGGAGAGGCAGGAAATACAGATGAAGAAAGCTAAGCTGAGTAGTATGTTTCACGAGGTAACAACAACCAACACTCCATATACGTATTATATACCATCTAGGCATCTACCTATACTGAGTGCTCTCTTATATCTCTCTTATATCACACATGAAGTGGACTTAAAATAGCTATCTGAAAATTTCCAGTCATTTTCACTTCATATTATATTTATACTATTTCGTTAATTTTTTTTATGTTTGCTCTTCTGATTTCTCAAATCAACGATAGAGTTCCTTTCTTCTAAATTAATTCATCACATAGATTGATGAATTTAAGTTCTCGTTTTTCCCTCTCTTTCTTGAATTTGGAAAGATCAACAACTTTTATAGATAACATATAGACCGTCAGTTATATCAGTTATCATAATTTCATACGCCTTATGTGACGTTAAAATGAAAAGGTGGAGCAGAGATACAGACAGTATCACCAACAGATGCAGATGGTAATATCGTCGTTCGAGCAAGCGGCAGGGATAGGTTCCGCAAAGTCATATACGTCGCTCGCACTGAAGACCATATCAAGACAGTTCCGGTGCTTGAAAGAGGCGATCGCTGGTCAGATAAAAGCGGCCAACAAGAGTCTTGGGGAGGAAGATTCTGTCTCTGGTGTTGGGAGGTTTGAAGGGTCGAGGCTCAAGTTCGTAGACCATCACTTGAGACAGCAGAGAGCTCTTCAGCAACTTGGAATGATTCAAAATCCTTCCAATAATGCTTGGAGACCTCAACGTGGTCTTCCCGAACGAGCCGTCTCAGTTCTCCGTGCTTGGCTCTTCGAACACTTTCTTCACCCGTAAGGAACCCCAACAACAGCTATAAATAAGCATCCATTACTTTTTACTTGAACACAAAGTAAGTCTTGTCTTTGTTTACATTAGATACCCTAAGGATTCGGACAAGCACATGCTAGCTAAGCAAACAGGACTCACTCGGAGCCAGGTACATACGCTTCAAATGGTTCTTGTGTTATTTGTGTTAATTAAGGAAACGTATCTTTATGTCGTTTTATTTCCTTTCTTATTAGGTGTCGAACTGGTTTATAAACGCGAGAGTTCGGCTATGGAAACCGATGGTGGAAGAGATGTACATGGAGGAAATGAAGGAGCAGGGAAAGAACATGGGATCCATGGAGAAGACACCGAATTTGGATCAAAACAACGAAGATTCTGCTTCTAAATCTACGAGTAACCAAGAGAAGAGCCCCATGGGAGATGGAGGCACCGACAATTACAATCTAAATCCCAATCACAACGGTGACTTAGAAGGCGTCACTGGAATGCAAGGAAGTCCCAAAAGGATAAGAACAAGCGAAGAGACAATGATGCAGCCTATAAACGCGGATTTTAGCTCGAACGAGAAGCTCACAATGAAAATTCTTGAAGAAAGGCAAGGGATAAGATCAGACGGTGGATACCCTTTCATGGGGAATTTCGGACAATACCAAATGGATGAGATGTCTAGATTCGAGGTAGCTGTCTCGGACCAGGAGCTCTTAGCGCAAAGGTACTCAAGAAACAACAATGGCGTGTCGCTCACGTTAGGGCTACCTCATTGTGATAGCTTGTCTTCCACGCATCATCAGGGTTTCATGCAGACCCACCATGGGATCCCGATAGGGAGAAGAGTGAAAATAGGAGAAACAGAGGAATATGGAGTCGCCACCTTAAATGGTGGTGGCGGCGGCTCGGCCACAAGCGTGCATTCATCAGCTGGAGCAGCCGCTGCTTACAATGGGATGAACATTCAGAACCAGAAGAGATATGTGGCTCAGTTATTGCCTGACTTCGTTGCTTAAACCCAGGAGCAACCAACAAAGGTTATTTATACATTAGTATTTTAATTAGTATGTAGTTTTTCTTATACCATTGAACCAAAACAAAGAACAAAATTTAATTTCAGCCTTTGGTTATATATGGCCAACGGTTGTATATCGAATTTTTGTAATTTCTTTTCTTTTTACGTTTTTATTGGGGAATCGATAGGATTAAATATGTATATGGGACTAGTTACGTGTAATAGCTTGGTTTTTGGGTGTATATTAAAGATATGTTTTTACTTTTTATTTTATTGTAATAATAAGGTAATGATCTGAGTCATCCAATATACTATGATGATTACAGGATATATCTTCTCGGTTTTTTTTATTGTCAGAGATTACAGAACAGGTCCAAAGCAGTATGTTTGACCCAAAGAAAAAGACCAAAAAAATATATTTTAAGCTGTATAAATTTAGAATACTGTAGTCAGGTTTACTGTATGCAGAAGCTAAGCAGTTGGAAACTGATATATTTAGAAGTGGATATGTCTTGGAGACTTCAAATTAAAGATTTTTTTCTAAACAATCAGATTCAAAATTTTAGATTGTAAATAATTCAATAAATAATAAATACCAATATGTTAAGATTCAAAGAATTGCTACAGGAATCACCGTTATTTTCCCATTGTAAACAAATAAATCATTGTTCCCCATTTTTAAAATATAAATAAAACAATCTCTGAAATTTTTTTACCGTCTAAAAGATCTTAATGACTTTGAAAAGGAGAGTTAACAAATTTTTTTATGATACAAAGCCTAAAAAACAAAGCATTAAACTCTAGTATAATTAAAAACACCAATTTCCTAAAACTAAGGATAACTTAGATGTTGAGACTCGGTGTAGACGATCTTGTAGCCACCCTGGTCTGCCCATGGCCAAATAGGATTGGAAAAAGCCATCTCGTATGACGTTTTTGGCTATATCTCGAGCAATTGAATTCGATTCCACTTCAAGAACACCTCTCTCAAACTCCAATTTTAGACGGAAAATGTTGTAAAAAAGGAGCGATACCGAGGCCATTCATTTGGTTTAGTAATGTCATTAATAACCTTTAGAAAATCAAAAGCAATGCATACCTTAGTGATATATATGTAGACTTTGAAGGGATCAAATGATCCAGCGACAGTCTGCAATAAGTCGATTTGGTGAACAAGTAAAGGCTTGAAATAACACATATAACCATGCACCACCGCTATGTAAAATTTAAAAATATAAAATTTTATGAACTTTCACAATCAAATTTAAGATTAAACATATTTACAAAGCTTGGACTAGAAAGAAAACTATTAATTAAGACAATTTTTTTTATAAAGCTTGTTATAATTTATCTTTTAACAGATAAATAAAAAAATGAATTCATTTAAATAATTTTTGAAAAATATCAAAAATGTGTCCGCTTTTCCAATTCATCTACATAATAACCATGCATTCAAATCAGAGCAATACGTTCATGCCATGCTTCAATACGTTCTTTCATTCGCGAACTTTGTCTATCCAGAAACGTGATTCCACCATAATCCTGAGAGTTCTGAATTCTAATTCTGATTCAGACAAACATCGAACTATATCCTAAATCGATTGTATAATATAGTCTATAGAGGAATTGTACCAAGATCGTAAAAAAAAGATATATATATATATATATATATAGGACCTGTACCAATGTGTTTATTTTTAAACTGTCAAGTAATTAGAATCCTCTGTAAATAAAGAATTTCATTAATTTAGCAAATATATATAACCGGCAGAGAGAACTGAAGTCATACGAATATGGAATCTACAAATTAATTCCTGGACAACCTATGGCCCAAAGACCTTTCCACAGATAAAATAATGAGGCTAAAGCGAGGCATATGAAGCACATGAAATGGGTTACAACTTTTGACCCCAAAAAAAAGAAAAAGAAATGTGTTACAACTATTGAGCATTTGAGCCCGATGCACATGAAATGGGTTACAACTTTTGACCCCAAAAAAAAGAAAAAGAAATGTGTTACAACTATTGAGCATTTGAGCCCGATTTATATAATGTCGGATGTATACAATTTACAGAAAATATCTCAACCGACCCATTATAGTAACACAATAGAACAATGTTTAGCAATTCAGTCAGCACAACCATTTACTGCTTTCGAGTTACCCTCCAACATCACCACTTTGTTTAGGCCCAATTTGATAACTGCTATGAAATTATATATCGACTTTCTTCTTGGAAATCAAATAAGCTGTAACCGGATTGGTTTGTTTTATCTGAACCAGATTAGTCATGGACCGAGTCATGGTTCTTTCTTTGGTATTTACCGAAAATTAAACGAATGCCCACGATGTTGCAGCCTACAATCATTTCATTTTTACAAGATAGTTTTAATTTATCTACTTATTATATATGATTGTATGCAGATTTCATAGACATAAATGGCAACAAATACTTGGTGACGTTTCCTGAAAAGTGAAGAAAAGTGAAATCAACAAAAAGAAGAAATGAATTCTAAAAGTATTTAAGATGGATCTTGAAGTGCATTGTACCTAGCATTTGCAATTATTAGTTGTAAAGTAAGATTATACTATTTAAAATTGCTAAAATAGTTTGGTCAAATAAATTAGTGAACTAGTTTGCATGAATATAATTTTATATTTTGTTATTCTAAGAAAGTTTTATAAAGGCATGCACATTCATGCATATATATAGTGGTAATATATTTTAAACCGTATTATTTTTTGAGTCGGTGTGGCATACATTTTGGGCCACGTATATGTATATTTGATTGTTCTTCTACTTAGATCATTATTGTTTTATACAATTTCATCCCAATATGTATAATCTCATGATCCTCTCTAAAAAAACAATATGCTATACTAACAGAAATCCGGTTTCTAAAGTTTTATATTTGTATGCAAATTATATTTAATTCTGAAGTACAAATTGAAGTTTTATGTTGAGAGTTGGATTTGAAATTTTGAACAGTGAGAATCGACTAATTATTTTATATAATTTTATCATTTAATCATACACTAATTTTGCTAAAGCATGTTTAAGTTCACGTCAGAAACTCAACAATACGACACGATTTAACATGATCGATTCGATGCCCATATTATAATTTTAAGTCAATATGCATATCTGTTTAGTGGTTGTTTCTCATAAAAAGTCAAATATTGTCCATTCTATTAGACTTTTGACATCTAAATAGACAGTCGTTTAATTACAATTATATCACGAAGATGGACGTCACAAAATTGTCAAAGTAAGTTAAGTATGAAATATCACGGAAAACGATTTAGTGAGATGTCAATATTCAATAATTTGTAGAAGAGCCTAGAAAAAGGTTGAACACAACTATATAAATTTGTATAGGTCCAACGGACCGTTGATGTCACTTTATTTAGGTTTTGTCGGTAGCAAAAGAAGAAACAATCAAACGAAAACAGCGATTTTTAAATTAGAAAGCTGTAACCGTAGTCGTGGAAATTGTAAACGACGTTAAAATTTTGGTCACCTACCCATCTCACAGGACTAAAGAGGGAGAAATTAAGAACATAAACAACTTATAAATAACTATTATTTTTTATCATAATGCAAATCTTTTATTTTTTCAGGTATTTTTTTTTGTTAACTTATAGTTTTGATATTTTTATCATAATGGATTCGATAAATTTTAAAAGTGACCACTTATCACATAATTTCCATATTTTCTCCGGTATTTATAAAATTTTTTTTGATTATCTTTATTTTCAAATTATTTGATGCACTATATTTTTAGTATGAGAACTTAAATAGATTTTTTTTTCAAATTTATTACTACGTTCAATTTCCTCTTATCAATGTTAGCATTGTGATTGTATCAAACTTTTCTTCACTATTTTTGCTAAATTTTGGGAATTATCCTAAGTTTTATATATTGAAAAAAGTATTTGACAAGGTACTAGCATATTTGTACCGTTACTATTTCCTTTTACGACGCCACAAACAAAAAGAAAGAATCAGAAGTCAAAAGGGGTGGCAAAAAAAAAATGTGTAAAACTAAAAGTATAGGAAGAAACAATCAATTATGGCATGTGAGTTAAAAAAAAGACACTCTTCTCTTCACCACCGCCACGACCCAATGACTCTTCTCTTTACTTATTTATCAGTATTTTCTTATCCGTTTGGTTACAATTTCTTTTTAAAAAGTCAAACCTCTTAATACGTCTCACGTGTTTTTGAAACTTTTTATTTTCGTAAGTGTATACCACCCAACTCAAATGAAAAAAAAAGGAAGTCAAATCTATGTTCCTCGTTCGTTCCATTAGAAAATAATACTAATAAACTTAAAATAGGGGGGGTAGGTTTTTTCTTGTTTTGGTAATATACAAAAAGTATGTGTATTTCCGTGATTTAACTTTTTTAATAGTTGTGAATTTCTGCCATTTCCTTTATATTTAAACCCTTCTCAACCTCTTTCTCTTCTTCCTAACTTATTCAAACCAATTCACATCTTCCCAAAACCAAACTACTACACCTCGTAGCAAGAAAAATATAGTATAATTCTTGTTTTGGTACGTCAGCTTCTTTGATAATATATTCATCTTGGTTATCTCGTTCAATTCACAACCTCTTCATTACTATTTCCGGAGGATTAATGGATGAAGAGATCGAGATTCCTCCGTTCTTCCTTTGCCCCATCTCTCTGGAGATCATGAAAGATCCGGTGATAGTCTCTACCGGAATAACCTACGACAGAGAAAGCATCGAGAAATGGCTCTTCTCAGCAAAGAAGAACTCGTGTCCGGTCACAAAACAAGACATAACTGATGCAGATCTCACCCCGAATCACACTCTTCGCCGTCTGATCCAATCTTGGTGCACATTAAACGCATCCTACGGGGTAGAGAGGATCCCCACCCCGAGACCTCCGATCTGTAAATCGGAGATCGAAAAGCTCATAAAAGATTCAGCCTCTTCTCATCAAAACCAGGTCAAGTGTCTCAGACGACTTCGTCAGATTGTGTCGGAGAACGTGACCAACAAGAGGTGTTTGGAGGCGGCAGGAATACCCGAGTTTTTGGCCACCATCGTATGTAACGACGGCTCAGAAAACGTGTTTGACTCTTCGATGAGTTTGACCGATGAAGCCCTCAGTTTACTCTACCATCTTGAGACCTCAGAGGCAGTCCTCAAGAATCTTTTAAACAACAAGAAAGGTAGCGATATCGTAAAGTCTTTGATGAAGATCATGCAGCGAGGGATCTACGAGTCAAGAGCCTATGCGACTTTGCTTCTAAAGAACATTCTTGAAGTAGCGGATCCAATGCAGATTATGACTTTGAAGCCATCGCTTTTCACTGAGGTCGTCCAGATCCTGGACGACCGGATTTCACACAAGGCGACGAAAGCCGCGATGCATATATTGGTGAACATATGTCCATGGGGAAGGAACAGGCACAAAGCCGTGGAAGCTGGAGCTATCTCCGTGATAATCGAGCTTCTCATGGACGAGAGCTTCTCATCAGATAGGAGAGGTCCAGAGATGGCGATGGTGGTTCTTGATCTGTTGTGTCAGTGTGCGGAGGGACGAGCCGAGTTCTTGAACCACGGAGCAGCCATAGCAGTGATGTGCAAGAAGATACTGAGGGTTTCCCAGACGGCAAGTGATAGAGCTGTTAGGGTTTTGTTATCGGTTGGAAGGTTCTGTGCGACGCCGGCTTTGCTGCATGAGATGTTACAGTTAGGGGTGGTAGCGAAGCTGTGTCTTGTGCTTCAGGTTAGCTGTGGCAGCAAGACTAAAGAGAAGGCAAAGGAATTGCTTAAGTTGCACGCTAGAGTTTGGAAGGACTCGCCCTGTCTCCCAAGAAACATGATTCTTGCATATCCCTCGTGATGAAAACCAAGAAGACAACGTACAGTCACACAAACGAGTCTAATTCTCAATGAGTGCAAACGCTTATATGAGAATTAATATTCTTTGTATTCTGTTGAAAAGACTAGTGGTTTATTACTATAAATAATCCAATCTAGTTAGTTTTCATTTTTATACTTTTGATGTTCAAGATGTAGATAGTAGGGGAAATTGTTCATCAAATTATTTTTCTTAAACAAAAAATTTGAGAAGATATGAATGAAATCACATGTTACATGGCTATTCTCACTAGTTCAATATTGTGAAAACGCTTCTATACCTCGCATGGGTTTTAAATATAATCCTATTCCATTATTTCAAGTTTTCAACTACAACAATTTCCTTAGTATTACAGTATTACTATCAAGTAAGATTCATAGATCAGTTTTATAACATTCAAATTTAGATCAAATTGATATAATTTTAAATTTATTAATTAATCTAACGCATGTTATCTCATTTTATATTGCAAGAATCTCTGTATGGTTTTATGCAATCAGTGCACATGGTGTTCGTACAAGAATACAAACGAAAAAACTAATACTAGGGTAATAAAATTTCAGATCGCATCGGGTTGAATTTCATTCTTACAAATTTAAAGCACATAGAGAATATGCTTTTGCATCGAATCTAGTGACTAAAATTCTCATTGACCAACGAAATTAGAGACGCAGTCGAGAGTGAAGACAGATATGTATATGTGAAAAATATGTAGAATACTACAAAATAGCCACCCAAAGAAAGTTGACACCGAAAAATAATGAGCAGTTTAGTGTTGAAAATACAAAAAACATAGTATAGTAGTCATATCTTGCGAGCAGCTCACAAAATCTAGATGCTTTTAAAAGTACATAAGTGGGTCCAGACTGGACCACACCATGTAGCTGTAGTTGAACAAAACACAGAGAGATTCATAATTCATAAATAAATAAACAAACACAAAAGTCTTCGACTTGATAAATAAAACAGTTGTATTTGTGCTGTTTCTCTCAACTATCTCCGAGTTCCTAGCTACCTTATGGTCTTCTTCTTCTTGTTATTGTTGTTCATGTTACGTTATAGTTATTAAAGATATAGTTTGGTGGTAGCTTTTTTCGCTGCTTGGAATTACTTTGACCGTATTAACTAGTAAATCGAAAGAGCGTTTAAAGTTTGAATAGAAAGAGTTTGATCTAAATATGTTAATTGGTGTGACTTAAAATTTGATTATGGAGTCTTTCTCGAGTTGACATGAGAAATGCCATGGATTGGAGGGTTGTAAATGTTTCTTTTATTTCTTATTCTTATACTATATCAGGTTTTGAGGTATATCCCTAGGTCTTTAATTAGGATTGTAATGATTCTTTCACAAAATTAATAATATAAATAAAAGGGCATTTAATTACCTCATTGCTTTCTCTCTAGTTTGTAAAGGTTTATGAATTCATCGTTGTTCACTTGCAATTTCATAACGGTATCTTATAAGAGCGATAGTGTTTAACATATTGAGTTTCTGAAAGCATTGATGATCCAACAATAAATTCAGAGATAGATATTTTGGGTTCGAACTTTATCCTCTTGTCTTTTTTTGCACAAAAAAATATAATATTTAGTATGAAAATGTAAAAGGCCAATAAGCGACATTTATCTAGTATGGCACCGATATTTTCATAAATGAAAGACACGATTTTCTGGTGTATATACGTTCCTAGCCAGAAAGTCTTGGATCTTGGTTCGAAAACCCCTTTCACAGTTTGGAAATATTCCATATAGATTCGAGTTCGTTGAGCTCTACTACGAAGGCTAGCCATTTTTTTTAGATTTAAAACTGTTTTGATTAATTTTTGTGAGTCAGTTATGAAGTGATTGAAATATCAATGATATCCTTTTAAGCATTTGAGATGTGAAATTCCTTTATAAATCTCTTAGATTCCTAAAAGATCTATGGAGCTGTCTTGTAGTTGTATGATCCATCCTACACCACTTGTAGAACTATCGTTTTCCAAGATCCACCAATACGGCATGTAAAAAAACGTCTATTCAATATTCTCTAGAATATTAATTTTTTTGTGGGAGATTATTAGATTCCTCTTTTTGATTGGCTATAAACCATGCTTTTCTTATCCATTAATTGTTTTTATTATTACGTGCTTTTTAAATATATCAAATAAGCCAAGAAAAAATACAAAAAAAGTTCTCACTATTATCTTATTAGGAAACCTGGACAATAAGTAGTCTATATTTATGTAGAGATTTTGTGATAAAACACCTCTTTGAGCAAAGAAAATTGCAGAGAGAGAGCCAAAGATTGAAGAGTTAGAAGGCATAAGAAAAATGATATCATTAATGGTTTCTTCAGCTGCACCACACTTCACATAACTAGAGCCAAACACTAAATATACATAGGTAAGATGCTCATTGACTGAATAACATTACATGCATAGAATCTAAATATTTTCCTATAAAACTTGGGATTAGGGAAAAAGACTAAGAAATTCCTTAAACTTGTCTTTGAATAAAATTCACTCAATACATGCTTTTTTCAATTTATACGAAAGTATGGAGTATATCGTTCTTCCCTTTCCATGGGACGTGGAGTAGTAATTGCGACAACCAAATTTATTGCTATACAAACCTCTACTCTCGTGAACAATACTTTTCGTATGTATACACATATTGGTGGATGAGGAGTATCCACATTGTTAATTATCTATATATATATATATATTTTTTTCTTATATGTAACCAATCCATGCATTAATGTTTTGATCCATATATATAATACACTACAATATTCAGGTGCATACATATTTACACAAACGCGCCCTGCCCTTGTATAATTGTTTGCATGCATTATATCATAAATTTGTGGACCGGGCGTGAACGACCAAACAATTTTTGACGCCGCAGAATGAAGACTTGTTTCGATTAGATCGTAATATTATATTAATTAATGAAAGATAGAAAGAGGTAATTTCACTGCAACGTATGGTTTAAACTTAAAACTAAATGAATCCCATGTGATTATAAATTGATAAAATATATATACAAGGACGTAACAGAGACACGTAACAGTAAAACACCCACTCTACGACTTGGTATGGTTTAAACCTTTGACCCGCTCACTATTATTCTCTCATATTTTATAATTTTGTTAAAAATATTCAACTTATGATTTTGACGAACTGCCAAACCTATCGCACATAATTTCAAAACCAACCAATAATTTTCAGATAAAACTTAAAAGCATATCTCTAGCAGTCTGTGTCCATATAAATTGCCGGCCACACATATAATTGAAACCCTAAACTTTGCAGTTTTGGACAATGACAGACATAGTTGGACATATATATGGCTGGAAATTGGAACGACGGGATCATGGTTATCGTCTTGAAAATGCAATCAATTTTATATATTTTAGTTGAGCTAAACCGAAGACAATACTTTTGATATATTCACCTTGTCAATAAGAACCTATGTCGGTAATCAAAATTATTTCCATAAAGACAATCCTATCAAGATATCTTAGATGCACATCCAGTTCCACCAACTTAAGTCTGTATACAAATTGACGCTATGTACCAAATACATCACCTCCTCTGAACATGTTTCAACGACCAAGATCCCTTTGTTTGCTCTCCTTTGCACTATTTTCACCGTCCAAATAATATAAACATAATCCTAGTTTAATACATATAACCCTTCATTTATACTACTGGTTTGTAGGTCTTATAAATAATACATATAGCCTGATTGCTTGCTCAGAGAATCTCCAAGGCTTGGGCTGTAGCTTGGGCCTGACAGACCTTTCTTCTAGTACATGTAGCTAACTTTCATTGATGTGGTGATCTAATTATGATTTTTTTATTTCTCGGATCAATTCTCAAATGTAAGCAGAGCTCATTCAACTCTGAAGGGGGACAAAAACTTCTTGTTAATTACATGAGATGAGTATCACTGTTACAGTTTTGGCTATGAAAATGGAGCTTTCTTACCTTCCCATTAATGTGACATTTGAAATACATAAGCTAACAATGCTTTAGTTGAAAGTCGACCTCTGTAAGCAATTTCATAAGACGAGACGAAATTGCTAAGCAGCAGCAACAACATGATGATAAAACATTATTATTTTCCTTAAACATAAACATTATAACCGCAAAGAAAGCTAGGTGAAATGAAAACTGAGATGATGCAACAAAACTCGGCTACTACAAGGTTTATTGTGAATCCTCACTAAGCAACATATCTAAACTACAATTTTTATCACCTTTTATTTCTAGAGCCAATTATGGAGCTCATAATCCATTAATTAAGGTTTCACAAAAAATTAAGACCCATTGGTCTTTTCCTAATACCTAATGTTTCGGCTACGTAACAACTCCACCACAGCTGAAACCACTCCTTTCCCCTCCACCGTTATGTCCAAATTCGGATCCTCTATCTTCCTATTCAGCAGCTTGTCCACCTCTCCCCTTAATCTCTGCAAAAACCATATCATCCTCTTCACATCAGAAACACACATGAAGAACAAGAAAGATTTGATAAAGATAATCCAATCTTTTACCTGTATCAGTTCCAAGACGTTCTTGGAGGCTGAGAAATGGAGATAACCTCCCAACATCTCTATACCTTCCCCAGTTTTACTTGGGATAAGACTGCCGCCAAACATAAGCAATGCGTAATCTGATATGTTTGTTGAGTCCCGTATATAAACACTTGTCGTCTTCACTTTTTCGCTGTAAACCAAGTATGGCAACGAGAAGAGATGCAATTTTGCGTTGACAGATCCAGGGTGAATATCGACTTTACCTAACTCTTTAGTGTAGAACGCAGTACGCTTCCCTCTTCTTTTGCACTGCACAACATTTGGGTACAGACCCGCACATAGAACCGCACTTATCATCTCCATATCGTGGCTGTACTGGTTGTATGCCTGAATATCACCATGTGCGCATGTGAAAAGGTCAGTAGTGATAGATTATAATCAGCGTTCCAATATATCATTGGATTATTAGGACTGGATTGACGCTTACATTTGGCCCTCTTGATTTGTCTACGAACCCTATATCTGAAAGAAGATCAAGAAACTGGTTTCTCATGTCCTCCATCATCTTTAGGGTTACAGGGGAAAGAAAGTTTTCCCAACAAAAATCTCTTTCGTTTCCACCACGCTTTGCATCTCGATATCCCTCAAATGCCTTGACAAGAGCAATGTGATCACTGCACAACACAGAAATGCCAAATCTTTCTGTAAGATTCAGAACTGGCTGAAAATATAGTAATTCGCTTCAAGGTCGTACCTGCAGGAATCACCAGCAAAATATCTTTTGGCTTCATCGGCTTCCTCTTTCCTATTTAACGGTAAGACAAATGGGCTACGATATGCCAGAGCAGAGGCAATTGTCAAAGCAGGATTGACACACTGGAAAATGGCTCCAATAAGAAGCATCTTTCCTATATTTGGGTCAACAGGTAGAGTGCAAAGATGACGACCTGTAACATGATGGTTTCAAGTAAAACATATATTAGAAACCTATAACATAAA
The DNA here is from genome assembly GCA_039880935.1 of Streptanthus diversifolius. Classification (NCBI taxonomy): domain Eukaryota; kingdom Viridiplantae; phylum Streptophyta; class Magnoliopsida; order Brassicales; family Brassicaceae; genus Streptanthus; species Streptanthus diversifolius. Next base: position 19,082,146 of record JAXGFM010000022.1, on the reverse strand, counting down.
CATGCACAATGATAAAGACAAACAAGGCGCTGCTCACCAAGTGGTGTAAGCTCTTCCAAGTCATCTAAAGCCCCAATTGTTTTGAGAAGTTCAATAGCATTCTCAACAGCAAGAGCATCTGGCGGCTGAAGTGCCTTTGCCAAGAATGATCCAATGGTACCAACCTGCAAACTTTTGATATGCAGACATAACTCTTGCAATGGAGTCCGTATGATTTCTGGTAACTGATACTGTGGGAAAGCATCATAGATAACTTTTGGATACAACCTATAACAAACTCCAGCTTGGACACGTCCTGCACGACCTCGTCTCTGCATTTTGTGCCAAAGAGAAGCGAAGGTTTAAAAATCTTACAAGTATAATAACTATGATTGGTCAATGGAGATTTGGGTGTTTGGTTGGTAAATACCTGGTGCTCTGAAGCCTTTGAGATCCATGATGGCAAGAGACATGCCACTTTGTTCAAAGCATCATAGCTAGTTTCCTTTGCTTTAACGCAATCCGCAACATATACAACATCATCAATTGTTATACTACTCTCAGCAATGTTTGTAGCCAAAACTATTTTCCTACAAAAGCAGATCATCTGCTTAGACAAATGGCTACAAAACCACAATGATAAAAAGGAGAACCAATAGCTTATAAGGCTAACCGCTTGTTAGTAGGTGGACGGTCAAAAATTTCACGTTGGTTAACAGTTGGCATTGAACCATGTAGAGGAAGAACTAAGAACTTGCTAGAATCTCCAAGCAAGCTGTTCCCTTTAATTTTCTCAAGCAGATTCGAAATCTCATCCCAGCCGGTGAGGAAAACAAGAATAGCCCCTCCACCTTCACGACGGCAAATATGTTCGATTGATGCCTCAACCTACGACCAAGTTTCAACGATAAATTCACAATGAGATTCTCCATCAACAGATTATATGAACTAGTTATTAGTTGGATTTTATACCAGATCCAAGTCAATCTGTGCACCAGACCATGCTTCAAGAGAAAGTCTTGTGGCTGGGCTATAACTTTTATAATGAACATTGATGTCAAGATCCTAAAAAAATAAAAAAAAATAACAAACAATTGGTGAGGGAAATTTCAAGCTTTCAAGTTAAAACATTACTACAAAAAACAAGCTGCTACGCTATTCCAACTATTCGTTTTTACGTTTGAATATTTCTTGGTTTCATTGGGATATATAGTCATACCTCAAACAGTGTAGTCAGGTCGTCTTTCTTGGATTCTGAGTCTCTTCTTCTACCTCTCGAACTACCTTGATAGTTCCCTGAGTCAGAAGACTTAACAGTATAGCGACTTTTCTCCAGTACATCTTCTAGGAATAACTCTGCCACAGGGAATGTGAACCCCTGGAAAAGTTGAAAAGGTAAGTCACAAATATCAGATCATAAACAAGATATTGGCTATATGACTAATCATACCGGAATATGCATAGTTGGCGCGTTCGCAAAATACGTTGAGAACATGTCAGCGTTAATTGTAGCACTCATCAGACTAAGACGTAAGCCTGGGCGTCGAGGAAGAAGATCCCTTAGTATGATTAGTAAAAAATCCTCATTCATGCCTCTCTCGTGAATTTCATCCACAAGCAAATGGCTTATTCCAGTTAGATTAGGATCCTCAATCTGCATTTCAACATTACCTTGAGTCTGAAATATTATAGTTCAACACAAACGTTGATGAGTGAATGAGTAGTAGAATAGCTGTAACTTACCAACTGCCGGAGTAAAACACCAGTTGTGCAAAATAGCAATCGTGTTTGGTCAGAACGCTTTGATTCTAGACGAATCTGATAACCCACAGATTCACCAAGGGATTCACCCCTTTCAGCAGATATACGAGATGCAACAGATATGGCAGATATTCGTCGAGGTTGTGTGCATATTATGTTGCAATCAGCACCTCTTAAGGATGATATCTCTTCTTCCAATATAAACTGAGGAAGTTGTGTTGTTTTACCACACCCTGTCTCTCCTGAAACTACCAATACCTGAAAAAAAAACAAACACAGGACACAACTATTAGTGCAAGATCAACACTGCTCAAATATATAGCTTGAGAATATTATTACTAGAGAGGGGAGAAAATAGCTGACTGACACAGAGAAGAAAAACATACTAAAACTTTACCTGATTTTTCAACACAGAGTTAAGGAACTCCTGTTTCATTTTGAAAGCAGGTAGATTTTCTCTGAAAGCTTGAAGTGCTTTTACACTGTCAGTTGCCTGTATTGAAACCGTTAATTGTTATGTCCAGAATCCACATATTTCCTAATGCATACAGTTTGCTTTAGCCATATGTACCTTTAATTTTTCCTGCTTGTCCTTTAGTGCAACACTGAATGTTCTTTCTCCTGAGAATCCAAAAATTTGGAAGCCGAATCAGGTCTTTTCAAGCCAAGAGCTGCTGTACGATCCTGTTGATCATCAAATGCTGAAGTAGAGACATTTGAAGACCCTGCTTCTTGTGTTGTTTTCAAAAGACTTCCAAGTTTTCTCTCTGTCTCTGAAGACATTTGAATCTACAAAAAAAAAAGAGTTTTTAAGTTTTAAGCAAGGAAAAAAGATTTAGCTTTTGAGCAGCCAAATCAGAACAATTTTTTTACTATTATCATTTTTATTACCTCTTTCTGAGTGGATCCATGTCGTTCATCAAGATCTGCCCGATAATCTGGCAAGGGAACTTTGCTAAAAACAAGAGCCTTCCCTTCATTGTAAGCATGGCTTAGTTTCCAAAAAGAAAGAAAGAAAGAAAACTTCAGGACATACTCTCGCAATGAAAACTTCTTAGGAAACAAAGAAACGCAAGGTTTATGAAGAAGTTATCGACAAGTTAGACTTACAAGTAAAGACCCATCTGATAAGCCATATCAGAGAGTGTTTGTTGATCTGTCCAACACGATCAAACCCTATATAGTAAAATATTACATCTAAGAGCCAACACGATCAAATTGTTGGTCAGATTTACTATATACGAAGCTCCTTCCCTTTGATCGTGTTGGTCAAATTGTTGTCAAAGAGCCTTGGCTCTTAAAATATTAAAAAAGGTTTAATTAATCAAATTGGTGAGGACTAATTGATTTACATTACGTCTAATGTTAGATTATGTATATTAAACTCTAAGTTATTTATTATTTGTTATTTGTTGAATTAGTGATATTTTTATATTATTAAAATAAGTGCTGCATATGTTGAATTCTTTTAAATTAATTAAAAATATTGATCATTTTTCTGATGAAAACACTATTTTCATAATATCAAAACAATGTATAGTAAAACAACTAATTTTTGAAAGGCATTCTTACATTCTATTGTTTAAATAAAGAACTCTAACTCAGCTCACAGTAGGAATTAATTACAAAGAATATTCATAGCTCTAATCGATCATCTATCCCGTTTTTAAACTGTCTGCTCTGTTTATAACCTGTAAATTTGACAATCGTATATATCATGTTGCAATGAGACTAGTCAAAGAACTATTACCATTAATATGTTTAACTTCCACTATTACAATTAAGGGAGTTGCAATCGCACTGACGTTTTTTTTTTATATTGTGTGACACACTGTACAAGACACAACAAGGGTACTTAAACCTAATATAGTTTCAACTAGGTCTTATAAAGTATGGTATACTCGTCTATGTACGTTTTGTCTGTATGTGTTCAACTTCTAATATACATGACTGAACGTTTTGTTATGATGTTTCAATCATTATAAGCGTTTCGTTCTGTATATTAAAAATATAATAACATCATGCAGGTATTCAATGACGCATTAAGTTTTTTTATAACAACTGTCCACTGTATCGGGTGTAACTGGTGTAGTCACTATTTGGCCGTGAAGTGCCAAAAAAAGAGAAGAGGATTATCATAGTTTATTTACAGTTTTAGCTACTATGCTTATTAAGTATTTTTGTCAACATCTACTTATACATAATACAAATGTTAATGTCCACAATACATATAATTTTATATTGTTATAATCAAACACTAACAAAGTGTATTAGATTAATGGTTTTTTATAGCTTTTTTTTTTTTGGGGGGGGGACAAATATTTACAGTGTGTTTCAAAGTTTTGAATGGAGATAAACTGATATTAAATTAAGATATATTGCGACTTGGAAAAACCAAAGAAGAAAACTAAAGTTACTTAGGTGACAAAATTAGTGAATGGATTTAAATAATCATAGATAAAGGATAATTAAATGTACCGTAACAACAAGATTAATATGCGTAGCGACTAATACATTGACCTCAAACTATTTAGACACTATATAACAACTTTTTGCAACCTAAAAAAATATAATTTTTCAGTTTGAACTCAATTAAAAATTCAATGAAAAAAAAAAACTCAGTATGCGCTTTATGACTAATAATCACAAAAGAAAAATAAAAGAAGAAATTGCAAAACCGATATCATCAATTATGCCTTCTAATTTAAATCGTCGTTTGACTAGGGATTTAATATTCATATATGTTCTTCTGAAACTAAACGTTTTCAACCACATCTCTGAGTTATATAATACGAGTGACTCAACGAATTTTATCTCCATTGGGTCAAAATCTTACCATGACGTAAAATAACGAATTAATATATCTATGCTTATATAACTACAATTACAATATTAGCAATTTGATATATGGACTAATTACTAAAACCAAAAGTCACACCATGCTTGCTTTCACGAGCTTTCTCTATCTTCTTGATTCACATGCATCTCCTCCCTCTTCCTCTTAGCGTTGACTTTTTGGTGATCCCAAGATGCTTCAGTTTCCATGTCTTATAATCAAATAGCTGACCAAACATCTCCTATTGTTTCTCTTCTTCCTCCTCTAAAACCCATTTAACAAAACCATAAAACCCCAAACCGTCATGAACGCCTTCCAACCGCCTCCGTCGCCGATGCCGGGCTTCAACCACCTCCTCGGCACAAACGACATAGGAGGATTCAGATACGGAATCGCAGTCTCCATCGGAGTGCTCCTCCTCATCACCACCATCACCCTCACCTCCTACTTCTGCAAACGTAGCCAGCTCTCTTCTTCACCTTCACAAACAAGTCAAGATTCGACACCCGTTCACCACCATCACCACCACCATGTCATCATCGACGTCGTCCCCGGTCTTGACGAGGACACTATTAAGAGCTACCCGAAGATCCTCTACTCGGAAGCGAAGGGAAACTCAGCGTCGTCGTGTTGTCCAATCTGCTTAGGAGACTACAAGGGGAATCATCTCCTGAGGCAACTCCCAGATTGCAACCACCTCTTCCACCTCAAATGTATCGACACGTGGCTTAGACTCAATCCTACATGTCCTGTCTGCCGGACTTCGCCACTTCCTACTCCTCTCCCCACTCCCCTCGCCGAGGTTGTCCCCTTAGCCTCCTCCGTGGCCACCACCAGGATGTCCTAATTATTATAACCGGAGAAACCTAAGCCTAATCTTCGGCATATTCTCTTGTTCGATTCTTCTTTACTTCCATGTAAAGTTTTCATATTTGGTCACTAACTGATCATTGTATATATTCTTTGAAGCTCAAAAGGAAGGAAAAGTAAGGGTAAATTTCACAGTTTTGTTGGATAAAGTCAGCTTGAATTCTACATACGTACCAAGAAAGAATATTTAAAGACGTTTTGAATATCGTCGAGAGGGACTTGAAATATGTTTCTTCATTCTTGGCTTTTATTAAACTTTTGGTCTCTAACAGATCATTTAAATAAAGATATTTGAAACGTTAGTAAAAAGGAAAAAACGAGGACAAGTTGGAACCTTAATTTAATGGGGTCAAAATCCGTTAGCCGTTTCAAACGGGTTACATACATAAGATGAAATCTTTGCCTTTGACTTACTTGGTTAACATCAGCCAGTATATACATACTGTGTATGATATGAGAAAAGTTTAAAGACGATGTGAGAAAAGAGATGTAAGACATTGACCAACAGAAAGAAACGAAACACTCGAAAACGACTTTTCTATCGAATCACAACTGGCGCAAAATTAAGTAGGTTATAGATGATAACATGAGTTGACTACCAAATTCATTTCCACATATATCTTGATTTTTTTTTTTTTTTTCATTTTGACTTGTGTATTTATTAATCAATGAAACACTTTGTAAGATAATATATATTTTTTTCAAGCTCTTTGTATTTTCAGCTCCTTAAACTGACCAACAGATCAGAAATTAACTACATGAGACAGATATTGGTAATAACTTGTACTTGGTCAGTGTAAGTGTAATAATACCTTTTTAAGGTTCTAATCGCTGTTTTGCTTATTTTGTATATTTATTCGGAATGTATTATCATATATCTTGATAAATAGAGTAGCAACTGATACTATCGAATCCACCACATCTTCTTCCCCTGGATGATTGGAATATTGTGATGGAACGAAAGTATATGGAATAACTTTGATAGATCGACCTAGGCTAGTCCATTAATTTATACGAACCGCAAAGTAAAGATCAGAAGATGCTCAAAATTTTAGATCGGACGCAAAAGTATATCATCACAAAATTGAGTATGGGTAATGGGTTTGTCAAAAGATTCATCAGCCGGTTCCGCCAAAATCGACAATGTTTAGCACCACAAAAACGCATTACGGATCGGAGGTCGAGCCTGTAAAAAGTAAAATTCGTCATCAAAAACGCATCAAGTAAAAAGTAAAATTTTGTCAGGAAATGCGTTACAACCAATAAAATAATTAAAATTGGTTATTCATTAGATTGACCCATAGACATAAAGGCGATTTTGGTATTTTTTGTGTGTGTGTGTGTATATATTGGACTAATAGGATAAGTTGGACTTGGTGGAGTTGGCCCAACCCACCACAACACAGTAAAAGGTAAATACCAATAAAAAGTGGTTAAATTGTAAGTAAAGTAGTAAGTCGGTTTAACGAAACAAAAGTCCGTGAGTAAAACACAGCGGAGAAGAAGAAGAATTCACAAAACCAAAAAAAAGAAGAAAATCTCGTCAACAATTGGGTATGGGTTGGGTCTGGAGAGACGATTCATCCGTTTCCGACGCCGGTAATGATGGCGGAGATTCCAGCAATTTCTCCACCTCCTCGGTGGTAAGATCGAAGTGCAAGACGGAGGAGGTCGAGCCTGGAAAGTTCGTCAGGAAGTGCGACAAAACCGAGGAGATCCTCCGCCACTGTTTTGGCAAGTGAGTCGTTTCTTCTTTAATTTGGATTCGAAATTTCTCTGTCGAATAAATCTGATTATTAGACTGAGTAATTTAATTAACCTTATGTATTATGATCTAAAGATCAAAATAGATTTTAAGTTTGCTTCAGGAGAATGCGTGTATTGGTTGCTTTTAGGATTAATTCTCTAAAGTAAACAAGTCTTTAAGTTCCTACCACTAGATCTCTGTCTTGCTGTCTGAGTTTGAGATTGTACCTTTCACTTCTTCTTTGTGATCACTAAAAACTGACTCCTCCCATATGTTCTGTATCTGGTTCCAGGCCCTCTGAAGTTGTTCAATCCATTACAGAACACACGGAAGAGGATGTCACAGACCAGATGGTGCGTGGATCTGCTCTCCCATACCAGTTTGAGGAAAATCCGCTGAACTTTCCTGGACTACGCAGCGATTTAAACGACATTGAACGTCATTTCTTTAGTGGAATAAAGGGTTTCTTTGATGCGGCTGAAGAGATGAGAAGCAGCTTCTTTGATATCATGGGAGACCATCATCACTCAGGCACCAGGAGAGGGATACCCGTCGAAGACCGTCCGAAGATAGAGGAGCATCGCAATGAAGAAAGTGTCACTAAACAGCCATTCTCTTCGGGAGATATTGATCTCTCGGGCTTGGCTAAGGACGTTTGAGAAAGGTCTCTTCGCCATCGTCTTCTTTGTTCTTTCTTTCTTTTGACATATATTTGATAAATCTTTTAATTATGGAATATGACTTTAGTAAAAGCGTGGTGATTGTTCTCTAATGTTTGCGGCATTCACGTTTTTGCCTTAGTGGTTATCTTCTAATTCTCTATCATTAATACTATATTACTATTAATAATGTTATTTTTTTTTTTAATTATACCAACCAATAATAATATTACCATCACTTTGTTCGAAAACTTATCTGCATTTTTGTCTGAGCTCGTAGTTTACATTAAATGGTAATATAAAAAAATGGTCAAAAGTATAGGTTATGGAGTAGAATTAAACATCCAAAATCTAACCTTACGTTTTGTGAAAGATTAGTTACCATTTCGTGGCATGGAGTAATTGAGAAAAAGAAGAAGAAATAATAGTTTTTGTTCCTCGAGTGCCTTTTTAACAATTTCGAAATTTGAAAAGGACCGAACTGTTAATAGATGTATCCACATAGAGACAGACACTAATAAACACACCCTCACAGAGTCGTATGTTAGAATTTGGTTGGGAAAGAGAATCAATTAAAGTATATTAATTGAGGAAAAGCCAAAAACCCTAATAAATCCCCCCAACAAAAAAAAATCAGTCACGACGTGAGAGCCAATTCCATTTTGTCAATCATCTTCTGATCAACGCTCAATTTCTTCTTTCGTTTTGCATTTGTTTATCTTACAAAATGAGATGATCCGTAGAATATTTTGATATCTAATTCAGAGATCTCTCTCTCTCTCTCTCTCTTTCTCTTTGTGTGTGTTAATTAAGATCAGAATCAATATTCTGGGAGATTTCTCTGTGTGTTTTTGTTAATGGAAGTGGTTATGGTGTTAGAAGGGAGAGATCTTTATCTCTACAGGATCAAATTAAGGTTATTTTCTCTTGCGTGAAACGGAAGGAAAAGAAAAGAAAAATGAGACTCTCTTTTCTCTAACTTTTGCGTTTCCTTATAGATTATTATATACCGTAAAGTTGATCGGGATTTAGATTTTTTTTTAGAAATGGGGAATGTATGTGTTCATATGGTCAACAATTGTGTGGATTCGAAATCGAATTCATGGGTTCGTCCTACAGATCTTCTCATGGATCATCCATTGAAGCCGCAGCTCCCAGACAAGCCTCCGCACCAAATGTTGATGCTCAAGGATGATGATAAACCCAAGCTGGACACTAATGGAGACCCTAAATTACTTGAAGAGAAGGCGAAAACGAGTGTTACATACTCAGATCATTATTCTCATCAGGACCAAGAAAGAAACAAGAGTGATACGAGGAAGTTCTTTGAAGAAGAAGAGAGGAAGAAGCGATCGGTCGGACTCGCGTGTGGTAACAGCAAAAGAAAAGCTCACAACGTGAGGAGACTGATGAGCGCAGGGTTGCAGGCAGAGTCAGTTTTGAAGATGAAGACAGGGCATTTGAAAGAGTACTATAACTTGGGGAGCAAGTTAGGTCACGGGCAGTTTGGGACGACGTTCGTGTGCATAGAGAAAGGAACAGGGGAAGAATACGCTTGCAAGTCGATCCCGAAGAGGAAGCTAGAGAACGAAGAAGACGTGGAAGATGTGAGAAGAGAGATTGAGATAATGAAACATCTCTTGGGTCAACCAAATGTGATCTCCATCAAAGGAGCTTATGAGGACTCAGTGGCTGTTCACATGGTGATGGAGCTGTGCAGAGGAGGTGAGCTTTTCGATAGAATAGTGGAGAGAGGACATTACTCTGAGAGAAAAGCTGCTCATTTGGCTAAGGTCATAGTTGGTGTGGTCCAGACTTGCCATTCTTTAGGTGTGATGCATAGAGATCTTAAACCTGAGAACTTTCTATTTGTCAATGATCACGAGGATTCGCCTCTTAAGGCTATTGATTTCGGGTTATCTATGTTCCTCAAGCCTGGTATGTTCCTTACAAAAACTGATTTGTTTTGCTTTGATTTGCTCTGTTTTCCTGAGATATATAATGTTTTGTAAAGGAGAAAACTTCACGGATGTGGTTGGAAGTCCATACTACATTGCGCCTGAAATTCTGAACAAGGATTATGGTCCAGAAGCAGATATTTGGAGCGCCGGTGTGATGATTTACGTGCTACTCTCTGGTTCAGCTCCGTTTTGGGGAGGTAAGATTGTTACTATGATCACAACTTTCATATGTTTCTGTATGCGTTCTCATGTGTGTTATTAATCTAAACAGAAACAGAGGAAGAAATCTTCAATGAGGTTCTGGAGGGTGAGCTTGATTTTTCATCAGATCCTTGGCCACAAGTCTCTGAAAGCGCAAAAGATTTGATCAGAAAAATGCTTGAGAGAAACCCCAAACAAAGACTCACTGCTCAACAAGTCTTGTGTAAGTCTCTAAAATCATGAAAGTCCATAGTTTAAGCAGATATGGAACTTATTTTTAGTTTATTATTATTTTTTAGGCCATCCCTGGATAAGGGATGAAGGAAATGCACCAGATACACCGCTGGACACAACTGTGTTGAGTCGCTTGAAGAAGTTTTCAGAAACAGACAAACTCAAGAAGATGGCTTTAAGGGTAATAAAGCTTTTGATTTTTGGATGGTTTTGATAAAAAAAAAAAAAATCCCTGATTTGTGTTTCACTTGCAGGTGATTGCGGAAAGGCTTTCCGAAGAAGAGATCAACAGGCTTAGAGAATCCTTCAAGATTATAGATAGTAAGAAGAGCGGGAGAGTAACTTATAAAGAACTCAAAAGCGTTCTTGAAAGATTTAACACAAATCTTGACAACTCGGACATCAATGGTCTTATGCAAACGCCAGTAAGCAAACACTAATGGCTCATTATATAGATTTACTGATCAGAATATATTTATGAGTTTGCATCATAGATTTTCTTAGACATGGTTGAATATTCTTGTGATCACTTTTAGACGGATGTGCATTTGGAAGACACAGTAGACTACGAGGAATTCATAGCGACGATTGTAAGACTGAAACAAATACAAGACGAGGAAGCAAATGTCGTTTAGATTCATAAGCAAAAGTGTGATGACGTTGGCGTGAAATACATTGTTGTCTGAAGAAGAGTAATGAGCAATCAAAGCTGATGATGATGAATGTAAGAAAATGTGATGCATTCACTCATTTTCACATTCTTAACGTGTAGCCTCTTTAATATAATGTTGGCTGTTATAAAAATGTCTCCCTAATGTTAAGATCTCTACTGTTTTTAATATTTCAAAATTATAATCTATAATCTTTGTTTTACTTTAGACTGTAGGAAGTTACAAAAGGGCTGCAACAAATTGAAATAGGAGGGGCAGAACAAGGAGAAGAGGGACACAAAGAGGCCACAAGAAAGAAAGTAAGTTGATGGATGGAAAAATAACTGTGAGGCTCTTTTTTTTTTCTTTTGTTTACTATATGTTAAAGTTATAGAGCAAAAAATGAAAGCTGTGTTTGTATATATATATAAAAAGTTGTAGTAGAAGAGATAAAGAGACACAAATTAAACTCAGGTGATGTTGATGCATTCAATACTTTTAGGCTATATCTTGCCTTTTTGTGCCTTGAATGTCAAAATAGGAATGAATCTGTACTGAAAGAAAAATCTAAATTTGAAATACTAGCCTATATTTTAAAGAAGTTATCTCAAAACACCCCTATATGTTGATAATGTCTCTGCTGCTATTTGATATTTTGCTGAAGCATAATCCGACTTCTTTTCTGGTTTATACAATTTGTTTATGAAATTTGAAAATGAATTTAAAGTTACAGTTTAGATATTCATATACTGAGCCAGCTGAATTGTTTATTTTAGGAGAAATTTACTACATCGATCAGTAGATATTTGATTGATAAACTGCCGTCTGATAAATATGTTGTGACTAACAAAATCAAAGTTTATTTCGGGTCAAGAAGTCAAAATGTAATAAAAAACTATTGAAACTCACATTCTTGTTGCTCTATTTTCTTGTCAACCTGTAGAAACCGTAAGAAATTTTAAAACTTAAGCCATATTATGTAATTTTTAATTATCTAAATTGTGTTAATTTTGTTGTCAAATGAGGCGTATTCATCAAGGGGGTCTAATTATCAAGTGAAATATTATTGATTCTGAATAATATATGACTAGACCACAAAGTGAAAGCCAACAAATATACTTCCGGATCGAAGTCAGAACCACTAGAGTAAAACTGAGCCCGTCAAACGCTTAGCTTCCTCTACGAAACAAGAAAACACACGTGATATAACTAAACTTGTACTTGTGGTTCATCTCTTTGACGTCGAGGAACCGGGACCAAGTTGGGAAAATAAGTGCAATGCAAAGGCCAAGGATCAACCACGGAATCTAATTGGACTTTGCTGATCAACTTGTTTTCCCCCAAAACATAGATCCAAGCCTGGCCAGTTTCATCACAAGAACACACGACAAGCCTTTTATCGTCGATGAAGTAACTTGGAGGCAAAGTCATGGATTTTCCACTTGGTAGTAGATCAAATGATCTTGTAAACTCTTTCCTCCGTTCTCCTATCACTATCATAATCCATGTACTCTGTTTCAACCACGGGTTACAAACTGCGACTTCTTTATCCATGCCACATATCAAGAACTCATCGCAATCAACCAAGGTTTTAGGTATCTGAGATTCTAAACCACTCCAATGTTAACACACGCACCACTATCTTAATTAGGATCGGTGCTTACCGAATAAGTCTTGGATTCAGTTTTTAGGATGATTCGAAACGTCTCCTTGTGGTTGTTGATGAACGTCTTGTCGTCCAAGTTAGCGTTCCATCGTTTGCAAATAACTCTGAAGAGGGCAAGAGATTTAGGATAGACACGAGAGAGTATCTATTCAATCAAAGCTGCTCCTCATGCGCCCCTATCTCCTTTTTCGGTTGAATCCATTATTTATTTCCCTAATTATGGTTTTAAACCAATGTTCGTAAAAGATAAAAACAAGTGAGATTTTACAAAACAATAAATTTTTAGATAGATATGCAAACGTGATCTGTTTTCCTTCTTTCTTACGTTAAAAAGAAAAGAAAAATACAAATCATAATTTTTGAAATATCGTATATGACTTAATTTATATTTGCATATGTATTTTATTTAGATTGAACAGAATATTTAGATTGAACTGAATATTTTGTTTGCATCTTTATAATCAATTTATTAATTGCGTCTGTAACAAAACAATAATTTAAACAAAAATGTCGAAACACTGTTGGGCCCGTTTACGGCGATCAAAATCTCGAAAGATAGGTCCCACAAGATCTGACGGTGGAAAATCACAGTTCACTACCTACGTGGAACAGTCTTTTTTGGGTAAATAAGAACTCGTCGAGACAGCTCAGGCGGGGCTGGATAGGGCCCAACCATAAAAACCAATCATGTGAAATGGTCATGCCACGTCAGCAATAACGGACGGAAGTAGTGGGGTCCGCACGCGGCGGGTATGTCGTGGGGCTTAATTGTTTGTAATGGTTCGCTGTAACGGAGACCCTCCCTCTTCCTCTCCCCACGTTCTCCAACACTGTGCTTCGTCTAATCTCAATCATTTGCTTCTTCTCTTCTCTATTGACCATTCTACCCTTTCCTTCCTTTTTGACCATTTTATTGACTATTCTCTGTTAATGCTGTTGTTCATTGCAACATATATCTGAGCAACTAACTACATTCATATGATAAACCTACTACAATTAGCTGTCTTATAATAATTTTTTTTTTTTAAAATTAATCAATATTCTGTGATGAGTCTTAAAAAGGTCAAAAGGCCTAACAAAAGACGAGGGGCGTTTCAGTCATTTGGTCATGGTTTTGTCTACATGTTCTCTCCTTTGACGTTGAAAAAGCCATCATCTCTCTCTCCTTTTCTCTCATTCCCACACAGATACAAGCAGGACTCGCTCTTTCTTCTCTCTTTCTTTTTGCCAGTGTCTTTCTTTCAACCATACGAAGCTTTTGATATAAAAGCATATACCTTTCTTAATCGACCAACGAGGTATATATCTATCTGGACTTTTTGCTTTTATTCATTCAATGTTGTTTCACTTTTGTCTTACGAACTTGTATGGTTGATTCTTCATGGTTTTGTTGGGGGGTACTTGTATTCTTGTTTCAGATTTAGATTTCGACTCGTGGGTTTGTTTTAGGTTGTCTTAATCTATGAACATGGTTTCTTTTTGGTTATCTCTATTGAAAAAGCAGAGCCGTCGAACTTGAATTTCTGATTTGATTGAATTGACGTTAACAAAGGTTCATCTTTTTCTGAATAGAGAGAGTTAGCTGATGATCATTATAGCGTTTTGGTGCTAATAATGGAAATGAATTGTATGATTTAATGCTTAAAACAAGCTTTAAATTCGATTTGATACTTTTGCTTTAACCAATTATCTAGTGCAGACAAAAATAATTATAGGAAAAGATTTTTTTCTTTTCAAATGATTGTTGACATTAAGCATTGCTATGTGCCAATGTTCAGTTCTTAGAATCAGATGGGACAATGGGTGGCTCCTTAAGAGAGAAAAGATCCGTCTTTAGTTGGGATTTGGATCTGAGCTGAGTTCTCTTTCAGCATCTTTGTGGGATAGATACATTTGCTTTCTGTGGATTTGGAAGTTATCTCTAAAATGGCGTCCGAGAAACCCGTCGAGGATGCGAGTGTTGTTGCGGAATCAAAGAAAGAGAGAGAGAATGTTGATATTGAGAGATCCAAGGACAAGAACAGACCTGTGACTCTTGACTTATCTACCGAGAAAACTGATAACGTCAATAATGAAAATGTTCCGGTAAAGGTATAATTCTTCTTACAAGACTCGTGTTTTTGAACCTTGTTGTTTTTGTTAGTCCTAACATCAATCTTCTGTTGTCATTCTCTGCAGGAAGCTGAGCTCCCTGAGCCTGGTACTTCAGTGAAGAGCAAAACAGCTAATAAAGCTGTTAAGAAAAAGTCAGGGACCTTTTCTCGGAGTCCGAGGTTCCTTTCTCAGAGCTCTTCATTTCCAGCTAAAGGAGCTCATGCTGATATTTCTAGAAAGAGCATTGATGCAACACCAAAGGCTAGTCCCAAACCCGTCGTTGCAAGTGGATCCAAACCAAAGGCCACTCCATCTCCAAGCAGCGGTGTTTCCACCAAGCGCAACAGTTTAGTATCTGCGCCCATCAAAAAGCAAACTATGGTAACTACTGAGTTATGTTACGTAATATGTCTTGTTAGTTGTTTAAAGCTTTTCTGCTCTCGACTTATCGGTTTCTCCTGTGCTGTGTCAGCCTGTGAAACCCATTTCTAAGAATGCAGCTTCAGTCCCTACTTCCAAGTGAGTCAAAATGCTTTCTTATTTCAAGTACCTATATATCTAAGCCAACTAAGCTAATATGCGAAAGGTGAAGATCTGAATAGTCAATTGAACTATTCTCCGGCTGCAATTGCAGATTAGTGGTAGATGAAGGTTCTAAATCCACTAAAGATGAAATGGCAGGCAAGGAGACTGAAGATGCCCCATCAACCACTGCTGTGTAAGTCCTCTTTCGTTACATTGTTTCGGCATTATGTGGAAATGTGGGAGTACTGTACATTAAAGAAGTAAAATATGTAAAAGTGAATGCATTTGTAACTTACAGGGTGGCAGATAAAGCATCTAAACCAGTGAAAGGTGAAATGGCAAGCAAGGAAGATGACGACACCCGTTCAACTACAACTTCGTATGCCATTTTCTTAATATTCTTTTCTTTGTTAATGACTTGTGTATCTTTATCTATAATGTTTTGATGTTCGACAGAACTTCGACACCTCGTGGGCGGAGAAGCAGCGTTGGGTCTGCATCTGGATTTTCATTCAGGTTGGAGGAACGAGCTGAAAAACGGAAAGAGGTTGGTTGCTGCTAATGAACTTTCTCTATGCTTGCAACCTTTTCATTATAACATTTTTTCTAGAGCAAGCTTTAAGTTTCCTCTTAACTCGTGTCTTATTTTTTGAATTGACCTTTCAGTTCTATATGAAACTAGAAGAGAAGATCCATGCTAAGGAAGTGGAGAAGACAACTTTGCAGGCAAAATCAAAGGTTGGGACTTATGACTCTTCTATTATGAACGTAAACTCGTATTGGTCTGACATCTTCTATAATGGACGAAAACTCTTATTTGTATTTGTTTAGGAGAGTCAGGAAGAAGAGATCAAAAGGTTGAGGAAGAGCTTGACGTTTAAGGCTGGTCCTATGCCCAGCTTCTACAAAGAGCCTCCACCTAAGGTTGAATTGAAGAAGGTTTGATTCTGTTCTCTTCCTATGTGATCATACTTGTCCGACATTTTGGTTATATCAATGTTTGTTCCATAAAAATTTTGCAGATACCAACTACTCGTCCTAAATCTCCAAAGCTAGGACGCAGAAAGAGTAGCAGCGATGCAACAGCAGGTGAATCCGGTGCTCGTGTGACAAAACCAAAAGACTCATCATCATCATCTACCTTGAAGAAACCCGTAACAAAGTCTCAGCCAAAGCCTGAAACTCAAGAGAAGTCAGGAAAGGCCAAAGAAAGGAAAAAGGAAGGGAAGAAAGAAGAAGCAGAGGAAAGAAGAGAGGACCAGAAGGCTTCTTCTGTGGATGCTAAACCTGAGGAGAAGAAAGAAGCAGAGAAAAGAGAAGAGGAAGAGAAGGCTTCTTCCGTGGCTGCTAAACCCGAGGAGAAGAAACCGGAATCCAACAACATCCAAGTGAAGGCTGAGATTATGACAAGTGAAGTTGCAGTGGGAGGCTGATAAATTCAAGGAGAGCGTTTGGCATCGATCTCTTATCTCTGCTTCTTCTTTTTAAAAAGCATTAATTTGAATAGAGTTGTTGCATCGAGTCTACTTTGAGTTACTCCATTTCTTCAGTTGTTTTTTTTCTTTTTGGAAATGAAGCATCAGATTGTTTCTTTAAGATATTTGTTGGATTCAAAAACGTAACTTATATATATTACGAGGATATGTGTAAATTTGAAGAGCAAAACAGTGTTGAGTTGTACAAATGTTGAATATCATTATTATGTAGTGGTAAATTTTAAAGACACTTGATAACATTTGACCTTGACTATATAGAAGCCTACTACAAAGTTTGTGAATTTTGAGTGAAATAAGAAAAGAAGAAGTTAGTGATATTAATTTGCTAAGATTCTTATTCCAAGTATCTTAATTATTAAAAAATATTATTTTAATATTTATTTATTAAATAATTAAATTTTAATGTTTATAAAAAATGTAAATCAGTTAAACTTCATAGAACCGTTTCTTAAATTAGATATTTGAGAATTATCTCTTATTTTTTATTATTTTTAATATTTTAATGGCTAAGAAACTGCCCACTTCTTCCTAATATCTTCACCGTCATAATAGTAACATTAAAGATTCGTGTCCTAAGCTGTTCCTTTTCCTTTTCCTTTTTTTTGTTAATAGCTTTGTCAAAGCAAATAGTAGTATTAATCAAATGGTACTCATAAATAGTTAATGTAACAAAGAGTAAGAGTGTTATACTCCTTACAAATCATGTGAACAGACAGCGAGATAGCTGTACAAATGTAATATTCCCAATTAAATACTCTATATATGAATACTTAATTCTGCCTTTTTTTGTGCAACTACTTAATTCGACTTTCTAATATTTGTTTTTGGTGACGGCAAAATTATTTTATTTGGCATTGCATAAACAATAAACAAAGACGCTGACTTTGAGACCAGGTACTGAATATACAGTTTTGCATTATATTAGAGATGTTGATTGATGTAGTACATTATGTACATTGTAACTACTATGTCCAATCAGACATTAAATTATTTGAGACATGTTATGTTTTATAGTAGTATTATACAAAATGATAACAATAATGTTAGAAGAGAAACAGAGAATGGAATAAATAGGCACACAAATGGATCATTCTTTTATTACTCCATGTACTTGTATAACTTGTATTACATTGATTGATCTAACTCCTACCACCTTTTTCACGCACCCCATATAACAAATTTCATCAATATCTACTGTCCACGTATTCATACATATATATATATATATATCTTTAATATAAAAAATTAAAAGTAGAACATGAAAACCGCAACGAACCAAAATCACATCATTTACATATTCAATTCTTTCCCTCTTTTCTTTTATTTTTTCCAAGATGTTTACAGAATCAAGAATTTGGAAGCTCTGTTTTTTATTTTGATAACGTGTAAAATCATTGACAGGGGATGAATCGCGACCCCATCATTTTACAAGCTACCTCAATTAGTTTACCTGCATAGATTTATCAAATCATCAGTGACTTTTGTAAATGATTGAGTACAATGAGTTTATGATTAGAAACAAAACTCAGAATTGTTTATTAAAGAAAAAACAAATCCAAAATACCGTAGGACAAAAGGGTTTGGTTTGGGTTTTAGTAAAAATGAAGACAAGCTGTCGTTAACGACCAATTGTGTCCCACAGCTCGTCTTTTAGAATGAACAAAAAAAAAAAAAAAAAAAACATTTTCCCGTAGTCTTATGATTATATGGGATTATTCGTCGGTGGGTTATAAAATAAAAAGAAGCTAATATGTGGAAGAAAAAAAAACAAAGTTTGTTAAGAGGGTTTTGTCTCCATTCTCTTAAACGTCTCTACTTTATTCCAAAACCCACATGTTTACTTACTTCTACTCTCATGGCTGCTTAACTATTTAACTAATGTTTTATTCTACAAAAAGTTTTAGAACAAGATTTTTGACACTGAGACACAAAAAATGATGAAATTCTGGTTTAGACGTCAAAATCAAATAATTTTGGACCGAAAAGTTAGAATCTAAAACCAACTGTACAAGAAAAGTAATAAAGACGGAAAGTTTTTTTTTTTACCTCTTCTTGATTTAGCAACTTTCTTAACGAGCGGAGCAGCCGGTTTAATCTCCTTCGCAGGAGTCTCCTCCACCGGAAACAAGACTCCGTCAATACCTTGAACTGAAATTCGACCGTCGGTGTAGATATCAGGGTCGAACAAATAAGCTGAGCCTTCACCGTGACCGAATCTAACAGAGCCATCTGCTTCTTGAGCCAACACTTTGTGTGGGAATCTCAACGAATCGTACTTTACCTTCCCGAATCTCCGAACGGCGTTATACATACTCTCCTCCGTCTGATACTCCGGTATGATATGGTAATACACAATCTGTTCAGGAGCACCTGGCTCGCTCAACTGATCCGTTGTGAGCTTAGCCATAGCTTCGTCGTTAGGAGCCAAGACGGTTAAAACGTAGCCTTCCGAGACAAGTCGACCCATCTCGGTGGCTAAGGATGTTAGATTGACTAGAATATCAGCCATCTCGTTGTAACCACCGTAATGCAAGAGAGTGTGGATGAAATCTTTGACTTGAGCCTCGCCGTTGAAGTGGTGACGTGGACCTCCGGGTCCTGGTGCTGGAGCCGGAGCTAGAGAAGGACCTGGTGACATAGCGTCGTAGACTGGAAGGACCGGAGGGGCTCCGGCAGGGACGGGAGGAGCTGGTTTCTTGAGACGGTGGGTTCTTGGGTCAACCTCGGGAGCTCCTTCTGGTAAAACGGCAGAGATTGATCGGAGGCTACGGCGGCGGTTGAAGTCTTCTTGAACAGAGCGAGGGATAAGGAGACGCTCGATTCCATGGATGATTCCGTCTGGTCTAATGACGTCATCGGGACGGACGATCTCCGCAGAGTCGACTTTTAATCTGAGCGAAGGAGTGTCGACGGAGAGTTGGACATGGTCATTGGAGAGAGTGCGGTGGTGATGAGAGAGAGAAGGCCATTGAGGAGAAGATATTCGACGAGGGAGAATGTGAAACATCAAGAGAGATTGCAAAGATTTGAGATTTCTTGGTTCGAGCAAGAAAGATTTGAAGAGAGGGTCGAGGTTTCGTTCTAAAGCGTCGTTGCGTGGTGCGAAGATTGTGATGTTGTGCCGACCAACTGCCTCTTCGAGGGTTTGGAGAAGGAGAGCTTTCTCCACTAGCTCAGCTAGCTCTGTGTAGTGAGAGTCGAGGAGAGCTACGAGGACTGAATTGGAGTTTATTTGACCAGACCCGGGTTTATTATCGGGTAATGCGGTTGCTATGGAGGCGGCTAAGAGGAAGAAAATGAGCTTTGAGAAGCCATAGGAGGAATCCATGGCGATGGAGAGAAAGAGATGAAGGAAGTGTCGGCAAAGTGAAGAAAGAAGAAGTGGTTTGGAGTTTTTGCTTGTGAAGGAGAGAGAGATTCTGATGCTGATGTGAAGTTTCTTCTTTCTTTCTTTAATTTTTTTTTTTTTATGGGTAGCTGGGTTTTTTTGCTTTATTTTATTTTAATTTTTAGGTGGTAAAAAAGTGGGTCTACACGTGTCACTTTGTTCAGATTTATGCCTAACTTGGAGCCTCTTCCTCAGACAGAGGCTTCTACTTGCTTCTATTCAACAACTCAGCACTGTGTCTCTGTCTTCGAGCTTTCGTGTCGGTTTCTGACTCGGTCCAGTATCTGAACTTCACTTGAAGTAAAAACATTCCATCTTTGTATTTCTTTATATATATAAATCGATTGTGTTGGCTTGCTAATCAAAACGTACGACTCAAACAATTGTCAATACAAAAATTAGTTGTCAGTCACTATTGAGTTAAAAATTAAAACTGATCAGCCGATGTGTTATCGATAATGGATTAACTATTTGGGAAAGATGTGTTGTCGCCTTTAAATTTGATTTGCACGTCGAGTTTTATAATATGATAATACTGATTAAGCTTAATTGATGCAAATATCCAATGCTTCGTGGCGAATATTTTTTGTAGGTTCGTGAGACTGTATGTATCTTACAAATAACGTTAAATGCAATTTGGTGATAAACATAATAAAAAATAATTCAGAAAAATTATCTTCAAGTAACAATATATTTATGTTAGAATCATAGAATGCAACAAGGATTTCGTAAACTAATATTATTTATCCAACACTGTAAATCCATAATATTCTAAACTCGTGTTAATAATGCTTTTATATCATTTGTAACTCATCATCAACTGTGAGCCTTCCGCATGCATTTTTGACCTACTGGCTAAATTTGTGAGGATGGAGTTTTAGGAAAAAATATATATAAATGACTTTTAATTTCTAGATTATTACCACATAAATGACATAAATCGTAAAACAAAGATAAGATGTCTTTACTTGAGAATTGATAGATCGATTTAAGCTTTTGATCTAACATTGTGTCATTTTTATAATAAGAATCTTTGTTCACAAGACATATATATATTGCATATGCTAAAATTATATGCTTGCAAACATATATCGTGATCGCAGATTCAATATATAAATATATACTATGTTGTGATTATGAATTAACATCTTCAGAAACGGATCTACTTGATAAAAAAACTGAATATGGAGAAGTTTTATGAGACAGGTATAATAAAGAAGGGCCTCATGGAAACGTAAAGACAATAGTTAAAGTCAAAGAGTAGGGTTTTGTTTCTCGTACGTGCAATGGAAAAACCGCGTGGAAAGTCTTAAGCGTATGATTGATATAATCTCGCTTCTGAAACGGCGACATTTTGCTTGCCGTTAGATTTACAGTCGCCTTCGAACCGACACTGTCTTGGTGGTTGGCTTTCTCCTTTGATTCCGGTTCCGAGTCCCACCAACATTATATAAAGAGAAAACAATATTCAATTAACAAATAAAATAGGAAACAACTTCGTGATTCATTTTTATAGTTTTTTTTTTAGTTTAAATTATATACTTTTACTTTTGGGTTTTATCAAGTGCCAATATTATATGTACTGAAAAAAAACACATGTTTAAGACGTCTATGTTTTTTTGTTTTATAAAAACCTTTTTCGGAGTTAAAAAAACAAGAAGATGGAGATTTCATTATTTCAAAACGTAAAGTCAAATGATTTTTTTTGTAGATTTTTATATTAGAGAAAAGAATATTTATTAGACAATAATTGAAAGAAAATGCATTGTACATAAACTTTTTCGGGTAGATACGTGATGTATAGCCATTCAAAATATTCTGCACATCTTAAAGAATGACATTATTAATGAATTTAGGTATCGTGAAATCAAATTATCATTCTTAAAAGATAGAGTAATTGCAACTTAAGGTAATAGCAGTAGTCAAAACTACAAATAAAAATATAAAGATTGATAGAACAATTATTTTCAGACTGGCGCTCGTTCTTTAACAATAAATCGTATTTCTCTCGTCTTTTTAGGAAATCGCATATGTTTCTCTTAGAAATACAATCAACTAAATATTGGAATACATAGTATATAACTTTTTGATCTGCCATAGTTTCACCTTGTCTTTTTTTTTTGTCTTCTTTCTTTTTCAAGTGTCTTTCATTCTCGACTAAATCCTCAAATTGTTGATTTTCAAGATACTTATATATTTTACGATGAGAAAGTTGTCAGAAAATACCATCGGTGTTCTTAGACTAGTCACATGTCTATTTTTTTTTCATTTGAAAAAAATTAGCCCTCCAACAAGGGAACCCACACCCAACACATGTTACAAAAATAAATAACTTATTATTTAGGGATGCATCCATTTATATTATATAAAAAGTTTTACCAAAAAAGTTCTCTTCGTGAGCTAGTCAATCAAAATCGTTACATTGTCCTGAAAGCCCAATTGTTATTTGAGAAACATAAACGATCTTCCTAATCGT
This sequence comes from Streptanthus diversifolius, assembly GCA_039880935.1. Classification (NCBI taxonomy): domain Eukaryota; kingdom Viridiplantae; phylum Streptophyta; class Magnoliopsida; order Brassicales; family Brassicaceae; genus Streptanthus; species Streptanthus diversifolius. Next base: position 19,059,603 of record JAXGFM010000022.1, on the reverse strand, counting down.
TACAAATCTCATTAATTTATGCTCAGAACAATTTGTTAGTAAATAGGAAATATTGTTGTTTGTGAGAAAACAAGGAAAATAATTTGTTGTATCAAAACAGAAAGAAAAAACAACTCAACAGATTGTTGGGTCTTTGCAAATGGATGAAAAATTAATATAAATTTGTTGGTGCAAAAGGGCAGTATGGTATAGATGTAAAATACTCCTGAAAGATGAATTTTTCAGACAAAAAAAAAATTATTAGAGCAATGTTTACTGGATCTCGTGTGTTTATACTTTATACCGAAGCTCCAATGCTTTATGGCAGAGATTAATAAGAAGAGAAAGAGAAGAAGTCATAATCTGCAGAGAAAGAGAGAAATTGAGTGACTCAGATGATCCAGCTGTTATCATCCTTCACCTTTGAGTCCTCCGACCAAGTTTGCTTCACATGTTCCCACACCAACCCTTCCCCTTCCTGCATCCTCCATTGTATACAATCATCAACAAAAGTCTAGGAGCTATTCTCTTATTGCACAAATCTCTCATACCTTTTCGGTGAATTTGACAGTCGTTGTGCAGCCTATGCGTTCATCGCCTGCAAGAGAAAGTGGTGTTAGATTCTCATGGGTTTTGAGTTACATAGATGATGCAGAGATTTAGGCAATAAAGCTGTACTACTCTGTTCCCATTTATCAAGCTTTACTATCCATGTCCCAGGAGTAGTGTCCGTTGCCAAAACTTGATCTACCCAAACCCGAAACTTCTTTCCTTGTTTGTCTCCATGATACTTGCGCAGCTCATCAATGGTATCTCTCAGAGATTTTTCAGCACCAGATGGATGGACAAACACACCATCGGGGTGCTGAAAAGCGGTTGACACAAAAGGCATTTACATAGTCAGATATAGTAATCCCATTGCAATACAGTATGTATATTCTGTTTACATACTCACACATGAAGCTTTGAGACTCGCTGTGTATGCCTCGCAGTTCTCGACCTCACCACGTCTCCATCTCTCGTAGAACAAGAAAAACTTCACAACCTCGTGACCAGGGTTCACGTTCTCGATCTTGCACTCTAAGAAGTCAGAGACATCTCTTGGAGAAAGGTTTGGACCAAGCTTGAACTCACCAATGGCTTGTATAATCCCATCCGCACACCTCTCCTTTGCATGGATTACCTTTGGGTTATCTTTTGCATTTTCAACATGCCACTTTAATAGCTCTTCTTGAGCATTGCTTACCTGGGAAAATCGAAACAAAAGATTTCAGCATCGAGATGAAATGAAACTTAGGTGTACCATGAATCCATGATTGAAAAAAACCCAACCATGACGCCATAAACATCAGGAATGCTAAAGAGTTCAGCATCGTTCCCAGAGTCGCCACACGCAAGAGTATTAACAGGGAGTTTTCCTTCACTCTTCAGCTTCTTTAGCAGATATGCAAGTGCTTGTCCCTTTCCGGCACCCTGTGGTAAGATATCCAAATCCATGCCACCACTGTAGATTATTTTGACATCCAACTGGAACAACCAACATAAACAATCTGTCAAGAGAAACTGTAAACATCAGTTGCTACAACATCATTATGAAAGCAAATCTTACCCCACGTTTCTCCAACCGCTGTGATAGCTCCTTGGTCACTTCCTGAGCCTTAATTTTGTCAACGTAAAAGCTAACCTTGTGTGGCCTCTGCTCAGTTTCAGCCTGCACGCAGTAATCTCACTCTTGCCATTGAACCATTGACGAGTAGATTGCGAAATACAGACTTTCTGTTGAAGCAGTGAGTACCTGAAGAGTCAACTCAGAGAACTTGCTGGTCTCTTCTTTGACGATTCCCATGTCCCATTTCTTGTTCAAAGTATCAACCCAACCATGATCAGGAACCATGGTGTTACCATACGTAATCTCGGTGCCTACAGACATAATGGTGATGTCAGGGGTCAACAAAGGTTTCTCCTTTCTGAGTTCTTTGTAAAGCGTTGGTGATCTTCCGGTCGAGAAAACAAGAAGAGAGTCATGACGATAAGCGTGTTCCCACAATGAATTGAATCTCAACAGAGACAGGTTCTCAGGATCATGATGATCAACCTGCACCCAAAACAACGTGCTACACACATCAATCAAGACAAAACCTTTCCGTGTTAAATTTCCCAAAAAAAACATGGAAAGTTAAAAAACCGTAAAAATGGTGGCTTTTACCATAGTATGATCAAGATCCGAGACTATCATCAGACGAGGAGGAGATGTTAGCCGCTCCATGATTCTCAAATTTACTATCTTCGTCCTGTAAGTTTTCACATTCATAACTATGAAGTGTCAATTAAAAAGGTTTCTCAAATTCAACACAAGAAAAGTGGATCACTAGTTCACCACTAATTACTACAGATTCTACAATCGAGAGATTTCATATCTATAGCTTATCAAATCCTGTAAATGATCCGAAGTTACAGTTTTGTTCTCTCGCTAATATACATAATGATTCAACACAAGAGATCAAAAAAAAAAAAAAATCAAACTTTACGTGCGATTAGAATTAGACGAAAAAGGATCACAGTCACAGTCACAGGAGAGGTCGGTACACTAAATTTTACGTGCGATTCAGAAGAACATCATAAAAAAACTTAATTGAAGATGATAATGCGGAGGATAAAGAAGACAGAGAGAGTGTACCAGATTTCACGACAGAGTTGAGATCGAACTCCTCTGGTCCTCTCGATTGCTTTTTATGCGATAAAGATCCGATGGCGAGAGTTAACAATACAAAAAATAGAATATAGTTTTTTATTAAGAAAATCGAAAGAAAAGATGCTTAACACGTAGCATATAATACGGAATATTCCTTTTTAATTAATCCCCACTAAACTAGCATTAGCCTAGAAGCACCCAATTGTTCGTTTTTAATTCACCAATGAAACATTCAAGATTTTCTTTCCTTTAAAAGAAACCAAAATCAATAGATTTTTTTAGATTCTCTACTGCAAGTTCAAGAATTTTCAACATGGTTGTGGGTAAGAGAGGCAAAAATCAGTATTTTTTTTTTTTTTTTTTGCATATAAAATACCAATTTGAACACAGTTTTGGCACTTGAATACAACAAAAACATTACAAGACATGATAAAAAAAAACTGAACCACACTGATTATAAAGGATTTGACCTATGACGATATGTTGTCCTCTTTAGGGTCATCAAACTGGAAGACGACCCCATTATTTTTCACGAAATCATGTGTCGTGTGATCCACCTCCTGTGTATCCATCATCAATACCAACAATGTTAACCTAAGTCACTAACTTATGATTCACATATTTTACATAAAAACCTCACTCACATTTGTGTTGCTGAGCTCTAGGTTGTAGAAGTTCATGGCACTCTCTCTAAACAACGGTCCAGCATGCCACGTACCACGGTTCAGTTTAACAAACTTTGGTCCCGAAAACCTGAAGACACGAACCTCTTCAACCGCAGGAGGAGCGTACAAGTGACCACCGGACCCTGATTCTACATTATCTTTAACTCTTCGTCTTCCTCCATCACCTTCAATAAGAGATGGCTTAGCCACTCCAAGATACCAAACATGACCTCCTATTGATCCCAGACACTGTGTCACGTTTGCGTGATGGGTGATCTTGGAGAAGCCAAATGATCGATCTTGGAGCCGCATGATATAGAAACTACGAGTAATAAAACAAAACAAAAAAAACACAAATCTGAAACTAGAGCATGTAGTTGTAATTACGTTCCTACAAAAATATTTCTAAGTCTTGTCTTATTTGGAACTTAGATCAACACAACCATTTGGTACCAATATTAATCAAACAGAGATTGATAAAATTAGCATCAAAGTTGATGAATTTGACAATCAAGGATTTTAACAACGAATCGGATTGGTGGAAGAAATATATTTTATTAAGAATATTTGGAATTAACTAATTTTAAGAGTACCGTGGGATTCCTCTGGAGAGATCCAATTGAGCGTCCATGGGACCGAAATGATCACCGTCACGAGAGGCTTCGATGACTTGACCATAATCTGCGAAGCTCTCAGAAGTAGCTTCGATTGGGATTAGATTCACTTCCACAGGAGATTCCGCCATTGTTGGTTCTCACCACAAGAAAATGTTAAGTGAAGATTACATACGAGCATTTTTATTCACTCAAAAAGTCTTGAATCAATCAGAGAGCACCACTAAATTTGGGTTTTCTTGTTAATTTAAATAATATAGGATTAACATGAAAAATTATAAGAAATAAGGGGCCTTTCTGCCTTTTTGGGATTTCGAAGGGTATGACGTTTGTACACTTTCTCAATCTCTTCCCGTCCTCTTCATTCATCGGAATATTTGTGTGGGTAGAGAGAAAATGAACGGAGCCGGTAAGAAAGTCGCGGATGGAGCATTCAAAGCGTCGAGGACAATAGATTGGGAAGGGATGGCTAAGCTTCTTGTCTCAGATGAGGCTCGTAAAGAGTTCTCCAGTCTTCGTCGTGCTTTCGATGAGGTTAACACACAGCTCCAGACCAAATTCAGCCAGGTCTCTTTCTTCTTCATCTCCTTTACCCTTTTGCTAAATCTCGTGAAAAATGTTGCTGAGATCTTCGTCATTTTCGATATGACAGTAAGGTTCACGATTAGTGATGGACACATGAAAAAGGTCTTGTCTTTTTTAATAGTGAGTTACTGTTTGTGTGCTCGTTCTCATGAGAACTCAATCTAGGTGGTTCAGAAATGTCTGCCAAAATTTTGAGATTGTTAGAATATTTTGATCATGGGTAAGATTTACTTTTTTGAAGTATCGACTTCTTTGAGTCCTACAAAACACAGTACTTGTGCGTGTGTTTCCAGTCCACAATTAGATTTTGACATGTTTTGAAGACAACTTCCGTCGAGGAAAGCACAAATGTTGACAATGTTCACCTCTTATTAGCCTAGTTCTACTTGTTCACTGCGACTTACTGTTCCACCTGTGTTGATAATTGCACTAGTTTGTTAATTCGAAATTACCCTCTCTTGAGTCATGTTCTATCTGGTTCTTGCTTGTGTTACGAAGTGATTTATATGTATGTTTCTCTGAATTGTTCAGGAACCTGAGCCCATTGACTGGGACTTGTACAGAAAAAGTATTGGGTCTGGCATTGTGGACATGTACAAGGAAGCTTATGACAGTAAGTACACGTTATTCTACTCTTCGTACACGTTTAATTATTTTTCCTTTCCACTAGTTTGTGTAGAAGTATTTTGTGTGGGTCTAAAACCTGACTATTCAGTACTTGAGGGGGGTTTGCTGACCAGGGAATGAAAGTGAATTTCCTGCAGACACGTGTTTCCTTTTTGATTCATAAAAATTGTGGGTATAGACAGAAGAGAGAAGTATTAGAAACTGAGCGTTTTTTGTTTTGCTGTTTCCGATTGTGTTCTGATTGTTGAAGTTGTGAGGGTAGAGAGAAGGAACCGAAGTTGAATCTCTTATTGCTCTGCAGGCATTGAAATCCCCAAGTTCGTGGACACTGTAACTCCAGAATACAAGCCCAAGTTTGATGCTTTAGTGAGTAAATACCATATAAACTAGATTGTTAAACATGTCAAACTTTTAAATTTCCCTCATATTAAATTCAAAGTGTGGTTCATTGCATGATTAGTTGGTTGAACTGAAAGAAGCAGAGCAGAAATCCCTAAAGGAATCCGAGCGGCTTGAGAAAGAAATCATTGATGTTCAAGAGATTAGTGTAAGTAATTTGGAACAAATTTATGAGATTAAAAATCAAGGAGGTAATGATATCTTTTTTTTATGGTTGTGTTTGGGAATCACAGAAAAAGCTAAGCACAATGACGGCAGATGAGTACTTTGAGAAGCATCCAGAGCTGAAAAAGAAGTTTGATGATGAAATCCGCAACGACTACTGGGGATACTAAGAGAATTACTTCAAAAACACATTCTTGCTCTCAAGCCGCAGCTATAAAATTTTTGGGGGCAGCTTAAGCAGGAGACTCTACTCAGTTCATGAAATCATACTTTGGTCTCTTTATTTTCTCTTTGTTAGATGGGAGAACGTTTTATGAGTGATTTGCAATTAGGTTATTTGAAAGATTCACGAAGGTCAATCACCTTTATAAATATTTTTAAGGACCTAAACATGATTCGAAGTTTTGCACCTACCTACAACTACACAATTGTATGCACAACTGTGTAAAATCTTAAGCATTCATCATGATTCAGTGCTTGGTGTGATGATCAATGATTATCATTGTGTTGGAAATTATAGCCACCTTGCAGTGGTTTTTGTACTCAACTTGAATCGTTTACGTTGTTTATTTCAAACAACATTTTGTATGTTATGTTTGGTAACAAAAGCGAGCAACAATTTTTCCGCATACTAAATGAAGTCGTCGTAACAGTCGAAGCACCAATTGGTAGTAGCGAGGGCAAACAATCAAACTTTTTTTGGAACCAGAGTTTAATAATGAGTGGATGAAATTGTCTTTGATACACAACAAAACAATTAACCTTTTCTGTTATTTTTTTGTCAAAATTTGCAGAGTAGCATTTAACATAAGAGGAGAATCTCTGGCTTCAGCTGCACCCAAAAACTTCGTAGCAGCAAAAGCAAAGTACGAAGCCCATTAGCAAAGTTTCTTCTGACCAAGCTGATCAGCCACCACAACTTCCTCGTTCTTCTGCATAGCTTTCTTGGCTAGTTCATAGCCAGCAAAGTTCATGGCACCAAGAGGAGCCACCCAGAAGAACCTCGGGACTGCTCCCTTGAACAAACCAAGCGGTCCCTCGTGACGCAGAATCGAGAAAGCAACAATTGACATTGAGATCGGTCTCCCTGGTGTTGCAGTCATCATTCTCGTCTTCATCACATCAAATGGCGTTGTTACAACTGCTGCTATACCTCCTGACACCGCCCCAACCGCTATTGTCTCCCATGCCTCCAGTTCTCTTCCCAGCGCTTGCGCCACCATCTACAAAACCTCACACAAACCCCAGTCAATCTTATCATCTCGGTGTTACAGTCTTTATTGACCCTTTTAATCATCTCATCATCTCGGCTTTGTTACCTTTTTGGACTCTGCATACAGTCCCATGCCAACAACATATAGTGGAACTTCACGGCAAAGAGTTGCGCCTGTCCCACGGAAAAAACCTCCTGGACCGTCTTGCTTCCACGTCCCTACAATGGCTTCCCCTACATTGTTAAACATGCCAGCCTGCAACCGTTGCTTCAGCACCTCACATGGAATCCGCACGGCCGTGCCTAATAGCGTGCTGCAGAATGATGCAATCGATTGAACCTGCATTAAATGTCCAAACATTGGTTACTGAGTGCAAAGCACATAGAGCAAAATGCACAAATGCAGAGGATGTAACTTTATCAAACCAAGCAATTAAGAGGCCTCATAGCTCCAGCAACCACTGGTATTTATCATTGCAGCCATAAATTTTACATTACTAGTACTCTATTAGAAAGGAGATGCCACTAACAGTGAACCTAGAGTGTTCTACTATATGACAAAAACCATAAAGGAAGCTACGTATCAATGAAAAAGCTTGGATATTGGATCTTGCAGAATGCATTTAGTATAATGTTCACATACTAGATGTCATATCACTAAGAGGAAAAATGCAGTGTTGACTTTACTAAGAAATAATACTAACTTCTTCAGTAATACAATATCTATAGGAACCCATAATGAAAAATAAATTTGAAGTACAAGCTTGGAATTTTGACGAAACCAGCTAAACAATGAGTTCAGTGATCATCACCTGAATTTCTGGGAGATTGGGAGCAAAATTGATCAACACAAGTTTACTTGCTTCGAATATTCCTGTCCGCAGGCCATGGCTGCAACAATGAAAGAGATTAAGCTACACTGGAATTTAAGAAGCAGAAGTAAAAAAAATCTTTGATTTGGAACAACTGAAAAGACCTTGAAAATTGTCCCAGAATTGCTGGAATAGAACCCTTATATACTCCCCGGACACCAATCTCTGGAAGCTTTGATATTACTTCAGGAAATGATAAGGTTGATGCTTGCACACGTGTCTGGCCACGAAAGTGAATAATTAATCAAATCAAACAAACAGTACGCCACAAGAAACCAATAGGAGTTATTTGCATATGCAAACATCGTAGAAGGATAGAAGCAGATATCAAACATATTCAGCTGCAAAAGGCAAGAAGAGGAATCACCTTGATTGTGTCAATCGGATGCATTAGGGAAGTGGAGAGAGCAGAGGCAAGTCCTCCCGCTAATGCAGATTTTAGAACATCTCCAGCAGGTAAGGCCACAGGGGGTGCAACAGCAACAACAGTCGCAGCTTCAAACCAGATATTACTATACGAGTAGAAAAAGCACAAATCATCATTCGTAGGACAACAAAAATGAAAGGTTTCAAGTGTTTATGGAAATCAACATGAAACAGATGAGAGCTACTAAGAGAGAAACTAGTCCCGTTCAATCCAAACAGTTCTACTGGTCAAAGTGGCATTTTACTCAGACTTCTAATCTTGCAATATAAAAACATCAATTTTGTTCTACAACAAAGAATTATACTTACCGAGGATCATCCTGTAAACGCTCATATGGCAGCAAAACCATGAAATTACGGAAATGTCCATATGAGATAGACTCTTCGGTATCAGCCTTCAAAAACCTCATCATGGCTATAGCATTTTCTTCATTAGCAGGAAGTCCTGCGTTATTTAGTGATGCCAATATCTCACTCTTCTGAAGCGTACCAGACTTGGTTAAACAGAGAGAAGTATAGGCACGGAGGATGGTTGGCTCCTTCTGTTCCATCAAGGACAAAAATTGCTTCCAACCGAACGATTTAGAGAAAAGATGACTCCTCGCTCGTCTCATAAATTCCTTGGCGTATCTTCTGGGCAGTTTTCTTCTTCTCATTGCAATTTCTAGATCTTCCAAAGTTACTTTACCATCACCATCTCTATCTAATTCTTCGAAGAATCTCCTGCCTGGAAGCCACAAAGAGTCATATTGGACGAACTGGAATAAATCATAGTACAGAACGTAAAAACCAACGTCAATCCGTTTTTGAAAGGCAAATACGAAATATGTTCCTTATATTAGAAGACAATCTAGTATTGAGAAATTGCAACACGCATAAACTTAAGTAATAACAGTTGAGACATTAGTTTAGGGTGATGCCTAGAGCAGGCAATCAAGTGAAGACATGATGTAGTATGTATATAGTCATATCAACAACAGGTATTCCTTTTCAATGATTTCAAGCAACACAAATATGCAATGCCAGTACACTGTTCTCTTTGCTCACCAGGTTTCCCAGAAAAGGTTCTATATAAGAGATTGGACGATTCATACCTTCAGACTCGGTGTATCTGAAAAAATCCTGAACAGATATTAGTTTTTTCTTGTCCGGATGGTCTCCTGAAGGTCTTCCTAATTGGGGTAAAAGCTCAATTAGTTCTGTCAATGAAATCGTGGACAGTGTGGATTTCAAGCGCTCTACGTTTGACAAAGGTATACTCAGTAGTCCACTTGCCAGGCTCTGTGGAGAATCAACTACACTTTCCTCCTTAACACCAGTACTGACGTTACTTTCATCACCATCTTCACTTATGGGAGATGTCAGGCCAACTATACCTGACGCCACATCTCCAACTCTGGCAAACATCAGATTCCCGAGGAATCCATTAACATCGAGTTTTCTAGCATCCCATATATTAAAGATAAGTGGACTGTCATTTCGACGAGTTTCTTTGGAACAGCAAGATTCAGTCTGTGAGCTGTCCTGCATGAATTGTTCCAGCTTCTGGAGATTCTGAGCCAACATTTCAACAACAAAACCCATGGCGCATTCAATCGAAAAAGGGTTCCTTTCCTTCTCCACAGATTTAGCTGACTGGTTCCTCATCTCTTTACGATTCGCAAATGAAGCCTTTGATTTAACGTTCTGCTTACGTGAATGCAAGAGACCGTTCTCGTCATCCCCCGTTTTGTGAATCCTCTTTTTGCCTATCTTAAATGGAATGGGAAAAGCACGGACAAAGCCACTGACCAACAAAGACCAAGTAATAGCAAACTTGAAGCAATTCGTACAAGAATCATCCTCTTTCTCCAAACACTTGTCTTTCTTCTTCACAACCTCATTTCTACGGCTCAGCTTCTCGCTAGCTAAATTCGGTGAAAACATTCCAGAGAGTGACTTCACAGGGAACTTGATAGACGAACCTTTCTTCCTCTCTTCACTTACCACACACTGAACACTATCAACATTTTCCTCCGACTCGGGACTAGCACAAATCCGCTTCTTCCTGTTTCGTCCCGATGACCTCAAAACCAAACCAAAATCCTTTTCTTTGCTTATCCAACAACTCTCGATGTCTCTCGCTGCCTTTTTTACACCTAGCTCGATCGGAAGAAAAGCACCTTTCACTAATTGGATTGAATTGAATAAAGTCTCGATATGATCATTCGCTGACACCATTTCTTCACCGCACCATCCAATGGGAATACCAAACGCAGTACCAGATCGAATCCAAAGAAGACGACGAACTCGTTAACCCTAAAAACAAAACGGACGTATCGAAGCAAAAAAAAAACTTAGGAAAACAGAAACTTTAGATTCGAGCGAGAGATTTTCCGGATGGGAAGACAAATAAATCAGAACGGTAACAAAGTCGATTCAGATACCAATCTGACCATTAAGCGAGAGCTGAGAATACGAGGGAATCTAAAGAAAACAAAAATGGAGGAAAAAAATGGGAGCTTTAAGGGTTTTTATTAAAGGTTGATAGAAACTGAGAGAGCAGATATGGTGGAAGTGGGAAGAAGAAGAAGAAGAGGCAACCATGAAAGGATGATGACCATTTAGTTTCCTTCTTTCTTCTTTTTTTTTTTTACGGAAAATCAAAAATTAATAAGAAATTCGAAGAAGATAAAGACATGGATATTTATTATAGAGAGATATTAATAATTAATTATTTACGATTTCTCACGTAATGGATAAATCATGACCGGGTCTCTCATATTATTATAACCCAGTTAGCGATTCAAAACAAAAAGTAAGAAAAATAATAAGTAATTAACACATAATTAAGGGGAATAAAGGAGCTGAAATATTTTGCGTTTTTTTTTTTACCAAAGGGGGCTTATATTATTATGTTTTTCAGAAGATGAAAAATTAGACTGTAGATCATTTACAGAAAAGGATAAAAAAAAAAAATAGTTTTGTGGAGAGAGTTGCTAATAAGGGGAATGAATGGATAGAGGCTGACGTAAGACGTTGATGGAGCCTCATGACACGTGGACTTGGATTCCACCAATGGATTTTATATTCAATAAGACACAAATACCCTTATGCTTAGTGTTGTTGTTGTGTGTTTCTTTACAGTCAAAAGAAAGATTTGAGCTTTCAGTGTCACAAAGAGACCACAAAGCTTATGATTTTCCCTACGTATCATTATTTTGATTTAACTTTAACTAAGAGTATTTGATTAAAAGAAATGCATCAAAAAGGGAATCCGCTGCCTTTAGATTTGCCGAGCATCACGTCTTTAGCTTCATTGATCTTCGAGGCCAAGAAATGGCTACCACCTGCATCTGGATGGTTTGCAACCATCACTTTTCCTTTGTGCTTCCTTCACCTTCTCCGCAGGAACATTCCTCCCTGTGATTTTTCAATCCCAAACACACATTTTGAAACAATGTACACTTTCCTTAACAAAACTATTGCTAATTTGATCACACAAAAGTATATAAAACGTTCACCTGATGCCAAGAATGAGAGCAGCTTCCTTTTTCGTGCCTTGATAGAATTTCTTAATTTTGGGCCTTGGTGGCCTTGCTTTGAATGCTTGGATTCCGTATCTACCAGCAAGTGCAATCGCAGCTACTGCAACTCCAGCCAAAAATGGTCTCGCCTGATGTACCAAACACACAACCAAGTTATACATATTGTATGCTTAATTCTTCTATATCGTCATCATTTGTCCATTGTTCGTTGAGTTTTCAAGATCTATCTATGAGCTAGCAAATATTTTTTTTCAAAAAATACTATGGAATAACCGAATAAGTATATATATTAAGAAAAAATTTCATTCTTTTATATTTTCAGATGCAACATATATATGTTGTTCATTTGATTATCTGATCCATGTAAGCAAATAAGACTAAAATCAATCGAATTCACTGTAACCTTTGAGGAAATCAACTTTTAAAGGTAGCCGGTTCTCGTGGTAACGTCCTATCAATTTTTTAAATGTATTTTTTTAGCTGCTTTCACAATATTATTACACTAAATCGATTAAACTTTAAGAACTTAAATGAAATCACTAAAAAGAGTTATGTATAATTGTTGGCAATAGTAACAAAAAAAAAAACCAAACTAGAAATATTTGTCAATTGCTTGAGTATAATCTCAGTCCCATAGTTTACAAACAGTCATATGTCAATGTATCATATGTTATATATGAGATTTTTTCTCATCTTTTAAAGCAAACTTTACCAAAGAGGGTAAAATTACTAAATTTCTGCTATGCAATAAATCATTGAGAATTAACTTAAGATAGCTGCTCAGCATTTTCTTATTTGCATTTTTGGGTACGAGCGATGAGAAAGAGAGGTCTAAGGATCCAAAAGAGCTACAAACCCAACAAAAGTTCACATAAAAAAAGGAGATAGAGTAGGATAAAGAAAAGGAAAATGAAAATTGGATCACAAGTTCTTGAAAGCAGAGTCATGTGCATCCTTTGGAGGAGTGAGCCTGGCCAACAATGCCTTGTTGGGGCAATGCTCTGCATCCACAAAGTAGTAATTCCCTTCCGCCTTGAAGCTCACAAACGGCCTTTGCGTGTCTGGATAACGTATGTCCGAGAATTTCAGTGTCTTTGGAGTAAATGTGGCAAGCCAAGTCATCATCTCGACCTCAAAGGTGTCTGAACCAGGCTGCCACCTCAGCTTGTGAACGTAAGGGCTAACGAACCAGTGGAGAGCAGCGGTTGTGGATGCACTGAGGAAGATCACCGTGGAGGCAACCGCACCTTTCATGATCACGTTCAGTCCCGGTGAAGTCATGAAAGTGATGACTGGGCCGAGAGATACAGAGAGACAGCAAGTGGAGAGTGAGAGGAGTTTCACTTTCTTGATGGTTGATGAGATTGGGCCATAGTAAACCACCCCTCCACCATTCTCTTCTTTCCTCTCTGGTGGTCCGATGCTGATCTTGTGCTCATCATCATCCTCTCTAGTCTTTGCTCCAGATGATGCCCAGCTTCTCTGGTTAAAGGATGAAACCTCGGGGAATCTGACCTTAGGGATCACTGATGATGATGACCATGTCCCTGCTATTGACTTACGATATCCTGAATAAAAAGAAATAAGAATTCTGATGGTTGATGAATATGTAACAATCTTCTACTTTTAGAATAAGAGACTAACAGAAACATGAAATTCAACCGAATCATTAGACTTAAGAGCAGCAAACTATTGAAGATCTTAGATCTGATCCTATGAAACAGTATGACTTTTGAAGGACGGAACCACGACAAGATAACACCAATAGAATCTAGACTCCAAAATGATTCAATGGAGCTGGAAAAAAACCCTAGCCTGACGGTTTCTCATTCAAATGAAGCTATGGTGGATAATCTCAAGTCAATTTCAATCAAATCCATGGAAGCTTACTGGATTAGGTCAGATCAAAGAAAGTGCTTCCACCATGAAATAGAAAAGGGCAAACCGAATGACGAGAGAAGTTTTTAGCAATCGGAGACAAAACCCATAAAGCCAAAAGCGGTCATTTCAACTCTACAGTTCCCGTAAAAATCTGAAAACCAATGATCGAAGCTGTGTATAAAGGAGAGATAAAGAACCTGTGTTGAAGGTCGAGGAAGAGAGACGCCGAGACTGAGAGCGAATCAAGTGAATCAGAGCTGATCTTCCCATCGCCGTTTCTGTTGCTCGATTGCAGGATTCAGGTCTCCCAAATGATTGTTTGTAGGGTTTTAGAGTTGCTTCCTTTTGGTTTCTTTTTTTACTAGACGCTGAACAGAATAATTGTTGGTGGTCCAGTGGCGAGAGCTCTCTCGTCTAAGATATTAAGGACCCGTGTTCGATTCCACCTCCTCACCATCTTTTTTTTTTCTGCTTTCAACACCTTCTGGCTTGAGTATTTTCTGACATTATAGTTTTAATGTCTATGCTGATTTCCTTACTAAAGGTATGCGAGCACGTGAATACTTATTTCCCATGTAAATCATAAGCTGTCAGTTGCGATGTTTTCTCAGAAAAACCGAAACACAGAAACAGTGACCAAATGTGATTTAACTAAGAAAAGAAACATGCAAGTTTGATGAAGGATACGAATCGGATGATGATACGGAAGATGGTATTTTGCAAAGTCATCGTGACGAGTTACAAACAAAAAAGTCAATGCTGTAAGAAGTAAATAACGGCTCATATTATTATCACTCACTCGTTAAAAATATATGGACCACGACCAACAACATTTTTTCCACATTATGATTTTGTAATCAAAACATTGAAATCTACACCCTTTCATTTCACCATGGCTCGACGGTTCCTTGTCGTCTTGTTCCTTGTTCTACTCCCTTACGCGTCTTGTTGCATAGGCGAGCAAGAAAAAGACCGAATCTCGCAACTTCCCGGCGAGCCCAACGATGTCTCCTTCTCTCACTTCTCTGGTTACATCACGGTCAACGAGTCAGCAGGTAGAGCGCTCTTCTACTGGCTCACCGAGTCTCCGCTGAGTCAACACCCCGAGTCGAAGCCACTTGTTCTCTGGCTCAACGGTGGACCTGGCTGCTCCTCCCTCGCTTTTGGTGCCGCTGAGGAGATCGGACCTTTTAGGATCAATCCTGATGGCAAAACTCTTTACCACAACCCTTACGCTTGGAACCAATGTAATCTCTCTTCCTCTCTCTCTCTCTTTCCCCATTTCTATCACACTCCGAAGAATCTTCATCAATTAACTTTCAATCTCCTCTTCTTCTTTAGTGGCGAATTTGCTATTCCTTGAATCTCCAGCTGGTGTTGGTTTCTCCTATTCGAATACTTCCTCTGATTTGTACACTGCCGGAGATCAGAGAACCGGTATAAAGCTCTTGACTTTGACCTCTCTCTTCGAACCAGTCACCATTCATCTTATTATTTCTGTTTGTTTTTTATTTCAGCTGAAGATGCGTATGTGTTTCTTGTGAAATGGTTTGAGAGGTTTCCACAATACAAGCACAGAGAGTTCTACATTGCTGGAGAAAGCTATGCAGGTTATTGTTATTGATTTCTATTAAATTTGAGAACTTTTCTCGTTCTTCTAGTTAGCAAGCGTCATAAAGCATTCTTATTTTCCTTATAGGTCATTATGTTCCTCAGTTATCACAACTTGTTCATCGGAAAAACAATCCCGCAATCAACTTCAAGGGCTTCATTGTAAGCAATTAAAGTACCAAAATTCATTCCAAATATAAAGTTTTTGTTGTTGTTGTGTGATATAAGTGTGAGTTTGTTCCTATTTAGGTGGGAAATGCTGTGATTGATGACTACCATGATTTCGTGGGGTTGTTTGAGTACTGGTGGACTCATGGGTTGATATCCGATCTCACTTACCACAACTTACGGATCACTTGTGAATTTGTATCGTCCGAGCACCCTTCCCCTGAATGCAGCAAGGCCATGGAAGCTGCAGACATGGAGCAAGGGGGTATTGATCCTTATAGCATTTTCACTATCACTTGTAAGAAGGAGGCTGCTGCTCTTAGGTCCCGCTTCTTGAGGGTTCGTCATGTGAGTTTCCATCAATGCCCACTGTCAATTCCTATTCCCATCTTCTCGCTTTTTACATCTACTGCTCGAGTGGTGTTATTTTAGTCATTATGAATGGGCTCCAACTTTACTAGGGACATGACATGGAAGCCAAATCTTCATTTCTAGAATTGGCTGCCTCTCTATGTGCTACATACAAGATGGCCAATATGGGAACATCTCAATATAAGTACATAGCTTAGTCCAAGAAGGTAGAATGGAGATTACATGATACCTGGAGTGTAGAGAAATTCAGATTATCTCTCTGCTACTTGTATCATTGCCGACTCTGTTTCATGATTAAACTGTTGATTTGCTATATGGTTACTTCTCTAGGTTCAAGTTAGTCTACGAAGACTATAGGTAATGGATTTGACAAAATTTCACATCTTGCTAATTTTTTTTGGGTCTTTTGACTCAGCCATGGATGTGGAGAGCATATGATCCTTGCACAGAGAGATACTCTGGCATGTATTTCAATTCTCCAGAGGTTCAAAAGGCTATGCATGCTAATATAACGGGACTTGCTTATCCATGGAAAACCTGCAGGTATAACAACACATTAATGGATTATCAAATTTACAAAACAACTTGTCTTGTTTTCGATGAGCAGTGACATTGTCGTGTTGTTTAGTGACGTAGTAGGAGAAAAATGGACGGACTCTCCTCTATCTATGCTTCCAATCTACAGGGAACTCATTGGTGCAGGCCTTAGGATATGGGTTTTCAGGTATATCTAATTCTCCTTTTTTATCAACTGTATTTATTACGGTTTGGTATCATGAAGATATATTGTTTCATAAATTTGGGTGCAGCGGAGACACTGATTCTGTGGTTCCTGTGACTGGAACTCGATACTCCATTAGAGCCCTCAAGTTACCACCAGTCTCCAAATGGTACCCTTGGTACGACAATGAACAGGTAGAAGAAGCAACAAAACCCCAAAAGAAAAGCTTTAATTTTCTGTTTCCTATGCTTCATTTCTTTCTTCTGCGGGATTAGTTAATGTTTAAGTGTGAAAAAACAGGTTGGTGGGTGGAGCCAAGTTTACAAAGGATTGACACTGGTGACAATACATGGAGCAGGACACGAAGTACCTCTTCACCGACCTCGTCGAGGTTTCCTTCTTTTTCAATCGTTTCTCAACAACAAGCCAATGTAAATTTAAGACACTGCGATTGATACGACCAGAGTTTCAGTTCGTTGACACTGCTAGCAGAGAAACCTTCAGGTTCTGTGACTAGCACATGATCGTCTTCGGTTTTACTCACCTTATGAACTTTATGCTTCTTCTTTGTAACTAACTATTATCCACTGTTGTGCAAGAAAATAATTCAAGAAGTCAATATCTCACTTATTGAATTTTCTTCTCTAAAGAAAATCGAAAAATTTGGACTATACTCACGGTAAAAATGAGATGATTAGATTTCCTCAACTAGGAATATACAAAACAGGCGAGGGATTGTAGTTCATCTACGTAATTTCTTTTGAAGATTGTAAATTGAACCATTTTTATTAGCTTTATACCCGAAACTTAGATAATACGTAGAATCGCAACAAACAAAATTATATAGAAGATTGAAACAAAAAGTTAGGACAAAGGAAACACAAATGATCTTACTAACATTATCTTCAGTTTACCTAGATCTTCACTGTAACAAGTAAATATATATATATATATATATATCCCTATATGATGTATGTTATTCTTAAGTTATACAATCACCTCATCTTTCTTTTGTATTATTCGTGATGAGACCAAAGAATCCACACCGAAATCAATCCCAATGTCACCAACACCTCGCTTGTTGCCAACATGATTAACGTCACAACAGAGAAAAAACCGTCGAAAATCTTCAAGAACATTCTGACGAAATCCCAACCTGCCAAGTGCGAATGATATGACCAGAGTTTCAGTTCATTGGCACTGGTAGCACAGAAACCTTACCGGTTCTGTAACTTGTCCTATGCAAATGCTATGAACTTGCATTTACTTTCATATGTTATTCTCTTGTTCATTGTTTATTGTAAAAGCTTTTGAGTAAATATTAATTTAACTTGATCTCATAATTATGAGTCTTCTCTGTCGGTGTGAGTTGCTTCGCTGCTACCACTAATTCAGGCTTTCCGTTGCTTTTCTTGGTACACAAGAAAACGAGTAAGACACGATTTTTACTCTTTTTTTCTTTAATTCTATTTAACTCATAAACGGATCTCTAATTTTAGAGAATGCATTTAATTATGCACATGATCATCTTCGCAATTTCTCACCTTATGATGAACACCTCTTTATGCTTTTCTTTTTACTAACTATTATATTTTTTCTTTTTTTTGAATGAATTTTAAACTTATTCAAAACAAAAATAAAACAGCTTGTAATGTTGTAGAAATCTTAAAACACAATCATCCTTTTGTTGCATTCTACCATCGAAGTTTGAATAAAGCTAATTACATAAGATGTCTTTCTTGAATTTTCTTCTCATCAAGAAAATCCTACAATTTGGAGTATAACTCAAGGTAAAATGAGATGATTTGATTTCCTCAACGATGAATATAATAACACAAGACAAGGGTTTTTGGTTCAGTTCATGTAAGTATTTTCTTTTGAAGATTATTAATTGAACCGTTTTTATTAGCTTTATTCAAACTTCCATAGTAGAATGCAACAAAAAAAAAAATTATATAAAAGATAGAAACAAAAAGGTAAGACAAAGGGAACATAAATTATTTGTTATGGTCCAACAAGATCGGCATTAGGTGAAACTAAAGTGAAAAATATGAACGGACAAGCTATTAAATGTCAAACAAAATCAGCTTACCAATTAAACCAACTCAATTAACTATATTTTTTGTGATATAATATGTATTTTAAATTATTATCGTTTATAAGGAAATGCAAAACCCACTTTATATTATAAGATATACATCTACGCTTCTCCTGCTCTCATATTATAAGATTTACGTCTACACCTCTCCTGCTCTCCATGTGAATTAATGACTA
The DNA here is from genome assembly GCA_039880935.1 of Streptanthus diversifolius. Lineage (NCBI taxonomy): Eukaryota > Viridiplantae > Streptophyta > Magnoliopsida > Brassicales > Brassicaceae > Streptanthus > Streptanthus diversifolius. The sequence continues at coordinate 19,040,812 of JAXGFM010000022.1, read as the reverse complement.
AATTACGGTGTAAGCAAGCAATATCTAGCTTTTAATTAGTCAAACCCAATATATAACTAAAATAGTTCACGTTATGAAACCTGTAAATTGAACAGAGAGGTTTACTATTATGGCAATGACTACGTAAAGATTAAACTTAATAAAATAACATAATATAACTATCAAGATGAGACAGGCATAGAAGATACCAAAGAATAACGAACACACTAATGTATCGAAACTAGAGTAATATTCAAGTAGTCAAAATACTCGATCCACAAGTAAGCTAAATTGACTATATGCATAATAATCAACAGTATAAGAATAAAAATATTAAGTACACCACATGATCCCTAAAATTGGCATAACTTGACAACGACCCTCGTATTTTGAAAGTGCCAAATTATGCTATAAATTTAGCAAGGTGGAAAAATGAGACTCCCAAGAAACTAACAAACCAATAAAAAATAAACTCTCTTTCTTTGATGATGATGATCACAAAACGCAGAAAGTGGGTAACACTACATCAATGTATTTGTTTATTGAGCATGGTCACAGCATTATTAGACATAGTCATGAGTAGTAGTGATGATGCTACGGAGCAAAAGATGAAGGACAATATCATATCTTTGCCAGGCCAACCTGCTCACCTCAACTTCTCTCAATTCTCTGGCTACGTCACTGTTAATTCCGTGGCTGGAAGATCTCTTTTCTACTGGCTAACCGAATCCCCTAAGCCCAGCGGCACTAAGCCATTGGTCTTATGGCTCAATGGTGGTCCTGGATGTTCATCCATTGCCTACGGTGCATCAGAGGAGGTTGGTCCATTTCGGTTTAATCCAGACGGAAAGACTCTTCGTCTTAATCCCTATGCTTGGAACAAAGGCATTCTTTAATTTCTCTATCTCTTTTTCCTTTTTGAAAAATTGTGATTTGGAAACACATCAAACTTATTAATTAGTAGTCATGCTTATTTTATTTAATTCAATCAATAATGTTTGCAGTGGCAAATCTGTTATTTTTGGATTCACCGGCGGGAGTTGGTTTCTCTTACACAAACACTTGGTCGGACGAACTAACCGTGGGAGACAAGAGGACAGGTCTTTATATATGATAGACTTATATATGGTTTCATTTCATCACTATAAAAAGTGTTAATTAAATATACATTATTAACTACTACTATATGTGATATAAATTATGAAATGTGGGGACAGGGGAGGATGCATACAGATTCTTGGTAAGATGGATGGAGAGATTCCCGGAGTACAAAGAAAGGCCATTTTACATCGCCGGTGAAAGCTACGCCGGTACTACCATTTATTCCTTTATTTAATTACTACCTTTTTTCTAATTCCTTATCAGTTATTTCACTTAAAGTTATTTGCCATGTGAGATTTTCACACTATTGAGCAGTTGAACTAAATGATGGTGATATTTACCATAGCACGTTTGTATAAAAAAAACTAGGAAAAATATTAGAGAAATAATTGGGTTTTATCAAATATAACCAAAAAAGGAGAATCAACAACAACCCAGTTGACTTTTCTTTTGTGACCAACTTAAAGTCTCTAATGAAACCATATGAATACGAAAAGTGTAGTATTGTGACGTTGCAGCTAGAACTACCATATACTACCCATATGAATGAATATACTTAATGGTCAATAATGATAATGTGTTCTTATTTTATCGGGTTTTGTTGTGTTTGGTGATCAATTAGGACATTATATTCCGGAGCTTGCTCAATTGATCGTCAAACGTAACAAGGGTACCAAAAAACCCATTATCAATCTAAAAGGGATCCTGGTAAGAATTTAATCTTATAGATACTCATTTGGAAATCAACTACATACACTATTGAATACTAATATAACGACATGTATGAATATGATAAAAATGAAAGATGGGGAATCCTCTGGTGGATGATTACAATGATAACAAAGGGATGCATGAGTATTGGTGGAACCATGGGCTCATATCGGACGAAAGCTACGTTGAACTGACCAAATGGTGCCTCAACGACTCCATCCTCTTCCCTAAACCCAACTGCGACAATGCCCTGAACCAAGCCTTCTCTGAGTTTGGTGACATCGACCCTTACAATATCAATCGCCCTGCTTGCACCAAAGATTCATCATCAAATGAATGGACGCAAGCATGGCGATATAGAGGGAACGATGAGTGCGTTGTGGGATACACACGCAAGTATATGAACGATCCTAACGTGCACAAATCCTTCCATACCCGCCTTAAACGCACTTCTTGGACTCCTTGTAGTCGTGTGATAAGAAAGAACTGGAAAGACTCACCCAAGTCCATGCTTCCCATCCTCAAGGAACTTCTTCAAGCTCATCTCCGCATTTGGATCTTCAGGTAGAATAATTAATTATGCATAGAGAGGAAAAAATATTTTGATTGATTGACTTTCAACTCAAAATCAAATAACAAAAAAAAAAGATTGATCCATATTCCTTATAAATTAATTCTGATGTGAGATCTCTAAAAAAATTTTAAAATATATTTGTGTGGAATTATATGTATATAGTGGGGACTCGGACGGAGTGTTGCCTCTAAGTGGTACGAGGCATTCGGTAAATGCAATGAACTTGAGGACTAGCAAAAAGTGGTATCCATGGTACTACTCACACGGCCTAGTGGGAGGATGGAGCCAGGTTTATGAAGGTGGCTTGCTAACGTACGCAACGGTTAGAGCCGCGGGGCATGAGGTGCCATTGTCACAGCCTCGTCTCGCTTTTTTCCTCTTCTCACATTTCCTCGCCAACCACTCACTGCCCTCCTCTTCTTCTTGATTACTTTCATTGTCTCTTTCTTATCCTTTTTCCCCTTTCACTTTAGTGATTTTATTTTTCCTTGTTTCTTCTATTCATTATATACCTGGAGAGAGATATAATTGGGCTTAATCACTATTCTTGAACAGTTGGACCTTGTGTTTAGTGTTCCCACGTTGGTCCATCTTTCATGTATATATAAAAGATGGCCTATGCAAATGGTATTTCCTCATCAAATTCTCAAGGTAGCAAATGATTATGTTTGTGTGTAGTTGTTAGAACTTTGAAGACAAAACATAGATTTTTGACTCTATTTCTTATAATGTAGATTTTTTTATAAAAAAAAAGGTAGTACATAGAGATCAAATTCTTATTCATGAAAATGTTTCCAATCCCAAGTCCGCAACTCCATCGCTCATAAAACAGATCGTTTAGAGGCCCCATTCCCTTCAAAAGAAACAAACATGTTCATAAATAAATTGAGGAGTAGTTAAGACATTATTTTTCTACAAGTGACTATAATTTTTAATCGTAAATATATCAATATGTAAAACATAACAAAATTTCTATGTATTGCAGAATCTTGAATCATGTCAGATTAAAAGATAGCAGAGTGAGCAAAAAAGGAATCAAAAGACATACTGAGCTTTATCACCAAACCAGTTGTAGACGGATTTGGCGGTGGAGGAGACGGTGTCGACAGCAGGACCGGCATGTTCATTGAAGAAGTTGGTAACGTCGTTCGTGGCTGTGTCTAGCCTCTGTCCAACCGTTGGTGCTTCCTCAGCCGAACCCAACACCGAGTTCATAGACATAAGCAACATCAAAGACAACACCAAAGCCACCTTCTTCTCCATCTGGTCCCCAAAACGTAGAGATTATCTTCTTTTCTGAAAAAAAAAGAGAGTTGTTTCTCAAATAAAATACTTGTGGGAACAATTTCTAAAAACTACACGCCCTTGAGTCTATAACTATTTATATAACTTGCTCTTTCTGGCTATGCCTATATATAACTATTAGTTCTGGCGAGGTGATTATTTTGATAAATGAAGGTAACACTTCAAAAGTTGGATGGTGTTCCATCATTATATCCATGGGTGAGTTGAATTACCACTTTTTGGTTGTTAAGAAATAAAATCCAAAAATAGACGAAACTTATCATTTTTCTTGCTTGTAACAACTAACATGCAGATACTCTTCAGAGAAAACACATTTTGCAGAACTGTAAGACATAAAGTTCGGAAATGTTATGGTTTTGAACAATCTATCTCCGACTGTTCTCTTTTCACATTTGCTCGGCAAGAAAATAGACTCCTTATCAAACTACAATTTTGATGATTATTGTGCAAATGAGAGATCATGACAGTAGCAACAAACGGTATACACATTGAGAGCGAGAGTGAGAACAGACCACAATTATTTAACACAGGTTCCACAGAAAGATTAGTCCAAGACCGGTATGAGTCTTCGCCTTCACCACCGTGAGCTTTGCAGGGCTTTGTTACCCCCATACAAACGAAATAGACCCAAAGCTGAAATGCAAGAGATCAAAACCATTCCAATGCTAGCAAGCAAGGCGATCGCAATTCCTTCACCCACTTGGTTACAGAACTTCCCATACATTGTGCATATCTTCATCCATTGGACCTCTGGTTGACCCAGCTTTGCAAAGGCTGCAGACTGCGCCGCTGCTGCAAGGCCCGCCACAGTCAAGTAAGCTATCGCCTGCCCATACCATACATAACAAAGGTCATTGACAATGCCACTTATTCAAGCTAGAAAGAGGATTGATTAGATGTTCTTCTTGAATACAAAGACCAAGTCAATTTCATTGCTTTCATTTATCAGGACCCATCTGAGATCATCACCATACTAAGTACTTTTAAGCTCTCAGTCCGTTTTCTAGATGGACCCTCATTGCATTTTTACTTATATAAGACCAAATATTGAAGAAGCCTTCAATTCCGTAAATTATTGTATACTACCAAACAAATGAATCTCACATAACCACATCAGCCTTTTCAACAGCTAAAGCACCAGACTTTTAGAATCGTCCTGAGCATTCACTGACCCACAAACTCACAGAAAACTTACGACTTTCAGGACTTAATAATTGACCAGACTAATAAGCAAGAACAGAGAGGAACAGATTGATTGAATAAAACAGACTCACCTGATCTCCGGAGAAAATGGCCCAAGCCAGAGTCTTACTGAACAAAACGCTTCCTTTCATCATAACCACCACGCAACGAACCGTTTGCACCAAAGAATAAGCCGCGGCTATACCATTGACGACCACCAATAGCCTAAAACTCGGAGAAAGAAAGAAAGATTGTCGCGAAAGTTGCGAAATTTATACAAATATGGGACTCGAGGGATTTGTCGTGAGCTTACACAAGCGCCTTCATGTCGGTGTATTTGGCCTTCTTCTGTATGGTGAAAATCTCTCTAACTTGGGTGTCCGTAGCAATGAGAATCGCAGCGACAAGAGCGAGGATACACACTAAACACCTCAGAATCAGCTCCGTGAGTCTCAGTTTTCGATCGTTCAGCTTCATTTTGGTTCCGGCGACGTTAACGGGAACGGGATTGCTTCCGACTCCTAAATAACTCATCCTTTATCGCTAATTTTTGAGTGATTTATATAACAAGACGATTCAGAGACAATGTAGATACATTGATTTGATGTTGGCTCCTTGTTACTTTTAAAGCACTGTTACAGAGTTCCGTGTAAAAGCAACCAGTGGCTTAAAGACAAAAATATATATATATATATATATATATATATATATCAATATGAAAATTAAAGACACTATGATTTAAAGGTGTATAGTTGTCATAATTTTATCTAGAGATTAGTGGTACCCGTGAGTCGATGTCCTTATTACTTAAAAACAATTTTTTATTGATTATATTAAATTAAACACTTCAGTATATTAATACGATGGAAATGAAAAAAAAAGAAAAAAAAAAGTAAGAAGAGAGAAGAAGGAAATGGGAGTTAGAGGTTAGAGCATTTAAGGACATACAATTATTAATGTAAGATGGAGACAGAGTGATGAAAGTGAGATATGAGAGTTAGGTTCATTATTTTTTTCTAGGAAAGTCAAAGGAGGAAAAGATCCATCATGTCCAATGAAATTAAAAATTATTATAAGATTCCTCCACAGGCTCTTTGATGTAACATCATATGCGTATAGATAGAGATTTCAAACAGAAATACGATTAAAATCATTTTTGGAATGAACAACAGTTATTAAGTGGACAAAGAGATGTTAAAAAAAACAAAGAAAATTTGATTTCGATTGGATCTTAACCCATACAATGATGATCATTAAGTTACCACACTTGGTTTTATGTAAACAGTATCATGTGTAATATTGAGGAAATTAGTTATTTAAAAACTGTACAAAACCACGTAAAAAGACAATTTTTATACATGATTTACCAAAAAGTGTGTGTGAAATTGAAATGAGTATTGAGATAATGCATCCAATAGTGGGGTTGGTGGACTATGACCTATGAAAGTGGTGTGGTGCATGCTTTTGGTTATAAGTTAGTTGTTGTGTAATTATGGTTCTCTCCTTCAGCACCATACCCCTTACTAATGGTGACAAACACGATTTATCAAACAATAAATCATTATCACTATTATCTTGAACATCATCAAAAATGTGTAACTATTTTGTTTTGTTCTACATATATAGGTGTTAAAGTATAACAATCTATATGCGTTTGTATAAACACATCTGTTGATGTTGCATAGACTTTCCTCAACTGGCTACGAGCTTGTATAGTTTGTTTATGCAAGCCCTAGTACGCAGTCGATGTTGAGGAGGAAACTTCAACATCATATGAGATATGAGACCAAACAAAATCTCACATAATTTTGTTTAAAGATGATACCGATAAGGCATGAACATTATATATATCATAAACCATAAATTAAATAGCATGAAATGTTACTTGAGTTTAAAGATGGTTGTTGTTTATCAGTAGGAGAGTGATGATACAACATGATTAACCTTATAAGGTGTGTGAATAATCGAAAACATTTTCCTTTGACGTCGAATGATTAAAACGCTAAAATTGCTTTAGGCCAATACAGCTTGGATTAAAATTCCTCAAAAGTAATGGCCCAATATGTAGTTGAATGGGTCACTCTGAAAATCAATAAAGAAAAACGTAAGAACGTATTGGGCTATTGTTGGGCTATTTTGCATCCATCAGCCCCCGTAACATAAAGGCGGTGTGAATCTCTAGGGTTTCCGATGCCCTAATATCTATTGTATATATACACATCACGAAACTACTTTCTTCTCATCTCTTCTTCTTCCCCCTCGTACTCTCTCTCAATATCATGAGTTTATTAGCTTTTATTTTTAAGTGTCTTTGGTTCTTTAGCTTGGTTATGGTTATTTGCAAGTGACGCGATTTCTCTCCAAGGAATCTAATACTTAAAAAAAGTTGGAGCAATCTGAAAACAGTGATTGCATAATCCACAAGTAAACGTCACAAAGCGAAAGTATAAGCCGAGGACGTTGTAGGAGCCAATAAGGCTTCTCCGTTCAAGGTACTTATAGCTCTCATATTCCATTGCTCTGCGGAGCGGCGTCGCTGCTTTTACCGTTTGGGCCGGCCATGAGATCTACATTCATTCTTGTTATTGTTTTTTTCTATTTATTGAATTAGGGTTTTTAAGCCGATGAGGACATCAGATATTAAAAGAACACCATCTTTCGGGACTGATTTTTTGATGATACTTCTGCAATTCTGAGGCTTTTTTTTTAAAAAAAAAAATTCTTTAAAAGATTAGTATTTTTTTTTTGTTATGATAGAAGGCAGTGATGATTGAGAATGTCATGCACCACTCTGATTCGTGCTGATAACCATCTCTAACCCATATTTAATCTGAGCCTTTTGGAATGTATATATTTGATTTTGATTATAGAGAAAGGGTTAACAAGATAACCAAATGATGGTCATTGTAATGACTTGACCTTGATGCGGACTGTATAGCTTTGCTTTTGATGATTACTTTTGGTTACTGATGGTTATTAATTACCCTTTAATTATATTTTTTTCGTTTTTCTTTGAATCTTCTGGTTTTGTCACGGTTGATCTAAGAAATTCATATTCTGTCGGTTGATTTTAATTCAGTAGTGCATGTATAATGTTGGAACCTCTTTGTTTCTATACTGTAGGTGATTGTCGATGTTGATTAACGAAGATCGAGCGTGGCTATGGTGTTTCATCACTCGTTCCTACTTGTTTCTTCAATTTTTATGTTATAGATTGTTGTAATTTATTATTCTTTTATTATGTGCATGGTAGATTGTAAAAGTATTATTATGTGATATTTCTGATAATATGCAAATGATACGAAAGTTCTTTGATTATTGTTTTATTATTGGACAGCTTATGCAAGTTCAATGAGTCTAAGTTTTGAGACTGAATCATCTAATTCGATGACAGAATTGATTAAATTGTGAATATGGATCCTGCATCGGGTGTTGATAGGCAGCGTCTAAGCAGAACCGTGTGTAATAAAGCAGAACCGTGTGATCCTGCATCGGGTGCTTGTATTATTTTCATGGTTTTAATTTGTTAGCTTTGACTCTGTCCCTCGTAACCTCTGGTCTCGATTCTGTCAAGTGGTATGAGCATGAGTTTCGTTGACAGTTACTGTATTCGCAAGATTATAATTGGGATTATCTCTATTTGCAACCTCAAACCACGCTCCCTAAACAACACTTACAGTTACAGATGTACTTAGTTGAGTTAGAACTTCATTCTTTTCACTCTGCTCAAGATACCTGACAAACTGGATGATTATGCAAAAACAGAACCGGTTACAGTAAGAAGATCCGGCATTGGCCGCATTATGCCCACACAAATATCATATTATCAACAGGTCTTTCACAAGCTTTATCAAACGGACACTAAAAACCATATGTTTTCCTACCAAGAATCAATGAAAACGTAGCAAGCTGTTGATTCTGTTTGATTAAATTGTCGAATGCAGGTTTAGCTCGTTTGATACTTAACTCATAGGTCACAAGTGATGAATGAGATTCATCATGTCAACAATAAAAGCCTATTGACACCAGGAAACATGTATCTACATGGTTACCTCTGTTGCCAGCAAAGAGGTTACAAGTTCGCACATTTGCAGCTTATAAACATTGCGGAGTTGGAAAAGCTTGCACAGGATTCACCGCCAGATACCAACGCACACCATCATCAAATGGTTAGGGGGGGGGTATTTCTGAAATCTGAGAAAGATCGAAACTAGAAAAAGCAATTCAAGCTAATAATTAGGCCTCATTAGTTATTAATATTTATTTATAAGCCCAAATAGACCCTTCGAATTCGTTCTTCTTTCTTTTGTGTTGACCTGAAACTTGCGGAGAAGAAGTTGCAGACAGGGAGAGATCGGATGGGATTAATCAAGAGCTGCTTCTCCCTCTTGGTGGGTACAGCCTTCGGCGTATACTTGGCTCAGAACTACAACGTACCCAACATCAGGAAGCTCACCAACACAAGTCTCGTCGTCGCCAAGCACATTGAGGAGAATTATCGCAAGCCCAAAAAAGACGATACCGAATGATTCGGTACTACTCACCAATCTTTTGTAAAATCTCTCCTTTTCCTTATACCCTTTTTAAAAATTGGACTTTTTAAGGGTTTTCTCATATCTGTTGGTTTGGAAATTGATGAAAATATGGATCGTGATCGTTCTTTTCTGCATATTGAATTTTGGGATTCTTATTGATTCACTGTGAAATCAGAAACTAGAGTATTGCGAGATCTCATAGCTGTTTTAATTCATTATGCTCTGTTTAGACTTAAACGTTAGAATTGAAAGGGCATTGGTTTAACAATGTTCTGTCTCTCTAAACCCAATCAGTTTGAGTTGTTCGTGGATCTATCCGTGTCTTCATTTCTAGTGTATTGAAGTTCTGAAATGTTAAAGGTGATCTATGGAGAGAGAGAGAGAGAGAGAGAGAGAGAAGAATGGAGGTGGTGGTGGTGTGGTACAAGGCATAGTTTGCAGTTTGGTCGTTCCCATTCAGTATATTTTAGAGAGCATTGATTTGATTTCTCACTAGGAAAGTTGATTAACTAAAAATGTATTTTGACACATTCTCTGGATCCATAGTGGGGACTGGTGGTTTTGCTTCATTTCTTGTTTGATCACTGACTATACAGAGCACTGTACTTACGAAGCTTTGCACATGTTATCATCATATACTATTTATTGTTTCTTTGGCAAGATGTAATAATCACTGACAATCCAGCGAATATCCTAGTCCTCTTCTTCCTCTTTTGCTGAGAGGTTTATATAAAGAGTTTGATTTCGTATCCATCTTGGATCAGAAGAAGAGGGACATTCATATTATGCTACATTCTCAAGTTTATATATATATAAACATGCCCCTACGCGCTTTGCTTTGTTCAATACCTCTCTCATCATACATTACCATGTATTTCTTAGAGAAACCTACTTCATTTAGAAGGTTTGCTGTTCATACAATTATGGATGATATTGAAGCAATGGTTTTTTACATACTATGCTTCTCCAATTTTGTGTTGTATCTGCCACTTTTACAAATTGGTATGATTTTTCCATCAAAACTTGTCACTAATATTTGTCCATCTGGAAGCTTGTCCATGAATGATTTGTGGTGACTATAAACGCACTTACCAATTTCAGGTGATAAGTTTTGATAGAGCAAGGTATGCTATGAACAAGTTTTAATGGAAAAAAGTACCATTTTGTGAAAGTCGTAGATACTTCAATGAGAAGTTTTTCTCTGAAAGTGATATGTACCAAAGAAAAGTAAGGCATACAAATACAACCCGCATGTTCAGTTCAATGGTGGCTTCAACATGTTTTCGCTTTTCTTGACCAATTAACATTATCCTTAAACCCAATTATAATCTTTAATACTCACATCTTAACTCAGTGCATCTCCATCTACTTTGTTTTTTCTTTACTTTCTTAATCTCATTTTTCCCCGTAAATGATTTGAAATAAAAAGTAGAAAGTCATTTTATCCCGACGTGAATGTTGATTATGTAGGCAAATTGCCATTAATCCCACTTGCTACTATTTTAGAACAACCCATTAGTTGGTTTAATCCATGATTGTTGTAAAATTAAATATTAGTTTATATCATATTTTTATATAGATTGTGGGTGAAACGTGTAAGGATGGGACAAATTGAATTTCTTCCTCACATACATACAAAACAAACATTCCTTTCTTAAATTATCAAAGAAAGCCTCCATGTCTCATCAACCATAAACCCGAAAAAAAACAAAAACAAAAATATAGAAAGCAGATAGATAGATACATTTGCAGCAAGCCGGCGTTGTGGCTCTTCCTTCCGACGGAAATGAAGGAGCCGATGATGCGGGTCATGCGGCGGCGCACCCTCATGCTCTGCGAGGAACTCTCAGTTCCATCGGTACGTCGTCATATATTGTACATTCGTCTCTTCAATTGTGCCTTTCTTCTTAATTATTTATATGACTTTAATCATTTCATGCATCTTCAGTCTTCTTTTTTTTTTTTTTTTTTCCATTTTCGTAGTTCTTTTCTTGTTAAATGAATCGAATAGTCGTTTAATAAAGGAAAAGAATTGGTTGCGTGAAACCATTGTCGTTGTAAAATCTCACACATTGTTGCACATACTCATATTTTGTTTTCTTGTCCCATTCTATAAATATCTCCCTTTTTAATTTTCATAATTCTTCTTATGATATTGTCTCTCTTTCTCAATGATCTATGGTTTTTAGATAATTAGTTTGTTTTAAACAATTGTCAATTTTACAGTTGCAAAATTTGCAATATAATTTTGGATAAAAGAATATCTAACTATCACTACTTAAAATTAATCGAAAAAATGCAAAATAGGATATTAATTTTAGAGTTGTCAACTTGTGTTTTAGAAGTATAATTCATTAGTTTTTATCCTTTTAGTTCGAGTGTAAAGTGCTACAACAGCATAAATATATATATAGAAACATATTGAACAAGATATTAACAAGGAGAACAAAATCAGTTTCAAGTTATAGTGATTAACGCAAATGTGGGATGTGTTCGTTGTCAAGACAGAGTCTCTAAGATTGTCTCCAAGATGACCGGTGAGCTCTCTCGTATATACCACTAATTATGTGTTTCATCATTTAATGTGTTTATAAAATTGCACAACTAATTATTGACTAAACCCACAAGCAACTTGCTATTAATATATTTTTAGTTATGCTAATTTACTTTCTTGGCTGCTACCTACCGTTTACCATCGTCCTTAGTCGCTCTTAAGAAATAATTAGAACCATCCATGGTCTGTTGTTTAATCCTATTTGATGTAACGTAATCAAATTCTTTGATTTAAAAAATGAGAGAGGTAGAGAGAATAATAACGTACGTACGTGTTTGACAAAATAAAATGCGATATGGACAGGAATAGAAGAATACGTGGTTGATGTGAAGAACAAGCTGGTCATGGCACGAGGTGACTTTAAGCCACGTTTGGTTTCTCATCATCAAGTCAAGAAAGTCGTCTCTCAAACTCTTTTGTCCCAAAACGCCAAACGCTTTTTTCGACCTCTACACCTTTTCCTTGGCTCAATTTTCTCCATTTGTTTATGTCCAAATACATTCTAAATTTTATCACTTACTGGCTGCCTAAACTCCTTACACTAATTAATAGTGGTACAAAATAATTAATATCCAGGGTGATGGTATGTATCAAGTTTCATGATTCACGTGGCCATATAGCTAAAACGCTACTTCGTTACTCTTTTAACAAAATTCTCTTCGACCAAAAAAAAACTTGTTAAATCTTAAACCATCATGCTTCCATCCATAGAAGTCTAAGCATGACTGGTACGTTAATTTGAGAAATGAATGTAAAAAAGGAGCCTCACAGGCAAGTTATGATAAAAAAACATGAAACTGGCAGTTGTTGAGGTTAACTAAGGAGCGTTACAAATCTCCAAATAACCCATTAAAAGAACAAAAGTGGAGAGTACCTTTCATACTCAGTGACCATCTTGTGGTATAATCAGTTCTTCATAGTCACCAACACTTACCTCAAATGTACGAGAATTGTATGTATAGGCAACGTATAACTGCTTAGGCTGGTCGGGACATGGATCGCAGAAGCCCATGATCCCTGATTTCTTCACTCCCTCATGGAGCTTGAACTCCCCAGAGTCACTCACAAGGAAGTTCATGGGGATTGTCACATCAATAACTCCCGAATCCACTTCTTCTTCTAAGTGTTCGTGTCTTTTCTCTAAGGCTTTTGGGTCACCATACAACGCTTTTGTTACTATGAGTCCGCCTGTTTCAGCTTGCCGGTTTTTCTTCCTCGTCGCTACGTTCTGTAGCAATTGCTGGGCTTTCTCAGCCTTTACCCTTGCTTCCCGAACCTAAACACAATTTTTTATATAAAAAAGAACTTCAGAACAAGATTCGTTTACCATATAAAATCACAAGGAATCTCGCTCAGCTGCCAACTCATAAGTAACCATCACCTGGCCATAAGTTTTCTCCATATTCTCCAAGGCCTTTCGTTTTTCTCTTTTCTGCATATACGGCTTCACCACAAATTTCTGCGTCGAACAGTGAAGAAACTCTATTAAGGCAAACACCTTATAACCAGAGAATAAAAGTAGAGATATATTTAGGGGGTCCAATCACGCACCTTCAACAAAAAGTAAAGAGATGTTGGAACAACAAATGCCCCTGTTGCAAATCCTGGATTTAAGTACGAGGAGAGCAGAATCTGCACGTTGTAAAGGTATTCACTTGTTAGGGTCTAAAAAGTGTAATAGCATCCAAAATTTCGTTGGGTAAGGGTTTGGGAAAGTTATGGTTAATGCTGTTCTAATCCATCTGTAGGTTCTTTGGATTGTGATTCATATAAACTACTCCACAGATTAAAACAAAACCAGTTCTGTTCTTATTAAGAAGAACAGCACAGATGACTCCACGAGAAAACAAAAGAAGAAGAAGAAAGTAACACTCACAGGAACAATCAACTTTTGACCACCACGGTGTAGCTCTAGTTTCCAAAAAACACCCTACAAAGATAGTTTTAAATTACCGGAAATTAGCAGATTGCATAACAGCTTAAGATGGCTCTGAAAGTTTTAAAAGTAAGTATACCTTGATTCCTATTGTATACATCATTCTAATGGTACTGAACTCAGAAATCTTCCTTCCGCCACCGACCTCAATCTCAAGAGCATTACTGAGAAGGTTTAAAAAATTTATCAAAGTCAAATGAGAACATTAAGCTGGGCCACACATGTAAAATACATTAGGTTGCTGGGAGTAATCTGTCAATAACGTTACCTTCCAATTCTACCTACAATGCGACCGTCAGATTTGGATGAAAGTTTACGAGTATAACGCGCTGATGCTCCGACTCCACCAGCCTCAATCTGGTCATAGCAAGATCATAACTAGAGAAAGTAAGAGAAACGGTTGAAGTAGACGCAAGTTGACAGTAGGCGTACCTTCAGATCACCACCAGCAGTTACATTCTCGTCTCTCTTTTTCCATCCAACTGTTATTCCTGATCGCATACCCAGTGCCAGTTCGATCTGGAGGGGGTATAAAACTAGTTGAAAATCTAGAAAACTGCTTTCTTCGCCATCTTATAAGGTCAAATCAAAACCACAACAGAGAAGAACATACATTTCCGCTTGAAGTTTCTGAAAGCTGCCGAGTCCACGTGTTGGTAAGATTAATGGAACCATCACTGAAAGACTTGGAAATATTGATAGTGGCAGTTGAATGTATGGACAACTGACTGTCCCGACAAGAAACACATAAAAGTTTCAGCTAAACCGTTAATTAAACCTGACCAGAAATATATTGTTGAGTGGAAAACTCATGAGCCTACCGTGTTGTCTGCATTCCAATAAGCGACTGCAAACCCGTTGAAGCGACAAACTCAATGGATGACACTGGAGAAAGCTGACGTCTCAGAATAGCAGAAGCAATTCCGCCACCAGACTTTTGATTGGCCGCAAGATTTCCGCCAATGGCAATAGCATCATCTTTTGATAACTGAGACTGCACTTGACTAGCCATAACCATTCTGACAGTCGCAGAGATGCAAACACAAAAGAAAAGAAAGGGCATCAAAACCAAATAATTACTTCAACGGAAACAAAGAACATGTTAAATATAATGGATGAAAACATAGCCACGCAAGAAGATCTTATCTTTTCTCAATAACCATATGCTATAGAAATATCCCAAGCTAGTAAGCCTCTTTAAAGTTAAGTTGGGAACCCAAATCAGAACCATGCTACCAAAACGATATCAAAACTTGGAAAGAAAAAAAAAAGGAAAAAAAAAGAAGTACCCTCTCATGAGGCCATCACCGTCTAAGAAATTTGGCACAGACAAGTTGAAGATAATTGAACCGGTGGGTAGAAAATGTGCCATCTTCTTAGCTTCTTCGTTTCTCCTCTTCATCCTTTCAAGCTCCTCTTTGATCTCGTCGGCCTTACTCAGCCTCGGACCAAGCTCCAATCCTGAAGTCAAACCTTCCATGCCATACAAATCATATATTAACCTCTTAGTCTCATCCGACAATATCTCATATGCTTCACATATGCGTTTGAAGTTCTCTTCAGCAACATCTTTCATCTGACCAGACAAATTCCAAAATCAGCCCACAAAAAAGCTTTGCTTTAAGCTTTTTGGTCTCGTAAATTAACAAAATTGCGATCAACAATACATGAAGACAATTATAGTTCCGACAAAGGGTACACAAACCAGAGGAGATTGGCACTTGTCAGGATGATACACTTGAGCCCATTGACGATAAGATTTCCTGATTTCTTCGTCGGAGGCCTCCGGTGATAAATTCAGCAGCGCGTACAGCTCTCTGTTCTGCGGCCCAGTCGGTGCTGCTTCGTCGCCCATCATAAAATCAAATCGCTCGCTCGCTCGGGTTGCCTTAATTGAATCTCGATAGCAACAATCAAATCCGCACTTGGGAAAGCAATAAGAAAAGAGAGATTCCGGCGTGAGGTGAGCTCGAATCGCCGGAGGGTTTTAGGGGTTATCGCGGTGTGGATTTGGGAGGGGTTTTGACGCCGCAGCTCTCTCTCTTGGCTTAGATCGGTTTGACGGTTTGACCATTTGCCTGAATCCCAAATCAATTCTACATTCTGTTTTCATCCCCAATATATCTGTAAAATTGTATTTATGACTTCTTGTTTTATAAAATTGTTCAATTGAACCCCGGTTTTCTTTGTAGGCCAACTGACTCCTATGTTTGAGCTTTATATGGTATTGAAGTGGTTAATGGCCGTATATCAATATTGTATTTTGATTTTGTTAAGAGACCAAGGTTAAATTGTTTAGAAAATGGTCTAGTATTTACAATTCTCCAACTACTATTGAGGACAACAAGTACTTTTCTTTAGTTATTCCAGTTAGAGAAGTCATTTCTAGGCATGACCATTCGGGTATTTTGTTCGGGTTCGGTTTGGGTAATTCAGGTATCGGGTATTTCGGTTCTTAAGTTAAAGATCCATATTTTTAAAGTTTGATTTGGATTCGGTTTGATTCCGGTTTGGTTTGGTTCCTATTTGATTCTAGTATTATAGTATTTAAATGTACCTGAAGTATACAAATTACCCAAATTTAACATGATATTATATAATTATAGTTCTGATATTTCGGTTACCCATTCGATTTTTGGCTCGATTCAAGTATTTCGGGTATCGAGTATTTTGATTCTTAGGTTGAAGATCAATTCGGGTATTTTATAGTTTTGGTTTGGATTTGGTTTAGATATTTCAGTTCAGTTTGGTTCGGAAACCCTAATCATTTTTTACAAAAATGATGAAACATCTTACTTCATCATAATCCACATTGCCAACATTTTTTTCCTATTATACATGTCAAAAATCTTGAGCTAAAATGTAAAAGATGTATTGATTGCATCCATATGACTCACAAAAAGATCAAAATCTTTTTCAATTGATTTGGTACAAAACATAGTGAAGATTTGCATGAGCATTACCATTCAGCTTTTTAGTAGAATCAAATGATTCATCATCTTATTTATAATGAACTGTATTCTCTAGTTCAAAGTGAAAAATATATAAATTACAATTTTATTTGAAATCATATTTCCAAATCAAATTGAACACATATTGCACTTTTGCATTATTTATAAAATTTGGCGAATTTTAAATAGAATGACAACAATAATTACAATCAGCAAAAGAAACTATCACATTTTTATAAAACATCAAGAAAATTATTGAACTCTACGAGGTAAAGAACTATCATGACATTTTCATCTTCGTTTGTCAACATTAGATTTTTTAAATTGAACATGTTACTTAAATCATTTTTGCATTCAACATACGAAGTTTTTTATTTTTTTTTGACGACCAAATTAGCTGCACAATCCAACTAAATATATTAGCAAAAAATGTTAATAATCCAAACAAAAATTAATTTAGTAAAATATTGCTAAATAAAGTGTCACTAGTTGTATTTGTTTTAAATAATATTTTGATTGCTAAAGGTAAGCATATGATCATTTTCTATACATGAACTAAGTAATTGAATAATTACAAAAAATTTGAAATATAAATAAATTCATTAAAAACAGAAATAAATAATAATATCTTGTTTGCTTATATTTTGGATGAACTATATAGATAGTTTAGTTTTTCGATTTATGTTTTTAAGATAGAATACTTTTTTCATTTATTTTTCGCCTTCATTTTTATCAGCATATGTAGAATTTAAAAACTCCAAATCTTGATAAGATTTGGAAAATCAAAATTTTCGGAAAAAGATCAAAATACGAAATAAGAAGTTTCTCCACCAACTATTTTCTTATTATCCAATGCAGTTTGATGTACATAGATTTACCCTGAGAAAAGGATTGACTGTTAAATGGCTTTTTCAGCTAGACTCAAACATGAATGACGACACATGTCAAAAACTGCTTGAAATATAATGTGTGATTAATCAATTTGACAAACAAGACCACCACATCTTTGTGATTTACTCTTGCGTTCTCTTGCATTTGATTTATCAAATTCTTAATATGTTCCTGGAGTTAAAAAATATTATATATTTTCATATGTCTATCTCACTTTTCTTGGCTCAAAATAATCTTGAAATTGAATATGCGCCAAAATTTTCAGGATTCTTATTTTGCCGTTGAAAAATTCATTTCAATATCTTTGTTTTGTCTGAAATAAATGTTTTTTAAACTGTTTAAATCTGTAAATCATTTGGTCAAACTTTGGTCACTCTTTGGTTGTCAAATTTAATACTAGTATGTTACTTATGAAATATCGAAATAAGTAAATCTATTTAAAATATATTCTGTTCTTTTATATTTTCAGATGCAATATATATATGTTATTCATTTTGGTTCTACAATCTTATGTAAGCAAATGAAACTAAAATCAATAGAAGTCATTGTAACCCTTGACGAAAATCAGCATTTAAAGCCAATCGGTTCTTGTGGTAACATCTGATCAATTTTGCTATGTAAATTTGCAGCTAATTTCACAATATTACACTAAATGGATAAAAACTTAGATAAAATCACCAAAAAAAATCATTATAAAAAGACTACACTAATTTAGATTAGAATATAATGACAACTAAAAAAAAGATATGTATGGATAAATATAATTACGTATAACGTGCTTACAAACTAAAAGAGTATATTTATTTAAAATAATTAAAATATATTCAAAAGAGTATATTTATTTTTTAAAAAAATCTGTTTAAAATATATTTTGTTCTTTTATGTTTTCAGATGCAACATATATATACAGTTTTGCAAACAAAAATTCATATTAGCATACATAATCGCCTGAAAATATGTTTTGACTTTAGACTAACTGAATAAGTCGATAACTTGTTTTGTGTTTATTACTTAGCCTTAAATAATGTTAAACTACAACTATTTCAGCGCTATTTATGTTTGTATTCTATTACCAAAGTTTCAATTAAAAAAATGATTGTTTTATATATTGATCTATTAATCTATTATATAAGTTTAGGGGATAACAAGGAACTTCAAGTAAAAAAATTTCAATGATTTTCTGAAAATTATATATTAAAATTTTATTTCAAATAAACAAAATCTTGATTGGTGTATTTTATTTCAAATAAACAAAATCTTGATTGGTGTTTGCATTTACAAATTTATAGATAATTTTTTGTTTTAAACTAATATAATAGTCGTTTCATTATAGACCCATTGTTTATCTTATCATAGACGCTTAATACAAACACAAATATACAAAAAAAAAAAGAACCTTGGAATACTCGGTAAACAAATTTTACGTAAGCTTTAATTTGTAGTGATAAACTATAAACTGTAAACATGTTACAACAGGCACCTTGGTGGATGTAAGAATCTTAAAGACCATTTCAGACTGACACGGTTTTAATACACAAAAAAAAAGAGTCGTATGATTGTTAATCAGTTAGTGAGTCAACGTTCCTTTCTTTCCTAGCTTCCTTCCTCTTTCTTTTTCATACAATTTCTTCCAATATTTTATTTTTAATATAAGAATAAAGCTCTAATAGAACCATATGAATGACACAACATGTAATATTATCTAATAAGAGTAATATTTTTAAAACAGTATATTAAAATGTTTTTAAAACACAATTGGTTGTTATGTATTAGACTGCATATATATATACATGCCAGTCAATGATACATATCCACAATTGGAAGTCTAATACAATCGGTTTAGAACCGATCTTAATGGCTCAGAGTGGACTACCATTGCCATTCATCTCGCACGAATTTATCTTTCTCTGTTTCGTTCAAGTCAATCAAATTATTCTTGACTCTTCTAAGCAACAAGCATAGTTACTTTTTTTTAAAAATATTTTTTTTACACAAGCAAATGTTTTTGGTTGTGAGTTTCTTTTCTTGACAGAAATGACTTTGGAATATAGTTCCTTTTTTTTTAATAAACAAGGATGAGACTGCACATCATTTGCCATTTGGCAAGAGGACAAAGACGACGGCTCACTCCACATGGTCCGCAATTGACCATTTCCATAATAGTAGCTGCCAACAAATATGTATAGAATATAAAATACGGTTACTTGCATAACTAACCATTTATGCTATTAAAAAAAAATATTAAGCAAACCGTAATTCACCATCTTCTTGTGCGTTACAGACCAAACAGCGTTACACATCTCTCTAGTCCAGAAAATGTGACTAAAGATATATGCAAGGTGTTTTTTTTTGTTTTAAACCCTTAAAATCTGGAATCAAAATCAATATATTTCAATTTTTAATTAAAATAAACACTTCACACATTTCAAATTTTCTTTTGGAAAACTAATACAAATGTAGGATGAGATCATTGCGAAGATATACGGTGATATGGATTTGCATCTGAAAATGGAAAATATAAAAAATTCCTTGATGTAAATTTTTGTTTATAATTTTCAGTAATTAGCAAGTAATAACTTTATTTTAGGTAAAATAAGAGCAACCGAGGTAATATGTATATATATCCTTTAGTTGGCACAACCATTTTTGTTTTTTTTTGTCAACAACCATTTTCTTATTATAATTCAAAAATTATTAAAAATATCATTAGAATAATTTCTCATGAGCCACTCGCAATTATTCTTTTGAACCCTTCACAGTCTCCCAGCAACCATCCTTTCTCTTTGACCATTGGTTGTGTATATATACGCGTATGCATTTATAAGTTTCCTTAAAAAAAAGTCAGATTCTGAATAATTCTTTTAGTTTTATCTGTTCCAGTTCGGACATTGTACAGAGAAATCGGAAATGGATTCGGAGAGAGGTTTAGTGTTATTGTGTTGTGTCCTAACCCTTCTGGTAATCGAAACGACAGCATATCGAGAGAGACAGCTGCTGCAACCGCAGGAAACGGCGATAGACACTGCAAACGCAGTGGTTACGGTACAAAATCGGGGTTTGAAGACGCGGCGGCCGGAGCATAAGAACGCCTACGCAACGATGATGTACATGGGAACGCCAAGGGACTACGAGTTTTATGTTGCGACACGCGTTCTGATCAGATCGCTTAGAAATCTCCACGTGGACGCTGATCTTGTCGTTATCGCTTCTCTTGACGTCCCTCTCCGATGGGTTCAAACCTTGTAAGTCTTCTTTCTTCCTCTTCTTTTTCTTCTTCTTCTTCTCATTACTCTGTTTCTCGGGTTCTTTAATTCTGCCGACCACTATCAAACGTTATCGTTTTATACTTAAACCAAACCTATATTACGCTGGAATCTACAATTTGTCTATCAAAATCTTAATAATTTTCGATTTCTTGACAATATCGAAAATTTCCACCATAAATTGCATCGTGCGTGAAACAGCAGGTTTGATAAGAATTAAATATTTTTTTGAATCAACATCAGCTAAGAATATATATTCTTTTTTCCATAGAAATTGGATTAAAAGTGTAGAAAATGGCCGAATGAGACAACGACTGACTTGAAATAACCGAGAACAAAAATTTAGGTTTTGTAGGTTTTAATTCTTCCCTTTTCTTTTTCTTTTCTTGTTGATGGGTCTCACGAATCGACATAACATTTGAACATCGACGAACCGTTCTGAACTTTTTGTTCCTTACTGTGTTTTGTAATTATTGATAAAAAGACATGAAGTAAAGTAGAAGTTGGGTAGAATCAAACTGTGAGTATATATACATATGTTGTTGACACTTGTAAACCCACGCATTTAAGTTTAGTTGTTCTCCATATATTTTGACTAGACTACGCGTCTTTGTGTATCAAAATATCTTATATTATATACAGTTTCTTAAATTTAAGCCAGTGAAATAACCCAAAGATATCGCTAATGTTCAAAAACTTGTTCGGGATCGTATATAGTTTTTAAATTCTTATATTTTTTCATCTTTCCTTTTTTCTTATATTTTTTCATAATTCTTTCGGAATATATATATATATATATATATATATACCGTCTAAAAGGCTTTTTCGAAAAATATATTATATAATGTATTTTATTACGTAGAAACATCGATTTATTAATCATTTTTTTCTATCTTCCGGTTTGGTTAATTAAAAGCGATCGAAAACAATAAAAATTTAGAACATTGAATGAAGGGATATAACGAGTTAATAAGGAGAGTTGTTTGACTTTAGTGCCCTGATTGAAAAACCTTTTGGAAACTAGAAAGAGCTGTCAGCTGTGTACTTGTTTTTGGTCAAATTGTATATATTATTAAGTTATTGCCGGCCAATCTGCTGTATAGATCATGCAATTACGTCTGCATGTCTATCTCGTAACCTATTATAATTTTTTTAACAATACAATGACTTGACATTCATACACAAAAAGTACATAATTATATATATACGCTGAAAATCATGCATGCATAGATTAGTTGTTGGCATCGAACGTGTCTGTTTTGTTTGGATACTAACGAGTGTATATGTGTGTGTGAAACAGGGAAGAGGAAGATGGAGCTAAAGTGGTGAGAGTTGAAAATGTGGATAATCCATACAGGAGACAAACTAACTTCAACAGTAGATTCAAGCTTACTCTTAACAAGCTCTACGCTTGGGCTTTGTCTGATTACGACCGTGTGATCATGCTTGATGCTGATAACCTCTTTCTTAAGAAGACCGACGAGTTGTTCCAGTGCGGACGCTTCTGTGCTGTCTTCATAAATCCTTGCATCTTCCACACTGGCCTCTTCGTCTTGCAACCGTCGACAGAAGTGTTCAAGGACATGCTCCATGAGCTACAAGTTGGAAGAGAGAATCGTGATGGAGCTGATCAAGGCTTTCTTGTCAGTTACTTCCCTGATCTTCTTGACCAGCCTCTCTTTCGTCCTCCGGGTAATGGCTCTGTGCTCAGTAGCCATTTGAGACTTCCTTTAGGCTACCAAATGGACGCTTCTTATTTCTGTAAGTGTCATTTTTTCCCTCTCAAGGATTCCTTCTTGTCCACATTTTGGTTAATGAAATAACATGATGGTCTTTTACTGTCAGATCTTAAACTAAGATGGAACATACCCTGTGGACCAAACAGTGTCATTACATTCCCAGGAGCTGTTTGGTTAAAGCCATGGTACTGGTGGTCATGGCCTGTTCTTCCACTAGGTCTCTCGTGGCACGAGCAGCGTCGCGCTACTCTAGGGTACTCGGAAGAGATGCCTTTGGCCATAATCCAAGCAATGTTCTACCTTGGAATCATAATGGCGACAAGACTAGCTCGTCCGAACATAACCAAGCTATGTTGTCGCCGCTCTGACCGCAACTTAACAACGATCCAAGCAGGTTTCAAGTTCATAGCACTTCTCTCTGTAGTCGCAGCCTACGTCTTCCCGTTCTTCACAATCCCTCATACCATACACCCACTCATCGGCTGGTCGCTCTACTTGATGGCTTCTTTCGCTCTCTCTTCCATTCCCACCAATACTTTTCTCCTCCCAACGCTCCCTGTTCTTACTCCATGGCTAGGCATTTTGGGGACGCTCCTTGTCATGGCCTTCCCTTGGTACCCTGATGGAGTGGTGAGAGCCTTGTCGGTTTTTGGATATGCATTTTGTTGCGCACCTTTTGTGTGGGTTTCATTCCTCAAGATCACGTCGCATCTCCAAGTTCTGATTGAGAAAGAGGTGCTGATTCCCCGACGGGAGACTCAGCGATCACTTCAGGCTTCAGCAAACTGTACTAGGAGTGTTTATTTGACGTACTGGTTCTGTAGATAAAGGTTTATTACTGTTTCATTCACATTATACTTATAAATTCACCCTAACCTTGTTTCTTTTACCTGGTCAAATTATTAGTTTTGCTAGTTTAAAACTCGTTTGTTCTTGACTTCTTATCTAACTCACTTTCTTGGGTTCCACGCACAAAGAAACAAAAACTATTGAACATAGACAATAACGATTTCGGAAGATTCTTAAATTGTTACCCTACATGTTACCGCAAAACATCCCAGAATCCACTAGTCTAGAACTTGAATCTAAGAGCAACTACACTTTGTTTATCTCTGTTCTTTGTGTCCCTCACTGATTTCCCCTCTCTCGTTACAAAAGCACGCTTGTTCTTTAACTCCACCCTCCCTAGATTCCTTATAGCTCACAACCCCTCTGAATGCTCTAGAATGTTTAACTTCAGTTATATTGGTCCAATCGGCGTCGTGTTTACGATGTTAGATAAAATAGATATATATCAGTAGAGAAAAAGTTTAAAACGATAAGATTGTAAAAAAGTCAGTAGCAGAAATCAGTTTTACAAGAGAATGATTTACTATATATTAACTATAACATTAAGAAAATATCAGAGGGATTAGGATTGCGGGTTTTCTGAAATCTTGATATGAGATGTAGACTAAAAGCTTGTGAGAAAAAGATAACCATTAAACTGAAAAGTTAGAGTATAATCATAGTTACCAAAAGGGTCTCCGGCCTCCAACAGTTCCACTATTTCAAAGTGGCTCCTCGCTATTTCACCTCAGTGACGTCATGAGAGTTATGTACACCTTTAGTGTGGTTTGCTATATTCATCTGTCATCTCTTCCTCGAAACCTTTCTTCTTCCTCCTCCTCCAATAAATTTGGATGCTCGTCTTTGAGAGATAACAACTCTAAGATGCGTAATATAGCATCTTTAACATCGAATCCGGGCTCCTCTACGTGGACACATAACTCTTTGTGGTAACGTAGTTGGGCTTGGCTCATAAGATCGTTGTGGTGTGTCCAACATTTTCGCGAAAAGCAACAGGGTACTTGACCAATGGATCGAAGTGAGGACGTTGTGGTGTGTCCATTGACTCTAACACCTTCCACAGGGTTAAAATCTTATTAGATCACTACCACCATGCTTTTGAAGAATAAGAATGATACAGTATAGCTTTGAAGAGGAAAATATGCGTTACGTGTGCTATGGAGAATTCTTCACGTACCGGGAGAATTCTTCAAGAACAAATCCTTTGTAAAGTTTTGCACGAGATTTGAGCTGTGACGAGGAAAAGAGAGTCATCATTAATCATCATCATCACCATATGACAATACACGTACTAACAAAATCGAAAAGTTAGAAACCTTTCCATCCATTTAACAAACCTTACCCTTAGCACACTGAGAAAATTATGAACCTAAAGGTTAGCAAAAGAAGGGCAGATGATAAGTTAATTTGGCTAAAGACGGACGACCTCTGGCACATACTCGACCAAATTGGCATAGCTCCCTGGACATCAAGAAACAATAAGATTTTCAATGATCAAGAGTCTCAATCCAGGAAACGTTACTCAATGCAATTTTAAACGCAAAACAAAAATGGATCAACGCACAACCAATCAAAAACCAATGTTAGATAGATTCCGACAAGGTTTCAGAGTAGAGATGGTTCCATTATAACATTTAGGACCGATGCAACTTGGAGAGTAAAGCGTCCAAAGGAGCAGGACTGGGTTAGGTCCATAATTACAAATCATACTTTCGTATTGTTCGTACAATTTGGCGGTCGTGCATTCATAACCTAGCACCTGCTCCTCAGCCCACCATTTCTTAACACTCTTTTGAAATTTTGGACGTTCCGTCTTCCTTTTTTTACTATTTTTATTTTTATTTTAAATTGTTTTTACTGTAAAAAGAAACATTTGTAAGGACAATATCTTCACCTCATATTATTCTTTGGCACCCTTTAATTCCAAACTAATGTAACCAACTGACTTTTTATTAATCACTCGTCCTACTAAGGTACTCTTGTCCATCATGTTTCAACTTGATTAGTAATGTATATCTAAGTGTCAAAATAGTTGACCCAACCTAACTCTAACCCATAACCAAATGAGTTTAAAGCTAATGAGTTCATGAGTTAATTCAATCCATTTACACAAATGGATCGAGTCAACCCATGAACTCATTTAATTTTGATGGGTTGGATAGTTAATTGGTTGATCCAAGTTTTAAAAAAAAATCAAATTGTACTCAAAGAAAATTACACACAAATTGTTGCTGAAACGTTTTTTCACATGGAAAAAAAAGAGTTCATAATAGTGGATCTCTTGCCAATAGATAAGGTGCTCTTGGTTGAACGAGAACCTAAACAACGAAAATACATCAATATTAGCAATCTCTCAGATGTCTTCCCTGAATCTATCATCTCTCCCAGGATCGCAGCCTTAAAGATCCACATAGAAAATATATCAAAAGAAGATACAAACAGGCACACAGTCAAGTGAGTTATGAATATAATATACCCAAAAACCAATCGTCAATTGGATAACCAAATACTATAACCATGAACATGTACATAATAAAAGCATGGACATTGCTTGGAAGAAGACTTTATTTATTTATGATGTGAGAGCCAATACTAAACGAAGATTCATAATCGACTGTTGTAATGGGAATGCTTAGCACATCTATCGCCATATATGCCAGTGCCTTAAACCCATATCTATTCTCTTTTCAATATTGCAATACACACAAGTTTGGATGATTTTTTCATCTCTAGTTTTGGATCTTTCAAGTATTGTTTTAACTCTTACTTCTTTCCTTCTTCTATATAGGGAATATCTTCTAAACCAAACAATTCTTGTATCATGTGAAAATTAACCGGTTAAGTAACATGTTAAAATAAATAGATTTATATATATGAAAACAAATCTTGAAAACTTACATCTAGGATGCCTTCTCTTCAACACGAAAATCTGCTCTTGCAGAGCTCACAACTAGAGTATAAGGAAAAGCTTCATGTATTCCTCAAATATTTTAATAAGCATATGCTCTAGAAAATCTATATTTTAATGTGATGTTGATGATCAAGCTTATCATAAAACCGCTTTAGAAACTTAAATTTCATCATAGGATCCAAAACAGCCTCCATTATTGAAATAATGTTATATTCCTCCCAATATTTATCAAATTTTATTGGCATGTTGAAAATCATATCTTGAATGATCTTATCAACTGTTGGTCTCATGCACTTCCAACAAGCACTGAATCTTCCAAATATGTCTAAAATATAAGTTTAAAGTTAAACTTCCCAAACATCAAAGTAGTAATCTTGTAAACATGTTTAATGCTTTCTGATACTTCAAAATTTTCTACAACATCAAATACATTGAATTCCATCTGCGCTGCATATAGGAAGACAAAAAAAATTATATGTTTAGTTTCTAACTTAAAATTATTAAATTAAATATTTAAAATGCAAAAGAACATATATTAAACTTCAAAATATGATGACAATATAAGTTTCGATTCATTAACAAAATAATTATATGTTTTTATTTGGTTATTGTTATAATCACATAATAAATAGATATAATTTATATAATTTTAAAATAAATGGTCTTGCAAAAAAATAATTAATTATAAATATAATTTTTGTAGAATAATTTAAAAAAATAAAAATTAAAGATGACTATTGGAGCAAATCTCCTCTTTAGTCATAAAGAATTCTATTTTTAGAATTAAAAAAATAGAATAAATAGAGAAATTCAATGAAAACAAAAAAAATAGAGCATTTCAATGAAAATCCGTCCCAACAAAAAGGACATTAAATACATCACACGCATTAAGTAAAATGGGCCAATGTGTCATTTCATTTCCAACTTTATAAGGGCCAATAAGGTCGCGGCAAAAAAAAAAAAAGAATAGTGAATTAATTGGACAGAGAGAGAAAAAACGTATTCAATAGAAAAGATAACAAAATTTTCCTCTGGCGCTATTTTAAACATTTTATTGTAACTTGGGCTGCTACATTCTATCAAATTCAAAAATCTAATGCCATTAATAAACGTTTAAATGCATAATACGCTCGAGGTTATTTTCAAGGTAATATAGATATGGTCGAGAGCTTATTCGTTATAAGTTAAAATACAAACTTATTTCTGTTTGATTAGATAGATACATAAATGTTACAGACACTAGATATATGTTCCAATGCCAGCTTTTATTGGACGAAAGATCTGTCAGAACTAAAAGTAAATGTAGGGGTCAGAAACATAAATCTGAAAAACTTTCGGGGAAATAAACAGTTGTGGAAAACAACAAGGCTACAAACAAGGATGGGACTTTGTCAATTGTCACTGACTCACTGACGATTCATATTTCTACAAAAACAAAGAACCTTTTAACTTACATATCACACATTTTCCCACTTAAATGTTATAAAAAAAGGAAAAAAAAAAACCAAATCGATCATAAGCGTTAAATAATTGTACGATTTGGATCAAACGGTGATTTCCTAACGTCAGATGAAAAGAAAAAGTACGTACAAAAACGGCACCGTCTTCCTAGTAACTTCCCGAGAAGAATGGTTCTTCGTAAGGAAAGGAGTCCCAAAAGCCGTTGATTTTGCGTTTTACGTCGAGCAAGAGATCGGGGAGGTCGGAGAAGGCATCGTCGGCTATTGCGGTCATATCCGGAAACGACGTTTCCGTGCTTGCAGGAGACAACGACGACGTCTCTACCTCCATATCAACAGCAACGGCAACTGCAGCTGCAGCGGCTGCGGCAGCGGCTTGGATGTCTTTAGGGTCGGTGCTAGTCGGTCTAGGGAGGTGGTAGGCTATCTCCGGGAAGTTGAGGTGAGCAGAGCCACCTTTTATGGCTAAAGTAGCTACGTCGTGAGCACGCGCCGCCATCTCCGCCGTGGGGAAGGTACCGAGCCAGATTCTTGATTTCTTTTTTGGCTCTCTGATCTCGGAGACCCATTTTCCCCATTGTCGCATTCTGACCCCTCGAAAAGTTGGATGTTTGGAAGCAACCTTTTCATCATCATTATCTTCTTTGACTCTTTTCTTATTTAGATTTTTATTAATCACTGTTCTAGCCGTCGCCTGCGCCGGCGGATCCTGAAACCTCCTCCGGCAGTCGTCAGGATGTGATGAGTGATCCATGAATTTAGTTCTATTCCCTTTTTCTTTTTTAGTTAACAAATTTTCTAGAAGGGATTTAATGTAACGAAAGAGCTAAGTTGGTGGGAAGATTTTTAGAGAAGGAAATATTTTTTTAAAAAAAAATATATATTTAGTGTGAGAGTAGAAAAGAGGTTTTGAGAAGAATAGATACGTGTAGTTGTTATTATATACATCCATATTAGGAGACTGCTTTTCTTTTTGTAGGCTATACCTAAAATATATGTATACGTATTCATTATATATTATACAAAGGCATTTGGATTTTCAGTCTACAATTTTACTCTTTATATCTGTGAGAAAAAATAACACTCTCTCTCTATATATACAGCGGAACCAATAAAATATTCTTATTTCTCGAACATGAAGATGATTTACTTAATTACAATAGACTAATAAAATACTCGGAGTAAATGATACTTATCTACAATGCTTTTGTAGTTTGATTGATCAAAACAAAAATGTTTGATTGATCAACATTGTTTTAGGAGACGACTGCATCCAACCATCCCTATTTTTATAACTTTATATATTTCTCTCCCAAACTATATAACTCATTATAAAATCATCTAAATATATAATTTTTTTAAACCTTCTAGTTATTATAAAATCACCTAAACATTATATTTTCTCTTTCTAAAACTACATAATTATTATAAAACCACATAAACATATAATTTTTATTCTTAAAATCTCATAATCTTTCATAAATATGAAATTTTATTCATTTAAACTAACGTTAATTTTTGAATCAAATAAAATAATACAATATTTAATATTTTAAAACTAAAAATATAGATATATATATATATATATATTAAAATCTATAATGATATCCCTTACTAAATTTTGGAATATTAAAACAATATCTCTTAAATTAAACTATTATAATGTTTTTAAAATAATGTAATATAATTACTATAATATCATAAAATAATGTTAAATAGTAGTATTTGATACAAACTAGGATAAATCCTAGTATCAGAAGTTAGAATGAGAATTTAATTGAGGATGAATTTGGCCATTATTTTTTGGTGATTCCATTTAAGAAGTGATTTTTCCTCACAGCTTGGAGTTTGACATTTATTTGGGCACCAAAATAATGGGGTTTTTAAAATAATGCATTTAGCCTCGTATACTTAGTCAAATTGATTCACCTAAATGTTAATTGCAAAGCATTCGTTTTTAAAAAGAAAATGGTTAATGGGTTTTCATTAATATAAGAAAGTAAATAAAGCATTCATATTTGGGGTGTACAACGATTGCTTGTATCCAACTTTGTCGAGTTTCTACAGTCAAGCCATATTTTATACATCGATGGTGAATATAATAGGACCACGTAGCTTAAGAATTTATTGAGGTATTCTTTAAGCTAGCTACATTAACGAATAACTAAATGTTGGTTTTGATCCAAGAGAAAGACTTTCATTAGGATATATCGTCTGAAGCCGTTCGTTGTACATGTCTAGTATATATATATACACAAAAAGATGTCTAGTAAGTTAGGTTTGCAAATTTGCGATTAAGAATTGAAAGAAAATGTGTTTAAGTGAGCAATTTGATTCCAACATTGACGCACCTATAAGCAACCGCATACGGACACGTTTCTACAAGGTACATAATATGTTACAAACAATAAAGCCAATTGACGATAAGATAATACTACAAAGTACAAAGTACACAAGATGTTGCAAAAGCCAACTTTAGGATCTCAACGGCTTTGAACGTATATGCATACATATATTCATGGATGATACATACATATGATACTCGTACGTACATGCATATATAGATCATGTCACATGTGTATGCATGTATGTACGTATGTATGCATATATCTAAAGAGTCAAGTCAAACTTCGTTTTACTCTCTGTACTCTTGGGTTAAAACAAGATTAAAGACATATAAGCTGTCAAAAGTAATTTTAATTAGGGTGTCGTCGTCGTAACTACTTTCACTATTGACCAAGTAACATTTTAAAATGAAATTATTACGAATGGATATTTGGTTTTTCTTTTTCAATATTTGAGGATCTAGATAGAAGACAAGAGTTGGTTAATTACAACACCACAACGAAAAATTGTATATGCAATTTAATAATATGTATAACACATATATTCAACTACCTGATTCGGTATTGCTCCTTTAATAATTAAAATCGTTTGGGAACTTTATAATGGACTGGGAAAAACCTAATAGAAGGCAAAAACAAACCGTACCACACGTAAAACTTCATATGAGTAAAATCAGACATGTTTTAAAATTTACGTATACAAAGACTTCATGACAATTATGCCCGGATATTAACCGTGTATGAAGCTGTATGTGGAGTGTTGAATCCGGAGAAGAAGATAGAAAAGATCGAGACTAGTTTTGTCATTGTAATACTGTATATACGTACATTGTCATTTTGATTCTACCAATGTTAAGCCATTATTTAGTACGACTTTCGTCTAAAGATATATATTTTATTTGTTAAGGTCTCCAGAGATATTGTTCCTTATCAATTAAATAAATTTAATTGTTTAGATTCAAATCCGTTGTTTTTGTGTTATTAAGTTCCTTTCATTTGTGTTTCACATACTTCATATAAATGACATATATACTAAGAAAAAAAGAATATGCAGATACAGATTAATTTAAGTATGAAACTACTCATAATCCAACTATCAATTTCTTTATAGATGTATCAATAGAAGAAGAAAATTTTATTTCACGAACCATAAGCCATAAGGAACCCATTCATGGTAGTGCAATGGTTAAAATGTTTACCCTATACACTAAGGAGAGATTCGTGGCATCTCAATGCGATCAATCATAGTTGGCCACATGCTTGATGAGAGATTAATATGGGCTTTGGTTGGATCCTTCTATTATAATGAAATGTTCATCCTATACATTAAGGAGAGATTCATGTCACCCCATAGCGATTAATCATGGTTGGCCACATGCTTGACAGATTAGTATGGACTTTGGTTGGATCCCTTGATTATCTATATATATATATATGATTAATTTCTAACAGAAATAGAAATACTTAACGTTTACAAGGATCGATTTTTTCACTTTTGTTAAGTGCATAATTTTATTCTTCATAATCATAGATATCGATCCACACATTAACACAAAATGAAAGACTTTCACATCTTAGACAACAGAATTCAGATATTAATTTATTCGGCAAATAACTTAAGATACTTATTTTGTTGTACATTTGTTGAAAACGGGATTGAAATATAAAACAATATAAAAACAATGAATTCCAAATTAACTCAAGGTTCAGGACTCAGGAGTTAGAGTCTAGCAGAGCGGAGGTGCTGCTTAATCAACGGTCGGATGTATTCATGGTAGCCGTCAGGGACCACCGAATCATTGAGTGGATCCTTTAATGCTTCCTCGAACAGTTTTGGATAAACATTTCCGTCATAGCGGCCCAGCACAGAGCCAAGATAGTGGTCTGTGTAGTCAAAGGCATCCACGAGAGCGACTGCGTTTGGTCGAAGTTTGGAGTATAGTGATCGAAGCTGGTGGTTGGCGAGTGAGGCCTGTTCGGGAGTGATGGTGTTTGTGCTGAGGAAATCGCCAAGGTGTTTGTGAAGGAGATGGAGTGCATAGATGTAGCAAAGATTCTTCAGTTGATTTTTCACTCCTTTTCCTTTGATCTCTCCTTCTATTTTAGCTATAAACCTGTGAATTCCAACTAGTTATAGTTTTCTTGCCGTTTAAGGCATCTACAATGACCAATATGATTGAAATCACAATAGGAGGACTCGAACTATGGTCCCTTATTAGTTAAAATTTGGTGGAGAAGCCTGTTTACTTACTTGGAAACAACAATCAACTGACAATGAGCAATCGCTGCTTCAACAAGATCAGCCAAAAGCTCAGAGAATCCTTGTTCTTGATTCTCAAACTTGCTTAGATTGTTAGCACAAGAAACAGCCATTCTCAAAGCCCTTGCTTCAAAAGCTTCCAACACCATACCAGGGTTTAACCAATCCTTAGCTGCATGTTTAACCAAGATACTTTAGAAAACAAATGAAGAAAATGGATATAAATTTAAGGAAAATTCGCGGAAACTCACCCTTTCGAACGCTAGAATGGCATTGCAAAATATGTTTTGCTCTGCCCATATATGCAGTTGTCCCAGCAGGAGCCTTTCCAGAACCCAACTGTGAAACTGTCTTCATCAAAAATCTAGCAACCTGAAAACCCATTTTTTTCAAAACATAATGAGTTTAAAAAAAGTTGCATATATGTGCCAATATGAACAATTAAATCTAGTTTGAAATGGCTCAAAAGTATTGTTCTAGAAGATGAGAAAAAAAAAAGAACATAAGAATACCTGTAATTGCAATACAACATTGTCTCCCTCGTATGTGCAAGCAGGAACATATACAGCAAACAGTTCAGGAAGGCCACTGCACCATAAATAGCCATGGCCACCGCATAACTTACGACATTCTTCAATACCATCCTGCAACCAACAAAACATACACAATTTCTTTTATCTGATATTCAACTTCTTGTAAATAAGTGAAAAATTGGTAACAACTTTGAAAGCATACAGCGGTTGCTGAAGTGGTCATAGACTTCAATCCTGCAGTGCATGCATGGGCTTCAGGCAACGTTTCGAAATCACTAGCTTCTAGTCTTTGTGTTACATCAGTGTACAACCATTTCAACCACTCCCCTACAAACCGAAATGCATATGCAGATGCCAGCAGAGGAAACAACCTGTTCTGCTGAGTTTTGTAATCAATCACCTGCCACAAATAACAGCAACATCAACAAGTGTTTTTTTAGAACCATGAGCATCCTCAATCAAACTGCACTGTGTACAGAGAGTAGAGTACCTGTGTCTCAATTCCACCATTCTGTGAGCCAAACTGCCTTCGAACTGCACTGTACCTTGTAGCTATACAGACTGCCCGAGCCATCGCATTGGAAGCATTTGACACAATAGACTGTCTCACAAACACCATAGTACCATATACCAGTTGCCTTGGAACATCTGATGCTACGTATTTTCCTTCTCTTGTAACTTTTGACAGTCTGAGAAAAGAAAAATGCACAACCATCAATTAGTTTTGTTTCAGAGGTATGAGCTAATATGGTGAATTGATTTTCACATAATGCAAAAGAGAGAGAACCTCATGAGCATTTGATCTCTAGGAATACGAAATTGATCAAACATAAGAAAACCATTGTCCATTGAGTTATAAGCTCCATTTCCAAACTTCACTCCGATATCACCAACCGTTATTCCCGGAAGAGGAGAATGATCATCCAAATTTCGCAATTGCACGATGAATCCTAGAAAAAAGGAAGATTTGTTGCCAAAACAATACCGACGAATAAAAAAGATATGAAACAAGAAATCATCATGGTGCTTACCATGGACACCATGGTCTTTGCCATTAGTTATAAGACGAGCATAAACCACAGCATGAGTAGACACTTTTCCCAAACCACCAGGCCACCACTATTTTAAACACAAACAAAATTCAGACACAACTGAAAAGACTCAGCCAGAGATCAAAAAGATATGTTTTTTTTTTCTTCTTTTTGTTTTCGCTCACTTTGGATGATGTCTGAGTTGGACTGTGAATGATAAACTGGTCAGTCTGGGGATCGAAAGTGGCGGTTGTCTCAAGGCCTTGAACGTTAGAGCCATGACCAAGCTCAGTTTGAGCATAACATCCAATTATATGCATCTTATTCGCAAGAGGCAACCACTTTTGTTGTTGTTCCTCTGTGCCTTGCCCTTTAATAGCAGGCACAAACATTCCCTGACGTCGACCACCACACAACCATTTCAACAATCAAAATTCTAAGCCCTGAAACAATTTTTTTTTTTGGAATTTTTGTGTGTTTACCCAATGAAGATCCACGAAGCCTGGTTGATCCATGAAAGACCTTAATCTGAGTGATTCCTCATCAGAGAGACTAAGCTCGTTTATCATCTTCCAAGCATGAGCGCTTTTTCTCAACGTATTCTTGAATAACTCCTTCCTCGTCATTACAGCTCTATTGCTTTTCTCAAAGACCTAGCTAACATATGTCATGTAGAAAGAAAAAAAATGAAAAATTTACACTAGAATTCCCCAGAATACACAGAGAGAAACAAAAAAACAAGAAAGAGAATACGATTGAGGAGAAAGTCACCGGATCAGTGGCAACGAGGCGGGATATCCGATTTGAAACCTCGAAAGCGTGGCGGGAACCAGCCCATACAATCTTCATGTCATCAACGTCGAACTCTGCTTTGTTTCTCTCATCGAGAAGGTGATCAACTCCTTCCATCATTTTTCTGTTCTCAGATTCGACTGTGCAAAACAAATATCGAAATTTAGAGAGAAGCCATATTTGTAATAGCTTCGCTTACGGCGTTTTAATAGGCAATCCGTTACATACCAAAAACAGAGGATTTCTTTCCTTTGTTAGGATTAGAACAAAAAGATACAAGTACTTAAAGAAAAAAAAAAACAAATGTTTCAAGAAAGTTATTTGTCATTCTCGACATTCACATGATTTAGATATAGATAAAATCATTTATATCTCCTCAATGACGAAAAAACACTCTACTACTAAATTCTCAAAAGGTGACAAATAAAGATAAATATCTTTGGTGACCACAAAAGAAGAAGAAAATAAACCTTTTCTTTTATTCCAAATCAATTTTTTATGAAGAAAAAATGTAACGAGGAAGTGGATGGATATATAGAACAATTGTGCACATTTCTTTGACGTGACTAATTATTATTAGACATATGGAGATCGATCAACTTTCATGTGTTGGTCCACTCATTTTGTAATCTTAGTAATTATAAACGTGGATTCTCTTCCTCATACAAACTTGGGCCTCTTTTTTTCGGCCCATTCCTATAATCATACTAGACCAATACTAAATAACATGTCCCCATTATACATAACGAACTAGAGTGTATTGCCGTAGTGATAAAACCTCAAAAAATCACCAACATGGAGGTGAAAAAAGTGGTAAATGTATAACACACTAAGAATCTAAGATGACAAACAGGTTTGAACTTTAATATAAGGAGAGATTATAAATGTCTTATTCCTACAATTTTGTGTTGGTTAAATTGTCCTGAATCTACACTTGGATTTTCAGAGTAAGTAATTCAAAACCCTTCATTCTTTTGAGTGATGCAATCAATGCAAAAGACTTCAGAGAATAAAAGAAATGATCAACCTATAGTCAAACGATTTTTGAAAGAAAAATATTAATTATTCCTCTGTTTTTTTTTTGTTACCGGTATGGTTATTAACACCATGATGTTGGCATCTAACTGACTACGTATCCTGATTCCTTTATATTTATATAAAATAGATATATTTGGTTAAACACTAATCAGACTCGAATCATCTACACATCATATTGCCATCATTACTCTCGTGGGCGTGGATAAGTTGGTCAGCTACTTTTTCAGTTCTTGTCGACTTTAAAAGCCTAATTGTAGTAAAAAAAAAAGTTTTTACTCTTAAATTCTAACATTAGGTGTTTAATTGGGGCTTATTGTTTATTTGACAAAAATAAATTGCACGGAATTTCATTTTGATAGTGTAGCATTGTAGATGACTTGGTTTTCTTTGGCCAACATAGGACTTGAAATTTAAGCATACAACAAGATCATTAGATAAATTATTTCTTTTTTTAAAAAAATAAAATAAAACTGATATGTCCACATATATATGCCATGTCCACATATATATGCCGACACCGAGTTCTTTTATTTAAATAATGTTTTGAACAAATTTTCTGCATTGAGACTAGAATTAAATTTTTAGTAATAGTCTTTCTTTTGTTTTATTTTCCAAAAAAAGATTTGTATAAAAAGAAGAATTAAAGAAAGAGATAATCCTTAATGTTATCCGGCCTTGTGCGATGCATGACTCTTTCTCCATAGATCGTGATGACACGTGTCAACATACCATTAACTTTCACCTAAGCTATTGCGACAGCTGAAAATGCCGTGAGTTTAGCAAAACCTTCTGAAAACAATCAAATCGTTCTTCTTATTTTTATTTTTATTTTGTTATATTTTTGGTTCTCCTCTCTTTAAGAGAAACCAAAGGTTGAGTAGAGATTAGGCAAATTCATCGATCCCCAAATTTGAAAAAAAAGAAGCAGAAACTTTGATCTTAGGGTTTCCACTGGCGATTCTTCTCTTTGATCATAAGCGATACATTCGATTATCCATCAGTTATTCGCCGATCGGTGTTTTGTCATCAGAGTTATCTCCGTCTCGTCGTTGCCGGGGCCTGAATCAGATCGATAATTCAGGCGAAATATGGTGGTGATTTCCCTAAAGATTTTGAATTCAGCTTTTCTCCGTTCGCTTCCGCTTGACTTTATCAAGATTTCGATTTCGTGTAGGCTTTCATCTTGGCTTTGTCTTCGAATCCTGTAACTTTTTTACCAAATTTAGGGTTTTCCGTTAATGATCGTCACTCTGTTCAGCAGATTGTTATTGTTACAAAATCGTCTCTTTTCTGTGTATATAGAAGAGTGGTGGAATTAGAGAGTATTGGTTGGGGGAGAAATTTAGTTTGTTTGTGTGTGTTAAAACATCTTTGGCTGAGGATATGTATATCGAAGAAGTGACGGAGAAGGAAGAGAAAGGGGAGAAGAGATTGGTAGAGGAAGGTAGCGTCGCCGATGGAGATAAGGAGATGTTGGTGAGCAGAGGAAACGTAATTGTGTTGACGACTAAGATGGCACTGGTTGGTGTTGGTGCTCGTGCGTTGTTCTATCCGACTCTGATTTACAACGTCGTTAGGAATAAGGTCGAGGATGAGTTTCATTGGTGGGATAGGGTGGCGGAGGTAAAACTTTCTCGTCCTTTGAGCTTGGTTTATGTGTCAATGTTATGGAAATTTGTTTCATTCGTATGAGATGTGTTATAGAATATATAATGTTTACTGCTGCTTTACTGTTGTAGATGTTTTTGGTTATATCTTCGAAAGTTGACTACTTTTTATTTACAAAGTGTGCTTCACCTACCAATTGTTTGTTTGGTCTCCTGTAGATACTCTTCCAAGTATGTTAATTGGCTTTGGTTCTGTGTCTTATTGCTAATCATTCTCTCTCTCTCTCTCTCTTTTGATTTTGTTGGCTCCAGTTTATATTACTGGGAGCCGTTCCATTTCAATCTGATGTTCCACGGCTGAAAGAGCTCGGTGTTTGTGGAGTGATCACTCTGAATGAGCCATATGAAACTTTGGTTCCATCATCTCTCTACAAAGTCTGTAAATTTTTTTCTGTCTTTTACTCTGGCTATCGTGAAAAAAATATGCTAGTGCTCTTTCTTTTGGTTTCCTCATATTGACTAACCTCTGTTTGATTTTTTTCTCTTATGGAAGTCCTACTGCATTGACCACCTGGTGATTGCCACGAGAGATTATTGTTTTGCACCCTCTATGGAAGCGATTTGCCAAGCTGTAGATTTCATCCATAGTAAGTTTACCCTCTCATTTTTTCTCTTCTTTTATTCTCTTACTTATTTTGTTTTGGTTGCGATTGTTAAGAATCGTACGGAAACCGTGTTCATTTGATCTTGAATTCTATTTTCTCTTGTTGAAGGAAATGCTTCCCTTGGGAAGACGACTTATGTTCACTGCAAGGCGGGTCGGGGCCGCAGCACAACTGTCGTCATATGCTACTTGGTTTGTGTTGCAATTAATCCCACAAACAATTTGCTTCACTTCCGTCTCTGATTATATCTTCGCAATGCAGGTGCAACACAAACACATGACACCTGAAGCAGCATATGATTACGTGAGGTCAATCAGGCCTAGGGTAAAATTAGCTGCCACCCAATGGAAGGTAATTGACACTCGCACCTTCGTTGTCCTGTTCGTTGTTGTTGTTCTTCTTCATCCTTTGATTCCTTATTGTGTTAGCAGGCTGTTCTTGAGTACTACCATGTCAGGGTGCTGATTACTCAGAGTTCCTTACCTGATGCAACTTCAGCTTTGATCCCGAGAAATGTGAAGCAGGTTTGTTCTGGGAATGTGGTTGTGTTTGATGATGGGTCGATGGTGGTAGTGACCCACTCGGATGTAGAGGGCTATGATGATGACTCGCGGAGGTCAATGAATGTGTCTGGGAACGAGTTATGGGCAGCAGCTGCAGATCTGAGCATGGTGTACCGGGTGAAAGTGGTGGGGCAGGCTGCGTTGGCGAGGATCTCGTGCCTATGGCTGGGCTTGCGTGAGGACCACAAGCTTACTGGGAAAAATCTTTCTATGAGAGGTATAAGCGTCGACATTTCTGTCTACTGATGAAGAATGATGCAGGTGAGTCTGCTGGCAAGCGAGTGAATATGCCTTTTTCACTATTTCTCCCCAGTAAAAAAAAAGTCCACAAATAATAAAGGGGTCAAATTAGATATAGAAGAAAGCAAGGGTTTGTAAACAAAAAGAAAGACTTGGTTTTGTCGTCTGGGTATTGTAATTAAATACTACATCGTCCCTCATTTTACCTTTGATGAGGTGGTAACATGAATTAATCTCCTTTTGAAGTATCGGAATAAGTCTCTTTAGTTTGTGACCTTAGGATAAATAAGATATAACTAAAAAGTTCACTTCCCAGTAAAACAAAAGAAAGGAAAGGGTAGCAGACAACAATCTCAGTCTTGATCGGAGTACGGGAAACTTAAAATAAAAATATGATCACCACATGATTTAGTAAAGATCTCAACAACCACCATGGTTACTGTTATTCTGCATCAAGTTCCATAGGTGCTTGTTGCTCGTTGCCATTAGCAGTTGTAGCTTGGGAGGCGGATGCTGCTGCTTTTGTTGCTTCTTCTGCTGTTGCTTCTTCTGCTGCTGCTTCTTCTGCTGCTGCTTCTTCTGCTTCTGCTTCTGCTGCTGCTGCTGCTGCTTCTGCTGCTGCTGCTTCTGCTGCTGCTGCTTCTGCTGAGTTGTGGAGGAAGGTATTGCATTTGTCGACGGTCTTGGCCCAGACCAGACCGTGATTCCACAGTTTGATCATAAATGCTCTCCACTGACTGCTCACAGGCATCAGCAAATGTAACAAAACAAAAACAAAAATTGATGCTCCAACGCATTTTAGCATGGTATGATGAGTACATGGAAGATCATTACCCGAAAGCACGAGGACTGATAAGCTCTTTCACATGAAGTTTAACGAACTCTTCACATGCCCAAGGAACATGTTTATCCGCGAGCACCCTGCCCAAAAGTAATCAACACATAAGAAACGTGATTCTAGTGGTGGCATCACTCTTATCTCAAATCTTTCTTTAAACTTTATAGATCATAAAATGAGGTAAAACATATAAGATGCAAGTTACCTTTGCGTTCTCACAAATGTGTTCCAAAGCAACATGAATCGCTTGTCCTCTTCGCTCACATCCACCAACCGATCAAGCTTCTGTGACATTGTGAAAAAAAAGGAATAAAAAAGGGCCCTGGTGTAAGTTATGATCTTTCATAACAAGTCAACGAAAATTAGAAAGAAAAAGGGAAACAATGAGATACCATGCGTTCTTCACTCTCTGCAAGATCATCATCTTCAGTTTCGCTATCCACACCAAACATTACTTGTTCGAAAGACATTGGCTACAAAATGCTTATAATTTAGTTAGTTAAATAGAACAGAGACAGCATTGTTACATAAATCAAGATATTGAAGGAAACTAAACCACCTGATCTGTTCTAGAGTGATAGAACTGCCGTTTCTTAAGACGCTCGACTCTGGAAACAATTAATAATCTTTGTTAATAAAATCAGAAAATTAGGAAGAAATATTATGTTTAAAATTAGGAACAAAATATCACAAAGAACATCATAAACCTTGTATCCTCGGACGGCTCTGCGGATACCATTTTTCTCCTAGAAGCACGAGGCACCTTAGGTTCAGAAGACTGAGCTATTTCTGGTTGAGTAATTGTTATCATATCGCTGATCTTTTCCGGAGAGTGAGCTCTTGCATGAGATGAGACATTACGTTCAGAAGAAGCACGAGGCACCTTAGGTCCAGAAGGCTGAGCTATTTCTGGTTGAGTAATTGTTAGAATGTCGCTGATCTTTTCCGGAGAGTGAGCTCTTGCATGGGATGAGACATTATCATCGTTCACATGAGACGATTCATTTTCAGTGTCACGAGGTAAATCGCTTGTATTCATCTTCAAAAGGCGTATTTTAGGTCGCTTCACGTTATTACTTTGGCGTCGCTTACGACTTTTCGAGCTGCATAAATTTTGGTTTGACTCGAATTAAGTAGATGATGCTGAATCATAGCTAAAACGTAGAGTAAAGAGTTTGAAATTTTACCGAAAAAAAGTGAAATTATGGTGGTTCTCTAAACCAACACTTAGTTCCTGGTATTTAAAAACAACATTATGGTGGAGTTCAAAATTATGACAAAATGAATTATATTCTGAACAACTTGAGATGTGGCGTACGTATCAAGTTTCTTACTAACCTCAAGTCTGAATGCATCAGGTTTCACGGAGACATTAATTTCCAGGTGATCTTTCTCCGACAGCTAAAATAGGTAAGAGTACTTATCTTGTTATTGATATAATATCATAAAAAAAAACATTGAAAAAGGAAAAAAAAGATATGTAGATCCTTAAATAAACAACATACCGCAAAGTTATATTCAAACAAGTCATGTGATGACGTCAAATGAGATTTTAGGCCCTGCACATACATAAGACACTTGTATTTTTGCAAGATATATGATGTACTAAATGAGCATGAAATATTCGAATACACATATTGCTGATTAGAAAGCTTGATTATAATTAATTAGTGCCTACCTCAGGGCTTCCACATTTCATTGAGCAAAATGGGCACGAAAAATTCTCCAATACTGCATTTTGAGATGTATGAAGATAATGAAATTGTCAGAAAAAAAAAACATAGCAAAGAGACAACAGATTCTAAAAGGAAATGACCAGTGAAAGACTCACCTTCAGGTTTTAGAATTTTGTTATTACAATCCATGTAGTTGAAGGTTACTTCCTCACCTGAAGTTGTCCTAAGCAAAACACAAGTGTGACATGAGAAGATAAGAAGGCATTCATATTAACTAGCTAGGAAATAGAAGATAAATATCTGAAAGACCACAAAACAACATATAATTCCTAAAGTACCATGAATTTTAAGTTTAGGAAGGCCTCAATAAATTTCAATATTTTGATGGTAGTTTTTTGGAAAACAAAACAAACAAAAATGTAAAAAAATTTAGAATCATCCTATTAGAGTGACTTCGTTCCTCGGAACTTTTATTCAGAATTCTTCTTTCTTTTCG
The DNA here is from genome assembly GCA_039880935.1 of Streptanthus diversifolius. NCBI lineage: Eukaryota > Viridiplantae > Streptophyta > Magnoliopsida > Brassicales > Brassicaceae > Streptanthus > Streptanthus diversifolius. The sequence goes on along the minus strand of JAXGFM010000022.1, from coordinate 18,998,787 downwards.
TTGATGGTGCGTTTTAGAATAACTTCTGATAACATAATACTGATAAACTAACATCAAAGAATATATTCATACTTCTTTTCTTTCTTCGCTTGGATTATGTAGCTCAAACGCTTCGGAATGAAATATGGCTGCATAACAAAAATAAAATAAAATAAATAATTATACAAGAAAAGCATGTGGATCATACAAGAAACACACTTCCGTAATTAAACTATTTTATATTTAGTAAAAGGGAATAAGTAATTATATACAGGAAATGAAGAATAATAGCTATAGCACTTAACGCAGTTCAATAAAGCGGTTTTGAACTAGAAATAATAATAAAAAAAAAATGTTTTGAGAAGGAAAGTAACAAAAAAGAAAGAAAGAAAAAATACGTACATTGTTTCGTAAGCGAGCGTTAAGAATGTCGTATAGCGTAACAGGTTTGCAATACATCGCAAGTTTTTCCTTGTCATCAGAAACCACTTCCACTTCCTTCCTCGGTTTGGACCTAACGCCAGTCCTCTTCCTAGCCATCTGCTTAATAAATTACACAATCTGCCATCACCATGCATATTCATTGAATTATATTGTGTGATCCACGAATAATTTAGCAGCAATAACTACCTAAAAATCATTCTAAAACATAAATAGAGTAAAGAATAGTGCAATGACCAATGTATTTGCATGTTTCCCAATGCACAACATACTAGAATTTATAATTTGAAACAAGCTACATTATTATATATAAAAAATTTTATAAACGTTTGGAATTTACATACAGTACTCTAGATATATATATATATATATATATATATATATATATATTTAAATTGTAAAAATACTTTTACCAGATTTTTAGAATTACAAAATTTTATCTTCTTTTCTATATTGTATAATTTATTTTGCAGATAAAATATCTAAAATGAAAATATTGGATCAGACATAGTACAAACTGACAAACAAACTAAATATTTGCAAACTGAAAAATAAAAGGCACAACAGAAAATAGTGAAGAAAAATAATATAGAAAAACTTGAGAAAATAGAGGAATTCATTTTGAAGATTAAAGTCAGATAATGTAACCATATGTAACTTTAATCGTTTGTACATAGTTGAAATTCATACATGTTTATCAACTATTTACTATACCTAAGCATGCAACCTTCTATGAGTCTGTTACAATTTTGTAGGTTTGTATTTCCTGACGTACCTTATAATGAAGTTTCTGTAATTTAATACAAAAATCTAGGATACAAAAGAGAATCATTCAAGCGAATTTAGTCTATCGATTTACTTTCTGATCTTGATGTACAATTAAGAGCAATTTATGTTGTACCTTGATTATCCAACAGCAAAACTAGTATTGTCGAGATCCTTTCTTATTAGCCACAAACTTCATTTCTAGTATTGATGCGGCGGATATCTGTACAATCTAGATAACATATTTATAGGAAAAATTGATACATTTGAAACCCTAAATACACAAGTGATTGGATCTTAATTATCGTTAAAATTTTATATTCGGCCCAATCGAGATCCAATAAAATTATATCAAATAGAGAATCGGCTTTAAATCCAACTTTCACAAACTTGAGTTTAGACTATAATATATTACTACAAACTATATATATTTAAAATCAAACTTTTAGTTTTATTAAAGATAATTTGATATTATTTACGAAAAAATTAGTTTTATTAAAAAATAAATTTGATATTATTTATGAGAATATGTTAAAACCAAAAATAACTCGATGGTTGTGTTTGTGAAATAAATCAAATAAAATCTGATATACTACATAGATATATAAATACAAGATTCAGTTTTGGCTTTTGAAATACAAAATCTAGAATTTCATCTGATCAGTTAATTTAACATTTTGGTTTCCTAAAATGAAATTCTTGTTTTCAGCTAGCACATCTTTTTAGATATGATCATGTATTACACAAGGGATATGATCTTAATTATCGCGAAATTTTTTAATTCAGCCTAATCGAAATCCAATAAAATTATATCAAACAAGAGTTGGTTTTAAGTCCAATTTTCACAAACTTGGGTTGAGACTATAATATATTACTACTAACTACATATATTTTAAATTAAAATTTTAGTTTTATTTAGATAATTTGATATCATTTATGAGAAAACATTAGATTTATTAAACATTAAATTTGATATTATTTATGAGAATATGTTAAAACCAAAATAACTCAAAAATTGTGTTTGCCAAATAAATCAAGTAAAATCTAATAAATTATTTAGATATATAAATATAAGATTCGATTTTTGCTTTGAAATGCAAAATCTAGAATTTCTTCATATCAATTAGTTTAACATTTTGGTTTCCAAAAATCAAATTCTTGTTTTTAGCTAGCGTCTCTTTTTGGATATGATCATGTATTACACAAGGGATTGGACCTTATTTATTTTTAAAAGTTCGGCCCAACCAAAATCCATTAAAATTATATCAAATAGAGAGTTGACTTTAAATCTAATTTTCACAAATTTGGTTTAGACTATAATATATTAATACTAACTACATATATGTAAAATAATTTTTTAGTTTTATTAAAGATCATTTGATATTATTTATGAGAAAAGTTAGTTGTATTAAAAATTAAATTTGATATTATTTATGGGGATATGTTAAAACCAAAAATAATGCAACAATTGTGTTTGTGAAATAGATCAAGTAAAATCTAAGACATTATGTAGATATATAAATATAAAATTTGGTTTTGGCTTTTGAAATAAAAAAATCTAGAATTTATTTTGATCAATTAATTTAACATTTTGGTTTCCTAAAATCAAATTCTTATTTTTTTAGCTAACCCCTTTTTATATGATCATGTATTACTAGTTAAATTAGCTAAAAGTATGAGTCATAATTATTACGGAGAAGAAAATAAATTTTAAATTACAATTATTCCATTTTAAGTTAAAACTGAAAGTATTTAACGAAAACAAAAGTAAATAAAACAAGAAAAGTATGTAACGATAAAAACTAAACTCCGAACAACTAGAAAACTAAAAACTCCGTTTTGTGTGCAATCGTAAGTCATCCAAGGCATCAATGTTATTGGCAGGAAAGTCATCGAAGGCGTAAATGTTATAGGAAGGAACTGATTGGAACACTTGTTTGCTTTGAAATTTGTGCTATTATAGTAAAGTCTAAAGGATAGCTTGAACAAACATTAAGTGCAGGCTACTAGCCACCTATATGGTTGACGACCGAATGAAAATATGATTTGTATGAGGCACAAGTCCAATCAATAAAGGTGACGAAATAAACAAAACGTAAAACACATCCATAGCAATCATTATAGTAGTAGTTAGATATTCAACAACCGTCATTTAATTACATTAAAATTACTAGGCTTAGCAATAATATTTAAACTAAGCATAGGCTAAGTACCAGTATATACAATTAAGCACACATAATCGGAACTGAGAGATGGCCGCGGCGAAGCAAGTGATGCCCAAAGAGGAGCCGCTCAGCCCCTTTTCACGGCTATTTAGTTTTCCCGGTCAGGACTGCTTCAACATCATAACCATCGGATGCAAAACAGAAGGCAATCCACATGCCATTGTTGAAGGCTTAAAGAACACTTTGATCAACCATCCACGCTTCTCTAGCATCCTGGTAATTAATATTTAATTCGCAGCACACATTTGTACGGATAAATGATATTCCCTTACTTTCATTTTATGTGACGTTTATGTTGTATTTTATTTTCTTGTAAAATGATTGAGTTGTTACTATTATTATAATCATTGATGAAACGATACGAGAGAACTATTGGTATAATTTGGAAAATGATCTAAGTTCTTACATTGAAAACACAATATATCTTATTAAAACTATAAGCACAAAATATATCAAATTAAATGATAAGAAACAATTATTTTTACTAAAGCATTTTATAAAAGGATAAAGTATTTTTATGCGACTTGGAACAAATTGCTTGTATATACTTTGTAGGAGACGGGTCTTGAAGAGCACAAAGTAAAAGATAAGTGGATTCCTACAACAGTAAATGTGGAAGAGCATGTAATTGTTCCACATATAGATCCGAACATTGAAAATCCTGATCAGTTTCTAGAGGATTATACATTAAACATGGCTCTTTCTCCAATGGATAAGTCCAAACCTTTATGGGAGTTTCACCTACTGCAACTGAAGACATCACATGCTGGATCTGTAGCCGTGGCTAGATTTCACCATTCTTTAGGTGATGGAATGTCTCTTATGTCTCTTTTACTGGCTTGTACTCGAAAAACATGCGATCCCGAGTCATTGCCTACTTTCGTAGTCCCAAAGAAAAGCAATGCGACTTACACTTGTTGGTCGTTAGTTGCTTGGTTTTGGTTCATAGTAAGGTTACTATTCCACACTTGTGTTGAAATTTTCAAGTCCATGGTTATTGTATGCTTCGCCAGAGACAATGCAACACTTCTTAAGGGTAAACCAGGTGCTACAGTTAGCGTTAATAAGTTTATTCATCGAATTATTAGTTTGGATGATGTGAAACTGGTGAAGAATACGATGGATATGGTACGTTTCCTAATTACTTTTCTTTTAAGATTGTTTTTAAATAATCCTTTAATGAATCTCTTTCTTTCTTAATTAGACGGTGAATGATGTTCTTCTTGGAATCGTGCAAGCTGGTCTTTCACGATATTTGAGTCAAAGATATGGTAAATCACTATATTTTCCCCCTATATTGTTTTTGCATTTTTGGTTAATATTTGCTACCATCAAATTAATTTTATTAATTTGAAATTTAGAAAAAACTTCAAAGTCAAGAAAATTCCTAGAAAAAAACAGTCTCCACGGTGTTGTGTTTTTCAACCTACGGTCAAATAGAAATATTGAGGTATAAACAATCATCTTAACTTTTCTGATTAAGTTAAAACCTAATACGCTAGAGTTCATTTAAAAAATAATAATATATAAACACAGGATTTGGCTAAGATGATGGAGAAAGGTTCAAAATCAAGATGGGGAAACTCAATTGGCTATGTTTTGTTCCCTCTATGGATAAGGTTAGAAGAGGATACACTTGAATACATCCGACGAGCCAAAATTACAATGGATCGGAAGAAGCTTTCTCTTGAACCTATATTTTCCTTTGCATTACTCAAGTTCACCATGAAACTTTTAGGGTTAAAGGTGAGATAAAAATAAACCAACAACACTATTACCTTGAGTCCATCGTATAAGTTACATAGATGTAACTGATGGACGTATTTGGATGTGTCGGTGTGGAAAATATCAGGCACTCAAGAATCTCGTAAACAGTATTTTTAGTCGCACGTCAGTAATATTTTCAAATGTGGTCGGTCCAGATGAAGAAATCAGCTTTTTCGACCATCAAATATCTTATATTGCTGCAACTGCATGTGGTCTGCCACAGGTACTATGCACTACACACATAAAATTTTATATAATCAGGAATCATATTAATTAAAAATACGTAATTTTTTTGTGCAGAAACTAATGTTTTGTTGTTTTTTGTTAAAATAGGGACTGACAATACATATACAAAGCTATGTAAAGAAGGTTATCATCAATCTAGCTGTTGATCTCAATGTGATCCCTGATCCTCATCACCTTTGTGACCTCATCATCGAGTCTCTCAACTCCATGAAATCGGCTGTTTTAGAAATGGGTTTTCACAAATTGGAGGTTTAACTTAATGTGCTATAAATTAAAGTTCAAATTGACGGAAATTATATTCCTCATGAGAAAGTATACCTTTATTAATTTTTAATAAGAAATCTCATGAGAATATTCACTATAATCGTTTTTTAATTTATTTTATATTCTTTGCTATATATATATATATGATGCATACGTAGTTCTTTTCTATATATGGAGTCAGTCATGACATCCGACGATGATAGCTTAATGAATTTAGGATTTTCATGAAAAGCTAGATTTTTCTTCTTGATAAATGATAATAACCGTCGTCTGAGAACATTCACAATAACTTTTTCATTTTTATTAATAGATTCTTAGTTATGCGTATATACGTACGTAGGCCTTTTTAATATATGTATTCTTCATACACATATTCAGAAACAAATCATTTGGATTATGCCAAAAAAAGAAAAAAATCATACGGAGTCATTAATATTGACCACAACAAATGATTGTTACCATGACTATACAACCTAAACTAAAGTCCCCTATTGATAATGGCTACCTAAATGTTTTACTATCTGAAGCAAAATTTGGATAAATCCATAAATGAGTCAATGTCTACACTAATAATGTGACATAACACTTGAATCTATCTACTTTATAAATTTCTGTCTCATACGTACCCACATATGTCCACAAAATTTTCAGTAGCTATAAACGACGTGACATGACAAATAAAGATTAGAAAATCGAATATTTGTGGCCAGGAACTGAGGAATTTGAAACTTTGGTATATATATAGTGCACTTGTGCCTGACCGATTCTTCCGCTCTTGATTGTTTGTGTACAGTAGTTTTTTTCTTTTGGGTTATTGTTCGTTAATTACGAAACACGTCTTTGACCATGTAGTTGTCATCAGTTTTGGGTCGTAAACAATGTGCTAAGTGGTTCCTTCTTACTCATATCTAGAAATAGGGTTAGACAAAAATATATAGTGTCTACTTCTTTCCATTACACGTTTTTATCTCATGCGAATATCCAGATAAATTATAATTTTAAGAAACAAAGCAAATACTCAATATCCAAAATCAGATAATTACAAATTCCAGAAAATTAGTATTACCGTTAAAAACTAAGATACGAAAAATAATATATATAAACAATAAAAAACGTGTTTTGGAAGTGTTTGTCGGGATGCGAACTAAGAACACTCAACACTGATTTGTCGGGAAAGAGCGCGTGAGCTCGACTTTTAAAAAGGGTAAAATCGTCAAAATTGTGTTCATTATATAAAACAAGAAGTTTCTCCTTTGTGAAACCCAGAGAAGCGCGTAAAAGTAGAAAGACATGCGTCGATCAGCGAGCGCCTCCATAATTCCCGACCAACTATCAACTAAAACTCCGTCAGCATCACCGTCTCCGCCGCGATTTCAGAGCGCTACAGATTTGGAGGATATCCAGCTTCTTCTGCCAAGGTACGACCCCAACTCTCACCCTGGCAAGAAGGTCAAATCGCGACTTAGATCCGCCGAGAACGCTATCCATTTCATTCCTCTCCTTCTTATTCTATGCGCCGTTATACTTTGGATGTTCTCGAATCCAGGTAAAACCATTCAATTGATTCAAAAGAAATCTATATTTTTTAGGATTTGTGTTTTTTTTTTTTTTTTCTTTTGGATCTTTTGGTACGACTTTGAGTTTCTGATTGTTGATTTGTTCACAGTAGTAGTAGCAAATATCAAACAGTGACGATGGTGGAAGACAGATTTTGATGACTTGAAGGGAACGTTTATGAGGTAGCCTTTCTTCAGGTTCAAGCTTTACTCTTCTCTTCTTGAGCCAATTTTCTCACAACTCTTAGCTTTAACGATATGCATTTGTATTTATTTATTCTTTTTATAAAGAGATTTTGTTAATTTCGAGGTTGTTTGGTTCATAAAAGGATCTGTTTCCCTCAATACTTTTATCCTTGATTATACATTGTTTCCCTCAATGGCAACGTATTGCTTTTAGATTTTAACTATACAAAGACAGATCAATGCCTTCAAAACAGTTCAGCTTTTTGAAGAACCATAGAGAGGCTCACACTCAAAGTTTGTGTGTTCCAGCATTGGTCCGATCCTCAGTAACTTTGGTATGACAACATTGTTCCTGACGGAACACACAAGAGGATTGTCCCATTGCAGAAGCGCTCCAACTAGATTTGCACGTACTGTCAACGGGAACGCCCGAGACCACCTCTCTTTCCCATATGATTCCATCGCCGCTTCGACTGATTCAGTCCCTCCGTTGATTGCACTAGCGAGTTTATTCGCCAGAACAACCGAATCTTCCAAGGCACAACAAGCACCTTGACCAAGATTTGGAGTCATTGGGTGCCAAGCATCACCGACAAGAACCACTCGGCCTTTTGATGCTGGAGGAGTAATGCCAGGCCATAGCCATCGGTCAACAAGAGGAGTTCTGCTGATTGTTTCGTCAGGTGTTAGATCGATGAGGTCTTGCAGATCTTTAGGCCATGTACTAACCAGTTCTTTGGCTTGCTTTTTAAGTATAGATGGATCCGTAATCTTCGGTCCTGCATATCTCAAGATCTATAATATAGTACTTGAAAGAAGAAAATTATGTTTGCGGAATGTTGAAATCTACCTAGAGGTTGGCTGTTGAAACAGATAAACCAGTAGACCTTAGTTGAAGATACAGGTACATATCCAGCTCGAAGCCCTCTTCCGTATATGTAGTTCACCTTTTTCTCAAATGGCTGTCCATCTGGATAGAACCCAAGGCCACGGAAGGCACAATGACCAACATATTTCGGCTCACTGAACCCCATCCAAGTCGCAACCTTAGACCGGATACCGTCACAACCAATAACAATCTGTCAAAGACATACATCATCAAATCAGCCAAAGCATATATCTTCTGGTCATAGCTTGGTGCATCCTGATGTCTACTCAGGAGAACTACTACCTTTGCAACCAATTGGCTTCCGTCTTCAAGTTCAAGTTGAGTGTCACCATTGGCATTGCTTTGTATTGTTTTCAGTTTTGAGGAAAATTGAATGGTTTGTGGAGGCAGCTGGCTAGCAAGTGTTTCCAAGAGTACTCGCCTCTCCACTGCCCGAACTTCTTGGCTATACATAAAGACATGTTTTGGTTACACACATGAATCAAACCAAATACTCTCTTCTTGTGCAAGTTATGAAAGTGCCTACCTTTGATCTTCGTCCTTGAATTTGAAAGAACGAAGCTCTCTTCCATCTTCCTTCTTCACTACCATCCTGCTCAGCTGATCATACCAATACACTCAGGTAAAGCCAAGAAATAAAAATCTCACTTTTTGGATCATAAAAACTCTTAAAGTAAGTGTAACCTCTCAGTGTGATTAGTTCTTGATCATTGCCTATGTTTCTATGATCTCTTATCACATAATTTGCTTTATGTCATCACTATATGAGCAGAAAGAAACTGTACCCTTCGATTTCGAGGAACTGCGTTCGGAGTTGAGGCCCAACGGACATGGCGTCAAGAACGCGCCACCCGTTCTTGAATAGCGTCAGTGATGTTCCTCCGGTTCGAAGCGACTCTGCCTGCTCCAGCACCACTGACCGGATTCCCAAACTAAACCATTAAGCAAAATCTTCCGGTCAAGTGGCTCTTGAGTTTCAAGTGAATTTTAAAGAACCAGTTTTGTATTTCGTAACTTACCGGTGAAGGGAAACGGCGGTGGCAAGTCCGCCAATACCGGCGCCAACAATCACAACGTTCTCCTCTCGATCACCACCACTTATTTGGGCTCTGGTCACTACCAGACAAACCGGTTTTGATCCTGTTCGAACCGGAAACCATCTGTAGCTTCTGGCTAAAGATTGGAATGGTGACGGTGACGGAGGATAGTTCAGAAGCAGAAGAGACAGTGCCATGGCCGCGCTTCTGAATATTTTTCAGGGAGAACAAGTGGATAATGGTTATTCAATTAATTTTCAGCCATATACTGTGTTAGACTTCTAATGTGACGCCACGGGTTAATGTGATGCCACGAGTTCTACAATTACTCTTTCGCATGAGTTATGTCCAAACCACAAAAACAATAACTTTTTTCGTTTCGAATTTGATGGCATTGTTGACATGTCACTTGCTGACGTCGCGTCCGGGTTAAGAGGAGTGTGTATTGGTCACATATGAGATTCAATGTGTTACAAACACTAAGTGGTATTAATACAAATGTATATAGCATTTTTCTCAGACATCCCAAAAAAAAAGGGGTGGTATTCTCAATATGGTATCAACTAAAAACTTGTTGAGACATATTGAGAGACTCCTTGATCTATCTGATGTTATGATGAAGCAGGAACATATTTGCCCACAAATCCAAAACCAACAACGAAGAAGGCCGTTGACTGCAATAGAAGGTACACAAAGAGAGTGTTCTTCCCGTAGATGATGTCGTAGCATCCGCAGAACAACAGGTACGCTCCAAGCAATAGCTCCAGGAAATGCACCCTGCAACAGATTGCAACAATAATATTAACATCGGTTTAAGCTCAAACTCAGCTAAGGCTCAAACCAAATCCAAATATGAATATGAAACGTCTACTTACCTATCTCTGAATCTGACGTGATGTTCTTGAGGCACTTGTGCAATCAGCTTCGTCTTGAGACCATCACCTAATTTCTCTGTCACAACCCATTCTTGTACTCTTCCAGTTTCAAACAAGCCCATGACTAGAGCCTTTGTTCGGACCAGGGACATTGCATTCTCAAATAGAACCCAGAATGCCAAAAGGTGGATTGATCTGTTAACAAAGAGGATAATATGTAAGAAGACATCAAAAGACATTAAGTTATATGAACTTTGTTTTGAAAGAGTAAGAGAGAAGAGACCTTAGTCTACCGATTGCGATAAAGAGAGTGATCAAAGAAGGGAGATAAAATGCAGCCCATTTCGGAACTGTGACTTCTGGGAACATAACAGTTGCTGGCAAGATAACACAGTAGAAGCAGAAGGAAAGGATGTGAGCCACAATCTTGCGCATAAAGAAGAAGCTGTACAGCATATACAACTTCTTCCCTAGAGAAACATTCTCGCTTCTTATTATTTGTCCAGCCATTTTTCTGAATAGATTGGCAGGGCCACAAGTCCATCGATGCTGCTGGCTACGGAGGGCGTTGAAGGAAGAAGGTAACTCACTTTTCACCTACAGATAACAGACTCAAAAATAAACTAAACGCATAACCAAGATGCCAAGAAAAGAGAGGAATCTTCTATACCTTAAGATCATCGAGATATAGTAATTTCCAGCCTCTGAGTGTAGCTCGTACAGCTAAGTCCATGTCTTCAACTGTTGTCTGGTCATTCCATCCCCCGGACTCATTCAGCGCTGAAATTCTCCAGACGCCAGCCGTTCCTGCAACGGTTATAGACTATTAGAAAAAGCTTTACTGAGAAATAGAAGAAAAAGAAAAGGCCAAGGCGATAAGAATGCTATACCATTGAACCCAAAGAAGGCAAATGTAGAAGATCCAACTTGTTGCTCTACTGTGAAGTGGTAGCTTAGAGACATCTCCTGCAGTCTTGTCATCATGCATTGATCCGCGTTCACTGTGATGCCATGAGATCGTTAGCAAAATTAAAATTCAAAGCATACATCATTGTACCGGTTATAGATCAGTGATGGAAAAGAGAGAGAGAGAAAGGTATTTTAAGGAATGTTACCAAACTCCCACCGGCCTTGGACAAGTGCTAACTTGGGATTGTGAATTAAGAAAGGAACAGTACGGTGGAGGAAGTCGGGATCAGGCTGGAAATCAGCATCAAAGATAGCAATATAGTCACACTGCTTCACATAGCTATGCTTCATTCCCTCTCTCAGAGCGCCAGCTTTGTATCCGTTCCTGTTATCCCTTATCTCAAACGTTATGTTGACGCCCTCTCTCGACCATCTCTCACACTCCTTTTTCACCAGTTCCTGTTTCCTTCCATTATTGTCACAAAACCAAAATGTTAACGAACTCACTCTAACATAGCAAATTCATACGTCCATCCAAAACATAGGGCTTGAGATGAGAAGGGTGAAGTGTCTATAGAGGTGTAAACAAGGACCTTACTGGCTGGATCTGTGGAGTCATCAAGCACTTGAATTATTATACGATTCGATGGCCACGAGATTTTGCAAGCAGCTGCAATTGATTGTTCACAAACCTAAGAAATACAGAAACACCAAGTGAGTTAAACCACATACCAAATCACTGATAGTACAGAAACTAGTTGCTCAGGTTGTTACCTCTTTTTCATTGTACATAGGTATTTGCACAAGAACCATAGGGAAGCTTTCACTGCCACACTCAACATCATCCTCCATAGCCTCCCATTTGTAAACTTTCTCTGGTTTTCTCTTGAACAACTTGACATACGCTACCACAATTCCCATGTACATCACCTCAACGAAGAGCATCAAAGACATGATCAAGCATAAAGCCACCAGGAACTTGAAGACAGGCACAACTACTACAACCCTTGCTTGCCCCCACCAGAGGCTGATTCGGGTAAAGATATCTTCCGATGTAGGAATGGAGGATTTGAAGCCATTGAAGAATGTTGACGCTTTAGAACTTCGAACTTGAGACTTCAATGAGAAGTAAAAGAGAAGACGATTAAAACCAGAAATAGGCCCTCGAGTTTAATACATATAAAAACATCTGTGATGTTCTTGAATCCGCAAACCAACCACCTCTTGACTATAAAAGAGAATCTAGAGGACAAAGAAACACCAAGCTTTAATACACTAAAGGAAAAAGTTGACAAACAGGATAAAGATTTTTTTTTTTCAACAGATCTTAGTATGAATCAGATCTAGAGCAATGTCGCAATCAAGAACGAGATAGAAATGAGCAATGACGAAATGGGTCAATAAAAAATCCGTCATTTCAAGAGAAAAAGTTGACGAGAAGTCGAAATTGAAGAAGCATTAAAGTGGTAGCAAGAAACCCAGATTAAAATAAAGAAAAAGAAATCAAAAGCAGTCGTAGATGACAAGCAAAATGCAACATTTGTCATTGGGGTAGAGAGAGAGAGAGAGAGAGAGAGAGAGCGAACCAGTGAGAGGAGAAAAGAGGAGAACGTGTCGTGAGAAAGACGGTGGATGATTGCGAGAGGAGACATTGAAAATTCTACAGGTCTGCTCCCACAAATCGCCGCTTGCTTCGTGGTTGATAATCTCTCCGCCTCTGTTTCTCTCTAGTCTTTTGGAGTCAACTGGGATTTTTCATCGGCCAAGTGGGCCAATTTTATTTCTTTGCTGTCATTTAAATTATTATTGTTTTTCTTTTGTTCCTTCTTAACAATGATATAGGTAGGTATCTAATTATGGTTACAAACTGACTTGACATAGACTACGTTGGAAACGGAAGAAACAATAATTCGCTATATGATAATGTCAAAATATTAATATATTACATTTGTACTATTTTAAGATATTTTTGTTTGTAAACTTGAAAAGAAAAATAATTACAATCATAAATATACAGTCTCGAGGAGCACGCATGCCATGTCTTCCTATTCGATAGTACCAGACGTTATGTGTTTCAACGTTCGTTGGATGGAGAGTCTCCCAGATGAGGCTACTTGGCTAGCTCGGGAGGATCCTCATGTATTCGATATCTAAGTTGAGTTACTAATAATTGAAATTATTTCCATTTGAGTTGCATTTACCAGTTAACGAAAATGGTCATGTACTATGAATATGTTGTTCACTATACTTAAATTCTGTATATATGTTTCAACAAAGAAAATTTAGGTTGTGATGACCTTTTTTGTAATTAGTAGAATAGCCATATATTTGACAAATTAGGTCAATGAGCTACATTGGTTGCCCGGAAGGTCGGGTAGGTAATCAGCTTACCTTAAACACAGCACTTCTGTTTGATGTGTCTGTTTCACATATTGTGGTCTGGTTAGCGAATCGTAAATCATCCAAACAAAAACTCATTAAACCTTTGGCAACAACCACGTTTCTAATATCGTAAATATACATTCTTAATGATAACTATGTAAAAAATGTTTACATTAACAATGGAATTAACCGGAAACGAGGAAGTAGAATACATCCAAATTATGAGCATTTTGGTTTCAAGTCACATTCAGATTGGTTTTCCAGTTATGGAAACGGAGGTGGAACAACATGAAAAAATACATTCGTTTCATTGTAATCTGTAACCACGTTCTATTCTAGAGAGAAGCCAACCCTACCCATAAGGGAGAAAAATGATAACCTATTCTTCATTTCTCTCTTTCTCTCTACTCCTTTGACCACTCTGTTTCATTCTCCATTATGTATCACTCTTTCATTCTCCACTCTCTTTCTCTCTACTCCAACATCGACGTAAACGACAACTTTTTAAGATGTGATTATATTAATTACTCCATTAGAATCCTGCATGGTTGATAGATCGATCTGTATTTAATGTTAACATCAAACATTACACATCCAAGAATCATATAGTGAACATCCTAACAAAGTAAATACTTATAGAAATTAATAAGATCTAGTCAATAACTATCATGGTGAACCTCCTTGATGATTATGATTGTTATGGCAAGATGGAGAAACCAAAGCAATAATGGAGGTTCCAAGTTTATTAATGGCGTCCACCAAACCACTCATGCCCTGTCTGTTAATCTCAGCTTTCGATTCCTCAATCTTCAGTCTCCTCTCTTGGAGTTTCACCATTTCCTTATGCCTTCTCTCTTGTCTCTTCTCGCTCTCTCTTATCCCTTGTGCGATCATAGTCGCGCTTTTTGATAACGCAGCTCCAACCTCAAGCTCCTCTGTTTCCCTCTCTCCTCCGGCGGTGGTTTCTTCCAACGTTGTTCTCCGTCGCTTAGCCTGCGATGTGTCTAAGTACTCTCACTCGTATCAGAAAAAGAACTACAACTACTAGCCTGGCCCTCTTACAAGATAAAAATCGAACAATATACGAATATTATCCACTACTTGTGTTAGTGTCTTCATCGACTAAATGCCGGTTCACGAATACAATCTTGATATACTCATCAAGAACTTTATCAACAAGAAATATATACGCGGAAAAGCAGATTTAGGGTTTCGTTGATTTCTTCATGGTATTTGTAAAGTTACATTTTTTTTATGTACAATTTAGACTGGTTGAGACAAGTGGATAATTATTTGAAAGTCGAAATTTGATTAATTAAATTTAAATCTGAAATAAAGACCAACTTTTGGGGTCATTTACGGGTTAAAGAAGAGAGATAAAACGGAAGGTACCTGCTATGGGCTGTGTAGGCTCAGAGAGAAATGTGGACGGTTGAAGTTGAGGCGGCGCAGGATGTGATAAGACTAGATATTGTGGCGGCTGCGGTGGCGGAAGAGGTAGTACGATAGTAGCCGGGATTTGATGCACCGGCTGAGCCATCATCGGAGCTACAAATCCTAAACTCTCTTGGCTGACTCTTAAGATCTGGCCGCCGGAAGAACCACCGTTACCGTTTCCAACGGCGATGACGGCGGCTGTCGATGAGGATGAGGAGGAAAGTAGACTCTTCTTCTCCACGAGCTCGACCAACGCCTCGTATATCTGAGGCAACATATTACTCGGCAAGTTCCTCTCTTTCCTCTCACTCTTGTCCATATTCCAGTACGACGACGACGGTGCCGCCGCAGAAGAGGAAGAGCCGGTGTTAAAAGACGATTCTAACCTCCAGGTCTCGTACTCTCTGATCTTCTTATAATCCCTCATGAGATTATCCCATTTATCGTTGCACTGATTCTGGCTCCTCACACATCCTTTCCTCCAACAATACTCCTCTATCCACTTCCACCGGAGCTCCGGCGCCCGTCTGTTCCGGATTTCCGGCTTCTTGATCTGTAGCGGCGGAAGGCCCATAGACCGCCGCAAGCGCCTCTCTTCATCCATCTTCTTGGCTTCTATGAGCACCAATGTCTCACCCACCGTCCAATTCCCTTTCCTATACTCTCTCATAACCATCTCCCCACCACCTGATGGATCAGCCATTTGTGTCTTTGAATCTTGAATTCAAGAACAAGAACAAGAGAGAGAGAGAGAGAGAAAAACAAGTGTTAGAGAAAAGGGAGAAGAAGAAGAAAAGGATGAGCGACGACCGGTCAAAATCTTTTGTTTGCAGTACTAACATTGTCACCAAGTGTGAAAAGACAGTGCTTGG
Source organism: Streptanthus diversifolius (assembly GCA_039880935.1). NCBI lineage: Eukaryota > Viridiplantae > Streptophyta > Magnoliopsida > Brassicales > Brassicaceae > Streptanthus > Streptanthus diversifolius. The sequence goes on along the minus strand of JAXGFM010000022.1, from coordinate 18,982,957 downwards.
TTCCAATAATGAGCTAAGAAAGAAAACAAAGCAAGTAATGCTTCCCATTTAACTTAAATTAATTAATACCTTTTTTTCTTTTATTCTGTGTTTCATGCCTCCATCTCTAATAACTATGACTCTGTGAATTTATGAGAGGCGGATGATGCTATCCTGCATGAAACACTAACATTCCATATTCCATATACTTCATGTAAGTTTTCTTTTGTTTTGTGTAGTCTATAAATTAGTTGGAGATAATCGAACCAAAATATTTGAAGTTTATAGATGTGTGTGGGTTGTTATTCTAGGATAGATGCACATTTGTTCACGGAAAATATAACCAACAAAAGAATCAGTTAACGAGAAAAATGAGTTTTCTAACTCACATACGACTTTGACAACCAAGACTCGAATATATCATATAAAATGAGTAAAGATATGATCCAACCACAATCAGAGAGAACATAATAATATTCCACAACCACCATAAGGGGGAAAATAGATAGAAAAGGAAGATACTTGTTGAATCTTATTTTTGATTTAAGATCAGACAGCAACACCACCCCTAAGAGCAAGAACCAAATGAAGAACAGAGCCACCCTCTATGTTGTAATCTTTGGCCATTTTGTCATCAGCAAGCTGTTTTCCGGCATAGATGAGTCTGAAAATACAGAATCGAATTGAGGACCAAACACTTGGAAAGTCATTTAGAGAAAGACAAAAAAAAAAAGTGATTTTTATTAAACCTTTGTTGGACAGGAGGGATGCCTTCTTTCTCTTCGACACGTTCCTTGATACGATCAATAGTGTCGGTTGGTTCGATATCAATCTCGATTTCTTTTCCGGTGAGTGTCTTGACTTTAATCATGGTACCACCTCTGAGCCTCAAGACGAGATGAAGAGTAGACTCTTTCTGGATATTGTAATCCGCTAGGGTTCGTCCATCTTCCAGTTGCTTACCGGCAAATATCAGTCTTTGTTGATCTGGTGGTATACCTTCTTTGTCCTATTCAACATTCAAACAAAAAAGAGTTACAAAGAAGATAAAAACCCAAAAACATATCCAAAGATCAGAAACATACGCAGAGCTTTTAGCTTCAGTACGAATAAACTTAACATCGCTAATCATTAGTGGTTTGGCGCTTAACTAGATTCCACTAAAACTACATAAACAGACTTCTGCTCGAAACAATTCACAAAGGTTTATTAAAAAAAAACTTTTGATTGGCGGAGAATAACAATGAGATCGCTTCACAAAACCAAAAGCTCCGTAATTCTACCCATCCAGACACATAATCAAAGTAAGAACAAGCTAAGATTCGGGGCTATTGTCGCGAGAGAAGTTCAAAAGAAGTAAAACGATAGTTAATATGTGACGGGAGGGATATTAAAAAGATGATGTGTAATTGAGAGAAAGGAAACCTGGATTTTGGCTTTGACATTGTCAATGGTGTCGCTGCTCTCAACCTCTAGGGTTATAGTTTTCCCGGTGAGGGTTTTGACGAAGATCTGCATCTCTATTTTCCGACACTTGATCCTTCTCTCTCTCTCTCTCGGATTCTGGAGCGTACGTATATATCCACTTGTTGAGAGGGTTGGTCTCTGCCGCTGTGTAATAAGCGTTAAGACTACGCCAAACTTTTTTTTTTTTTTTTTGTCATTTTTCATTCATTCTTGACTTTGTAGGCCCACGTAATATCCATTTTGCTATGGTAAAATATTATCTCGTCGATTCCATTGTGAACATGTCATCAATTTGCTAGTTGCAAAAGATCGAAACAATCACATCAAATTAAAATAAACTGTATTTATAGAAATATATCATATTTCGTCTCGGATATTAAATGAATCTCTCCCACACATGCTGTCATCATCTCACACCACTATACAAACTAACTCCAGGGAATTTTGGCCGCAATACCATCTTCCCTATAAATATTCCTTCTCTTACATATTTATGTATGTATATGGAAAAAGGTACTTTACTACTACCACTAACATTAATAGGACACAAGTAACAAAAATGGCATCGACTTCGCTTCGTAACTATAGACTCCAGAAGCTTAAGGCTTCTTCTTCTACATATGTTCGAGTGAGCCACCTTTGAGCCTCTCCATTCGGGCCTGGAGACCGGACAATGCTTTTTCATCCATTGGGAGAACCACTTGGTGTGGAGTCTCTGGTCCCATTTGGCTAGGGGGAATGTTCTGTTGGTTCATTGGTATGTTATCGTTTGTTGGCATCAGCGGTTTGCTTACTGACTCCAGTGATCCTGACGAAGCCAGTTGCATGGTCCTCATCCTTTCTCTGATTGCATCTAGCGTCCCAGGATTGATGTTACTGGCCCGGATGTCGTCAGTGTATGAATCAGATTTAGGGTTCATCAGAAGCTTTATGTCTAAGGATGGAATATCTGAAGATGGAAGGGCTAAGGAAGAAGGGGGAGGAGTCGACAACGGTAGGCTTGAAGGCGTTCTTCCCGCAGCTGCATTCTTCTCCACCTTACAAAACCGAATGCAAATCTTCAAGACACAAAAAACAGTCGAGCTTTAAAGGAAATGGTTATCAAAGCTAGGAGATTTGTTACAAACCTGGGCCAACCCGTCTCTGATGTAAGTACGAAATGCTTCGCTTGCATTTTGAAGTTGGGAAAAGATATCAACCTACAAGCATTGAAATGAGTTTGCATTTATGCAACTTGGCTTAAATAGCCGTGTGTTGATGAAGAACAGGAGAAACAGAGACTTGAAATCCAAGGCCATATCAATTACCTTTGGATACGACTTAGTGATGTGGTAGAGATCGTAAAGACCAATGGTGGAAGTTTGCTTATCACCGATTTTCTTGAAAATCGCACCAAGCTCTTGCTTCAACTGAACATCAGCAGAATTAGCGGGAGGTGAGGGATTGTTAGCTGTTGAATCTGTCCAATGGGTTTGGCCCACAGGTCCTGTTGCAGTTAACATTCTTGCTGCAGCTAAAGTCTGTAAGAATCAAGAAAAGCATTTGAAAAGTTAGTATCGCTGCCATCTGAATTTTTCTGAAACCAAGTAAGATTTATTTGCAAAATGAGAGTGCTTCTTTGCGATGTATTTTGCTATTTAGGAAATATGATATTTTCAAATTCAGCATCTCAAGCAGCAGAGTAACAGATCGTCCGGATGTGCTCTGTGAGAAACCATCGCTTCAGCACATTTACCAAGAACTCTGGACAGGAAGCTAAAAGACTGAGAATTTACCTCAAGATTCAGATCGATATAAGCGAGAATAATGGGTTGTGGCCTCATGTCAATAGGGACAAGAGACAAGTGACCCTTAATTGCAGCTCCCCGGAGCTTTACAAGTTCATGTAGAACAGTTTTCACCATTCTGAGAGGTTTATCATCTGCTCCAGCTCTTCTCATTGGATCAACGGAAAACAAAATAAAAATGAGTAGATAAGGTTGAGTACGAAAACCTCCACATAATTAACAGACTAAGATGCTCTGAAGAGTGCATTTAAGGAGATGTACCTCCTACGTATCTCTTCCATTCCCAGCTCTTGCAGATATACATGGATGCTCTGAAGAAGTCTATCAAGATCAACTTCATATATGGTGCTTTGGAGGAGCTGAACATGGACAAGCAATTATCAGATATAAAGTACCAACTATAAGATGCATATCTCTTGATCGGTTGCTTCAGAGCCGCCTAATTTCGCTTCCTCCTAAAGATCCCCATTCAAGCCCTTCTCTCCTTAAATTTCACTCTAATTGTACTTTGCAAAAAGTGTAACAAATGTAACTGTCTCAAAATTCCTCTTTTGATTTCTCTCTAATTAGAGCTAGAACGAGTAGTTTAGATTTCTCTCTTTTGGTTGATGTAAAACTTAATATTAAGACCAAAAAAGTATAAAAAAATTAGGAAAGGAAAATGTTGCAAAAATAAACAGCAGGGCTGGTACTTAACAGCTACGTAAGTTATGCCAACAACGATTGACCTAAAATACCTTTCATGGAAAATTTACCTTTGTAAGTTTAATTAGGCATTTAACTACCAAATCAGAGAATTTCTGATTCCGGACAGCATAAACTTCAGCCGTAGCAGGTGAAGGCCATCTCGATGGATCTAGAGGTCGTAGCAAGCTAATAAGGACCACAAACGATGACGTCCGATCTGCATTATCCTGAATTTAATAATAAAAAGAGAACATCAGAGAACTTCATAGTCACATATGAAGAAAACCCTTAGCATTGTGAGGAATATCTAACCAGGATCTTAAGCATCAAAACATTCAGAGCTTTCAGAAGTTGACTGCCATCTTCCATGCGTGGAACTCTTTCATCCAGAAGCCAAAGCAAGAGCTCTGTTATAAGGCTTTCTAGAGTCCCTTCTTTGACTGCATGCGCAAGTTTTTTATTTTGGAATGTCTGCAGCAATACATACTTGTGAGTAGTGAGCTTCATAAACAAACCTCAGTAGCTAGACAGCTAATATAAGAAGAGCAGCATCACTAAGAAATTCAATTCACTCGCTGTTACCTGCATAAGTGTGTTCAAAACATATTTACAAGACCTCGACGAAGCTCCCATTAAGCTGACATCAAATGTCTTTGCAACCTAGCAGAAAAAATAAATATGTGTGAATGGTGGTCAATCTACATGACAAAGGGAAGTGCAAAAGAAAGTTTGTCAGGCAAACCTTATTTGCTAAGCATGACACAAGCCCATCTGCATCCTTCACAAGTTCATCAATTGCACTCTCTTCTGGATCATTAGAAGCCTGTGCCAACTCATGACACACAACTTTCATCCCTTCAACCGACTGCCACATAAAGAAAAAAAAAATAAACGACCAAACCAACACTTTCAGAATGACTTCACATATGCATCACATAAGGTTTCAAATGACAAAAAAGTAGGTGACAAGTATCGCTCAACCTCCCATCAGAACCATATCAAACATATCACGTTTACCAAATAAGTCTCTAGTCCTGACTAGAAAACTACTATAATGGTATAAAGCAACAATTTTTGTTATTCCCTAAAACTGAATAAGATAATCCTAAAACCAATAATTGATAATAAGATCAGGCCAGAGACGCCATATACCTGCTCCGGAGAGCCAAACATAATGATATCCAAAGCCTCGTTCCAGTCTGTCGGGCCATTAACTCCAGCTATTGTCCGAGGAACTGGGTTCCTCTCCAGAATTTGTTCAGACATACCATAGGTTTGCCTGGGCAGCCAAAAGATTGAGTTGGGTATACGAACAACAGAGACCTATATATGTTGAAAGAACTTTCAGATACCAGTTGAAAGAATTACCTTGGAAATATAGGACCAGTGACCATTTGAGAAAGGTCACCACTTTGTTCTGCCACTTCAGGTCTGGAAACGAACAGAAAGTCATAAATTATAGAGAAACTAAACACTTTGTGAAATCCTTTCTGTTCCTGACTACTAAACGAAAAAAACATTGAAATACTTTGACACTTATAAATGCACAGCCTAATGATGCATTTAGAGTCACAGAAGTACGAATAAGTCGACCAGGCCGCCTTAATGCTGGAAAGGCAATGCAGTGCAAGGTTACATCCAAATTCAACAATACGCACCCATTATCTCTAACAGAACGCCTTAATGCTGCTCGTGCATCCCCAGGTCTCCCTTCTCTTCTTTTCTCCATTTCTTTGATCTGATGCAGGCAAAACGATAAACAAACTCACAAACAAAACACTGAAGCAGACAAAATAGTTCGTATCTTGGGCTTACTTTCCACTTAAATCTATCATCAAGCATACTCTTTTGAGCATCTGTAAGCTTCCCAACATATCGCCAGATATCATCACCTACAATAACAAGCCAAAATATGAGAAAACAGTGTAAAAAAAAAAAAAATCTCTCCAGGCCGTGGACAATCAAGAGAAATATTCTTTTCAGAATCCTGATTTCATTCCAGAATTTATGAAACATACACGAGCCAAAAGAACAGAGTATGAGAATATGTAAAATTGTGCACAAATCACTGTGAGACATGGCATATTTTTAAAAGAATAAGCTGTAACTTCTCAAAACTCATGAATTTCATGCCCTACCAAGAATCTTATAACCCGTAGCCATGGTGTTCAAAGCAGCTTTTCTGAGTTCACCATCTCTTTCTGCTGTCAAGCTTGCAACCATATTCAAGTACTTCAGTAGTCCACTTATCTGCTTACGAAGACAAATTAGAATTCAAACAGAAAAGATGTCAAATAATTTTTCAAGTCTCGCTACTACCTCAGTTCCACAAGTCTCTAGTAGATATCCGATGAGATCAGTACACTCTATCCTTGTACGGTTGTTTTTGGAACGTAAGCCTTCCAAAATGTAGGGATATGTCTTTGCTACAGAATATGCCTGAATAATCTGCTTCATCAGCTCACGCATTTTTTCTCTTACTTTTTCAATGTTATGCCCCAACTGCACCAAGGACAGAGACTTAAATATAAAGACATTGAAGAACCAATTATTTCTAAACGACAAGACAAAAGGAAATGGATTACAATAAACTGGCTAACACCAGTAGAAATTAGATTGATATCAGATGTCTAACCTTCTCCGCCAAACAAGGCAGAAATATAGCAGCTTCTGCTTCTGTCAAGCAGTATTCCTCATCCTTCAATGTGTTGAAAAGTTCTGGAAGAAACTCAAGAACCTATTCTTACCCAATGCAAATGAAACTCCGTTAGTATTGCATAATAAACAGTGTCAAATGCGAAATAGAATAACAAAAGAAACAATTACAAATTACCTTTAGCAGACAAGTGGTGTTGGATTTACATAATTGCAACACAAACCACCTAAGAAGTATATCCAGTACTTCTATAATTTCCTTCGAAAGAGATGGAAGCGCCTGCAGTGAGAGGGGAAAAAAACATTAAGGAAAAATAATTAAGAAAATGTAGCAGATGAATAAGACTCAAGATATCTGCATTCAGCTACCTTCTGTAGGATTTCCAGCCCATCTACTTGTTTCTTAAAGTCTGGACTCAACAATCGTTTTTGCAAGTCTTCCCTAAAATATTTCATCATATCATTCTGCACCAAACCACCCAACATTAGTTATAACATGATCGTAAGGCAGAAGTTAATTAATTCCACCGGAAAACAGACCTCAAGATCCTGAATCTGTTCTGGCCGCAGCTCCTCAAATTTAATTCTACGAACCACCAGCCTCTCCCTGTCCTCCTGCAGATTAAACACAAAAAAATCAATCTTTTATCATCCTAAATAATACCTGTGGAAATATCTTAAACCATTGGAGAACTCATTCCACCTTATTGGAGTCCTTCGTATTTAGCAAAGACTGTGACTGGATAGCTATATCATGGACAGACGTAATTTGATCTGTCCTTGAGCCCTTTGTTGGTAAGGCTCTCTTCAAAAACAAAAAAAAAACTAGTCAGACATTACGAATTGAATACAGAAAATAGGTCAAGAGACAGAAACTTACAGATTTGTTTCCTTGCTTCAAGGTACCATTAGAAGTCGATTTAGAAACCTTGGAAACACCTTTGGACACTGGTCCCACCATTGCTTTTGATGATTCAAATGGTTCTGAAAACAACATCGTTACAATGAACAGAAACGAGAACGAAGAGGAGAAAACATGTTGATTTGACAACAGGTCATGGACAAGTACCTTGAACAAATCCAGGTCTTACTTTTTCAAGCACAAGCGCTAATGCCGGACCTTGGATATCTTTCATATTCTTTTCAATCTGAAAAAAATGCACAGAACTAATCAAAGATGGGTTTCTAGCTATGTATAGAACAAGCTAACCCAAGTATACCTACCGTTTCTTGTCCACCGACTCTTAAGATCTCAAAAATGCATCCTTCGGCTGCTTTTCGCACATCTGCCGATTTGTCCTGGAACGATTCACAGAAGCATAACAGATCAAAATCATTACAAAAAGACGTAATCACTGGTTAAAGCTGATGAGGCGTTATGACAGTGGATGAGTCACCATCATTGCGGTGCTTGCAGGTTTCAGTAGATGTATAGCATCCACAAAGTCACTTAATCCAGCAAGTTGTTTTGTCAACCAATCAAAAAGATCTTTACGTCCTTCTGCTCCCATTTTCCCATCTGTTAGTGCTAGTATAATGTAAGGAATCTGCATTAACAGAACAAAAAAAAATTGTAAGTTGACGAAATTATATTTACAAGCAGAATACATGCCTAAGGAAAGATTATCACAAACCATTTTGTCGAGATGCACAGCACCAAGCCACAAATCAAGAGCAGCCAAGGTGCATTCTCTCATGTGCTTCTTGTTGTCACCGAGACATTTCAGGACATCTGATAGAATTCCCTGAAATAGATCACTCAAGTATTTGGTAAACTGGCAGACAGTGATATATTACAGGTATAAAATATTTTCAATGTTTGACATATCACAAACCTTGCTCGCCTTCTCGACAGTTGGTCCCATAGCTGATGCAACACTTCCGATGGTAGTCAATGTTTGCATAACAAGATTTTTGTTACTATCCAACAATCGTCCTCGTAGACCACCAAATAATTCTCCTATCGAACGTAATTTGAAAATGGTACAGGCAACAACAAGAATTCATGACTAACTTTTGGAGTGCCAAATATAAGATAACGGAGATAACGGGAAAAAAAATCTTAACTTCATACCAGTTCCAGTTGGCTGGATACGCTTATTAGCCTCTTCCAGAATTTTATTAACGGCTTCGATTGATTCCAAACGCATCTACAAAAGTTTAAAATACTCATTTTCAGCTCTGAAGTTTAAAATAAATTTCCGCAAAAAAATAATAAAAGATTTCCAATTTGTAGTGCACCTTCCAATCAGGACTCTCAAAGCCCTTAAGAAGATTCGGGGTAATCTTGCTACTGATATCTTCTCTAGGTAAGCAATCCAGACCTCCAGCAGAGGTTGATGTTGAAACTGACGATTTAACAACTCTTTTTGGAGCCACGGTTCCCTGATGACAGAATATAAGAACAGCAAGAAAAACAAGAAATCGAACAATCAAGACAATCCACACAAATGTACCTCAAAAGGGTTTTTCTCATACTCAGTGTCAAGTGCACTTAGTAGTGCAGGTTTGACATCATTAAGAAACCCTTTGATGTCTGTAAACAGAAACAACACAGTTTAATTCGGTTATTAAGAGAAGTTCTAAAAAAAACAGCACAAAATAGAAGCAACTTAAAGGTATTCGTAGCTACCTGGACCAACAAATTTGTGTAAAGCACCCAAAAGTTTGATTGTAGCATTTCTGGTGGCAGCTGCACTAGATTGCAGCCCAACATCCTTACAAAAATCTATTAAGTCCTGTCAAATAGACAGAAAATCTCCTTTTTCATGAATGAAAATGACCTAGATACTGCAGTTTAATTAACACGGGAGCTAGAAACTTCAAGTAGAAAATATTTCAAAACCTTAAGTTTCAAAAGTGAGACGCCAAAGTCATCAACTGCCGAAACCATCCATAACAAGCCTTCACTAAGAACCTTGGGGTTCTTGTGCTCTTTCATGATTTTGTAAAGCTACAAGCAAAAGCCCTGAATTATCATTCTGATCTAATTAAAAAGAAAGCCAAAGAACAATGACCAAAGCAGCACCTACCCTCTCGAAAACAAATCCAGGACCAACTGCTTCGCAGAAAGCAGTGAGACACTTCATAGCAGAGGCTCGTGTCTTTATATCTGCAACTCGTTCACTAGTGCCTGCGAATTATTAGAGAAAACTTAGGCAAATGAGCTACGAACTAATACTTTTCAGAAAAGAATAAACTGACGTCAGAGTACAGCATTCATCAAATGAAAGTAGCTTTTTTTTTAATATGACACTAACCCGTAATGCACAGTACGACACATTTCTTAGGAAACTTTGCCGCAGTTGAAGCTATGTAAGTGATAATTTCAATGACCTGTTGCTGAACCTGAATTTCCAAGTAATAAGCTCATGTGTACTTGTTATAATTATTTTAGGGGAATAATTCTAAGATATACAAATAAAAAGATTTTAGATGGAGTTAAAAGCACACCTGTACATTTTTCTCATTCCAACCAGGAACTGCACACAACAACCGAACCAAGATTTCCACCGACTTGTCTAGTTCTTGAAGTCCTTCTATCTCTTCTTTCAGAGACAAAGTTGCTGCACCCAAAAATTAGGAAAAAAATGACCAAACTGGCAAATAAAGAGCTTCTGTGAGACGTTATAAATGCAGCTTTGAAATTAAAATCAGGAACCTTTCAAAACAGATTTATCTTATGTGTAGTAAAAACGAGATTAACCACTCAAGCAAAACGCAATAAAAAAAAAAAAAGAAACATAGAACCGCCTTGAGGGTAAAAGAGTCCTCTAGGCCTTCAACAAACCTTCAAGTCGTTCTTTCCATACAGAGCTTTTTAACTGAGAAATAGTTTCTGTTTTTACAAGAGAACCTAATCTGTTTTCAATCTCTTCAAGACCCATCTCAGCAGGCTAAAAATTGAAAAGAAGAATTAGATGTTAGCACCATAAAAGTAAAACCAAAGGTCAGAGTCACTGACATAATAGATTTTGTAAAGAAGAGTCTGATTTAATAAGAATACTAATATATACCTCAACATCTTCAGGTGGTTCAACAGATTTTGAACTTTCATTCCGTACAGCACCATCTTTTTTGCTTCCACCTGTTTTGGCAGTCCCAGCCTTCTTGCTCGCAGGCTATAAAAAAATCAGCATTTAATGTGAGCATGTAATTAGACAACAAGATAAAAGAAAATATTTCATCAAGTCACTTTTCATTATGTTGTTGACCAGGGATTAACTTTCAAGTCACGGTGGAATTGAGGAAAAGAAAAGGCTTGCAAGTAACTGAAAACCGCAAAAAAATTGCGAGTTGCCACAGTAACTGAAAACCGCAAAAATTGCGAGTTGCAACAGTAACTGCAAAGAAAAGTAAGAAGAAACTCACAGCAGAAAGAGCAGGTCTTTTCCCACTCAACATGCTTGCTGCTGATTTCCTTACAACGGTCGCTTCGGAGTTCTGCATCAATTTTGAATGGCATAACTATTATGTGGAGTCAATATAATTGGCTAAAACAATAACTACTACGTGAACGAATACAAGACATAAACCCATCTCCATACAGGAAGATGGTATCTAATACTAACTGTGTCAAACATCCCATCTCTCCACATCCGTGATGGACAACCCTTCTACCATCAAAAGGAAAGAATAGAAAGTATTTACAGGACTGAATGTGAAGTGACACTGGAAATCTGAATAGGAACGTACCACTGTGGCCGTGCTCCCAACTGAAGACTTAACTGTCACTTTTATATGTAAACAACATCCAATTAGAATGGGAAGAAAATACAAACTTGATGTTCAGCTGAACAGATGTGTGTGAAAAGAAGTCCACAAACCTGAGCTTGTACCAGCCGATTCACCACCAGAGCTTGCAATCATTTCTGAAAGTTTCTTTCTTCTAACATCATCAAGTTTTTCCAACGACTTCTCCAAAGGTCTCATGCCTACAGACTGACATAACCAAAAGATAATAAACATATAAGGAATAGGAAAACGTGAAAAATAACATGTGTACAGCATTACGGTATCACAGACGACGAAGAGAATTGGTTGCTCTTCACCACAATATAATATTTATACCTTCGCTATTGCAGCCAAAGCCGAAAATGCTGCATCCCTCACATCAGGAGTTCCATCATTGAGACACTACATCATTACAATTCCAGGCATTCTATAAAGTTAAAAGTTTAAATAATTTATTATTTTCAACGTAAAAGTGGTAACAGCGATCAAAATTCAGCTCCGCTAACACCAACTAATCATAGTACTGCAACCTTTCTCACGTTATTTGTCTTTTCATCACTAGGCTGTTGCATATAACTATACTTGCATGAATGAGCAACTTTTTGCTATTATCTAACAGTACCATGCTTCTGTTCACTCAAAGTGAATTTAAGAACCATTAGGTCCAAAAATACTAACCTCCATACATAAAGGGACATATTCTTTGTGCGCCTTTAGAATAAGAGCCTTGTTACTTGTTTCAAGGCAGAATGTCAACCAGTTTAAAGTTAAAGAACGCACAAGTGGTACTTTATTTTTCACTGCCGTCTTTACATCTGCAAAAGAGAGCAAAATTAATTGGAAAGCAGATGAAAGTATCTAATGAGTTGCCAAACGTCTGAATAACGACAAAAGTATCTAAACAAAATAATCATAAGCAAATCAATAAAATAATACAAGATAAAAATGACTCTTGCCTTCTATAATGTCAACAAGATTTAAACACCCAGCTTTGTACATTGCTTGTAACGTTTGTGAAAGTGCCTCTGCGACTGTTGGCTTTTTCTCTTTCAATTTTTCCTGTTCAAGGAACAAAAAGCCACCAAGTTTAAGATCAAATGCTGGACTAAAACCCAGTCAGCTACCTAAGCCCATTATTATCTGACAAAAGAATATTTATACTCCAAAGACTGAATGTATCTTCCTGTAATAATAATTTTGGACAAACGATTCTACAATACTCACAAGTAAAACAGGTAGCATGAACCGTGAACTAGCGGAGAAATGTGTTCTTAAACCACGTGCAAGATTTCCAATGGCTTGAATAGCTTCCACTGCAACGGCTAAGTTCACATCGATGATAAGCTGCGGTTGGAATGATTTACAAATACTATCAAATTGTAGGTATAGATAGTGTAAGCAGTTAAAAATCTTGAAATACACCAGCATCTACACACTAAAACTGTGATCGGAAAACATTGTGCCGATCAGAAAATTTAAACAAAACGCATGAACTCCAAACTACAGATTAATCAATAAGCACATATATTTGTAGGATGCATCAGCACCAATCAGATAATACTGCAAGGAGCTAAAACATACAGAGGATTATAATATATAAATAATAATCAATGCCGCCTAAACTTCTTATAGTGAAAAGTTAACTACCTTCTTTAAGGTCCGACAAATTTCTGAAAAATCACCAGGAGCTATTTTTTTCGTCGAAGCAAGCTTTGTTAGCTCTGCAACAGCCTCCTTGCGTTCTGACCACTTCGTAGCTTTCTAAAGAGAGGCAAAGTTAGTCAGTGTAAGGAGTGACATGCAATCAAAATGGGAAGGAAGTAATATCTTATAAAAATTTCTTCCAATAGAGGACAACTGCAAGAAATGAAGCATAAAATATGACAATGTGGCATTAAGAATCCACAACTCACCACTCCGTCCCAGAACCCAGACTTTTCCAAAGGAGTCAAAATATCCACAGGATCCATAAGATCATACTCATCTATTTCCTGAGGCGCTGAGAGTAATGGGTCGACAAAGAAAAAATTAACGTAAGCAGCTTTCTCAACATTACTTAATGAAGAAACAATTCATTGGAGTACGAGCTACTTACCATCAGTAACAGGTTCTTCACTGGGGCCTTCACCCACCACATCAGAACTAGCTTCTGCCTCTGGCTCTTTGTCTTGCTCAGACCTTGAAAGCCAAATACATAAATAATTTAATTGTAGCTTTTCAAAAATCATGCTAGTAGTTTTTGAACTTTTGAAATTCATGAGGCGAACAAAGTGATCATGAAACGAATAAGGCCCCTCATGTATATAAATTTAATTTATTCAGAGACTTGACAAAGCAAATTGAAAACATTTTACAAATCATAAGCTGCATAAAGGTGAAATTGGATCTGGTATGTGGTAGTTAGGACAAAATGAATAAATAAACAATTGCTATAACATGTGGTAGTTACCTTATCTTTCGAGAAGGCTTAGCACCCGCTGAAACATTGGCAAGCTCAGCCTCCAGCTCTTTTTTCTTACATAATACAATAAAATCGAATATGAGCGTTTGCAAAAGAGCAGAAGATAATAAAGGAACTTCTTCCACAGAGTTTCGTGCATAACTCTAAGAAGACAATCTCTAGTAAAATATTCAAATCATGGGCAGATTTTAAGCCAAGGGTGTTGTTCTGATTTGTAATATATCCTCTGTCTGTTATGATTAGAAACCCATATTTCAGTTTCCAACTCCAAAAATAACAGCAATTTAAATCCAGTTCATATCATCTTGGCGGCATGGATAAGCAAGATCAAAATATATCTTACCATTGTATCCCTCATTTTCTCAAACAAAATAGATTTTACAGGGTCTTTTCCAATCCAACGGCATAGCTCAATAGTCACCCCTTTGGCAGATGCGCGGACATTCTGATCTTGATGGTCGAAAAGTTCTGGAAGCATCTTTAAAATCCTTTTGGGTGGAATAACCTTTGATCCAAAATCACTAAGATAGAAAATATACTAGTGTGTTATTTCAGATAAAAGATTTAAAGAACCAATGGAGAATACTAACTAGGACTTCAAAACAGACCTGAGAGCTAGAAACATAACGTCTACGGCAGGTACCACAGCCTTTGCAACTTTATTCTTTATAGCTTTCTCCAATGTATCCTACAATCATGCCATATCTGTTAACTTGTATACGGATGATGTTCTCCTAGAAACGACACAACTAAAAATTATCATCTTGACAGTCGAAATATCAAAATGACCGAAACGATGCATATTAAGTGGAGTTGTCGTCTTAAACTGGGGTCTTAGTACTCGGAAAGTAAATTTAAAATTGCTAAAAGAAATAATATTTAGAACAAAACACTAGAGCAGACATCTTCAAAACAACAGTGACGAAGGTATTCAGATCTCTTCCTCCTTCAGAAAAAACTATGATTATGACAGAAATGACCCTAAACAGAACGAGACACAGTAACAATTCCTCAAAACTGGAAAGGCTGATTACTGGAACAGAACGCATAAGATTCCGTTTCTTGACCTTAAATACAGAAAGCTGAAGACAATGTGTCAGCCATAAATATTTGAAAATGCTCCTTTCTTATTCTGTCACACTAAGACACCTAGCATAACACAGAACTGGGCAACAATGCCACATGCCATGTTCTACATCACTCCGTATATGGTTGCATTCTGGGTTATAAAGCACTTTCATTTAATCTTCAGCTCACCTATCTAGTTTTGAAGACATTAGTATCAGCAATCTACAGCAAGCAATGCTGTGACTAGATGGTGAACCTAAGCATCTAGATGGACCTTACAGAGTTGCAAGAACGTAGAACGAGTGGCATACCAGAAAAACATCAACAGCTTCTAACTCTACCCAAAGCAAAAGAGCATCCTGCGCCCTCTGCACAGTCTTGGGCCGACCAGTGAGACATTTGGCCGCAATGGCATCACAAACTTCCTTTGCGTACCTTCAAAAGCAGAAACAAGCTAATTATCCACATGCAAACAACCACCTGCTCTGCCCCTTTTCTAGAGCAATAAGAAAATAAACAGCACTATACCTGCCAGCGTCTGAGTCGGCTGCCTTCAAAAACGCAACCAATGCATCAAGCGCTTTTTCTTGCACCGGCGCATTAGAATCCGCCACCGTCTTTCTAAACAAGTGACCTGCGAAACAAAAAAAAAAAAAAAATCAGAAATCCAATCAAGATAGAACCCTAGACAGATCACATTCCTGCTCCGAATCCAAATCCAAAGCAGATCCGCAGCGAGATAAACCCGCCCCAGTCAGATCTGAGCCACAAAATTGAAAACCCTAAAGAAGAGGTGAGAAGAAAAAACTCACCAAAATCGCGGAGGCGAGGGTCCTTAGGATCGGTAATAGAATCGCAGACGGAAGCTAGGTCGACGTTGGCCTCATTACGAACCTTCCAATTCTTGTGAGCAAGCCGATCCTCCCATGGAAGTTTCTTCGCCTCCTTCAATAACTTTTCTTCCTCCGACATTTTCACAAATTAATCAATCTCTCCGATGCTATCAATCTTATCGATCTATATAGCAGCCTTCTTCGTATAGTCTTCCTTTCGCAATTTTTTTTTTATTCTCTCTCTCTCTTTTCAAATTTGTGTTTTTGTTCGTGTTGTTAGTGCGGGCAAGAGAGAGAGAAAGACAAAGGACAAAAAAGGAGAGAGTAGGGTGGAGCGTAATCAGAGAGAGAGAGAGAGTGGAGGAATTTTGGTTTCTACGTTTTAAATCGGTGGTGTAATTTTTTTCTTAAAATACTTCACGCGCCCTGGATTTTATTACACGCGCCCTTCTATTGGATGTGATTTCATTTTAAATCTTTCTCAACGAGCGTTTTCTTTCTCTTTTTCCCACGTGGAGAGATCTGCATTTTCAAATTATTTTAGGCAAAATTTCATATTTTTGACGCACTAATTTTCTTACAAATGTTTTAAAAAAAATTCTTACAAAAATATAAATTTGAAATAATACCCTATATTGTAAAGAATTATTTTAGGTTTTACCCATAAAACACAAGTTCATTTCAGATCATAACTTTCTAATTAACATAACTTAAAAGTTGTAAAAAAAAAATTACATAAATTAAAGAGGATTTGTTGGTGTATAATGTTAATTAATTTAGAAATGTGTAATGGTTCATTGATTTTAAAATATGTATTTATGAGTCAATCATTGATTTTAAAAATATGTACTAAAATAGTGTGTTATTCGTTCAATAATTGATAACTACTAATAATTAAAATGTCGAAAAGTACTTATTAAAATCACCGGTATTTAATATTAAGGATTTGGTTTCACCTAAGAAGTTAACATATTTGGAAATATTTTCAAAATTTGAGTTGGAACTGTTTATTTTGTCATTTAGAGAAAAACTATCTTCAATATACAATCGGGTTTTGTTTTTCAATTATGGGTTTCTCAGGCCCATGTTGATACTTAAACGGACCCAACAAGCTCGCATAATAGGTTGGGTTTTCCTTAGAAAAGAGTTTTAGCGAAAGAAATGTCGGTCGACATGTGCGGGAAAAGAAGATCGGCACGTGTGATCTACACTTCGCTTCTCTCATTGGGTCGTGTACGTAACTAGCAGATTCCTTGTCCAAAGTAGCTCACATTTTTGGTTTACTGAGAACACTCTCTACTTTCTCTCTCTTCACTCTCTCATAAATCACACAACCAAAAAAAAGTCGACATTTTTATTTTAATCAAGTCTTTGCTTTACAGCTCAATTACGTCTTCTTCCTCTGTCCTATTCTTCTCCATCTTCCTCCTCTCGGATCCATTTTAGAGGTTCGTGTAATTTCCATTTCCTTTTCATTCTCTTTCGCGTTTATAATTTTTTGGGGGAAGTGAGATTTTTGTCTGATTTATCAACGAATCTTTTGGGATTTATTTGTACGGCTTGACTCTTTACTTCTTCAGTTCTTCTTGTGCTTGTGAGTTGTGACTGCAATGATGTCCTGGAATTTCGTGATTTCACAGTTAGACTTTAGCTGCCTGAGAGAGTTGGGGTTTATTGAGAGGAAATTTCAATTTCAATTTCGATTTCTAATTTTGGAAATTGGGAGATGGATTTGATCTGTTTCGGACAACCTCACTGTTCTGGGTGATGTGAATGTAGATGAAAGCATGCAAAAGGTTGTGCATTGATGTTGTGGAAAACTTGGAATGTAATTGAGGATTTGGTAGTCTGGTTTTGGCTTAATGTCCGAGGTGTTATTGTAAGATTGAGGCCCGATTCTGTATCCTCTTCATTTCTTATCTCCTATTCTCGATTCATATAGTTCTGAGCTCGAAAATACTCGGAGAACGATAGCGTATTTTCTTCGTATCTAAGGATTTCACATCTTTAGATTTGTAGACTTGGTGGGTGATCTGAAATGTTCATCTATGAGTAAGGTTGTTGTATGGGGAAGAGAGGATGTCAGTAGAAGATTCCGGAATCTGGAAGCTTACATAGTTTTCGTACAAATTGTTTGTCTTGATTGAGTTTCACTGAGGGGGATCTCCTGTTCTTGTTATACAATCTAATTATAGAAATTTCTTTATCTTCAGGAGCCTCTTTTTGTTTCTTGAAAAGCATCACCGAGCAGCTGAGTATATGCTACGACAGGAATATCCAGGAGGCTGTTCTTTCAGATGATTGGCAGTAACTATATTATGCTTGAACGGTGCCATAATGGGCATCTGTCTGTTGAAGCGCTGCTGGTCAAGTCTTCTTTTGGTATCATTGCTTTGTGCACTAACGAATGAAAATGAAGCGATTAGTCCTGATGGTACCCAGCGACATGTTTCCTTAAATTTCTTCCATGTTTTGTGTTTGACAATATTATGATAACCATTTACTGCGCCTAGTCCGCTGTAGGGTTTCAGTCCTTTTTGTTTCTTTTGTTGTCCAGGTGAGGCGCTTCTGAGTTTTAGAAGTGCAGTTTCTAGTTCTGACGGTGTCATTGGTCAGTGGAGACCAGAGGATCCTGATCCGTGTAACTGGAAGGGAGTGACCTGTGATGCGAAAACGAAAAGAGTTATAGCCGTGTAAGCTTGAAACTTGTTTGATTTAACCTCCTTTTTTTCTTGGACATGTGGTGCATCTTTTGTTTGTTCCTAAAGTTTCTTGTGCGCAGGAGTCTTACTCATCACAAAATAAGGGGACCTTTACCCCCTGAGATTGGAAAGCTGGATCAGCTGAGGCTTTTGTATGTGCTAACCTTATTTAAATTTTATTGCTTATTAGAATATCATCTCCTGCATAACGTCTCTGTATTCCCTTGGTATCGCAGAATGCTTCACAACAATGATTTATATGATTCAATACCTACAGCTTTGGGAAATTGCACAGCATTGGAGGGAGTGTAAGTGCTTTCTTACCCTATTACACAGCATTGCTGAGAGAATTTAAATTTTTCTTTTATAAATATTTATACAATTTTTCCGGCAAAAAAATACAAGTTATGTTATTCTGTATTTGCCTTTATAGTTAATCTATAAAGTTGTTGTCTGATGAACGATGATAAACCAGTTGATTTTGTCAGTTAAAAGTTTAGCTGGCTTACAAAAACCTGTCTGAAATTGTTTCCGTGCAGATACTTGCATAACAATTACTTCACTGGGCCAATCCCAAGTGAAATGGGAAACCTGTCCGGGCTTAAGAATCTGTACGCAGTCTTTCTCCCTTTTCTTCTATATAAATTTGTTTTTTTGATCTCTGCAGGATCTGCTATTTGTTGTTCGATTAGCTACTTTCACCATTTAGCTTCCTTTATGATTATATACTGAACCCCAAGAGGTTCTTCTCACCTACCACGCAGTAGCAACATAATATTTTTGAAAGTGCTTATTACACTAGTTGTATTAAAACTCAAAAAAGTACAGTGAATTTGACAGCATCATGGTATTCTTAGCGGTTGATAATCTGGTAGTAACATAATTCATACCTATCGTGAACATTGAGTGAAAAACCCTCGAATATGATGATGAGTGTTGTGAATTTATGCTAGGACTTCACTCAGATCAAAAGGACATATTATTTGAATTCTTCTGAACTACTAAACTGATTTTTCTCTTTTTATAAAGGGATATCTCAAACAACGATCTCAGTGGAGCTATACCTGTTTCACTTGGGCAGTTGGAAAAGCTTACTAATTTGTGAGTGCCTACTCTCTAACTTGTGTATTTTTTTAGTGTCATTGTTGCTAACTAGTTGTTTCTTCCTTTGAAGCAATGTCTCAAACAATTTTCTGGTGGGGAAAATACCTTCTGATGGCTTACTCGCCCGATTTTCGAAGGACTCGTAAGTATACTTCATCTTTTACCTCTTTCTCCAACCAGAGTTTTGGCAATAAAGATGGATGAATCACTGTACTGTTGATCTCGCAAAACAGTTACATTTTTTTACTCTGTGCACAGTTGCACCATGTTGCTAGCTTTGTACCAGTGTGTAGGTGAAAGTAACGGAACCTTGAACTGATGCATTACTCTTTGCAGCTTCATCGGAAATCTTAAATTGTGTGGAAAGCAAATTGATGTGGTGTGCCAAGATGACAGTGGAAACTCTTCTACTGGTCATGGGTCTACAGCAGGTAAAGCAGCTGAATCTTAATCAATCTGCTAGTCAGGGTATATGGATTATAGCTTGTTGTGACATGGGTTTGCTTTTTGGTGTCTCCCATACATAGGCCAAGAAGGTAAGACTGGTAGGCTGCTTATAAGTGCATCAGCCACTGTGGGTGGGCTGCTCCTAGTGGCGCTCATGTGTTTCTGGGGATGCTTTCTCTACAAAAAGCTTGGTAGAGTTGATAGTAAAAGCCTTGCGATAGATGTTGGTGGAGGTGAGCCATGCTGACTCTTTCTGCGCATATCTTCTCTCAAAAAATTTTGAACTCGATTCTATGTAATACCCTCAGAACTTGTCACCATGAGAGCCGGTTTTATTTTCCAGGTGCGTCTATCGTGATGTTCCATGGAGATTTGCCCTATGCTTCTAAAGACATAATCAAGAAACTGGAAGCTCTTAACGAAGAGCATATAATAGGCTGTGGAGGTTTTGGAACGGTTTACAAGCTGGCCATGGACGATGGCAATGTTTTTGCACTGAAAAGAATAGTAAAGTTAAATGAAGGGTTTGATAGGTTTTTTGAAAGGGAGCTTGAGATTCTTGGAAGCATCAAACATCGTTACCTCGTGAATCTACGTGGATACTGCAATTCACCCACATCAAAGCTTCTGCTGTATGACTACCTTCCTGGTGGTAGCCTTGATCAAGCTCTTCATGGTAAATCTTCAACTTGATCTTTACAGGTTTCTCTAACCAAAAAAGTATGAATCTATTGAGTGAAATCTTTGAATGTGCAGAGAGAGGCGATCAACTGGATTGGGATTCGCGAGTAAATATTATAATAGGAGCAGCAAAAGGGTTAGCATACTTGCATCATGATTGTTCTCCGAGGATTATACACCGTGATATAAAGTCGAGCAACATTTTACTCGATGGAAACCTTGAGGCTCGGGTATCGGACTTTGGGCTTGCCAAGCTGTTAGAGGACGAAGAATCTCATATTACAACCATTGTTGCAGGCACATTTGGTTACTTGGCTCCAGGTACCCAATTGCACTAGTAATAACAATAATGTTTCGTAGCCTTTTAATTATTACTCTCTGTCATATGAACTCATCTGTGAAATCATGAGTGCTGGTTGCAGAGTATATGCAAAGCGGTAGAGCGACTGAGAAAACCGATGTTTACAGTTTCGGGATTTTGGTTCTTGAAGTCTTGAGTGGTAAACTTCCCACGGATACCTCCTTCATCGAGAAAGGCTATAACGTTGTTGGTTGGGTAAGCATAGTGAGGTCCAGCTTTGTTAAAATATAATATTTTAATAGGAAAAGCTTTTTTAATTTGTTATTTTCATAAATCTTGCAGCTAAACTTCTTAATCAGCGAAAAACGGGCACGGGAGATTGTTGATAGAAGCTGTGAAGGAGTAGAGACAGAGAGTCTTGATGCTCTTATATCAATAGCAACGAAATGTGTGTCTTCAAGTCCAGACGAGCGTCCCACGATGCACAGAATCGTTCAGTTACTTGAATCCGAAGTTATGACTCCTTGCCCTAGCGACTTCTACGATTCGGGCTCCGATTGATAACATTCATAAAGTGTCTTTTTCTTTATTCGATTTCGATTTCGATTTGTGGTTACGAGCCATTCATTTTCGGTCCCTCTTTTTGTATTTTTTGGCTTTGAATTGTTGTCGTCGAATGTTTCTGGGATTGGTTAAACCCTTTCATTTGATCTGAATATGAAACTAAAGTGTATATGACCATTGTAGAAATAGTGTTATATTTTTTTTTAAGAAGAATATGAATAATATCTATATTTTTGTTGTTTTTTATATTTGTACTTTCAGCTTTAGAGAATGGTATCACATTTAATTTTAACTTTGATTATGATTTTATCTCTCCATAACATAAGCCTCATATGGTATTACTAGTTACGGATAATATAAAAATTAAGCTCGCAGCCGTTTAAAGTTACGAATCGGCAGAACAATCCATGCGTTGAAACGAAACCTTTCTTGTCTCCAAGTCATACCCAACGAGAAAATCCATCTGAGCAAAGTTTCCGTAGATGGCAACGTCGGTGGTCGGAATCATACTCAAGCAAACCATATCTTCACTCACTTTCACGAAGACGTTAAGCGGACTCAGCCTCACGTCGGCGCCGGTGAAATGAACGGTTATCTCCGGAAAACCGATCTCTGCATTCCCGGATTTGAAACAGTGTGACAAAAGGCCCTGTGGATCACTCACGCTATTGGCTCCAGTCACCGATTCTTCCACCGCCGCGCCAAATCTGCTGTATAAACCAGATTCAAGGAGCGTCAGCGTCGTTCCCGAGTCAAATATGATGTTTCCTTTCGTCGCCGAGGAGATTCCGTCGTCGTTAGGGTAAAACGAACTTCCAGTGTACGGAATCTTTGTTTTGCCGACGGAGATAGCTTCGAACGGAGTCGATATCATGCTGGAATCCTTAGTTAGGCCGGAAGGAATCGAGCTGCTTCCTTTATTTATGACGCTTGTGCCATTCGTGGTAGATGGCTTGTGTGACAAGCAATACGAGAATTTCTTCGAAATCGACGAGCCGAGCTGAGATATTAGAGATAACTGACCTCCACCGAGACCGATGATCCCCGAGCCAGTCTCATCGAAGGTACCGCCATTTTTGTAGCCGCAAACGAAAACGGTACCGGGAAAAGGAACAGGGGAGCCTGAAGCATAGGCAATGGAGATTGTTTCTGTAGCAACGTCTCCTTTCGTGAATGATTGGTATCCGTACGAGTAACTGTACTTACATACGTCTTTAGATTTGTCGCATCCACTTTCGTTGGTAGATAAAGCATGGCAGCTACGTGAGTTGCATGGCTCGTTTTTTAAGTAGAGGATTTCTCCTTGTCGAAGATTGGACCATTCTCTTTGTAACATTGTTGACAGGGTTTGCATTGGACCCAAGTTAGGTCACTTCCTGTGTCAGCTATGACGAGGACATTCACTGGTTGAGTACCGATAGTGATACTCATGAAGAACTCGCCGCCTGCTCCGATTAAACCGGATTGGAGATCAACTTGAGTAGGAGGTGAAAGCCTGAAAGGGCCATTTAATTTCTCATTAAGGCTGATAAGTTAACGTGAGATTAGTGGGGATGTAGGGGAATTAATATCTTGATTTTATCAACATTTTAAATTGGGACTTAGGAGATTTAGATATTACTATCATCTTTGAGCATGTTTGTGTGATTATATATTATGCACCACACTATAGCACAAGACTAGCTCAAGATATAATCATTTTGTTATATAAATCTACCGAGACTAATTTGGTTTTGAGGTCAGCGCCTTGGTCACGGTTTTAAGATGTTTTAGCCTAATTTTTTTAGTTCGATACACTTTATTTTGGTTTAGTCATTTGGGGTGGTAAATATGTGACACAAAAGGCTCTCCCTGAGATATTGTTAGTGTAGAATCTGATATTATATAATAATGATGATAAGATTACACTATGAACTTTTGCCTGCTTCATAGTTGTACATGATTCAAAATGGTGTTATGCTAATACATGTGCAAGATAGCAGGATCGACAGGGAAACCTTCTAAACAAAGGAGAGGCTTCAGGTGGCACGCATCGAACCATGGAGCCCTCTTATATCAAAGAGAAACTGTATCCTTTAGGATCTGTACTTAAGTCAGGACTATTCCTTGTACCATCATCAGCGTTGTTCATGTCGTGAATGAGCGAATGCCTTAATCGGGACGAGACCAGGAGCCTCTCTGGGGTTCTGAATAGGTCATTGGAACCAAAAAAGCAGCTTAGTGTTGCAGGAGAATTGGGGTTTCTCAGAGCATCTTCTTGTAAGATTTCTCGAATCCTTGACAGAATCCGGAACGCCAAATTTGCAAGTATCCGGGAATATGCCTCAAGAATTGCATGGCCAATATCCTGAAAACATAAACCGAGATTTGGTAGTAAGAGGCAATGGATATGAAGTATAGTTTTACTACCGGTTATGATATTTCACTAACCTTGCCGTATTGAATCTTTGTGCCATCAAGAAATGAGTGAGGGAGATTAGAGTACTTGGATTTAATCTGATCATGAAGCCTCTCTGCCCGGTTTATGAGCGACTCAATGCGACTAATCTCAGACAATGAATCTCTAACTAATGACCACGATGCTCGTACAGGGGATTTACCACTGTTTGCTTGCTCTGTAATCCTCTCTTTCCATGCATAGATTGCTGCTTCTAACTTATTAATTGTCTCTAGAGCTGAATGTTCGGTTACAAGCCCAAGGGACACAAAGATTTCATCTACTGAAGCAGACTCTGAAGCCAGCATCCTGAACAGTTCATCCCCAAGGCTTATCTTTCCAGACTATAAAACCATTGGAACGCAAAATACATTATTACCTCTTTACATAACAGCTTATGGAATATGTAAATGTATAACATTAGAGCCAAAAACCAAGCTTTTTACCTTGGGTAATGCATCCTTTATAATGGAAGGTACTGGCATTTCAAGAAGCACGTTCTCGTTTATTGACTTAGCAGCTTTGAAGATTTGATAAACAACACTGCCTCTCTCAAGCAGTTTTTTTCTTCCTGAACTAGAGAGCCCCGGTTTGGGAACTTTAGGCGATGGAAGCCACCATCTTTTGCTCTCCCTTGCAATCTTGTTCTTTCCCTCTGCCCTACGACCTACTTCTGAGTACCAAAACTCTGTGTTTACCATAGATTCCAGTGTCTCCTGTGCATTCATCAGATCAGAGGAAAGAAAAAAAGAAGGTGAAAACAAAAGTTTTTGGATGAAAGAAGAGGTATCATATACAATTAGCATGGAGTCCAGTTTCCTGAGAGCTGGAAGATTCATATGAATGTCTGCACGGGCTTTAGGAGTCATTATCTGATCAAACAGGAAATTTAGTTCAGTTTCCTCTAGTGGAATGTGAGTGTTAAGAAAAAAAGCTTAGATACGTACCTCAAGTGATCTTCCGCTTTTGCCATCTAGCTTAGATGGGACTAGCTCAATCATGTGGTTAGCTGGCGAGAGTAACCAATCCAGTTCTCTTCTCCATCTCTGCTTGTTGTATTCAGACAAAGGTTCCAACTTCCATAGCTCGCCGAATACTGAGGCTGAAAATCCAAGTAACTCAATAGTTAACAAAGAAAGTAATGATAACAAATTGTATCAAATACCTGCAAAATTAAAACATACTGGCAAGATGTGTTATAGCGTTTGATAAAGCCAAAGCGGTATGCACACCCTTGCATCCTCCCGTGACATCTTCACCGAGCAATAGCTTAGAAAACTTCTCTTTCATGGCCTCGACATCAGAATAGCAGAGTGTATAACCAGGTTTCTCCTTCTTAGCGTAGAGATGTTTAGGACTTCTCTCATAGTCCCACACATCAGAACTGTGTTTACCACTCTTCTTAGGTAACCATTTGGAACAAAATGACTCAGACGCATATTTGCTTGATGAACAGCTTGAAAATGCATCATCATCCAATGAATCAGTCAGGCACTCATCTCCTCGGCTTGTTCCACTTTCTTCTTCTAAAGATTGAGTGTTCTTGATGCAAGTTTCTAAGCCATCATACGTCATCATTTCTGAAAACAGAACCGGGAAAATATTGCGAGCCCCTAAATTGTGATAGCATATATGAACATATATTATACAAAGCTTCTTCTGGTATTTTGTATCTTAAAAGCTTTTTTTTTCTTTTGCAATATCAGAAAGGGGACCATAAATAGAAGAAAAAATGTATGTATCATAAAAGAATAATGTTATCATCAGAGAGGAGGACCCATTCAGAATGTGACCATGAAGAAATCCACCTCGCACAAACCTATTCTTGTCTCTTTTACCAAGTGGGGGTGATAGAAACAGACTTGACAAAAAGATTTTTTATGCAGATTTAAGGTAGCTACCACGATAAAAAAACAATGACAGAAACCAACAAAAGTCGTTGTGTTCCACAAACCTATAACTTTCCCATAGATCAAGCCAAGTTTTGGCTAAAATGCTTCCTTTTTCGAAAAATCACAAAAGGATATGTTTAAAAAAAGAATGAGATAGCCCCTCCATGTGCTGGCACTTCTAATTGGACCCACCATTAAGTCTTATCAAGTGTTACTATATAGCATTTTCTCAAACCTTACCAAACAATCTGTTTTTTTATGAACATATTTAACTCTCAGGCCAAAGTCAAAACTGGTGAATCAGCGGACCTTTTGCCTAGTTGTGGTCTTAGACCATATGGATGGCTGGCGCCTTTGCATCCGGTTTCAAATCCGGCTTCAATCTTAGTGCATATGATTAAAAAATACCATCATAGATCAATTATAAAAAAAGTGTTCTTCTTTCCTAGTGAAGATATGAAGTCTTGGCAAATTACAAATCTTCCATTGATTAATTTTTTTCCGTGAATTATTTCGCAGGAGTCAGGCCTTCAAAAATCATATCTTTCATAAAAGTCTAAGCTCTTAACAATCAAAGAAAAAATAAAGCTGATTTAGTTATGAAATTGCATCACAAAAATGCCTCTTTAAATCACATTATTTAATGGAGACATTAATGTCATGTAGAATGCAGCAGACTTGATCAGCTCCAGCGATAAGGTTCTCGTATTATAAAATAATATTATTTTATTATATATATATTTTTAACTCTATTATATATTTATTAAATAGTTAAATTTTTTTAATTGTTATAAAAATACAAACGATTAATCAATTGACACCTGTACAAAAAAAATTTAGAAACGATTCTTAGATAACTCTATTAGAAATTGTTATAACTCTATTATATAAGAACTTCTCTCCTACTTGTCATATTTTAAAAATATTTTAATATTAAGAACTTATATTAGAAACTTGCAATGGAAATGGTATAAACATTATTTAGTAATATACGAATTAATTGAATTATACATGAAAAGTCTCGTTCTTTTTCCATTTCCATGTATGAACATGAAAGAAGATTAAAGTTTCTTACTCTCTTCTACGTCGAAATCGATGCTAATGTCCTTCTTGTCCCTGCTACAGCAGCCTATCCTTCTTCTCATCAGTATCATCATCCATTTAGTTTTGTGGGTTTTTTTTGTTAAACTGTATCTACATAAAAATTTTAAAAATGGCCTTAAAAGGATCCTAGTCAAGGCAAAATATATTGTAGTTCTAACATGCATGATGAAATGAAATGCTAGCAAATAATTGCAATAGGTACTAATCAGGTTTAGTAGGTACTAATTTTTTTAAAGATCAAAGGAGTAATCCTGTAAAGCTTTTTACAAAGCCTGTTCTCCAATGCACACCACACGTAAGGAGGAAGCTCCTTAGAAAGGACAACACCTGAAATAAATTTTTAATTTGTTAAGAAGTTTTAAAAATTATATCTTAACGTCGGTTACACTTTAAAATATTCAGAAATTAATGGGAAGAAGAAGAAAAAAAAAACATATCCAGTTAAGTGAGCTGAAATCAGAATTAAACACCAACAGATATAAAATTTCCTAATTTAAAGCAAAATGGAAAATTCTACGGAGAGCTGAGTTTACCTAAGAGTGAAAATCTGAAGTTTTTAGATATAATATACATACATTTACACAATCTTAATAGTAATATTTTTGTATAACTTATTTATGTCAAAAAAAGGAAATTCAAAACTTAATTTTATGAACCGTTGGATATAAGTAAGCTGCTTTGTTGATAGCTTAAACTTTTGATGGTCACTATAAAACATGGAGGGTTGATTTGACAAAACGGAAATTAAAGTGGGCATATGTACAAATTTTCAGAACCTATATGATGAGAAATTCAGAACTCAGAAGGTTCGGCGGCCAGTAGCGTTGCTGATGAGAGAAATAACAATACCACTCTTTAGACATTCGTGAACAAAAAAAGGACAAAAATATATGTAAGGCTGCTACTTTTCAATCTCAAAAAATTGCCAAGACTGATAAAATGGGCTTTCATGATTGATTATCATTTATTGATATCTGGCCCATCTTGTGCTCTCTCACTCTCACTTTTCTTTTTTCAGACCACTTGCTTTATTTAAATTTTTGTTCAGACGACTTTTTAATCTTGTGACACCTTTTAATCTTGTCACAAAGCCTTTCTTGTAGTTAAAAGATTAAGCTATTTTTGTAAGAATTTTAATTATTTTTTTTAAAAAAATGTAGTGCCATTGATACTTCCTCCATTTCACAAACAGTTAGTTTAGGTTTTTTTTGTTGAAGAAAAAGACCCCAATAGCATTTCAAAGTAACATTTAATAACAGATTTTACTACAATAGAATCATCAACTGTTTGTTCTTTACTTCTTTCTAAAAATGTGAATGCATTTTAAATGGTTTCTAGAACGAAGTGCATACGTAAAAAACATATCGATGTAGCCAACATATTCATGAAAGTTCAAAAAACAAATTACAATAAAATTGTAAGAGTGAATTTTTGTAGGGAGAACATAGCGTTTGAGCTAAAAATAATTATCTTTTAAGGCGTACGCTAATTAATCATAATGTTATGTGTATACCAGTCTATACGAATCTCTAGCATTATATATAATTTAGTTTTGGAGACTTTTGTAGCATCAAGTTTTCATTATCTTAATTCTTGGTTTTTTTTGTCGGCTATAGAAACGTTTGGCATGTTCCCACTTGAACTCTCCACACCAGGTAATATAGTCAGGCTATTTGGTTTCAAGATCACTTGCGGATGAATGGTTAAAAAAAACCTAAAAACGTTATATATGTCTTATCCAGCTAGTTATTGAGTCCCTCGTCAAGATTCAGGCGAAGTAACATATTCGTACCCCTTGTGAGTTCTTGGATACTAATACAGGTACAGGAGCAAGTTTTTTCACCCTTTTATCTTGTCTTTTTTATTTTGGGGAACTAGCTATCTTTGTCTCTCTATCTCATACCAAAGAACAGCTCACAAATAGTTGGACATGTCGCAATTTTTTCCCTTCAAATTCGTTGTAATTTCACCCCGTTTTTTTCCCTTCTATTTCTGATCCATTCTCACCAAACTTCAAGGTAAAAAAAGCTGATTAAGCATTGGAAAGTGATTCGAAAATATTAATTAATGTTCTAAATATACAACATGTATCTACAAGAGGTTTTTTAATCTAATAATAATGGACCCATGTGACCTGATTACCTGCAATATATAGAATATGTCAACACTAAATTTATATTGAAATGAGTGATAGTACCCTAGCTTTCGAGAGATAACAAAAAAAGAAGTACGTATATGAATATTTTTTATCCTTGTTTTTCATATCGTGTGAAATAAAGTAATGGTTTAATTGCAAAAAAAAATAAAAAAAATAATAATAATAATTACGGTGTGATTTTGTAAGATTCGAAATAAAGAAAAGTAGTCTTTTCATGAGTATAAACGTACATGAAATAAAGATATGCATTTGCGATTTAGTTATTATTACAGTTGATGTGAGGGTTCCTTGAATAGACCATTTGAGGTAAGGGTTTCCTTAACCGAAAAAGACCTAATCTTAGAGATGGTGACTGCTTGGATTTCCTTTTTTATTCTGACTGGCTGGAATTCAAAGTTCTCATGATGTTATTTTATATTTACAAACACACACACATATATAATTAACCTTCCTTTAATTTATTTCTTTTCGCCCTTCTCTTTATATTTGAAATCTTAAATATTTAATTTTTGAAATTAGTTATAGGAATTCAGTGTACAATAAATTGTGAATTTTATAACTTGTACGTGACAAATCTTAATCTTTCAATATACAAAAACTTATTTATGTGGAAAATATACAAAAACTTGAATAACATCTAATTTCATGAAAAGTAAAAATCTTAGTTAAATTAATAATAAAGATTTAAATCTCCTAGCTAGACGTAATTCACAAAAGTCAAATCCAAAAATACGTGGTTTGATTGATAATTTAAAATAAATATTGAATAACAAAGAATTTCCTATATAATTAGGAAAAACAATGAATCGTGCTTAATGGTATCATATTATATTAAAACTTATATCAAATAGTTCAACTGTAAAGAGAATCGCGAGATGATACAAAAAATGGTTCAATCAGAGTAGCTAGGTTGAACATATAAATAAGTCATTCAATTGATTAAAAATATATAAGCAAATATACATAACGCACGAACCTAATTAATATTAGAAAATTTATATGTTATAAGGTTGTCTTGTCAAGGAAAGAGCCTCTTGAAACCAAAAGAAAAAAAGAACAATGCGTATATTTCTTTTGATGAATGGCTAAGAAAAGATGCGATCAAGGAGCATAGAACTTTCCGTTTTTGGTAAAACATCCGAGGACCAATACTCTTTCTCTTTTATATTTGCCAAAAAAATAAATAAAGCAAACAAAGTATAATACGACGGACAATTAGTGTTCCATGTGTAAATAATACAGATGATCAGCTTAGTTCAGTTATATTACGGACTATGTCTTAATCTAAGATAACATAAAAGTATATAATTTTTCCCAAGTAATTAAGAAGAAGTCTTGGAAGAGATTTTAGAATTTGTTACGAATCTTCAAATCCTTTTTACTCTTCTCTTTTGACGAAAGATATATATGTGTCTTCTTTTCCTTTTCCTCTTTTGGGTGCTTTATCCGTGATCGGATTGCCGGAAACTCTCCATACCAAAAGGCAGAATCACCTTCAAATTTTGGAAACCGTTACTAAATTCTAATAATATTAAATGAAATCAATTGTTTAGAAACTTATGTGGCTATGAGGAGACAATTAACATAAGGGATAAATATCTATTCTAAAATTTGTGACTATTATTTGCAAAAGATAAATTATATAAAATTTTATTATATATATAATAAGTTAAATAATATCATACTTTTATGAAGTTTTTCTAAAAGTTAGAGTATATGGGTTATTTTGTAACTTTTATGAATAAAAATAGAATTATATGGAATATTTTTGTAGAAATAAAAATAAAGGAACACATTAGAATAAAAACCACCTCTATTATTTTTTATTTTTTAGAGACAAAAATATAAAAAAATACATTGAAGATGATAAAGTAACATTATTATTTTATGAATTACCTGTAAATGTTGTCGGAATCATGTGACACAATAGTGGCCACATTTGAAATTCATGACACAGGTCTGGGGTTCGAATCCATCACCCTGCAGAATTAAAGAGAATATTAAAAATCATTAAACTAAGTTGACAAAAAAAAAATTAACTGTAAATGTCAATACTCAAAGACACTAATCTTGAACATGTAATTCATAAGTGCCATGTCTTGAGCATCGAGTCATAGGTTTTTGTGGGGTCCTCTACCCTTTGATCCTACTTAAATTGCACGCTTCTCTCTTGTTTTTGTGAGAAGAAAGCATACGCTTTAAAGGATTTGTAGGTTTTAAGATTCTAACCAAAACCAAGAGTTCTCAGTGATGGTGTCAGTGACGGTGAATCGTGGCACGACTTTCTCAGGTTTTCTTATAATTCTTCTGGTGATACAACTACTCTTTGAGACTACAACGGCAGCTCGACATGCGCCGGTTGTTTCCTGGTCACCACCTGAGCCGCCTAAAGATGATTTTGTGTGGTACAACAACATCAACCGCTTCAAGAACATAGAGCAAGATGCGTTCCGACCAACCCACCAAGGTCCTAGTCAAGGTATTGGACACAAGAACCCTCCTGGTGGTCCTTAAATCACCATGTGGTTTTTGGAGAAATTTACCGTTTTGTCGCTAGGACTTCGTCTGTTTTTATCTCTTGTGTGCCGTCTTTACGTTGGTTAAGAAAATAAGAAGAGAAGACGTTGCATAACAGTTTCTTGTGGAGAGACATGAACGTGAATCGATCAAGAAAAGTATTTCAGATTTTTTTTCCGAAGTGATATATACTTCGTCCTTTACGAGAGGCATGAAGACGTCTCTTGGGTTGCTTATAGTTTTTTTTTTCGTGTCTTTTGTTCTACGTTGAGACTTGAGATATCCTTTTTTTTTTAATGAGATGTAGTTTTTTCCCAGTTAAAAATAAAGTTAATGATTGATGGCATTTTAAAAATTATCAAACAGTTGATTACTTTTGTTAACTTCATCTCAAGCTTACTAGAATTTAATTGTATACCTAGAGAAAAATGAACATGCAAAAGATTAATATTTTCGATCATGGGTAGCAATAAAAATTTTGCTAGCTGTATTATTTATTTTTTGAAATGCATCTTTGTGAATTATGATAACTAATTTTTACTCGTCTAGACACCTAGTACTTAATGTTACTTTCAAAGATGTTTTCACAAAGAATCAATGACGTTGTCTTTTAAATGATCAGAGAATAATGCTAACACATGTAACGGTTCTGTTTGGCGTAAAAATCTTTTAATTTCGTGTATTGGATAAATTTAAAAATAATTTAAATCATTATTTTATCATCGTAATTCTAAGTTGCTCTAGTTGAAATTTGTAAGAATCTTTAATGTCATTCGATCGAATATTATATAAGTTAACGTTGTCTTGGAAAATGTTCTGACCAGAACAAATGTTTTATTATAAAAAGGTAATATTCGCGAAAAAATTGAGTTGTATTTGTGTAGATGTTTGATAGCTAGCTACTTGTACAAGTGTGTATATACATAATTATTTTTACTTGTTACAAACTTGTATGAGTATTTATATTACGGTTATAAGTTCATATTAAAATATATAGATGATACATATATGCTAATGTACCATCAGTAATCCGCCAAAAGAAAAACAATATTAGTTCTCAACATTTCTTTTTAAAAATCAACTTTCTTTTTTATATTTGAAATGCCAACTTTGTAGCACAATTTGGTACGTTCTGTCAAATAAAATGAAGTTGAAAATGATTTGGAGTTGAAAAGAAAGAAAATATATTTTAGATTAAGGATCGTGTGGATGGACGTTAGACCTACCGTCTTTTCTTTTGAAGTTGGATTTAGGAAAAGGTTAGTAATGATGTGATACATAAATGGAACTTGTACTAGGTTATTAACAAGTTGGGGCCAACTATATATTATCTTAAGGAACAGCCAAATCATATTTATATAATATTCAATCAAATATTAATATTCAAATACCATAACAAAGTTTATCTACTAGTTCATTGGGAAACCATTTTTTGGACTTGCCGACAAAAAATAAATAAAGAAAAAGGATGCTGTTGGACTTCAGTTGCAACTTGCAACCTAATTTAATGAAAATGGGCCGTAAATTAAGTTCGGTAGATGTTAGCCCATAGCCCAAACCATCCTAACAACGAAAAGAGATTGAACCCACAGCTAAAGCAAAAAAAAAAAACAATGACTTTAAGTCTGAAATTAAATGTTCACAGTGAAACAACAACATAACTTTATTTTTTCACTATTCTTTGAAAAGAAGTTACCGAAACATCCTTAATAACCGAGAACCTCTTAGAATAATTATTTTACAATCAAAGTAAACATCTTAAATTCCATTATCCAACAAACCAGAACTACTAAATGATAATTATCTGCCTAACATATTGGTACTTAAATAAAGAGGCTCAAGTTTTCAATCCTTCCCATAAACTTAATAATTCATTACTTAAAAATAACAAAATATAATCATTGAGAGCTGAGAGTTGAATTCTGTTTGTATATAGCTTTGAAACAAAATAGAATTGTTAATTAATAGAATCTAAACTTTGCAAGAACTCAGTTTGAATTCTGTTTATATTTAGCTTATGAACAAAATATATTAACACATAATTTGCTGAAAAAGAATTGAGAGTTGACATGTTCGGACATGATAACTAATCGTGGGATCGGGAAAAACAAAGTCAAAGCAACCACTTATTTATATGCTTAGCTAAGAAAATATCATTACCTCTTTTCCTTATTTATTTGCTTAGCTAAGAAAATATCATTACCTCTTTTCCTTATTTATTTGCTTAGCTAAGAAAATATCATTACCTCTTTTCCTTATTTATTTGCTTAGCTAAAAAAAAATATCAATACCTCTTTTCCTTATTTACTTTATCCATATTAAAGTTGGAACTTGGAAGACAATTGTTTTTACATAGATTTTAATTATGCTGGTTAAACTTACCAAAAAGACTTAACCAGCATTAGTCCGATTTTCACAAAACTTAACAAAAATATTACACCACTTTTCACAAGATTTAGAAATTAGTCCGACATCGATTCATGATATCAATCTTTTAT
The DNA here is from genome assembly GCA_039880935.1 of Streptanthus diversifolius. Taxonomy (NCBI): domain Eukaryota; kingdom Viridiplantae; phylum Streptophyta; class Magnoliopsida; order Brassicales; family Brassicaceae; genus Streptanthus; species Streptanthus diversifolius. The sequence goes on along the minus strand of JAXGFM010000022.1, from coordinate 18,948,881 downwards.
TAAAAACAAAATAAATAGTTATTGCTTTGACTTGATGGTTGATACACCACATGTCCAATAACAAAGAAATTACTATTTGTTAACAAAAAAAAATTATTTTATGAGTTTAAATGCCACTATTTTGCATTATATCAATGAACTAATTAATCTACTAATTTTAATATTTGTTAGATTCCAACTTCAGTGTAATAAATTTCAGACCACATCACATTGTGCCACATCAACTTAATTTAATATTTTAGATCACAGAAATTAAATTAATATTCAGAGAAATATTGATTATGAGAGCTGAAGAGAAGACGCCGAAAACGAAGTTGACCAGAGACCACCAATCGATCGAAGAAGACAAAACCCCAAGGAACAAAAGCTTCTGTAATGGAGATTTGAGGAAGAAGAAATTGAAATTTTTGAGACTGAGAGGAAAAGAATGGTGGAGGGTTGGCGAAATGGGTTTCGCGAGGCGACGAATTCGAAGCCTCTGTTCTTGACGATCTACGCAACGGTGATCATCGGCGTACTCGTCTCCTCCTTCTATGTCTTCTCCGCCATTTACTCTCCCACCAATGGCTCCACCTCCTGGCTCTCTTCTCCTCCTCTATCCAGTAAATTACACACACACTCTCTCTTTCTCTTTTGCATGTATTGTGGTGGCAAATGGTTATATCTGCTTCGCAACGCTTCAAAGTTGGGATTTTTTTGTTTTTTACGAGTTTGATTGATGTGTTGATTCCGTAATCGAATTGATGTCTTATCATTAGGTGAGATTTCTGAAGATAGGTTCTCAAATCTCAATATTTGTTTGAAGCAAGGGACTTGCTATAATCTGAGATGGGTTTTGACTTTCGATCAATGTAGTTGATTTACATGGAAGCTCTTGTGTCTGATCAAGTGATTATAACTTATGTACTTGGATCTGCATTTAGTAGTCTGCGAAAGTTTTGTCTTTTTTCGACAAGTCTGATTTTAGTTCCGACACTAGTATACATCAATCTCACTAAGCATTAGAAGCTTATATTTTTGTTCTTCCTTATGTACGATGTATTCATAAGTTTTATTTGCAGCTGCTGGACGAATTCACAAACTTCCACAAGAAAATGCAACGTCTCAGTTACCAGTTGCACCACCACCAGGGGCACTGCGACTTCCAGCTTCGGAGGAAGCTCAAGGAAAATCTTTGGGTAAAATTTGGGTGTCTCCTCCTCGAGACAAGAAGATGCCACCGCTTGAATCCTTCAAACTGACGAAAGAGTTGTTTGGGGAAAGAGTGAAAAACAATGTCATAATAGTCACCTTCGGGAACTATGCTTTTATGGATTTTATCTTGACTTGGGTTAAACACTTGACTGATTTAGATCTCTCCAATATTCTAGTTGGTGAGTTTTTCACTTACTCATAACTATTTGTTATTGTCTTTTTCACTGTCTTTCTGTAAGTTAGTAAGTTTATGTTATGGCGCATTTATAGGTGCGATGGACACAAAGTTATTAGAGGCTTTATACTGGAAAGGCGTCCCGGTTTTTGACATGGGAAGCCACATGAGCACAGTGGATGTTGGATGGGGTTCCCCTACGTTTCACAAAATGGGAAGAGAAAAAGTTATTCTCATAGATTCTGTCTTGCCTTATGGTTACGAACTTCTAATGTGCGACACTGACATGGTGTGGCTTAAGGTACTAATTCCAGACCCAAATAATACTGTTATATGTCCTGTTATCTTCATTGATAGTATTTCTTCTGATAATTGTTTCTGTGACAGAATCCTCTGCCTTATTTGGCTCGGTACCCGGATGCTGATGTTTTGACATCAAGCGATCAAGTTGTGCCTACGGTCGTGGATGATAGTTTGGATATATGGCAACAAGGTAAAATATTTGCCAGAGACATGCATTGCTCTTTTTTCTAGTTAGCTAATCTGCTCACACGGCTACTAACTGTTCATTCTTTTTTTTTGGACTTTGAAAGTTGGTGCCGCCTACAACATAGGAATTTTCCATTGGCGGCCAACAGAATCTGCCAAAAAGTTGGCAAAAGAATGGAAAGAAATTCTCTTAGCAGACGATAAGGTCTGGGATCAAAATGGGTTCAATGAGATTGTTAGGAGACAGCTAGGTCCATCTGTGGATGGTGATAGTGGACTTTTCTATGCTTATGATGGAAATCTCAAGGTTGGGATTTTGCCCGCTAGCATATTTTGCAGTGGTCACACTTACTTTGTTCAGGTACCTTTCTCTACATGCAATTTCCTGTTTTGGTGGTTTCTATCTTATTCTTTTGTGACTACTCTAATAGTTACTTCACTTTTCTACGGTAGGCTATGTATCAACAGCTCAGGCTAGAACCGTATGCCTTGCATACAACGTTCCAATATGCAGGTACTGAAGGAAAACGCCACAGGCTTCGAGAGGGGATGGTTTTCTACGACCCACCAGAATATTACGATGCACCAGGTAAACTTGTTTTTGTTAACATTCTTCAACATTAGTATTGTTGATGAGAAAGCCAAACCAATGTTGTAAACTCTAACACAACGCAGGAGGTTTCATTTCGTTCAAGCCATCTATTCCAAAGAGCTTGTTACTAGACGGGAAGCATACTATTGAATCGCACTTTGCCCTCGTTAACCACCAAGTATTCATATACTAACCTCACATCGTCCCTGGGAACTATATGTTAACTTGACCACCTTCTAATTATATATCTACCGTTGGTTCACTTTGACAGATGAAACAGATCAGATCAGCTTTAGCCATAGCGTCTCTACTAAATCGTACACTGGTGAGTCTAGTCAACAGTTGATATACATAGGAATCTAGTCAACACTTGAAATGTCTAGTCAACAGTTTATATGCACAGCACATATTGGTGAGATCTATTGATTCTTACGTATATCTGGTTGGTCTCTCTACAATGTTTTCAGGTGATGCCACCAATATGGTGCAGGTTAGATAGGCTTTGGTTTGGACATCCGGGTACTCTTGTGGGATCTATGACTCGGCAACCTTTCATCTGCCCTCTTGATCATGTCTTTGAGGTAATGATGTAGTAACAAGTTAATATACCTTATGGTTCTTTCTCTGCAAATGCCTCATAACACCCTGACGAATTTCAATTACAGGTCAATATCATGCTAAAGGAGCTACCAGAGGATGAGTTTGGCCCTGGGATTGACATCAGAGAATATTCTTTCCTAGATAACCCATCACTGCCAAAACAAGTAATATAAGCCGCCCACATATTGTTCATTTCTCTTCTTATTAATTATTTCATAAGAAATCTCAGGAATGACATTATATTTCAGGTTAAAGAGTCATGGCTTGATGTTCAGCTTTGTCAAGAAGGAAAAGAAGGATGCGAGGCATCAAATATCACAAAGCCCTCTGGGGCTCTTAAGTTCCCAAAGCGGAGCAATGAAGATACGGTAAATAAGATATCTTTCGCTGTCTATTGTTCTTTGTCATTTATGTAAAAGAAAAAGACTAGCTTAGCCTCATTGCTTTGTCTCGTGCTCACCTCAGTTCAAGGCGATTTTCTCTTCCTTCAACGATGTCAAAGTGATCAAGTTCTCTTCAATTGAAGATGCTTTCACTGGATTCTCCGACAAGGCAAGTAGATCCTTGGAACATGAAACATTCAGACATGTTGATAGAACATGTAAAATTTGATCTGACCTAGTCTGGTTTGCGCGCAGGGGCGAGAAGAGAGATTCAGAAGACGGGTAAAGAGATATGTGGGAATATGGTGTTGTGAGGAGAACAAGACTCCGGGACATATTTACTATGATATGTATTGGGACGAGAAACCCGGTTGGAAACCGATTCCTCCACAGACACCAGAAGAAGATCATCCTCCTCTCTGATCTTGTGACCACCCGCAAGAGAAGATTCCAACAAGAGAGAAATCTATACTCGATTTCTTGGGTGACAAGGAGACTTAAAAGAGCTTCTTCTTTTTTTTCGTACGCCTTTTACTACTGTAAAACTGTCACTTCCTTCTGTTTCTCTTAGTCAATGTATAATCATGTTTTAACAATAGGTTTGGACACAAAGAAAGTCGTTTTTCCCATATAATTTCTCTCTATTTTATTCCAATAAATGTCTTAATTTTATTAAAGTTTACCAAAATTTATTAGCTTATTGATAAAAATAATGCTGTACAGGTGTGGACGTATATCCAAACTTTGTCTTATCCCATCTATCTTGTATAATGTTTCTTGCTTCATACTCTAACACTGCTTCCTTAACTCATTTTTGTTATCTCCCAAAATCAACTCATCTCTTTTTCATCTGAGTTTTCGGGAATGGTAGTACGGCCAATACACTTAACAAAGTTATACAGTATATAACTCATTAGTCTCATGCTCTTATCGATCCACTATATCTTCATTGTCATAATCTAGATTCTGTTTACACCATTCTCTATTACATTCACGTTTTCATAACTCAATGTTTATTCCTTTTCATTTTGATATACCTTTTCTTCCAATTAAAGTCATTGAAACAACAAACCAACAAAAAAAAAAGAAACCAAAGCCTAAGAGCATCTCTAATACGAGTCCGTTACATGCGTATCTAGAACTAGAAAAATCATTATTAATATTTAGTTAGATGGGTTTCTCACAAAAGTTTCTCAAATGAGAGACTCCCATTAAAAACTCTCTAACATCCTTTACTTAAATTTGATTTCAAATGTTGAATTAATAATAATTTAAAATGTTTGGGTGGTTTAGTATTGAACCAAAAATTTAAGGAAAAATAGATTGGCAAGCTAGTTTAAGGAAATCAATCCAAACATACAATTTTCAAAACAAAAAAAAATTCGAATATTTGATAGACATGATTCTGTATCTAAACTCTTAAAAGAATTGTAAAGAAAATTAAATGAAGAGACGAAACAAAAGAAAAACGAAATGATGCGACCCTTCCCTGGGCCTTGTCAAATACATTGTGATTCGTGTGAACAGTAACTTGGCCCATTTGAGCTAACATCAGCCAATCAGAGAAGGTCACGTAATCTACTTCCTGCACACGTAAGAGATCCTCACTCTCTTTTCTCCGTCACCGGCAAAACACCATGGGCCCTCGCTGCCGTCTCTTCCCGAGACCAAATTTCATCGTTACTCAAAAGGTATCTCCGTCAACTCACGGCGGAAGCACACAACGTCGTAAACGCCGTCAAATATCTAATTTTTCACCACTTATATATAAATGACACACGGTCCTCCAGATGTCTTCTCTCTGTCACTCCGTCGTCTTCCATAAAACAAAACCCGGAGCTCCGTACCAGTTACCGGGTAACCCGCTTACCCGGATTCTTGCCCCGGAAGTTTTGAATATTATGGGCTATTCTCGTACTTAAAGGTCGTCTCCAAGAAGAGGCTATCTGATTTGATTTCGCTCCAAGAAGACGTTGTGATCAGGTATGACTAAAAGTCACCCATTCAACAAAAGTCTTAGCTTGTTATTTGTTTCAAACAATTTGTTTTGCTCCAAGAAACAGTTGCATTGTCGTTCTTTATCTCTTAGTTCACTCATTTTGATGGATCCTGAATCGTCATTTTCTTTACATTCCATGTTTTTGCTCCCTCTCCACCATTAATGGCGAATAACTCTTCCTCCATTTTACTTGCCACAACACTTCTGATGAATCGGAGAAACATATTAAAAACTAGTAATTACCACCTAAATAAAATATTTTGTCATTCAAAAGTTTCCTTGGTATTGACTACTGTTCATACTTTACTTTTGCTTTTACTCGACAGGAAAAAAGGAAAATTTGTCGATTTTTGTTGTTGTTGTTGTTGTTCCAATAAAAATTAAAAGACATTCATCATCATCTATTACGTCGTCGTTTTGCTCCCGCATTTACTACTCTGCCTGTAACGCTGCTAAATCTCTGTGTAGTCTTTGATGGGCTATTTATAGAAACAGAGCTCAAGAACAATATAAAGTAAACTCTCAAATTTTAGATAAACACGCTTAACCTTGCAGGCTTCTATACAAAAGGTAACTATAACCCCATACCTCCATTTAATATTTCATTCAATAATAATACCTGACCTCAAAATATATTTAATATTTTTCAATTGGATTCTGAATGAAATGACAAATTAAAAAAGAGGATACGATCTTCGTAATTCGTGACACTACTTTCTCTTCAGATTTTTTTTTTTTTTTATACTTTCTCTATTTCTATCGATTCTATTCATTTTTCTTGACATGCATTAGATTGGTACATCATCTTCTTGGTTTTTAGCTCTTTCGTTTTCTTCAGACACGTGACTGGTAAAGATTCCATTTTGTTGATGTGAAGTAAAGAAATTCGAGTGTCTCTTTCTCGTGTTTCAGTTTTAGATGGACACGAGGGGGATCAGGAATAAACATATTCATTTGTTTTTTTTCCTACTTATAGAATCATATATATTACTAATGTCCTCTAATTATATATATTTAAATGTCAGAAACTTCGGCTTGCACCTCGCAGGAGAGGAAAAGAAATATATTCTTTGAAACTTTCTAATTTGTGTGTTACGGAATGGGGTCTTTACTTGGTATTGCTGCACAACAAAGCATTTACACACTCAGTTTGGCCTCTCTATTTAGACCACTTTTTTAAAGAAAATCAAAAACTAAATAATTTTTTTTTTTTTTAATACCATCGCTTGTCTCTATCATGTTCACATTTCATATCTTTTTATTATTCTAAAGACTATAATTTGATCCATTCAGGTGCTTGGACAATCCTTTGGAAATATTTATATATTTTTTTCTTCTTTTGGGTGGTCCTCCTCTCTCTGATCCCTAAGTTAATCTTTGAACACTTTTGTCTTTATCAAGATTATTGCCCCTAATAATGAACCTTCATAACTTCTCTTTTTTTAATACTATATTATAAAACTTGTATCCCTCCCTACTTTATTTATTTAAGTTCCTTAATTTCTTGAAACATTTTCAGGGTTATGATTTCTTAATCTTTTGTGGGTTTAAACTACATAAAAGTAAAATTTTCTCAACTCATTGTGTCGAGTGGTTGTGATCAGAATAGAAATCTGTGACCAATATATTCTTTCATTTACTCATGTTTTGGACCATGCGATTCGAATGTTTTGCTACATCTATGACTATTATGATAATTTCATCCTGAAATTTTTTGACCCTTTTAGCATTGGGTTTTCGCCAACTCTTCTTTAGTTGAATTGCTTATGTGATGAATTAATTACGCCTAGTCTTCTTGATATCGGATTGTAGGTTACTACTCTCTAGCATTACTTCACATTTTCATTTTTTTTCTTTGCTTTATATATTGATTTATGAGTAGTGGGTTTAGTTGTGATGTTTTGTAACACTCTGTTTACATGGTTTATAGGGCTTAAAAGGCAGAGGGCATAAAGAAGAGTGTAAAGATGTTCACTTGCATAAACTGTACAACAATGGCAGACGGAGGCGATGACGACGAAGATGGAGCGCGTAAGAGCACCACTCCCAACACTAAAGAAGCCGTTAAAAGCCTAACTACACAGGTCTCTCTCTCTCTATCTCTAAAGATCTATCCTTATGCTCTCTTTTTTTTTTCACTTTATCTTTCTGCTTTTTTCTAATCGCCTTGGTCCTTATAACTGTTGAACAAATGTGGTGAAAAATAAAGTGTTTGAAAATCCTTTTTCTTTTAAAATGTTAATCCGTTCAAATTAGGCTATCAAGTACAAAAGTATAGAGTTTTGAGTTCACAAGATAGTTAGAGGTTACTGTTGTTAAGGCTGCAGGTTACAGACGGATCTTTTAGACAAGATATTATGTTGATGCTACATCACTTCTGTAAAATCTCTTACAAATCTCTCTTTAACAGGTTGTGTCAGTGTTTTTTCTTCTTCTCTGTATGTGACTAGACATAAAATGGGGAAACAATTAGTACCATAATCATAACAAATCTAGCAAAATCTCAAAATTATGAAATTTAGGATTACGGCTGACGATTTGTGTGGATTATATATTATTAAGATTGATTGGAAAAAGGTTAATGGAGTCACGCCTAGTTGAACATGATTTTTGCTTGTTATTGAAGATTGATCTATATACTTTCCTACAATAAGCTCTAGTGGATTTTTATCTAGACATGAGAAAAAAAGGAAAGAATTTGTGGTGGGGCAACTATATAGTATAAATCAAAAGAACCAAAGAAAAGAAAAAAAACAACAGAGAGTGTTATGATTATGTTCTATTCACGGAGAAGACAAGATGAACTATATTTTATGTTTCAAATTATTATTAGATCTCCTAGCTTTATTGATGCTCTTTTTCTGAATGATGATAGTGGACTCCTTTTTCCTAGTTGTGATAAAGAAAAAAAATCTTCTTTGACGCATTTTTTTCATGGCAGAATACTTTATTGCTTACTGTTTGTTACCTGTTCTGTCCAACAATATGCTATTGTCAGTTTCAACGTTCACCTGGTGGTCCTGGTACTATGTTGTGTGTTTAGGATTTTACTATAATTACTTCTTGGGCACGAATGCTATGCAGATCAAAGATATGGCGTCGAAATTCTCTGGTTCTTCTAAACAATCCAAGCCACCCTCGGGCTCCTCAAGCAGCAACTTAAGGAAGGAGCAGAGAAAGTATCCGGATTTCGACACTGCATCGGATAGTGTTCCATACCCTTATATGGGTGGTGGAAGCACAAGTTCCACTCCTGCTTGGGACTTCACAAGTTCCTCCCACCATCAAGGTGGACGGGCAGACTCAAGATTCACATCAATGTATGGCGGTGAACGCGAATCCATCTCTGCTCAGTCTTGTGATGTGGTACTAGAGGATGACGAGCCAAAAGAGTGGATGGCTCAAGTAGAGCCCGGTGTTCACATAACATTCGTCTCACTTCCCAGTGGAGGAAATGATCTTAAACGGATACGTTTCAGGTATATAAATTCCATTCTCTTCACTCAGAAAGTCTATTGAGTTTTGCAAAGCAGAAGTTGTAACTAAAATTTCTCTTAAAAATATGTTGACTGTATACTTGTAAACGGCTAGGCTCTTTGTAACCACCAAGATGGACGGTTCTAAGCCGGTTTAGTTAGTTTTGTGTGTCACTAGTGATTTAGATATTTCACGTCATGACATTCGGATGAAGCTAACTCTTTACTTGTGTCTTTCTTGAAGCCGGGAGGTATTCGACAAGTGGCAGGCTCAGAGGTGGTGGGGTGAGAACTACGACAGAATAGTTGAGCTTTACAATGTTCAGAGATTTAATCGCCAAGCCCTTCAAACCCCTGGTAGATCCGAAGACCAGGTAAAAGAATCACACTCTTCAGATTACAGACATAAGCATAACGTTTGGCAAAGATCCATTAGTTGTTCTTTTGCCAAGAATCTCGTTGTGTGAATGTTCACTTGAGCCCCACAAAAGAGAAGGTTAATGAGTAATCTTAACTATGACTTCTGTTTGTTTATTTCTTCAGTCGCAGAGAGATTCAACTTACACAAGAATCGAATCAGCAAGAGAAAGCAGAGATTGGACTCCAAGAAACAACTACAGACCTCCAGGAGGCAGCAGCGTTCCACATCACTTTTATGGGCCTCCAATGGATGCAGCAAGAATCACCACCTCATCTAGGGACGATCCGCCTTCCGTCAGTAACGCTAGCGAAATGCAAGCAGAGTGGGTCGAAGAGGACGAGCCCGGGGTTTACATTACGATCAGACAGTTACCAGACGGAACCAGAGAATTACGCCGCGTCAGATTCAGGTAAACCAATCTGAAATAGACTAGAGAACCGCTTTCTTGAGCATTTCTATCCTAAACGTTAACCAAATTGAACCGGTTGTTTGCAGTCGGGAACGGTTTGGGGAAGTGCATGCCAAGACATGGTGGGAGCAGAACAGAGACAGAATACAAACACAATACCTCTAACTAAGGGGAAAAAAAGAGACCAATATTTAATCTTCTTTAACTCAACACAGGTATACCTTCGTTCTTCTTGGAGATTTGGAAGAAAATCAGGATGTCATATGAACACAAATGGGAAGAAAATTTGTTTTTAGAGACTTGTAGTTAGTTAGTTCTCGGCGTTTTTGACAGATATGTAATTTCTGGACGATGAGATGAGCTTTTATTTATTAATTCATCCCAAATGATAGATTTTTTTCATTTTTTTTTTCTTTTTTTTGCTACTAGCATAAGTCTCATCTCATGCGAATTTAGCTGTCAAGTATTCTACTATAATCTTCAAATGGAGAGTAAAAAAGAAAAATTGTTCATACCTCCAAAAATACCATAAGGAAGAACCCTAGGGTTTTAGCAGATAGCTCTTAATCTGTGGTGGATTTGTTGCAGAACCCTCCTGTTTCATTATCTGCTTCAAGTCTTCAAAATGGGAGATCGAAATGTAATCCATGCAGTTAAGGGAGCTTGGAATTCAAGGAAACTTGTGTGGTTTGTGATGCAAGGCACTGTGGGAACTGCGAACATTAGCCTATTGATGAAACGAAATAATAGTATCTTTTATGATTCACAGAGCATAGGCTATATGAATTTAGCTCTGCTTACTATATAACATTCAACATGATTTGGTTTTGTTCTTACACAAAAAAGGTAAAAAAGAGCGTAGACCAGCATTGGTGGTTCTTAGATACTACCGGATGCGTTGCATTCTTCTAGTAGATTAAGCATGTGGTGTTCAAGCGCACTGAGCGAAGGCGAGAACCGACGGTTGAGATTGCATTGGCTAGCCACCGATGGTTTTGTCACAGAGCCATCAGATTCTACATCCATTCCATCTTGAACAATCGCCAAATCACCTCGTCTCCTCACCGAAGCCGACACTCTCTCTTTCCAATAAAGGAAAGAGCGTCTGTGTTCTTCTATGGTCGCTTCTACCAACAGAAAATCTGGAGAAAATACCAACCATGGTACTAAATTCGAGTTTTCCTTTTCTTCCTAGAGCTCCGGTTATTCAATTTCGTGGCAAAAAAAGAATCCTTCTTGATCTCGAGTCTTTGTACTTAGTTTCTTTCCCGAAATACTAAGAATAAGAAACATTAGAGGAAAGAAACTTGTCCGAAGTGTATACATTCTCCAAAACACCAAAGCAGAATAACAAAAGCAGCCACAAAGATAGCTTCTTTAAGTCTCCAGAATATTAAAAATGGACTGATGATAAATGTTGTATTAGCTCTTTAAACTTTAAGCTTTGCTTGGCTTCAACAGATTCTCGGTTATGGCTTCTTTCTGTCTTCCTTCAACTTCACTTGGCTTTGAAAATTCATATTATTGATGATACATTGGCTTATAAAAATGAAATATCCCCCTTATTGGCTTATAAAAAATGCGATGTTTTCTGGTTCAGCTATATTAAACTTTAAACAATAAAGTAGGACAAATTTTTTGTACCGAACTGGCAACAATGAATGAAATGGACCAAATCAGTAAAAGAATTACTATACCCCTTTTTTATTAAAAAAGAAAAATACTAAATTATTTGTAATAAATAATAAGTTAATAAAAATAATATTCAAATAATTAAATATTATTATTTAATAAATTAAATAAAATTTGGAAATTAAAAAAAAAATTTGAACTTTTTTTTTCAAAAGGTTTTTATCAATTTTTTATTCAAAAAGTCCCTAAAATATATAAATCATTCTTAAATATTACTATATTTTTCCTAAAATTTTAAAAACATCTTTTTAGTTTTTCAAACATTTCATAAAGTCATTTTAACATATTTACACTAATTTTTCTATTTTTTAAATCACTTTTATGTATAATAAAATCATCTTATGTGTAAGTTGGTGCAGGACTCTTCAAAGAAACAGAGAGAGCTTTCTGATTGGGAAGCACAACTTACGAACAGAGAAATGGTTATTTATCACTAATCTCCATCGCTTAACATTACTTTGGCTGAGTCTCGTGTTCACTCTGTTTTCCTTGTCTTTTTGCTGGTTTGATTTTTTCATGTAACTCTTTATCTCTGATTCGCCTAGGATGTTAAACAAAGAGAAGATGCTATCGCTAAATGTAAGTCAACAAGGGACTTAATGATCCATCATTTTTTCATCTGTTTTGAATATTGTGATGATTCGTTGCTAATGAAACACATCAAATTGTGTCACAGCTGGCGTGAAGATAAACGATTAAAACTGGCCACCCTTTTTCCCAATTATGCACTACGACATTGCTAACGAGATACCAGTTCATGCACAAAAACTGCAATATCTGGCATTTGCTAGTTGGTTGGGTTTAGGGTTTCATTTTTTGCATTTATCCTGTTTATGAACTGTATAAAGTCCGCATCAGTGAACTGATTGGGCTAGTTGCTGTTCGAGTCTGGATTTTCAGGTATTGTTTTGTGTCTCTGATTCAATGTCATTGCGGTGATAGTCTGCTGGATTAAAGGCGGAGGTGAGCTTTTATACTATAACAGCTTGACCCTGTGAGAAGGGAACTATAGTATGAAGTTGTGACTGGAATGCTGGTTTTCAAATCCTAATGGCAGGTGTCAAAATCTTTTTTCTTGTCACGATCTATGCGTTGCTTGGATGTCAAGTTTCATATGTATTATGGTACAGGCCTCTCTACCGAGCAATGAGGTGATGCCTTGTTTATCTGACTATTCCCTAGACTGTATCATATTGGCACTATGCCTATATTAATTGAATTGTTTTCTTATCGTCTTGCAGGACTGACAGCGCTTTGAAGTTCGGTTGGTTTTTCTTCTTCTACCTGGTGAGTTTATTGAATAGAACCTTCATCTTTACTCTATGCAGGTTTACTTTCTATTTTCTGTATAGTTGAACTTTGCTCTTAACAGATTCACATTGGGTTCTGCATCTTTGCCGCCATTGCTCCTCCGATCATTTTCCGTGGACAATCATTAACGTAAGTTTCTATCATTGCTCCTTTGATCCATCTCGTTCTCGAGCTTGGCAATGCTTCATGTATAGTTATTTTGACAAGGAGTTTCACTTGGGAAGTTGTAAGTTGTTCTGATGGATTTGAAATACCGAGCATTAACTGGGATGAGAGAGCTAGAAAAGCTAAGAATCTTAGTTCGTGTTTCGACTAGCCTGTCATTTGGAAACATCATTTCATTTACGACAGAAAAAAATTCACCAACCGTGAAGCCAAGATTAAGTGTCTCTGTATATGCTTAACCGACTGTTTTGAGATAAGTCTTGTCTTCCAATCTGCAGGGGTGTGCTGGCAGCAATTGATGTAATCTCAGCCAGTTTATTAGCCGGGGTATTAACCATGACCTCCTTTCTATATTTCACCACGGATCAAACTTTTGTCGCCAAGTCAGTTCCTATTAACCATGAAATCATGTTGCTTCCTAGCTTAACTTTGATTTTTACCGCAGATTTTCTACTTTGTCGGCTTCGGTCTCTTCTGCTTGGAGTCGCTTTTGAGTCTGTGGGTTCTCCAGGTAAAGTGATACAAGTCCAGCCGTTTTCTTCTATACATCTGCTAAGCGATACCAGACCAACATATTAGCTAAGTTCCTGCCTTATTTGTTTCCACCATTGTTGGGATTTCTGCAGAAAATATACCTCTACTTCAGGGGGAACAAGTAAAAAGGATACAATGCATATACCAGAGCAAATACCTTACTTCTCACAGGATATATCACTCTTAAAAAGGTTTGACAATATAGATGTAATTACCAAGCCAGTGTCTGCGATAATTACTTGGTTGTGTTGTGTTTTGTTGTATTGTGATGTGCTATGTTTTTCAGTTAGTAGTCGAAGTGGTAATAGAAATACTGTGTTCTGTTATTACGTAAAAAAAAAGTAGAGATGATCGAAATTCAAGGCTTCATATACCAACGCAGTCCAAAGTAAGTCCAAAGTAAGCAGACAAAATTTATTCTGTGCTATTGACCATGGCGAAAAGAACAGTTTTTTTGGTTTGCCCGTAAAAACGAAATATTGAAGTAGCAGAGAAACAACAATTCGTTGGATAGAAAGAACCTTGAACATCCACAAAGTCTCATCTTTTACCATTTTACGGGCACCCTAAAGAGACTTAAGTCTGCATTCTACCGAGCATTGTTGATACAAATTGTTGCAGTACTAATAAACACTGAATTCCTTTACGATTTTAAAGCCACTACGAAACATATGTACGAAAAGGTAGGGCTAAAACAGAAATACAAGGAAACCACAAAAGCTAAAGCCTAAAACTGAACCTGAACCTAAATGAGGAAACGACTACTTGATGGTCACAAACTTGTTAAATGACGAAACGACTACTTGATGGTCACAAACTTGTTAGTACCGTGCCTGGCCCAATGGTTCTTGAGGTCAACCGGGTGAGTGAGGTCGTAGCCTTCACCGGCAAGCCTCATAAGAAGCTTAACATAAGCACCATTGCTCATTTTCCTTCCAGCAAGACGAGATCCAGGTCTTGTGGTGCTCATGGGTAGTGGGTACGTCGATATGCTAATGGTACAGCACGAGGATTGCCAACCGCCCATGCCCCATTTGTAGCAAACCTTTGCTACGCCTGTACACGAACAGACAGGAGGAGGAACCCCAGAGACATCGAAGCTTGAGATGTCAACGTTGATGTCAGGATACTTTTTCTCGCGCTTTATTTCGGGGATGCTCAGTGTTTTCGTTGGATTTTTGGGCGCAGAACGTTTCTTCCTTTGCGGTTTTGGCTTCAAAGCTTTCGAAGGAGACAGGTTCTTGGACTTCTGCTTCACGGTTTCCATATCGTTTCTTGATTCTCTTGTAGGAGGAAAAAAACGAGCGTGAGGCACCATGACAACTTCAGCAGGATTTTCTTGAGGGACTTGAGAAAGATCAATGCCTGTGGTCCTTTGAACAGGGAAATAGGACTGGAACCAATGAGCATTGGACGTAGGCAGACCTGTGTCTTCAGTTGCGCTTGTAGCAGATTGCACATGGTTTCGTGATGGATATGAATTCATCTTGATTGCTAGCTTTAGTGGTAAGATCGCACCCTCAGGCAGCAGCTTTCTACATTAATTTCAAGAGCAGACAAGATTAGCCAACATTCCTAATCAGAAACTAAAACTAAGATCAAAAACACGTATCCTTAAGGAAGACAACTATCAAAGAGACATTCTACATCCTCTCTTTAATACCTTGATTGGGATATTACGGAGGATCGAAGATCATAACCTTTTATTTTCAATCAATCACGCAAAAGGTTTACAAGAAAAGACAGAATCAGATATGAATATGCTTAATTATGCACACAAAACATCTATATCCTTAAGAAATAGCCGTAATTGAGAACTTTAAGCTCAATGCTCCAAACTTGATACAAAACAGCTATTAAGAAAATTCTATAGAACCCAGATAATCATAAAACATTATACACAGATAAAAAACAGTTTAATAAAATACTTCATTTTCTTTTTACGCTAATTCTTAGTAGTTTTTACACTACATCTATACAGTAATCTAATTAGGATAAGATACTACTTAGGGTAAGACCAGAAAATAATTCTGATTGACCATAGGTGTTTCAGAGGTAACAACTTATGTACCAATACTGTGTCTATTGCTCTTATCACTTTAAGTGCTACAGACCAGATTCAAAACTGGGTAGAGAGGGACAAAATACGAGAAGAAGATTTTATCTTTTTTTTTTGGATTGTTAGAGTGAAAAATTGTCAATCCCCTAATAGCTTACGTAAGAAAAACCAAGACCGCTGAGCAGAAAATCTTAACTCGCAACAATCAACCATGTAAAAATCAAAAATATGTGCTAGGGTTTCCATAGGAATCATACCTCGAAACAGAGTCAAATCCAACAACAAGTGATTCTTAGGCAGACGGAGACAAATGGCGACACTTCCGCCGCTAAGCTCGCTCCACTCCGGCCACTCTCTCTCTCTCTCTCTCTCTCTTTCTCTCTGAAGCGTGATCTTTGGTGGACGAATAAATTATTGATTGGTCTTGAGAACTCTAGGGTTCACCGAATTTCAAAATTATCCGCCTCTTTGAATGCATATAAAAAAAAAAATTGGGGTATGAAATGTGATGAAATTAGGAAAAAGAAAATGAAAAGGATCAACTATTTTAGGACCCACCAACTATGTGGGCCTAGATCCGATTTAGACCCATACATTTTTAAGAATGCATCTCATTTGAAGTTATACTATAAAAATAAATTACATTCACGTTCACGTACCAACAATACAAGTTATATTAATAAATTTTATAAATTAATAAATTTCTCCAGTTCTGAATTAAGCTGGTGTAAATATTAGTATAACTCCATAAAATAATAATAAAAAAATTTCTGAAATCTCTTTGTAAATATATAATCCCAACAATACTATAAATTAATAGTTATAAATCTTAAGATTAAATCTATAATATTTAAAATTTGTTTTGAATTTTTTTGTTTATACAGATTTATATTTTTTAAATTTTTAAAAACTTTTAAGGTTATCTAAATTTAATTTTAAAATTTTAATTTTGTGAAATTTTTGGGTTTTTAGTTACGAATTATAAAATATTATAGATAAATTAATTTATAATTTAATAAACTATAAATATATGTTAGATATTATTGAAGGGTGTATTCACCTATACTTTGTAGAGATTTGGAATGATTTATATTAAAAAACTCTAGTGTTATTCAAACATGAAATTTAAAAGATGACTTAAAATTTAGTATTGAATTTGTGATGACTTAAAGTGAGTTTTGAATATATAAATCATAACTATATATATTGTGTATTTTAAATTTAAAATAGTTTATTTTTTTCTGCCTGTCAAATGGGTCCTAATTTAATATTAAAACATTGCTAATATATTTCAAAATTTTATTTTAAAAAATTTTCCTTTATTTGGGCAAATGTATTATTTCTGTTTGTATATAACTTAGATTAGGAAACTTATAATTTATTGAGAAATCGATCTCTATGTAAGTCGATGTATTTTCTTGTTGTTATTTTTATTGACTTGTTAGAAATATCACAGTCACAAAGTTTCTAAAAATAAAAATTTCGCTAAAACTTTATTGTGGGTTTTTAGCCGTTGGATGAACGTAGGCGAATCTATAGCCGTTGATATTTGAAGATGCGTTGTAAAAACTTGAACTGGTTTTCTATAAATAAACGTTTTAAGCGGGAAAGTCAGAGGTGGAATGTGCCGGGAAAATCGAGTCCGCCGTCGTTAGCCGTGACGGAGATCCCAAATTAGCAATTTTCTAGCTGTTCCACTCCTTTCTCTTTCTCCTTTTTTTTGTTTTCCTTTGTCCCCCTTGATATACTGAAATCGATCCAAAAGCCCAATTTCTCCGATCAGATGGATTCTCGAGGTTCTTCTGATCAGGAGGATGAACGGATCGTACAAGTTAGACAAGCTCTGATGTGTCCCAATGGTGGAAGATTTGAAGGTCTTCGAACGGCGCGGTTCCTTAATTACACCACCACCTCCATAGACGATGACGTTTTCGAGCTTCCGCTTGATGCGTTCGTGTCTCCATCAGAGACATTAGATCCACAGAAATTCTCGTTTTCCGGTTGGGGTTCGCCGTCGGTGAATTGGATCGAGTGGGTAAATACGATGGCGGAGTCCAATGCGGTGGTGTGGCGGAAATCTGGCGTCTACGACGCGATCATGGCGTCGCGATACCAGGTAATGAAGCAGGACGATCTGATGATGGCGTTGGTGGAGAAATGGTGCATCGAGACTAACTCTTTCGTGTTCCCTTGGGGAGAAGCGACGGTGACGCTAGAGGATATGATCGTTCTCGGCGGATTCTCGGCTATTGGAAACAACGTTTTGGCTTCGACCAAACGAGAATCGATGAAGTCCGTCGAGGAGAAATTGAAGCGAGCCAAACGTGAGATGGAGGCAAATTCGATGAAGAAATGTTGCGTCAGTTTGTGGATGAGGGAGATGATGAACTCTGGGAATGAAATTGAGCATGAGGCGTTCATGGTTTCGTGGCTTTCACGTTTCGTCTTCCCTAATTCAGGTGATCTCGTGAGGGACAGGCTCTTTGCAGCTGCGGTTCAGCTCGCTAGGGGCATTAGGCTTGCGCTGGCTCCTGCGGTTTTAGCCGGGATTTACAGCAGTCTGGGAGTTTTGAAGAAGCAACTCCTTGGGTCCGGCGAGGAAGAGACGGTGGTGACGGCTACGTCGCTGTTTCAGTTGGTGCAAGTGTGGGCTTGGGAGAGGTTCATGGACGTGCGGCCACCTGGCCAGCCTAGCCAGTTAAAGCCTTACGAGCCAAGAATGGCACTATGGCACCAGCACGGTGGTGGTCAGGAGGCAAACCAGAGCCACGAGAATATCAGAGCGGTTCTTGATTCCGCTAAGGAGAGTTTCGATTACCGTCCATATACCAAACCTCTGAAGAACTTCAAGTTCCCTAAGTTCTACTTAGAAGATGACAGTTGGGTTTCATTGGAGGATGAAGATATTGTAGCATTTGGTCGGTGTTTGAGGTGCTCTAAGCTGGTGGGTTTGAATTGCATTGAACCTTATTATCCTCACCGTGTGGCGTTGCAGTTTGGTTATGATCAAGATGTTCCTGGAGTAGTCCCTGCGGTGCTAATTGAGTCGCCGGAGTTGGCTTGGAAGGATTACATCCGACCGATCACAGATGAAATGATGTACATTCCTTCTAGGATTCGCCAAGCTGATGTTACGGTTAAGTACATACGATGGTGGAAACAGTCTGTTACGACACTACAGTCCATGGCTAAGAGAAGTACCCATAAGCTTCTGAAAGAGAAACCAGCAGAGACGACAACAACAATGGTCAAATCTTCTTCTCCAAGAACCTCTAAAACAGTAGGAGCAAAAGCAGAGTTAAAAGGAGGGACTTTAAAGACAGTGAATGATAAAGGCAATGGTAGCAGCTCTGCGAGGAGTCTCACAGGTTCAGAGAAAGCGTATAAGCAATCAAAGCCTCTAAAAAAGACTGAGTGGGTCAAAAAACCATCGCCTGGGTTGACTAAGAGTCCAGGAAGATCAGTGGATGAAGTCAAAGAACGTAGAGGAGGACTAAGGGGCTCCCAGGAGATAAAGGGTCATGGCCATGTAAAGTTTCTACTTCCCGGTTCGCCTGGTAGCTCACCTCAGACTCATCAAACACTCCCGGAAAAGCAAAACTCTAAAGGTAAGTAAATGATATGTTCTCAGCCCTGATCTCATTCTTGTGCGCATTCTTTTGTTTCTCAATTAATTTCTTGCTAGCTTGTGCAGGTTCTCCTGTAAAAAGACCAAAAGCGTTACCTGTTTTTCCTAAGGAAGAGAAAAAATACATTAAGAAGTCACCAAGACCACAAGCTTCAAAACGACCAAATGGTTCATCATCTTCTTCTTCTGGTTTTCCGTTAACAAGCAAGAAGTCACCAAAAAGACCCCCAAAAGCTATTAGCACGCATCAGATTTCACCATCTAAAGCCACTCCTGCTCTTAAGAGAAATGTTGCTGATCAACGAATCAAAGCTCATCCAAAACAAGAATCTTCAATTGAAACTCGATTTGGCAGCGGAGTAGGTGAAGCGATGATGAATGCATTGAAGCTTCTGGGTGAGATAGTAAAAGTGGAGGAGCACGTAGGTGAAGGAGGTGAAGGGATGTATCAAATACCAAAACAACAATTCGAAGTTTTGAGCCAAGGAGTGCAAGATGTTCTACACGAGTTGCAGTCTATTAAATCCGCTTTGAACATCGATACATCATCACTACATTAAGGGCTTTTCTTTTGCTAAAAGAGTTTCATCCAAGAACATAATTGATGATCCATATGATTTAGATCTGAATCCCTTTATTTTAATTTTTCTTGATCTTCACATCTCTTAAGAAACCATTTTGGTCTAAACATCAAACCTTGAAAAAAAACATTCATCCTGTTCTAAGTTCTTTTACACGTAACATAAAACTTACTCTTGAGAAAAGTGCAGTGTTATGAGGAACATAACCGAGTCTGCATCTGCTTTCCGCTTCAAATGGCATTCTGAATTGGTCTGTTCTTGTAGCCTGTTCACTTGCACTTTCGATTCGTAGTTAGATGTGTTATGTAATAAAACTAGGTTTGGCACATAAAATATCAACATTTGCTGTAAATATTTAAATTTGGCATATGAATATACAACTAAACAATCTTGGTGATAGAAATGTTTGCGAATTCTCGATTAATTCTAAATCAAAACAATAAAATTAGACAAATATTGACAGGAGGTGTTTGTTTCTCTTTATCGTGATGAAGCAAAGAAAAGAATTAGCATCTATTTTTACTAAATGGCAGAAACCATATCAGGAGGAACAGAAGCAAGATCAAGCACCCAAGACTCTCTCAGATCAGCTCCAGATTGATCTTCCGGCAGCTTCTTGGCCGGAATCTGATGAGAGAGCAAGGCCGCAACATCGTCTTTCTCGACCCACCTGACCGCTTTATAACCGTAATTCCGTCTCTTGAACAAGTTGCTACAGTCGTCGTTAATTTTCTCCAAATAAGCCACACTCAAGCCATACGCATCGCTATACATCGTCAAACACACAACAATCTCATAGCGTCTGGTCTTTCTTCTCTGAGGACCTGGATTTGTCTCCGAGTAGACAGCCCAAACTGAGCCTTTCCTAGGATATATTTGGTATACTTCTCGTGCAGCCCTTTCGCAGTTGACAACATGAGAGAACGGTTTCACTTGTTCGATCAAAGCTTTCTCTGAAACCCGGAACCTCCCACAAGGCATATGAGAAGAACTGATCTTCACCCAAGAGATCAGTTTCTCGCTCTCAAAATCCAACCAGCTGATCCATACCTTAAAAGGGTTCAAAGAGACGACTTCACTTATCAAACAGTAACTCCGAGGCATTTTGTCATCAACGCCATCGTATATCGCCCAAACCTGCCCTTTCTTGAAGCTCCTCGGCATCCTGTCTTTATCAAAATCATACAATTCAAAATCCTCGTCTTCCAAGTAAATTTCTTGGTCCAACTTACCACGATCCCTCTTCCTATCAACTCGTGGCACATATTCTAAATCCACTATCTCACTTAACTCCTTGTGGTTCGTCTTCTTCTTCTCTATATTCTTCCTGTTCTTTATAGCTTCTCGTTTTTCATTCTTCTTGTTAGTAGTCATCTCCACCAACGTTTCATCACCGGAAGATATCTCCTGCGTTCCCCTTCCCATATTTTCTTCTCTAGTTCTATTTATCTCAGTGATCTTCGACTTCACCTTCGGTTTATTTCTCTTAATCACTGATTGCATTTCTGCTAAAGTCATCATCCCTTCATCTTCTTCATCCAAGCTCTCCGATGCATTCAAAGCTTCTGCTCCTTCCTCTCTTATCTCTCCTGTCTCACTGTCTCTTCTCAGACTTTCCCCATCCTCACCAACGCGCTTCTTCCTCCTACTATAAGTTATAATCTTGAAAGAACAAGCTCCATTTTCATTTTCATCTGTACCCTCTTCTTCCTTTGCCTCAAAACTCTTCTTGCAACTAGGACACATCAAAGTGTGCCCCAAGTACTTCCTATCAAACTTATGCACCGACCCGCAACCCGAGCAAACCGTCGAAAACGTCAACGTTTCATCATCACCATCACAAGCACCACTAACAATCTCACCCTGAATCTTAACCCTCAACTTCATATCATACTCAGTTCTCCTAACATTATCAGAGAGAACCTTAAAAGCCTCATTCACAAGCTTGAATCCTTCCTCGCACCCCACATACGGATTCTTATCAGGATGCAACATCAAAGCTAGCCTCCTATACTGTTGTTTTATGGTATTGATGTGAGAGAAAGGCTCTACCTTTAGAATCTTGTACCATTCCGGCGCATCTCCGGCGGCGGAGCTAATGATCTCGAAGGCGGTGACCATGGAGGATACACCTTCCGTGTTCGGAGACAAGCTGAGGGCTTTCCGGGCGTGATTCAGGGCTGTCATCAACTCACCGCTATTGAATTTCGATTCCGCTAGGGTTTTGTGGTGTATTACCTCATTTCCAGTATCTCGGTCTGATCCCGAAGTTGCCATTGCTGTGTAAACGGAGATACAAGACGAAGAGACTTTGAAAGAGGGCTAAAGAGAGCTGCGTTTCCTCTTCCTTTATTTCTCACCCTAAGTCTTTCACTATTTATACTTCTCACCCTCTTCGTTTTATATTTGTCACTTGGGCCTAATAGTTTTTGGAGAACTCACATACAAATATCTTTTCCATTTCAAATTCACAAAATTTTAATCAAGGTCTGATCTCCTAATAATTGAAAATTTTAGTAAAGTATTCATTCACTTGCATAAGATAAAATTCCTAGCTATTTCTCGAATAAAATAATTTATACTTTCCTTTCCGTAAAATAATTATATCCAAACTTTATATATCCAATTTTTTAAAATAAATAATAATATTTCATAACCAAATTCTATTCAATTGGTTATATTATAAATTGATTGTATTCATAACTCAAATGTATAGACAATAACTACATTACAGAATAATTAAATATATGGTTCGAATGTACATTTGAAAAAACAAATTTTTTTAAAAATCAAAATAATTATGTGAACTTTTAATAAAGAATAACATTAGTTTACATATTTGTTTCTGATAAATCGATGAATATCATTTTGTCGATATATTTTTAAGCATAATTTATCCTTAATAACAATTTAGGCTCGCATATCCCATGTATGTATTTATATAACAAGTCAGCAACTATCAATTTTGGTTTGAAAATACTTCCTTTTCGACTGGCTAAAACAAAAATTACCCTTTTTGTGAATTTGGACAATTTGGGTAGGTTATTTAGAGGCTATAATTTACATGAGTATAATACATAAATAAGTTTTAAAGAATGGGACTTTTATATAAATACTTAATATAGACAAAGAAGCAATTTTTATTCCTCGTGAACTCCACGCCCCTTCTTCTTCTTCTTCTTCTTCTCCGTTGGAAACACAAACAATCAGCCAATTTTTCTTGGTCAAGACATTGATTCCCTAAGGCTCTGCAAATTTAAAGCTCATAGATTCATACAGCATCTCCAGTTGTGCTCAGCTTTTTCAAACATTACCGGTCGTTAGGTATTTCCTGTCGCATCTCCAGTTCGTTTTTTTGGGTTAGGTTCTGCGTTTCTGTCTGAATTCGATTGTGTTTTTAGGGCTTTTCGGGGGGTTTCTGTTTGTACTACTGGATTTTGTGTTATTGTGTTTAAAAGCTCTGCCATTGTTAGCTTCACGCCTGTTTGATTGAGAAAGAGACTAAATACTTTTTTTAGCTGTTGCATTGTCAATATTTATTAGTCTGTGGTGCTTAGGAACTGTATTGGTGAACGATCAGTAGTAGAAATCGCTATCATGTAATTAGCTGGAATGTTGAATTGCTGGATGCATTAAGTAGATCTCGTCGTGAATTAGCTGAGTTCGTCTTGTAGGTAGCTCTCACTGGTTGTTTAGAAAAATTGGTGAGTGTGATAATGTCTAGCAATGAGATGGAGAAATCGAGTAAAGATAAAGAACCTAAAACGCCGCCTTCTTCTTCTTCTGCTCCTCCCACTTCACAGGTTTGCGTTTGCCCTTCTCTACTTCCAGTTTTAAGTAAACTCTACTATATGAAAGGAAAAAATTCCCATGATTTCAGCTAATTGTGATTCTGTATCCTGATCAATGATGTGCTATAGTTGCAATATTTTGTGTTTGCAGGAACCTTCGTCGGCTGTGAGTGTTGGCATGTCTACTCCAGATTGGTCTGGTTTTCAGGTCTAAGACAGCTTCCTCCGTCTATGAATCTGTGATTTGTTTTCTTGTTACATCTGATTGTTATGGGTTTCCTTTTTTTTTATTTTCTTTTGACAGGCATATTCTCCAATGCCGCCTCATGGTTTTGTGGCATCAAGTCCCCAAGCTCACCCTTATATGTGGGGGGTTCAGGTAATCTGAATTTTAAATTCATCGCCTTTTATCGTGATGTGTATATCACTGTTCAGATTGCTGGGAAGTTGCAGACTTTTATTTCTGGGACTTCTTGGAGGTTTGAGGTTTAGTTTACATGAGTTCTAGCGTTCGGTTTGATATTGCATTCTTAGGGAAACTGGTGTTGTTCTGAGTCAAGATTAACTCCTACTACTAGTAACGAATTCGTTCAGTTCTTTATCATCGTAGCTTTGATTGATTGCTGAATGTGAACTTCTGCAGCATATGATGCCTCCTTATGGAACTCCACCTCATCCGTATGTTACGATGTATCCCCCAGCTGGCATGTATGGACATCCTTCAATGCCTCCGGTACGTACGATATTTGATTGCTAGGGGCTATGTATTGAAATGGTGTGGTTGTTGATCATTTCCTTAACATATTTCGTTCTGTATCAGGGCTCTTATCCATATAGCCCCTATGCTATGCCTTCTCCGAATGGAATGACCGAAGCTTCGGTGAGTTTGCGTCTCATCATTTTTAATTTTCTTTCTCAAATTGTATTTGCTAATATTTTTTATGTGTGGAATCATAATTGAGTGATGCTTTTATGCAGGGGAATACTACAGGTGGCACTGAGGGTGATGCTAAACAATCTGAAGTGAAGGAAAAGTTGCCTATCAAAAGATCAAGAGGAAGCT
Organism: Streptanthus diversifolius; assembly: GCA_039880935.1. NCBI lineage: Eukaryota > Viridiplantae > Streptophyta > Magnoliopsida > Brassicales > Brassicaceae > Streptanthus > Streptanthus diversifolius. The sequence goes on along the minus strand of JAXGFM010000022.1, from coordinate 18,924,319 downwards.
TAGGAAGCTTGAACATGATTACAGGAAAGAACAATGAACCTGGAAAACCCTCGGGGGCATCAGCAAATGGAGCTTACTCTAAAAGGCATGTAATTTACTTGAGTTTATCCAATCTAGGGGACGTAGCGTGGTTGTTATCATAGGATTTTGATTATGTCTGGACTTGTGCTTTCTTCATTAGATCATATCCATTCTATAATTGCTCTGAGGCTGTCAGAATTTTTTGGTTACAGTGGGGAGAGTGCTTCTGATGGTTCAAGTGAAGGAAGTGATGCAAACTCTCAAAATGTAAGTTTCTGAAGACTATCATCAGCCCTTTTCATTTTACTGTATTTTAGTAGGTATGCATTCATTCTGGCAACCATGTCGTGATGGGGCACTGTTTCATCAGCCTTGTTGGTCGACTCTGCAATCTTCATTTGAGTAATTGAAAAAACTTTTTGCTAAGAACTAGCATGAATCTGAATTTAGGCTCTTTATTACATCACTAGATTGACCTATTCAGATCTGTCAATCTCTTGGATTTCTCTTGTAGATTCAGTGAATGTTGCCAGCAAACTTGAATTGTGCACATTGGCACACAAAACCTTTTAGTCTATATACCCTGTTTCGTAAATTTCTGTTGGATCACTGGGGTTGAAATGTCTACAAGATACTTTCTCTGCGTATGAGAATGAGGAGCTCCTATAATTCTGATTTGCTTTGCAATCCTTGCAGGACTCGGGATCTGGACAAGACGGGAAGGGTGGTTGGTTTCTGATCCTTTCTTTTTCCTTTCATTCTATCATGTGAATAACACCGTGAAAGCTGCTTACCAGAGAGTGCTTTATTTTATTGCAAATTCACCTGAAGCAGCATCAGAGAATGGTGGTTCTGCTAATGGACCCCGAAATGGAAGTGTTGGTACACCTATTCAACCGGTGAGCCAGACCGTGCCAATCATGCCAATGACAGCTGCAGGTGTTCCCGGCCCACCAACAAATTTAAATATTGGTATGGATTATTGGGGTGCTCCTACTTCAGCCGCTATACCTGGAATGCATGGGAAAGCATCTACACCAGTTCCTGGAGTCGTCGCTCCAGTCTCGCGAGATGGTGGCCATTCACAACCCTGGTTACAGGTGTGTGCGTGCGCTTTTATGTCATAATCCTTCTAATAAATACTCAAATTTAAATTCTTTTGGTCCCCAAACTCAAAATTGCTTGTCTTGTAATCATCAGGATGATAGAGAACTTAAGCGACAGAGACGGAAGCAGTCCAATAGGGAGTCTGCTCGAAGATCCAGGTTGCGTAAACAGGTACTAAACATCGTCTTACAAAATTTAAATCACGACTATGTGAGCAAATTATGGACACGGTAGAAGTTTTTGTGATTCAGGCCGAATGTGATGAACTGGCACAACGCGCTGAGGTATTGAATGAAGAAAACGCAAGTCTCAGAGCAGAAATCAACAAGCTCAAAAGCCAGTGTGAAGAACTCACCTCTGAGAATACCTCTCTCAAGGTAAAAAAAGAACAGCTTCTAAATTCAGTTTTAGAGCCAACCAACCAAACAGTAACTACTATAATGCTTTGTTCTTGCAGGACCAACTTTTATCATTCCCTCCACTTGAAGGCATTAACATGGACAAGGACGACCAAGAACCAGACACCAATCAAACAGGCCTCGCAGAGACAAAAGGTTGATTCCTACAAAAACTCAACGTGAAGGAAAAACATACAGCGAAAACCAATTCCTAACACAGTTATAAAAAGTAGCAGCAACAACAACAACACTTGGCGGTTCTTTGCTAACAGATGGTTGTAGGATTTTAGGTATCAGAGATCAAGTGGTTCGGAGTAGTTCTTTAGCCCTTCTTGAGGAAGGTCGGTCCTGTCTGTGTACTGTGTAAGTACTAAAGTAGCAATTGGGAGAAGAAATTCTCTTCAATGTTTTTAATTCTAGTTGCAGAAGCGAATTTGAGGCGCGATTAAGGCAATGTACTTTCTGTATCAAATGTACCCTTATTTTAGTTTGTCAGTTTTTTTTTTGAATCTTCACTTGACGAATGTGTTATTGATATTGAATTCAAGTGTCACCGTCTGAGCGAAATTCGAAAAAGCAAATCGTAATTACGTGTTTTGCTGATTTTAATATTTCGTAATCATTTCTTTCTCGTCACTTTTGCATATATTGGCTATGGGGCCATCATCACTTGGTAAAGTCTAATCACCAAAAGAAAAACAACATTTATATACGTTACTCCTCAAGTTGCTGCTCTTTTAAAAACTTGTAAAAATCGGAAATACAGGTTGATATGCATGAAAGCACTGTAGTAATTTTTGTCTAACATGTCAATGAGATTGAAGTCTAGAAGAGGTTGTAGTGTGTTTATGATCACCAGCTTGCAGAGGACAAAATCAGCGAAAGCAGAGTTAAAAGATCCTCCTGCAATATTCGAAAGGAAAACAAAGATCAATGGAGGTATCTTGTGAGGTTAGTGATGATTACTGGTGAGTTGAAAGATGTATAACTTCAATCAAATTCACGTAGCCGTAAACATCAAAAACTCAAATCCTAATACATAGCGAATTCGATTAAAAAAAGGATGTATCTAGAGCACAGTTGAAGCAGGAAAGGAGAGATTAGAGTACCTGAATCAGAGCTATGAATACCGCAAAACAATCATACAAGTCGATGATCTGCAAGAAAGAGTTGGAGAAAAGAAGAAGAGGAATGAGATTTTCAGCTTCGAAACAAATCGGAGAATCCAATGATCCATTTGAAAACTCTTAAGAGAAGCTTGGAGAAGAAACACTTTTAGATATATTTTTGTTCAAACACACAATATCTCATATTTAAATGAGGATACATTTAATGAAGGGAGAAATGATAGTCCTAGTGGTATGTAATGAGCATCGATCCAAGAACATCGTATTTGTTGTGAAGAGAGATTTTGTGAGTTGGCATAGTTTCATGTATGACATTCCGCTTTGACAAGATGATGAAAGCAAGTGTTGGACTTGTTTGGATTCCCATATCTTCCTGTTTTAAGTGGGCTTGTCTTCTTTCTTTTGGCCTAATTTCGGTTTTGGTAGACTTAAACAAAGTCGACTCCTTTTTCTTGATCGTAACCTTTTAGTTACAAGTCTTGCTATTAGTCGATCAAGTGTGCCATCAGCGTGCAGCTTGGTTCGAAAAACCCATATGAAACCTAAAACATGGTCGGCGGTATCTGAAAGGAACCAAATCCCAAGCATAATCTTCGTGCATAGTGGCATTAGTCCATCCCGGGTCTGCTTTCACAGTTTTTGGCTCATGATCATTACTCTTGACTGTAAAAAGACCATTCTTAAAGATTAAGCTTAATAATACCTGATTTTGCTCGAGTTTCCACGTGATGAACAGATGTTTCTGAAGGCTGCGCAACTTCAGATGTAACCGGAGATGACAGAGAAGCCGATGCAGATAAAGGAAGAGAATCTGCTTCAGTGAAGAGTGAGTCAGTTTCTGACACATCTGACAAGGGTGGTGAATCCAATGATCCTGTAGATGCTGAAGCAGAATCCACCATACACTCAGAACTCTCTATGTTATTGAAAGTAGACAACACTGGTGATGTACTGTTGGAGACAATTGTAGTGTCTTCAGACGGTTCAGAGAAATCTTGAGTCTCATTGTACTGACAAGCTGGGAGTAGAGGAGATTGATGTTAAGATTGGAATCTGCGATATGCATCCGAAAACTGAAATCACAACTCATCAAACAGAACATGACTTTTGTTGATGTTGATTCTCAACCAAACTTTGAAACATAGCAATCTTTTGTTGATGTTGATTCTCAACCAAACTTTGAAACAAGAGAAAACTGAATGGAATCATATTTCTGCTTGAGTGGATAAAACCAGGTAAATCTTGAGAAGTAATCGACAAAAATAACATAGAATCTAAACCCTTGAGTAGAACGAACAGGAGACGGACCCCACTGATCACAATGGATGCGTTCAAGCGGTCTGTTTGCTTCAAATTCAGACGAAACAAAGGGAAGTCTACTCATCTTTCCCAAGTGAAAAGCATCACACAAACGAGTACTAATCTTATTCATAACTATAGAATTAGTTCTTGACAGCTGCTGGAGAATCTCATTGTAAGGATGACCAAGCCTTTGATGCCATATTTCACCACTTGTCATTTGTTGCATAGTGGAATATATATAGAACCTCAAAAGGAGCATCCTCCTACGCGTACAAATCTTTATGTCTGCTTCCGCGAGTGAGGAGATGTTTTGTCCACTTGTCCTGACAGAGTCAGAATCAAATGTAATAGAACATGTATAATCAGCAGTGAGTTTGGATACGGACAAGAGAGATTTTGTAATAGCAGTGCAAACCAAAACATATTCAAGAAACAAATTACCTTGGTAGGTTGGCAAAACAGCAAATCCAATATGTGTAATTGGAAGGAAATCACCATTTCTGACAATGACTCAGCACCATGATAGGTGTAGTCTGTAATGGAGCAATAGAATTGGTTATGTGTGTGGTTGCACCAGAGTTTGGATACCACTCATGACCAGAAGAGTTCTCTTGGTCAGACACACGCATTGCAGCAAGAGCATGGGTAAGTTCATTACTCTGGTAATCTGGATCAAAGTGTCATCAATAACGATTATACTTTTTGGCTAGAGCTAACCATACCTCTTGTGAGGATCTGAGACCATAGATGCTCTTTAGAGAGTCTTCAGAAAGTGTACCAAATAGCCACGCCATAATGAGTTGATCAGTCAGCACCCACTTGATAAACTCAGGAGTGAGTGGCTTATGTAAGCTGATCTCCATCTTTAACTGTCACCGTTAGAGAGGGACGAGGAATATCACCATTAACGTAACCAAGCAAGAGCTGACTATTTAGAAAGTGCTCAAATTGCAATTTCCACAACAGGTACTTCTTTTCATTGAGCTTAGGAGTAACACACTGCAAGAGTGTAGGAGCAGAGAGTGAATTGGTAGGGACTTTTATAGCTCTGACACCAAGAAAACTTCATATATCGTTATTGATGACGTTCCGCTTTGCCAAGATGACGAAGACAAGTGTTGGGCTTGTTTGGACTTCATATCTTCCTATATTAAGTGGGTTTGTGTGACCCAATTTTAGATTTTGGTAGACTTAGAACAAAATCTCTTTTCTTATGTTTATACAAAAAAAATCAATATGTTTATTTCCTGAAAGGATTAGCCTTTTGCCACGCAAATTCCAAAGGCACCGCCGACTTTTTAACTTCTTCGCCGGAGAGACCGACCTTATTATACATAATGGCTTGTCTTCTTCGAAACACTTTTTTCTTCGTCGTCGCCGGTTTAGGGTTTTCGTTGCTCTAGCTTTCTTCTGCCGCTTTTTATCTTCCTCCACAGTTTCTCCTTGTTTTCTACAGCAGAGAAACACTTACCTTGCGATCCAACTAATTGAAGAATTCATAAAGGTTGATTTTTTTTTTTTCACCCTTCTTGTTCCTAGATTTTATTTTTGATTATGTGAACTGGTGCTCCTTTCTGTCGATGTTTTTCTTTTAGATTGGAAAATTTGCTTTTTGAGTGGCTTCTGGAAAGAATGGCTTAAAATTCGTGTTATTCTGAGGTGTTTTGATGGTTTACTGTGTTATAAGCATAATTTTAAGGTGCTGTGCATAATTTTCTGCATGTCTGATATTTAAATAAAAACTTGTACTTTTGAAAATGTGTTCGAGTTAGGATCTGCTTTTGTTTAGTCTTCTGCAATGATTCTTATTGGTTAAGTTGTCACTGGCCAACACGAAAAGAGAAAAACTAGTCTAAGCTGCACCTAAACACAAAAGAGCCAAGTCTTGACAGCTTTTGATATAAATAAATATTTTTTGACTTTAAGCCTTTTTTATGCATTGGTCTGTTTCTGCCATTGAAGGTCGAAATTTCTTGGCATGTCGTGCAGGGACACGTTTGTAAAAAACTGGAGAAAGACAGTCACATTTCTTCTCTGATTACTTTTATTTTTCTAAGAGACAAGGCACCAGAGAAGAAGACAAGTCAACCGGGTTAGTCTCAAGCTTTTCTGATGGGTTTACGGGTCTATATATTCCGGATTAGTGATTTTTTTTTGCGATTTTGCACGTCTTTGTTGATTTCTTTGATTCTGTAGGTATGCTGGTATGTTTTGTAGTTCAGTGTGTTTTTTTAAGATCTTGCCTGCCCACTTTTTTCTTTAATCTTTTTTACATCCTCGTGTAGTTTTTTTTGGTAACTTCTTTCCCTTCTCGTACTCTCTACGGTTGTTGGATATATTGGCCTGAGATTGTAAGGGGATTTTGATGGTAGAAGCACGACTTATTCATTTTTTTAATTTAATATTGCGTACTAAATTTGTTCCCCTCATTTACTACCTTTGTATCAATAGTATTGTTCTACTGAGCATGATGTTTTTGCTGAAACTCATGAATCATGTTCATATAGTTGTTTTCTAATGGTGTTTGTAGCACTGTCTTTTGTGATGTGGGTTAATGAATGCTGCTAGTCTTTCGATTTTATGCTTCTTTATTGAACTATGAGATTATTTCCTTCTGAAGCTTTCTTTTGATATTTATATACCGTCACTGCTGTTTTTTTCTTATCTAACGCATACCCCTTTTTCTTGCAGGTTTTTTCGATGATGTTATTGAGTTGCCATCTTTAAAACTGCTAGAGATTTAGCTGTGTTAGTTGACTTTCTATTAAAGGTTTTAGGTTTAGCTTTGTTAGTAGATAGAAATGGAATCCAACATCGTCAAGGTATTGGATAGTAGTTTTAAAGATGGACTTGAAAAAAAGAGAAAGAATCCCGCGTACTATACTTCATATGATTCTGGAAGGTCATTTGCAAAGCTGCAATGTTTGCTCTCACCGAACGGTTCAACCCAAAAGCTTGAGAAAAGGAGAAAACTTGATGGTGGAAACAAAGTTAATAATTTTTCTGAGAATCACTCGGGGAAGTCTTCGGTCAGATACTACTCTTACTTTAAGAAGACGGGAGTGCCAAAGCGTGTAATGTTCTTTGAGAACGGCGACTGGACTGATTTGCCTGAGCATGTTATTTGCGCCATCAAGAATGATCTTGAAGCAAAGACAGCTGCAATTGAGGTAAATTGGTCCGGTCGCCATTTTGTTCTGGATTTCTTACACATGCATCGACTGGACTTGGAAACGGGTGTAAAAACACAGCTTGCATGGATTGACATTGCTGGAAAATGCTTTTTCCCGGAAGTTCATGATAGCGTGAAAATGGACTGTGGGGAAGATCCGGAACAACAAGATCAATGTAAGATCAAGCTGCACCTTGAAATTGATGTCAGTGGTGGGAAATTACCGACACTGAAGTTGAACAGTATGGATGATATCCAGGTTGTTCAGCGATCCTCGAATGAGCAATATGACGAGGCATCAGAGGATAGCTGCAGACATGAGCTTGATGATACTGTCGGGAGATGGGATGAAACAGGAACTAATATGTTCTCTAGTGTGAAGCCTTCAGAGGAAGAACTTGAAATAGCTGCTGTCAAAGAAAAGTTTGTTTTAGGTATGGCCACTCTAGGGCATATAGAGTTGCTTGATGCGTATCGGTTTTCAGGTGACATTGCCAGAGGTCGTCAATCTCTTTTCCAGAAACAAGCTGACATCACTAAGTTACGCCGAGGAGATGCGAACATAAGATATGCATGGGTTCCTGCGAAGAAGGAACTGTTATCTGCAGTAATGATGCATGGACTTGGAGTGGGTAGAGAGTTCATCAAAAAGTCTATGTATGGTGTTGGGGTTCACTTATCTGCTGCAAATTGCCCTTATTTCAGGTTTTTATTTCGTCCTTATTCTCTGTTGATCTCTCATTACCTTCCTGCTATTTTTTGTTTTCCACGGTTTAGTTAGTTCGTTTGTTTTATGTTTCTCTTTAAGCACATGTGAAAGATAGTGTTTACAGTACGACGCATTGTGATATTGATGAAAACGGTGTACGTCACATGGTTTTGTGCCGTGTAATAATGGGGAATATGGAGCCTCTTCGTGGTGATAGAGCGCAATTCTTTACTGGTGGGGAAGAGTATGATAACGGGGTTGATAATGTCTCGAGTCCGAAGCATTATGTTGTCTGGAACATGAATATGAACACTCACATTTACCCAGAATTTGTAGTTAGCTTCAAGCTGTCTATCCCCAATGCTGAAGGTGATTTCTCCTTTTGATCCTAAACAAAAGTTCAACATAAAAAGTATCATTTCCATCAAAAATCTACTGATGACGCATTGAATGGGAGACAGCATAAAGATCTTGCTGAAGGTCAGCTATTTGGACCTGTGTCATTTTGTGACCTCTGGGCGTAGTAACACACTTCATCATCCCGGGGGTCCAGTGAGATGTTCATGGCTAAATGAGATGTTCATGGCTAAATGCATATGAATATTTCAACAATTACATTCTTGTTTTCTGCGGTAATCGAAACTAGATTACATATACCGTTTTTGCAGGGAATTTGCTTTCTGCTACTGGGATTAAGCATGAGAATTCGGGGCTCACCTTGGAAGGACCCAAAGGTTCTCTCTCAAATGTGAGTTTTATTGTACCTGAGGAACTTTCTCGTTATCAAGTGGTCATTGTGTATCTTTGATTGGGATTTGAAAACAGTAATGCGGCTTGTTTGCTTAAAGCAGGGGACAGCAAGTTTAACAAATGGAGGTTTAGTAAGATGTAGAGGGAACGAAAACGACAGTGCTGGTTCCAGCAATAGGAGGCCCAGATCTGCTTGGATGCCTTTCCCTCTGCTCTTCAATGCAATCTCAAGCAAAATTACTCAGAAAGACATGGACTTGATCACTGCTGATTACCAACAACTTAGGGTATAGTTGTAAAACTATTTGAATCCTTGCTTTTTTGACCCATATGTCAAGATGTCATTTCGTTTTACCGAATCAATGTGTGATGTTGCAGGAGAAGAAGATTTCGAGAGAGGAATTCTCGAAGAAGCTGCGGGTGATTGTTGGAGATGATGATCTGCTGAGAACCACCATCACAGCTCTTCAACGCTTGCCGCCACACTCTGCCATGAAAATGAAACCGATCACAGGTGGCTGTTAAAGATGATGACGACAAAAGAGCTTCTTCTCTTTTGTTTTTTATGCTTGGTGCTAAAAAAAAATGTGTCGACTTCTTTGTGCTGTCGTGATACGTTAGAGTTTAGGACAAACGACGGTTTCTAGAGCGTATTAATATTGCTATAAGTTAAATTTGCTCTTTTTGAAACTAATTTTCATTGTGCCTGATATTTCCTCAATTTGAATCAAAGAGTCTTTATTCATTAACAGCTTTGTTTTTGTTTATTCATCAGACCTGGCTTACTCAATGGTCAAAACCCAAATCATCGAATATACTTCTACACAAATCATCAACGAAGATGAAATTAAATAACTCTTAGGAGTAATAACGTTTGTGGCTGGTTTTGTAGGAAAGAGAGAGCAAAAGAGCATTGTTTTAAGACTACTTATGTGAAATGTGGATGAGCTCCGGTGTCAGACGACGGATCCCACCCCGGCGGTTTTATATTAGGCCAATCGCCACGGCAACCCAACCTTATGTATAGACTCTTCTTACCTTAAAAAAGAAACAAACCACCCATTTAATGCTAGTTTGTTTATCAGAGATATCACCAAAAATTTACAATTGGGTTTCTCCCGTTTATTTACCTGGAAGTCCCTTGTCTGAGATGATAAGTTGCTTGAGTGCACTTAATGACGCCTGAGCCACGTTCTTGGCATGCGTCGGGTCCCAACCTTGGAGCTTCACCACCACGTCTGCGTTTGAATACCCAATCTGCCTCGCTTGCTTGTTTCGCCTCGCTTCTTCTTTAGCTGATTCTTCATCTACATTCAAAAGCAATCTTTGGATGTATAAGCAAATGAGACTTGTTTTTTTTTCTATGTTGATTAAATGGATATAAGAGAGAGCATTGACCTGTGGCTTCAGTTTGCGATACCCAGACCGTAAATCCAGAGTAAAGATGTCTCCATTTATCGGCTCTCTCCGCAGCTCCATGTTTACCTCCCAAAGTTGAGACAACAGTACGGACATGGCTGCAAAGCCATGGAGATTGGTGGTCAAACTTGGCTGGGCCAACTGAAAAGAGATTCAACACTAGACATGACTATTTTACCTGCTCAAGCTTTCCAACACCGAACTCTCTGCTTCAGCTACAGAATCAGACCCTTCTTCAAGAATCCCTAAAATGGAGGAAACAAAAAACAAAGATTCCGGAGAAAGGAGTAAGATTTCTTGTTAGATGATCATGTTCCAAAAGCAGACACTCACAAGAATCGATTGTTTGCTTGGAAAAGCTCTCCAGCAATTCCTTTGAGTCAAGAGGGCTATACCCAAGGCCAACCGCTAGTTCCCGAGAGACTTTTTGGTTGATCTCAGTTGAATCTCCAACAATGTAGATTGATGCCCCTTTAAGAAGCTGCAACATTCCAGCAGTCAAAGACTCCCACGACTCAACAATATCAGGCCATTTCAATTCCCTATCCACCTTTTTCAAGTTTACAACCAACTGATCTTCGTCTATGTACCTGCTCTGGATTTTTAAAAAAAATCAAAACTTGAGCCCTTAAAAGGAAATGTCAAACGAGTAAAACTCAATTACAAGATTTTTACGGCGTAGCTAACCATATTGTCTCGGAGGGCATAATTTTGTCAAAGAGTTGGTTAGTCTCAAGAAGAGTAATGAGCAACCCGTTACGCTTCTCTTTAACAGCTAAAAATGTTCCATCTGCGTCTACAGATATATCCTTTGGAGAAAGTATCTCACCTGTCTTCAACCTCAATCTTAACTCCACCTCTCTGCCACCATCCGTGAACTGCACCATATATACAACAAACACATGATCATAGTACATAGAACTTCAAAACTTTATGATTTTTCAAATCATGGTGAACATTACCAATCTAGAAGCACTATTACACTACTAAACTTTTCCACTGAGACTGATAAACCAGCAATGTAAAACCAAAATGCTATCTGATTGATTTAAAAAAAAAACACTTGAATATTCAAACTTATGCTATAGAGTTCGAAGACAATTTGGTGACTGGATTTACCAGGACAAGAAGAGAGATCAATATTCAATCTTCACGTTAACCGAGAAGTAAAGAATCAAATTTCACCTCGTAATCGATAGTGCTAGTGGATACGGCGGATAAGCAGTTACAGGAAAAACTATTGAAACGGCCGGCAGTAACATTTTGAGAGAACCGCCGGAAGCCGCGGCGTCGGAGGCTATGGAATCCCCTGAGAACGCGAGGCGAGGAACGAATCCGATTCGGATAAGAGAGTGTGGATTGAGCGGTGATAGGCTTTAGGGAAGCAGCGTAGTAGAAGACTGTAGCCAAACCAGAGGAAGTTGAAGACGAAAAAGCAGCCATTGATGGTGTGTGTGATTTCAAAAATACTACTCCAGACAAAAACAAGTATTCCGCGGATAAGGGAAAGAGACGATTGCGAATAACCCATCTTTGTTATGGGCCTTGGGCCGAAATATTTGAGTCCACTCTAGGCCCAAATATTACGAAACGGGCAGTTGATGTTCAGCCACGGATCAATTTCGTTCTCGTTCTTTGGAGTGAAAAAAATCATTATCACAATTTACAACTACTACAAAGAAAAGAATAAAAATCATTTCTTTTTCCACGCTAAGGATCTAATAATTTTAAAAACTCTCATATTTTATTGGAGAAAATTGTTAAAGAGGACAAGTTGATTCTTTATTTGCAAGAAAAGAGCATTATCACAATAACAAAGAAAAGAATAAAATCCTTGTCGTCTCATCTCAAGTTAAGTTAAGGATCCAACAATTAAAAATTGAAGAAGACTCTGAGACATCAAAATCATATATATATGAGAGAATTGCTAAAAGTTTTAGTTTTGTATTATAAATAACTTTAGAAGACATTAACAATATCTTTACCAAAAACAAACAAAAAAAATCTTGTAAACAAATAATTGAGAGTAACCATGGTTTTGGTTGGTGAATTCTATATGGAGGAAAGAAACGGTAAGCTTTTTCTGATATATCACCATCCGAAATACCATCCCGAACCAGAAACTCAAAACTCATCCCTTTCTAGTGAAGAAACAATCGACAACGACCTTCTTCAACCTCTATTCTTATGTCCTAAAGTAAGATTGTCGAGTGCAACATTCAATGGTGGTATAGTTCCGGTCATTTCCTCTCCGGAGTGTCTTTCTACAAGAGATTCTACTAAGCATTCAGTACTTCCTTTATTTTGGTGCAATAATAAAGAATTTGAGATTAATGATGGCTGTCATATATGCAGAGGCTCAAATTTTGGCACAGATTATTATTTTTGTGACTACTGTGATGAAAAGTATCACAGAGAATGCGTTGAGTCTCCACTCAAAATAAAACACCCTTATCACTATAAGCATTCTCTTCAACTTTATTCTCGTTTTTATGACACTCGCATCTTGGTATGTTTATCTTGTAAAAGAGAAATACTTTGGTATCTATTATATTATTGTACTATCTGTCAAGTTTCCATGCATCCGACCTGTGCGATGAAACCAATACTTTTTATTATAGACCAACCAAAAAGGCATGACCATCCTCTCACCTTTTTTCCAAGACAAACTTGCTTATTTTGTAACGTCTGTGGCTGGTCGAGAGACCTTTACCCTACATACATATGTGTCAAATGCAACTTTGTAGCTCATGAAGATTGTATGTATTTTCCACGCACTATCAATATATCACGTCATACCCATCGTATCTCCTACACTTCTTCTCTCCGATCCGGAAATTGGTCTTGTGGAGTTTGTCGCCAAAATATTGATGGTGATTACGGCGCATATACCTCTGACAAGTGTTGTGATTATGCTGTTCATCCAATATGTGCTCTAAGAAATGATGTGTGGGATGGAGAAGATCTTGAAGGTGTACCAGAAGAAGATGATATAACACCAGATGTTGGACCATTCGATATGATATCTGAAGGAGTTATACTTCATTTTCTTCATGATCATCATCTCAGCCTCCAAGTCAGCATACTTTATGACGAAAACAAGTTTTGTCAAGCGTGTGTTCTGCCTATCTTTGAAGGTAATTTCTATTCTTGTCTTGAATGTAATTTTATCCTCCATGAAACATGCGCAAAATCTCCCCGCAAGTTACAACATGCGTTACATCCTCATCCACTTACACTAAAGCGGATGAGTCCATATAAATTCGGTTTGTTCAGATGCAACGCTTGTAATCGTCTTTGTGGTGGCTTTAATTATGGGTGTCATTTAGAGCAATGCCAGTACGATTTGGACATACGGTGTGCTTCAATATCTGAACCGTTTGATTACCATGGTCATAAACATCCTTTGTATCTAGCTTTAAACCTAGAAGAAAATCTCGTATGTCTCGTATGCTATGTAGAATGTCATAAACAACTAAATTGCATCACATGCAAATTTGTTGTGTGCATCAAATGCACTACCTTACCATCCAAAGTAAGGTATAAGTATGACAAACACTTTCTCAAAATTTTGTGCGGGTCTAAAGTAAGAGGTTGGTGCGAGGTGTGTGAACATGATTTGAGAGATAAATACAGAAACGAGATCTATTGGTGCGACGAATGCTGCACTATTGTTCATATTGAATGTTTATTTGGTGATGACCTATATCTGAAGCATGGTCAGTTTTTCGAAACATACGGGAGCAAGTTTCAAATTCTCTGCAAAAGTAATACTTCTCGGCCACTATGTAATGTTTGCAAAAACCCTTGTCAAGGCAAAATATTTATGAGCAACAACATCATAGCATGTTCTGTGAGATGTGTTGGTAACAATTTTTTAACTTTTCACTAAAGATATATAAGAATCCAGTAAGTTGTATTATCTCTCTATATGTAATTTTATTTTTCTTTATAATTCATAGTTTGTTAAGTTTCGACTCTTTGTAACTTTCTGTTGACATATGTACGTTGTTATAGCGAATATGACAATTAAAGTGTGAAGATAGTTAAACTAGCTTATCGCAAATATTAGTTTTTATATTGTATATGAATCTAGGTTATCTCATAATTTCGATATCAGTTGAAGAAAAAATAGCAGCCATGATGTGATTTCAAACCAAAATTAGATTTAACACATCACAAGTTCACAGTAGTTCAAAAATAATTTTAAGGAAAAATTGTGTGTTTTTCACTAAATAAAAATTGATACTACCGTACTGTGTACCGTGTACTAGGCGTGTACCAGTGCGGATAAAACTACAATGGTACGAGATACTGACTTTGAGTATCTAAATTTATTAAAAATATTATTTTATGAAATATTTATTAAATAATTAAATTTTAAATTTTGGTAGAAATTTAAATCAATAATACATTGACAGGTGTATAGAAACTTTGAAAAATCAGTTCTTAAATTAGAACTTTTAGAAACGGTTTCTAAATTATTTCGTTTACTTTTATTTTTTTTAATTATTTTATTATTAAGATACCCTTGTAAGATGATGGTCTAAAAAAAAATGTATAAATAATTATTAAAACGAATAGACGAAAAAAAATATATATATATATGGTACTCGAACTAGCAAAAACAAAGCCTATTTAATTAGGACCCAGTAAGCTTTTCATAAGCCCATTATACAGGCCGTATGCTTATTTATTTATTTATTTATATTTTTATTAGTTTTAAAAATTCCGTTTTGGGGGGGGCTCATCTAAATTTCGTGTGATTTCTGAGACTTTAGTAATCTTCTTTTCCAGTTTCTTCTCAAAGCGAGAAGAAGAAGACAGAGATCTGCCATGGCTACGCTCTTCACCACCTCTCGTCCTTCACTCTTCTCTGTTTCCTCCGTAAATCCTAGCAAGAACTTTCCTCATTCTATCTCCTTAAAACCTAATTCTCTCTCTTTCACATTTGGTCATCGTCCAAGGCCTCTCCGGTTTTCTGAAATCCGATCTTCTCGGCCCTTGGAATCAGACTCCGAGCCGGAATCTGCGTCTTCGGTTACAGATGAGTGGGGCGAGAAACCGGATGCTGAGGTTGAACCCGAATCTCAGCCAGATAACGCGACTGCGATTACGGACGAGTGGGGAGAGAAATCCGAACCCGTACCTGAGGAATCTGGGACCCAGTTTGCGGATTCGGATCCATCAACTAACGAGGACGAGTGGGAGGAAAGAGTTGTCGGAGAAACTGCTGAAGTCGACGCCGGAAACGGAAATGCGGTTTACGACCAGACTTGGGAGCTGAAAAGGTGTTTGGCCGATACGGTGTACGGAACTGAATTAGGGTTCCGGGCTGGTTCAGAAGTTCGAGCGGAGGTTTTGGAGCTCGTGAATCAACTGGAAGCTCTGAATCCTACTCCGGCTCCGGTTGAGAATCCGGATCTTCTCGACGGCAACTGGGTTTTGCTGTAAGTCCCTTTAACTCTAACTGGAGACGGGATCTTAGATCGATATGCAATGATCCTGTTTCAATGTAGTAAAAACTTTGGATTTTGGCTGAGAATTGCCACACTGAATAATAGATTTGCTCTTTTTTGAGATAGTTTCTGATCCTTCGTGAGACATTGTTGAATCTTTGATGAAGCTATGTGATCACTATAATCGAGCATTACTGTTGGTTTTTGTTATCTTTGGGTTATGAAACAGGTACACTGCTTTCTCCGAGTTGCTTCCTCTTCTAGCTGCGGGTTCCACACCTTTGTTGAAAGTTAGAAGTATAACTCAGTCTATAGACACCAAGAATCTCTGTATAGACAACTCGACTACACTCTCCAGCCCATTTGCGGACTTCTCATTCAGTGCTTCCGCTTCATTTGAAGTTCGAAGCCCTTCAAGAATTGAGGTAAGTTTGCAAACATTCGCATTCTCATTCGTTAAGGTACAACCAGTCAATCACAAAACTTACCCACACAACAAAACTATGTCAAATAAGGTTTCTTTGTAGAGTAGTGTTCGTCAGATTCGACATTTATTGGTATCATCATCTGTTTCTCTTAATGTTTGGTCAATGTTAGGTTTCTTTCAAAGAAGGTACGCTAAAACCTCCAGAGATCAAATCAAGTGTGGATCTCCCAGAGAGTGTGGATGTCTTTGGGCAGCAGATTAGCCTTTCGTTCCTGAAGCAATCTTTGAACCCTTTACAAGATGTGGCAGCAAACATTTCACGGGCAATCTCTGGTCAGCCACCTCTCAAGCTTCCGTTTCCAGGAAACCGTGGCAGCTCTTGGCTCTTGACCACTTATCTCGACAAGGATCTTAGGATTTCAAGGGGAGACGGTGGGCTTTTCGTACTTGGTAGAGAAGGAAGCTCTTTGCTTGATCTCTGAAATATTTGAGGTGGTATATATTGCTGGCTTCTTGTAAAAACAAAAATCACAAGAGACATCATCATAATAATGCTCAATGCAAATTATTGTTTTCCTTAAATACTCTTAAATTTTAATCTTGTACTCATTTGTTACTCACAGACTTAATAAACAGGAAGCTCTAGCAAAGTTGAAGGAATGATATGTAACAACTAACATAATCGAGAGTGATCATACGCAAGTTGAAAAAAAAAACTAAATCTGGTTTTGTTTTCTTGATCACTTGGCCCTAGAATCTTTAACAGGACATTTCTGGTTGTAATTTGGAAGAACATATAAACGTGTGGGTCAAGTAAGTCAAACTAGTCACAAGTTATGGATTCTCCAGGAGATTTTCCGAATATTCAACCACTTATTAAAAGACTTGTAAAAAGAACAGTGAAGTGTTTCTTTTTGAATGCTCTTGGTATTCGTCAGCTGCTGCAATATAAGAAACAGATGGAATGTCGGAAAAGCTTTGATGAATTTTGGCGGCTTCATCTCTGCCCATCCATTGCAAAATGTCCTTCCTGATAACACCATCAAACCCGCCTCTAGCATAGATCGGTTTTATAAGACTGAATTCACTGTAAGGCCTGTACTGAGTGGTATTTCCAGTGGGTCTTGGCGGCTTGATCTTCATCATCATCGAGAGAGTCGGGGATAACTTCGGGCGGAGGTTCCTCAAGGACAAGAACAAGTGCCTACTGACTTCATTATTCCGAGGAGTCTGCGTGTTGGCATGTGGTTTGAGACGGGTTGAATCTAATAGTCTCTTCGCCTTGCCTATGCTTGGCTCTGTATTTTTTGGCCGTAGAACCTGAGCTGATGGATTCATCCGGTCGAGCCACAGGAGAATCCAGTTTCCAAGGTTCCGACCAATTTCCATATCTCTCTATTGTATGTTCTTGTGGACCCTTAGTGCCACATCAAATAATTGATGAGTCCTCCTGTATAAAAAGAAGGCAGGAGAGAGCAAGTTAAGGCACCAATCCTGCTAATTGACAATGGATTTTCGCAATACACAACTCTTACTGGTTTAACAAGATCAGTATCTATTGACGGTGTTAAAGAATTCAAAGCTAGTAGAAAAAACAGAATAGAGATCAAGTATAAGAAATATGCTCTTCTTATTGCTTAGAAAATTAACTCAAAACTAAGCTCTCAATCTCTCAAAATCTACACATAAACTTGAGGTTATAAGCCTCCTTATATAAGTCTAGATAGCTCCTAAACTTAAGGGATTTTGTTGCACAACAAACTTTATCTTCTAACATAGATAACTCCTAAGTTAGATATGATTAGATAACTCCTAATCATATATTTATTTCCTTGCTGATCAATCTTTGTTTTCAAGCTTATCTTCAACAATCTCCCCCTTAAGCTTGAACTCCTTACTTGTCAAATCTGTCACTCCAATAAGATCTCTCATCTCCTTGAATTTGATTCTTCCAAGTGCTTTCGTCAAGATGTCTGCCTTTTGTTCATTTCCTGGAATGTGCTCCACATATACTTGATCTTTCTCTACACACTCTCTGATGAAATGGAAACGAGTATGTATATGCTTGCTTCGTCCATGGAAGACTGGGTTCTTTGTCAAAGCAATTGCTGATTTATTATCGATTTTTATCTCGACTTTGTCCCCTTGTCTTCCCGTGATTTCACTTAAAAGATCTTGAAGCCATATAGCTTGCTTTGCAGCCTCTGTTCCTGCCATGAATTCTGCTTCACAAGAAGACAATGCAACTGTATCTTGTTTTTGTGAACACCATGTAATAGGACTGTCTCCCAAATAAAATATGTGTCCTGTTGTGCTTTTACCATCATCAGGATCCACATTATAACTGCTGTCACTGTACCCAACGAGTTTCAGTATCTTTGATGTTGAGCGTCGAAACACCAGTCCATACGATGTTGTTCCTTTTAAGTACCTTAAACATTGTTTCAAGGCAGCACCATGAGATTCTTTTGGTTCTTGCATATACCTGCTCAAAACTCCAACACAATAAACTAAGTCGGGTCTCGTATGGAGCAAGTATCTTAAGCAACCTATGTATTTCCTATAGCTTGTTGCGTCAATCTCCACTTCCCCTTCTGCTTTAGAAAGTTTTACTCCTGCATCCATTGGGATTTGAGTTGCATTGCAGTCTGTCATGCCTGCGTCTTCGAGTATTTTTAAAGCATACCGAGTTTGATTCAAGGATATGCCTTCATTACTCTGTTTAACCTCTATTCCGAGATAATAGCTTAACTTCCCGAGGTCGCTCATTTCAAATGTTGAAGACATCTCTGTTTTGAAATCAAAGATGATATTCGTGTTTGTCCCAGTTACAAACAAATCATCTACATAGACTGCAACATGTAATGACTCTCCTCCTTCTGTTCGTCTGTAGACTGATGGCTCCTTTAGGCACTTCTGAAAGCGCAGTCCTACAAGTATTTGATTCAGCTTACAGTTCCATGCTCTTGGTGCCTGTCGTAGACCATATAGTGCCTTGTTTAACTTATACACCTTATCCTCACTACCCGCAACTTCGAAACCCTCAGGTTGTGTGACATATACAACTTCCTTAAGCTCTCCATGAAGAAACGCTGTTTTTACATCAAGATGATGTATTTCCCAACCATTTGTTGCAGCAAGATTGATGAGCAGACGTATCGTCTTGATCCGCGCAACTGGAGCAAAAACTTCTTCAAAGTCTATTCCGTGTTGTTGCACATATCCTTTAGCCACGAGCCTAGCTTTGTGCTTATTGATACTTCCATCCGAGTTACGCTTAAGCTTGAAAACCCATTTTAAGCCAATTGGTTTTATCCCATCTGGTGGATCCACTAGATTCCAAGTGTGATTCTTGTTAATCGAATGAATCTCATCATTGCAAGCATGTGTCCACTCTTTTGATTCTTTTGCTTCTTCAAAGTTTCTGGGTTCATCGTTTATGCTCATAAGTAGCTCCTCTTCTGCTAGAAGTACATAATCATCAAGATACTTTGGTTGAGTCTTTTGTCTTTCTGATCGTCTCAGGCACGGAGAATGAGTTTCGACACTTGATGCAGACATGTCATTTCCTTCGTCTTGTGATTCTGATATTACTGAATCAGCTGAAGATGCTCCTAGCTCTTTGTTACTCAACGGCATAAGTGCCAAAGAAGATTTTGAACTGCCTTGTTCCGTTTTGCTTTCATCTTGTTCGGTTTCTCCTCCTGGTTTTTCACTTGAGTCCATGTTATGATTCCAGAATCCTTCTATATCAACCGTGAATTCTTCTCCCTTCTCGATATCATTACATCTCCAATTCCATCCTTTGGTCTCGTCAAACATTACATCTCGACTCACCACTATCCTCCGTTGACATGGATCAAACAACCTGTAAGCTTTTGTTCCTGGTTCTGTTCCCAAGTGAACCAACCTGCGTGATCTATCTTCAAGTTTTCTTAGGTGAGGTTTATCTACTTTTGCATACGCAATACAACCAAACGTCCGTAAATGAGAAAGATTTGGTTTTTTGCCATAATAAACCTCGTATTGTGTCATGTCTGCAAGTGACCGAGTATAAACACGGTTTATCAGGTACGTGGAGTGCCTTACTGCTTCACCCCACAAGTAAGTTGGCATGTGCATATGCTTAAGTATACTTCTCGCCATTTCCATTAGAGTTCGATTTCGTCTTTCTACCACTCCATTCTGCTGAGGGGTGTATGGGGCCGTGAAGTGTCTTCGTATTCCATTAACTTCACAGAAACTTGCGAATTCTTGTGATCCGAACTCTCCTCCCCTATCTGTTCTGAGTACTTGTATATGTGTTCCTGCTTCTTGCTCTACAATCCGTTTGAAGTTTCTGAACTTAGCAAATGCTTCGCTCTTTTCCTTCATCAAGACTGTCCACATATAACGAGAGTGGTCGTCTACAAGAACGAACACATATCTATTTCCAGCCTCCGTACTTGGTGTTATAGGTCCGCACAAGTCTCCGTGTATAAGCTGCAGGTTTGTATCGGCTCGAAACGTTGTCTCCTTTGGAAAGGGGTGCCTAGCTTGCTTTCCCATTAGACATGATCCACATAGCTCTTTGTTGATTGAAATACTCTGTATTCCTTCAACAATCTTTCTCTGAATCATCGTTTCTATTTTATCGTAGTTTATATGACCCAATCTGGCATGCCATCGAGTGGATTCACTCACTGCTGCTTGATACAAGAGTTCCGCGTTTCTGATCCCCATTCGTACCTTGTAGAGACGATTTCTTGATCTCTCTGCAGTAACAAGCAGCTTTCCATTGTGATCGTGTATTGTGAGTTGTCCACCTTTCATCCTTATATCGCAGCCTGATTCTGTAGCTTGACCAAGACTAATGATGTTACTCCGTAGATCAGGTATATAATACACATCAGTCATAGTTTTTGGTTCACCATTCATGTCAATAAAGGATATTGATCCCTTCCCTTTAATATCTACTCGTGAGTCATCTCCGAACCTAACCTTGCCAGTGATTGAGGTATCAATGCTTGTGAAATACTTCTGATTACCAGTCATATGGTTGCTAGCTCCGTTGTCGAGGTACCATATGTTCTCTTCTCCTGCTTTGATTTCATACTCGCTTGGCTTACAGTTTTGCTCGTTTAAATACACCACCATCTCATGGATCATGAGTCTATCTGCGCCTTGAGTGTCATTAGTGTCTGCTTCATGTATCTCCTGCAGTTTTAGTAAACGATCAGGACAAGTGGAGGCAAAGTGCCCTGTTTTATCACAGCGAAAACATGTGATTTGGGACAGGTCTCTTCCTCCGTTGCGTGCACGTCCCCTGCCTCTATAAAAGCTACGTCCTCCTCGACCTCTTCCTCTATAAGTACCATTATACTCTCTGTTTGCTTGAGTATATTGTTCAGCATACATCAGCTTGCCTTGGTCCTCATGTGTTTCTTCTTCCTCGAAGATACGTTCTTCATAAGCTTTTAGACGCCCAATGATTTCTTCAAATCCAATTGTATTCAAATCTAGCATCTGCTCAATAGAAGCTACAATTTGAATATATTTCTTCCGCGGGAGACTTTTAAGGAATTTCTTGACTAGCTTTGACTCCTCTATGACTGAACCTAATGCTGCAGTCTTTGATGAGATCGTTGACAGTTTGCCAACAAAATCATCAATCGATTCAGCATCCTTCATCATGAGTCGGTCGAATTCTGTCATCAAGGTTTGTAGTCTCGCCTCCTTAACTCTATCAGCTCCCACGTATCTCATCTTTATGGCTTCCCAAATTTTATTTGCTTCATCTAGTTCACCGATTTGAAGTAGTAAAGTTTCAGGGATGGATTGAAACAAGAGCGCCTTTGCTAAGATATTTTTCTCCTTATCTTCGTTATCTCCTTCAATAACTTCCCATACCTTGTTGAGCTGTAGCATAACTTTCATCCTCAGGCTCCATGCTGCATAGTTGGTGGCGGTAAGTATCGGACAATGGATTGCGGAAGGTCCTCCTCCTTCCTTCGGTTTTGTTGTTGTAACAGTAAGATCTCCCATTTAATCTTCTAGCTCTGATACCAATTAAAGAATTCAAAGCTAGTAGAAAAAACAGAATAGAGATCAAGTATAAGAAATATGCTCTTCTTATTGCTTAGAAAATTAACTCAAAACTAAGCTCTCAATCTCTCAAAATCTACACATAAACTTGAGGTTATAAGCCTCCTTATATAAGTCTAGATAGCTCCTAAACTTAAGGGATTTTGTTGCACAACAAACTTTATCTTCTAACATAGATAACTCCTAAGTTAGATATGATTAGATAACTCCTAATCATATATTTATTTCCTTGCTGATCAATCTTTGTTTTCAAGCTTATCTTCAACAGGTGTATAACCTTAGCATCAACAAAAATATTTCCCCAGCAAAGAGAACACTTCAAGCATATTGGCACGATAATAGGATTTTTGATCCAGCAAACATAGAGGTTCACTCTAATTATCTCTAATTATATATGAACAAATGCATCAAACTTGATGTCACACTGTTCTTGATTCTCACATCAAATGGATTAAGCAATGTATGGAGTGACAAGATCTAATAACCTCCATTACATGGTTTCCTTGGAAAGATAAGTTACCTGTTCAACAAATCCACACCATCAAAAAAAAGACTAAGCTAACTCTAAATTCTACTTTCTAAATCCAGACTTTCGCATTGCAATGGTAAAAATCGTTGGATGATAATCGCACAGAATGTCTCCGTAGGAATTGTAGCTCAAACGCACAATCAAACCAATATACTTTTGAAGTTTTATTGGGCTGAGATGGGCTTTTGTAACCCTGACAATTTGCCTATATAGAGTTGGGGTCGGAATCGGATCACTCGAATCGTAACCCGGTTAACTGTTTACAAATTACCTGTTTGGGTTAATAAATTATAGAAATTTTCTAAATATTCATAAAATTATCGAAAACAAATCTTTTGAAAACCATAAAAACATTGCATATGTGTGTGGTCAGTAAAGATTGTGGTTAATGGTCTGCAACATATTGTTCAGCAAACAGATTAAATCCGTTCCGTCACCGTTGGCCCAAATACTTTAATATTTTTTTCTTTCTTTTTCTGTTTTAATTATTTAGATTCCAAAGTAAATGAGTAGCAGATATGACATCTCCGCGTTGTTATAATTTAGAAAGAAATATAATCTCACAGTAATTATTTCCTAATTAATACGATAATCATGTGTTGTGGTTACTCTAACTCACTCACCAATATATATATTCGATACGAACCATTTAACTTTCACTAAAGATTTTCTCTCTCTAGCCTCCTCCCTTTCTCTCTCTGTCGGCGATGCAGAGACTTTCCATAGACTCATCAGCTTCGAAGCTCCATAACTATGGAGGACGAAAGGACGACACCTATGATCTCGATGACTTAAAGCGGAAAGAATCAGCCTCCTCCTCTCCTCCTTCTTCTTCGTCGTCGTCCTCTGCAGATTACGACGATCACGACCTCAAGGACTTTAAGCCCAGACGGTTATCGCTTCAATCGCCTTTCGCGACTACGCATCTCAAGCGAGAGAAGCTCGTCCACTTCATTCCCGTACTCACTCTTATCTGCTTTATCATCCTCTACTTCTCTTCTCACGTTCCGTCGCAATCAGGTTCCTTCTCCAATCGAAATCTGACGACTCTGTGGTTTTGATTTATTGTTTTCTCATCAGTTTCAAATTTTCTCAGATTTGGCTCAGTTTAACGGATTCATGCGTCCTTCGAAGCATCTAGGTACAATGCAGATTCGAATCAATCTCTCATACACTTTGGCCGAATCACTTCTTGACCTAATTTGAAATTTGAATCTGAATTTCTGATTGTTTTTTTACCCTCGATTAGAATCCGACGAAAATGGCGAAATATCTGGGTTGATCAGTGCCGACGCTCTAGCAATCCGTAGTGGCATAAGGAATTTAAAAGAGACGGAAAGTTTCGCGTCGAGATCACTTCCCCGTCGCCGAACCTCTCACCGGAAAACAGCCGACTTCTAGCTTCTTCTTTTTTTTTGGCTCACATCTTCTTCGTCCTCTAGAATTGTCTTAGTCACTTGCATGTCGATTTGTTCGTTAAAACTAAAAAATCGCGAGTCGCGTTTCTGTTATAACTAATGGATAGAAAGCTAAATTCGAAATTAGCCTCGCCGGTTAACAATAAAAGTGGCCGGCGATGGAATAACTGTCATGCTATTGTGCGCTATGTATGTGCGGCGTATGTTACAGTTGAGTGAAGTAGAGTAGGTTAGAGTGCGCCTGTAGGAGTAGTTATGCTATCCAGCTGGAATTTTTTTGGACCGTTACAGAGCCTCGTGCTGCGGTTTAAGATTCCAGCTGGAATGAATATGAGTCGTCGTTCCTCTGGTCCTCGCTCGGTACTCAATTACGCTTCTTCTTCTTCTTTTTTTACTTACTCGAAGTTACAGCGACCAATCTCCTCTGCACAAGAAATAATTTTTAAACACTATTTTTTAAAGATATGTAGTTACAACTTACAATTATCAGTTCAATGTATATCCAAATCGATCAAATTATTGCTGAACTAAAATCCAAATAAAATGAAGAAGTTAGACACTAAAAACCTAATGCCAAGTATAAATGTGTCCCCGGCTTCGTCATATCAACGTTATCATAAGGGTCCACTTGATGAATATTTTGATTAATTGATCAGATTAAAAAAAAAGGTGAGAAAAGTGATGCCACGCGGGTCTGTCATAATGACGATTGTCACTTTAGCCCACCATTATCACCGTGGTCCGTGACGCTCTCCCTGCATACATGACGATTGATCATGGGCTCATTTGGTTAATTACCTTTTAACTTCTTTTTTTTTATTTTATCTTGGTGACGCAGTTTACTTCTTAAAGTGGATTAAATGTTAATAACTTATATACCCTAAGTTTGCAAATAGTGTCTACTTTTGTTATTGGATTCGCTTTTCTTAAAGATAGTTAAAGCATAATCTGTAATTAATATATTTAGGATACCCCATCAATATGATGCAAATGAAGTTGATGTTTCTTCTGACTAACTTCTAAAACATTCTTTGTGGAGTTTGTCTCAGGCTAGTACCAATGGCAGATGTAGTTCACATGACGAGAGACGTATTCAACTTATGGTTTGGATAGTCTTGAGATATTTTTTCAAATATAAGCTACTGATAATGCTTTTACCTTTTAGGGAATATAATGAGTACAACTCACAATTTTGCATTGAAAGAAAAACAAAAACAAAGAAATAAAGGAAGATATATCACTAAGATACTAACCCAAGATTAGTTTACTATAATCTACGCCTCACATACACAATCATTCACATTTTCCTACAAGTTAATTTTACATTTGACAATTTTTTTCGGATTTCAGACCGTAGCCTACGAATAAAATCAACTATATTCCATCTGAAAACAAAAAATGTAAACCTTTGAATTTAAAATACAACATGAAACATCTAAGCACTTTCCATTGTAACCAATTTTGGAAGATTTTATATTTGTACGTCCCCATAGAATTCAATTATTTATATAATGTATAGCTAATATTCGTTTAACGATTTATACAATGCACACTGTATAAAGTTGTGGATTAATACTAATTACTAAAATCACCACTATATAAAAGTTGATCTATATATTAAAGTGCAAAGTAATGTAAACTCATAGACACACTCAAACTTTTGACTTAATCCTAGTGCAAATTTATTAATGTTGAGCTAATATTCATGCAAATTTTATATTTTTTTTGAGTTTCTAATGAAATAATATTTTAACAATTTTTATTAAATTTTATAAAAAAATTTAAATATTAATACTTATTGATCCATTGCGAGAGCTTTTAAATGTAAAATCGATAAAATTATTTATAGTTTAATTACATAGTTAAATCCCATATTTTAGCTATTTAACCTTATTTTTAAAATATAGTATGTGTATCACATGTATTGATATCCTCGGGGCAACGTATCAACATAACACACCTCCTGTCCCAAGATAACACACCTCCTATTCGCAGATGACTCGCTATTCTTCTGCAAAGCGAGCACTCAAGAGACCGAGAAAGTGTGCAAAATACTTGCAGAATATAGTGAAGCATCAGGGCAACGTATCAACTTTGCGAAATCAAGTATAGTTTTCGGAAAGCAAGTCTCTAAGGAGGTAGCAAAAGAGGTTAAATTAATATCAGGAATTGAAAGGGAAGGAGGTACTGGAATATACTTAGGTCTGCCTGAGCTCTTTGTCGGATCCAAAATAAAAACTCTCAAATATCTGGAAGATAGGATACAAAGGAGAGTAGGATCATGGAAAGTAAAGTATCTCTCTCAGGCTGGCAAAGAGACACTCATCAAAGCGGTAGTCCAAGCGCTACCAACCTATGCCATGTCTGTTTTTGCTCTCCCAAGATCAATTTTCAAGGTAATCTCGAGATCAATCTCCCGTTTCTGGTGGAGAAGCCAGGAAACAGACACTGGAATTCATTGGCGAAGATGGAAGGAGATCTGCAAGCCTAAGTCTCTGGGAGGCCTCGGCTTCCGGGATATGGAAGGTTTCAACATAGCACTCCTAGGAAAACAGATTTGGAGAATAGTAAGCAACCCAAACAGTCTCCTTTCACAAACTCTCAAGGGGAGATACTTCAGGAAGAGTGAAATCCTAAAGGCCAAAGTCGGTCAATGCCCCTCATACGTGTGGAGGAGCATTAAGAGAGCTCAGAAACTTCTCTCTTTGGGCTTACAAAGGAATTTTGGAAATGGGACAGGAATCAAGTTTTTAGAGGACCCTTGGGTGGTGGATCCACTTCCCAGACCTCCAGTTACGAAAAAGGGAGTAGACCCAGGGGCTTTAAATCTACACCAATTCTTGGAGCCGGGATCAGATGAGTGGATACTCCCGCAACTGCAAAACTTTTTTGACCCAGGTGAATGCAACCTCATCATGCAAATAAAGCCAAGCAAGGAAGTAGCCAAATTTCCTTATTGTTGGATCTTCCAACCAAATGGGCAATATACTGTTAAATCTGGCTATAGACTCTGGGCGGAAAAGGTGCAGGAAGGGGAATGGCTACCTAATAACCAAACCCCAAATATAAACAGCCTTTTTGAGGCAATTTGGGCAACACCAACCTATCCAAAGATCCGACATTTACTCTGGCGAGTCCTATCCAACAACATATCCACTGGGGTGAATCTCTGTCAACGCAAACTAATCAGAAATGCATCATGCCCGAGATGTGGAAATGAAGAGGAGGATTCAAATCATATCTTCTTCCTATGTGGATATGCCAGAGCAGTTTGGGCCAATGTCTTATCAGGTTCTCTGTTCCTCCCTTATGCAGCAGATTCCATATATACAAATATCGCAGCATGTTTAAAGGAAGCAAAAGGAAAAGAGGACCTTATGCATTGGCCCTGGATCATATGGAATATTTGGAAAGAAAGAAATGTTTTCATCTTCAAGGGGTTAGATACTCATCCAAGGGAGACTGCCTTAAGAGCATTGAGAAGTGCATCTGAGTGGGATGAAGGCCACGCTCACCTAAGCAACAATCTAGATTGCTCTATGCCGGAAAACCAGGAGAGGAATAATCGTCTGGGCCAGGGGCAACGTAATACCAGATGGTCTCCCTCCATACCAGGTACACTCACTTGTAATATTGATGCTTCCTGGAAAGATGGGGATATAGGTACTGGGACGGGATGGATTTTGAGGACACCTCAAGGAAGAGTAAGATTTTATGGAGCAAAGGTATTCCCCCAACTACAGTCTGCTCTCCATGCGGAAGCGGCTGCTTTAGTTTGGGCGGCTACCTGTGCCTCTAATATGAAGTTGGAACAAGTTGTCTTTCAAACAGACTGCTTAAACCTCTTTACGGCGGTAACCAACCAGAAGGACTGGCCAGCACTAGATGGATACATTCAAGATGTAGCTCTGATTTTCCAGAATAACCCTTCTTTTAAGCTGTTTGTCATTCCTAGAAAGCAGAATAGGGTTGCAGATGTCTTAGCAAATGTTGCTAGATCTTACCCTAGGTACTTTGCAACAATAGACAATCGAATTCCTTTGTGGCTAAGGTCTTATGTACAAGATGATACTGTGGAATCATCTGAACTTTATATCAATTAATGAAAGTATGTTTTATGTGTTAAAAAAAAAAGTATTGATATCCTCGGGGATATGGCTGTGACTCTGATGAGATTAAGGATTCCTTTAGCTTTCTCTAGTCACCCTTTAACGTCTTCCGTACGGTTCCGAGGAAGCAAATCGATCGGTAACGAGACAACACCCTTCAGGACGGTGATAATGGCGGCTATTGCTGGGTCTGACCCACAAACGGCGTCGTCTACCTCCACAGTCATCGATTCTCATCTCCACATCTGGGCTTCTCCTCAAGAGGTCGTCGTGCTCTTACACTTTGTGAATTCGAATCCATTTTTTTTCTTTTTATGTATAATTGTATATAGAAAATTGGACCACTAGTTTAGCCAATTAAGCAAATGCAATATGGAAGCATGAATACTCTTCGGAACTAATACCGTTTCTACTACGATGATAATGAGTCGTATGTTGAGTAAGTGATCTGATGGATTCCCAATATGTGTGTGTTCAGGCCGCCACTTATCCTTATTTTCCAGGCCAAGAACCTACATTGACTGGTGATGTCGATTACTTGCTCAAGGTTTTGACTTTTGAGCTCTGCCATTAACTCAAACTCTCATGGGTTTGAGAAATTTTGGAAATTTTTCTTTCTTGCTAACTGTTTTCTTTCTGGTTGTTTTTTAACTTAGAACATGGAAGAGGCAAGAGTAGATGGAGCTCTCATTGTGCAACCCATCAATCACAAGTTTGATCATTCTTTAGTAACAAGGTCTATCCTTTTCTTTATTCTCGAATCTGCATATTTGTTCTTTCAAAACTTTAGATATTACAAGTTAATTATGTTTGAACATTGGATGGAATACGCTAAATTAAACATTTTGCCTCTCTCTTTTCGTTTTACTTATGGTGTAGCTGTCTCGCTGCCTTTTTCTGTCAGTAAATGACTATGGGATGCATTATTGGGGTGTAGGTTGTTTCTTGCTTCTGATTGAAAATTCAAAGTCCTTAGCTGATTCTCCAATCAATGCAGACCTTAGATTGCTTGCGATTTAGCCATTTAAGTCAAGCTTGTTTCTCAAGTTGATTATGTTTTCTTGTTGACAGTGTTCTGAAGAAATACCCGTCCAAGTTTGTCGGCTGCTGCCTTGCAAATCCTGCAGAAGATGGCAGTGGAATTAAGCAGCTTGAGAATCTTGTTCTAGAGGTCTTTTTCCTTTAGCTCTTTCTCAAAATATGTCAAAATATCATTTATGCATCACATTTCTCTGAGTTTTATTGTAGAGTAATTATCGTGCTGTTCGGTTCAATCCCTATTTGTGGCCGTCGGGTCAGAAGGTACTAACTCTAATGATTCCAATGATATTGGATCAAGTTTCTACCGTACTCTTCTAAGTATCAATGATTTTCATAACACAGATGACAAATGCTGTTGGAAAAGCTATGTTCTCTAAGGCAGGGGAGCTTGGTGTGCCTGTTGGCTTCATGTGCATGAAGGTCTGGTAGTAATCTGACCTCTGTGTGCTCCAAAGTTTTGTGGTTTGTGCTAAGCTCTTTCTTTTAAAATTTTTGTTTACTTTATTCAGGGTCTACATCTGCACATTGCAGAAATTGAGGAACTGTGCACGGAATTTCCAAAGACAACTGTTTTACTAGATCACGCTGGATTCTGCAAAGTACCAGAGTGAGCTGCTCTTTCCTATTCCGAGAAATAATCCAGTCCTTTCCAATTCCTAAAAGATCATATTACTAATACTCATGGTTTCATCAACCTACAGAAATGGTGAGGCTAAGCTTGCTTATACTCCACTCATGAAGCTTTCTAGATTCCCACAGGTGAAAAAGGATAAACGTTACTTTTAAATTTAGAATTCTCACTAGCTCACATATCATACGAGTCTGAGGGAAGTATATTGAAACAAGCAGGTGTATGTGAAATTCAGCGCTCTATTCAGGCTATCAAGAACCGGTTTCCCGTATCAGGACCTGTCGCCTCTCCTATCGCAAGTTGTGTCCAATTTCGGGGCAAATCGTGTCATGTGGGGCAGGTAAACTTACTTATTTCGCTTTCCCAACCGAAAGACCAAAAGAAGAAAAACATTTATATGATTGAACAATACATGATCATATATGGATTGGCTGCTTTGTTTGCTGCAGTGACTTCCCATTTGTTGTGCTTGAATGTGGACACAAAGAAGCCAAAGAAGCTGTGACCATTATTGCAAAACAAGCATCCTTGTCAAGTTCTGAGATGGATTGGATCCTGGGAAAGACTGTGATGCAGATATTCCCTGGACAATGGGTTCTTCCTGGAGAGGTTGCATGAATATAAGCTAATCAATCAAACGATGGAGTTATATCATCTAAGACACATAACTCTAGCCTTTTTATTACCAAACTACACTAAATGTATACCAATTTAGCAAACCAACATAAGTTTTCTGTATTAAAAGCCTGAAACATGCTGGTTGATATCATAATGCTTACTACGAGATTATGGAGGACCTGGATGCTGACGTCTATGGTACTAGTGCTTTGATCGACAATGTCTTTTACAATGGATGAGACGTGAGAATGTGATGATTTGGATCTTGATCATTGGTGGCATTGCTGGGACATTTATGAGGGCATGGATCTTTTGAGAGGTCTGCTGATCAAGCCTGGGATGGTTACTAAGAATCTGAGATTGTGGGGACTATCATGTGTTAGGATGGAGGTTGTGCACTTTCTGTGACTACTATTAGCATTCGGATGGTTGAAAAATATACTAAGAGAAAACAAGAATAAGCATTTTTCCGCAATGCTGTTTGTCGAGACCCTTTTGTCTGATAACATACTAGTACAAGTTTGATTACAAGGGAAGTTCACGTCGCAATGAGTTACATTCTTAATTCATGATATAGGGCTGAGGAAGAGGGAACTGTTTGGTGACACGGACCCTTATAACTCAACGCTGTCTTTCAGGTGAAGCATATGATGTGTAAGCCTTGATGATTGAGACATACATATCAATGCCCTTCAAGTATTCAGATTGACTCAGATACTGCAAAAGCACGGGACGAAAGAAGAGCATTTGAAAATACTCCCTGGAGGTGATGATCCACCAAATAATAAGCAAATACAAGGATGTGATATTTGTAAAAGTGACAATACCTCATTGTGATCATGAAGCAAACTCGGGGTGTTTGATATAGGAGAGAACCCAATCGCGGGCAAGCTTGCTTTCCGAAAATACCGAGAATCTGTTGATGCAGGGAAGATTTCAGGCTCACTAGTCTTCCCTCCAGCTTCATTCACAGCCTGTTCTAAAAGTCCCCACCATGGATTTGAATCATCTTTGGCTGTATGTAACTGTTTCCCTGAAAGATTCTGGTCGAACCGCCACAGCTGACATACCGAGAGAACCCGACATCAGATACAAGTTGCTTAAGTTCTGGCCACAGTAGTAAGAAAATTACCTCGAAGGACATGTTCCGGGCAAGAGGTGCCCATTCCTCCACCAGACGTTTTTCAAGTGCTACTAAATCAGCAGTGGGTGGGATACGAATGTCGAAACCAGCTTCAGCCTCAGATGGTTGCAGATTCATCACAAAACCCTTAATCCGCAAGCGACCCAAATTATTGTCAGGTTTCAATCACAGAGATCCAATTCTGGTCATCAAGTGTGAAAATAAAAGAAAGAGAGAAAAGAATACATCTGAAGAAGGAGTGCCAGCTTTGAGGAAAACCATGTTGACAGAGATCACTCCACCTTCAGGCTTCAAACCAGCTTTGAGCAGATCAAACTGAGAAGCTCTGAATCTCATCATACTCTCAATGCTTTTAGTGAGATTCTCCGTGGCTGAGTCATCATAGAGCTTTGCGCCATGGCCAGGTTGTCCTGCAGCTTTGATCTTAAGCGACCATGGAATCCTCTCTCCATTGAACACTCTGTATCTCTCCGTTGGAGATGGCAAACCTTTATTCATCCATCACCGTTAGCCATTTATGCACTAGCTTCTTATATTATTAACAAGCGTACCAAATGTTTTATACCTTCGTCGAGCACGACCGCAATGTTCAAGTTTTTGAAGATTTCTGATTCCACGAATTTACCAACACCATCAGTGCCACCGATCTCTTCATCGGGAACGAACGAGACATAGACGGATCGACGTGGCTCGAATCCAGAGGCAACAAGCTTGCGAATGGCTTCTAGGTACTGCATCCCAACGCTCTTCATGTCCTGAGTTCCTCTTGCGTAAATTCTGCCGTCTCCGTCGATTTCTGCTCCGAGCGGAGGATGATCCCACTTGTCTGCCTCAAAGGGGACGACGTCGGTGTGAGAGTTTAAGAGAATCGCAGGTAACGAAGGATCTGATCCAATCCATTTCAGGAGAACAATGGGCTTCCCCTGAACGAATTCTATCGATTGATATTGGAGAGAGATGGTTTGAGCTTGGGATATAATGAAATCTGCGGCTGCGCAGTAGTCAGGATTAGGCTGTACGGTGTTGATTCGGAGGTAATCCTGGAACCTGGAAACGATCACCTTCGCGTCTGTTTCAGCTAAAGAGGCAGAGAGAGCCATTGATGATGACGAACTATAAGCAGACTGAGAGTTGTGAAGAAGCTTTCTTCTTGCCCGCCATTAATAAGCAAGTTTGAAACCCGTGTTCCACGTGACCATCCACGTGCGTGTCTCCACCCAAACCGGATCGCGTCTCGTTATTTAATTCGTGACATGTGTTAAAATCATTTATTGGACTCATTATATATTTCTGAATAACATATTATTATTCGTTTTCGTTTTTTTCCTTTAACATGATAAATCAATGAAAATATATTATACAGATCCTATTGCCTTGAAGTATAAAATACTACTACTAATTCAGGTCATTAGAGATCGAATAGACCTGGTTAAAGATGATTTAAGAGAACGATCGTTAAATTGATCTTGAGTTACTCGAGTTTCAAAGCCTTGCAAGCAAGAGGGTTCGAAGGCCCACTTACAAGAAGAGCTTCATACTGGGCTAGAGAGGTGTGCAGTTGAACGATTTAGAATTGGTTATTGTTTTAAACTAATCGTATGAGAACTAATTCCCTTGTCAGTCCTCCAACTTTTTTAATCTTCAGCTATCAACTTTTCAGACACTAGAATCTATACTATTAAAACAGAAAACATTTTAATCTTTTTATATATATATATGTTATATTACATATAATACTCTTGAATATTTATAATTTTACAATCATTAAAAATAATTATATAACTATTATCTCTATTAAACATAAACATGTATTCAAATATTATAATAAATAAATATATTTCTAAATAATCTAAACATGATAGATCTTTTTGTTTGCTTTTAATTTAAATATAATTATTTAATAAATAAATAATATTTAATACTTTTATAAATATTAAAATTTTCAAAAATATCTACGATTTTTAGGATTGCTATATAATATATATACAAACATAAAATTGTTAACATATGTTAAACTTTCAAATATAAAAACACATATTATTAAAAAAAACAAAATAAATATTAAAAAGATTAGATCTATAGAACATGCCAGAATCTAGTTAATCTTTGAAATGAACTTAACCAACAATAATTTTTAACCATTTAAATGAACTTAACCAAGATTTGGCTATCAGAACATTGTTTGTTTTATTTCTCTGCGACAGCTAATTTTAGAAAATCACCGTCTGATGCTTATATAAATGGTAGAACTGGTACTAAGATTTAGATAGCCTTAACTTGTCCTATTTTCTACTTCCCTCTTCATCTACACTCTCAGTCTCTTCATATTTCATTTCCCACATTTTCTTAGCTCTCCCTTTTCCTTTGAAATTCATTGTGTTTCTAAGATCATTCCATCTCTGGGGCTCACGAAATTCCTCGCCTTTTCCTCTAATTTTTCTACTCGAGAATCGAAAATTTTGAGCTCCTCGGTTACTAATTTAGGGGTTTTGGGTTTTCTTGGTCTACGTGATGAGTCATCGGCGGGATTCCGGCAGCGATGCAGTTCACGTGATACCCACCAACGACCCTCCGCCGAAGAATCGGTTTCCGATTCCTGGCGCCACTTCCGTCTGGGCCACTGACGATGATTACAACCGTGTCTCGGCGCTGCACACCGACGATACAGAGTCGCCGTGCAAGAAAACATGCGGGTGTCCTGTTGGACCAAAATGTTATTAAGCACATTGGACTTGAAACATGTTGATAATGTGAATATGAAATGGGCTTAAAAATTAGACCCATTAGGGAATAAGTGGAACTTAAGAAAGTCCCACATTGCTTAGAAGGAACTTTTTCCACTTGCATATATATGAAACAAAGTCACTAAGTGTCAAAGTGGTTTATGGGGAGAACCAAAGGATCCACACGCGCGCACCACCACCACCACCGCCGCTCGCTCGTGCTCTGTGCTTTGGGATTTGGGATTTGGGATTTGGGATTTGGGATTTGGGATTTGGGATTTGGGATTTGGGAATGTCTCGTCGTCGAGGAGTCCTATTTTTTTGGCGACTGAAAATGAGATCGACCGATCCTTACTGGACCGATCGATCCATCCTCGCGAACATTTCCAGGATCGATCGTTCCTCTTCTGGATCGATCGATCGCGTGCTACGGATGGTTTCTTGCGTGAGTTTCTAGGATCGACCGATCTAAACCAGATCGATCGATCTCGTTTTACGTGAAATTCCAGGATCGACCGATCGCCTACAGGATCGATCGATCTGATTTTTGGATCGATCGATCGGGTTCAAAATCTCATCGTAATCCGCGAATATTCCAGTCAAAACGGTTATAACCGCTTGCGGAATTTTCGGGATTTCGTTGAAAGTCGAGATTTTATCTCGAAACCCCCTTAATCACTTCTTCCCTATAAATAGAGAACTAAAGCAATCATTCTGGGTATCCCCGAGTATCCGGAATATCTTGAGAATTCTTGAAATCTCTAGAACCCTAAAAACTCTTTGCTTTCTCTAAATTCACAGAAAAAGGTCCTGCTCTCTCTCATATTCGTTTCTATCTTTCAGAAACGATTCTTGCTCTTGAGTATATCGTAGATACTGTGTTCGCAGATTCCGAATTCGAGTGTTGCGAATCGGTCTATAAAAGGTTGTATCCTGGGATTCAAAAGGCGTATTAAAACCGTCACACTACGGGCGCTTTATTGAGTTAAGGAAATAGACATCTCGCCTCCTTTCTGGATTTCATAAAAATCGTTTTATAAATCGTGTTTTTACAAATTGATTTCTCCTTATATCACAAATTATCAAATCGTATTTTCTTATCCGGTTTTATAGCTCCTACGTCTCCGTCTTCCTCCTCCTTCTCGGAGATCGGGAAAGCTTTCTTCAAGACGAAGCTATGCTGCAAATTCCGCGCAGGAATCTGTCCGTACGTCGGGAGCACCTGCCATTTTGCTCACACCGTTGAGGAGCTCCGTCGTCCGCCGTTTAATCGGCAGGAGACGGCGGCTGAGAGACGCGAAAAGATTAAGATCCCGGCGGAGAGTGGAAGATCTTACAAGGGAAGGCAATGCAAGAAGTTTTACAGTGGAAAAGGATGTCCTTACGGAGAAAGCTGTACGTTTTTACACGACGAAGCTTCAAGAAACAGAGAAAGCTTTGCGATTAGTTTAGGCCCTCGTGGTTATGGTGCCGGTGATGGCGAAAATGTTTCTCAGATTGTGAGACATCCAAAATGGAAGACAAGGATGTGCAACAAGTGGGAGATGACTGGGTATTGTCCTTTCGCTACTAACTGCCATTTTGCTCATGGAGCTTCAGGTAAAGTTTCAGCCTTTTCCGTCTACTAGTAACTGTAATCCTCCTGAAGAAATTTTGATCAATGGTGCTTGGTGAATGGATTGGTGAAAATGAGGTTTTTCAAAAAGGACTGTGAGTGGATCAGGTGGGAAGGTTGAATTGTTGGAGTTTGAGGAGATCTATCAGTTTCTGATAGGAACAAATTCTCGATCTGCTTGTTATCCAAGGAAATGCAGAAAGCTTCAACTGTTGGTAGCTAAAACTTGATGTCTTTATGATGCTGTTTTGCAGAGTTGAATATGTTTGGCGGGGGACCTGTCGAAGGAGAAGGTAAGGTCGGAACATCTGCCACTCCGGACACAAAGAATACAGGACAAGCTGACACTGTGACTAGCCTTGTTTCTCCTGGAGTCCCGTCCCAACGTGCATATAATGCCGTTGCTCAGAAATTCAACGGGGTCATAATTCTACGGAAATGGAGAGGACCGGATAAAAATCAGCCGGGTTTATAGTGATTGGATCGACGATATTGAATAAAGTCACTGCCTTTTCACTGATTTGATGACAAAGGTCTTTTTAGAGTTGTGCCTATGTTATATATTAGCTTCCTCTCTTTTCTTGTTGTAGATTGTGACTCAACAAAGAAAAGAACTCATCTTTTTGTTGTTAACTTGTTATCCTCTGATTCTCTTTTTATGTCAATCCTAGTATCTGATCTACTACCAGACCAAACCGGACCAAATCATCGTACTTGCAAACCAAATCAACATTTCATCCGTCAATTACTCAATATTATAAGAGCATCTCTTTTTTTCTTTTGGGCTAAAATGTATTTCTCTGTTCTCTTTTTCAAAATTTGGATACTTTTTTCTAATATATTCCTGATTTTTGGCTTGTTTCATGTTAATTTTAACTTCCGAAAATATTTTATTAAGACACTAATTTCTTGTTTAAACTGTCACAAAAGACTCGCTCAAAATGCTAAGCAAAGCCACTAACGTGTCTCTGCCATAGCCACTTCCTTCCCCTCACTTCTCTCTACTCACTGAGAACAATATTTTATTTTTCCGCAAGCAATTCTCAGAACAAAACCTATCTTCTTTCCCAAGCAATATACGAAACTGGTGAAAGCCGGAGTGTTTCTGATCCGCCCGTATCAATCTTCGAATGGCGTCAACAACAACAATACCAGATACAGATGTTTTCCCAAGCGTTACCATGCCCATCCCCGTAGTCTTAACCTGCGTTCTTCTCTTTGTCATAGTCGCCGGATTCTTCTCTTTCTTCTTCTGGCGATGCCTTCTGAATCGGTTGTTCTCAGCTTGGACCATTCGGCGAACACCTTACGGTGACCTAATCCATGTTACCACTCCGCCTGAAAACACCGGCCTCGACCCATTTATCATCAGGTCCTTTCCTGTGTTTCTCTATTCATCTGCAACAATGAAAAATCACTGTACGGAATGCGCTATCTGCTTGTCAGAGTTTTCAGATGAAGACACCGTTAGACTCATAACGGTTTGTCGTCATGGATTTCACTCAAGTTGCATTGATCTTTGGTTTGAGTTACACAAGACTTGCCCTGTTTGCCGGTGTGAGCTAGACCCGGGACTGGTCGGATCTGGAAGCCATGAATCTTTGCACAACACATTCACAATTACAATTGAAGACCTAAACCATGACGAAGAAAATCATCCTACCACTAGTTCAAGCAAAAGGCTTACGGAAGCCTCAGCTTGGCGATTCTCGAGGTCACATTCTACGGGGCATTTCATGGTTAAGACGACGGATGTCAATGTGAAGATCATAAGAAAACATTACCAACCAGGAAGCGGTGTCATGTTCGAGGAAAACCCTCCTACCACTAGTTCAAGCAAAAGGCTTATGGAAGCCTCGGCTTGGCGATTCTCGAGGTCACATTCTACCGGACATTTCATGGGTAAGACGACGGATGTCAATGTGAAGATCAAAGGAAGACATTACCAAACAGGAAGCTGCGTCTCGTTCGATGAACTTACTCGGTATGATGAAGCTGCAGAACACGGGATGGTTTGGTGATTCATCATACCTTAGCAGGATTTGAACTCTAGTTTATCAATAAATTCCAATTTTGTGTTATTTATAGCAGTAGATATTCAGAACTGTAATAAAGATCTGTAGTCAGATCTCCCTACGAATAAACTGAGAAAGAATAAGAGTCATTCCACCGGTTTTTCTTGAGAAGCATTGTTGTCCTCTATTGTGTCACCATCTTCAGGTTTTTCTTCAGAAGTATTCTTGTCATCCGTTGTGTTACCATCTTCAGATTCACCGGCGCTTCTCAAGCTAAACTTTAGACTGATAGGTCTGTCCATTAGCTCCTATAGGAAAACGAAATTGTAATGAACTCACTCTACATGCCCAAGAGAAAAAAAAGCAAAGTTTTCTTATCTTGGTTTTGGAAATTGGCAACGGAAGCAAAATTTATACCTTCCCATTGAGTTTAGAGATTGCAGCCTCGGCTTCTTCTCTAGTAGGAAATGAGACAAAGCCATATCCGGAAGCTCTTCCTCCAGGGTCTGTGAAAACAACCCGAGCTGAAACAAGGTTGAAATCTGCAGCAGTGAAAAACTCACGGAGATGGGTTGATCTTGCTTTCCAAGCGAGGTTAGATATGTAGAGTTTGTGACGGGTTTCTCCAGGGGAAGAAGAAGGAAGAGCGTTTGGAGGTTTCGGGGTAGGCTTCTTGAACCTTTTTGCAAAGTTTACCCTTATGATTCTCCCTGAGACTTGCTGAAAAACAAAGAACATTGAAGCTTGTTTCATATAAAGGATGGAGAATAATAGCTAACAATTCAACACAACGACACTTAATTCCTTTATCAAAGTATAGATTTCTATAGCTGTTCCCAAATTATACGAGTAAAAAGTTTTGAGAAAAACCAACCTATCCACACTTCATCAGAGAAGAATCTAAAGAATCTTGGATCAAGAACACACAGGCCAAGACAGAAGAACATTGATAGCACAATACAGAAAAGGGGTGGGAAATAAATGGTTTGAGCTTACAAAAGTATCGAACTTATCAACAGCAGCTTGAGCTTCTTCCCCAGAAGCCATTGTTACAAAAGCAAAACCTCGATTATTCCCATCTTTTAGCCTTATGATCTGAGAAATTTTCAAAATTAAGGTTATCTATCTCGCAATACCAAAAGAAAAAAAAAATTAACTTATGAATTCAAGAAACAAAAAAACCTCGACATTGATCACAGTCCCGCATTGTCCAAAAAGCTCAGAGATGTCATTTAAGCTCATAGACCATGGGAGATTGAATACAAATAGCTTCCTTTTTAGATTTAACTTCTGGGTTTCTTCAGTCTTCTCCTCCGGCGGTGACGTTTGTTCCTCCGCAATGGAACAGAGTACGGAAATGAGCCGTCGCGAGTTGTCGCCGCCGGCACCTAGAGGAAAACGGAGAGAGAAGACGGTAGAGACATAACTGGGATTTCGAAGACTAAAGGCTGTAGGTCTAGACCGTCTTGAGAAGAGATAAGGTTTTGAGGAAGAAGAAGAGAAAGAGAGGATGGAGAGAGCAGCTTCGAGAAGCGCCATTTTTAGCTTTTTGCACGAGAGAAATGGATTAGACCGAAACAAAATGGATAGGTTTATCAATTCTGACAATAAAAAAAAAAAAAATGTTAGAGGAATATTTCCATCTGGATTGACTTTTACCTCTTTTAATAAATGCCAAGCCTTTTATTCCTTATTAGTTCTTCGCTGTTTTTATAGTTCGATAAACTGTCTAGCAAAGAGAGAGAGAAGGTTTCGAGGAAGAAGAAGAGAAGGAGAGATAAATGAGAGAGCAGCTCTCGCAAGAGAAATGGATTAGACTGAATCAAAAGGATATTTTTTCTGGACCGGTTTGAAATTCTTTCGGAAACCAATCGTGAACCGGGACTACCAACTTCGGTTCTGAAGGGTAATTAATGGCACGAGGAGTTGACCGCATATTATATAGTTGTTGTACCAATAAATTCAAATTCCACATTCACATTGTAGTCAAATAAACAAGATTTTTTTTTCAAGTCAAAAAGTGTGTATTCTGCTAAAAACTGGATTTATATTGCGCAAATACACAAGTATTCTATTGAAAAAAAAAAGTTGGTCAATATAAAATCTAGTGACATAAGTTAATCCAATTAACAACAGCATGATTTTTGAAGTGATTGAAAGTTATTCCAAGAAAGTCCAGCCAGATGTCTTCAATCCATTCATCACAATACCATGCATTAAAAAAACGATGTCGTTTATTAACAACTTCCACACACCAACCAAATTCTATTTTCCCTTCTTTCTATTTAAAGGAAAAATGAAAATAAAAATTCCAGATTCGAGAAAAGAGTCTCACACAAACTCGGAGCAGAAGAAGAAGAAGAGAACCATCAATCAAGCTTTTTCTTTTCATTCTTCCTTCACACTCTAATCTAAACCCTAAACCTTAATTTCTCAAATTTCATTGTGGGAGTGTTTAATACTCTGCTTGAGCCACAGGAGGTTTAAAGTGAGGTATTGCTGACATATATATACAATGGCGTCGCTGGCTTTGTCGTTTCCTCCCGCCGCTAAGACGTCGCATTTATCCTCGTCTTCTTCGAAATTCTTCTCCTCGTGCTCTTCTCTCTCGTTCAGTACCTCTCAGTCTCGGTCCCGAAACTCAGTCTTCGCTTCTATTGTAAGCAGTGTTCGCATGATTATATGAATTCCGTTTATGTTAACGTTAATTCATCCGCGTGGATGTGCATTTTTTCCTTCTCATAGAATTGGAGTGTTTTTTTTATTCGTCTTTATTTAGTCTCTCTATTACATTTTCTGCGTTGAGAGATTCATACATTGAGTGGAGCCTATTACCTATCTTTGTGTAGTTTGAATTTCTGAGATTTTGGTACAAAGGTTGTCTCTTTTGTCAGTTTCTGTTTGTTGAGGTCGTTGCTTTTGCCAAATAGCATCTGGATAAGTGGACTTGATTCGTTTGATATAGTTTAATTTACTATTCAGGAAGAAACTGAGAAGAACTACATGAAAATCTGGCTAATGTGTTCTTGTTAGGGACAAAATAATTTTTTTGTTTTGGGTGTTGGTTTTAGATTTGTGTGAATTTGGTTTTTGTTGTTGTTGCTAGAAATGTGATATGCCTGAGTCATTGAATGTGGGGAATGGGAATCCAAGTATCCCAATCATCAATGAGAGGACACTTCCAAAGTTCTTGGAATCTGCCCGGATGGAGAAATCGGTCAGTAGAACCAATACCAGGCTCAAGCTGTTCTCTGGTACTGCAAATCCAGCACTTTCTCAGGAAATTTCTTGGTATATGGGCTTGGAGCTTGGCAAGATTAAGATTAAGAGATTTGCTGATGGGGAGATCTACGTTCAGCTGGAAGAGAGCGTTAGGGGATGCGACGTCTACTTGGTGCAGC
The DNA here is from genome assembly GCA_039880935.1 of Streptanthus diversifolius. NCBI lineage: Eukaryota > Viridiplantae > Streptophyta > Magnoliopsida > Brassicales > Brassicaceae > Streptanthus > Streptanthus diversifolius. The sequence continues at coordinate 18,883,100 of JAXGFM010000022.1, read as the reverse complement.
CTACTTGCACTCCAACTAATGAGAATCTCATGGAGCTTTTGATTATGGTTGATGCTTGTCGAAGAGCATCTGCCAAGAAAGTTACAGCCGTAATTCCGTATTTTGGATATGCAAGAGCTGACAGGAAGGTGAGTAAGTTACCTGCTTTGACAATATATTGAGGGTTCTTGACAATATCTTTCCTTCATATGATTTTATCTTCTGTATCTTTTTGCTGCTTGCAGACACAAGGGCGTGAATCCATTGCTGCCAAATTGGTTGCTAACCTTATCACAGAAGCTGGTGCAGATCGAGTTCTTGCATGTGATCTTCATTCAGGACAATCAATGGGTTATTTTGATATTCCAGTGGACCATGTGTACTGCCAGGTACACCTCTAAAGCCACGCTCTTGATAGCTACGGCCTCTCCTCTTTATGCACTGTGTGTAAGATACCTTTTAACCCAATATGCTTTTAATTTTTTACAGCCGGTGATACTTGATTATCTTGCTAGCAAGTCAATTTCCTCGGAGGATTTGGTTGTGGTTTCTCCTGATGTTGGTGGAGTAGCCAGGGCACGCGCTTTTGCAAAGAAATTATCAGATGCGCCACTTGCCATTGTTGATAAAAGGCGTCATGGACACAATGTTGCTGAGGTAATATAATACCCCTTCTCTTTCAAAGTCAGAGTTTGCTCAAACAACATCTGTTACTTCCTCTCAAGTTCACATGCGTTCCTTTCAGGTCATGAACCTAATTGGTGATGTAAGAGGGAAGGTGGCAGTAATGGTTGATGATATGATTGATACTGCTGGTTAGTAAAAAACAGCATGGAGTTGGCTTAATCTTACTCTTTGAAGAAACATGCTACAGACAAACCCAGCTTTCGGTTTTCCTGTTTCCCCATCAAGATCACTAACGACCCCTTCTGCTTTTTCAGGAACCATTGTAAAAGGAGCAGCTTTGTTACACCAGGAGGGTGCTCGAGAGGTCTATGCGTGCTGCACTCACGCTGTTTTCAGGTAACCGTTTAGCCGATATTTTGTTTGTACTTCTTGAACACTCTCAAAATCATTACTTTCTGAAGCACTCTATTGTTTCTAATCAATCAATGGGAATTAGTCCGCCTGCGATAGAGCGATTATCGGGGGGTTTGCTTCAAGAAGTGATAGTGACAAATACGTTACCAGTAGCGGAGAAGAATTACTTCCCGCAGTTGACAATTTTATCGGTGGCTAATCTTCTGGGTGAGACGATTTGGCGTGTCCATGATGATAGCTCCGTCAGTAGCATTTTCCTTTGACCTCCTCATCTCTGTCTCATTGCATCATTTGAAAGTTTTCTTGCTTTTTTAGTCGGTTTAAGGGTCGGTCTAGAATCGGACTTAAAGATTATCCCGGTTTATGTTCTAACCATGGCCCATGGGTCACCAAGTTTTCTTGCATTGTCTGTTTATAGTTTAGGTTTTTTCTCATTTGGTCCATATCTCATTATGAATTCAATTGATCTTGAGCCGATTTGGATTTATGGTATACACAAGATTTTAAGTAAATTTATCGTCTTATAACATAAACTGGCACAAAATCCCGTTAACAGTTTTGAAAATGGGCTGTATTTACCGCTGAATAGAAAGACTTTATATACTAAGGACCTGATGAGAATAAACTCACCTTAAAAGGGAGTTAATCGCCCGCCGAATTGCTTACATGGGAAAACAAAGATCATCGTACTTCTGTCTCTTTGGCGAGGCAACCAACACGAACATTATTACAATGTGTACAAGAAAAAAATAGTGAAATTGAAAGACCTATTCCTAAGAAATGAGATCTCTTCCAACTTCGTAGAAAAAACTGGCCACTTCGATTCATTCTCCAACATCTTTAACAGTTTGGAGCAATTTGACAAAAAATAAAACAATCATAAGTATGTCTTTCCAGTCACGCACTTCATAGATAATAAGCCCATAACGTAACAAATGCCTATAGGCTCCAGTTCAACGTGTAGAGTAACCGGAAGACACTATTCTTAGATAAAACTCAAGCAGACTCACTCACGGATTCTGCATGCTGCCATATGCCATCAAATTGGCAACGTGGCCCTAGAAGTGAATTGCTCCTGTTGCTCACCGTAATCTCTGGAGGGTAACCTCCTTCCTCTACCTCCCCCATATAAATAGCTAGTTTCCAACTACGGAGCGTATGGCAAAAGTCTTGTCTCAACCTTCTACGCCGGCCTCAGCGGGTGGGTAGCAATCCAAGTGTTGCTCTCAGGACGGCTTTGTGGTTTTGGAAAGCGTAAGGCCGCTTTAATCCATCAAGTTGATGTGGGACATTGATCTTTAAGTGAAATAAGAACTGATATAATAATGAACTGTCTAAGCGTAATCGTAAGGACATTCGTTTTTATTTACGTCTACGTGAAAAAAAAGTAACTATTGAACTCTCTTATTATTCCTAAACTATTCTTATTTGTCCACTCGAATTAGTTAATAGTATAACCTATACTTCGGGAACCCAACCCAATAGTCTTGGTACCATTGTGTCTCAAGCTTTCTTTAACGGTATTATCAACCGAGCAGATAATGGCTGCGCCGGAAAAAGATTCTACACACTTGATTCTTTCATTAACGCCGCTAATACTTTCCCCAACTTTGCTAGTTCCGGTACTAGCTAGGCGTGAAATTGCGACTATGTTTGCCCATTTCACCCAGGAAGTCCGATGTAAGACTTCCTTCTTCTTCTTCTGCTTTTTTGTCTTTCTATAAAATATCTCTTTTGTCTTCCTTCTTCTTTTTTTGTCTTCCTTCTTCTATACGCCAGCCCGAGCTCGTAGGTAGCAATCCAACTGTAGCTTTCAGGACAGCTTTGTGGTTTTGGGTGAATAACGTAAGGCCGGTACTGAACCAAGGATTTGGAGCTACGATTAGAGCCATCAAAGGAAGATTAGAGTGTAACGGTGCGGATCCAGAAAAGGTTAATGCAAGGATTAGGTACTATAGAGACTATTATGAGCAGCTTGGTGTAGACCCTGGTCCTAACCTTAGCTGCTAAAAAGCTCTTTAAAGACTATTGTTGGACGTTGTCGTGTTTAAGGTGAAATAATAAGTGAGATAATACAATTACATCTCATGTATAATCTGGCTTCAGTGTCTCCTGCTTCACAAGCAAAAAGTTTGTTGTAATAATCTTGTGTAAGTGAATTCACATTTATAAATGTCTTGACTTGCAAGAAACTAGTGAATGATGCACAATTATGAGGGCCGGTGGGCATTCCGTTATTTTAGTCAAATTTACAAAGAAGCCCATTAAAAGTGAGAAAATATATGCATTTGTACAGTCCAAACAAAAAGCCCAAAAGAAAAAAGAATAAAATTAGGGCTTCTTCATTTAGTTCCGCCTCAACTCATATATATATATATACACAACCCATGTCGCAACGCAATTGTAAGAAAAGCCGATTGTGTTCTGTTTCGTTCTTCTTTTTCTTCGGTGTTATCATCTTCTTTTCGATTTGTGACTTCAAATTCATAATGAATCTGCTGTGATGAATAAATTCGTGTGCCAGAGATGGGGTGCTTTGTTCTTCATCGCTGACGGCTAAACACATCCCTCTAAGAAGTTCTGAGCCTTTTCTAAATCTTTACTTCTCTTCAGTTTAGAAAATAAAACTTTTTTTAAGTTCGGTTTTTTTTGATTTTTTCAAATCTGGAAATTTATGGTTGTGAGTCGAGGTGACGATAGAAATTTCACAGGTCTGTCAATCCACTGAAATTTTGTGATGTTATTGTGATATCTCGACAGGTTCTGATTGACTCATAGAAATTCCTTTTTATTTTATTTTTGTTTGAATTTCGTGTTTTAAGTTTTGAGGTTCTTTTATCTGAAAAGGATTGAATCTGGGAATATGATGAATCTCATTAAACAAATGGGTAATTTGCGACTGATGTTACATTGATGTTTTTATTCACCTTGGAGAACTGATTCTCAGATTCAAAGTTTTGTGGTTTTATATTTTAAGCAAATTCGAATTTATTACTCTTGATTTAAAGAATTGATTTTGTTAAAGTTCTTTCAATCTATCTGGGCATATGATGAAATTTTATTTCATGGGTAATTTGCGTCTGAATCTTCTTGATGCTAACTTTATGATAAACTGATGCCCAGAAGAAATTCTTGTAATTAATTTTTAGGGATTATCTATATATTTAACAGCTTATGAATTTTTATCTAATGGTTTGCAAATTTAAAGAGTGAGATTCCTCTTTAAGCATAAAAATGTTGTTACTTTTTGAAATTTAAAGCAGAAAAACAACTCAATAATTATTAATGCAGAACAAGATGAACTCATATAATATCCCAAATCATATTAAAGACTTAGATTCAGACATTGACAAATCTACAAATCTCCCTAATTCCACCTTCAATTCCTGTAAGAACATTAATATTACCCATTTTCAACATATAATTCTATAAAATTTAGAAAGAATAAATCTTGATCGACTGCATATTCCCAAAGCTTCTTGAAGATCACTCCATGATCTTCACTGACCAGAACGTTATTCGAAATCAACAACAAAGATTGATGTAATAATGGTTATCAAAGTAAGCCGGTGTCTGTAGGTCTAATGGTGACAATTCGTTGTCGCGGCTCGAGTCTTTGCATTTTGACCGTAGGATTCTTCGGAATGTGCTGTGTCTCTTGAATTCATCAACGTAGAATGGTTGTTCAATGTTTGGTTGAACGATGCGTTGCTTGAAGCTCAAGCATCTCGCTTTACCTATTGTATGAGCGCCCGAAAGAGCGATGAGATCTTGAATGTCAAGGCCTTGTTGCTTGAAGTTTACGATGAGGCCTTCGAGGGAAGTGTTTGGTGCCGGAATATATTGGTTTGCGCCGGAGAAGCTTGCCTTCAGTGAGTCTCTTCTCCCTAGGAAAACTTCCCAACATGGTCCACTCTCTAAATTATACCAATCAATTTCGTTTGAGGAAAATTGACCCCCAAGAGGTTTCTATTTAATCAAAAACCACCCATGAGGAAGAGTAACGAGGAAGTTACCAGGAAGACGGAATCACGAGCGGCCATTGCGATGATATCGGAACAAGAGACGGTTAAAGGACAAGCTTCTTCAAGGAGATACTTTATGTAATCAATCACTTCAAACCCACGCAGAGAGTTCACGTTGGCTGTTGCTTGTTTCTCACTTAATATATCTCCATGTGTATCCAAAAGCACAGACGCATCGCAACCCTAAAAACCCACAATAAAGCCCTCAATCAAAACATCAAACGACACGCTAACGCAATCTTAGCTCTCTTACACACAAATTCGATTACCATTAAAGAAGTAGGCTAAAGTCAGACCCTCAAAAGTTCTTGTAAACGTTGTGAAGTCATAGAGAATAAGAGGCAAAAACTCAAAAATCTGCAAAGGGGGATATTGAACGAGTAGAAAGGAGTGAATTCTAACCAAGACAAAGCAGTCATGGAACTGAAGACGGAGAAGAGAAGCCGCCATACAAGGATCTTTGAGAACAGCAACCTCGACGTTATGCTTCACGATTTCTTCCCCCAAAGCTGAGGTCGTAATCCCAGAGACCACGATTAAAGAGACCCATAGCGTCTTCAGCTTGATCTCCATTGGAAAGTTTATGTCCTGTTTATGTGCATCTATGTATGTGTGTGTGTGTGTGTGTGCATATATGTGTGATGCTTCCTGTTTCAATTTCTTTTATATGTTACCATGTGTCGTTATGTGTGTTCTCATGCCCAACTTTTGTCAAATTGGATGTTACAGTATTCTCAAAGTTAGATACAACCAATAGAGACCTAACTTGCCTTGTGGGCTATAAAAATAAAATAAAATGTTGGTCAAAATGAGTACGTGAAACAAATCACTTTTTAAGAATAAAATGACGTCAAGAAAGTAATATTTATAAGATTCAACATATCAATGATGGTAACTCTTATAAATTGACATACAAACACAGCAAAGAAGGGCTTTGAGCCTTTGTCTGATGAGATTAAAACCCTTGAATGTCAGACTCATCATCGAAACAAAATCGTAATTCCATTAGCTCTGTTTTTAAAGGAAAGAGCTTTGTGGGAAGACATTTCCAGAAAGAAAGTCTTTATATATATATAAGAAAGTTGGTTGTTTTCATCTCCAGTCTTGTCTATATCGAGCTGTTCTCATATGTTTATTGTGAAGAAGATCTTATCGACAATTATGAATTATCCGTGCTCGTTTGATTCCATATGATTCAAAAGGTATGACATAATTGTCTACCATTCTCTTATCTTACGTGTACCTCTGTTTCCTCAGGTGATCTATTATGTTGGTGTAACCATGTTTGTTTGTGTGAAGCTTAAACTTGGTGAGAAACGTAAAATTTCGAAGTCCTCTTCTATATGTTAACAAAGAAGAATAATAGACTCTGGTGTATATAAAAAATGTTTGTGACAGAAAAAAATAACGAAACATACATTCATCGTTGTGTTGGTTAGATATCCGCTTCATCTTCTTGAACTCTTATTTTGTGATGTTGGTAATAGTGTATGCAAACTGAGGAAATAAGCATGAGAATTGATAGATTTGACTTGTTTTTTTTTAGATTTTCTTTTCGAAGGAAGTTTGGAACATAGAAATAGAGAGAAACCCTCTCAGTGAGCAGCGTCTTCCTCCTCGCAGAACTTGGTGTATTCCTTTGAAACCATCAAAGATTCTAACTCCGATGGGTTGCTAGGCTTCACTTTGATCATCCATCCATCTTCATAGGGGCTTGAGTTTATCTAGACAACACACAAATGGCAATCAGTTTGCTTTACATGTCACCTGAGAAGTAACTTACTACTTTATTTTCTCAAGACTTTTAAACCGTACCAAGCCTGGTGATTCTGTGAGCTTCTTGTTAACCTCAATGATTTCACCTGAGATGGGTGATAAGATCTCACTTGTTGCCTTCACACTCTCCACTGCTCCAAAGCTTTTCTCTTTGCTCACCGAACCATTTTCATCTGGCAATTCCACAAACACCACTTCACCTAAATGGCCCTGCAACATCAATGTCATTTCTCCTCTTTTTCAGCCAAACATCTTACAAAGCTATTATCTTTATAGCATTTTCTCTAAAGAGCTGCACTCTTTTCAAGTTCTGATGTAACAGGGTAGTCTGAGCTATTCTTACAGTGCCATTACGAAACTAGAACCGGGTTTACAGTTAAACACCTAAAGTTAACTTGAAATTGAAACTATCACAAGAAAAAAGCCGAAAGGTGTAGCCTCTGTTACCTGAGCATGGTCAGTGATGCCAATGGTGGCAACAGAACCTTCGTGTTTAACCCACTCGTGTGAATTTGCATAATTCAGTCCCTCCAACACTGAAAAAGAAAACAGAGACACCTATCAACAATTTACGATAAAGGCTATGTAACACACGACTACACACACAATCACAATTACCTGAGGAAAAACATCTAGAGATGGAGAAAGCAGGAGAGATCTGAGACTTGTAGACAGAAGAAGAAAGCTTGAGAGCATTTGCTGTAGAAGAAGCCCACATTCTCAGTGCCATTTTTGTATTGTCTTTCACTTCTTCCTTGCTCTGTGTTTTGTCGTCTCCAAACAAAGTGGAGATCTTAAAGATATTCTTTTTTTGTCTTTGCTTTTCTTTGTTGTCTTCTATCTATGATATGTAAGGCAGAAATTGAAGGCCTCATCCTATGCCTATGGTGTGTATGAAAAGTGTCACCCAAACCTTCTCTACTACTCAGAAGTTCTTGCAACTACTTTTTTAATTCCTTTTAGAAGTTTGGGACTCTTAACAAAAATTATGGCTCCTATTTATACGTGGCTAATTCATACAATATATACTAGGTGAAAGTTAATGGACCATACCTATCTTCTTTCTGTTCTTTTTAAATCATGTATAATGTTGTGAAATCGTCTAGACTTTAATGAATATCGGAGTTAGTATCTTCAAAAGTTTTAGTCATCAATGTCAAAAGATCTTTAAAGCCTAAAAGATTGTATCGTGTAAGGTAAGTCTAAAAGATCTTTAGGTGATGACATTGGCCCATAACGCTGGTAAAACTTACGTCCTCAAAAACGCAAAACCCCATTTAAAAAGGTTTATCTCTCTCTCTCTCTTTCTTTCTCTCATTGTCCGAAAATCCATGAGAAGACAAAGCGATTAGATTCTTGAGCCTTCTGATTAAACAATCTCTTCCCATTTACCTTCGTTGTAATGGTTCCACTCCAAAATGGTCGTGTGCCGAGAATCCTGATGGAATGGCAGAGTGAAGGTAAATGGGAAGATTGTCGATCAGAAGAATCACACGAGATTCTTTACCGTCTCGCCAAGTACTGAGTTGTATCGAAGTTAGTCTTTTTGTGTGTTCAACAAAATACAAGGGACAGAGAGATTCTTTGGTCTTTCGAAAACGTTGTGTAGATTGATCATGAAAGGCTCATTACAAGGACAACTATGATTAAGGTGTTGATTTTTCTGGTCGCTTCGGCAAAGTGTGCACATTCTTGAGTCATGGTATTCAAATCGGATTTGGAGCTTTTATGCTACTTGAAACATTTTGGGGTTAAAAATAGAATTAATAAAATATATTCGAATCAGATTTAGAATATTAAAATATAATAATATCTCAGATGGATATCCATTCGATTAAGATTCAGTTTTTTTTCGGAAACAAGAATTTAAACTCCGTTCAATAATTTTGTCAATTATAAATTTGGTTTGATATTTTACATTTTTGATCGGATTCAGTTTAAATCCGGTTATTTTTCCTAGTTTCAAGATTTTTTTTTTTTTCTCAATTAACATCTTTGAAAAAAAAAGAGTATGTGTACATACCAATATTTCGATAACTTTATATTTCAGCCTTTTCAAAAACCCTATTTTTATAGTTTTATTAAAAAAGAATGGAAAAGAAAAAGATGGGCCTGGTGCGTTTGACCAAAGCCCAAAGCCCAAATAATAGGCTTTATGCTGGATTAGATCTCACCGCCGTAAAAAAAAACGTCGCTATCATCGTCTTCTTCACCATCGAAAGCCCTCTCTTCTTCGTCCGAAGAGAGGGGAATCAGCCAGCAGGTGCCGTGCAAGTGGCCATTGACGCAAACGAAGAAATCTAGCCCACCGTCCCGTGAGCCCAGCCGCCTCGCCGCGCTCTTAGGGACGAGACGCGCCGCCTTCATGCTCCATACGCGCCCTCCGCAATACGGACATCTGACTTCTTCCTCCAGCTCCGCCTGTCTCCTCACTAGACACTGCCTCGTCTTTGACCTCATAAATTCCCGAAATACCCCTCTGAAAACCCCTAAATGCTCATCTCCACCACCACCCATCGCCTGATGCTCGCACGGATCGCTCAAGTACAAGAGATCGCCGCGGCAATTCTTCGGAAGGAAGAATCGACCGGAGGTCTTGGAGAATCTGGACTCGGATACGAAGTGACCCGGCGACCGAGTCGACTCACCACCGCCGCAGAAGAACATGAGTTTCGCCAACGCCTGCCATCCGCCGTCGATTCGTCCGCTGAGATCTGCGCCGGACAATGCCGCCGCCATCCCTGGCGCACGGTGAACGCAGAGCAGACGCCACAGGACTCGTCTTGCGATCGCACAGAATCTGCGGCTCACGGATGCGATTGCGCATATCGTGTGGAGGTCCCAGTTGATGGACTCGAAGACGAGAGTCAAGACCTGTTCGTTCTCTATCCCCGAGTCACCGAAGCTGGGTAAGCGACTCGGTTGTTTGAATCGGAGCGGTCGACTCGAGTTCATAGTGACTGACGGAGAATCTTTCCCTCTCGAAAAATCATTCAAGTTATTACTACGCAGCGTCGCGATCACACGTATTTATACCCGTTGTTCCGGTGCTCAATGATGATACACGTGTCTTAATGTCTGAATAGAGATTCTGTGATGCTCCCGCCACGAATATGTCAATATCAGATTGGATAGCTAGACGCGTGTCGATTGGTGATTGCGTATACGCCGCAACAACAGAGAATCAAGGTATATGGTAGTACAAAAGGAAGAAAACAAAGGGATGGGAGTGCCACGTGTTGATACGCAAACGCGATTCAGAAACGTTCTTTTCTGAAACCAACAAATTATCTTACGGGACACGTGTCTCGAAGCGGGCATTTTATTTGCTTTCCAGAAACGTGGCAGCTCCAAACCAAATACGAAGTAGTTCATAATTGAGAGACACAAAACAGTCAAAAGTCAACCAAAGGTCCGCCCCAAAACTCTAAAACTCTTTAGCTAGTCGTGGTCTAGTTTTCTCGAGATCTCTGCTTCTCCAATCAAAATATTAGAATATACAAAATAAACATTCTGCAAACATAGTTGGTGTGATCGGTTCTGTTATATGCAGACTGTCTATATGTATAATTGGACTGACAAAGAATCGAGTCCCAAGCCAGTTTCCAAATGAAGATCCTGCTCAACATGTTATACGGTAACTTCTCAGTCTGTGCAGCCAAGAAAGCGGATAAAAAAAAACTTTATTAGTGAGAGCACTTGGAGGTAGAGATTGGAATAGAGATGAAAACCAAGAAAACCAAAAAAATGGTGGGACCAAAAGGGGTAATACAGAGACATTAATATTATCTTCTTTTTCACTGACAAATCACAGAACATTTTTCTCCTGGAACCCATGTTGTATTTGTTGTAATGCTGCACTAAAAGTCAAGGTAAAGTAATCGTCTACGGGCCCAAATATGTTTAGTGGGCCTTCTACATATCAATCTAATTTAAATTAGACGGGGTAATCGGCTAATCAACAATCTATCAAAAGTCGTCATTCACTCACATAATCCCAGGATTGGATCAAAGCTGCAAATAAAAAAGATAGAAAGTGAGAGATGATTTAGTCTTACTCTTTATTCGTAGAAAACAATAAAGTATTAGATGATATGAGAGAGCATAATAATATTATATACCATCTTCAAAGTCCTTGAGCTGATAATAATGTGGAGCTATCTCGATCAACCACTCGGGTTTTAAGTCATGTTACCTTGCTTTTTCATCTTTTTCGTATAAATTGATTAAAGTTATGTTTTTGCTTACTTCCATGCTCGGGGCTTCTTCTATGAACAAGCTGCGAATTTACAGAGAAAACCATTTGATATACATGTGTGTGGGTGTGTACTCATTAGCTGCGATACTTTTGAATCATGACTTGTGATCAAGCAACTAACACGAAATTTATGAACCAACTGTATGGGTTAATGTTGTACTTGGGCCTTTAATTGGGCCAAGCGCGAAAGGATATTGAAAAGAAATCGTTTCGTTCGCCGTATACCCTTCGTCTGTAATCGAAGACGCACACATCACCGTCACTTAGCTCCGGAGCTCGATCTTGCTCATCTTATCGAAAGGTATTGTAATTCTCGCGGTTGAATTCTGAACTTCAAATTATCTGTCACTGATCCTCACTCGATCTGAAAGTTCTATTTTTTTCTTAAATTAACTTAACTTAGAGTCGTTAATCGAAGTCTATTAGGCTTGTTGAAATGTTTGCTCTATTGGGAAGTTTGTCTGAATTTTCTTTCAATCCACTAACTCCTGATTGTTTCATTCATGAACTACTATTGAATCTTTCTGTTATTTGATTAAGGAGGAGTCTCTGGTTTTTAACATCTTATAGTCAGGGAAGAGGCCAGACTATGAATGATAATGCATCACAAAAGCTGGGAACTTTGGTTTCTGATGGTGGACCAGTGAATGTATATATATGGGATATGGACGAGACTCTTATCTTACTTAGATCTCTGTTAAATGGGACCTATGCTGAGTATTTTAGTGGCTCTAAAGATGTTAAAAGAGGTGTAGAGATTGGGGAGATGTGGGAGAAACACATACTTCAGATCTGTGACGATTGTTTCTTCTACGAGCAAGTAAGTTCTTTTTGATTTTTTCCTACGATTAATTCACAACTGAGATTATGAGATGCCGTCTCGTAAAATCTGTCACTTACAAAACATTTTTCTTGTGTTTTTTGCAGATTGAGGATTGCAATGAGCCATTTATTGATTCCTTGAGACGGTACAATGATGGAAAGGATCTTTCTCGGTATGACTTTAAACAAGACGACTTTACTACTCCTACCGATGACTTGAACAAGAGGAAACTCGCGTACAGGCATCGAACTATTGCGCAGAAATACGAAAAGGTACTGCGATACTTTTCACATGTTCCTTCTTGCTGATGTTATATGACTCAAGTACGAATCTCTTGCCTTTATCATTGCAGGGTTTACCTCCTCTCGTTGACAGTGAAACAATGAGTGTATTGGATAAGTTGTACAACGTAACAGATGGATACACAGATCGGTGGCTTTCTTCGGGTAAATATAGCATTGTCTGCTTCTTATTGTTCTGTTCTTTAAGCGCATAGAGTGCTTAGTATGGTTTTGTCTTGATTGCAGCAAGGGCCTTCTTGGAGCAGTGTTCAGGTGTGAAAGAAGCGTCTGGTGGTGGAGCAAGTGCAACAGATCAAAGCTGTCAGGATATACATATTCTAGTGACTTCCGGGGCGCTCATACCAAGCCTTGTGAAGTGCCTGCTTTTCCGGCTAGATACATTCATAAGACATGAAAATGGTAAGTTCGGAGACACCTCCTTCTTCAATGGGATAGCTTAGCTTCAGATTCACACAGATGTTCGCACTCTGGAAACTCTTCCATGCATTAGTTCTATGTAGAAGCGAACTGCATCATAAACTCTTTTTTGCCTGTTCTTAGTTTACAGTTCAATAGATGTGGGGAAGCTCCAATGTTTCAAATGGATCAAGGAGCGTTTCAACCATCCGAATTTCAGATTCTGTGCGATCGGGGACGGATGGGAAGAGGGTGCAGCCGCGCAGGCAATGCAATGGCCATTCGTTAAGATTGATTTGCAACCGGATAGCTCCCACAGATTTCCTGGCGTAACGCCTAAGGCTGTGAGCTACTACTTTGCTGCTGTATATGGGAACTCCGATGCTTATACCAACAAAGAGTAAGTACCGGAAAGCTTTTCCTTTGTAAAATATGCATGTAACCCAACAAAATCCATCGCGGTTCACCTGCAAACCCGACCATTGTTTATACATATGTAAGCTGCCAGAAGTCAGCATTCGGTATTTATAAACCAAGCAGCTCCTCTTGTAGTTATCTTAAAGCTTTTGTCTTTTTTGCAATAATTGATTGTTAGTTTCTGTATGCTGAGCCATCACAAGTAATTGGGAATTGGGAATTGGGAATTGGGAATTGGGAGATATACACTTCACATTGTTGCTTCTACGCTCACATGCGTAACTGTCTCTTTCCTGTAAATTGATTTAAAGGTTTGGATTGAGTGGTTTTCTTTTTGGTCAACCCTCGTTAGGTTTTAAGAGAAGATATTGTAAAATGCAAAATAACTAAACTATTATTCGTCTGGATATCTTTTGCATGTGCTTACGTGTGCACGTATTCCACGTACATATGCGTTACTCGTGACACGTATATGCTTTTGGTCATGACTCGTATATGCACGTGGCGATAACCCACATCCTCGACTAATCTTACGCCAGTAGTCGTTAAATTAGATCGGAATCCAGAGGTCATAAAACAAACCAAAGCAAAGGGGGAAAAAAGTTTAGTTCAAGAAGAAGAAGAAGAAGATGCATTCGGCGAAGGAAAAGATCAGCGACATAGCCAGCACGGCCAAGGAGAAGCTCAACATCGGCGGCGCAAAGGCACAAGGTCATGCGGAGAAGACGATGGCTAGGACTTCAGAAGAGAAGAAGATGGCTCACGAGCGAGAGAAGTCTAAGGAGGCGCAGGCCAAGGCCGAGCTCCACCAATCCAAGGCTGACCATGCGGCGGACGCTCAGGTTCACGGCCACCATCTTCCTGGACACTCCACCTATCCTAGCCGAGCCACCGGGGCTGCTTACCCGCCGGGATAGATCTAACTAGCTATATTAAGATTACCGGTTAAGTTAGTTTGCCTATATAGTATGTATGCTTTTGTGTCTTTTCTAATAATAAGAACTTCTTAATTGGTTCCTCTAATGTATTCTCTCGGAAATAAACTTCAAATATTTTTAATTTATATGCAAATACAACATATATATATATACTAGATTTATCTGAGATTTTATTTGGATGTTAGTTTAGTGAGCTTTCTGTAGATGTAACAAACGATTGCGAATTCAGAAAATCGTTATTCACAAATTATATAAAACAATTTTAACGATATGATTTTTTTAAAAATAAAAAGGTGTCAAATCAACGATGTGTTAAACAATATTGCTTTTTGGTTCGGATGAAATGCAAACTTTGAGTAGCCATTGTGAAGTCGTAACGAAACTATAACGATATATCATTTTTGTTCAAGAATCAATATTAATACGTTTTAGTTACGTTATAAATGCGCAGTTTGCGTAGATGTGAAGAATCGGTTAGAAATATATATTTCTGGGTACGTAGCTACAAAATTGTCATATATACGAGTAAACTCGTTTTCTTTCTAAAAACAAAGTTTAGCCTGTGGGTGGGCCGTCGAACTCTTGACGTATAACCATAGGTCGCCAAGTATTAAAACGTACCGCCAAAAATCTGTCTTTGTAAAGGTTCTTTATAAGTGAAAGCGTGTTTAATATAAAACCATTAATTTTGTGTTCATGTTGTTTTATTAACTCTCATTCTGTTGTTACTAATTATCTCTTAATCAACTCTGATTCTTCTCGCAGATGGGTTGCTTGATTTCTCCTGTAATGGAATTTCGTTTTCTATCATCGGCTGATTCACGGCGGTTTTCATACCGGAATCTGACCGACGAGGATATGGAGGATTCGATCATAAGGGTGGTGGTAGGGAAGGAGAAGGAAGGAGTTCATGGTCGAACCGTACGTACTCGAAGAGACACCGTTTAGAGTCTTAATTGGTTCAGTTAAGGAACGTACCAAAAGCCAGTTGAACCAGACCGGTAGAGTGCTGTGGCTTGATCAATAAGATAACCAGTAGGCATTGCATTATTTAAAAGACCGAAGATATATTAGTGGTCAAGCATTCGGATGTGATAGTTTGATCAATGGTTCACTAATAATTATTATGCATATGAAACTATAATTAGCATGTAATATTTTGCAACTTTATGTACTTTATATAAAGAAAGATTGATTAGCTTGTTTTAGAATGCTTCTGTTCTTAATAATATCAATATTTTTTTTGTAAAAGTTAGTTAGATACAAAATCCAATGAAGAAAGAGCAATGATCCGTGGTACTTGGTAAAAACCATGGCTGTCTCTTCTTTACCCATATATATATATTTTTTATATCAATACTTTCATATGTAGATAACTTGAGTATTTGTTGACAAAAAATGATTACTACAATATATTTCTTTGTAATATAGGGAAAGAAGAAGAAAAGTTATCAAAATTATTTGTTCAATCAATTATTAAATAGTGCTTTACTTTTATAAATGGAACCATCAATAATATTATCAAAGTTTTTGTTTCAGAATTGTAGATAATACAAGCTGAAATCTACTAACTTTTTGGTAAAGAAGCACCAAAGTAAATAAAAACAAACCATATATTTATTTTAGTTCACAATCACAGCATATATTATGTTTAGAGTCCATAATAGTGTTGTTTTTAATCGATGATATGAAACAGTATTATTGATATTTTGTTACTCCAAGATATAAGCAATATTATAATTTGAGATAAGTAATGTAATGATTATTAATCAATACTAAATGTTTTGTGATGCACATTTTGGGCTACTTTGCTTTAGATAATTGCGTGTGTGCCAGCTTAGCATCAAATGGATTGAGCAATTAAGGGCATGATTGGAATTGAATTGGTCAGACTAATAATTTAATTTCTTAATTAACACTCCACTTGCACTTTCCTTTGTATTTTACTAGCATTACTTTAATCTTCTTTGTCATTTATTACTTTTTGATATACATGGTGTGGCCTCGAAACTTTGAAAAAGTGGACAATTTATTCAGTCATTTGATTCGAAAAACCCTAGCGAGCTAAATGATTCTTTTTTTTTTTCCTTTTATTTTGGCAATATATATATATACATTGATTCTATGATAAATATTGCTACAATATGTTTAACATTACCCAAGACAACAACGTGGGTTTGAGAGATACAAGAAAGTGGTTTAGATCAATATCATTTATTTATGTATTTTTTTATTATTCCTATGTTCGTGATTTTGGTTTTAAGATTGTACTAACAAACATTACGAAAATATAATCTAAGAGAAAACAGTGTGTGTGTTTTCAACATAGTTAATATGTGTGTTGGCATATGTCGCTAGTGGATATGTTAGACTTGTTAGTATTGTATAAAAGTTTTAACCGTTAATTCTGTTGTGTGTTAGTGTGCTACAAAAACTAGATAACTCGAAGCATTTATACGTGGATAGAAATAATAACCAAAAAATTTAACACAACCAAATATATATAACGATTAATTCTATTAGCTACTATCACTCATTAAGTCGAAAATAATTTTAGAAACTTTATAAGATAAATCAATTACCTAAGTAAGTAAACTAAAAACCATGGACTGAGGGGTCAATACATGAACAATTGTTATAAAAAAAAATCATAATTCCATAAATTCCGTGACAAAGAAAAGAGGAAAATAACAAATGAAAGTTTTTTTTAAAAACAGTAGCTAAAACGGAGCCCTACCGGCGCCGGCAGAATTCCCTTGCCAATTCTCAACTCCCATATGAGGTAAACTCATCGGCAAATTGAAGAACGGCAAGCCTCCGCCTCCCCCGGTGGCTTCTGAGTACATATTTCCTCCGCCTCCACCGCCGCTTTGGACCTGTAACTGCTCCTCATGCTCGTCCAAAGGCAACCTTTCGTAAGCCACGTTCGCAAATGACGCCGCCATGACCATCACCGGCCCCGCCGCCGTTAGTTCTCCAACAACGTTACCACCGACGACCTGTCCCTGAGCTCCGGCGAGGAATATCGTCAAGCTCGTCGCTCCTGGAGGAGCAGGCGGCGGAAGAAAAGATCCACAGAGGGAAAGAATCTCGAAAGTGCCTCGCAAATTCACAAAAGCTCCGGCTGCCGTCGGCTGACGGATGCTGACATTAGTGACAGTTCCGGATCCGGACAAAACGCAAATCCCGCGCTGTCTCCGCCGCGCGTAAGTGGAGATACACTCGAAAACGTCGCAGCCACTTCCGACTTCCAGAATGTGAGCCCTAAGAGTGTTAGCGCTCTCGCGCGTGACGATCACCGGAGGTTTCGGTTTGTTCTTTGAACCTGCTGGACGACCACGTGGCCGCCGCATAACGAGGTCACCGCTTCCTCCTCCTCCGCCACCGCCTAGTCCATAGTTGTCATTAGAAGCTATCAAATCTAAACCTTGATGATGGTTATGGTTATGATGGTGATGATGGTGGTTTCCGCCAGCGCCACCGTCATCTTCGTGGTGGTTTTCGGTAGATAATTGGCCGCCACCGCCGTTGTGGACGTAGCGAGAAGTTGTGCCTAGATCGAGACCAGCCATACCAATATCAAAGAGAGAAAAAAAGAAAAAAAATTATATTTTAAAAGGCGACTTTGGATTTTTTAAACTTAATTAGGGATTCTAATGATTTATATTTAGATTTAATGTAAGAGATAGCAAACAAGAGGAAATTTTAAAAAAGTAGAGAAGAAAATATATAGAAACCTGAGAAATGAAATATTTATGAAGTAGAGAAAGGGGAAGAAGAAGTAGAAGACCAAGTCTTCTCTCTAGACACAATTGACTCCAATAGATAATTATAATAAGGTTTTAGTCTCTGTGCAGTATATGTATAAAATGTTGGATCGTTATTAAGTATATTGGGTTTGAAACATATTGTTTAAGTGAATATGAAATGAGTTTAATATTAGATTTATTGGGAATAAGTGGAACTTAAAAAAGTTTCACATTGATTAGGAAAAACTTTTTCCACTTATATATATATATGGAACAAAGTCACTAAATTTTAAAGTGGTTTATGGGGAGAACCAAGGGATCCACACGCGGGCACCACCACTACCACCGCTCGCTCGTGCTCGTGCTCTGGGCTTTGGGCTTTGGGAATGTCTCACGTCGAGGAGTCCTATTTTTTGGCGACTGAAAATGATATCGACCGATCCTTACTGATCGATCGCGTGCTATGGATGGTTTCTTGTGTGAGTTTTTGGGATCGACCGATATAAACCAGATCGATCGATCTCGTTCTACATGAGATTCTGGGATCGACCGGTACATTCTGGATCAATCGATCGCCTACAGGATCGATCGATCTGATTTTTGGATCGATCGATCGGGTTCAAAATTTAGTCGTTATCCGCGAATATTCCAGTCAAAACGGTTATAACCGCTTGCGGAATTTTCGGGATTTCATTGAAATTCGGGATTTTATCCCGAAAACTCCCTAATCACCTCTTCCCTATAAATAGATAGCTAAAGCAATCATTTTGAGTATCCTAAGTATTTCTACAATCTCGAAAACCCTAAAAATCGTGTACTCTCTAAATTCACAGAAAAATGTCCAATTCTCTTTCATATTCGTTTCTATCTTTTATAAACGATTCGTGTTCTTGAGTATATTGTAGATACTGTGTTCGAAGATTCTGAATTCGAGTGTTGTGAATCGGTCTATAAAAGGTTGTATTCTGAGATTCAAAAAACGTATTAAAACGTTACAGTACATATGCTTTATTGAGTTAAGAAAATAGATCATCTCGCCTCCTTTCTGGTTTTCATAAAATCGTATTTTTTATAAATTGATTTCTTCATAAAATCAATCAAATTTGAGTCCAGGTTACTCACAAGTCTTAATTATTATATTGTCGGGTATGTATAAAAACGTTGTTGCGGTTCTCTATTTTTTAATGTATATGTTATTGAAGGATCTGCCATTGTAATAGTATATATATGTCTTCTCGCACAATAAAGCATTGGACATTTGGAGAAAACATTGAATGATCGAGATACCAAGAATGTGGAAAAAAAAAAAAAAAAAATATATATATATATATATATATTTATCTTTTTCATGCTATTATTATAAATCGATAACAGTTTCCTCTCTCATTTAATTACGATGTTTTTTTTAGTGTCATCAGTCAAAGATTTATACTGGACATTCTTAGTAAAAATCAGGACTTTAATTTGATTGGTAAACCAATACATAAAGTCATATATAATGAAACCATATACAAATGAGTAAATAACTGTATAAGAGTGAAACAAAGAAAGCATTAGGTTGACAAGTAATGTATATAAGCTTATCAAAATATGTTCTTTTTAGGAGCTTATCATAATAAGTTACAATAATTTAACTCGAGTTTTCGAAACAAATTTTGTTTTTGACATAATTCTAATTTAATAAAGATGAAAGTTTTTATTTTTAAATTTTCTGGTTTTTATAAAAAAAATTATGGTATTCTTTGGATAAAACATATTTATAAATATATAAGTTTGACATATTAAAATTTTATTTTAATATAAATATATTATACAATTTACTAAACTTTAATCTGTTACTGTACTGTATTTTTTTAGTTTGTTTTCATTTTTACTTGTATTACTATATAGAAATCAAAATATAAAATTTATTGATTTTAGTCAAAACTTTTTATTTGAATCAGATTTTATCATTTGATATAATGTATAATCACGTTTTTTAAATAACAATTTACAATATTGTAATTTTAATAAAATAACAATTATATAGTATAAGTCTAGTTTGTTTCACATTGATATATATTTTATTTTTAATATTTTTTATCTAAATTTTTAATTTTTTACATAGACTTATATGAGCTATACATGAGCTATACATGATAATATATTTAATCTTTTTTGCATTAATTAAAATTAATTTTAAATATTTTTTATAATTAAAATGGGTAAATTCATCTTTTATAATCAAAATATGTTAATTCATTATTTTAAACCATTTCACATTGGTCTAAATATTTTGTACATTTGATGATGCAATCCGCAATGAACATCATTAGCAAAAATATTAATCTTAACTCGTCTATTATATAATTAAATAATGTAAATAATAAATACTATCTAATATTAAAAAAAAATTAAATTAAATAAGAATGTTCATGTTTTAGAAGTATTTATATATATTCAGATTTAACTATGAAACTTGATTAAACTATTACAAACTTGAAAATTTGACCGAAAACAAATAAATTAAAATCACATTTTTGTTCTTGCGGTATTTTTATTATTTCTATTCATTTATAAAAATTCAAATTATGACATATACAAAATATAAATATTTTAGTTTCATATGAATGATGTGATTACTCAATTTTATACAAAAATAAAATGTGAAAAAGATATGATAATTAAAAAATTAATGTTAAATAAGTTAAAAAATTTAACATTTCCATTGGTCGTATATTTATGTTAAATTAAAAAAATTAATGTTAAATAACTTTAAAAAATTTAAAATTTAACTAAAAGGCCAAAACCCACTGGTTGTATATCACTATTTTTATAACCATGAGGTATTCAATTTTCCATAATGTCCAGTTAGTTCTGTTTTTCTTTTTATAACTGATTATTTATGATTTAAACATATTCTTCAGCAAAACGTATTTAAGGGAAGTTTCATACAATAAGCCAAACTCAAATAAATTAATACGCTTAGACTTAAAAGAGTAAATGTTTGCTAGCTGTGTGTATTAATCAAATTTAATGTCCATATGCATCTCGTAGGAAAACTTAGTATTTTGTTGTAATATAGTATTATTTGGAGCATCAAATACGAAGTGGATGAAGTGACTACTTAACTATGGTTTTTCTTTTCTTTGTCAACGAATAACTATGGTTAACAACTTGAAATTCTTTATTCGTTTGATTAGTTTTAGGAGATACATTAAACAAAGGGGAAGCAACCGGGAGATCCATGCGGTCAAGTGCCGGGTGCGCAGCGGCACGTGGTTCCACGCCCTTATGAGGTTAAGCTAATAAGCTTGCCCTTTTGGTTAAAACAATCCTCAGTTTTTAAGGACATCATCATCTTTCAAATTTTAAAAGTTTCATAAATAATATTTTATTATTAACTTTATTATTATTATATTAAAAGATAAGAAATGAGAGAAGGTAAAAAAAATAGAAAAAAAGACATATCAATATATGATTATTTATTAGACGTTTCAAGCCAAAAAAATTATTTTTTTATTTTTTTATTACTTTTTATTTATTTTTTAATTTATGATACTCTTTCATAACTAGAGATGCAAATGCTCTAAAAATTCCATTGCAACGTTTTAAGGGTTTTTAAGAAAAAGTACATGAATCGAAACCAAGGTTGAACACTTGAACCTGGTTTTGTTTGTTTTTCCGGTAATTTCACATATATGTATATATATTTAATTAATTTGACTAATTCTATGTTTAATTTTCACTAAGCTATTTATGAGAAAAGTATGTAGTTAAATGAGCCTGATTCAAATTTTATATTAAATTGTTATAAAAACTAACTGTCGTATAACAATAAAACATGAAAAATCTAACTCCTAGCTAGTGATCAAACCAGTTGAAAAGTCTTCTGACATTTTCGAAATAACAAATCAACCGTGGACAAAGATAAACCTCATCAACTGATGAACCAAGTGACATAAAGACCATATAGCAGCCAGAATTAGTACCATCTGATTGCTCCATTTTTCAGCAGATTTGTTGATTTTGTTTACGCATCACCTATGGATACATAAGACTTCGGGTTCCAGTTGCAACCATCATTAATGACAAAAAGCTGGTGTACATACAAAATGAGATAAAAAAATTGCTTTATATTTTTAACTATGTACCTTCCTAATTAATATGAAAGTTTAATTATTATTAATAAATTATGAAAGGCACAAATCAATATTTTATACGAAGAAACAATATTTAAGAATAACCGATTATATGGAAAGGGATAGACTTAGCAACGGCGGACAACGTGTGACGGCTTCTTGTGTTAATGTAGAGATGAAGCCATTTTAATAATAAATCAAGAAGCCGTCCATTAATTTTTAATTAGCATTGTTCATTTTTAATTTTACTCTACTCACATTTATTAAAAATAATTATCTAATTTATAAATATGTGTAGAAATTATGTGACACAATAGTAGTTATTTTTAAAATTTATTATATATTTTTGAGATACAGACCTAACTTAAAAAATATTAAAACTATTAAACTAAATTGACAAAAAAAAATATAATTATATATTATTTCACCATTCACTTGTCTAATACAAGAGTCACCTAATTGCATTGGACTTTAGAGTTAATTTGTATATAAATATATATATATATATAACGTCTAATATTTTAATTTCGTATTACAAATGAACAGTCTGTGAGTGCTTTTTGGACTTTGCGACAGACAATACATACATCTTGAATGTCTGATCATATATACAGATATATAATTGTTAAAATATGTCCGTATACAGGAAGGCCACCGAACTTTAAACAAAGGTGCAAGTGTGTCATCTGACCTAAATGTTTGTTTTTGCTTGATAGTGTTTTGGCTTGAAAACAATTCAAAAGCTTAATCTCATTTTCTGGATTTTTTTTAACTTATAACGTACTATACTTTGATTTTTTTGTTGATTTTAAAATATTTAAAAAAAACTTTTGTATGTCATGTTTTTTGACTTTTACATTTGTTATTAATAAAGAAGATTGACACATTAAAAATCTCCAAAATAGTATCATAAATATGTAATCGTATGTTACACACAAACATCATATAACTATAACCTTATAACTAAAAATGGATGATTGACACAAATATATTATTTTTTGTATGTTTAAACAAGGAAAGCAATTTTATCCGTTAATACTTTGCGACAAATAAGATCGTGGAGGTCTCAGTTTGCATTATGATTTGAGTTTCTACAACAAAAATGTGCTGGAGTTTGTGAAAAAAACTTGCAATTACACTGAAAGAAAGATCACTCTGTAAGATTCGAAATCAATACCTCTAATTGAAATTACGTAAGAAAAATTATATTTATGGAAATAAAAAATTTGATGACAATTTACAGAAATATGTCGTTAAAAGTAGCATTTCATTAGAAAATTATAATTATATAATTTAAAACAAAAGACAAACGTCTTTTTGTTTAAACACAGAAACACCAATTTTTTCCCTTACGTGCAAAGTAAGTTTTAAAAATAATGTAAGTTAAATGATCTGGACGTCAAAGAATAAAATAATATAATCTGAAATATTATTAATTTTTACCAATATAATAAGGTTTGCTCCTCCACATGATTCTGCCGACTACTCGCGTCCATTTGTCGTTTTCTGAAAATTAATTATAAAAGATATAAAGCAGTTATTTAATTTATCATTTTCCCTTCCATTTTGTAAGTTTTTTTAATACTTAATTGAAGTTTTGGACCAATCTTCGGATACCAAATTTTTGATTGATTACGTCGCATTCATATTTTACGTCCTGTACTTGTCATGTAACTTTTGTTATCTGGAAAACTTTGTTTTGTTAAAATTATTATAAAGTTTTAAGTTAGAAAAGGATGAAAATGGATGGCATCATATTTGACAAAAGGAAAATATACGTACACTCAGAGGTCTCGAGCACTTCAACGTTTGTATCTAACGCTAATATTCGTTGACTAAATAGAAAAAGGCCATTCGAACACTAAAATGTAACAACAGAGTTTCATGGTTTCATCTCCGTGAAGGTACAATAAGAGAAGCACGGAGCCGTCACGTGGTACTTACTTGGAACAGGTCGGTTAACTCTTGTTTTTTTTTTTCAAGAAGAAACCGAGGGCTTATGTACAAACATGATTCAAACCTTATGTATGTATATATGAGCTTGAATATCTCTTACTTAATTATATCATATATGCAAGTTCTCTACTGTATAAATTATAATGCAGCAGCTGTCTAATTTTTATTGATGAGGTCCTACCTAATTTCTCTAATAACTATACGACCCCATACCAAAAAAATACACACAAATCCACCCCCAAACCAATTATAATCTAGAGGTGGTTTAAAACTTCTCATCAGTGGTCTCCGATCGAATCCGTTCGATTCTCCGACGTAATCTTCTCCGGTGATCGTGAATTTTCCACAGTCCATGACCTAATATTACCGTCGAGTATATACCATGCGTCATCATCGGTGCTAAAATATTATCCGTCTGGAAATTTTAAAATAGAATACGAGAAATTAATCAGTATTAGCCTATCAGGTAATAGTTTATTACCAACTGAAACCAAAATTATTGCATTCAAAACCGAACCGGAGATTTTACCTGAACCCATTCAATACCGAGGTAGAGGGCTAAGAGTCCTTCGAGGAGGGGAGAGTAGATCTTCTTCATCTGCCTCTTCTCGTACCAAGCTGCACAAAGCAATGGCAAAAGATATATGTCAAAACCAGCGGTTACAAATAGTATGAAAACCAAACCGGTTTTTCTCTTGTACCAAACAGGTTTACATTATCTTGTTCTCCAAGCTATATCCTTTCAAATCTTATCTCGGAACAATACGATCCGAAGAAGAAAGAAGATTAAAGAGAACGAGCTAGTACCTGACAAAAGCTTCTTAAAATCATCGCGGCGTGACCTTAAAACCGGGGCAACAATGTATGTCGGGTCTGAAAATGAAATGAGAATGAGAAAAGAACAGAACCAACTAAGATACTAGAACATTAAGAGACTCGAGTCCTAACCTTTTGGAGAAGCAGCAAAAAAGTAGAGGGAGCCTGTGAGAGTCGCTGTGATCACAGCTGCAAATGCTTGAGCAAATGGGACAAATGGAGGCAAGACTCCGGTCTAGAGATAAACAAGAAACAACAACAAAAGATAAAAACCATGAAGAATCATATATGAGAAGAAGTACATGTAGAGAAGTGTGGAGGAGAGATTTTATTTACCAGAGATGCCATGCCTCTAGAATCTGTCATCAATTGTGTTCCCCTCAAGAAAATATCAGACAGAGCACCCTGTGATAATCAGATATTTCGTCAGCAAGAACTCTGATCAAAGTGGTCAATGATATTCTACCAGGCTAAGTTTGATGAAACCAGACCTGTACAGCAACACGGTAAAAGAGCTCTTCTCCTATCGAACTGGCCGCGACAATGAGTATAAACTAGAGAACATAACAAGAAGTTGAATACTCAAAACCAAGACTCAAAGATTAACAAAAAGAAATTGAAAACCAAGAGAAAGCTGAAAATTTTCACCTGCCATGGCGACATTCCGAAGAAAAAGCTTCTTAGTTCCTCATCTTCCACATCTCTGATGGCTCGAGCATGCGGTGATAGTTTCACAACTTCATCCTATAATCAGAAAGAAAAGAGATTTCTTTCAAAACCAATCCTAACAATATTAGAAGAAGAAGAAGATGATGAATAAAAAAAAGAGATTTAAATTAATGGTCACATCGAGTATGAAGAGGAGAGTCATGATTGGTGGTGTTGCATAGCCAAGTCCGGCGAGAAGAGCATCAAGAGAAAGATCAAATCCACCAGTTGAGTCAATCCCAGTCACTGAACATATGAATCTTCCTGCTACAGCCATTGCTCCATATATTCCTAATCATCCAAACACTTAAATTTAAATTTTGATCCAAACCAACAAATCCTACTGAATAAATACAAAAGGGTTAAAATTTTCAAACTTCACATATTAAGAGGCGTGGGAATGAATAATTTGGTAAATCAAGAAAGAAATTTGATTTATAAATTACACCCACCGATTCCGTAAGTAAGTCGAACGACGGCGCCGATTTTATCCCATAAGGGGAAATCAACGGTGGTGGAGTTAGCAAAGCCACGATCAAGTGTAGTGACCTCCATGGCAGGACCGGCAAATTGTCTTGTTCCTCCTCCTCCTCCTCCTCTTCCACCGCCGTCTGTCTTCTCGATCCCTTCGCTGGTTCGTCCCGCGGAAGCTTTAACGCTTCGGGAATTTTCTCCACCATTGAATCTCAACCTCAAGCTCCCTCTTCTCTCGGGGAAGTCACTAATACTAGCTGAGGAGAAGGAAGAAGAAGAAGAGCATAAGCCTGTCCGCGAGAACGAGGCGGAGTTGGTGTAAGAGAGTAATGGAAGTTCCATTGTCGCTTCGTCGAGCTATTCGGGGAACTAATAAAACTCAATCGTGATCTCCGGCTGGCGAAATATCTCCGTACTTCGTCTTCTTTATTTGCATTTTTCACTTCTTCTTCTTCTTCTGCGTGTGCCTCTCTGCTTAATTGTTCTTCCCTTGAATTTATACAAAATCTATAGCTGGAGCGATAAGGTTTTTTCTTGTCCGTCGGATTTTTATCGTGCGGCTAGGAGGATATCTAAAGTAGATGAAGCATATCTCTACAACCAACCAGCGTCTGACACGTATAGATAACATTGGGCGGGATCAGAATCTGTTCCCAACGGAGGTAACTGCCGTGTCATAATTATTATTTATTTTAATGAAATGAATTACACAAAGGTCCAACGAACTCTTCTCTCGGAGCCTCCTCCTCTTCCTCCCAATAGTGCGACAACAGGTGGATTTTCACCACCCATCAAATCCTCTTCGAGTTTCTAGACCAATAGATATGCTTTAATGATCTATGTCTTCCATTTTCAATATATACAACTAAACTTTTATAAATTAATAATGTTGATATTTTGAAAATTCATTAATTTACAGGAATACTAATTAATAGATAAATTAACATCTTGTAGAAAAATGTTGTTTAGTCCATACTTTTTTATAAAGAAATATATTTAAAATTATGTTTTCTAAACTTTTTAAAGAAATATATTTAAAATTATGTTTTAAGCCTGATGTGATCCAAATTTACTCCCATACGAAGAACTGGAGGCCTAGGTTGTTTCTCAACAATCCAAGGATCTTCTAAAAGACGAATGTTGCTTCCATTTCCGTAGTTTTTTTGTAAACCCAATTTTAATAATGGCTGCAAGTGTAGAATGCTTCTCCATGCATAGGACGGTCCCGGTCTGGCTATGAGAACCAAACCATTCTTATTGTATCTTCCTTTGAGGACTCTATTCTTATTGTATCTTCCTTTGAGGACTCTGACCAAGAGACATTGCGGATTGCAGGCAAGTCTCTAGAACTGCTTCCCTAGGAGAGCAATATTAAACCCGCAAAATATTGAAATGGGCCCCATTCAACCCTTTTCCTTCCTTTTACATAATTTGCCCCAGCTAGACCAATGAATGCATGTATTCGTATTTTGATTACTCCACCAAAAACTCGCAACTAAAGAATTCAATGTCCTACATATATCTGAAAAAAATAATTAAAAACATTACTTTATGGTTTCTACAATTCAAAGATTTGTTTGTTTGTCGACTTCTCATTCAACTATACTTAGAAATGATAAGCCCGGCCCATTAACAAACTTCAAGTCCAATTTGTTTGATCACATTTCTGTTTTTATCAGACGATCAGAGAATACTAAAAAATAACGCTCGAATCCTTAAACCCTAGTCTCGTTCATCGCCGAGAAGCACACCAGTCTCAATGGCGAGAACCCTATCCCGCTCCACCGCGTCACGCATCGCTAATCGTTTCTTTTCAACCTCCAGAGCCGTCGATCCTTCTCCGCTTCCTTCTCACTCTAACCTCATTTCTCGTCGATCCTCACCGACGCTGTTCCACGCCGTCGGATTCATTCCCACTTCGACCCGTCTGACGACGATCCGAACCCGGATGGATAGGTCCGGTGGATCGTATTCGCCGCTTAAATCCGGATCCAATTTCAGCGACCGACCACCCACTGAGATGGCTCCGCTGTTTCCCGGCTGCGACTACGAGCATTGGCTCATCGTTATGGACAAGCCCGGCGGCGAAAACGCGAGCAGACAGCAAATGATCGATTGCTATGTTCAAACCCTTGCAAAAATTGTCGGCAGGTAAAGCTTTTCCTTCTTCCGACAATCCGTGTTAGTTAGAATTCACTCTCTCCATTTTCCTCTGCTACTTTACTATAAGGAAACTGTGAGTATCGTTTTCGTTTTATTAGTGAGGAAGAAGCTAAGAGGAAGATCTACAACGTTTCGTGCGAGAGGTATTTTGGGTTTGGCTGTGAGATCGATGAGGAGACATCAAACAGACTTGAAGGTATTTCTCTTTTCGAACACACACACGTTGGTCACTTAATGTGTGATGTAAGGTCCCTTAGAATCAGTAGGCGTAATAAGCGAGATAATGTGATTGTGTAATTGATGTGTCGTGGTTCTTGTGAGCTTTCAGGTATTCCTGGTGTTCTCTTCGTGCTTCCGGATTCTTATGTTGATCCAGAGTACAAAGATTACGGAGGTAAGTTCATCATCAACACTCTTTTGCATTTTTCAAATGTTACGTATCAATTAATCATTTCTTTGATGTCCGCTGTCGTTACGTTAATCCATCAAGATTTGTCGAATTTAGTAGTTCAGTGAGTTGATCACATAGAGTAAACAATCAAACACTTAAATTTAAACTAGTTTCGAAGCAAAACACTGTACTTGCGTATGAAAGATCGAACTTCGTAAGTGTTTCTCTGGCCAATGTATATCAAACTTTTTTTCGCTGATCAAGTCTTTGGTGAATGTTTTTGCAAATGCAGCTGAGTTGTTTGTGAACGGAGAAGTAGTTCCGCGTCCTCCAGAGAGACAGAGGAGGATGGTGGAGTTAACGACTCAAAGAGGCTCGGATAAACCGAGGTACAATGACAGAACCAGAAATGTCCGACGGAGAGAGAACATGCGTTAAGACCCCAATTCTCAGAGTCTACTATGCTAAAACATCTCCTTTCCCTTTGAACTCCGATCGTATTTCCTTTTTTTTTTGTTTTAGTTGGCTCTACACTGTCCGAATAATGTAAATTCTGATTATGGGTGATAATGGTATTATGGATCATGTTTGGTTCTGTTTGGGTGCGTAAAGCTTAACTATTGCTAGCAGATACCGAATTTATATAATATTATGGATTAAGTGAAGCTTAATTGTTTCTTTCATCTACTTTTTGAGAGGTGTAATGTTATATCCGAATAAATCTTTTGATTAATTTTAACACATTTCCATTTGTCACTTGTTACTTTTCTCCTTCCAAGAACGAATTGATTGTTTTTATTCATCATGACTTTTTGCAGTAGTAAAAAAATACAGAGATGCTTGCTTTAAGAACAACCAAAAATCATATAAATAGACAGTTTTGTCTAAAGTCTGTGTACAGATTACCCAAAAGACAGCAAATTTTGTTGTGACAAACAAAAGACAAGTAATCATCATCATCATCATCCCAAGATTCCCAATCAAAGCTTTTACCCTTTTACCTATAATAACCAAAAAACAAAGAAAAAAAATGTCTATAAAACCACCTTTTTGCGTTTTACACATCTAAGCTGCTGCGTCTATTCTACTTATAGTAGGCTCTGAAGATTAAGCTTCTTTCATAGTACAGACTCACCTAGGGAGACTTGATAAAAAAAAACATGATGAGATGTACGGATAGAGAGACCTAGTAATCACCCCATCTTGGACTTGGAATTGGGAAGAACCCAGGAGATAACGGGAACATGAGCCCTGGAGATGGAGGTGGCTGAGGAGGGCCTGGACCTGGACCTGCACCGGGTCCGTGACTTCCAGATTGAGCTATTTGTGAAAACGAGAAGTTTGGGGTGAGTGGTTGAGGATACTGTACTCCTGGTGATAGCAATGGGTAAGGCGATCTAGGAGAGAACATATTTGGGTAACCGGTAGGAGATGGTAGAACAAACTGAGATGTAGGTGAGTGTAGCGGTCCGTAACCGTTATACCGAGGAGAAGGAAAGCCACCATACATCTGATTGAACCTTGGAGAGGGCAGAGTAGGCGTGACAGGTACAGGACCATTGAACTGAGGGGAAGGAAGATTCCGAGGCACTGGGCTAGGTACTAACCCGGGCGGTGGTATATATTGACTAGGTTGTAGTGGGCCCTGCATATTCATTCGAGGTTGCGATCCAGGCATCATATGTGGCTGTGGCTGTGCCTGTGGCTGGGGTTGAGGTTGAGCCTGAGCTTGAGCTGGCATATATGGCTGAGGTTGGGACTGAGGCTGAGCTGGCATATATGGCCGATGTTCATGACCTGGGATGTATGGGCGAAGTTCATGAGCCGGCATATATGGCCGATGTTCATGACCTGGCTGCATTTGGTTACCACTGGGGCCTGCATCTAAAAGTGAACTTTGAAGATAACGCATATACTCTGAGATGGGAGACTCAGCTGTATTAGACCAAAACTGATCCCCGTGACCCATCATTGGTTGTTGTTGCTGTGTGCTTTGTGGCAAATGCGGTTGGGGTGGAGGCGGTCTAACGAAGCTGTGAGGATGATGTTGTGGAGGAGCCATGGTAGGGAGAGGAACCACAGGACGGTTGATCTGCGTTAAGGGTGCTGGTCTAATCCTCTGCAACCGGGTATTCTGAGGCTTGGGTGGGTTGTTCTGAGGAGGCCGAGGAAGGCTTTCACGTGATGGAGAGCCAGTTAGCTGCTGAACAATACTTCTAAAATCGTTCTTGCTTATGTTATAAACCTGAGGCTGCGCTTGAGGCCTTGCAGCGGCTGCGGAGTTAGCATTCGCAGCGAAGTTGGGTTGGTGGAGAGGACTCTTTTTGATATTCTTCCCAATCTTATTCACACCCAAATGATCATTTTGTCTAGGCCTATCCATCTCCGCACTTAAAACCCAATACTATTCTATTGAAAAAACCTTCACTACCAGTCCAGAAACATCCAACAGAACCCAATACCAAATATGATGGAATAATTATCCTTAACTCAGCTAAAAATCAAATCTTTGGTAGCAAATCCTTTGTCTACTGATTATCTAATCCAAAAGAAAAGATAAGCTGCTCATTATCAAACTAATGAGACCAGAGTCGAATAAAAATTAAGCAGAAAGTGCCTTCGCCTCAGAAAGTAGATCCTCAGTTCTCGAGCTACTTTATCCTCTCATAAATCAAAAGCCCACGACTGTAACGCTCAGAAACTCGATCAAACACTAAAGCATAACACTCGGAGAACTACAATTCTGGTACTATCAATTCTCCGTATATCCCACCACACCGACCGACGAAAAAAAAAAAAGTGATAACAGTAAAGATGGAGCAAAAGTTCAGGTCTTTCACCTGATAATTCGTATACCAAACGAGCCCAGAGTCTGATTCCAATCAGATCTTTAAATTTCCCTGAGCAGAGAGAAGGAGAGTTAAAATGAACCCTAAATTCTGTCAACGGAGAAGAAGAAATTAGATGAATTTAGATTCCCCCAATTTTTTTTTTCTTGTTGTTGTAATAAGACTCTTTATTTATTTTTAATTCGTGTTTTGCCAGACTGGAGTGACGTGGAGCTGACGTGTTCAGATCGTCACACTCATTTCCTGCAAGCATTTCCCGAAATGTTTATTTGTTATAAAAAGAAAAATTCAATGGAAAATGGATGGATCGGTGTCTAAATAGGAAGGAAAAAGTTATTACATATCAAAAGTAGAAAAGGTTTGTTTTGACATGCAAATAGAGAGAGCATTCACCTAATTTAGAAAATATATATTCCTCTTATAAAATTAATATTCGTTATAACGGTTATAGTAGTCAATTAGTAGTTTTCCTAAACTCGGAAAGATAATGAGGACTCTTATCCGATTATGCAATTATCATACGTTTTAATTTCAAAAATTATATTACTAAAATTTACGTGTAGAGTGAATATGACTTTAAACTGACAGGAAATGTATGATGCATACTAGTATTTATTGTAATAGAAATATAGGGTTTGGATTGACTAACTTTAATGATTTGGTTTATGAGAATTGTTTAAACAGTCTTTTATTTATGTTAGAAATATCGGTAATATTTACATATTAATTTGTTTTCTTGATTTTAATATAAAAACTTTGAATTATAAATGCTTATAGTTCTATAAATATATACATATATTTGTATAATTATTGTTCAGGACATAATCGTTAGAATACTTTATTATAATGGCATTTTTGTTACTTAAAATATATGTGATGGATGTAATAATCGACGAACATAAAGTAGGAATTCATGTTATGAGAAGGAATCTTTCATCAGGCGTGAAAGGACACAAAGACTCATATGAAATTTCCCTCTCGAGAAATTTCCAATGTTTAGAATTGTACTAATGAGAATGATATAAACAGTGTGTTAAGGCTTAGTGAGAAGTTTTCTCAATAGATCTGAATTCCCATATGTTGTGAGTAATTGGCTGCCATTAAAAGACTATTTAAATGGTGAATTAAGTGGAGTTAGAATTCTCATTTCTACCATGTTTATGTATATATATATATATAATTTATTTACCTTTAATCTCTGGAAACTTTAAAACTCTTAGACCTCTTCTTTTTCATTGGTTTTTCTTTTTCGATTTATAGAGAAAATCTTTGGTAAATTACCAATGGTTTGATTTTTGTGCATATCTTTCCATCATTATAAAACTTATGAGAATCATGCCATGCAACATGTTAGATTGGTTGATTTCTGCTTTCTACAAATTTAGATTCACATACTACAAGATTCATATATGTAAAATTGGTTTTAATCGCTGTATATAAATTTTATCCAAAGTTACATATTGTAATTATAAAACTTTTCAATTTTTAATATTTTTAATATTGTAATTGTGTGATGTGTTTTTACTATACCATGACAATATCATATATATATATATGAAGATAAACATGTAAAAAATGAAGGATAGTTAGTGAAATTAGAAAAGTTTGAACATACAAATTTTTGGAAAAAGAAAAATGACATAAAACTATCTAAAAAGCAAATAGAAAATTTGGAAATGGAAAAGGAAATGATAAAGTTACCAAAGAATAAGAGAAAAGAAAACAGCTTTATATCTTTTTTTTTTTTTGGGTGATAGTCTTGGTGGTGATAACTATTAAAAAACATTAGTTGCCGCTATTTCATTACTAGTTTGAACTGAAAAACGGAAAGGAAATTATTCAAAGGCATGACAAACAAAAAAATGAATGGGGTGAGAGAGGCTCGAACTCTCGACCTCAGGATCACTCAGTAGCTATGAGACCTACGCGCTAGCCAACTGCGCCACCACCCCAACTGATGCCTACCAAAACCTGATAACTAATTTATCAAACTTCTGTAGTAATCTCTCAAGTTTAGACGGCAAGCAAACTTCTTGTTCCGCAAAGATACAAAGAAGGATCTTGATATGTTGCATGTTAAAGCACAGAGAAAACATCTCACCGATGAGTTCTGAATATTTCCTTCTTTTTCTTGTATATATCAAAACTCCGTCTAAAGATGGCAAATGATTCTGAAGACCTCTCAATTCGTTTTTTATTCTCACAAATTTTCACGTCACTTTTTATAATCTTCATTAGGAAAACGAATGTATATATATATATATATGATCCTTAACAGATTTTTTTTGTCGGATCCCGAAAAATCCGGTTTTTTTTTTTCAAAATCTTACATTGGGGCGGGTTATCCTTATAGTTTGAAAGGAACGGTACAAGTTAACAAGAACAAGAACGTTAGAAGAAACGTAGGAAAGGATCTGTCTTATTCGTTTATTGTCTCTCCAATTCTTATCTTGTCTCTTTGTTTCTTTAGATCCTCAAAGCTCCAATCCCTTCTAATCCCACTGCTTCTGACCAGCTTGGGCTCGTCAAGATCCCCATAGACCACGACCTCCGCGCTGTAGAGCCTGCGATGTCCCGCTTTGACCCGTCTCACTACGGGCAACATTGATCTGTTCCTTAGCATCTTTTCATATCCTGAAGCTACGAAGTTTTCTTTAATGTTTGAATCTTTACGGCTTCCTATGTCTATGTCCGAGTCCGATCTTTGGAGGATGTGGCAAGCGAGGCAGTTCAGGCTCATCGTCTCACGGAAATTTAATCGGAAAATTAGATTTTTTTGGGTGTTATTTACTGGGGTTTGATTTGCTTGAACTGATAAGAAAAGGGGAAAACTCTACGTACAGGATTTGTGGTGTCACAAAGAGAACTCAAATCCCAAATGACAACCTTTGGGGGATGTTCCTTCTAGGGTTGTGGTTGTTTGTTTAACAAGAAATCCGAATTTGAGTCCAAAATGAAAACCTTTTTTAATGGGTTATGATTGTTTTTGCTGTTATTGTAAATAAGATAGAGAGAACAGAAAGAAATGTGACCTTTTTGGGTCGGGGTTTGCTTATTTTTAGTGTTCAATCGATTGGTGGACAAGAAAGAGTTTTGAGTAGATGCTTTTTATGGTTATTCTATTTTGATCTTACAGCGTATAGGCTGCTAACTCTAGATTTTCCTGTTTCATGAACAAAAAGATCCTTACAAATACAATCACTATGAGACCGACATTAGCATGTATCTTTTGTTCTTACAAATCAGTTAAATGTTTTTTTCTCTCCTGGTTCTCATTCTATATTAGAGATTTGTTCCTCTTTTCATTTGTGAAACTAACAGAATTCTTAATTGCATTATGAGTTATTCCTTCTTAAACAATCTAATGTAGGATGATAAAACTCAAGGCTCTTTTCTGGAGAACGAAGAGTGAAATATTAACGTCGTTCTCCCTTGACGTTACAAACAATATTTTATAAAATCAATTTCTGAACGAAATTGATTTTATAAAAACAATACTCAGACTTTGATGAGGTGGTGCTCGCAGCATTGTCTGTCTTCGTCAAAGATCCGTTTGCACATTCCTAAGTAAAGAAATACGAAACCCCAAATAATAAAGAGTAAAACGCATACTGCAACAGCAGTTGGTATCAACAGCTCAAGCTTGGAGGCCAGAAGAGTCAAAGCTCTTAATCCCATCACATCTAGCAACTATTAATACATCTCTTGCTCCTCACTGCATTTCGACACAACAACACTTGCTAAGACCTTATCAAAACTTATCACAAAACTAAATTTGAACTAGTCTAATCTCAATAATTCAACCCAGAGTGACGATCATTCATTCACACTAGAAAATCATAAAAGAGAAAGAAAGAAACTGTTTCAAAGATTAACATTAACAGAATACAAAACATGGAGGAGAGGGTCATCAAGAGTGAAGACATGATCGAAGCACTGGACGATCCCCCAAATTTGGCTTCCGTGGCGCCTCTCCAATAAAATCTCTGCGCACCAAATCTGCAACTTCTTGGGATCATCCTTGAAGAGCACGCCCCAGAAGACGAAAAGTTTGCCACCGGATTTGCTGAGTTTGTACCCCGGATATAAGCCTATTAGGCCGTATCTGTAACCACGCTTGAGCATATAGCAATGCCACACATCCGCTTTCTCCCCATGGAAGTAGGTATTCGAGTATTTTCCATAGCTGAGAAAGCATTCCATATCTTCCAAACCATTCACCCTGTACCACTCCATCCTCCCTTTCCTCACCCCATTCCAAGGGTCACACCACATGACTCTCCCTTTGGGATCACAAGAGTATAACAATTTGTCTAACTCACAAGAAGCATCTCTTGTGTTAATTAGATCATTCCACATACATCCTTCACTCCGAAAGTTGAAGCAGAAACTCTCCGGCCCAACTACCTCGCGAACCTCCTTGCTCATAACCAGATCCGGGATAGGCCCTCTACTCCAAGTTTGCATCTTTGGGTCGAAAACCTCTGACCAGTCTGAGAGATCGTCGTACATGAGGCCTCCCATCACGTATATCTTACCGTCTAAGACGCCCGCGATGGCGTTAACGCGAGCAACTCTCATGGAGGGGACGACACTCCACGTGTGAGTCCGACAATCCAGAAACGAGACACGCGATGTTGGCTCGGCACTTATCGTTCCACCAATTACATAGATCCCCCATCCCAGGGGGACAAAGGTAGCACTGTTCGGAGTTGTCAACGAAGGGATCGGGATCAGCCGATTCTCAAAAGATTTTCCTTTTTCTCGCCGGAGGATGAACCAGCGCGGCGGGTGTCTGTCAAGAGGAGTGTCTAAGCATACATAGATGCAGTGCTCCGTCAAATCCATTCGAGATCGCGTCTCGTACAAGCCCGGCGAAACCACCAGTGAGCGGCTGCTCTTTGAGACCAGGGATAAGGCCACGTGGTCAGATCTTGACACGCGGGCCAAGCAGTTTAAAATCATGTCATCCGGCAAAGACATTAACCAACACGTTGGAGACGGAGAAACAACCATCCTCCTCTTCTTTCTGCGCGACTGCTCTATAGCGGAGGACATCATCGGCGGAGAGAGATTTTTATTTTTGTGTGTTCGCGTAGAGAGAGAGAATGATGCGAAAGGTCATGATCAATTCTCTTATAAAAATATCACGACAAGTAGTCATGAAAAAAAAAAAAAAAAGGATATATCCAAATTATTTCCAAAAGTAATAAAGGAAAAATCAACCTGAGCAAATTTAATCACGGCCCAAAATCAGCCCATCAACCGGTTAAGTCTCGGTTGCAAATTTATACTCCTTTTTTTTTTTGCTTTTACCTTGAGAGAGAGAGAGAGATTAATTTGCTCCTTCTCATGATAATAATATTTTAAACAAATTAATGGGGTTCCAGTAGATCGATTGGTTTACTAGCTTTCTTCAAAACAAACAAGGAGACTACATGACTAATGATCTATAATTTCTTCTTTTAATGTTTTATTTAACGTATAATAATCTGTTTAGATATCTTTTATTTTTTTTGGACCAATATATGTTAATGTCTTCTGTTGTCATGACGCAACACATGGGCCAATTCATGACAAGTAAACAAGAAAGAAAAGTCCCGAGTTGGTTAGAGATTGAACAAAATAAAGACTCTGTACACAATATTTGTATCCAATAGACAAAGACTGTGTAAGATGGTATAGTTAAGATTATTGTACTATTTAAATGAAAACTGCTTAAAATTTGTATGCGTCCTTATTACATGTTAATATCTTGTAGTCCATATAGCTCAAAAATAAGAGAAAGCATGGAGAATGATCGAAGTATTATATTGGGTTAAAAAAAGAAAAATAAAAAAGTTCTTATGGAAAAAGTAGAGAAAGTTGAATGGTGATGATGACATGGGAGAGATGGTGCAACCGTGTGCGTATGTTTGTCGCCACACCTTGTCGGGCTCTCGTTTCTATGTCCTTAACACTCCCTCACGTTTCCCTATTTACCGTTCTTTTTTTTTTGTTTCTTTTCAATAAACCAAAATACAATATAGAATATTATGTTTCATGAAAATGAGAAAAATATATTTTTTAGAAAAAATGGAGACGGCTTCATTCACGTGTTTGGTAGGGCTTCCATGCACATGTAACCATGTTACTGCTTCTCGTTTTTGTTACAAATATAAAAATATTTACAAAGTTATCAACCTTTTTCTTTACTTGATAATTGAAGGTTTTGTACTTTGCAGTGGACAAAACTATTATGTTTCAAGTACTTAATTGGCTCCGAAACTAAAATATTGAGAATATATATATATAGCATCTTAATTAGTGAATTTGAGCTTGGTTGGCGATACAAGATTCATCAAAGTTTCATGTATAAAATCAACATTTTCGTTATGATACCAATATTAATCAACGTTGACAAAGAAAAATAGAACTATTAATCAACAAAATCAAATGCATTTAACAAAATAAATAAAAAAACACAAACTGAAAAAAAAAGCTAAAATTCAACCTCTGTACAAGGGAGATCTTTGTTGAAAGATCATCTTGGAGACTCTTGATTGTCGGAAAACCTTGATCGGGCTTGGAAAGTACCAACCATTTCCCTTGCTCGTGACCGGCGCCGGCGAAGATAGCAGTTCTCCAGCGTCAGAGACTGCGACTGACCTTGACTTCCTCATAATCGCTGCAGCCTTGGTTTTCTTCTCTCCCCTGTTTCCTCTGAACAGCAGTCTCCAGAGTGAACGTCCACGATCCGGTTCAAGTGCCGAGCCGCTTTCCGAAAACGGTTCCGGTTTAGTAGACCAGAGAAACGGAACAGCCATGGATTTCGATCTCCTAAACGCCGGCTCGCAGTCGATCAGGTTAGAAACGCGGCCAACCGATCCGATACCAGCGAACGGAACGTCATCTCCGGCGGAGGAGACGGAGGCGCGTGGGGTACACGAACATGGGAGATCGCGGGCACAATCGGGGCAGAGTGAGGAGAGACGTTCGTGGAGGCAGAAAGGACAAACGCCGCCACCACAGACGAAACGGCGATTCGATAGGTCGTGTCTTGAACATTTCTGCCAAACGCTGCCTCCTCCTTCATGGAAACGCATATCCATTTTGAGTATGTCTCACGTTTTTCCTTCGCCTTCTCTTCTTTGAAACTCTGTTGCTTGCTATCTCCGGAACACAAGAAGAGAGACAGAGAGAGAGAGAGAGAGAGAGGTTATAAATTGGATTTATATTTGATTAAGCCACTAAGCCCCACTATGCTCATCCTTAACCTTTTTGTTTAGTGAACTAAACAGCGCCGAATCAGATGCATTGGTCATCGATAAGTTTGCTTGCTATTAACGAAATCACCCCTCTTAATTTCACTTATTAACACATTGGCACACACATAATAACAATTATCAATAATACCCAACGAAAAAATCTAGAGCTACAATCCAGCAAGCAAATATCTCGAGCAGCAGTTTTCGTAACCATCCATCCTCGTTTGTTCCAACGAACATCCGATTAATAATATTAAAATATTTAATATCTGTGATTTCGTGGCTCTTCGAAGGATCCAAAGACAAGTTTTTCACCGAAACAAATAATGGGATACATTTATCAAATATTATACAACTTAGTTTCAACATAAACCAGTGAAAACAGAGGAACGAGTAATTATTACCAGAACATGAAACATAGACGACGTTTTTAAAAATACACATACATATGATATAACACAGAAATAGTCATCGTTATACAATCACATGAACAAAAAAATGATTTTTGTTTAACTAAAGGAAATGTGATTCCTGCGACTTCTCAAATGCGCAGCAGCCAAGAGCCATGGAAATAAAAACTGGTTAATTTCCTCAAGTGAGGCGGTTTCATCTAGATCAACATGGAATTAGGGAAATGACCAAGAAGCGTGCGCAACGTAGCATTATTTTGAATGCATGAAATGATAAATCTTTTTTTCAGTAATGGTTCCAGAGTAAACGCCTGTTCATGGCTGGTGGAGCTAGGCCCGGTATGCCGCGGATATCTTTGTTGTTTGGGTTCGCAATCTATCCAAAAGAGAAAAAGAGAAGAAAAAAGTTACGAGTACGATCATTTGAACACAATAACTGCGCAAATAGGAAGGAAAATCAGCAAAGATGGGTATAGACGAGAGATGATTTTAAAAATCACAAAGGAGACAACTTTAAAGGAGAGAACTTCGTTCCCTAATGGAATAACTGGAGAAAGAAAAACTGTGGGTATTTGTATTTGTTAATAGTTTTTTCGATTAACATGATTTCTAGACAAGTCAAAAACCTCTTCTGATAAAATCATGGACGACCATGAAAAAGATAATGATGAACAGAGAAATCTAAATTACTCAAACAAGTATCCAATTGTGTGTATATAATATATACATTTGAATAAGATAGGAGTTGCGACGTACCTTGACGATGATGATTGCTATGACACCAATGACAATAAGGAAAAGAAATGCCATAATACATTTGTCCGTGGCAACCTGAGAGAAGAGCAAAAAGTAAGTAAAAGGGACAAGAGGAAGCTGCAGATAGATAGGAACTGTATAAAGAAGAAATAAGGAGATTTTGGAGACTGACCTGCCTACCAATTTCCTTGACCAGCTTGGAGGCCTTTTTGAGTGAGAAATGAATAGAATCCAATTCATTGACAACTCTACTCATTTGCTCCGTCTGAACAGTGAAAAGTTAAACTATCTTAGTTCTCATAAAAAGGAATGCTGTAAAGAACAACTGAGATTCAGACAGAAGCACTAAAAAGGAAACAAAGGAGGGTGGCCTAACTACAAACCTGAGCCTTGAGAGCTGCTGAAGTATCTGTTCCCACATTTATAGTCTCCTGAACAATCTGTTGTCAAAGCCAAAAATAAAATAAAAGAAAGGCAGTGAGATTTTGCTTTTGCGAAAAAGGGAAAGTGGACAGAAGTTATCAGATGGCATAGCTCCATGTATGGTAGGCGGAATGTTCGGGACGCAATGATAGTCAGATAACATGTAAACGGACAAAAAAGTACTGACCTTTTTCCCCCTCTCAATGGCTTGATCAGTGTCATCCATCATCGAGTTCCCTTTATTCATAAGTTCTTGATTGGACATGTCTGAAAGTGATTAAGCTCCCAGTTAATACTCTAGGTAGGTGTATTCATATAACAAAGGACTAGATTTCAAAAACATGTGCAATAAACATTTCATTGTTGGTTTGTTTCAAAAACGATAATTAAAAGCCTTACTCGAAGCTAATAAGACATTCTCTTCCATGTGTTCTTCGGCAGGTCCGTCAAAAAGATCAACTCGCTTGTTATTGGTTGCTAGATTGGATGAGTATCTGTACAACCCCACATTCGTTATCATCAATCACCATAAACAGGACAACAAGCAACAACTCCAACAACAAAAAGAAATGTCATTAAAGACATTATCCTGAACATCAAAATAGAATAAGCAAAAGTGTCACGTACTTCTTCTTAAGAGCAACATATGAGTTTAGTTCCTTAACCTGCACAAACACAACATCACTTGACATTATAAAACTCTGAAAGCATTGAAAAGACTCATTTATGACGGAAAAATTTGTAACTACTTAGTCTACCATAGATTGTCGTCTGTCGTTCAACATCCGGTTAGTGTTGGCATCATTTCCGCTTTCCGAGCTTTTTACTTCCCTATCGAAATCTTTAATAAGGCTGCAGAAGAAGAAGGCATCATCATCAAAACCAGATATATACTATAAAAAACGAAATCAACAATGGAGAGTTTGAAAGAAAATTGTTACCTCTTACAGTCACGCATTTTGTCAGTGAGTTCTTCCAGCTGCCTACTTTGCCTATTAGCATCTTTGATCTTCTCCAGCTTCTGGAATCCATTTCTGTTTTAAGAAACATGAATCATCATTAATGAACAAAAATAGGAAATTTGCAGATGAGCAATGAAAAGAGATTCTCACGACAAAGCACGGAAAATGTCATTGATTTGTCCTTCGATCTCAGCCAGCTCTTCGCTAACCCCCGATATTGGATCCATCTCTTATATCCCCCAGAAGAAGAAGCGAATTGAATGCAATCAAACAAAGACAATAATGTCTCTTCTTCAGATCCACCAAACAAATTTTCTTCAAAATGTCGACCACGAATCGACTCGCCCAGATTAGATCCCGATGGATCCGGAATGCAAAACAGCAGAAGATCCCAAATCGAATCAACTTGCTCCGTCGTGACCTCCAACAAAAAACAATCGAATCTCGATGTCAAAATCGCAGAATGAAACGCGCAAATCCGAGGGATTTTAGTATTTTTTTTTTTTTTCAGATCTACGACCAATGTGGATGTCTAAAATCGATAATGAAGAGACAGAAATCAAAATCACGAGCACAATCTCTTATCCCTCCCTACACGCAGAGTTTGTTTTGTTTTTTTTACCTATTTTCTCTCGAACAAATTTTTTTTGTTTTTACTTTTTTTTTGGGGGAATTTCTTGGCTCTTCTTTTGCCATTGATTTGGCTCGAAGGGGACGAAACCAGAGAGAGATTTGAAAAACTGTGTCACCGATAATCAGTGGGACCCGCCACGACGCCGTTTGGCAGTACAGAACTCATATAACCTGGGACGTCGGATTGGTCACCTCTCCAGATCTAACGGCCAATGCCCTTACAGTAGCTTGCTTATTCGATAATTTGACTTTAAAATCTAAGATTAATATGCAAATCTCCCTTAAATAAAACCAAATCAAACTTTATTTAATGTTCAATATTTTTTTTTCTCTAATCATGGTACAAGTTCCAGGTTAATATTTGATCTTTGATCTTATATGTTCAATGTCCTTCACCGATTTATCTTTCCAGTTTTACAAAATTTTGCTAATACTTGAGAAATAGTGTTTGGG
Organism: Streptanthus diversifolius; assembly: GCA_039880935.1. Lineage (NCBI taxonomy): Eukaryota > Viridiplantae > Streptophyta > Magnoliopsida > Brassicales > Brassicaceae > Streptanthus > Streptanthus diversifolius. The sequence continues at coordinate 18,841,034 of JAXGFM010000022.1, read as the reverse complement.
TTGGATTTGGTTGATAAAGTTTCGTTATCAATTTGGAATTCATGAAAAGTAGTTCTTTTGGCTCATGTCTCCTCAAAATGTTCTTAGTTTGTCACGGTCGATATTGTTTCTTTCTTCTTCTTTGTATTAGTTTTAATACGAGGCTTGCTGATATCTAGTGCATTCGTTTCCTGACCGCAAAGAGGACTAAGAAGGCTGGAATTGTCGGGATATATGGTAGAGTGCCATAAAGCCTATTGCTTTGTTGCATGAGATGTGCTCTGCTTTGTGTATCATGATCCTTACTATAACTACTCTTGATGATTAAGATCACTCTTTACTTTGCTCTGTTTGTTGATATTGTGTGCGCAAAGGTACCAGATATGGTGCCAGTCTTAGGAAGCAAATCAAGAATGAGTCAGCACAGCAAATACTTCTGCGAGTTCTGTGGCAAGGTATGTGTATGCTCATTATAATCTTTAACATTATACAGTTAATCCAAGCAAGCTCTTGTTTTTTTCTTTCCTAAATGCTATTTTTCTGATGCAGTATGCTGTTAAGAGGAAGGCTGTTGGAATCTGGGGATGCGAGGTGCCTACACTATGAAGTAAGAACATTTCATATTTTTACAGTGAGTCCCACATTTTACAACATCTCATGGTCTGGTTTTTGTTGTGTTTTGGCAGTACGGCTAGTGCTGTGACTGTGAGGAGTACTATCAGGTGAATTAGTAAACAAACTGAGAGCTAGACATCTTCAACTCATTATGATATGACCCACAATTTTAAAGACCAGATTCTAGATTTTTCAATCTTCTGTTATAAAACATATTGACCAGATTTCTACTTGTTTAAAGAAGTCTGGGATTTTGGCTACATGTTATAGATCATGTGTTATGTCAGTCGCATTCCATGAAGCAGAAGACCGAACAGTTTTGCTGATTTACAAAGATGTCTATTTTTGTCACCTTCAATAGACCTCATATCTATAGTTTGAAGCTAGTTTTTTTCAAGAAGAGAAATAAAAATAAGAAAGCTAAACCTGTCCTGCTACGAATGAAGATCTCTTAATTACCTAAAATATTTGTTTCAAAGATCGTTGCCACTCCTGTGATGATTGAACAGCCTTCACGGCCGAACCTCTAGCAGCATTCGCAGCTCTGTTTGCAGCCATCACCACTCTGTTGATTCTCTCTTCCACTTTCACAACTTCACGTGCTTTCTCAGCTGCTTTCCTTGCTTGCTGATGAATCAGTGCAAAAGAGACAAAAAGTTGGTTATCAAAATTATGTAAACTCAGATTTTGACAGTGTATGCTAGTTTACTTACCTCAACGGCATCAACAACTTTGGAGTGGCTGATGGAAACATATGATCCAGGACGTATGGTCTGCTCGCTAGCACAACTGAGAATACCGTCTTCCCAGTGACCAGCCCGTGTCTCACCATTCCTGAAAGCGTACATACCGAGCCCTTGCCTTCTTCCCTCGTGCCAAGCTCCTTCATACTTATGCCCGTTTCCGAATTGATAGACTCCGAAACCGTGCATCTTGTCTGCAAAATACTCCCCCGCATATGCATCGCCATTTCTGCAGCAGAGGCATACGTAACTCCAAGTCAATATAATTTTGACGCCATGATACAGCTAGAGCACAGTTGACCAGGCAGTGCTTCTTGCAATTTGCTTAAGACCAATACTAATGGTACTAACAGAAGAGCCTGAACTTGGCTAGACTTGTTTTAAAAGGCGAATATAACCACAACATGTAGGAAACAGAACCCAATTATTCATCACTGTGAGAAAATCGAATAGAAATCATTTGAAAGTTCCTCAAGATTCACCATTGACCCAAAGGTGAAGAACGACTACAATAGAAAGGAAAGACAACTTCAGGACCCTTCAAAAATTATGACATTCAAGATCGAAATCACTTAGATGAGCATCATATACATGGATCTAATAAACCACCACAAGTCACGGCACAACTTAAGTCTGTCAGAAACTCGAACTTGCAAATCAGATACCTTAGAGAACCAATGTACATTAAGATTCCAGTTCTCATTTCACTGAACATCGACAACATGTGAATAGAATACCATCACAGGTCAAAGCATAACCATATTCCAATAACTCAAATCACCAAATGACTACGCAGAGTAAAAGCCAATGACTCAGCACACGAATCAACGCATAAAGTAGAAAAGAGTAATGCTTTCACCTGAAATGGTAACGACCAAGGCCATGTTTGTTACCCCGTTTGAACTCTCCAACATATCTACTTCCATTCTCAGAGGTATATGCACCACACCCATGACACTGCCCATTTGACCATTCACCAGAATATTCATCTCCTGTATAAAACCTATAGACTCCAATCCCATGTCGTAGCCCTAGCCTGTATTGACCTCGATACCTACTTCCTTTAGCCCATGTTTCAACTCCATAACCATCATATTTCCCATCAATCCACTCTCCTTCGTATCTGCCTTTCAAGTAATAGTAAAAAACTCCACTTCCTGAACACTTCCCTCTATGAAACTCTCCCTCGTACACATCGTTGGTGCCATACCTCTGAACCCAAGAGCCTGAATTTGTCTTATTCTCCGCAACTGGCTTCGAGCCGATTGACCAAACAACTTGCTTCGTGCTGGGCTGAGAGGAAGATAAACTGATAGGGATAAGCTTGAAGGTCAACAATCGAGCGAGAAACAGGCGGATTGAGGGTAAGCGAGGAAGAGCGAATTTGAGAGAGACCGAGAGGAGGAAGGAAAGAGCGATAATCCCAAAGACTAAAAGAAGAAAGATACGAAATTTGATTACAAGGAAGAAGATGTATAAAGGAGGAACGGCGAGAAGCAGGAGGAAACGAAGGTGAAAACAAATCAAACGGGCTCGAAGGATATGACGGAGAAGCTTCCTCACGAACCGATCAGTCGCGAACGGTAGCCTTAGCCGAAACGAAGAAAGGAAAGACAAAAGGTTCGAAATCGATCTGAAGCGTGCTCTGGCGCCTCCTCGTCGGAAATGGTCAACGCCGGCGGCGCGATTAAACGTATGAGACGGTTGAGTCACCACAGACCTTTTGTGCGAAGTCGAGATCGGGATTGGAGAAGATGAATCCGGGATATCAACCGTGAGATGATTATGACCTTGCGGATGATTACAAACAGTAAAACCAGCGCCTGCATCAATGACGGTTCGACATGGGGGATAATCTAGGATCTGAAGTTGGGGAGGAAAATGGTGATGGTGAATCGGGTTAGGGTCAGGATTCGGATCCGAATCGGAGGAGATGGTGGCTGCTTTCCCGATTAATCGTCGTTCTGGTACAGATGATTTCTTCAGATGCATTTACAAATTATGGAACTTGGAAGAGATTGAGAAGAAATGCTCCGGTAAGTTAGGGATCTCCCAAATCAAATCCTCTGGCTTTTGTTCCTTTAACTGGTTCGAGTTTTCACAAAGAAGAAGAAGAAGAAGAGCTCAATTTTGAACTTTTGAAACTATGTTAAGACACCCCTATGGGAACATAACAAACCTCTGAGTTCTACTTATCTACCAATATGCCATCCATTGCCATTTGTTAACTGTCCCCTTGGTGTAAGAAAATTAACAATTTAATTTTGACTAAGAAATCTCTCAATTTATTAATTGAAAATATTTCTCCAATTGTATATAAAAAAAATTGCACAACCTTTAGGTGATTTCATATCAATGGTATCTGATTAAAAGGATTATTTTATCTTTCTCTATTTAATTTATATGAATGATTGGTTAAGTAACAGCCAATAATTGTATGATTAGTTTAGTGAGTAATATAAATATATTATATTATTGTCGCGACGTTACTCCAAAACCAAAAATTCAGTGAACCCTTTTGGGATTTTTTAAAACAAATAATCAAATCAAACACAAATCATTTTTTTAAAGAGTTGTATTAGATTGAGCAAGACAAGTTTAAGAACAATACAAATATATATATAAATAATAAAAAGTTTAAGAAGGTTCACAAAAATATAAAGTAAGGTTCAATAATTTATTGAAAAAATCTTATATATATATAAATATCTATTTGAAAAACCTAACTTTTAACAACTAATTTCAAGAGGTCAACCCTAAATGATTAATAAAAAGTAGTACAAACTTAATACCATTTAAAGTTTTAATCATGATGACTGAATAGAAATATGATGTGACAATTTTTTTTGGATTTTTTTAAAAAGATAATAACATTGTTTGGGATAAAATTGTTTGAGTAGGGTCAGTTGGATATATGTAAAACTGATGGAATTAACATACGAGTAAATGGTATATGTCTGTTTACTAGTGAGATGAGGTGTGATTATCATACAGGTTAAGGAACGAGTGCTGGACGAGATCATGTGCAACTAAAATGATATTAAAGGTTTTTGGGAGAGAAGATGAGAGGTTTCTTTCTCGAAAACATTCGGATGTCTAAGTTAAACATGCTTAGCTCAGAATTGTATAATTTAGAAAGTGAGTGTAGATTGAATGAAAAAAATCTCGTCTAAGAAACTCATGCATGTCTTATACCTGAAGTCAATGTTAATATATAACTATTACCTGAAGAGTTTGGGGTTAGAACTCTCTGGTTGGTCATATATCTGAAAGAATATTTGAGAGATTAATTTACTTTTGCCTCTTTCAGAGGTTTGGCCCAATCCCTCTCCCTTCTTTTATTTATAAGAAGAATGATCAAAGACTTTGTTCATGAGTTTATTTTTATTTTTCAATCTGATTCATCTCATTACTCAATTATTAATTAAGAGTTGACAGTAGAATTCGAATGTGTGATAAACCCCTTGTGTATATGTTTATGACGCCTTATGCAGTTTACTGTCAAGAATTCAGCCTAAAACTAGTAAAATACACTTGTTCATAACTTAAAATTGTAGTTAAAATCATGAGATATGGCTTTAATATTGGGATGGAGTGGGGTCATGGAAAGTTAGAGACCATAAGACCAGCCAATTCCTGACAAAAAAATCTCAATGAACGGATAAGTTATTAGCCTTTCATTTTTATTATTATTATTATCCAAAGTTTTGATGGCGACCCATATAATAATACACATCACCTTGTTGTTCCTACCAAATCTGAGATGAGATTGGTACAAACAAACAGACAAGAGAGTTAAGCTGATTCTCTGGTGCTTAGCGAGCGTTCCATTATTTTTTTGTTCTGTCGAAAGGATCAAATATTCATCCACAGCATCATTGATCAATTTTGGAATTAATCAATAAACAAGTGGGTGAAGATAGATTGTAAGGTCATGAACAATAGATGTGGGAATGTTAGGTTCTAGATAAATGTTATGCACACAAACTTGCAATACATAAAGTTTATGAAAATGGAAGACTTTGGAAGATGGAACAAAGTCAACATTCTCGTTCTTGCTCTGAGCCGAGTGGAGATTGATCCACAACCAGTTGGAAAATCCCTCGTCCCTGCAGCCTTAAACCGCTTGGACTTGCGGCGCCCCAAAGGGATCGGTGAAACTATCATTTCGCAATTTATAAAACGCAGGAATATTGCCATTATTTGAATGATATTTCTCAAAAGCCATTTGGTTCATGAATCATGTAAAAGAGTTCATCCCTTTTTCCATATTTTCCCATAATGGAAATATCACAGAACTGAGCCAGAATCTTACCATAAAAACACATAACAGCAAAAGAAAATATTCATTATATTCCTAACTATAAGATCTATTTATTTGATCATTATTGATTCTTTACCAAATTATAGGTGAAAAAAACATAATCTCTCTACCGTTTTAAATGAAGATTGATCACAAATTACAGATTTATTTTTGATTTAACTGACTATTATATATATAACGAATAACAATATTTTGAATTTTGATACAAAACGATTTAACTATATAATCACATTATAGGAAAAGGAAATATTACATTGACGTTATGAAAACCACTATCTCCTTATGTATTTTTCCTCTTTCTTATATTGCTATAACTGTTGTTTTAACATCATCGTCTCTTCCATCAGAGCCATCCTTTAGGCTATTATTTGGATGCTCATAAGACGCCATCTGTATCAAAAAACAACATTCGCATCATTGTACATACCGATCAAACATATATGTTGAAAGCGTATATTAACTAAGACTAAGGGAATGAAACAAAGAGAACATAATCACGCATAACTTCATTAATAGAATGAGAATCAAGTTTATGTAACATATACAAGCTTAGCTCTAACCTTGTTTATTAAAAAAGAGACATTAACTTACAATGTGACGAAAAGACAAAGAGACCACACATATGTACATAGAGAGTAATAAAGAGACCAATCATATAGACACTAGTTGATGATTGTAAAGACTCAAAGAGACCATGCATTGATAACATGCATATATAATCCTTAATACAAATCAATCATATGAAATACTTAACTACCAACTTCACAATCCAGTCTTATCTAGCTGATTAACGACTAACAATTCGAACCGAATCAATAGAACAAAAAAACAATTAAAATTTAAACAAAAGAAGAACGATGAATCAAAGTAGGCACACACGCACACATACCCAAAATATACATGTAAGTGAGCGACTACAAAAGAGAATGATGATTACCTTTGATCGATTTGGGACGTCTCTGATGGAAGAACGTTGAACTTCGACATTTAGGATTTCCAATTTGTGAATTTGAGCTTTGTATAGTTAAATGGGAATTAGGGTTTCAAAATCAACATTTATAGACTTTGGGGAATGGAACATGCTATAATAAGTAAAGAGATTAATGAAATTTGGATAGGTTCATCTACTCATCAAACCGAACTTAGAATTTTGGATTTTAAAATAAAATGTCCAAGAAAATAAAATAAATATGTAAAATTTATGTAATATATTGGTTAGTATTTCTGAAAATTCATCATATACCTAAGATTATGTTAAAAGAGATATTAAAATAAATAAAAATATTAAAATCACTACGTTAAATTATAAAAAAAAACAACTATAAACAAATCCAATTGAGATTATGTTTTTTTTTTTAAGTCGGTTCCAATTCGGATTTTTGCATTTGGATAACATGCCTAAGCTATGATACATTACAGTAAAAAATTAAATATCTGAAACCATATATTTCACACCTAAAATTTATTTTTGGTTAGTGGAGCAACCTCGAACCATGCCTATTTCATTGTGCATTTCGTAAGTCATTTTTATATCGATTTAGCAGTTTTTGTTTTACTTGAAGGTAAATCTTAATTTAGCACGTTCTTAAATATCAAACCATGCCTATAATCTCATTAGACATTTGAAAAAAAAATAGAAAATAGAGAGTAATACTAATTATTCATGCGTTGACAAAAATAAAAAAGGGAAGATAATAGATGTTCTACTGTATACGCAACCACCATCAACAGTAACAAAGAGATTATTATGCAGCAATTGCTATCTCTCCGTCGTCTTCTTCTTCCTTTTCTCTCCGCAATCTTCACTTTTTCTCTCTCCCCTAAATGCAGCTACCTCTCTTTCATCCCTGCTAAATTCCCCTCATTGCTCCCATTTTTCCATGAAGCTCTCGCGACTACGAATTGTCCTGTCGGTGAGTTTCGCGCCTCGCTGGATCGATTTTTATGTATGATTTGGATCATTGTTTTTGTGTTTTTTTGCATGATGTAGATTCTGGGTTTGTTGAAATTTTCTTCTTTCTATGAGGCCTTTTGCGTATTATGTTCTTTTGGATTGTAAATTTCAGAACTTTGAAGATAATTCTACAGTTTACTTAACTTCTAGGGTTCACAAAACACGATTTGGGTTTATTGGGTTTGTTTTTTTGGATGATTTTCTCTTTTCACTCTGTTCTCGGTTTCTACCATTTGAGATTGCTTCTAATCTGCATAAACTATGACATTTTTTATTATATTATTAACAATTCAAGTGTCGTAAGCATTGATGGAGTCTGTTACTTCGTCGTTGTTGCAGAGCTGAAACGGTACGGTGGTTGTTTTGCTTGAGTTGAAGTCAGGTTTGTATAAGGGGGGAGATTACTAAAAGCTATGACTTTGGGTGGTTGGGGTCAGAGATTCATCCAAGCAGCTTCTTCTGAATCCGATGATTCTGCTTTGGATTTGGAGAGAAACCATCATTGTAATCACTTGAGTCTTCCATCGTCTTCAACCCCTTCTCCTCTTCAGCCATTCACACTCAACATCCAGCACGCAGAGAGCAATGCCCCTTACTTCTCCTGGCCTACTCTCAGCCGGCTTAACGATGCTGTAGAAGACCGAGCAAACTACTTTGGTAATCTCCAAAAAGGGGTTTTACCAGAAATTGTTGGGAGGTTGCCATCAGGACAACAAGCCACCACATTGCTTGAGCTCATGACCATCAGGGCGTTTCATAGTAAAATCCTGCGTCGTTTCAGCCTTGGTACTGCAGTTGGGTTTCGGATCACTCGCGGTGTTCTGACGAATACTCCGGCGATACTTGTCTTTGTTGCTAGGAAAGTCCATAGGCAATGGCTAAATCCAATGCAGTGTCTTCCTTCCGCTCTCGAGGTTGAGTTATCTTGTATTCCATTCCATTCTACGCAGTCTTTCAGAAAATTTATCGGAGCATATATGATAAGTGATGTATTCGTTTCTTAATAGGGTCCTGGAGGGGTATGGTGCGATGTAGATGTTGTGGAATTCCAATATTACGGTGCTCCTGCTGCAACGCCAAAGGAACAGGTTTATAATGAACTTGTAGATGGCTTGAGAGGAAGTGATCCCTGCATTGGCTCTGGCTCTCAGGTACATATTCTTATTCTTTTTCCCCCTCTCCTGGAATCCGTAAGCGTAAAGTCTCAGTCTTGTTTTGTGTTGTGTAGGTTGCAAGCCAAGAAACGTATGGAACCGTGGGAGCTATCGTGAAAAGCAGAACGGGTAACCATCAGGTTGGTTTCCTTACTAATCGGCATGTCGCAGTTGATTTGGACTATCCAAGCCAGAAAATGTTTCATCCTTTACCTCCAAGCCTTGGACCGGGTGTCTACCTCGGTGCAGTGGAGAGAGCAACATCATTTATCACAGATGACCAATGGTACGGCATATTTGCTGGCACAAATCCAGGTACTCCAGCTACAATTCCATTGCGTATCTCTGTATCGTTCTGTTCAGGAACCGGCATATCTGGACCTCTTATTTCATACTGACTCCACGGTTTATGTCATTGTTCCACAATGAAGAAACATTTGTGAGAGCGGATGGTGCCTTCATTCCTTTTGCAGAAGATTTCAACACGAGTAATGTAACCACAGTGATAAAGGGCATAGGTGAGATAGGCAATGTTCAGGTTATAGACTTGCAATCCCCGATTGACAGCCTTATTGGGAAACAAGTTGTTAAAGTTGGAAGAAGCTCTGGATATACCACTGGAACCGTAATGGCTTATGCTTTGGAATACAACGACGAGAAAGGGATCTGTTTCCTCACGGATTTTCTGGTCATTGGTGAAAACCAGCAAACTTTTGACCTCGAAGGTGATAGTGGAAGCCTTATACTCCTAACGAGTCCAAATGGTCAGAAGCCACGACCAGTTGGGATCATTTGGGGGGGAACAGCAAACCGAGGACGGCTGAAACTAATAGCGGGGCAAGAACCCGAGAACTGGACTAGTGGTGTCGATCTTGGTCGCCTTTTGGATCTCTTGGAGCTTGATATTATAACATCTAACCATGAGCTTGAAGGTTTATAACTCTTTTCGTAGCTTTTGCATTGTTCATTTCAGTAGAAGCGTTTCCAGACTTTTCTTAACATATTCGTTTTGGCTTTGTGTACTCGCAGCAGCTGCCCGAGAACAGAGAAACACTTCGGTTACAGCCCTTGATTCAACCGTTAGCCAGACATCCCCACCCGACCAGGTTCCATCAGGAGACAAACAAGATGTGAACTTTGAGCCATTTATTCCACCTGAGTTTCATATAGAAGAAGTTTTCAAACCTACATCTGAAGTAGAGGAACATCTGTTCATTGCTCCTCTATCGTTAAACGAGTCTTCTTCTTCAGCTAGTAAAGGGCAAGAGAAACCCAAAGTTGATGATCTTGTCGCTTTAAAGAACAGTTCCGAAGAAGAGGTTAACGTATCGTTGCACCTAGGTGAGCCCAAACTAAAGAGACCAAAGTTTTATTAGCTGAAGCCGAGCAACGGAAATAGTACTCTTGAGGAGTAAACCGGAAATTGAAATCCGTTAAGTTTGCTTTGATGTCGTAATTGTGCATAGTATCATTATTATTCTTTGCGGACGAAAAGAACATTCGAAGGCGTATCGAGACTGTAGCAAAAATGCATAAGCTTAAAAGTTCTATTGATTCTATGAAATTCAAAGGAAATACAAATAGCAAATGGGACATTGAACCGGGTAGCGATTTAGAAGTTTTGACTTTTGATTTCCGGTTTAGCCAATTAGTAAACATTTCCTGACTCGCGATTCTCGAGAAAAGAGAGTGTTAGGTTAGAAAGCCAAATGAGTGAATCGATAGGGATAGGTTAAAAAATTAGATAAAAGAGATTATTTTTGTTAGTTCATCGTTCTACCTATTTTTCCTGAAACCGGACCTAAATAGAAACAGCTAAACTTGTGACGACTTTCCATTTAGACCAACTATAAATGTGATTTGACTACCGATGATAGTGCAGTTATGCAAATACTAGATGGTAAATCTTGAGTATTGATCATATCAACTTTAAAATTATAGTTTAAAAGTCAATATAGATATTAAATTTAAAAATATATTAAATATTTTATTGATATAATAACTTATCAGATGGATTTCCCAACTGTATAAAAAATTTATGTCACTGATTTACTCTATTTTCTAGGTTAACATGCAAAGCTTCTCACTTTTCGAAATCGGATCTTATATAATTTTTATGCAATAATGGTTATAGTACTACTTTTGGTTACCTTTCAGGAATATGTTTTTGACAAGAAATCATTAGAGTTAAACATGCTTTTGGGTCAAGTGGGCTCTATGTCTTACTCTAACAGTGCCACCAATCAAGCTGAAAAGTTGTACTTAACCGACACCCTCTTTGATTTACATATATACGTTTAAGTTTAAAGTTACCTTATGAAATTAAAATATGGAATTTTTTATTCTAATCTCTTATACTTTTGAAAGCATACACATTTCTTTATGTCATTTCTAGCAAATCGTTCAGTTATCAAAATTTTAAGTACAAAAATTACCAACTGAAATTACTTCACCAAAGAATTTCATCAAGATATAATAACATCTTCACTCATCAAATCATAAATAAAACCCAACAAGATGATCGCTCTCATCTTCTTCTTCTTCTTCCTCTCATTCTCTATCACATCCAATGGTCAGTTCTTCGACGAGAGCAAGAACTACGAAGGCTCCTCCGATCTTGTCGATCTTCAATACCACATGGGTCCGGTCATATCCTCTCCGGAGACGAGTGTCTACATCATATGGTACGGCCGATGGAACCCAACCCACCAATCTACAATCCGAGACTTCATCTACTCCCTCTCTTCACCGGCACAGACTCATTACCCGTCAGTATCCGACTGGTGGAAGACGGTGAGGCTATACAGAGACCAGACAGGTTCCAACATCACCGGAACTCTTGTACTGTCCGGAGAGTTCCACGACTCAACGTACTCCCATGGATCTCATCTCACTCGCTTTTCTGTTCAGTCTGTTATCAGAACTGCCGTGAGCTCCAAGTTACCACTAAACGGTCTTAACGGCTTGTACTTAGTCTTGACCTCAGATGATGTAGAGATGCAAGAGTTCTGCAGAGCAATTTGCGGGTTTCATTACTTCACTTTCCCAAGCATCGTTGGTGCAACCGTACCGTACGTTTGGGTCGGAAACAGTATAAAACAGTGTCCAGAGATGTGCGCTTACCCGTTTGCGCAGCCTAAGCCGTTTCCGGGAAGCGGGTTTGTTGCCAGAGAGAAGATGGAACCACCAAACAGAGAAGTGGGAATCGATGGGATGATCAGTGTGATAGCTCATGAGCTGGCGGAAGTGTCGAGTAACCCGATGTTGAACGGATGGTATGGAGGAGAGGATGCTATGGCACCGACAGAGATAGCTGATTTATGTTTAGGAGTGTATGGATCAGGAGGAGGGGGAGGGTATATGGGGATTGTGTACAAGGATAGGTGGAGGCATGTGTATAATGTCAATGGAGTCAAAGGAAGAAAGTATCTAATTCAATGGGTTTGGGATCTTACTAGGAAAAGATGCTTTGGACCTAACGCTATGAATTAGAGAGAATAATGTTTGTTACCTCACTTCACAAAAGCCTGTAGTTTGGACCTAACGCTATGGTTTTATCTTTTGCTTTACGAAATCAAATCTTTACATTTGTCAGTTTAAGACTGTAGTTTCACCTTGAAAAAAACATGGTTTGACATCAAGAGGGGAAGAAATTTACGGTAATGTTGATATTGCATTAGATGCAGAACAATGAGATCTCTTCACAAGCACGAATCTGGATAATTTAGCAAGTGTTCTATGCAATATTAGACTATCCTGATACATTTAAACCTCTATAAATAAATACTTTTGGGATCAGGAAAAAAATATTCGTTTAACGAAATTATTCATTTATCTCTAAATGAATATATTATTTATTTATCGATAAATGAATTTTTATTTATTTATATAGTATTTTTGCACATCTAAGATCTTGAAAAAAATGTAAATTAGAAAAATGAAGTTTTCTAGAACTATAAAAATGAAGTTTTCTAAAACTATAAAAAGAAATTTTTCTAGATTGATGTAGAATTAGAAAAAAGAAGTTTTCTAGTTTATAAGATACAATGTAATCTATATAAGCACAAGTCTTGGTAATGAATTATATCACCTAAAAAAGAGTTAGAGAGACAAAAAAAAGTTGTTTAGTTTTGAGAGATTTTTAAACAATCAATAAAAAAGTTCTTCTTACAATCTTTCCTAACATTCAATTTGATGGCTTCCAATCAAAAGGCAAAATCATCAACAAAAACATCTTTCACCGATAAGATAAGGAGGGCCATATGTGAACATAAGAAGGAATATCCAACACTTACGCAAAAAGATATACAAGCAAATTGTTTTCGACATTGCAAGATACGATCTGAAGAATTCGATGTTCCTAAAGCAGAAGTTGATAAATTAGAAGAAAATATTGAAGGATTAACGAATGTCATTTCTAAGTTACAATATAGAAATGTGATGGATGTCGAACATTTTTTGAATTATGTCGTTATGAAATTGCCTACCGACGATGAAATTATTGAGTATGTACTGAATGATGAGAATGATCCAGAACCATATGATAGTAGTATCACACCAAATGTGTCATCAAAAGAAGCATATCAAGCAGTAATCACCTTACGAAACTACTTTTTACAACAAGAGCAAGATACTCATAAAGTTTTGTTTGATCTAGAAAAAATCAAGGATGAGATAAATTTTGGTGGAAGAAAAAAGCAAAAAACTATAGACTCCTTCTTTGTAAAAGAATGACTTATTGTAGGAACATTGTTGATTGAAAAAATCCTTTTTAATATATATATATATATCTAATAAAATATGATGATTATTCATTTATATTTACATAGAGTTTTTAAGGATTTCAAAAAAATTATTCATTAATGCATTTAACAAAATTATTCATTTAGTCCATTAGTCTAAGTCGGGACCGGAAAAATTTATTCATTTGTCAAGGTTATTCATTTATCGAATATTTATCTATCGAGGTTTAACTGTATTTATAAACTTACAAGCTAAGGAAAAAACATTTGGCCACTATTTAAAACCATGTTAATGAAAAAAGATAAGCTTTTCATATTCATAGCTTAATATTTGGAATATTTAATAAATAAAATTGTCTAGAAATTTATATGATACTTGGTTACAAATTTCACCATTGAGAGCTCCATTCTTACTATCAATACATGAATCCTCTATTTCTAGTCAAAGTTATGGTAGTGAGCATGGATACATCGAGGAATTTAATTATGGTAGTGAATTTGATAATAACTATAAAATAAAATTTGTTATATATTTATACATGAATGGGAAATAAAATCAAATTTGTTATCTATTTTGATCGATTCAAACGGATAATCCAAATCCCAGACCTTTCATCTCTCTCTTGGATTCTCGACATATTCTTTGCAAATTTTACGTGTCGCTCATTGGAAGCGCACTATGACAACAATAAGATCAGTGGAGATGTTGCAAGTTTGGCTGAGACAATCAAAAGAGATGAAATCAAAAGTTTTTAAAATGAGTTTGAAAGAGAAAAATCAAAGAATGATGATGATGAAGAACATATAAAAATAAAAAGAGAAAGAAGAATGACAAAATGGTTTTCTATATTTTATACAGTAAAAAATGCTTATTAGACCAAAAGTGTTTATTTTATAACATAAATTTTGAAAAGTACTTCATACTGTAAACTATTGCTAGATTATTTGGAATAGTAATGGTAAGTATCTTCATAGCAGAATGGACAAGTTTCAAATAGATAGCAGGGGTGGGAATTCGGATTATTTCGAGTTCGGATTGGTCCTTATCGATATCAGATATTTTGGATATGACAGTTTTGTATCCAATAAAGAACCGAAACATTATCGGTTCGGTTCGGATTTTGAGTAAAATATCTGATAATATCTCGGATAGGATTTGGTATTGGATTATCGGTTTGGTATCGGATTGATTATATCTGATAATTCAAAATTGTATCCGAAAAGAAATATTGTACCCTCAATGAAAAAAAATTGAATAGGTTTGACAAAATGTAAACAATCAAATTTTATAAAAGAAATATTAAAATTTGTATGTCACATATATATTTATATAGTTATATATATTTATATTTATATAGTTATATATATATATGTATATATATATATATTCGGATTATCGAATTATCCAATGAATTTCAGATCGGTTTTTATCGATATCGGATATTTCAGATATAATATTTTTGCATCCAATAAAGAACCAAAATATAATCGATTTGGTATTGGTTCGGTATCGAATCAGATTATCGGATACGAGTAAAATCCCCACCCCTAATACGGCATAAGCTGAATGTTTATGTGCAATTCATAGTCGTTGTAATATTATAGCATGGATTTTGATGAGAATTTTAACATCATTAGAGCATTTCCGTCGGTTGCTTTTTAACAATATAATATCAATATTTTTGATATAACTAATTATATGATTAAATTTAATATGTTTTAAAAACTGAGCAATAATACAGTGACAAGTATTTCCATAATATCTAATGAGTTTATCATCTCTTAATTGAAAAATTGTATTTTCATTCTCTCTTACTTTTTGATTTTTATATATTATTTTAATGGTTGATATACTCTTTCAAGTGGACTACCAATATAAGTGGACTACCAATATAAGTGGCCTTAAAAGTTAGAACCATGGCAACATCAACAACTTATAGCTTCACCACTACATCAATATCATAAAAAAACCGGGCATCAATTTTCACCTCCTTGTAAAACAGAACTTCAGTATTTGTGCTGATCTATTAGCTAGGAATTCTATTTCCTTCCGAAATCGTTGGTGTATTTATCATACTTTGTCTAATTTTCCTTAAAAGCTAATAAAATTTTAGTTGGCAGACTAAAAGAAAAAAAAACTTTAAACTGCTCTTTTGCCAAAGCCTGTAAGCATTGATTCTATGCTACTAGATATAATATGACCAACATGTTTACAAAGACAGATACACTTCCAACACAAAATTTACCACCTTCATCTAAAGAAGAAACTAAAAAACACAACTGTTAAGGAACAACGCCCACATTCAATCGTAGAAACGTATCTTCCTAGAGGCCTTGTTCTGTCCTTTAGTGTTTCTATCTCCATCTCCATCTCCATGTGGATAGCTATTGACCAAACCGTCCAAGGAGATCAAGGACGCGGACTTCACTAGCTGACTGTGAGGCCATGTCATTTTCAATAGGATTGTCGTTGTTTCCTCTCTCCTTTTCCGAGTCATCTTCAATGAGTTTTGGCCTCATCATCTTCCTTTCCTTGTTCTGAAGAGCTAAATCTTCGAGGCTGTCTTTACACCCTTGAGTTTGGTTACCACTGCTCTTTTCAGCTTTGCCACGGCGCTTAAAATCAATGAATAGTCGCGTTTGATCACTATATTCCACCCTTTGTTCACAATTCAAGAGATCATCTGGACTAGTCTCAGTAAAAGGAAGCATCAAACCATTGTCAAGTACCTCTTTTGTAAAAATCTTTTCCTCTTTCTCCTTGGGTTTTTCAAACCTCGCAGAATCAGTTAAATTTGGTCTTTCTTGCTCCATCAACTGTTTTTGACAGTCGTTTAGAAAGGCCATTACCTCATCGACTGGTTCAGTGACTGGAGAAGAATCCTTTTCAGCATCACGTTTTGAAGGCATACCCAGCCTAAAAAACACACTTGTTCTGGCTTTCTTTCTTTCAAGTTCAGCAGGACTAACACGATCTTTCATTCGAATCACTCTATCGTCGGAGTCAAAAGCCTCGCCGCCAAACTCTTCATGCTGTTGATAAGCTTGAACTTTGTTCTGAGTTCTGTTCTCTAGATACAAATCAACTCGAACC
The DNA here is from genome assembly GCA_039880935.1 of Streptanthus diversifolius. Classification (NCBI taxonomy): domain Eukaryota; kingdom Viridiplantae; phylum Streptophyta; class Magnoliopsida; order Brassicales; family Brassicaceae; genus Streptanthus; species Streptanthus diversifolius. The sequence continues at coordinate 18,824,429 of JAXGFM010000022.1, read as the reverse complement.
CCTGGCTTTGAAGGATAAGCAAAAGAAGGGTAAATCCTGGAATCCCTACCCACCCTATCGTTTGAAAAAGAAGAATGACCTCCGAATTCTTCCTGGTGTTGATAAGCAAAGGAAGGGTAGATGCTGTGGCTAGGGTAAGACAGCCTCTCAGAGTTTATCATCATGTTCTCCGTGGCTCCTGCAGAAGTTTGGAAACCAGGAAGCTGAGAATGACGAAGGTGACCATATCTAGATTCAAATTCAGAACAAGCAACGCCAGTCATGCCAGTGCTAGTTTGGTACTCAGGATGTTCAGTAGGCACTGGAATGTAGGAATCCGAGCCACCGACGGGTATGAATTCTTCATCGATATCAGAGCTTTTCATTGTTGCATCTCTCATGATCCCGGGATTACAAGGGTCATAGTATTCTGGGTTTGTTCCATATGCCCGAGATTCCAGAGGTAGTGAGTTTTGAGCTGGAACCACTGAATCTGCATCAAAACTAAGGTGTTCCTCGTGGTTAGACCACGCACTTGCATGTGTGATACCATCTTTTTCTTGGTACTCGTTTTCTAGCCAGCCACTTGTGGTGTGTCTCAAGTTCTCTGGGACTCTTCCACCATTAACTAGAGAATAATCAGAGTCATCATCTGTCCTAGAGCTATTATTCATGCTAAAGTCATATCCTACTGTATCCTTTGACCCATGCATTTTGGGATCAACGAGTCTCCTAAAAACCCCAGATGCGTCTCGAGGGTACTCACTCTCTTCGGTTGTTACACCAATATCAGATTCATCCCTAAACCCATAATTTTCTGTTAACCTACGACTAAGAAGATCTCCTGAAGATGTACCTCTGAAGGGAAACTCACGGTCAACATCTCCCTCAGTTTCTTCTGCACGGCGATTCCTAAAGCCGCGACCACCAGCAGCAAGTCGTGATCTCTCAACCTTCTTCAAGCTAAACAACTTCAATAGCCTTTGAACCTATAAATGACATTGGAAAGTAAAGCAACCCGCATAATACTGACCAAACAAAGATAAGTGGAGACAATAACCATAACGATTCACCAAGGCTTAAGAGTTACCGGAGAAACATTAATTACACACCTGTACCTTTGAAAGTCCAAAATTGAACTTTTTTGGGGTAAAGTAATTATCACTAATCGCATGATGAAACTCCCTTTCAGAAAGTGGCCTACAACGCCACTTCTCAGTAAACTTGACCTAAGGAAATGGGAACAAGGAGAGCCAAACTTAGTAAAAGCAAAAAACTCAAGGAAGAAATAAAAGAAGGAGAGTGAATCCAAGTACCTGAGCAGGAAACAGTTTCCCAGAAGAGCAGAAAGCATCGGGCTCAATGTTAATAGAACCATCAGAGCATGCTTGAAACACACCATGTAGCTCTCTAGTCTCGAACTCAAACAAAAACAATAGCATTCCGGCTTTGACCTGTTCTACAAAACCAGCTTGCCCAATTGGCAAACCAAAAAGCTTTCGCCTAAGGCATTCCTTTCTCGTGAAGCTATTGGACATGAAAATCGCACCGTGCTCTGGAGATTCTCCAAAAGCACCATTGGATTCCTCCATAAGCTTCCTCCTCCTATACTTTGGCATGCTGTAGCAGAGCACTAAAACATAACAACATAAGTAATTTTCCTCCATTTTATCGAATTGAGAAGATATTAGACTTGTGGAGCCAACACAGTATAATATATAAATACACAGAAACATTGAAAATCAAATGGCCAGAGACGACAAAGCAACAATACTGAATAATCTAACCTTCTTCTAAAACCCCAAAATCCAAGAAACAAAACACCAAAATCAAAGAAGAAAGTTGGTGGCGCAATTGAACAGTCACAAATTACGTAACTCATCTATCTCTTTCTCAAAAGCATATTCACGGATAATTAAACAATCAGGCGTTGAGAACGACGAGGCCATGGAAATAAAAGAGGAAAATTGCAGAAAAAACAATGGTAGCCAAAGAGGTAAAGATTAAGACCTTGGATGAAATCACGGCTTCGACGTCTACCAAATATAAAAGAGAAACAACAAACATGCAAATCAATCAAGTCGATGATGCAAAATATCAAACGGCGATATATTTTCCCGAAAGTAATGCAAGTTTCCGGTATGGGTCTCTTTTTTTTCGGCTATATTTAAATATTCCCGATTTCTTCCTACCTCTTTAGAGTTTTATGCAAAAAAAATTAAATTAAATTAAATCAAAATACTGTCATATATAAACCTCACCACATAAAGTCATTAATATATACAAAAATTCTCTTATAAAAAAAGGGAAGAAAAATCAAATTAAAACTCAAATTTAAAAAATCTCATATATTTGACACCGAAAACCAACTTTCAATTTACAGAATAGGCAAATAACATAGGAGAATATATAAAGTTGTTGAGTAACAGATCTGTCTATTTTATTTTAGATGGTTAACAGGAGATTGACTTTATTTGACAATAAAAACATGTGGTTAGATATTAAAAAAAAAACATTTTTGATAGAATATGAAAAAAGCTTTGCACAATCGAAAAATAAATTTTTCTTTCTTTAAACATAAATGAGTTGGCCAATGAAAAACATTTGTAATTTTCTGACCAAATTTGACTTTGCATAGGTCATATTCTCTTTTTATTTTTTATTTATTTTATAATTACAGTGTGTTTAAATAAAATCAGATTGATGATTTTGAAGTTTCAATTTTAAAATATTTTAATAAAAAGTATAATCCAACAAAAATACAAAATATTTTTATTGGGTTTTCTTTATTCAAATTTTGTTTTAATTATTGTTTTATCTCTAAAATATTTGAAGAGTTTCTGACTGATTTGAATCTCTCCAAGCAAACAAAATATTTTAAACTATGGATCTAGAATTTAGGGATAGATTATTTATTTGTTAAAGATTCGATAAGAAAAGGTGTTTACGACAAGATTTCATAATCTCTGACAATTATGGGAAGGCGGTGATCCTTATTCGGTGACATCAATAACTTGAAGATATCTTTAGTGGTCGTGTTTTTGCGGATTCATGTATGATGACGACAAGGGCTGGAGAAGTATTCAGTTGTCTCTCTTGGATTATCTTGATGATTTTATTACTAGCAATAGAATGGCTAGAAGTAATTGGATAATTAGTGAATCCGACCATTGCTTTAGGAGGGTCGCTTTTTTATCTGTTCTCTAGGCGTGTAATTGAGTTAGCTAGGTCAAGTCTAAACTCTTCTATTGGAAAGTTTAGATGGTTTTAATTCCTAGGAAAGTCACTGAATTGTATCTCAGTTGATTGATTTGTGCCCTTGGGTCATGACTCTTGCGCTGTATGAGTCTATTTTTAGGTTGTTTTAGCCTTTCGAGGTTGTATTAACCTTTTTTAAGGTTGTTGTTAGCCTTTCTTAAGGTTGTATTAGCCTTTATCAAGGTTGTAATAGCCTATTTATAGGTTTCATTATCATTAATGAAAACAGTATTTGTGTTAAAAAAAAAAAAAAAGCAAGGCGTCAAATGAAGAGTGAAAGTGAAAAACCTTTACGAGTCCTGAGCCTCTACTTAACGGATACTCTTCCTTCCGACTTGTTATCCTCCATGAACAACTAAAGAAGAAGGACAAGAGTGGGAATATCCAAGAATCGCAGAGAACTATGTATAAATATATACAGCACTATTCCAACGGTCAACCCATCTTTCCGGTCATGTAAGAACCCACTTTCTCTCTTGGTTTCTGAGATTGTGTTGGTTTAAAATATCCCTATACCTTATCTACTTTGAAGTTCCGTACATCCCTCTGAGTGCTTGGTTTCCCGGTCTAGAAAATGAGTAATTCAACATACCCATCTGCTATGCTTCTTCAACTCTGATGGATTTTGCTTGTAATGGAAGAGGAAGAAGCTAGTTTGCAAGTACCCGGAGGTTCATAGAGTCAAAACTGTTTGGACATTACTATGGCTTTTGCAAAGCTACATCTCCGTTCTAATCGATTATCTGTGTCAATTTAGTTCATTTTCTGCTGGGTGGTGTTATGACTTATGGTTTCTGTGAAACATTCTGAGAATTGAGGTTTTAAAGTAAATGAAGTTCTCAACTTAGACAGGAAAATTTGATTTTTTAATGACAGGTTGGTAGCTGGAAACGCTTTGAATTGTTTAGTCATTGATACCAGTGGCTTCCAGAGAAATTTGGGTTTTGGAGTGACACATTTCAGTGGTGGGACGGTGAAAAGCTGTAAACAGGAAGGGTTTGTCATAGATGAACGTGGAAAATTAAAAAGATTTAACAAAAAGAAACTCTCGAGGAGACGATGTGAGACTCGCATCAAGACAGTCTTTTATGAAGCTCTGTAAGATTTGAATGGTGATGAAGTTTTGGTTTTTTTTCATATAGGTGGCTCTTTGAGGGGTAGAGGATGGAAATATGGGTCCGGTTTTGTCGATGGAATCTTTCCTGTTCTGAGTCCTATTGCTCAGAAGATTCTGAGCTTTACTCAAAGAGAAACTGATCCTGAAAAAGTAGCAGATGTCCTTGGAACTCTTCCTTCTACGCATGCCTCATGGGATGATCTAATCAACGTTGTTGTGCAGCTCCGTTTGAACAAGAAATGGGATCCCATTGTCCTGGTTAGCTTTCTTGGAGCAGTTTCAGTTTTGTCTGTATCTTTCATAGTGTATACATGAATGTTGAAACCGCACATTCTTGGCATGAGATCGACCTAAAACTCATTCTACTCAACTTCTTTTTATCCTGTTAGATCTCTAGCTAACGTTTCAACGATTGTTCCTGCGCTATCAAAATTGTCTCAAATGGCTAAAGCTAACATTCCTGTATTAGGTGTGTGAGTGGATTTTAAGGAGGAGCTCCTTTCAGCCTGATGTAATCTGCTTCAATTTGCTTATAGATGCTTATGGACAGAAGTTCCGGTATAAGGAGGCGGAATCACTCTATGTGCAGCTTCTTGAATCCCGCTGCGTACCTACGGAAGACACATACGCTCTTCTAGTAAAGGCATACTGTTTGGCCGGGCTCGTAGAGAAAGCTGAAGCCGTTTTAATTGAGATGCAAAATCATCATGTTACTCCAAGTACGTTTACTGAATTTTCTACGGTTTTATGTGCGTTGGTACCGAACACTGGCTCATTATAGTTTTCGATCTAATGTTGTGTTTGTATAGGTGCTACTATATACAATGCATATATTGAGGGGTTAATAAAGAGGAAAGGAAACACCGAAGAAGCGATTGATGTTTTCCAGAGGATGAAGCGGGAACGATGCAAACCAACCACTGAAACATACAACTTGATGATCAATCTATACGGAAAGGTTTAATTCAACTTTGTTTGATATGAACATAGTAGTTTCTTCAAATTTGGATTATGGGATATGTGATGTTCATGTCATTGCCTTTTCTTGCAGGCAAGTAAATCATACATGTCATGGAAATTGTTTTGTGAAATGAGAAGTCATCAATGTAAACCGAACATCTGCACATACACAGCGCTCGTGAATGCATTTGCTAGAGAAGGTCTTTGCCAGAAAGCTGAGGAAATTTTTGAGCAGCTTCAGGAAGATGGACTTGAACCTGATGTTTATGTCTATAACGCTCTCATGGAGGCATACAGGTGATTAGTTATTAAAAACCTAGCTATATTATCCTCCCTTTAGAGACCGATGCCAAGGAAATCATAAAAACTTAAGTATAACATCCTCAAAATCCCGAGACAGTCGTGCAGGTTATCCTTATGGTGCTGCTGAGATTTTTTCTTTAATGCAACATATGGGATGTGAACCAGACAGAGCTTCCTACAATATCATGGTCGACGCTTATGGTAGAGCAGGCCTTCACTCAGGTACTTGTGATATAAACTTGGTGTTAAACAGAAGATTACGAGACAGCATTACATGCATTCTTTTATATAATGTGTGCGTTTGAAAACCAGATGCAGAAGCTGTGTTTGAACAAATGAAGAGGCTTGGCATAGCACCGACGATGAAATCCCACATGCTGCTTCTATCGGCTTACTCTAGAGCCAGAGATGTAACAAAATGCGAAGCCATTGTAAAAGAGATGAGCAAAAACGGAGTAGAACCAGACACATTTGTACTAAACAGCATGCTCAACTTGTACGGCCGGTTAGGACAATTCACCAAGATGGAAAAGATTCTAGCCGAGATGGAGAACGGTCCTTGCACCGCGGATATAAGCACTTACAACATCTTGATCAATGTATATGGTAAAGCCGGGTTCTTGGAAAGAGTTGAAGAGCTTTTTGGTGAGCTCAAGGAGAGGAATTTCAGACCGGACGTTGTGACATGGACCTCGAGAATCGGGGCTTACTCGAGGAAGAAACTGTATGTGAAATGTCTGGAGATATTTGAGGAGATGATTGATTCGGGTTGTGCACCAGATGGAGGAACAGCTAGAGTTCTTATTTCGGCTTGTTGTAGTGAGGATCAAGTGGAACAGGTTACTTCAGTGCTTAGAACAATGCATAAGGATGTGTCTGTGAGTTCTCTTGTCCCAAAGCTAATGGCTAAATCCTTACATGTGCCTTCTCAATAAAGTTTGGATTTTTATGACCAGAATGTACATTATTTATGATGTTATAATATATGGTCTAATGTCATAATCCCATAATGATGCTTTTTAGTGGGTAGTTGAAACGAAGTTGGTCCACGAGCATAATCATTCAGAAAGTGATATTTTATGGAAAAAAAAGTTTGATTTATAAGCAAAAAAGCAAATCCACCAAACCCTTTTGGAGTAAGAATATAATAATAATAAGCCGATCGGTGAGTGCACTCTCTCTCAGACTCTCACTGTTGTTGTTGGGTATCGGCGTTTTCTCTGTGCTTCGAGATCTCCACGAAAAAATGGCTGCTAGATACTTGTGGGCTTCTAGGGTTGCTTCTCATCTGAGGATCTCCGTTGCTCAACGAGGATTTTCTTCGGGTGAATCTCAAATCTCCTGTTTATTTTTCTCATTCCTTTCTATTTGTTTGATCTATTCGGTTTCTCTTTCTGATTATTGAATCTGAGATTGCTCTTAATGAAATGATGTGTTTTTGGTTGTTCATGATATCTGATCGGATTTTAAGTGGAAAGTGGAGGCTTTGATTATCGCCTTTTTTTTTGTTGGATCGATTATCTCCGGATATCGCTAATAGCTTTATATTTGTCTTTGTTCGTATCAAATCCCAGAAATTTGCATTTGATTCCTCGAGGCGTTGTTAATAATAATTTTCTTAATCGTGTTCAGAAACTTGAAGCTAGTGATGTTCATGTTGTTTGCATTTTCTCGCGTTTTGAATTTTATTGTTTGCACGAGTACACGCTTTTAGATCGGTGTGATGTTTATTTTTCGCTCTGTGGAATCGGTACCTTTTTTAACTAAGAAGTTTTGGGTAAGGTTTTGATATCTGTCCGATGAATGCAAGGAAGTATGTGTTTGCCTGAAAACAATTTGTTTACAGAGAAAGAAGATCTTCATGATCTTTGTTTTTGATTCTCTTTTGGGATTGTTGAATCTTTTCTATTTAACCTTATTGGTCATTCTCTGTCTTTTTTTTTGTCTCTGTTTAGTGGTATTGAAGGATCTGAAATATGCTGAGTCACATGAATGGGTGAAGATTGATGGGAATAAAGCAACCTTTGGAATAACGGATCACGCGCAGGACCACTTAGGTGATGTGGTCTATGTGGAGTTGCCTGATTTGGGACGTTCCGTGTCTCAAGGTGAGAGTTTTGGAGCAGTTGAAAGTGTGAAAGCAACTAGTGATATCAATTCTCCAATCTCTGGTAAGGTGGTTGAAGTTAATGAGGTGCTGACGGAGTCTCCTGGATTGGTGAGTCCTCATTTGAAAATCTTATTAGCACTGCTTCTCTGTGATAAACTCTATATGCACGGCAACCAAAAACAACTGCATTGGCATGATCAAACCCGAAATCTTGGTTTTGCGGTTTTGTTGCTTTGGTTACTTGTTTCATTTCATGCGGAATGGCTAACAAAAGTTATTCCTCGGCTGACTTTTTTGCTTAATGACTTGATTCTCCGACATTATTTCTGATGTAAAATGGCTTCTTAATTCGTGAGTAATGAATATGTGGATCAAATTATTTCTTCGTTGACATTCCTTGCTTTCTCATTCGATTCTTGGGAAGGTTCTAGCCGATGTGAAAGTCTAAGACTTTGAGAATCTTGGTTCATTGGCAAACAATATATATCAGGTTGCTGATATGATTGTTAACCATCATAAACTTTGGAGATTCTTGATGTTGTGGTCTCGAGCTAAGATTCTTTTGTTGGAACTCACAGGTGAACAAGAGCCCTTATGAAGAAGGATGGATCATAAAGGTGGAGCTGAGTGATGCAGGCGAGGCAGAGAAGCTGATGGATTCAGACAAGTACTCTAAGTTCTGCGAAGAAGAGGACGCCAAGCACTGAGCTTTTTCTTCTAGAAGCTTCCATTGCAACACAGAGTGTTGTTTCCTCAAATGAAAGATCAAAACGAAATCTTGATCTTGGAGGTTGTTGAATCAAGAAAATCCTGAAGATTTCGATATCTGCATCTCTTTTTACGGTTTTTTTAAATCATTGTTTGAATAATGGTAGAGAATAATAAGCTTTGGCATTTACATTGATTTGATATTTCATGGAGTTATGCGTCTTCGTTTCTCAGTTGGCCTCTTTACTTTTATTGAACTAAAAATTAATTGTTTTTTCCATTCGTTGGAGTTTCTAAGTGATAGAACCGATTCTTGAAGCTGGACAGTTAAAACGTAAAAGTGATTATTGATTCACCTTTGCACAGCTCTGTATTCAGGAAAGAAAAAAGCTCAGATGGAAGGATCTACGGTACATAGCTAAGACTAAGACACAGATAATTCGTACTTTTTAAAGAAATGTGGATTCAAGATTCCTACGTGTAAAGAAGAATCTAATGGAAGATTCATCACACGAACGAAAAAAATTAGGTAGAGATACTAATTGAACCAACCATACGAAACCGGGTTCTGTTCAGTTCTGGTTCAGAAATAAACCTCAAAAGTTAATGTGAAAGGAAACAGAATCTGTGATGCAATGATATTGTACACAGTAAGGAAAAAGATTTTGGAATCATTGTTTCTTGTTGTGGAAGCCAAGCTTCGACAAAGCTAGAAATGTGGCTTGTAATACAAGATTCTTGCGTTGTCGACCTTGATTATTAATAGCATTAGTAACTATAATATAAAAAATATATTTTCTTGCTTATTATCGAATTTTAAGATATCTTTACTATTTTCTCTTCTGCTTTGTTCATAGTCATGTCTTCCACTAAACAATATAGCAATGTCCTTACCAAACTTTTACTGACTATATCCCAGAATCACGTGGAAGAGCTGGTTATTATTACCACATCTGTCTCGACCAATTAGAATTTACCTACCTATAGTGGAAAGATTTGAACTTTAATCTCTTAATCGCCACGATGACCATTGAAAATGAATTGAATCATACGGTTTCACACAGTGATTCAAAAATAATTGACAATTATTACACCTAAAAGCTTTGTAGAGGTAATGATAATTACAAGTGGTATATGTTGCCATCAAAATTACATTTGTTCATACTAATATGTTTTCTGAATATTAAAAATTACCAGTTAAAGACACTTATCCTCATTTAGTCAAAGCTTCGGAAACTTATATTTCAACCACCCAACAAGACCATTTGTTTTATCTCTAAAAATAAAACAAGCAAACGATTCCATAAAAAATGTACGGTAAATAGTAAAATAGAGCCTTTTTAATTTCCTTTTTATATACGAAAATGTTCATGTCACTCTTTGGCTTATACAGTAAACAGTAGGTTTAAATTGTAACTTTTGATTATATATTTGATAGTCAAAAGTCTAAATATAAAATCGTTATGGTAGAATGACACTTATTGAATTAACAGCAAAACTTAGAAGTTTAAATGTCTTGTTATATTTTGAAATCATAATGTTTTCAAAGGGTAAATACGTATTTCTTTACTTTTGAAAAATTTAGATTAAAAGTAAAAAACAAAAAGGTTAACTGAGAGAGTGAAAAAGAAAACATTAATTTGGAAAACGAAAGAAATTCTACCGACTATTTTGTCTTAAATGAGACCTGAAATTTCCTCTCTCTCTCTCTCTCTCTCTCTCTCTCTCTCTCCCTTCTTCTTCGCCGTCTTCGTTCTCCGGAGAAGGTTGCAGAAACTCAGATCTAAACTCTACAGTCGCACCTGCGATCTTACTGAGGCTTTTTTCCTGCTTGACTTTCGCCATTGGATTGGAGCTTCCTCAGGTAACTTTATCCTTCACGAGACTCTTGCTTGACCTGGATGCTTTTGTTATTGCTAGCTCCTTGTTTGTTTGCTGCGAAGACAGCGAGAGGGAGAAAAAATCAATCCCGATTCATAGCAAGAGCCTTGGCAGGAGTGGAATGAATTCTGATTGACGCAATTGTGTAATGTGATTCTCAAAATAGAGTTTTTCCTTTATTGCAGAATTTTGATCAGTTAATGGCGAATTCTCGTCAATACTATCCTTCTCAAGATGAATCAATGTCTCCGACTTCTGTGAGATCAAGGGAATGGGAGGGTCCTTCGAGATGGACTGAGTATTTAGGACCTGAAATGGCTTCATCAGTGTCGTCTAGGAGCTCTAAGCATACGAGTTCTGATGGACATGTTCAGAATTCTGGTGGTTTAGCTAAAGCTTTGAACATACAGTGGGTTGTTCAAATGATCGAGGTTGCGGACGGTCTCATGGCTAAAATGTATAGGCTGAATCAAATCTTGGAGTACCCAGATCCTGTTGGTCATGTATTCTCTGAAGCATTTTGGAAAGCGGGTGTGTTCCCTAATCATCCGCGGATATGCACATTGCTCTCCAAAAAGTTCCCCGAGCATTTCAGCAAATTGCAACTCGAACGTGTAAGTAATGAATTATTTCATATTAGGCTTAGTGTGTGCTTTTGTTGCTCTGATGGTAATAATAAATATGCTATCTTTTTGTTCTTTTTGCAATACTTATGCAGATTGATAAGTTTTCTCTGGATAGCTTGCATGATGGTGCTGAACTTCACTTACAGAGCTTAGAGCCATGGATACAGGTATCTATGCAATATGTTGTTGTTGGGTCTATGTTGTACTGTACTGAAACTTGTTTCTTGAGAATAGTGAAGCATCTCGAAAGTCCTACTTGTTATAGATGTTCACGCTTCTAGAAGTTTCCTTTATTTATTATTTTCCGTCTCACCATTAACCAGCCTTGTATATATATGTTCACGCATGTATGCTATACCCAATACATGGTTTTCACTTGTAGAGGGTAAAAGATGGTTATTTACTGGCCTTTTATTTTCAGTTTTTGTTTCAAATTGCAATAGGGGTGTCTTCATTTTCCTCCCGTCACCCATTTACCCTTTCTTGAATCAGCTGCTACTCGACTTGATGGCATTTCGAGAACAGGCACTACGACTTATCTTAGACCTAAGCAGCACTGTAATTACCTTGCTGGTGAGCTAAAGTCCCTCATCTGCGGAAAGTATCTACTTGCTCTTGGTTGAAATTTGAGTTCTCTTTTAAACTTATACCTTGGGTGGAGCATGAAAAACTTCGGCACATGAAGATATTTTGTACTTGTCAAAAAAATTACTGTGGGAATGAGGATATAATTGTTGAGTATTCATGATTAGCTCATAACTTAGTTCAGTGTTTTGCAGCCTCATCAGAACTCACTTATACTGCACGCATTCATGGATCTCTTTTGTGCATTTGTCCGAGTCAATCTTTTCGCAGAGAAGGTATGCTGAGAGCTTTTTAAAAAAAAGTTCTGTTCATTTGGGTTGATTAACACAGTTCAGTTGCGGCATACGCTTCTTGTATTACCAATCTCTAATAAGTGGTTATTCTATCAAAGTAGATTCCTAGAAAAATGTTGCTGCAAGTGTACAACCTTTTGCATGCGCTATCAAGAAATGATCGAGACTGTGATTTTTATCACCGGTATGGATCCTTTTTTCCTTGTAGTGCTATTAATTTATGTATAATTTTTTGGCCAATTATGATAATTTAACACTCTTCGTCTTGCATCCAGCTTGGTGCAATTCATAGACTCATATGATCCTCCGCTGAAAGGTTTACAAGAGGATTTGAATTTTGTCAGCCCGAGGATTGGAGAGGTTAATATTTCGACTTAGTTTGATACGATTATAATGTTTAGTAGGGTTTCGCTAGATTGTAAGAGTTGATGCTGCACTTTTTATATCCAAATTAAAATGAACGGGTATACTACGAGCTAATACTGTAATTGATACATCAGTACTAACAATGTTACTCATTTTCTTAGGTCCTGGAGGCTGTAGGACCCAGTATTTTTCTATCTGCAGATACAAGGAAGTTGAGAAATGAGGGATTTTTGAGCCCATATCATCCTCGATTCCCGGACATACTTACAAATTCTGCTCATCCCATGGTACATCTGAACGGCTAGATACTTATCAACATTAATATTCAACTGAATTAGTAGGATGCTGATAGTATTTCCCGTACAACTCTTTTCTTGATGTCAAGTGCTAATAACTGCGTGTAATTTACACTATTGCTTCCTACAGAGAGCGCAGGACCTTGCAAATGTTACTTCGTACCGAGAATGGGTACTTCTTGGATATCTCGTTTGCCCTGACGAGCTTCTTCGTGTTACTAGCATCGATATCGCCCTGGTACGAATCTGTTTCTTCTTTCGTTCTTGCTTGAGATCTTGATAAAGAAGCTCACAGTCATCTTCCACCAGCATTGAATTGAATTTCTATTGGCAAATTTCTCCAAGAATGCTATGTTGATAATCTGTTAGACTTTGGATCGTGAGAACTTTGTAATCTGGTTGAAAACAGAGATAAAAACAGATCCTTATGAATAATACGTTTTGCTTAAGTAAAAGAAAAGGGTCTGCAAATCCCGAAATACAACGCAAAGTCTAACAGCCCAATATCATGAACCCTGGTCATCTCATAGCGACCACCTACAGACCCATGGCGTCTGTGAATCCACAATATTGAGCATAAAGAAAAGAAAAGGAAACAGCCTGCAAATCTTATTTATATATTCAGGCTAGAGGTGAACCCTCTATCTCTCACCAAGTCTTCGCTTTACTCTTTTATTTAAACTTCTTTCCCTCCACTTCCTTCGTCTTCCTCCTCACTTCCTGCGATCACCTTCACTGTTTTATTCTCCTCGTCACGATCAGCACTTCCCGTCTCCTTGCCCCCAGACTTCTTCCCTGTCTTCCGCTTACGAACATAAGTTTGATGAAACTTATCATAATCACTTTATATGGTCAATAATTATTTTCTTTTTCTTAATTTGTTTTACAAATCAGAAGTTCTCTGCCTCTTGTTGCCGTTTTTCTAAATTGGTTGTTTTTGGACAAGGTATCTGAACTTTTTGTCCTTTCATTTGGATTGAAAATTTATTTAAAGATTAGTAGTTAAGGAGTAGGGTTTTATATGTACAAGACAGAAAGCTTCCACATCTATTTCCAGATTGCGTGTTCGTGCTATCACTAGTAAATGTTTACTGTCCTCTTGGTTTCAGGTTGTGCTAAAGGAAAACTTAGTTGTGACTTTATTCCGGGATGAGGTGAGTTCATATCAAATGGTCTGCGACAAAGAATGTTGGATTAGATTGGTTTGCATCAGCTGACTATGTTAACCTAACCATGCAGTACATCCTGTTACATGAGGACTACCAGTTGTATGTTTTACCTCGTGTGTTAGAATCAAAGAAGATGGCAAAGTCTGGTCGGACTAAACAAAAGGAAGCCGATCTAGAATATAGTGTAGCAAAGCAAGTTGAGAAAATGATTAGGTAACTCCATATTTTAGCTCGATTCCAATGGCTTGATGGGCCATATCTGACTTCGTAATCTTCATATGATACTGAAGAATTTTCGTTTTCCTCTAAGGTTGTGATTTTCAGAGATTATTAGTCTTATTGTTTTTCTGGTCGCTGCTTTCAGTGAGGTGCATGAGCAAGCATTGCAACTATGTGATACCATACACAGAGAAAGGAGAATATTGCTGAAACAGGAATTAGGGCGGATGGTCTTATTTTTTACTGATCAACCAAGTTTGTTGGCTCCAAACATTCAGGTAAGCTTGATGTTTCAGTTGAGTATCTTCATTTCTTGTTAATTAGGATTAGTCCGTTGCATATAAGGGTTAAAAGGCTCAGCATCTGCCACTGATTGGCTTTACCTAGGTGAGCAAAGCTTGCAATAACATTCGTGTAGTTAGAACAGGGAACCTTAAACTTGATGCATGATCGTGGCCCAGTACTTTTTGTTTATGTCAGGGAAAACAGAGAATGCTTTCGTAGAAAGAATGACTTGCTAAAAGTGTGAGAAGAAGAGCTTTGCAGAATTGCTATTCTATTTTCTAAGAAAGTCAATGAGGAAAGAACAAAGAGAAAAGGACACAAGTTGTTGGTTTATTTAAGAACAAAAAACCAGAATGCTTCCGTAGGAGAATGATCTACTAAAAGTGTCAAATGAAAATTTTGCAAAACTGCTGTGTAAATACCCTTTAAGGAGAAGATGTCACAAACCATATGTGTTCTTTATGCTCTGCACAGATCAGAGCCTCCTATCCAGTAGTAAAGTCACAAGAGTTTCTTCCCTTCCTTGAATTTCCCAATGATTGATTTATTTACTTTTCATTTCTTAGATGGTATTCTCTGCATTGGCTTTGGCCCAGTCGGAGGTTCTCTGGTATTTTCAACACGCTGGTATTGCATCGTCAAGATCGAAAGCTGCTCGAGTGATACCAGTTGACATAGTAAGTTGATTGCTTGATCTTTGAAAGCGTCTCAATATTGACTTTTACTGAACTCAAAGTTTGGTTATGTTTACTGATTTGTCATTCATTATTTCTTAGGATCCAAATGATCCGACCATTGGCTTCCTGCTTGATGGAATGGACCGTCTCTGTTGTTTAGTGCGCAAGTACATCGCAGGTTTGTTACTTTGAGATATCACATTCTCGGACGTTGGTTGTAAACGTTGGTATTGGACCCATTGGAGATAATTGAAGCCATGGAAAGAGCCCACTGATCTGTACTGGTGTTTAAAATTTGGTAACTTCAATGGTGTTTGTTGTTTGAAATGCAGCTGCTCGAGGTTATGCACTATCATACCTTTCTTCAGCTGCTGGAAGGATTCGTTACTTAATGGGCACTCCTGGAGTCGTGGCTCTGGACCTTGATCCAACCTTGAAAGGCCTTTTCCAGCGTATTGTGCAACATCTTGAAACTATACCCAAATCACAGGGAGAAAATATTTCTGCAATCACATGTGACCTATCTGTAAGAAAGCTAGACTAGATCCACTTATATTTAAGTCAGATGATATATAGTTGCATTTTTCTTTCAAAGATAATCAAAACAACCTAGATAGTAGATTCACTCATGTTCCATAGATTTCTCATTTGGTCTGTTTTCCAATCCTAATGGTAGCCTGCTTCCAACACGATTATGTTGTTTAGTCATCCAATCTATTTTCGTAATGCACAATGCCTCTTGTTGTACAGGAATTCCGAAAAGATTGGTTGTCCATTTTGATGATTGTGACTTCTTCTCGATCATCGATAAACATTAGACATCTGGAAAAAGCCACTGTATCTACGGGGAAGGAGGGATTGCTATCTGAAGGAAATGCCGCATATAATTGGTCCAGGTACTGTTCCCGTCTGTATATGACTATTACTTGGTTATCTTCTCGCAAGAAAAATAGCGAAACTAAGATCCTGCAGAATTTCGTGTCTTCTCAATGCAGATGTGTTGATGAGTTAGAGTCTCAATTATCAAAGCATGGAAGTCTGAAGAAATTATATTTCTACCATCAACACCTCACAACTGTATACTACTTTTTGTTGTCCATTGTTCACTATTTTCCCGTTTCATCTTATGCATAATCTGACATTTGACTGTTGTAAAAGGTTTTCAGAAATACGATGTTTGGACCAGAAGGACGTCCCCAGCATTGCTGTGCATGGCTTAGTGTGGCTAGTAGTTTCCCGGAATGTGCTTCGCTAATAATTCCTGAGGAGGTAAATCCATATTTCAACCTCAGTGAGTTTTTGCATTTTGTCCATGGTACAAGGCTGGACCATGAGATTCTAGTAGTGTTAAGACCACCATGTTACTCTCAATATGGCAATAAATAATGAAAATGATTGTTCAATTGAATCGACTCATTTGTCATGTTTACATATGTTCTATGTCAGCTCAAGTTGTTGATTGTTTGATGTTCCGTTAGCTAGTTTTGTATTTCGATTCTTTTCCTTGGCATGTCACCTTATTTTTTCTTAAAACAGACTCAAGTTGTTGTTTTGTTTGAAATATGCATGTTTCTCTTTTTCGTGATCCACGGATTGTCATTGTTTATCCCCCGTCCTGTCTATTTTCCTATATTGGTGACACCATCTATTAATCGGAAAAACTCTTCTTCTTGTCCTTCTCCACAGGTTACCAAATTCGGGCGAGATGCAGTGCTTTACGTCGAGTCTCTTATTGAATCAATAATGGGGGGACTGGAGGGACTAATAAATATTCTTGATTCAGAAGGTGGATTTGGCGCTCTAGAATCTCAGGTCATATATCTTTCCCAAAATTAATAGTATAACAAACGCAATTTTCTATTTGACTACTGTCTGCAAAACTGATGCGTTGAGCTTTCACAGCTTCTTCCAGAACAAGCTGCAGCGTATCTGAATAATGCATCTAGAGTTGCTGCTCCTTCAATGAAATCCCCCAGGGTTGTAGGCGGAGGCGGGTTTACGTTACCTGGCCATGAGAGCTATCCTGAGAATAATAAGTCGATCAAAATGTGAGCGCCCAAGTGTAGCTTGAACTTGTTTTCTTTCCTTCATGAAACCGTTATCTTAAGTATGTTTGTGTGATGGTAGGTTGGAAGCTGCAATCCAAAGGTTGACTAATCTGTGCTCAATTCTGAATGACATGGAGCCTATTTGTGTTATAAACCACGTATTTGTGCTAAGGGAGGTGAGCTTTAAATTTTGTAGATATCAACTCAAGGATTATCATATCCGTAGAAAAGACACATGATGGGTGAACTCCTTTAGAATCTCGGCTCAAAATCTATTTAGAAAGGCTGCACGCTTCTTCTATGTTCCATAAATTGAAATATCTATTGGAAATATCTGATAAAATCTCTCTCATTGTCTGGTCCTGTTGAGCTGTTTGACTTTATCCTGTCAATCGGATACTTGCAGTACATGAGAGAATGCATCCTAGGGAACTTCAAGAGACGATTTCTTACTGCATTACAAACTGATAATGATCTTCAACGGCCTTCTGTTTTAGAGTCTCTTATCAGGCGGCATATGAGCATAGTCCATTTGGCAGAGCAGCATGTTAGCATGGACTTAACCCAAGGCATCCGAGAAATTTTACTCACAGAGGCCTTTTCAGGGCCTGTTTCTTTTTTGCATTCTTTCGAAAAACTTGCTGAACAACAGCAAAATACTGGATCCGCAGTTGAAGTTGTGTGCAACTGGTACATGGACAATATCATCAAGGACGTGTCTGGCGCAGGAATCCTCTTTGCTCCGAGGCACAAATACTTCAAAAGCGCTAGACCAGTTGGAGGGTATTTTGCAGAGTCAGTCACTGACCTCAAGGAATTACAGGCGTTTGTTCGTATATTCGGCGGCTATGGAGTGGACCGGTTGGATAGGATGATGAAAGTACATACAGCTGCCCTAGTAAACTGTATAGAAACATCTCTGAGGTCAAACAGGGAATTGATTGAGGCAGCTGCTGCAAGTATGCATTCTGGTGACAGAGGGGAGAGAGATGCATCTATTAGGCAGATAGTGGATTTGGATACTGTGATAGGATTTTGTATTGAAGCTGGTGAAGCGCTGGCATTTGATGAGCTCCTAGCCGAAGCTTCTGGAGCTGTTCTTGAAGACAATGCATCCTTGATTCACTCGATGATTTCCGGCATCGTTGAGCACATACCCGAAGAAGTACCTGAAAAGAATGAAATCAGAAGGATCAAAGGCGTGGCAAATGGCACTGGTGTATCTGGGGATCATGACTCTGAATGGGTTAGGTTAATCCTCGAAGAAGTGGGAGTTGCAAATGACAACTCATGGAGTCTGTTACCTTACTTTTTTGCGTCATTCATGACCTCAAACGCCTGGAACACTAGTGGTTTCAACATCGAGACTGGCGGATTCAGCAACAACATCCATTGCTTGGCTCGGTGTATAAGCGCCGTGATTGCAGGAAGTGAATATGTGAGGTTACAACGTGAATACCAGCAGCAGCATCAGTCCCTCTCCAACGGTCATCCGTCTGGTGAAAACCTCGACCTTGAGTTTCAACCCCGTGTAACTGCTGAAGCAAGCATCAAATCTGCGATGTTACTCTTTGTAAAATTCGCCGCGTCGATCGTGCTAGATTCATGGAGCGAAGCAAACAGGTAAAAGCAATCTGTTTTTTTTTCTCTTTCCGGCATTTTTATCCTCATCATCACACCATCTTCCTTGTTCTGCTGCAGATCTCATCTTGTAGCTAAGCTCATCTTCCTAGACCAACTCTGTGAGATCTCACCATACCTGCCAAGAAGCTCTCTTGAATCCCATGTGCCATATACCATCCTTAGGTCAATCTACACCCAATACTACTCCAACACACCGTCCACACCGCTAGCAACTGCATCCCCACACCAGTCCCCATCTGTATCGCTCATCCACGCTTCTCCCTCCATGAAAAACTCGACCACTCCCCAGCGTGGTAGCGGTAGCGGCAGTAGCTCTGCAGCAGTCCCGGATTCAGGGTACTTCAAAGGCTCATCATCCTCAGTGTACAGTCAGGATCACTACAACGAACCCGAGACTGGAAACTCAAGGAGCAATGAAAACAACAGCAGCAAACAAAGGGGTAGTTCTCGTCGTTCTGGACCGTTAGATTACAGCTCGAGCCATAAAGGAGGGTCAGGATCAAACAGCACAGGTCCTAGTCCGCTTCCACGGTTTGCCGTCTCAAGATCTGGTCCTATCTCATATAAACAGCATAACTAAGTAAAGAACACTGCCACATTCTACGAAAGAGGAGACGATATTTGTCTTTTTCCAAAAGAACAAAAGCAATTATGTAGAGAGATTAGATTTGTACAAATCCTTCGCAACACACTTGTTAATTGTTATGCTTATCATCTTTTGGATCATTTGGACTAATTCGCAAAACCCCAATATGCATATGTTTTTCTTGGTCATTTCATAATTCTGTTATTTACGTATGTCAACATTTAATCCTTTACCACATAGATTTGTTGGCAAAAAACATAAGCAAAAGGTCGTTGGTGGTTACTTGTGAAATTGTTCTGTCGGTGGTGGTTATTTTTGAAATTAGAGAGATATATTGACAAAAAACAAAAAAAAAAAAGATGATTTTATTTTACATTTATGGATAATAAATAGTTACTGTAAAATTAAATTAATAATGATTTCATGATTAGCTGTTATGGAAGAGGTGTACCAACATGTACCGAACCCAAATTACGACAGTCATCTTCTGACTCTGAGCTAAGTAACATATTCTTCAATCTCTCACCTGAAAACCGTAACAATCTTCCAACAAATGGCGCGTAAATCTTCCCTCCTCAAACGAGCGGCCATCGCCGTCGTCTCCGTCATCGCCATCTATGTTATTCTCAACGCCTCCGTCAGTCGCTCCCTTCCTTCCTCATCCGATCTCCCACGCCAGCTTTTCCGCGGAGAAGGTGACGAGGGACGAGCTCCGTTTCAGTCTAAAGTTAGGGTTTACATGTACGATCTCCCGCGGAGATTCACCTACGGAGTAATCGAGCAGCACGCCATCGTTCGCGGCGGGTTGACGAATCCCGTCGATGACGTCACCACGCTCAAGTATCCGGGTCATCAGCATATGCACGAGTGGTACCTTTTCTCGGATCTGAACCGACCCGAGGTGGATCTATCCGGGTCTCCGATCGTGCGCGTCTTGGATCCCGCCGACGCTGATCTCTTCTACGTCCCAGTGTTCTCTTCCCTCAGCTTAATCGTGAATGCGGGTCGTCCCGTCGAGCCCGGATCCGGTTACAACGACGAGAAGATGCAGGAAGGCTTGATGGATTGGCTTGAGCGTCAAGAGTGGTGGAGGAGGAACAAAGGACGAGATCATGTGATACCCGCCGGAGATCCGAATGCGTTGTATCGGATCCTGGATCGGGTCAAAAACGCAGTTCTGCTCGTGGCGGATTTCGGGCGGTTGAGGCCTGATCAAGGATCGTTCGTTAAAGATGTGGTGATACCTTACTCTCATAGGGTCAATCTCTTCACTGGGGAAATCGGAGTGGAGTCTCGTAACACATTGCTCTTCTTCATGGGAAATCGATATCGCAAAGACGTAAGTTGAATCTGCCTTCTGCTCGTTTCTTGGAGATTTGAACAAGCAGAGCTCGAAATCTTGATTTCATCTAGTTGTCTCAAGAGATTGTGCAACTAGTGTAGGTGCATATAAAGGAAATTAGGCATTATTCAGGAGGATTTGTATAAATGTTGAAACTTGATGGCTTTTGCAGAAACAAGAGCGTTCTTCATTTACATACAATTCGTTGACTCATAGGTGAAGGATTATTCTATATAATCTCTTGTGAAAATGCTATTATTATTGGAAAAGATACAGGCCTTGGTGGCTCCAAATCCCTTCACGTCCTGTCTTTGTTGAAAAGGATTTTTGATCTCCTTCTGACTGCTTCTTTTGGTATCTTCAGGGTGGAAAAGTTCGTGATTTGCTTTTCCAAGTTCTTGAAAAGGAAGAAGATGTAACCATAAAACATGGAACTCAATCCAGAGAGAACCGACGAGCTGCTACAAAAGGAATGCATACTTCTAAGTTCTGTCTAAATCCTGCCGGTGACACCCCATCAGCCTGCAGACTCTTTGACTCCATCGTCAGTTTGTGTGTGCCCGTGATTGTTAGCGACAGCATCGAGTTACCTTTCGAAGATGTTATAGATTACAGAAAGTTTTCGATTTTTGTTGAGGCCAACGTAGCTCTGGAGCCCGGATTTCTCGTAAAGATGCTGAGGAAAATAGGAACCAAGAAGATCTTGGAGTATCAGAGAGAGATGAAATCGGTACTTTCTCCTTCGATTTAACCCTTAACCTCTTTAAATATTCGATTCTGTTACATATTTTCTCATACCTATAAAAATAACACGCACACAGGTAAGACGGTATTTTGACTATGGGAACCCAAATGGAGCAGTGAAGGAAATTTGGCGTCAAGTCTCACAGAAGCTACCACTCATCAAGCTAATGAGTAACCGCGACAAACGCCTCGTCCTAAGAAACTCCACCGCACCAGACTGCTCATGTCTATGCACAAACCAAACTGGTCTCATCACTTCCGTATGAACAAATCTCTTTCGTCTCTTGAGCGTGACGTGCCAGATTGTGGAGGAGCTCCGAACTCTCACTCCTTCTCTCGTGGCCCCGAGACTTGCACAAGCGGATATTCGCCTCTCATGGGCTTAATTTTTCCGGTCAGGAAACAGGTAAGTAAACACGCATGGCAACAGATTCATAAGGAAGATATATTTGAAATCCTTCTTTTTCTGTAGATTCCATTAGTTGTACTTGATAGTGTCACACTTTATACTGACCCAACAGCCATTCTTTTTTTACCTTATTATTAATTACTATATATGTACATGTCATAAAAATGAATCGCAACACGAGCTTCAATTGGTTTCTGCCAATGTTTGGGAGATTATCATACTCTTCGTAAATTTTTTAAGCCTTGGTCAATTGTTTATTAGTTTCATCAGCAAGATAATAATCAAAAAATGATTTAACTTCTGGTATGAATTTGACCAAACCAACAAAAAAAAAACGGAATTGTGGAACACCGGACACAACAAGGAATACAGAAATTCTGAAAGGATTTATTACAAGTTATTAGTGTAAATGGATTGAAATGATTTTTTACTTCTTTAATTCTGATTAGTATAACTCAAGGAAAAACATTATAAATAGAATAAATCATCCCTCAACATTTTGATAGAGTAAATGTTTACTTCAGATTTTTTTTTTTTTTTCTTTCTTCTTTCCCACCTCGTGTTTTCCATATTTTTACTCTAGTACACAACTAATCACACTCAAAATCTGGAGTAAACATTTACTCTATTAAAATGTTGAAAGATTATTTATTCTATATTTACTGTTTTTCTTCAGTTATTAGTGTAAATAAACTGAAATAATTTTCCATCTCTTTAGTTATGATTGGTGTAACTCAGAGTAAATAAGCAGAATGTTTTTTATTTCTTCTTTTTGTTACTCTAAATATTCCAAACAGTCAGACCATTTTGTGTCTTGTGTTTGTCCTTCAAACGTTTTAGCTTTGTCCATAATATATAGATGTATGAACTTATACACAGTCGCATAGTTTTTATTTGTCGGACTTTTTCATTTTTACTTACCGGTTCTTTAAAAATAAAATTGGAAATCGAAAAGGAACGAACGATCTGGAAACGAAACGGAAAACAAATGTTCAATTGATTAAACAAAAAAAAAAGTATCTGAAATGATATAAAAATGAAACGCAACCGGCGACAAGCTGAAAACATGTCTTGTCTTAATTATTAATTTGACTAATCCTTAATAATAATCACACCAGTAATCCATAATTCGTTGAGAGGGAAAAGATGGAGTAGACACGATTATTGATTTTGAAATATCTCCTACGATGTGACAATATACAATTAGAGTAATTTATTTACATATTTATATAGGACAGAGTCAAATCTCTATATATGTATCAATGTTGGATTCTCGAGATAATGCCACGATATCCATTACCATTTAGATCGCGCCACGTGCAGTCATCACATATGATAGACAAAACTAATTGCAGCTTCGAAAATGAAAACACGTACGAATAAAAATGAATGATGAATTTTAGAAAATAAGTTTAGATTTCAATTATCAAGTCTCGTAATTTAAGTAGGATAAGGATATTATTCCTTTTGACATTCATGGGGCCAAACATAATTTGGACGTATGTAAATTATTTGATTTTCAAAAACTTATTCATTGTATGTTTGGTCGCATTTTCCGACAAAAAAAAAGAAAGAAGTAAACCCTATAATACATCTAAGCTAAACCATAAAGACTGGTCCAACATTATTGGTCCTCGGTTGGAAAACTTCTGGCCCAACAAGAGAGTCTTCGGTTCTAAAGAAAGGGATAGTGAGCACGTGAATAGCTCGTGTATGTCAATTTTGTTTCCTAATTAGGGCCGTTGGGTTGGGTTGGGTTGGGTTTATTGGAAAACTATAGTTAGAGGAGGAATAACAAATATGTATTATTATGGTTATGAATGATTGCGCCTTAAACCCAAATAACAAATATGTATTATTATGTGAGATCTATGTAGATAAAAGCTGTTTATTTGTTGTTCTCGTGAAGGCAACAATTACAAATATTTGATCGATCAAAAAAAAAAAAACTTTGGACATATACATAATAGGTTAAACCGTACTAGCTGTCGCATTGTTTATATTTTTCATACAGCCACGTGGGTGCACCACCTATCAATGATAATTCCATGCTTCATGCCTCAATAGACATTTTTGTTTTTTTTACATTAAAATTGTAAGTGTGTATATATGTATAGTAGTTTTTCAACTTCTTCTACATATTCCCATTATTAGTCTGAAATTCAGTCCTGATTATCATAAAAAAATAATATTATCTAAGCTTAGTGGAAATATACGTGTGAGGTAATAGATGTGTATAACTAAACTATAAACAAAACATTAAAACTCACACATCTGTAAATTGTACTCAAATTAGTGTACTGGCGGAAAGAAGAAAACGTTCGCTAGTACTTACAGATTTTGTGTTGTTGTTGATATATTAATTTATGCTTAAACAAAATTAATTTATTAATAAGACCAAAATTTTATTAAATTATTAAACAAATAATAAAAATGTGATTGAGAGGCAACTGTATGTCTTTTCAAACAAAAAAATTTCAGTGTTAAGAATTAAGCTACATTGCTTCCCATTCTCGTAATATCATAAAATAATATCAGTTTTTTTAAAAGTGAAACAAATTATATTCAATTTATTGAATTGATGTTTAAATTAGTTTATAATAACATTAGTTATTGTAAATGATGTTAAAGTATCTATATTTTCACTATTTATAAATAAGTAATTTAAAATAGTATCATTTAGTTTTGTGATTACAATTTAGAAAAAAATTAATTCACATTTTTCTAGTGTCATGTGCTAAGAAACCCGTTCAAAAGAGATGTATATATAAATATAAAACCAAAATAGACTCATATAGGAAACATGGTCCGGTGTGTGTGCGTAAAGTATTGTACTTTTCAATCTGAGTACATTAACTACATTCTAATTAAATACTATGTTCGATAATTCCGATACATTTAAAACACATGATTTTTTAAGCTAATATTTAATTTCCTCCATGTTCACTTCTGTCATATATGTATAATACTCTCTCTCTCTCTCTCTCTCTCTCTGTAGAAACAGAATTTGGCCTTCTTTTGATCTCTCCGTTGTTGCGGAGAACGGGAGAAAAAGAGAACGCCAAGTCTCTCTCTCTCTCTCGGGGGGTTTTCTTTTCTTTTCTTTTCTCTCAATTCTAACTGAGAGAAAATTCTAAAAGATTTCTCTGCTAACTTCAATAATCTTCGTTCGTTTCAGCTGCTTTTGAATATTCTATTCGATGGTCCTGAGTCGAACAGGACCCACGTATGAAATCTATTTTCTTATGAAAGATAACATTTTTTTGTTTTTGTTTACATGTTCCAGAGGCTCGTAGTCTCCGTTGGGTTTTATCCTCCATATAAACTAATTTCTCTTTAGCTCTTTCTCTGTTTTCTTTTTCTTTAAAGAAAAAAAGAGTTAATGCTGGGTTCCTATTTGAAAATTGATATCGAATATTCTTTGTTTGATACTTTTTGATTGTTACATTTCCCTGATTTTCTTTGGCTGTTTGTTAATTACAGGATCTTTACTGTTTATACAATCTCTTTCCTCATTTTTTGGGTAGAAGTAGCTCTTACGACATTCCCTCTTTAGGCACTTTCCATGTTTTTTGAAAATCTATTGTGTTTGTGAAAGTTTTCCACTTTTATTCTCGAAGCAAAATCAGATTTGGCAATAAAGATCTGGGCTTTGAAAGGATCTATCGAGAGATTTTACTGGGTTTTATGAGTTTAGAGAAATCAAACCAGTAGATTGAAAATGGCGGCAAGAGTAGAGGCAGCAACTATGGGTGGTGAGATTGATGAAGAGAGTGATGAGAGAGGTAGCATGTGGGATTTAGACCAGAAGCTTGATCAATCTATGGATGAAGAAGCTTGTCGGCTTAGAAACATGTACAGAGAAAAGGTTTTTATTATCACAAAAATTCCAAATCTTGTTTCTGATTATCGAATAATAATGAAATGGCAATTTGGTTAAACATTTTTTTCTTTTTTGCAGAAATTCTCGGCTTTTTTGCTTCTGCAGCTTTCGTTTCAGAGCCTCGGTGTTGTTTATGGAGATTTAGGGACCTCACCTCTGTATGTTTTCTATAATACATTTCCTCATGGGATCAAAGATCCTGAAGATATCATTGGAGCTCTATCTCTCATTATTTATTCACTCACACTCATCCCTCTCCTCAAATACGTTTTCGTTGTTTGTAAAGCAAATGATAATGGTCAAGGTAATCCAAATCACAACCTCTATTGCATTTCTTTGAGGGTGTGTTATCGTTGTTGCTGACTTAACTGCGTTTATTGAAGGTGGAACCTTTGCTCTTTATTCATTACTCTGTAGACATGCCAAAGTGAAAACCATCCAGAACCAGCACCGTACTGATGAAGAGCTAACTACTTACAGCCGTTCTACGTTTCATGAGCATTCCTTTGCTGCCAAAACCAAAAGATGGTTAGAAAACCGGGATTCTAGGAAAACCGCCCTTCTTGTTTTGGTTCTTGTTGGTACGTGTATGGTCATCGGCGATGGTATCCTTACTCCTGCTATTTCTGGTATGCCTAATCATTATCCCTTTCAAGTATGTGATTTACGCCTTTTATTTTTGCTTTTACATTTACATGTTATAGCCACTATAGGTTGCGTTCTCGAGGAACGATGATTGATTATAAAATTTAAATCTTGTGCAGTTCTGTCAGCTGCTGGTGGGCTAAGAGTAAACCTTCCTCATATAAGCAATGGTATCACCACTTATACATTCTACTTCATTCAAAATACATGATGTCTCTTAGTAATCATAAAGTTGTGGCTATATTTATTATTACAGGTGTTGTTGTTCTTGTTGCTGTTGTGATATTAGTCAGCTTGTTTAGTGTACAGCATTACGGAACAGACCGGGTTGGTTGGCTTTTCGCACCCATTGTTTTTCTCTGGTTTCTCTCAATCGCAAGTATCGGTGTGTATAATATCTGGAAACACGACACCAGCGTCTTGAAAGCTTTCTCCCCTATCTACATTTATCGGTATTTCAAAAGAGGAGGTATAGATCGCTGGACATCTCTTGGAGGCATTATGCTTAGTATAACAGGTAACTAAAAAGAAAAAAAAAATCTGGCAAATTCTGCTCTTCAACTATTATAATCTTCTTGATCTTTGATCAACATTTTTTTTGTTTTCTTGAAAATGGCAGGGATTGAAGCACTCTTCGCTGACCTATCCCACTTTCCAGTTTCCGCTGTCCAAATAGCTTTCACTGCAATTGTGTTTCCTTGTCTTCTCTTGGCTTACAGCGGACAAGCTGCCTACATTAGGAGACACCCGCATCATGTGGCTGATGCGTTTTACCGTTCCATTCCAGGTTTCTTCTTTGACGACTTTCGTCTATACTCTGTGCACAAGAAGCTTGAGTTTAAGGTTTTGTTTTTAATTCTTGTAGAAGATGTATATTGGCCAATGTTCATTATTGCAACCGCTGCAGCTATTGTGGCGAGCCAAGCCACGATATCGGCCACATTCTCTTTGATCAAGCAAGCTCTAGCACACGGGTGTTTTCCGAGGGTTAAAGTGGTGCATACTTCCCGGAAGTTCCTCGGTCAGATTTACGTTCCAGACATCAACTGGATTCTGATGATCCTTTGCATTGCTGTCACCGCTGGATTCAAGAACCAGAATCAGATAGGGAACGCTTATGGGACTGCAGTTGTGATCGTCATGCTTGTCACAACGCTGCTTATGACGCTGATCATGATCCTCGTGTGGCGTTGCCATTGGGTTCTGGTTCTTGTGTTCACCATCCTCTCACTCGTCGTGGAATGCACTTACTTCTCGGCCATGCTTTTCAAAGTTGATCAAGGCGGTTGGGTTCCTCTCGTAATTGCTGCAGCTTTTCTTCTCATCATGTCGGTATGGCACTACGGAACTTTGAAGAGGTACGAGTTTGAGATGCACAGTAGAGTCTCGATGGCTTGGATCCTCGGACTCGGTCCTAGTCTTGGGCTTGTTCGGGTTCCTGGGGTTGGCCTCGTTTACACTGAGCTAGCCAGTGGAGTGCCTCATATTTTCTCTCATTTCATCACAAACCTACCGGCCATTCACTCTGTTGTGGTGTTTGTATGCGTCAAGAACCTCCCAGTTTACACAGTCCCTGAGGAAGAACGGTTCCTCGTTAAAAGGATCGGTCCGAAAAACTTCCACATGTTCCGTTGCGTCGCAAGGTAACCCATCTTGAAAGAGTTCATTTCGATGCCCTTGTGAAAACTGTTTTGTTCTTCTCCATCTGTTTCACAACCTTCAAGCCATTGTTGGCAGGTACGGATATGGAGACTTGCACAAGAAAGACGACGATTTTGAAAAACGCCTCTTCGAAAGCCTCTTTTTGTTCGTTCGCCTTGAATCCATGATGGAAGGAGGCTGTTCGGATTCCGATGAGTACAGCATCTGCGGAAGCCAGAGTCAGTTCAAAGACAAGCTCGAGAAGGAGAATCTTGCAACATTTGATACATTTGACTCGATAGAGTCTATAACGCCGGTGAAACGACTGAACCACACAGTGACAGCGTCGAGCCAGATGAGCGGTGGAGTAGACGAGCTGGAGTTCATAAATAGGTGCCGAGACGCGGGGGTGGTGCATATAATGGGAAACACGGTGATTCGAGCGAGGAGGGAAGCGAGGTTCTACAAGAAGATAGCCATTGACTACGTTTATGCGTTTCTTAGGAAGGTTTGTAGAGAACATAGTGTTATCTTCAACGTTCCTCAGGAGAGCCTTTTGAATGTTGGTCAGATTTTTTATGTATAAAAAATAATCCGCGCGGATGATATATGCAAGTGTTGTCTATCACATGTTGTATAGTTTTATCAAAATTTTGGTACACGTGTGGATGACCTGAGCTCGAATCCCGCAACACAAATAAAAGAGCTTATGTTATATAGTAAAGTTGATTCGATCCATCCATCTTTTTCTTATAACTATAGTTTTTACCCCGGTTTTTTTTTTTTTATGAGCAAAAAATAACTATCACAACAAATAGTTTTAGATAGCTAAATATGATATAAAGATAGTCAATCATGGTGAATTATGTTCTTAAAAAGTTAATTACACAACAAGCTAATAACTAATATGCAAAATTTAGAAATAATTAAATATATAATCAACTATTATAATACTATAGTTAACTATGTCAATAACATATTTACAAAATAGTTAACTATAAATTATAATTTGTAACTATATTCTAAAATAATTGATTATATTTTCATAATAGTTGATTATATTTTAATAATAGTTGACTATATTTTAAAATAGGTAAGTATCACAAAAGTAGTTTTCAGATAGCTAAATATAATAATATAAAAATAGTCAACTATGGTGAACTATATTTCTAAATAGTTAACTATGCAACAAACGAATAATTAATCTATAAAATTTAGAAATAGTTAAATATATAATCAATTATTATAATACTATAGTTAACTATGTCTATAACATATTTACAAATATAATCTGAATAGTTAACTATTCTAATTATAATTGTTTAGTTTGAACCATGTCTGTTATATAGTTACCTATTCGGTTATCATTATTTATCTTGAACTATACAGTTAACTATTAATATTTTAATTATACAACATTTAAACAAATGATTCTAACCTCATTCTCTATAGATTGTTCAAAGTTTCAAATATGTACGATTTGATCATATTTCATATTTGATCTTGTACATCAAAAAGATTTATGTATTTTGCGTTATACGTTTGAAAATTGACAAAATCAGGACATGGATATAATATGGCTCCGAGATCCATTCCTTACTCTATTCTCGGAAGTAGATTTCCAGATCGCCTGCGACCACTACAACGGAGACTCCAGCGACGCAGGAAACCCTGTCAATGCTGGTTTCAAGTTCGTTCAAGCCAACCATCGAACGGTTAAGTTCTACGACCGCTATGTCACAGAAAAACTCGGCCTTACGATGCAGTTTCTTGACACGGTTTACTTCCAAGGGTTCTGCCAAATGAGCCGCGAGATGGAAAAAATATATGCACCATGCATGCTAATTGTTATATTAGGTTACAGAAGAAGATTATTGATATGAGGCAAATTCTTCAGGATTGCAAAGACTACTTGTCAACAACCGACCGCCGGCATATGACGTGGTAATCACCGGATAGCTGCTGGGGAAAAAACAACAATAGTTTAGATGCAAAGACAAGACAATGTTGATTAGTTACCAAACCGAGTATGCATATATATATTCCGCAATGAAGATTGGTGAATCCAAAACATCTTTATTCATGTAAAACTAAAACTGATTTTCCTTATTGAAAGAAAAATGACTCCCGACTACAACCAACTCATGGGCATCCTTCATAAGTTTGGCTCGAGTTGGTATTTTTTGTCTCTGTTGGCTATGTGGAGAGTAAGATAATATAATTCCTCGACTACAGAATTAAAGAGTCCAAGTCCTTGTACCAAAACCAATTTACTTACACTCAATAATAATAATAATGGCTATACAAAATATGAATATGTGCTTTTAGGGTTTCTTGTACAAATCAAGACAATATTTTCACACCTTGAAACTGTGAACTCTGAAATCTTGGAAATATGTTATATACACAAACCATTTATCTTACGTAGTCGCAATAATAAACTGATAGATTACTTGTGGATTTGGTGGTTGGCGGCGTGAGCTTTTGTCTGGACCGCAGAGGAGGACATGGTACGGAGACGTCTGGCTATCTCTGGGAAGGAAGGCCGAACAAATGGGTCAGGAGCCCAACACTGCTCCATCAGCATCCTCCATTCTGGGTCACAGTAGCTTGGCACTGTTGGTCTCAATGTATTGTTCACTATGCCTCCTACGATTTTTATTCACACAAGCAACAAATTGGTAAAACCGGAACTGAATGTACAAAACCTTTATTGGAGAGTGAATGAGAGGAGAGAGAGTAATTTACCGATTATTGCCCCGTAATGCATATTGGCGTAGGGTTCCTCACCGGTAAGAATTTCCCACAAGACGATTCCGAAAGAGAACACATCGACCTGTGTTAAAATTAAGTATCCCCGGCGAAACATTACTTGCAAAATTATTTAAAAGGCGTTGAAACTATATATCTACAAAAGCCGATTGAATTTTGTTTTTCATCTTCCAACAAGTAATTTGAGAGTATTGGGTTTCATACCTTTTCGGAAACTTGGCTGCTGCTGCCACTAAGTAGCTCGGGAGCCATCCAAGGGAGGGTTCCCCTTACACCGCCAGTAACCAAAGTGTTTCTTTTGATCTTTGACAGACCAAAATCACCAACCTGCATAAACCAGCATCTCTCTGTCATATAAACAAAACAATATGACAGAGTTAGATCATTACACTCTCCAGCTGTCCTAAAACAATCACCTTGCATATAGGACGGGCGGGATCCTTTAAGTTGACTAGCAAGTTATCACACTTCAAATCGAAATGAACTATGTTCTTTGAGTGCAAATACTCCATTCCGAAAGCCGCATCCATTGCAATGATAAGTCGCTTACGTCGATCAATCTGCCTGTAATTCCCCAAATGTGAGCTGCTAAACAACTAAAGTTGTTTTTAGGAAACAAGGATTCCGACCAGCTGTGTAAATAATTACCTGTTTCTGAGGAGAACATGTCTAAGCGATCCATTGACCATGTACTCTGTCACTGTAGCTAAAGTTCCTCCTGGCCCATCTTTCACTACGCCGTAAAATGCCATAACATTTGGATGATGTAGCTTGGAAAGAATTTCAGCTTCATGCCAGAACTCCGAAGTCTGAAATTTTCAATCAGTGGTTGGTGAAAATTAAAAACCAATTAAACTAATGCAATTTTCTCGAAATTAATAATCGTTTAATCTGCACTGAAAGGAAAGTCTAGTAAGATTCTACGGGGAATGCCAACTTCTTGCTCATGACAAGTATCTAATAGCCGCTTCATGCAAAAGAAAAACGAATAACCAAAAGCTGTGTTCTGGAGTCAGATAGTAGTAGTGTCTTCTAGCAGTACTCTATTTACCCTAAAGCAGACAAATAATGTAATTTGGAAGAACCACAGGGAGGCAAATGTACTTATATAAACCTTAGACACCCCAACTCCTTGAGAATGAAAGCTCACCAGTTTCTCTTGCTCAGATGAACGACCAATAAAACAGCTCCTTTTTATTCGCTTGATAGCAACATCTGTCCCCCTCCATTTTCCATGATAAACAGTTCCAAAGGTACCAGAACCTAGTTCCTTCAGCTCTTCCAAGTCGTCATTTTTAATGACCTGAAACAGTAACAAAATGGATTTAATCATCAGTGAGAAAACCAGGAGCAAGATTGACAATAATTTCAGCTGCCAATGGGGACAATCACATGAACTACTCTCGTCTAGTCTATAAGCAATGGAGATTATGCTGGTTCCACGAAATACCATAAACAACAACAGACAAATACCAAAAACGGAAAAGACAGCTAAACCATGTAATGTATTGAAAAGTCATAACTTGGTTGATAGAATATTAAAGCCATCTTCTAAACCACCGGAAAAATTATTCAGGACCTTTGATTTGATGATGTAGTTCACTATGGTGGCTCAATCGTTAAAATGGAATCTGGTTTAAGAAAAAGGCGGCAACTGCAACACCTTGTAAACATATTAAGCTATCAACTGACAAATGCGTACCTGCAGAGACCTGATGCCACTGTCCTCAGCAATAAGGTCAATAAGAGGAACTCCAGTATTCTACATATCCAAGTATATCGAAATTAGAAAATATTAGTTGAAACATGTATTTTGCCAGTACTGAAACTTTATAAGATTATTCATATTTAGGTTGAAAATAAAAACCGTACCACATTTGCATCTGTTCTTTCAGCACCTTTGAATTGTGACTGACCGTAATTTTCTTGTGTGTCTACTGTGCTCGAATCAGCTACGGCAGCGGTAGACACATCCTGCTGGATATTCCCATCAAAGTGGATTTGTGGATTTAACTGAGTTGGAGCGACTTTCTCAGACTGCAATGGTGGGTAACTATAATCAATAGGAACTCCGTCAGTGTTAGTCAGGGAAGTGGGAAATCCAGGGTGGTCCTGATCCATAAGAGATAGATCCTTCCTCTCAAACTCATCCTGTGCCAAATTTCGAAAATACGACCAATTTTTAGGGTCAAGATTCTGAACATTTAAACTCACACCAGCTCCATCAGCATGCAATGGCCCTAATCCAGGCAAGTTTAGAGACTCATTCACTTTCAATATGTCAGCAAGAAAATCACGAGGAAACCTATCATTTATATCAACAACTATATCCCCGTTCTCAATATGTCCTCGCGGAACAGCCTTGACTGAAATCTCTGACTGACTTACGTGCTCAGGGGCGTTAGGTTCCAAGTTTCGTTTTTCAGACTGTGAGATACTATCCTCGGCTGTCCAGAGGCTTTCAGGAGCTGGTCTTACTGGTGCGCTAGAATGAACATTCTGGGACTCCATAGTTGCTTCATGAAAAGTTTCAGCTGTTTCGCTGATGGGCAGGAATACATCTGAAGTTGATTTAGCCATTACAAATTGAGAACAAAGGGAATCATCAGATTTAGACAAATGGTTAGTTTCTGCCGTATCTCGTAGAGTGCGCTCAGAATGAAAAACCCTTTGATGAATCACAGGCTGGTCGACATTACTCACATTAGATGAATCACCATCTGAAGTTACAAGTCCAGATGCAGATAATCCTCCTGGCAGACAAAACTGATTGTCCTGATTGATTTTCATGCCTTCACTTGCTGTATCTAAGGCAGCCGTTTTCGGAACATATTCCTGGGATGTTTTAAGACTTCTTTCTGGATAAACAAAGGAACTTGGATCTGGTGTTGAATTGGATATTTGCATGGATATAGGAGCTTCTTCCTTGAGGGTGTGATCTGGGACAATAGAGTCACTAGATACAGAGGAGATGGAATACTCACTGACCCTTGTGATGGAGTGTTCTTTCCTCATCTTTGGCTCCTTTGCTGAAGGAATGTCCTCAACATGGTCCTGGGATTTTCTAAGGCTTTTCTCTGGACAGGCTGAGGTACTTGGATCTGGTGCTGAATCGGACATTTGTGTGGCAATTGGAGCTTCTTCCTTCAGGACGTGATCTGGGACTATCAAATCACCTGACATAGAGGAAACAGAATACTCATTGACCCTTGGAGTTGAAGATTCACTCCTCATCTTTGGCTCCTTTGCTGAAAGATTGGTCTCGACAGTAGACACATTGGCAGGATCATTTACCTTCTTAAATGAGTCATCTCTTCTCATTTTGGCTTCTTTTAATGAAGCTTCTTGCTCATCATGCAAAACTCCTTGCTCAGGTTTACGTGTATAGTGAGGCACCACACTTTCAAGAGGTGTTTCAGAATTCACAGAGTAAGGGATATAATGAGGCTGTGGTTGAACATGCAAAGGTGCAGACCCCTTCTCATCAACATAGCCTATGCTTGCCATGTGAGCTGACGTGTAAACTTGGTGGTTACCAAGTCCGGTGAAGTGCAATTGCTTTCCTAAATAAGGCTGTGAAAATGGCTCATATCCAGTAGAAAAACCTGCTACAGGTTGAGAAGTTTGGCTCGCTGATAAAGATTCATTACCTGCCAAGGGAGCAACCGAAGCTACTGCTGGTTCTGTGGCAGCTCGACTGAGCTCCCTATCAGTATTCCTGTCAAGTAGTTCATCCAAATTGTTCCCTGGAGCACTTATTCCAAGGGAACTTCTTCGTGAACTTAGATCCATCCCATTGACAGCAACAACATACTGAACCTCAGAATCACCCTCTGCAGCTTCCATACCGAAATGACCCTCCTCTAAGTCACTGCTTGAAAGCAAGAACATCCTAGGCTTCTCAGATCCTCCATTACCGAACACATTACATTCCTCCATCATATTTTGTAGATCCTCATCAGAAGATACAGAGACTAGGGCATCGAGATCCTCGCCTGGCAGCTGATATTTTATGGTACGTGCTTCAGGGAACATTTCTGTCATTTTGTGCATGAGTTCTTGGAAAGAAATAGTTTTGCTAATCCGTACGATACGCGTTTCACCGCCTACATATCTAAGTTTCTGATCTCTGGGGCGGGGTATGATTTTACCACCAAAACTACACAAGAACTTTGCCTGGTTCAAAGAGCCATCAGAAGCTCTAGAAGAAACTAGACTATGAAGCCTTTGACCAGGATCGTTTCTTGAAGAAATAACCGGGGCTGACTGGACCAGCTCATGGTAGTTCTTATCTTCAATTCTGGAAGGGGGTTTCCTCTCTTTCTCAAAGGTATGGCGTTTTTCTGTTGTGTTAAGCACTGTGATATTAGAGCCAGTCTCCGACATGGGATGAACCATAGCACTTAAGTTAACAGAAACAGGCATAGCAGTGGGCTCACCATACACATTCGGGATGAACTGCGGTTTCATAATTACCCTATCTCTCATAAACTCGAAGGCAAATTCTTCACCAGTCTGTATCGAGTAGTTCAGCACTGGCCGAGCAGGGGTCGAAATACCATAATCAGGAGGTCGTACATTGGTGTTAATGGTAGTTGAAGAATCATGGGAAAACCTAGGATTCATAGAGCCAATCCCTTCATTTCTAGGGTCAGGGGGAGTATACCGAACGTGTTCATAACCATTTGCTTGATCCATGTTATCTCTATCAAGGTGTCTATCCATCTAGTTCATCAGCTCCTTCGCAGACGCTTGGAGGTGACAAATCATGATCGTAGCCCAAGTCAAATCTTTGCATATGCATCCTTTGTTAAAAAATTATCCAACGTTTTTGGCTGCAGAAAAAGGACTTCACTCAAGCTCTCATCGAGGTGCCTGACATGAGAGAAGAGTAATTTTACTAAAGCATTAAAAAAGCACTACTTGAGCAGATCTAACAGTACATACTAGTTTCAACCATGAATCTAGGTAAAGTGACTACTCTCCTTAGATTCACAATAGAGAGAGAACTCAATCTGCCTCGTCTACAAAACCACCATCAAGTACATCATGAATTGCTCAAGTTAAACCCATCAGCTTCACCTAACTATAGCGAACCCAATTGTGTCTCCGAGAGAAAATACAAAAAAAATCAACAGATCAATAGATAGAACTAAAAACAAAATCCTAAACTTCAAAACGAAACAAAAACGCGTTTTCTATGAACCAAAACTTGACCCAACCAGAAAACAGAAGCCGATCAAGCATAAAAAAAACAACTGAAACTCTGAATAGTGCAAGATCTGACTATCACTTGAAGATACATCCGAAATTCAAGCTGAAACACATCGGATCCAGAGATTTTTCCAGATCAAAAAAAAAACAGCAGCGAGTGAGAAAGTAATGAAGAAAAAGGATTTTTACCAGGAGACTGAGGGGGTCCTTCGGTTTGACGATCGATGAGTTGGAGGAGAAGACAAGTCCTTAATCTCTCTTCTCTCTAATTTTGGACATTCCAATTTATATTCTCCAGAGAAAATATTTGTGCCTACTGCCAAATATTATCTGTTAATTATTTATCTTACTTATATAGTTTTTTGTTTCTCTACGCTAATCTAAATTTAATCATATTTGACGCCCAAAAAGAAATTGATTTTATTCAGAATAAACGTAAGAAGCTTACGTCATCTCCATAGATAGTCTTTGAATAGTTAGTTTAATTTACCACTCTAATCCAATAAAGTTTCTTATTACACTTTACAAGAAGAGAATTTTGGTTTCTACTTAAGCTATTTCGGGGGAAACAATAAGCTTTTTCGAAATATTCCAGGCGAAATTACAGGTGTAATCTAACTGTCAAAGCCATAATAATAAAATAAATATTTCCACCTGGCGCCAATATTATATTCGATAATTTTAATTTTTATCTTGTTTTTCCAATTAGCCGCAAAATCGCGAAAAACCTAACAACAACACTTACCACACTCGCAACAATTGTCGCAAAAAAATTAAAACACAGATATGCTCAGCTCCGCCGCCACTGCCACCGCCACCTCCACCTCCACCTCCTTGAGTGCTCGCTCTGGCGAAATTCTCTGCGGCTATTTGCGCAGGAAAAACGTCGCGCCTTTTACCTTTACTCAGCATGTGAGTTCTCCTCTCCGTGTCTGGACGTGTTCTTCTTAGTGTCTTTGTTTCACATTCTGCTTACACAATTTTAAAGGCTTAGTTGATTTTTCTATAAGCAGCAGGTCTACTGTAAGTCGCTGCGTCTAAGTCTCATTGTGGTCCGAGCCATGGCGGAGTCTCAGACAGCTCCGAGGAATCATCAGCCGCAGTCCTCTGGTTCCTCTGGTTTGGTTTTTTGTTCTGCAATTTCATATATTCAAGGATTTCATTTTGTGTACAATAATAAGGGTTTTAACATAAAGTGGGGCATATATGAATCAGTAAAAAAACAAGCTTTGATATCTTTATCTGACAAGAGGGATTTGGCTACTCTTGGCAACGGTCTGCAAGAGTTGGGGTATGTGTTCTTCACAACTCTCTCTCTCTCTCTTTATGTTTCTCTCGTAAGTGTTTATGTATTTAAATAAATCTTTTTCCTTCTGATATCTGTCCAGATACACTATTGTTTCTACCGGAGGAACTGCCTCTACTTTGGAGAATGCTGGAGTTTCTGTGACCAAAGTGGAGACACTTACTCATTTCCCAGAAATGGCAAGTTTCAATCTTAAGCTCGCATCTCTTTCTTTGAAGTTTTACTCTTGTCTTCTCGTTGATATTCTTCAAAAGGTTTCAACAATCAAGGCTGGTGTCAAATTAAGTTGACAAATTCTCTATGATTATGCAAGTTGAGTATGGTTTTTAAACTTAGCTCTCATTTTTTTTCTTCTTCTCGAAAAGCTTGATGGTCGTGTGAAGACTTTGCACCCAAACATACACGGTGGCATCCTCGCTAGAAGAAATGTGGAGCATCATATGGAAGCTCTTAATGAGCATGGGATTGGTGAGTTTTGACATTTGATTTGCCTTCTGTTTTCTAAGATAAGTTATCTATAATGTCTCCTTTATGGTAAATCATTTTTTATGTATTCAATTACAGGTACATTCGATGTGGTGGTTGTCAATTTGTATCCGTTCTACGACAAAGTTACTGCTCCAGGCGGGATCAGTTTTGAGGATGGGATTGAGAACATCGACATTGGTGGTCCTGCTATGATTAGAGCAGCTGCTAAGGTAATACATCACACACACATATATTATATATATACATGCATATCAGACTTATTCATTATGTTCGTTGCAAGATTATAAATGGAACTTTTGTATGTTGTTTGACAGAACCACAAAGACGTTCTCATTGTTGTCGACTCTGAGGATTATCAAGCTGTTTTGGAGTATCTAAAAGGAGGGCAGAGCGACCAAAAATTCCGCAGAAAACTTGCGTGGAAGGCATTTCAGCATGTTGCTGCATATGATTCCGCCGTTTCAGAATGGCTATGGAAGCAAACTGAAGGAAGTATGTACTTACTTTTTATTTGTTCTTCCTTACACTAGTTATGCCAATTGGACTACGCCTTGGCGTGAATATGCTAAAAATAAACTTGTTTCTAAAAATCATGATATCTTGTCTGTCCAATTTTCACATGGAATTACATTGGTTCCCATTCCTGTCTTTCTCAGAAGAGAAGTTCCCTCCCAGCTTTACAGTTCCGCTTTCACTTAAAAGCTCTCTTCGTTACGGTGAAAATCCTCATCAAAAGGCTGCGTTTTATGTTGATAAGAGCCTTGGTGAAGTGAACGCTGGTGGTATAGCCACAGCGATTCAGCACCATGGAAAGGTAATAATCTTTTACCCATTTTAGTTGTAAAAGTATGGTACTTTTAGTTTTCAGTTCTGGTTGAATTATCGACAAATGGTCATAGTTTTCAACTGTCATTTATAATCCTTGTCCTTGCTTTTCAGCCATATTACACTCGACCTTTTTTTATTTCTGTGAGCAGGAGATGTCATACAACAACTATCTTGATGCTGACGCTGCGTGGAACTGTGTGTCAGAATTTGAAAACCCGACATGTGTAGTCGTGAAGCACACAAATCCTTGTGGTGTGGCCTCTCGCGATGATATTCTCGAGGCTTACCGGCTAGCTGTAAAAGCTGACCCAGTTAGCGCCTTTGGTGGTATTGTAGCCTTCAATGTTGAAATCGACGAGGTAAACTAATCTGGTGTTGTCCCATAGTGTATTCAACTGTTTAGTGATCTGTTATCTGTCTCTAGATTCTTGCGAGGGAGCTCCGAGAGTTTAGGAGCCCAGCAGACGGGCAAACCAGAATGTTTTATGAAATCGTGGTTGCTCCAAAGTATACTGATAAAGGTCTTGAAGTCCTCAAAGGGAAATCAAAAAGTTTGAGGATCCTCGAGGCTAAAAAGAATGACCAAGGGAAGCTATCACTTAGACAGGTTGGTGGTGGCTGGTTAGCTCAAGACTCCGACGACATAACTCCAGAAGACATCAGTTTCAAATCTGTCTCAGTTAAGAATCCGTCTGAAAGCGAACTTGCGGATGCCAAATTTGCCTGGCTTTGCGTTAAGCATGTCAAGAGCAATGCCATTGTGATAGCAAAGGTTGTTGTTTTTCTCCCTGATTCTCTTTCCTTTTCTCTTTCTAACTTCTTCGCTTGTGTATGTATGATTCTGATTCTTGGTTTCTTATGGTGAAGAACAACTGTATGCTGGGGATGGGAAGCGGACAGCCAAACAGAGTAGAGAGTTTGAGACTAGCTTTTAAGAAAGCTGGGGAGGAAGCCAAAGGAGCTGCCTTGGCCAGTGACGCATTCTTCCCATTCGGTATTTCTATTCTCCAGACCATTCTTCTGTTTATAATGACTCATCAATCAACGAATTTGTTTCCCAACCAGAGGGATTGGCCAAAGCCTATAATGCCGAACATTCACTAATATAGCGTAATTCTTTTAAGAAGAGAAAGTTTCAATTTTTGTTGTTGTGTGAATCGCAGCTTGGAAAGATGCGGTAGAAGAGGCGTGCGAGAAAGGAATAGGAGCAATAGCAGAACCCGGAGGTAGTATTAGAGATCAAGACGCCATTGATTGCTGCAACAAGTATGGAGTCTCTCTGCTCTTCACCAACGTTAGACATTTCCGCCATTAATGATGAATCCTCCAGCTTTGCTCTTATAAACATCCAAGAGATTCTGAAAGACGTACCGGTTCCAAAAAGTTTGTTTCTGGTTCTTGGCAAGAAAACCCACCAAACCTAAAAGCAAGAGTGGGAATGTTGTAACTTTAATATGAATGCGTTCGACTTTATGTATGATTAGCACCTGCGAGCTCTTTCTACGAATAAATTTGACATTTTCTACTCAAAATTCATATTTTTCTCAACACCCAGAAACTGATGGGGTGTCTATTTATTCAACTCAAATCAAAACGAGAAAGTCGACGATAGTGGAGAGAGAGAAGAGAAGATGGCGACAGGGAAAGTGATGGTGGAGAAGGTCGGAGGAAGATCTACTGCTACGAGTTGCTTCTCTAAGTATCCTCTCAAGTTCATACTTTCTAGCAAGGTTTTCTCTATCTATTTAGAATCTATTCAAAGTTTCAATTGTTTAAATTCCCGATAGTGAAGGGCGATACCGAACTTTCAGGTAGCTCCTGTGGGAACTGACATTGTCTGGATTTACAGCATCACCTATGGCGGCGGCGTTGTCTCTGTATCTCCCTCTTTCTCTCACTCCTCGATGAATTTTTTAATCGATGCCTGAATAGAAGTTCTTGCTCAAAATTATGGATGTAGGGAGATTCGATTTCATGTGAATTCACCATTGGTGATGGATGCAATGCAGTGCTTACAACCCAGTCTTCTACAAAGGTGGAATTAAACATTTCTTTTCAAATTATGTTTTTTTCCTCTGACTCTTGAAATTGGACACTAAACTAATGTGACTTGGTTGATTTACTTGGCTTTCTTCTCAATACAGGTATACAAGGCAATATGATCAACGTGTTCTGAACAAACATTGGAAGTAATGTTTCTTTTACATATCTGCTAGAATCATTTGACTGAAGATTTTGAGCTTTGGTAGAAGAACAGATTGCTGTTGCTATAGAATAGGACCCTCTTCTTTGATTCTTGTTCCTGATTGATCTTTAGGTTTGATAGGCAAGAGTTGGAAGTGAAGCTCTTTTGGTTGTGATTCCAGATTCAGTGACTTGCTTCTCCACTGCACGGTACTATCAGAAATAGATCTTTAGGTTGGTTTTAGACTCTATTCTGGTCCTTATTGATTGGATCACAAGCGGGCGTCACACAAATTGTGAAAAAATGGGATTTTGAGTTTTATAAGAGTATCAACAATGTCTACCTGGAAGATGATCAGCCTTTATTCCTTGACACTGTAATTACTAATCCCATACGCACTTTCTGATTTAAAGAAGAAAAAAAAATTTACCTTGACCTACTAAAATCACTCTTGCAAATCTTCTATGTAGTATCGAGAGTACATTCATACTCTTCGGGTAGATTTCTGTGCGGATGCAAGACTATCACGCCACAGCAATGGTCATACTCTTCGGGTAGATTTCTCTCTGTCTTCATGTAATAGTTCTAGACAAGGCATTAGAGTACATCTTATGGTGGGTATTATTCTTTTTTTTCATCATCTAGTATTCCCTTGCAAGAGTTCGATTCCCCGAGTTTGCAAACTTTCAATAATATATTTTTTTAGATAGGGGAATTGGGTGCACGGCTCCTATTTGGGTTTTCATGGACCTGTTATTCCCTTATTCAGACGCATAATCGTCAGAAACCTTCTCAACAAGATTGTTACCCAGTAGCTTCGCTGCTCCAACAGGGCCCTCTTATCTAGTCTTTCATCGCCACAACTAGAGATGGCCTCTTCTTTATTCCTTGAGCTGTCCTTAACAAGCTCTCCATGCCTCAGTTTCTCAGATCTATCATATCCTTTTTTTCAGATTCATGATAGTCAGAAACCTTCTCAACAAGATTGTTATCGACTAATTGAACTGCTCCCACAAGGTCCTCTTTCGTTGGTTTATCTTGTCTTTCTTCCCTGGAATTAGAAATGGCACCTTTTTTCTTTCTTGAACTGCTCTTAACTCTGTTCTTCACGATTCACTTTCTTGGATTTATCATACCCTTTTCGAAGCCTTGTGCGCATTGAAAGTTTAGACACAAGTCAACATTTCTTTTATAAATTTGAAATCTAGTGGAAGGCCCAACAAAAGTCTGGCAAAGTCTGGCCCAATAAACGTCAACTAACGCCGGGTATAAATTGTTTTAAGGTCATAATGTATTTCTCCTTCGTCAGATACATACAAATAACAATTTAAAATATTTCCAGATAAAAGCTCCAAAAATTGGAACTAAACTCTCCAAAATCATAGTGTCAAAACTGAGAAGGTTTCCTTCTGAATTGTGATCGTAATATATGATTTGAATCGGAATTGATACTTGTTTATTTAGCTGAACAGATATGGTCTTCGTCTCCTATAAACATGTGCAGTGTGGATTCGAATTGGAATCAATAATATCCATTTCTGACTTTTATTTCCGGTGATCTAGATTTAGTATATTTGG
Source organism: Streptanthus diversifolius (assembly GCA_039880935.1). Classification (NCBI taxonomy): domain Eukaryota; kingdom Viridiplantae; phylum Streptophyta; class Magnoliopsida; order Brassicales; family Brassicaceae; genus Streptanthus; species Streptanthus diversifolius. Next base: position 18,782,283 of record JAXGFM010000022.1, on the reverse strand, counting down.
TCTTCGATCGGTTTTAATCTTCAAAAGTCATCAATTTTCCTATAACAAACTTTGTTAGTTGAATCTCGTTTCAGATGTTGAATATGAATTTGAGTCGCGATACTGGTGTTTCTTTTCCGATAATGAACTTAGTTGAATCTCGGTTCCGATTTTAAGTATGTAGAAACATGACAGTGGTGGTGAGCTGGTCATGGAGCAACCACTGGGTCTACTGGGCCGGACCTCTTGTTGGCGGTGGAATCGCCGGACTCATCTACGAGGTTTTCTTCATCAACACCACCCACGAACAGCTTCCCACCACCGACTACTAAATTAATCTCTCTGTTTCTCTCATGTGTAATTTGATTTGTCGTCTTTGAATTTTAATATTTTTGTTTTTCCGTTTTGTGTAATTTCGCATCATCATGTGTTTATGACCGTCCGATCTTTTAGATGAATCATTTTCCGTTGATTTCTGGAGTGGCCAATTACAACTACATATTGTGAATTATGTATCTGTCTCATCTTAAGCTTGTCCAGAATGCTGTGTGTGCCATTTTATCTATCTTGATCACTTTAAAAGACATTAACTAAATCCAGAGACTTATGCAATGGAGTAGTTGTATATACCAAAATAATTGTATGCTAGATAGCATTTTTTTTATTTGAATATGACGATATTTTTGGAAAATGAGAAAACAAACTATGACTATACAAAACTAGTTTCTACTAATAATAATAATTTTTTATCCTATAAAACTATTTTGGTGCTAAGGGTAAATTTTAATTGCCTTGAGAAACTTTGATACAAGTTTCGGCATATTAATTAACGTCTAACATATTAGTTACAGAAACAGCTATATATATATATATATAATTTCTTCTTTTCTTTAAAATACTTTCAATAATTCAACTTCTTCCGGCATCATTTGAACTTACAAATCAAACACAAAGATGAAATATAGGATAAACTAATACAAGACTTTTTCAAACTCGTGTGAAGCTAAGATTAGAGACCTTAAATGATAGAAGTGGGTGAACAATTACGGCGATAATGAATCTGAACCACGTAGAAACATAGCTTTCAAAATCAGGATATTTGCTGGTATAGTTGGTCTTCATGCTCAATTTATCCCATATATATTTCTACACTTTCTCATATCCTTCGTGGCTACAAATTATAGAGACATGTGTACATAATAATTTGAAAGTTTTAATTATTGGCGTTTTGCAATGAGGGAGTAAAATCAAACTGTAGGGTCACTGACTCACTTTATTTGCAATGAGGTAGTAATCAATACTCAAAAGGAAATAAGATCAAATGAGATTTCAATCATACCCAAAAGGTCAAGATTATGTACTCTATATATGGTTTGTAAGCAAGAATTATAAATTAACCATGAGATGAGGCAAAGTCAGCAAGAATTTGAACCGGAAAATGAAGGCCAACGTGAGGTTAGCTTTATTCATGACACAAACTAAAATGGCAAAACTTGGCTTGAAACGAGTAAAACAAACCAAAATAAAAATAAAACAAATCAAATTAAAGATAAAACAAACATATAGTATTTAATAATCCAAAAAAAAAAATATAAAAACCAGAAAAAAAATGATTCAGCCATTTTTTGCTACCACCACCACCACACGATCCAAAGCGACCATCTCAGCCCGATCTTCTGAGTCTCTTCTTGTGCTCTCTTCTTGTTATCTTTAAGCTTTCTAAGCTTTCAAACCTCCCTTCTCCAAAGTATGAGACGCACAAATCAAATAACCTGCGATCATGAGGTTTGGCAAATGTAGGTTCTTTCCTTTTGCTATCAAAAAACTGAAATAGCCTCAGCATCTTGAGGAAGATTTGACCCATCGACACATCAATGCTAATAGATCCCTTCACCCACGGATAAAACCGATTAACGTCCTCATGCGGATTTTTACCAGTAAGGTTTTTGTAATCGAGAAAGCCTTGTAATATCGCAATCTCATCTTCTTCGCTCCAATCTTTTGCGCGGTACGTCTTCTTCTCCTCTCCACTCTTTGTCTCCGAAGATTCGTGATTCGAATCATTGCTTTTGGTAACAGCCGCGTCTCTTCTCTCATCAGATCCTTTGCCTTCGATTTCTTCTTCACCTTCTCCGATTCTTTTCTTCACCTCCTCTTCTTCGTAATCCACCGGCGGATCTTCCAACGGCTTCGAACGCTTTCTCGACATATCCTCCCAATTTAGGGTTTGTCCGCTTTTTCTTGAGAGAGAGAGAAAGTTGAATGATTTATATATCCCAATCCCTTTATATATCTATATTTCGTTTTAATAAAGTCTTTATAAATTGTTAGCCCAATATCAAAATTAATAAGGCCGAAATTATGACCTTTAATTTTGGCCCATTAGTCATACAAAATATTACTATGCTACAGACTTATATCCATATTTGGAAAACGAATAGGTTTATTATTTTTGCCAATAAGTCGTAGAATTGTTGACAGTTAATTTGGTCATTTAGGTTTGACCTAAGTCTAAATTTATTATTCAACTTCACTTCATATTTTTATTACTTCGATATTATCATTCATAAGATTTCTTGAATTACTTTTTTATTGAATATAATTTAATGAATTGAATTTATTTTCTAACTGTGGGAATAATAGTAAAATTAAATTAGATTTAAGAATAGTATATTACAAAACAAATGATTAATGGATAAATTTTGTACAGTTTCGTAAACCCTCTCGCATGGTATATTATTGCAGAAAATAACAAACCGATTGTATATAAATTATATAGGAATTGTATTTTTGTAAACTTATGCAAAGTTTGGTAATGTTATAATGGGGAAAGAAGTTATTTATATCTTGATATTTAATAGAACCCATCATGTGGAAGCTAGACAGGAGGAGACCCACCTTCCCATAAGAAAACTCCATAATCATTCAGTTCCGGAACTCCTCTCTTAGTCGTCGGTGATCTATCCATTTCATTTTGAAGATATGTAATCTTTAATTTGTTTCTAAGACTATTTAACAAAAGGATTATATACTAGTTACAAGTTAACAATTTTTATATACTGTTCTTTTTGTTTTTTGGAGTTCAGAAATAATATAAGAAAAATAATTGAATCAGATCGGACCATATTTCCTCAAGGCATGTCGTCTGATTTGACATGTGGGCCGTTCATGTGATTGGTATTTTAGTTTTCCTCTTAAACTACTCGACACAATCATATTCTATATTTAATATGAGACTAGCTTCGTATTATATCGGGTTCCTATTATATCATCTGAAATTTGGTATAGTTTCTTTTCTTTGTAGTGTTGCTTATAAAGTCTCTTAACTAAAAACCATATCTATCGACGTCGCAGCAGTTTGTAAGGATTTTCAAATTTTCTAAGGTCTCTATAAATCCACCTCAAGAAAAAGTAACAGCTGAATAAAACCATAAATATAAGTAAACTATTTATATAAATAAATTCTAAAACCCCAAAAGCCTTAAGAAAACCCCAATCTTCATTAAAATAAGATAATTATTAAACATGGTATCTACATGATCGATTATCAAAACATCATATAAATAATTCTTTGTAAACTGCTTCCTTTTTTAAAAAGAAAAACATATTTTTATTCTATTAAAATTAGAATTTTCAACCAACATAATATCTAGAATCAGTTAATTAAGCAATCAAATAATCTAGTTTAAAACTTAATTGGATATTTTTGAATACTTGCGAGAAAATTGAATATTATAACTGAAATGATCAACTCGTAAACCATCTTTGGACATAGTGTCGATCGACACTAATAAAATAGTCTAATTTTAATTTTAAAAATTATTCTAATTTTTTATATATCTGTTATTAATAAGTTTTTCTTTCAGTTTTCCATGACTTGTAATTATTAATTAGGCCATAAAATATTATAACTAAATTACTTATGAAACATAAAACTAAAATAAAAAAATTTAAAAGTTTTCTAGCTAAAATTTTTCATCTATTTTTCTTATATTTGTTTTTTAAATATAATTATGATCATTTGTACTTATTTCAGAAGTTAGACTTAGTGTAATAAATGCAGAGGTGGCTATCATTATGCCACATAATTCCTACAGAAATTAGACAACTTATTTTGCTTGTATTCAAATATTATTGAACCTACACCAATCTCAACAACAAAGAAATATGAGCTGTATATATTTTATATATACAAGGAAATATATTCTATGTAAAAAATAATTATTTCATACATAAGAAAATATAGGCTTTGAATTGAAACTTCTCCAATAAATATTTGTCCCAATTCCCTGAAAGTGGGGAAAAGTACAGAAGTTATTTCCTTTCTTATTTTGATTTTTTTTTCAACTCCTTTCTTATTTTTCTGTTGGTCAGAAGTTATTTCCTTCACAAAAATAAATAAATGATCTACAAATATCTTTAAAGTGAAGAAATCTTGAGTTGAAGAAAAAAAACAAGAAAGAGAAAATGTATAAATTCAGTTACCAAAAAAAAAGATTTGTAATTAATAAAGAAGATACACAGAAATCTCCATGCACATAGTTATCCTATGGGTTTCTTTGGTTTTGAATTTAATTTACTTGGTTTAGTAAAATTACCTGAATGAGTACAGAGTATTGAATAAAATTTTAAACCAACACAAGAACATAAATTGGATTGTAACTTGCGATCACTTGACTTGATCTTCTCTAATGCATCGAGAAGAGCTTTCTTGTGCCGGTCCCATAGAATTTGAATCAAGAACAAGTTAACTTCATCACAAATACCCAATTTGATTACAAACATAAACCCAGAATCCCAAAGACAACAATATTTTCTTTTTTAATCAAAGAGATTCCATCTCCATAAAAGCTTTCACGTTAACATAATTGAAAAGAACACATATAATTATCAACCAATCTTTGTTTCTCTCTCACGACTTCCCCCAGAATCACTTTTATTTTATTTTTTATTTTTTTTTGCTTTTCAAAATTCAAACGCAGAGAGAATGAACCGAAAATGATGACAAAGCATATAATATGCACGGTAAACGAATACAGTGTCGAGCTTTACCTAACAACAACGATGCACCGCCGCTTTCACCATCGTGGTGTCTCAGCTTTTCAACTTCCTTCATCACCGACGTCCACCAGCCGTGACGACGGTCGTACTTGATTTTCTCGATGTCTCAATACTTGGAGTAAGTTTTGTTCTTTGTGTTTCAGTTTTCTTTTTCTTCTCGTAGAGACTACTATCTCCTGGCCGGTTACAGTTCATATATGGACCAAACTCAACAACAACAACAACAAGAAAAGAGAAACAAACAAAAAAAAGTAAAGAAGATGGTCAAATTAAAAGAAAGAGAAGAAGATTAGAGGGAGATCTCACATGGTGCGTGAAACGTTCTTCCCCGACAAATCGCTTCCAGATTTTCTCCCGCGTACGAGCACAATGGTGACACTTCCACACCTATTTAAGCTATGATCGTTAATTAATAGCAGTTGCTTATTCCACCAGCTGCTATGACCCAACGTATGTGCAGCCGTAGAACAACAAGTCTCGCACTTTCTGGCGTGTCGAAACTCGAACCGTTTGCATTCTTCATCGGCGCAAATTCTTCCTCCCTCAACACCTGCAAAGACAAGAAAATTGAACGTAAATATCGGTTTTGATGGTTTTTATTAAATAAAACAGAACACAATACCTCAAAGAGTGCAGTTGAAGGAGCATACGGAAAGCAATCAAATATGAACTGTTCTAGTTTCACTCCCTCTATGGAACCATTTATAGACGGTATCTTCTTCTCTGCCACATGGTAACTGCAAGAGTTTTTGATATCAGATATAATGAACATGTCACATGTTCTCATCTTGCAGGATACAATAACAGTAAAAGCATCTCTTACATGCTATCTTTTTCCAGCCCGTTCGCAACTTGATTTAGGAAATCCAGAGTGAACATGTGTAAGCACACCTGAGAGGTAAACATCGTTTTCGACTTACATTAGGAGCTTATACGCATGCCCCACTTCCATAACGACTCTCACTTTCCTTCCTTGCAGATTTTTTTGAAATAACCAATGCATAAGTTGCATAAATATGGAACAACTACTACCAATAATGCCTGAAAAAATGATCTTAGCATAACTTCGAAAGCATGTAAAAGAGGGAGGAGTTTACGTTACTCCAGCAAAATTGAAGACGTCATGTTTGTTGATTAGTTGAAGAAGCCATAGACTGGTCAAGCTCTGTGTACTCAACTACAGTCAGAGGCCCACCTTTTCCTCTCCTTACAAATACTCCAACCTTTTCCTGTGGATATGCCTGTTTTCATAACAACAAGCTTCTCGGTTAAGACTTGAGTTTGATTTGTTCCAAGATAAACTATTAGCAAGAAGTTGAAACACAAATCTAGAATAGCTTATTGAACCAATTAATTAGAACGGTATCTGAATACCTTGCGCACTACTTTTGCAGCAGAAGCGGCACCTTTGTCGATGAAGTATCTCAGAAAAGAAGGGTCCGCTACTCGAACCTGCTTTCCAAGATTGCAGTTTATTGTTCAGATAGCCGAAAAGAATTGATAAAGTACTCGAATAAAGACTTGAAAGCACTGAAAGAGCTAACCAGAACATTGTCAACACCGTAGCATTCAACATACTTAATCCCCTTGGAAGCCATATCTTCCAACAACCTTGAAGATTTTAGAGCTGAACAAACGTATATAATGTTCTAGTCATAATCAGAAAATGTTGAAAATACTATTTCCCCCGTTCCCATCCGGAGCCTTGGCTAGCTACACATAGAATGAAATTCATAAGGCCCGTGTCTTAAGGATATAAAGTAACCGACTATAGACCTCAACAACCAGCATCTAACTAGCTTGTTTTAAGACACATACACTGAAAGGTGTCTCCATGATAAACTTTCCATCCTTAGTAACGCAAGGTAAGGCTCCTTGTTGGAAAAATGTGACCTACAGAGAGCGGGATCGATATTGGTCTCCACACACCAAAAAAAAGGAAACCATGGACATGACTAAGAACTCTCTTACTTGATCTGGTTCAAGGCCAAAATACTTTTGACTCTCGAAGAATTTATGTGACTGGTCATTATGTACCAGTGTATTGTAACCGGGCGAGTTGGACCTGCTGCAGGCAAACTGTTATGTAAAACAAGGTGTCAAAAAGGGTATAGATGTACAGATATATAGAGAACGTAGAATTCTGAACTAAACCCTCATTCATTGCCTGAGCAGCAAGTCTTTGGACACACAATATCCTCTCAGCTTGAATTTTAAAAAGTGACTTCCCAGATGGTAGTCCGATATCTGAGATGATAAAATTATTATGGTAAGGTAACAAAAGATACAAGTAAACTAAAGTCTGTGATTTAGAAAATACTGCACCGGACATTGAACCAGATGTGCATTTGGGTCATGGTTCAACCTAGTCCGACCGGTTAAACCAGGTTTTCTACCAACACTAATATATTTATATATGTATATATGTAAATTTAGAATAGAGGTATATAAAAGATACGCAGGATAACTTAACTAAATTTTAAGTTTTTAAGATACTAATATTGAACATATCAAAAATTAAAAAGTAACAACTTGACTAAATTATAAAGATATATATATATATATATATTGACAAAAGAATTCAAAAACACCTTATATGATATTTTCTAGTTTATAATTGATCAAACAAAATTGAAAAGGCTTAAAATTCAAACAATGAATATTTGATTAAAATTTTATTTATATGAATATATGTTGAATAATTAAAATTTTACGCGGACAATTTGTTGGCCTAACCTTTCCTTTGACTCCGGAGGTTCCGGCTCATTTAGTATTTTAACTTTCGAAGTCCTCTTAATATTTCATATTTACATACTTTCATAATTACGCACACACCTTGTTGATTGATTTTGTAAGTGGGAAACGAGAACTGTCTGGTAAATTAGGACAGATTTATTCAAGTGTTTTGTTAACAACGATCTTGACAACTTTGTCAGTTAACAAAGAGCTTTCATATATTTGACCAAATTTTCATAAGTTTAACGCATCTTTCGTGAGATTCTCATCGATATTTTCCCCACTTTAAATTACTGGTTAAATCATATGATCCGATCTACTCATATTTGGAGAATACCTCATTGGGCTCTCAACAAAACCATATCAGGCCCAACAAGTCGACGTAATCGGGTTTAATTCACTAGGCAGATTGTGCAACAGGGGAGAAGAAAAAAAAAAACAAAGACTTGCCCCTGATTTTATGGGACCGGGATAGTCTTAAACTACACTCTTGCAAATTGCAACTATTCAACATTGGTATTCACTTGTAGAGCTGTTCCATGACATTCTTCAGCTTCGTGACATCTGCGCCCACAATCTCAGCCTTTTTCGACCCTTCTTTGTAGAACTGCAGTGTTGGCTGCATCATAAATGTTCATGAGATTGATATCAAAATGCTTGTAATATACATATCAAACATTTGTTCCTGCTAATTTGTAGGTAATGTTTTGAAATGAAGGTTAATGAAGCTAACCACAGCCGCGATATTCAACTTGCTGATAGTTTTTGAAAGCCCGCCCTACAGATATGTAAACAACGTTACTGAAATTTTAAGCGGACATTCTTGAGAGGAGAAGATTGTGAAAAGAGCGGAAATGAAGCTCAAGTATTGTATGGTTCCGCTACTTTACTCACTAAGTCAATCACAAACAGGTTGTCTACATAACATTGACAAAACACAGTGGCAACTCAGGTTCTATATAGAACACCAAATAATCTTATCATTTGGTTTAAGCTCAGAACACTATACAAGGTTCTAGTCACAGAAACCCAACAAAAAAATAGACATTATATTCATGGAGTCCAAAAGTATAGCAATTCAACATACCTCATCAATGTCGACCTTATACGTTGTTATATCCGGATACTGTTTACTAAGCTCCTCGATTACAGGAGCGATAAACCTGCCTGAAAAAACCATGGAACACCAACTAATAAAGCAACGAAAATATCTATATAGAACAAAAAAAACCCACTTTCTGAAGAAATAACATACATGGTCCACACCAGACGGCAGTGAAATAGAAGACCGACGGTGACGATCCACCTGAATACAGATAACATAGAGAGATAACATAAGCAGCAAATTTCAGTTGATGTGGAGTAAGTAGTTATTACAACGCATCCCATGATGTTTTACCTTGAGCTTTGCTCATTGCGTTGGTGAACTCTTCCTCTGATTTCACTATAACCACACCATTTTCACCTATAATCGAAATTTCAGGGTCATGTTAACTCCTGACATAGCAACGTTAGAGGCTCTCTAAAACATGTGAATTTTCTCGAGTTGACGTGAACATATAGATTCCCAATTTCTAATTTTTTTTATTTCCTCTGATATCTTTTGAAAGAGTTTTGAGAGCGTAATTGTTTGATTCACGTAGAACACTTCAGCACTATAAAAACCAAGCTAAATTCTCTGATCGATCTCGTTTTTCAACACAAAAACGAAGCCTAGATTATATATACTCGATAAAAATGCCAAATAAAACACATAGGAACCAGCAGAACCAATTGAGCGCTTACCTCCCGCTGCCGAACAGAGGCTTCTCCGGCGGAAAAGAGAAGTGTTGGTGAAGTTGAAATCGATGGAAGAGCCGATTGTGGAAGGAGGAATGAACGAGTTTCTAGAGATCTGCGACGACATCGAGTTTGGGGCCAAAATAAGTGATCCGGGGGAACTTGACAACGCGGAGGATTGCGACAAGAGTGTCGACGACGACCGGAGTGTGGAGAAGCGGCGCTGAAAGACATGACGGACGATCGACGTATTTCCCTTCATTTTCCTCCGGTTAATTGATGAACACTCGAGCTTTTAGATAATTTTTAGGGTTTTTCAAAATCCGATTGTAAAGGTTTCCTCTTTGTTTCACCTTCCCTTCCCGTCGCAAGGGAAAAGCGTGGAAGAAAAACATTTGGCAAATCTAATTTGCAAAATGATCCACATAAAGCTAAAGACTTCTAAATCAGCCCCAAATAAAGTATGTTATTAGTTTATACTGAAACGACGTCGTCTTCCGTTTAGAATCGGATGATGACCAAGCTTTTGGATAATGTCCATTGTTCGTTGTGTTATGATGGGCTTCGATGAAATTCGTCTCACCAATGGTTAGGTTGCTTTAAGTAGTGAGTTGGATCTTTCGTATTGCTTCTATTATAGCTTCTATGTTCCATCAATGTTTCTATTTAGTCCAGATAAAACCCGAATTATATAATTTAAAATTTGAGATGTTTCATAAAATTTTTAAAAAAACATTTTTTGTAAGTCCACGATGATGATGGCGATCTACATAGACTGATTGGATTTTGAATGGTATTTTTCTTTTTATTTTTGTATAATTTTTATCAATGATATGCCATAATATATACTTTAGTTATTGTTGTCACGACACACCTCATACACTCAGTTGACTATTTTCTTTTGTTGAAAGCCGAAAAGTATTAGATTCCTACTCCTACCAAGCTTACTTCTATATCATCATATGGTGATATAGACGTGAAATCTATTTCGATTTAATGTAAGATCAGTTCACTGAAAATATATATAGATTAAAATTAGTTAACTAAGCATAGGAGGCTGTCACTTAGTGTAGTGATTCATAAAATGTTTAATTTTGAATGTTGATTCGTTTGTCGTGATTTCATGTGTCATGCATGACTCATGACTTATTAATGGAGATTTTGAGAGTATGATGTACGTAGTTCCATGTATCACAATGAAAACTGTTTGTCTGTCTCTAAGTTGGTCATCATATAGAGATTGTATATGCTGCATTTAGCTAATTGGCGGAGTTGATTCGTTTGTTATATAATGTTCATCTATGACAAGATAAAAGGTATTCTAAAATCTAAAACACTATACAAAGAGAAAAAAAAAACAAAACAAAAATCTCAACCTTTTAACTTTGATGATTGTGTATTCAAAATCTCACAGTTAATTATGATACTAGGTGATCAGTTTTTACTTTTACTAATAACAACAAATTATTTAAGGAAATTTAATGGATAAGATGTAAGTAACCATTAAATATGTTCTTAAGTTATTTTTAAATCGTTTAAAGTTATAGATTGAGCTTTATTACAATTAATTGTTAGGGTCAACATAAAGATTATTAGATATAAAAATTAAAACATCTGAGATTTCTATTCATTTGGAATTAGATAGATGGTCACCAGTAATTGTATAATGAAGTGATGTTCTTTCCTAGCTGTAAAAGTACAAAAAGACTTCTTCAAAGTCAAAGATGTGAACAGATAAAACTCCCTTTAATAATTTACAAATAACCAAGTGCTACGATCCACAGTGACGCAGCCACTCTTACACCCCACCGTGGATTTCACAACCAGGCGTTGACTCTTCCACCATATATTTTCAGACCAAAACATTTCTCTTCCACTTGCATACAATGATAATCATATGGCGATCAATTCCAACCGTTGGATCCCACGCAGCGCTCTATCGCTACTCCTCTTGCTCTTGCTCCAGTCCGTACCGTATGGATCAGGTCAGACCACATCGCCGGGAACCCAACCGAAAGGCAACGACCCGGTTGTTATAGCGATCACGGTTATGTTCTTTGTCATCTTCGTTATGGTCTTCGGTTCCATCTTCTGCCGCCGAAACTCCGTGCCGTATTACACGCGGCCTTCCGTTTTTCAATCCAACGACGCAGATGCCGAAGCCCACGTTGTAAGGATCAGGAGGTCCGCGGCGCGTGGACTCGAAGCGGAGGTCATAGAATCGTTCCCAACGTTTGTCTACTCGGAGGTGAAGGCGGTGAGGATCGGGAAAGGCGGTGTCGAGTGTGCAGTTTGTCTCTGCCAATTCGAGGACGAGGAAACGCTACGTTTGATGCCTCCATGTTGCCACGTGTTCCATGCTGATTGCGTTGACGTTTGGCTCTCGGAGCATTCCACGTGTCCTCTGTGTAGAGCGGATCTTGTTATCCAGAAACAGGGTGGCGAGAGCAACTTGATTCCGGATCCGGGTACGGTTTCGTCGGGTTCTGATCCTGAAAGAGGGGTTTTGGAATCTTCTGACGCGCATTTGCTGGACGGAGTGACGTGGACCAATAGTAACAACATAACGCCTCGGTCAAAGTCAACTGGATTGGCCAGCTGGCGTATCACCGGTATTTTATTCCCCAGGTCTCACTCGACAGGACATTCGCTGGTTCAACCAACAGGGGATCTCGATCGGTTTACGCTGAGATTACCGGATGATGTACGGAGGCAACTGATGAAGACAATGACTATTAGACACGTGGTGTTACCTCAGGCGAGGAGTTCACGGAGCGGTTACAGAAGCGGTAGCGTCGGGAGCGAGAGAGGAGACGTTTTCTCGTACGGACGGAAGAATCATAATAACAATCGACGGCTGCATTCGCTCTCTTTCTCTTTCTCTTTCCGGAGTGGTTCCATACGGTCTGCTTTCGGTGGAGATACGGTGGCTCCGCCAAAGAATTTTACGGCATCGACTGAATCTGGTGAACGGTCTTTCGAACGGCTCCGACCAGATGATCGAGTGTAAATAATATTTTTGAAAATATTTGTTTTGGGATTAAAATGTTATGCTTCCTGTTTGCTTTTCGTTTTTTTGAGCATAACCAACAAACATAACAATTATTTTTTTTGTCAAAAAAGGTTTCGTCATCAGGTTTCAGAAACAAAACCATTGTATGTGTTGAGATTGTGAGTCTTTGAAGTGTATGTACCATACAATGAGTGAGCGCTTTTTAAAACGCTTATTTCACAAAGACATAATGTGATGAGATATTCAATTCAATTCATCAAAAACATTTTGAAACTCAGATAATATCTAACCAGACCCAAGCCGGAGTCACTACGATTCTATTCCAAGATATTCTATTTTTCTAGCTAACCTATGTGATGGTCACATTGTGATCTGATACCAAGCTTAACACTAATGTTCTTGTTACCATTTATAACACATATATATGGAAACATAGTTTTTAATAAAACGGAGTTAATTTGCTCTTATGAGCCCCAATGGTGCATGACATTTCTCCATTAGCTTATAAAAATTATTCCGAATATCATCGGACACCTGGTTTAGAATGTATCTTATACGCTTGAAAGAGAGAGTATCGAATTATATAATTATTTTCAAAGTGTGTGTGTGTGGTGCCTAAATAGTTTCTCATATCTTATCTCTCCTTGTTTTGGGGATCCCTTTGTCCCATTTAAGAAGGTGCTACAAATTGTCAGAAGGGACGTCTTTACTCGTAGGTTTGATACATGTCATATCAATCATAACATATGTAGAAATGTATGCGAGTTCTGCTTTGATACATGTCACGAGAGGAGTGGTTGATACCTAATTTAATTAAATTAAATTTACCCCCCAACAAATTTCATGTTTAAGAAAAGTAAATTTCTTTCCTTGAATCATTATTGACATTTGGCATTTCCTGGAAATATTTAAAGTGATTTCGGTACAGTTTTTTGAGTAATTACTCGAAGATTTATATGGAAACCAACAAATTGGTCAAACATCTACTATATATACATACAGTAAATAGGTATCTCATTATATCAACTTTAGAAGATTTTTTTATTCTTTTTTTTATAAACTGGTTTGTGGCAAGCTAATTATGCTTTTGCATATCAACTTACGATATGTTTGATATAAAAAATGGTATAGCCACAGGTTTTGAGAGTGGACAGATTACAAACAAGAAATATTAAACAGTGATCTGAATACTTTTTCTGTTCATAAAAATCATTTGGTAATTCTTGAGAGAAATATTAGATTTTTTTTGTGTGTGTGGTCAGATAGAAATATTAGATTGTTGAACCATACAATACAATGGCCGACGAACCAATAGATATGACGACGCAGCAGCCAGAAGTCGAGACAAATGAAAGCGACCTAGTCATGATGGTAATGACGGCTCTAATCTTCGCGATCTTCATCGTGGGTTTGGCTTCGGTTTGCTATCGGTGGAGCTCTCGCCAATTTTACACGCTAGAGCAATCCGTAAACCCGTCTACAGACTCCGAACATGACTTCCGCACGGTGAGGAGGTCTAGGAGGAATAGGACGCCGCGTGGGATCGACGCAGCTATCGTGAAATCGTTCCCGACATTTCTCTACTCGGAGGTGAAGGAGCGGAGGATCGGGAAAGGCGGCGTCGAGTGTGCGGTGTGTCTCTGTGAGTTCGAAGACGATGATACACTGTGTTTGTTGCCTAATTGTTGCCACGTGTATCACGCTGATTGTGTAAGTGTCTGGCTCTCTGATCACTCCACGTGTCCGCTCTGTCGTGTGGACCTGGTCTTCCAACCGGGTGAGGGTAGCGACCCGGATCCTGAACGAAGAGTTATAGATTCTACAGAAGCGCATTTGTTTGATAGTATCCCGTGGACCAATAGGAGCAGGCCACCTCGATCCAGGTCAATGAGATTGTCCCATTGCCGAGTCTCCGATATATTATTCTCGAGATCGCATTCGACCGGACATTGTGTTATTCAACCGGTAGAGAGTGTAGACCGGTTTACACTCCGGTTACCAGAAGATGTACGGATGCAACTGGCAAAGAACACGGTGGTGCGAGCTCAGGTGAGAAGCTCGCGGGGTTTCTACAGAAGCAGAAGTGCCGGAAGCCAGAGGAATGTCTTCTCAGAACAACGGAATAACTATAAGAACAATCGGCGGCTACATTCCATGACTTTCTCCTTCACTGATTGTGTATGGCCTGGAGGAGATGCGGTGGCTCCGCCTAGTAGTTTTCCGAGATCAAACGATTACTGCCAACAGTCATTTAGAGAACTCCAACCAGATGATCGAGTGTAAGTATGCCAACTTTTTAGTGTGTTTTTGTTGCAACATTTGGTTCGATATCATTTTTCATTCAAACGTGGCTATTTCGGAGAAAAATGAAAAACAAGATGGAAAATAAACCCACGGCCTCTTTCGAAGACCAAATTTTAGTCTAGCGCCTTTGACCACTCGGCCATCCCGACATCTTCGAAAGGAAGTGATGATATGTTAAAGATATTAATGTTTTGTAATCTATGTTTTTAGCCTTAAACGATGCAAAATGTCAAGCGCATACAATTCAACACGAAAATTAATCAATCTATCAGTGTTGGAACAAACCAGACCAACAACACTAAATAATAAAGATCACTCAGACAAACTACAAAGAATATCAATGTCAACAAAGCTTAGCCACAAAAAATTATCAATCTGTAATGTCTGAACAAAACTTAGCTACATAAAATTATCAATCTGTAATGTCAACAAAGCTTAGAGACAAAGAATATCAATCTGTAATGTCAAAACAAAGCTTAGCTTCATCCCAAGGACCATTGATCTCAAACTTATACTCTTGCATCCTTATTAGCCAATAAGGGCACACAATATTCACAACAACTACAAGAACAAGAAAGAGAACGAAGAAGAGTCTGTGCAGCGCATAAACGGAGTACAACGTCAAACCCATCAAAGCAAACGAGAAGAAAAGATGCAATCCAAATGAGAATTTCTTGATGCAGTAAGTGACGAGAGGAGCAAAGAGAAAGACTTGAAGTGAGAAGAGCATCACAGCAAAGACATGGAGTCTAGAAGGAAAACGCGAAGCAACAAAGACGGATGCTACAATCGAAGCATTGACCGATATGCAGCTCGTCAAGTTCGGACTTTTCAATGCTCCTGGTGCTCTAATGGTGGATCCAGAGTAATCGTGCAAGAAGAGATGGAGCAAGAGGAGAGAGACTGTTACCGCCCATATTGAATCAGAGCTGATCGATCTCGTGAGCGTCTGGTAAATGGGAGCTAAGATGTAGAGACCCGTGGTGAAGAAAGAGATGTTGACGACGTAACGCAAGAGGAGACTCAAAGAGAGCATTTTTTCTTCGGTTAAGAGGAGAACTAAGAATCCTAATGCTAAGAGTGAGAGGTCAAGTAGCAAAAGCGAGTTCTCATCCAAAGATGATTCAAGAGTGTGGACCCAAACCAAGACGACGAGTGCGACGATGCAGAGGTATTGAGTGATTGAGACAGAGTCTTTCATCACCTTGAGCAAATCACGCCTCACGACATTTGCGTTCATCACCATTTCCTCCAGGAATGTGTCGTCGGTGTAGTTGTCGTCGTATCCGATTTGCATCCCTCCGTAGGCTACTTTCCGCCATTTGGGTCTCGGAGTAGAGTCTCCGGCGAGATTTTTGTCCATCGGGAGATTCCGGGTGCTCGGATCCAGCGAGCGTGTGACTGCACAAGTTCCCCTCAAAATTAGCGATTGCTACTAAGTCTCGATCAAATCTAATTAGAGCGAGCGATGCGAAAGCAACATTCGTCTCAGTGGAAGATCGAGGAATCAATTAATCGAGAGGAAGAGACCACGGCGACGGAAGATCTTGTGAATTTGTGATGCTTTTTGAAATAAAAGAAAGTAGAGGGGAGTTATTGAAAATACTTTTGAGGTTTGAACGCAATTGTTTAAGAAAAAGCTCCTTAACTCAACATCTGTTCGTGGGACCAGTTCCCATTTTTATGCTTCTGGTCCAAACACAATGGGCCCTTGCAAGTTTAACCCATTAGGTAGGCTTTATTATAACATCATCCTGTTTTAGATTCTGTGAATTTTAATCTGCTAAGAGGGTACCTCCATAATGTCTTCTTCTTCTAACAGGAATTGGTCAAGAAAGTTGAGACGTTTCATTCATTATTATGCTTTGTGTGGAATCTGAATCCGAATCATCTGACAACTTGGGATGGTATTTTCAACGGTGCCTTGGATTTCTATAGCATTAAGTAAAGCTTACAGTATAATTGATAGTTTCAGTTTGCATAAAATAGAGAAGATACACAACATTTATTATAAATTAAAGGTTGTCAAATATTTTTGGTTGTTAATTGAGAGTTACCGGTTAACTCTTGTTTCTTCTGTTTACCCGATTCTCTTAGACCACTCTATAATGTTTCCTTCTCTGGTAATCTCACCATCTACAGTGATTTTGTAGCTCAATTCCCTCAGGCGTCAGAGGAAGCTATATCAACCTGATATGTTTGAGGCTTTAGTGTCTCTCTCGTGTTCTTTCTGTAGCTGCTAACAAAAGAAGAGAGATGAAAGTAGAAAAAAATATGGTGGCAGCAAGCACATCTGCAAACTCGATGGATGAGACAAAATCTCACTAAACAATAGAAGAAACATGGGAAATAAGATTGTTGACAAAAGTAGAGCATCTCTCATACGTAAATGATCAATCAAAATATGAGGCCATCAAATGACTTTCCTATGGAATTATCGTTACTAATTTCAGTCATCTTCTTCTTCATCATCTTCATCTTCCTCCTCAGATGCTTCCTTGAGCCACTGTATGAATGTCTCACATTGCTGCAGATAAACTTTGTCAGCTTCATCTGCGCCGGCTTTCTCTTCCGCCCATCTCAATATCGCATCTTCTTGCACCACATCTTTCTCATACAGAACATGCAGAATCTGCGCAAACAAAGGGCCCAACTCCCTCGCAGTTTCCTGACACATCTCTTCAAATTTCATTATCACTTCTATCTGTTCATCCGTTTGCTTTACATAGAATCCAAGAAGTCCCTTCCATTTCGTAATGATACTTGCCGCGTTTTTATACAACTCACTAGCAGAGCTATGTGGAGTATCAACTGCCAGTTTCATCATAGAGTAGAATATTGCTCCAGCACAATCCGCAGATTCCATGTTGTATGACAACCGGAGTGAGTTAATCTCCAAAATTGCAAGGTCCACTTTGATACCCTCCTCAACGGCCCTTAAGAAGGTACCTTCAACTTCTTTCTCAAAGTAACCATAGTCATCACCGGGATCATTCACATCAGTGTTAATACTATCAGCATCAGATTTCAACTCTCCAGAAGTAGGGACAACACTTTCATCCTCTATGTCATCATCGTCCATGGCCTGAGCGATCTCAGCAAGTTTATCCTTGGGGATTGGCGCAACAGAATGCTTCCACTCCTCATCATGAGCTCCTTCACATACTTCCCATATGTAACCTGCTCCATCAGGACCAAGCTCAGATGCTTTGGACTCCATTTCCAAACTTAGACCTGACAAATGTTCTGCAGTCCCGCTGCTACTGTCAGCATATTCCAGCTCTTCATCGCTGTCTTCCTTAGTCGGCTGTTGAAGCAACGAAACCTTTGAATACGCAGGTACAACAAAGTCCCGCCCAACCACAACCTTGAAAGACAGAACAACACCAGGCTGCAAAACCGCACCTGCTCTGATTTTCACCCCATCACAGACTATAGCGTTCCTTATCTCACACCCATCTTCAATCGTAACATTGTTCCATATATATGAGCCTTCTATCACCACATTCGATCCAATAGAACATCCATTCCCAATAACAGAGTTCAAAATTTTATCCCCATTCCCAATTTTTGTGCCGTATCCAATGACAGTGGATGATCCAACATCAGCAGATCGTGATAGAATTGCATCAGAAGCCTTGTACATCCCTTGTCTCCAGAGCTTCAGAGGGCGATTTCCACTGAAATTGATATCTGGCACATAAGGGAATGTCCACCTCTGGATTATATCCTTGCTAACAGTATCATAGCTTCGGAAATTATCGATCCTAGCAGCATAGCTCGAGTGAATCTCATGAGTGAAAATCTTGTAACCCATAATATCATCAACAAGCACACCTTTAACAAAATGACGACGCAGATGTTGATAATCAAAGTTATCCTCAAAGAGACTAAGCACCTCAGGAGAACATATATCAATGTAACAATCCTGCATATCACTGTACAGAAAAACAGAAGGATTACTATCCATCAACGACTTATCTAAGCAAATACTCCCTCTTGCATGATCGATCTTTTCTTCCTCGTAATGAAGAAGCTGTTTCGTTAAAGGATCTACAGCGATAAAGAGCTGATCCGTTCCTAGCCTCGACTGATGAGTGATTGGCGAAGGTTTCGACTTCTTGATAACCATCGTCATTATAGCTTTCTCATCTTTCTTCTTCCTCTCCCTATGTTCTTGAATCAAATCAGCCAGTGGCATATTGCTCACCGTATCTCCACTAATAAGAACAAAGTCACCTTGAATCTGAGACGTCTCTGTTTGTTGTTCGTAGATGTAACGCAGAGCATCTCCAGCACTGATTGATTTGTGCGACTCGATCGTTCTCACCACCAAGTTTGGGTGCGAGTGCCACTCGGAGTTTTCAAGATATTCGATTACCTGCATCGAGTGAGCACAGCAGAAGACGAAAACTTCCTCTATCCCACCGAATTCGAGCCATGCCAAGGTGTAATCAATCATCGGGACATTCACTAGCGGCAATAGTACCTTTGGTCGTTCTAGGGTTACGGGACGGAATTTCGTCGTGAAGCTGTCGGCGAGAAGAATGGCTTGCAAACGTTGACGGCTCTGTTCCTCCGAATCATCTGAAACCCTAGCACCGCCTTTCTTCTGACCACCCATCTCTGCTCTCCGATTTCGCCTCCCACTGATCAATTCGATTGATAAATTCACGAAAAAAACCTAAAACCCAGAGTTAAATGTGCTCTTTTGAAGAAAAATCAAGGTCTTTTTGCAAATTCATTATTTTACGTAATTTCACGGTTTAAGTATTAAACGAAACAGTAATAAATAAAAATATAACAGACGCGAAAATGAAAGTTAATGCAGATGACGGAAGCAAACCTAACAAGTGGGGGAGTTTCCTTAATTGAATGGACAGGGGACAAGAAGAGGATATATCAGGATTCGAATAAAAAAGGTTAAATAAGTGCGAAAACGGTCTGAAACATCTACTAAACTAGTCAAACAATAAAACAAGATTGGTTGCATTATCTTAGTTCTCTTCCATTAACAAAGTTTTGAAGCAGAGAGAGAATGGACGGTGAAGAGAGAGGGTACTGGAGATGGAGCAAGAGAGATTTCTTTCCTGAAGAGTCTTTTCAGAGTTTTCGTAGTTACAGAGATGCTCTGTCTCAAACATGTTCAAGGTTCAAGAACAGGTTGGTTAGTAGGTCTGATGATGAGAACGAGCGGGTCGAGCTCAGGAAACAGAGCGAGCACGAGATGAAACGCTGTCTCACATGGTGGGATTTAGTCTGGTTCGGGTTCGGATCAGTGATCGGAGCTGGAATCTTCGTCTTGACAGGTCAAGAAGCTCATGAGCAAGCAGGACCAGCTATTGTCTTGTCCTATGTTGTTTCAGGTTTTTCCGCCATGCTCTCTGTCTTCTGCTACACGGAATTCGCCGTTGAAATCCCTGTGGCTGGTGGTTCGTTCGCTTATTTACGGATCGAACTAGGAGATTTCGTGGCGTTCATCACTGCGGGAAATATACTTCTTGAGAGTATAGTTGGAACTGCAGCTGTTGCTAGAGCCTGGACTTCATATTTTGCAACTCTTCTGAATCGCAATCCGAACGCTCTACGGATCAAAACAGATCTCACTAGTCCCGGTTTTAATCTCCTGGATCCGATAGCTGTTGTGGTTTTAATCCTTGCAGCTACAATTGCATCGATAAGTACCCGAAAGACTTCATTGCTCAACTGGATAGCTTCTGCTGTCAACACTTTAGTGATATTTTTTGTGATCATCGCGGGTTTTATCCACGCCGACGCCTCGAATTTGACACCATTCTTGCCTTATGGACCAGAAGGAGTGTTCCGAGCAGCTGCAGTTGTGTACTTTGCATATGGAGGGTTCGATAGTATTGCAACAATGGCTGAAGAAACCAAGAATCCATCAAGAGACATACCGATTGGTTTACTCGGTTCAATGTCAATAATCATAGTGATATACTGCTTGATGGCATTATCATTGAGTATGATGCAGAAATACACAGATATTGACCCAAACGCAGCTTACTCGGTAGCGTTTCAGAGCGTTGGAATGAAGTGGGGGAAGTACTTGGTGGCTCTTGGTGCTCTCAAAGGGATGACCACAGTTCTTCTAGTAGGAGCATCGGGACAAGCAAGATACGTTACTCACATCGCACGGACACACATGATTCCGCCTGTATTTTCCCTTGTCCATCCCAAAACCGGAACACCCATAAACGCTAACCTTCTCGTAACAATTCCAAGTGCTCTCATCGCTTTCTTTTCGGGTTTGGATGTTTTGGCTAGCCTCTTATCGATAAGTACTCTCTTCATCTTCACGATGATGCCTATCGCACTACTCGTGAGGAGATACTACGTGAGAGAAGTTACTCCAAGAGCTGATCTTCTTAAGCTAATCATTTGCCTCTTGATCGTTGTTGCTTCTTCAATGGGTACTTCGGTTTATTGGGGAATGAGGCTCAAGGGATCATGGATCGGTTACGCAATAACAGTTCCTTTCTGGTTCTTGGGAACTTTGGGGATCGTATTCTTTATTCCTCAGCAAAGAACTCCGAAAGTGTGGGGCGTACCGTTAGTCCCGTGGATCCCCTGCTTATCAATCGCGACAAATATCTTTCTCATGGGATCTTTGGGAGCTCAGGCTTTTGTAAGGTTTGGGGTTTGCACTTTAGTCATGTTGCTATACTATTTTTTGTTTGGTCTTCATGCAACATTCGATATGGCTCATCAGCAAGTCGTACCTAGATCTTAGAAACTATGGAAACAGCAAAGAAATGTAAGTCTAAGGGTCTCTTCCTTGAATAAAAACCACTATAAATGTTATATCTATTTCCGCTTTCTACATGACCTCCTTCTTTCTAGCATCTGCGTGAACCTGAAACGTTGAAGACATAAAGCGGTTCACAAGCACTTTTTTGGATATGCATAAAAGAAAACGCTTTTCACAAGCACTTTCTATTCAAACATGAAACATAATTACAAGGAATATAGAAGAGAGAAGAAAGAAAGAGTAGCAAAAGTACAACTGAATCCAGAAAAAAAAGTCTAGTCTCTGTTCCAAAAATGTTCTTGCATGAACAGATCTTTGAGTCCAAACCCTTCTCTAGAGTTCAAAATCAACAAGTTTTTGCTTCTTGCTTCTCAATAAGTCAATCAGGACAATGTCATGAGCAATAGAAAATAACACCAACCTCCATCTTTTAACGATAGTGTGAATACAGATAGAGAAACGGGATCGATATTACCAATTCAAATCAGTTACTAAATCATCAAATGATCACCAAATCATTTCATATTTACATGTTACAATCTTCAAAACATCATTGCAGGCTGCATCAGCGAAGAAACAACTTATTGACACGAACGTAGCTCATTATCCAGGGCGATGATGATGGTAAAGATGAACTCAAGCTCAAGAGATTAAGGTAGAAGTAGTGTAATTCAACAGTAAAGAACTAAAGATAGATCAAAACTTCAAACGAATTAAGAAAAAAAAAAAGAACAAAAACAAGAACCCAGAATCAAAGAGTCGAACAAAATGAAGGACTGAACGGAATATAGATGTTACTCTGGCGGCGGAGACGACGGAGACAAAAACGTTATCCAACTTTCTCGCTCTCCGACGATTAGCTCAGTTTTACTATTAACCCATTTTCATAGCAAACAAAATGTGTTATAAAACATTGTTGATTCAGTTTTCAAAAGCTTTCATAGCTCAGTTGGTTAGAGCACCCGTTTAGTAAGCGGGAGGTCTTGAGTTCAACTCTCAATGAAAGCAAATGATTTAAATTTTTTTACTTTTAGTTTTTAATGCAATGCATATGTGACTTTCGGAACAATATATAACGCCTCAAAATTTTGGTTCTTAACAAAAAACACCCTTTCACCCTTTATACTAGCAATCCAACCAAGACTCAGCAGTCTTCATTACAGACGACAAGAGTTCTTATTTGCTTCGAGTCTTCATTAGTGTTTTGGCTTTCGAGTGGTATGTACTGAGACATAATAGACTCTATCTCTGAATCCATGTAGGACTGCATTACAGTTTTAATAAAAAGGATAGTTAGAGTTTGATTAATGATTATGCGTAAGAGAAGTAGCAAAGTGACATTACCTGAAGATGGTACTTGTAGAATATATAAGCAGCTAATGAGATGCTTACAATGGCGATTAGAGCCACAGTTGTGAAAAGCCATCTGCTTCGTGATCCATTTCTTCTCTCTGCACAAGCCGGTGTGAATGTAAATATTGAGATTTGTTCTAATAATATCTAGAAAGAAATTTACATCTTTTCTTCGACATACCGATACAAGTGTCTTGTTCTTTCATATAGAGACTGTTGTTAGAGCATTTGCATTCATATCCTCCCCAATTGTTCTTGCATTTGCAGTCCTCACATTGACAAGCTGATTTCTCTTTGCATTCATCAATGTCTAGTAAAGAGGCAATAAAGAATGTTCAGAAACAACGTCAAGGGAACTCGTTATTACTATGACAACTTGTCGAAGAGCTCTCACCTTCGCATTTCAGACCATCTCCATGAAAGCCTAGAGGGCAACTACATCCTGATGTCTCGGAGTTCTACATCGAACAAACGGAAAATAACATACAAAAAGTAAGAAAAGTTCAAACTTTAGCAACCAGTGTAAATATAAAGCAGCAGTCACTTAACCAAACAAGCAGAGAAAGTTTGACCCTTTCTGGTTTCAGACCAGCAGCCTCCTTCGTTCATCGAACATCTTGCCGGTCCATAAGCTGTATCAATAATAGGGAAAGGAAATTTTCAGAGCAGTGAAAAAAATGTGTAATGAGATTAAAGAAGACGTTTCAAGAACATACGCTTGCAGGTGGTATAACCATCTCCTTTATATTGAACACCATTGACAACAGGGCACTCACATACTCTTCCCCTATATGTATCCTAATAAAATTTATGTAATCTATATAAAATAGATGAAATACACCGGTAAAATCATTGGTATTATCGCCTCTTCTCACTATACCTTGCAAGCCGTTACATTATATCGTTTATCTTGCCAACATCCTCCATTTGCTTCAAGGCATTCATTGGTCTCTATATCTGTTTTAGAATGCATGAAGAAGAAAGGTTTCTTATTATGTACTTGTAGGAATACACTAGGTTGCTCGATGGAAGTAACTTGACCTGTATTTAAACATATAGGAGGTTCGGTTCTCTCCTTGAATCCAGAACAAATAGCCTTCAGCACTGTGGTTCTCTCCAGTTTACCTAAGCAGGGAACAGTATAAGAGTCTCTAATCTTCAAACTGTACGATGATCGATGAGAAGGAAGAGCTTACCGCGATATTGAGCATTGTTAATGATGAATGTTGGAAAGATTGTGACAACACCGCGATTCTCTCGGCCTAACTGTACTTCAGAATGTCATGAAAGAAGTAGTAAATAACTCGGTGAATATGAAGAAACCGCCAACCTGAAAAGCTTGCTCGGCTTTTAGAACTTCATTCTCTACATCAGCATCAGGATCACCAATGCATTTCTTGATCTTCTCAAGAGGCAAGCCTGAGAAAAACAGTCAAAACAAAAATTCCTGAAACTGTTAAAAGAAAGGGGTGCAAACAGATTGTGATATCATTCTGGAAATCAGAAAAGCCTTCTTATACCGAGAGATTCCACGACAGTATCTGCGCAATTTTTGCTGTATTTCTTCTCCTTCATAGAACACCTGATGTTAAAATCTGTCACATAGTCCCACCAGACCCAAGAACTGTTCTTCTCCTTAGCTACTTTATGAACACATAACTGTCTCAGATTCTCGTAAACTACGTCTTTCCCATTATATCCATCTTCAAAGTCTAGCTCAGGGTCAGGAGCACAATACCTCCCATGGTTTATACACTGAGTCTTACACTGCCTGCTAAGTTGAAGCTCTTTGGGACAAAACCAAGAAATGTAATGAGGCGTGAACAAAGTGTGACCGCCTTTTTCGAGAATCTGAGCTGTTCCCTTGAAGTTTTTCATGAAATTCATCTGTTCATTGCAGTGTACACCACATTCATCATTAATGTTAGCCCATAGCTCATACTCAACTCTCTCATCAGGGTTTGGTATAGACTCACTCCAGTCTATCTTCAAGATGACTTCTTCGTCTCTTTGTAGAGCTTTCTTGAGGTTATCGCCGAAAGAGCGGAGGATCAAAGCCGATGGAATGTTGATTTTGCCTATAAAGTCAGGATCTTCATCCTTGGATTCTTCTTCTGAATCCATTTTTATCAATGGTTCAACAATGTTATCTGCTAATAGAACAGCCGCTGCACCGGATAATTGCCCATTCCATATCTTCAGAGCAAAGTTACACACTAAAAAGAAAACAGAACAGAGTTGGATTCACTTACCCTTCAAAAATTTTACAGTCTTCAATCACAAAAAAGCAGGTGTTAGCAAAAAAAGTTCCAAACTTTCAATCAGTTTCTTGATGAAACAGTAAAAAAAAGTTGCACGAGTTCTTACTAAATAGTTGAAGCAAAAGCCCAAAATCCATAAGAACTTCTAAAAATAGGTAAAGATTCTGACCAAGTCTCAAGTTTCAACTACAGAAGTTTTCTTCTATAACTATAAGTCTATAACCAACATTCCAAGAAGTCTCTCTCATAGGATTCACGAAATGGTCACAAACAAAACTAGGAACTCTCTAATTTTGCAGAGCAGATTTTACCTCCACGATCAATGAGGAGGATGGTGGGATAAGGAGACTTGGGCTTGAAGGTTTTGTTGAAAGAATCGCAACCGTAAGCGCCTTGGCCAGCGTAGACGACGGAGCCGATCATGAAACCTCCGTAGTTTGGGACGCCGAAGTCTGCGATGGCCGCGTCGTGCTTAGCTCTCATTTCCCATGAGTTAAGAACCGTCAAGCTGCTCTTTTGCACGAAGAATCTCGCTGAAACCTTGTTCATCACCATGGTCAACGTTAAAATCAGAACCAAAAGCACGGCTCCTTTATTTCCCGGAGACATTGTTCTCGTCAAAACTTTGTCTTTTTCCTGGAAAGAAAAAGTGATTTAAACTAGGCTTTGTGTATTCGGAGGAGAAGATGACTTGGCAGAGTCAGCGGAGCAAGCAACCATGACTCTGCAACTACAGTTACCAAACAAATCTGTTTTTCGTCATCACCATTCATTAATTATTTTTTTGGGATTATTTTACCGAATTATTAACGACTGATAATCTGAAGGCAAAATTATGCGAACGTCGTGAGGGGAACATAATGGATGTTTTTAAAAGTCCATAGAGAGAGAGAGAAGACATCCAAAAAGTCATGGTACTTATTTTTTATGGGCCTAAAAAAGCCCAATTTGAATTTATAGTCAAATGGGAAAATAGCTAAAGTGAGTGTAAATAGACAAGATCCCAAAAATATCTATAACAGCTATAGTATAAATCAACGAGTGGTCGTCCCACAAAACACCACCACGAGCGATGTAATGATCAAATATCTAATTGCACTTACATCGATGCACGCCAGCCATTTTTCACGTGTGCATATTCATATTTAACTGATTAATATACATTATATAATATAAGCCGCGTTCGTATTTGTTGCAGATATACGCGTAGAAGATATACGAAATACGTGCAGTATTCAGTTTGTATATTATACAAACGCTGGTCTATTATGTCTGCGTTTCAACGTATATATAAACGTTTGACAAAAGAAATCAACAAACATATGTGAAGTATGGACTTCAAGCTCAATCTAAAGCTCAGGCCAAGCTTCTTCTTCTCCTTTCTTATTTTCATTTTTCTTCTCAAAAACCCTGATCTCGGATCAGCATCTAATCCTGAATGCATATCCACCGAGCGACAAGCTCTTCTCACCTTCAAACAATCACTTACAGATCTTTCCGGTCGACTCTCTTCTTGGTCCGGACCTGACTGCTGCAACTGGGCCGGTGTTCTCTGCGACGCCCGAACCAGCCGCGTCATCAAGATTGATCTCAGAAACCCGAATCAAAAAGTTAACTCCGATGAGTATAAAAGAGGTTGCTTGCGGGGTAAGATACATCCGTCTCTGACCCGTCTCAAGTCCTTGAGTTATCTGGACCTGAGTTCAAACGATTTCAACGGCCTGGCAATCCCCGAGTTTATCGGCCACATCGCTAGTCTAAGGTACTTGAATCTTTCTTCCTCATCGTTTTCTGGTGAAGTTCCTTCGATTCTTGGGAATTTGTCAAAGCTGGAGTCTCTTGATCTGTACGCTGAGTCGTTTAGTGATTCTGGTACGTTCGCTTTACGCGCAAGCAACCTCGGGTGGCTTTTGGGTCTGTCTTCTTCTCTGACTTACCTCAACATGGGGTATGTAAATCTGAGCGGTGCCGGTGAAACCTGGTTACAGGATTTCAGTAGACTCTCGAAGTTGAAGGAGTTGCATTTGTTCAATTGCGAGCTCAAGAACTTGCCTCTCTCTTTGTCTTCGTCTGCAAATCTGAAGCTTCTTGAAGTTCTTGATTTGTCTGAAAACTCTCTCAGTTCGCCGATACCCAACTGGCTCTTTGATCTCACCAGCCTGAGAAAGCTATTCCTCAGATGGGATTTTCTCCAGGGTTCGATTCCTTCCGGATTCAAGAACCTGAAGCTTCTAGAGACACTAGATCTGTCTAATAATCTGGGACTCACGGGAGAAATTCCATCGGTTATTGGAGATCTTCCTCAACTGAAGTATCTTGACCTCTCTGCAAACGAACTCAACGGTCCAATCCATGGGTTTCTAGACGCCTTCTCTAAAACCAAAGGCAATAGTTTGGTCTATCTCGATCTTAGTTCCAACAAGTTAGCTGGGACATTGCCTGAGTCGCTTGGAGCGTTGAGGCATCTACAGATTCTGGATCTTTCATCCAATTCCTTCACGGGTTCGGTTCCTTCCTCGATTGGAAACATGGCATCATTGAAGAAACTTGATCTTTCTTTCAATGCCATGAACGGGAAAATCGCAGAGAGCTTGGGGAAGCTTGAGGACCTTGAGGATCTGGACTTGATGGCGAACACATGGGAAGGTGTTATGCTGAAGTCTCATTTCGTGAATCTTAGAAGCTTGAAAAGCATCCGTCTCACAACTGAACCAAACAGATCTCTTGTCTTTAAGTTGCCATCTACCTGGGTTCCTCCTTTCAGACTGGAGTTGATCAACATCGAGAACTGCCAGATCGGCCCTTCGTTTCCAATGTGGCTTCAAGTACAAACCAAACTCAACTCTGTTACACTCAGAAACACTGGAATTGCAGATACAATACCCGACAGCTGGTTTTCTGGAATCTCTTCTGATGTAACTTACCTAATTCTAGCAAACAACAGAATCGAAGGTAGTTTACCTCAAAATCTCGTGTTCCCAAAGTTAAACATCATTGATTTGAGCTCCAACAACTTCGAAGGCCCTTTCCCTCTCTGGCCAACAAACGCAACAGAGATTCGTCTTTACGAGAACAACTTCTCGGGTCCTCTTCCAAAGAACATTGATGTCTTGATGCCAGGAATGGTGAACCTCTACCTCTTTCACAACAGCTTCACCGGAGAAATCCCATCGTCTCTATGTGAAGTCTCCGGACTGCAAATTCTCTCTCTAAGAAACAACCGTTTCTCCGGTAGTTTCCCAAAATGCTGGCATCGTTCCTTCATGTTATATGGAATTGACGCGTCTGAGAATAACTTATCAGGCAAAATACCAGAGTCTCTCGGTGTGTTACGTTCTCTCAGTGTCTTGCTGCTGAACCAGAATGCATTAGAAGGTAAAATCCCAGACACTCTTCAGAATTGCTCTGGCCTTACAAACATTGATCTTGGAGGAAACAAGCTGACTGGGACACTTCCATCATGGCTAAGAAAGCTGTCTTCTCTGTTCAT
This sequence comes from Streptanthus diversifolius, assembly GCA_039880935.1. NCBI lineage: Eukaryota > Viridiplantae > Streptophyta > Magnoliopsida > Brassicales > Brassicaceae > Streptanthus > Streptanthus diversifolius. The sequence continues at coordinate 18,753,538 of JAXGFM010000022.1, read as the reverse complement.
GCTTCGTCTGCAAAGTAACTCCTTCGATGGTCAAATCCCAGATGATCTCTGTAGCGTTCCGAATCTACATATTCTGGATCTCTCAGGAAACAAAATCTCGGGTCCGATTCCAAAATGCATCAGCAATCTCACAGCCATTGCACATGGAACAACAAACTTCGAGGTGTTCCAGAATCTTGTCTTCATCGTTACAAGAGCTCGCAAATACCAAGACATAGTCAATAGCATAAATCTTTCTGGAAACAACATGAACGGAGAAATCCCAGCAGAAATCTTAGGGCTCTCTTACCTTCGAATCCTGAATTTATCCAGAAACTCCATCGCAGGAAGCATTCCCGGGAAAATTTCGGAATTGAGTCGCTTGGAGACGCTTGATCTATCAAGAAACAGGTTTTCTGGTGCCATTCCTCAGAGCTTGACAGCAATATCTTCTCTGCAAAGACTGAATCTTTCGTTCAATAAACTGGAGGGGCGCATACCAAAACTTCTGAAGTTTGAAGATCCGTCCATTTACATGGGAAATGAGTTACTCTGTGGGAAACCACTTCCTAAAAAATGTCCACAAGACATTAATAGGAGATTGTTGTAGTAAATTGAGCATACGGTACTAACAAGTACCTTGCAAAGACAATGTACCTGATCATTCCCTAAATAATAATAAAACTACCAGCTCTAAGCTGACCAAGTTGTATCCACGTACAGGAACTTGGCCACTGAAGACAAATCAATCAGATAAACAATGAAACTTTCAGGTTTCATTAGTCATTACCGAATAAAACTTGGACATTTATAAAAAAGCTTCTTCCTGCACACTATTTACTACCTGACCAGATAACTTTAAGCAGCTCAGAAAAAGCCACCACGCAGACCATAGAATGTCTATCAATTAACAGCCAAACTAACGGATTGTAGCTTAAAAAATGGACAAAGAAGCATGTCAAGGATGCAACCACCCTCACCAAATTCATATATAATCAGTATTCATTCCAAGAATATTCGAAGTTGCTACATGGACCTTACGAATTAACAAAACATGTTTAAGCAATTCAGAACAGCCAATTAACGCTAATGTTACCGAGCCAGATCAAAAGTGGGAACTGGGCTAGGGCTAAAAAGAGCAGGAGGTAGTTGTGTCTGCTTGAGTCATAACTTCTAACTTCCGCAAAGAGGACTCTTTTCATTGTCTTCACCAAGAAAATCCCTGTGCATAAGCAGGTCCATGGCATCAACGCATAATATGAGTATCCCCACATAATCTTTGAAAACACAGCTATGCATAGACCCGTGAAAGCATAGCCTCCATACGCCACAATGTCCAGTAACGGTGCCTCTCCGTTACCCAGTGACAGCAACATTACTTTCAGAAGCATCACTTGCAAGAACCAACCAACCAATCCTTTCACAAACAGCCAATTCAAAGCTTCTGGGGTAAACCTAAATAGTTCAGGTTGAACAAGAACATTGCACACTTTTCAACAAAACAAAGAACTAACTGAAAGACATAAAATTGTGTAAATTTGCCCGCTTGGTCTAGAGCACGAAAAAGTCAAAATCTTGAAGAAACCTGAAAACTTACTTTCCATTAAGTCCCAATGCAAGGCCAGCAAGCACAACATAGGAGCCAAACGCCATGAAAGGAATGTATAAGTCTGGCGCATTTATATCATAGATCGGAGGCTTGTATGAGAGTCTACCCCCAACTGGTTCCGACATCCTGGTCCAATGCCCCTAACGTTGAAGCGAAAACCCACACTTTGTTAGTTACTCCAAAGCACGATTAGGTCACGAGCAGAAGAAGAGAAAAACAAAAAGAACTAACTTACCCTGTGCAAGAATGGAAATAGAACAATTTTCAATTTGTTTCTCACATATTGACCATTCACTTGAAAATAGTATTGAGGATCAGAGAAGAAACGGCATATCTGTCCATTTACAAACGAGTTAAAACATTAAACTCGAGGTGGAAATGGAATGAATTACCAAGAAGAACCACTTACGTTGCTCTGCACATACTCTGAGCTAGATCCCAAAATCTTCTCACCGTAAGCACCTAACCCACCACGGATGAACCCAGACCCAACTCCAACGAATGGATTCCCAAACGGCCCAGGCTCAGGGTTTCCCGGAGCCCTTGGTATCATAGGCTGAGGCCCAACGTTACCATTGTACATCTCTGCCTTAAACAAAAGTCAAAAAAAGCAACACATTTAATTCACATACCAAGGCATTTTCTCCTATTTCTAAGGCCTTAAGCTCTTGAAACTGTAACAAGATTCCATTTTTTATCTAAAATGTTTAATTCAAAGTTTCTGGTTTTAGTTGTTCATCCACAAAATATCGTAGGGTCATCATCAAAATCATAATGCACGTCCATCTCCATCAAGGAGAATCCACAATTAGCAAAACTTATCTAAATTCAATTGAAAGAGATCAATCAAACCATGACAGAAGGAAGATTCAATCTCTAATCGAGAAATAACGAAACCAAGTCAATAAGATATTTCAATCCCGATGCAAAGTAGAAACATTACCTAGGAGAGAGAGACTCGAATCACCCAAACTGTGATCTGCGTCTGTAGGAGTGAGCGAACAACGACGAGTCTCGTATTCGAACGGGCGTTGGATCAAAGTTTTCAGCTTTTTTTTGTTCTCATTGAGAAGAATGAGAAAAAGTTCATCTCTGCTTTTATCAAATTCCAATTCTACCCTCTTGTGGTGGGAGTTAAAAAATATTTCAAAGTAAACCTCTACATTTTACTAGTTAACAAAACAGACCTCTACATTTTACATGTTAACAAAATAGACCTCTACATTTATACGTGTTAATAAACTCACATTCATAGTTTTATTTTGCAATATCTTATTTCAATTAAGAAATCTTCTCGTCTCTTTGACATAGAGTTGATAGGTAAGGCATGAGATAGCTTTGGCTGCTATTATAAGAGATATCGGATGATTGATTGATGAGCCATCACCTTGTTAATCTTTTTAAAAGATTATTTCATCAATGCATGTTGTTGTTTCTAACGGTTCAGCTCTGTTTGGATTCAAATTCGATTCCATTTGAGAACAAAAATTTGACTTGCTTCTGCTCCGTATAATTTGTTTTTCCGATCGATTGATGTTTAAATATTTGACCATTACAAGAGTTCAGTAGGTTGATCATTTTTATTAACATATAATTAAGTATTACCAAATTGGGCGTTGATGGCTTACAAAGTTACAAGCCATAGGATCTTTTTCCATGTCCATATATTATAACGTCTTAACAAACTGAAGAAAAAATAGAAGTTTTGGTACCATCTCTTTTGCTTTTTTATTCAAATGGAATTTGAGAAAAAGGTAAATGTCCGTAGGTAAGTTTTTTGTTTAAATTTGTTCAAAAAAAAAAAGAGTGTTTTGTTTAATTTGAAATAGCTTAAAAAGCTGAGACTTGGCGCTTTGTTTTATGGGTATGAGGAAGATGTTTTCTATATAGTATAAAAACTACATTATTTACTCTTTGTCTTCTCCATTTTCTACAAGTAATGCCTCACCA